>OZ020222.1:14172886-15565386 GCA_963971325.1 Aphodius granarius | reverse complement strand
GCACAGGCACAGGCACAGGCACAGGCACAGGCACAGGCACAGGCACAGGCACAGGCACAGGCACAGGCACAGGCACAGGCACAGGCACAGGCACAGGCACAGGCACAGGCACAGGCACAGGCACAGGCACAGGCACAGGCACAGGCACAGGCACAGGCACAGGCACAGGCACAGGCACAGGCACAGGCACAGGCACAGGCACAGGCACAGGCACAGGCACAGGCACAGGCACAGGCACAGGCACAGGCACAGGCACAGGCACAGGCACAGGCACAGGCACAGGCACAGGCACAGGCACAGGCACAGGCACAGGCACAGGCACAGGCACAGGCACAGGCACAGGCACAGGCACAGGCACAGGCACAGGCACAGGCACAGGCACAGGCACAGGCACAGGCACAGGCACAGGCACAGGCACAGGCACAGGCACAGGCACAGGCACAGGCACAGGCACAGGCACAGGCACAGGCACAGGCACAGGCACAGGCACAGGCACAGGCACAGGCACAGGCACAGGCACAGGCACAGGCACAGGCACAGGCACAGGCACAGGCACAGGCACAGGCACAGGCACAGGCACAGGCACAGGCACAGGCACAGGCACAGGCACAGGCACAGGCACAGGCACAGGCACAGGCACAGGCACAGGCACAGGCACAGGCACAGGCACAGGCACAGGCACAGGCACAGGCACAGGCACAGGCACAGGCACAGGCACAGGCACAGGCACAGGCACAGGCACAGGCACAGGCACAGGCACAGGCACAGGCACAGGCACAGGCACAGGCACAGGCACAGGCACAGGCACAGGCACAGGCACAGGCACAGGCACAGGCACAGGCACAGGCACAGGCACAGGCACAGGCACAGGCACAGGCACAGGCACAGGCACAGGCACAGGCACAGGCACAGGCACAGGCACAGGCACAGGCACAGGCACAGGCACAGGCACAGGCACAGGCACAGGCACAGGCACAGGCACAGGCACAGGCACAGGCACAGGCACAGGCACAGGCACAGGCACAGGCACAGGCACAGGCACAGGCACAGGCACAGGCACAGGCACAGGCACAGGCACAGGCACAGGCACAGGCACAGGCACAGGCACAGGCACAGGCACAGGCACAGGCACAGGCACAGGCACAGGCACAGGCACAGGCACAGGCACAGGCACAGGCACAGGCACAGGCACAGGCACAGGCACAGGCACAGGCACAGGCACAGGCACAGGCACAGGCACAGGCACAGGCACAGGCACAGGCACAGGCACAGGCACAGGCACAGGCACAGGCACAGGCACAGGCACAGGCACAGGCACAGGCACAGGCACAGGCACAGGCACAGGCACAGGCACAGGCACAGGCACAGGCACAGGCACAGGCACAGGCACAGGCACAGGCACAGACACAGACACAGACACAGACACAGACACAGACACAGACACAGACACAGACACAGACACAGACACAGACACACACACACACACACACACACACACACACACACACACACACACACACACACACACACACACACACACACACACACATACACACACACACACATACACATACACACACACACACACACACACACACACACACACACATACATATATACATTTTCCAGAAATCATTGCAATCGATTCAGCGGACCCCAAAACGCGTATTTCCACTGAAATCCCGATTTTTTTTTCCGTCGATTACAATACTTTCCTTCTAGGGTACTAGTCAGAAGGTAAAAATAAAAAACATATTTAGATATTAATATTACAAAACTCAAATTTTCTTCATTTGCCAGGACAATTCTCCCTCACGACTTTATTACAAAATAATCTGAAAAACGGTCTCTTAATTCATTCACTGTTCTTGTTGGTCGGTTAACTGCAACCCTATTCAGAGAGTCTACATGTTGATTTATGAATAGGTTATCTTCTGATCTGTATCCATCTTTAACCCGGACCAAATTATATAACCCGTTGTTTTGACGATGTTTTTAAACATTTTTTTTGCCACATTTAGCGCTCTGTGCAAAATTCTCCATTTATTATCCAGAATACCAAAGGCGCATTCTACAAATCTGAAACCACAGAATGTACAGAAAGAAGAAGGTGAAGCATTGGAAGAAACAACTAATACTTCAAGAAAGAAGACACGGAAACAAGACGCAATCGACAAGGCAATTTTGCAAGATCTAAAGTCACAAAAGTCCATAGTCGAAGATAAAGCCAAAATCAAATGTATGCATACTCATTCGAAAATAATTGAAAAATTTTTCATCGTGGTCGCGTGATTTTTTGAAGATATATAAAAGCTAGGTATCTTACGTTTAAAATTGGGTGTACCCAGTACCGTCTTTGTTGCCCTCGTCGTCGGTGCTCCTCCTTAAGTATAAAAGGCCAAGGAGGTAGCGTTTATTTCGCGCTAACCAAATATTCGCCGACACCAACAATATCGGCAAGTGTGAAAGACAAGGAAAAACGACAAAATCGGTATCGGCACCGACACCGACAAAATGTCGGTACGTGTGTAAGCGCACTGAGGCTGTGGATTCTGTCAGGGAGCCTTTATAAACGTCTATAGCTATAGTGTATAGCGTTCATTCCATTGATCTGAAAATTTGCATTCATGTTTAGTGTCTCTAGAGAATGAGCTGGCATCAGTTTTGTCAAAATCGGTTCAATCCTGAAGAGGATGCTTGTAACATTTGCTACTCCCTGTTGTAAAATAATTACCAAATATCTGGTGTGGCCGCCACCCAACTTTCCGACTTCATTGGTATTTTGTTACACATTTATAAACTCTCTAAAAGTATAGATAGACTATAGAGGGTGAAACACCAAAACCGAATGTCCATAAGGTTTTAATAATAATACTATATCAGTATTATAACTTACTGACCTCTCTATACAAATGACTCTAATATACTGTCACGTATACGTGCTAGGTTTATTTCTCTACTTCTTGTTTATTTATTCTTCAAACGCGGGCGGGCGATAATATTCAAACAATCGTGTGAGCTAAC
This sequence comes from Aphodius granarius, assembly GCA_963971325.1. Taxonomy (NCBI): domain Eukaryota; kingdom Metazoa; phylum Arthropoda; class Insecta; order Coleoptera; family Scarabaeidae; genus Aphodius; species Aphodius granarius. The sequence goes on along the minus strand of OZ020222.1, from coordinate 15,562,362 downwards.
GCGGTATGATGACGTCAGTTCTCCAGTACGTCACAAATCCCATCCCATTGATCTGTAAATCTATATACATTTCTAAAATCACCGCAGGATGAACTGGTATCAATTTGGTTAAAATCGGATAAATCCCAAAGGAGATGCATGTAACATTTCCCACTTCCGGTTGTCAGATTGTCACCAAAAACAATCCAGTTCGTCCCCCGGTAATTCTAAATATGTATGCCAAATTTCAGCCCGATACGTTGTTCCGTTTGGGCGCTATCGTGTTCACGGACATACGTACACCGTACACACATACACACATACACACATACACACGTACACACATACATTTTCCAGAAATCATTGCAATCGGTTCTGGGGACCCCAAAACGCGTATTTCCGCTAAAATCTCAAAATTTTTTTTCCGTCGATTACAATACTTTCCTTCTAGGAGTCGGAAAGTAAAAATAATCCACTGCCGTTCCCCGATAATTCCAAATATAAATACCAAATTTCAGCCCAATTTGTTGTACTGTTTGGGCGCCTTTGTGTCCCCAGAAGTGCATACACACATGCATACATACATACATATATAGATACACACATAGATACATACATACTAGGTACATATATTTAGGTACATATATAATTTACAGAAATAATTGCAATGGATTCAAGGAATTCGAAAACGTGTATTTCTGCTAAAATTCAATTTATTGTTATTATTCCGAGATTATTGTTTGCTTTTTGTAGCTGTAGTGGAAAATTGTTGAATTCGAATGTTTACAGTTATAAGATGATGTATAATTTCTGATACAAAAATACCAATTGATAATCATGCATATTCTACTGTAAATAACAGACTTAATGACAGATTAAACCAGTGAAATTTGCATTGTGTTTGGGTTAAGAATGAGTTCAACCACCAAAGGTTGGTGAGAAGGAGAAGATTCCAAACTATAATATCTGGGGTGGCCCTCACCAAACTTTCCGACTACACCGTTGACCAATGAAGTGTCTGAACACTTTTGCAATTATTCAGTTTTGTGAAGCCAGAGCCACTCTGTACCCTACCTAACGTCAGTTCTTATGATATAAAGACATTTGTCATGCTGACATTTAATGTCATGTCATGTCAGTGGCACTGACGTTTGTCAACATTTGACAGTTTGCAACACAGCGACGAAGGCTTTGAATTCTGTCAAACCGTTGTCATCAACGCCATTGACCTGTAAATTAGTATACATATATTTAAAACGGCTGGAGGGTGAGCTGATATTAGTTTGGGCAAAAATGGATAAATCCCGAAGCAGACGCATGTAACATTTGCCACTTCCGTTTGTCAGATCGTCACCAAAAACAATCGTTCGTCCCCTGGCAATTCTAAATATGTATGCAACATTTCAGCCCGGTCCGTTGTACCGTTTGGACGCAATCGTGTTCGCACGCACGCACGCATGCACGCACACACAAAAATTTTTCGTTTAATATTGTTGCACTAAATTGTTATTGATCATCAAAGTTTAACCTGAACTCAGAGCGCACCAAAGCGCCGAACTTTTTCACACCAACCGTATGACGTCACGACCCCTCTTATGGAGCGTTCACAATGACGGAGCGGCTACGGATCCCATCACGATTCGGCCGGTAGTCATAGCAACTAGACGTTTTGTATCAACAAACTTAAGCTGAGTTGATATTGTACGTTTCTAAATAATGCGCATGCCACGTCGTTTCATAAACATAACAATAATACGATGTGTAGAGGTAGAGGTTATGAGACTTCTTGTTTGATTTGTGTATGATATGGTGCGAGGTTAGTTTTATTCCTTCTGTTCTGTGTATAGACATAATATGTATGTGAATGTTTCAGGTAACAATTATTCAGGTTGTGACAACTATACTGTCGCAAGAAGATAACATGACTTAATTAAAGGAAACAATAAGCATAGACGATCCATAAATAATCAGTCACAGTAAACCGTACTATAGTTCTATCTGGATTGCTGGTATTTCTAAATTAATTAGCGCTGTCAATCCAATAAGTAATAATAAGAATGTTTGTGGTTATACTGAAGTAGTAAGTCCACACTAATGCTGTAATAAATTAAGTTTAAAATATTATCAATAATATGACAAGATTTATCATCTATAGGTGTCCCGAAACTCAACGTCAAGCAGGCGCCAGTAGAGAGGGTGGTTTATGGACGTTCTAGCAAAAATAGTAAAAAGATCTCGATCACTTAGTTGAGTGGTAATTGTAATTTCTTCAAAAAAAAAAAAAAAAAATAGAAAATCGACATCCTTTACACATCTTTAGTTACTGTGGCAACAACTTTCCTACTTCTCTTGCGGGTTTTTACTAATATGTTCTTAAGAGGAAATGTCAGTCACCGGACCTAAAATTGCGGGGAAAGTGAGGCGCAAAGGGGTGAAATAGACCACTCCCACTGTACACTCTGCCAGAAAATGCCCACACAGACACCTTATAGTGAATGTCGGCAGAGTTGTCTTTGTAGTCGTGTTGCGGCGGCAAATATCGAAGGGCTAGTTGACGCCGACCGAGGCGAGACATTTTCTTGGCTTTCGGATTAATTTTCGGTCAATATGATACCGGGGAGAAGTTAGCAATAAAAGTTAGCAACAAAAAAAAATTTCAACCGATTTGAATGAACTATACCTCATCAGAAAGCCCATAACGTACTGAATGTATGGTAGTTATGGCAACTGGATCAAATCATAATTACTACCTAAAAAATGCAAAAGAATGTCATTATTTTCCCAAATTTCGCCATTTTACAAGTCTCATACCTCCGTTAGTACTGAACGAATCTGAGAGTATATAGCAGCAAAAGAAAGCACAAACCTTGCTTTAGTTGTCATAGTTAAGGCAACTTGAAATCAAAACTATTACTGGTAGAAAAAAAATAATGAACATTGTCGGTTTTACGCTCGACGATTCCTGATGACTCTCATTTTCACTTATTTAGGTAGCAATTGTGATTTGATCCAGGTGCCATAACTACCATACATTCAGTACGTTATGGGCTTTCTAAAAAGGTATAGTTCATTCAGATCGGTTGAAATTTATTTTTGTTGCTAACTTTTATTGCTAACTTCTCCCCGGTCAATTGATACCTATTTCGTTACCAATACATTTTGAATTTTTCTAGTATATTAGTAATAATAATAATAGAACAATTTGGTAAAATAATTTTTATTTGACATGTATTACGTGTTATGGGAAGAAATAAATAATAATGTACACAAATAAATGTAATATAATAAATAATTAATACTTAAAGATTGTAGAAAGTACAAAAAAGCCTTGGTGATTACAATGAAATACACATCGTTGGAAAGCCCGTGGTGACTTGAGTCTGAGTCTATCATAGTTACAGCAGAGAGACCAACTAATAATTACTACCTTAAAAATAATAAAAAATTAATTAATATTCCATATACATATTTAGAACCACATATCTTCGCTAATACTTCAATTCAAACACCAATTGAAAGAGAACGCTTCGGTTATACTACCCTGGTTATTGTAGCCCAAAATTTTGCTAATTAGTGCCTCAAATAAATTAAACAAATATGAGTATTTTCAACATACTCTACGCACCATAAGCTGTGCAACCCAAAATAAGTTAAACAAGCGCATTCCCTTTGTGTGATCATATCGATAAATACTCCAAAAGATGGCTGAGAATTGCCCCTACCTACCATAGTTATTGCAGAGCAAATTTATAACAATTAGTGGATGAAATAAATTAATAAATTCCAGGCACTTTTTCGGTCGGCTATTGGTCGACGGTGAACAGTGCTATGAAAATCGTATTGTGCAAAGTTTTTTTCGAAATTGAATCATATCGATATATACAATCAAAAGATAGTTTATACTTTCACCTACATACCGTAATTATTGTAGAGCAAATTTATAACAATTAGTGGATGAAATAAATTAATGAATTCCAGGCACTTTTTCGGTCGGCTATTGGTCGACGGTGAACAGTGCTATGAAAATCGTACTGTGCAAAGTTTTTTTCGAAATTGAATCATATCGATATATACAATCAAAAGATAGTTTATACTTTCACCTACATACCGTAATTATTGTAGAGCAAATTTATAACAATTAGTGGATGAAATAAATTAATGAATTCCAGGCACTTTTTCGGTCGGCTATTGGTCGACGGTGAACAGTGCTATGAAAATCGTATTGTGCAAAGTTTTTTTCGAAATTGAATCATATCGATATATACAATCAAAAGATAGTTTATACTTTCACCTACATACCGTAATTATTGTAGAGCAAATTTATAACAATTAGTGGATGAAATAAATTAATAAATTCCAGGCACTTTTTCGGTCGGCTATTGGTCGACGGTGAACAGTGCTATGAAAATCGTATTGTGCACAGTTTTTTTCGAAATTGAATCATATCGATATATACAATCAAAAGATAGTTTATACTTTCACCTACATACCGTAATTATTGTAGAGCAAATTTATAACAATTAGTGGATGAAATAAATTAATGAATTCCAGGCACTTTTTCTGTTTGCTATTGGTCGACGGTGAACAGTGCTATGAAAATCGTATTGTGCAAAGTTTTTTTCGAAATTGAATCATATCGATATATACAATCAAAAGATAGTTTATACTTTCACCTACATACCGTAATTATTGTAGAGCAAATTTATAACAATTAGTGGATGAAATAAATTAATAAATTCCAGGCACTTTTTCGGTCGGCTATTGGTCGACGGTGAACAGTGCTAAGAAAATCGTATTGTGCAAAGTTTTTTTCGAAATTGAATCATATCGATATATACAATCAAAAGATAGTTTATACTTTCACCTACATACCGTAATTATTGTAGAGCAAATTTATAACAATTAGTGGATGAAATAAATTAATAAATTCCAGGCACTTTTTCGGTCGGCTATTAGTCGACGGTGAACAGTGCTAAGAAAATCGTATTGTGCATAGTTTTTTTCGAAATTGAATCATATCGATATATACAATCAAAAGATAGTTTATACTTTCACCTACATACCGTAATTATTGTAGAGCAAATTTATAACAATTAGTGGATGAAATAAATTAATAAATTCCAGGCACTTTTTCGGTCGGCTATTGGTCGACGGTGAACAGTGCTAAGAAAATCGTATTGTGCAAAGTTTTTTTCGAAATTGAATCATATCGATATATACAATCAAAAGATAGTTTATACTTTCACCTACATACCGTAATTATTGTAGAGCAAATTTATAACAATTAGTGGATGAAATGAATTAATGAATTCCAGGCACTTTTTCTGTCGGCTATTGGTCGACGGTGAACAGTGCTATGAAAATCGTATCGTGCAAAGTTTTTTTCGAAATTGAATCATATCGATATATACAATCAAAAGATAGTTTATACTTTCACCTACATACCGTAATTATTGTAGAGCAAATTTATAACAATTAGTGGATGAAATGAATTAATGAATTCCAGGCACTTTTTCTGTCGGCTATTGGTCGACGGTGAACAGTGCTATGAAAATCGTATTGTGCAAAGTTTTTTTCGAAATTGAATCATATCGATATATACAATCAAAAGGTAGTTTATACTTTCACCTACATACCGTAATTATTGTAGAGCAAATTTATAACAATTAGTGGATGAAATAAATTAATAAATTCCAGGCACTTTTTCGGTCGGCTATTGGTCGACGGTGAACAGTGCTAAGAAAATCGTATTGTGCAAAGTTTTTTTCGAAATTGAATCATATCGATATATACAATCAAAAGATAGTTTATACTTTCACCTACATACCGTAATTATTGTAGAGCAAATTTATAACAATTAGTGGATGAAATAAATTAATAAATTCCAGGCACTTTTTCGGTCGGCTATTGGTCGACGGTGAACAGTGCTAAGAAAATCGTATTGTGCAAAGTTTTTTTCGAAATTGAATCATATCGATATATACAATCAAAAGATAGTTTATACTTTCACCTACATACCGTAATTATTGTAGAGCAAATTTATAACAATTAGTGGATGAAATAAATTAATAAATTCCAGGCACTTTTTCGGTCGGCTATTGGTCGACGGTGAACAGTGCTAAGAAAATCGTATTGTGCAAAGTTTTTTTCGAAATTGAATCATATCGATATATACAATCAAAAGATAGTTTATACTTTCACCTACATACCGTAATTATTGTAGAGCAAATTTATAACAATTAGTGGATGAAATGAATTAATGAATTCCAGGCACTTTTTCTGTCGGCTATTGGTCGACGGTGAACAGTGCTATGAAAATCGTATTGTGCACAGTTTTTTTCGAAATTGAATCATATCGATATATACAATCAAAAGATAGTTTATACTTTCACCTACATACCGTAATTATTGTAGAGCAAATTTATAACAATTAGTGGATGAAATAAATTAATAAATTCCAGGCACTTTTTCGGTCGGCTATTGGTCGACGGTGAACAGTGCTATGAAAATCGTATTGTGCAAAGTTTTTTTCGAAATTGAATCATATCGATATATACAATCAAAAGATAGTTTATACTTTCACCTACATACTGTAATTATTGTAGAGCAAATTTATAACAATTAGTGGATGAAATAAATTAATAAATTCCAGGCACTTTTTCGGTCGGCTATTGGTCGACGGTGAACAGTGCTAAGAAAATCGTATTGTGCAAAGTTTTTTTCGAAATTGAATCATATCGATATATACAATCAAAAGATAGTTTATACTTTCACCTACATACCGTAATTATTGTAGAGCAAATTTATAACAATTAGTGGATGAAATAAATTAATAAATTCCAGGCACTTTTTCGGTCGGCTATTGGTCGACGGTGAACAGTGCTAAGAAAATCGTATTGTGCAAAGTTTTTTTCGAAATTGAATCATATCGATATATACAATCAAAAGATAGTTTATACTTTCACCTACATACCGTAATTATTGTAGAGCAAATTTATAACAATTAGTGGATGAAATGAATTAATGAATTCCAGGCACTTTTTCTGTCGGCTATTGGTCGACGGTGAACAGTGCTATGAAAATCGTATTGTGCAAAGTTTTTTTCGAAATTGAATCATATCGATATATACAATCAAAAGATAGTTTATACTTTCACCTACATACCGTAATTATTGTAGAGCAAATTTATAACAATTAGTGGATGAAATGAATTAATGAATTCCAGGCACTTTTTCTGTCGGCTATTGGTCGACGGTGAACAGTGCTATGAAAATCGTATTGTGCAAAGTTTTTTTCGAAATTGAATCATATCGATATATACAATCAAAAGATAGTTTATACTTTCACCTACATACCGTAATTATTGTAGAGCAAATTTATAACAATTAGTGGATGAAATAAATTAATAAATTCCAGGCACTTTTTCGGTCGGCTATTGGTCGACGGTGAACAGTGCTAAGAAAATCGTATTGTGCAAAGTTTTTTTCGAAATTGAATCATATCGATATATACAATCAAAAGATAGTTTATACTTTCACCTACATACCGTAATTATTGTAGAGCAAATTTATAACAATTAGTGGATGAAATAAATTAATAAATTCCAGGCACTTTTTCGGTCGGCTATTGGTCGACGGTGAACAGTGCTATGAAAATCGTATTGTGCAAAGTTTTTTTCGAAATTGAATCATATCGATATATACAATCAAAAGATAGTTTATACTTTCACCTACATACCGTAATTATTGTAGAGCAAATTTATAACAATTAGTGGATGAAATAAATTAATGAATTCCAGGCACTTTTTCGGTCGGCTATTGGTCGACGGTGAACAGTGCTATGAAAATCGTACTGTGCAAAGTTTTTTTCGAAATTGAATCATATCGATATATACAATCAAAAGATAGTTTATACTTTCACCTACATACCGTAATTATTGTAGAGCAAATTTATAACAATTAGTGGATGAAATGAATTAATGAATTCCAGGCACTTTTTCTGTCGGCTATTGGTCGACGGTGAACAGTGCTATGAAAATCGTATTGTGCAAAGTTTTTTTCGAAATTGAATCATATCGATATATACAATCAAAAGATAGTTTATACTTTCACCTACATACCGTAATTATTGTAGAGCAAATTTATAACAATTAGTGGATGAAATGAATTAATGAATTCCAGGCACTTTTTCTGTCGGCTATTGGTCGACGGTGAACAGTGCTATGAAAATCGTATTGTGCAAAGTTTTTTTCGAAATTGAATCATATCGATATATACAATCAAAAGATAGTTTATACTTTCACCTACATACCGTAATTATTGTAGAGCAAATTTATAACAATTAGTGGATGAAATAAATTAATAAATTCCAGGCACTTTTTCGGTCGGCTATTGGTCGACGGTGAACAGTGCTAAGAAAATCGTATTGTGCAAAGTTTTTTTCGAAATTGAATCATATCGATATATACAATCAAAAGATAGTTTATACTTTCACCTACATACCGTAATTATTGTAGAGCAAATTTATAACAATTAGTGGATGAAATGAATTAATGAATTCCAGGCACTTTTTCTGTCGGCTATTGGTCGACGGTGAACAGTGCTATGAAAATCGTATTGTGCAAAGTTTTTTTCGAAATTGAATCATATCGATATATACAATCAAAAGATAGTTTATACTTTCACCTACATACCGTAATTATTGTAGAGCAAATTTATAACAATTAGTGGATGAAATGAATTAATGAATTCCAGGCACTTTTTCTGTCGGCTATTGGTCGACGGTGAACAGTGCTATGAAAATCGTATTGTGCAAAGTTTTTTTCGAAATTGAATCATATTGATATATACAATCAAAAGATAGTTTATACTTTCACCTACATACCGTAATTATTGTAGAGCAAATTTATAACAATTAGTGGATGAAATAAATTAATAAATTCCAGGCACTTTTTCGGTCGGCTATTGGTCGACGGTGAACAGTGCTAAGAAAATCGTATTGTGCAAAGTTTTTTTCGAAATTGAATCATATCGATATATACAATCAAAAGATAGTTTATACTTTCACCTACATACCGTAATTATTGTAGAGCAAATTTATAACAATTAGTGGATGAAATAAATTAATAAATTCCAGGCACTTTTTCGGTCGGCTATTGGTCGACGGTGAACAGTGCTATGAAAATCGTATTGTGCAAAGTTTTTTTCGAAATTGAATCATATCGATATATACAATCAAAAGATAGTTTATACTTTCAGCTACATACCGTAATTATTGTAGAGCAAATTTATAACAATTAGTGGATGAAATAAATTAATGAATTCCAGGCACTTTTTCGGTCGGCTATTGGTCGACGGTGAACAGTGCTATGAAAATCGTACTGTGCAAAGTTTTTTTCGAAATTGAATCATATCGATATATACAATCAAAAGATAGTTTATACTTTCACCTACATACCGTAATTATTGTAGAGCAAATTTATAACAATTAGTGGATGAAATAAATTAATGAATTCCAGGCACTTTTTCGGTCGGCTATTGGTCGACGGTGAACAGTGCTATGAAAATCGTATTGTGGAAAGTTTTTTTCGAAATTGAATCATATCGATATATACAATCAAAAGATAGTTTAGACTTTCACCTACATACCGTAATTATTGTAGAGCAAATTTATAACAATTAGTGGATGAAATAAATTAATAAATTCCAGGCACTTTTTCGGTCGGCTATTGGTCGACGGTGAACAGTGCTAAGAAAATCGTATTGTGCAAAGTTTTTTTCGAAATTGAATCATATCGATATATACAATCAAAAGATAGTTTATACTTTCACCTACATACCGTAATTATTGTAGAGCAAATTTATAACAATTAGTGGATGAAATAAATTAATAAATTCCAGGCACTTTTTCGGTCGGCTATTGGTCGACGGTGAACAGTGCTATGAAAATCGTATTGTGCAAAGTTTTTTTCGAAATTGAATCATATCGATATATACAATCAAAAGATAGTTTATACTTTCACCTACATACCGTAATTATTGTAGAGCAAATTTATAACAATTAGTGGATGAAATAAATTAATGAATTCCAGGCACTTTTTCGGTCGGCTATTGGTCGACGGTGAACAGTGCTATGAAAATCGTACTGTGCAAAGTTTTTTTCGAAATTGAATCATATCGATATATACAATCAAAAGATAGTTTATACTTTCACCTACATACCGTAATTATTGTAGAGCAAATTTATAACAATTAGTGGATGAAATAAATTAATGAATTCCAGGCACTTTTTCGGTCGGCTATTGGTCGACGGTGAACAGTGCTATGAAAATCGTATTGTGGAAAGTTTTTTTCGAAATTGAATCATATCGATATATACAATCAAAAGATAGTTTAGACTTTCACCTACATACCGTAATTATTGTAGAGCAAATTTATAACAATTAGTGGATGAAATAAATTAATAAATTCCAGGCACTTTTTCGGTCGTCTATTGGTCGACGGTGAACAGTGCTAAGAAAATCGTATTGTGCAAAGTTTTTTTCGAAATTGAATCATATCGATATATACAATCAAAAGATAGTTTATACTTTCACCTACATACCGTAATTATTGTAGAGCAAATTTATAACAATTAGTGGATGAAATAAATTAATAAATTCCAGGCACTTTTTCGGTCGGCTATTGGTCGACGGTGAACAGTGCTAAGAAAATCGTATTGTGCAAAGTTTTTTTCGAAATTGAATCATATCGATATATACAATCAAAAGATAGTTTATACTTTCACCTACATACCGTAATTATTGTAGAGCAAATTTATAACAATTAGTGGATGAAATGAATTAATGAATTCCAGGCACTTTTTCTGTCGGCTATTGGTCGACGGTGAACAGTGCTATGAAAATCGTATTGTGCAAAGTTTTTTTCGAAATTGAATCATATCGATATATACAATCAAAAGATAGTTTATACTTTCACCTACATACCGTAATTATTGTAGAGCAAATTTATAACAATTAGTGGATGAAATGAATTAATGAATTCCAGGCACTTTTTCTGTCGGCTATTGGTCGACGGTGAACAGTGCTATGAAAATCGTATTGTGCAAAGTTTTTTTCGAAATTGAATCATATCGATATATACAATCAAAAGATAGTTTATACTTTCACCTACATACCGTAATTATTGTAGAGCAAATTTATAACAATTAGTGGATGAAATAAATTAATGAATTCCAGGCACTTTTTCTGTCGGCTATTGGTCGACGGTGAACAGTGCTATGAAAATCGTATTGTGCAAAGTTTTTTTCGAAATTGAATCATATCGATATATACAATCAAAAGATAGTTTATACTTTCACCTACATACCGTAATTATTGTAGAGCAAATTTATAACAATTAGTGGATGAAATAAATTAATGAATTCCAGGCACTTTTTCTGTCGGCTATTGGTCGACGGTGAACAGTGCTATGAAAATCGTATTGTGCAAAGTTTTTTTCGAAATTGAATCATATCGATATATACAATCAAAAGATAGTTTATACTTTCACCTACATACCGTAATTATTGTAGAGCAAATTTATAACAATTAGTGGATGAAATGAATTAATGAATTCCAGGCACTTTTTCTGTCGGCTATTGGTCGACGGTGAACAGTGCTATGAAAATCGTATTGTGCAAAGTTTTTTTCGAAATTGAATCATATCGATATATACAATCAAAAGATAGTTTATACTTTCACCTACATACCGTAATTATTGTAGAGCAAATTTATAACAATTAGTGGATGAAATGAATTAATGAATTCCAGGCACTTTTTCTGTCGGCTATTGGTCGACGGTGAACAGTGCTATGAAAATCGTATTGTGCAAAGTTTTTTTCGAAATTGAATCATATCGATACATACAATCAAAAGATAGTTTATACTTTCACCTACATACCGTAATTATTGTAGAGCAAATTTATAACAATTAGTGGATGAAATAAATTAATAAATTCCAGGCACTTTTTCGGTCGGCTATTGGTCGACGGTGAACAGTGCTAAGAAAATCGTATTGTGCAAAGTTTTTTTCGAAATTGAATCATATCGATATATACAATCAAAAGATAGTTTATACTTTCACCTACATACCGTAATTATTGTAGAGCAAATTTATAACAATTAGTGGATGAAATGAATTAATGAATTCCAGGCACTTTTTCTGTCGGCTATTGGTCGACGGTGAACAGTGCTATGAAAATCGTATTGTGCAAAGTTTTTTTCGAAATTGAATCATATCGATATATACAATCAAAAGATAGTTTATACTTTCACCTACATACCGTAATTATTGTAGAGCAAATTTATAACAATTAGTGGATGAAATGAATTAATGAATTCCAGGCACTTTTTCTGTCGGCTATTGGTCGACGGTGAACAGTGCTATGAAAATCGTATTGTGCAAAGTTTTTTTCGAAATTGAATCATATCGATATATACAATCAAAAGATAGTTTATACTTTCACCTACATACCGTAATTATTGTAGAGCAAATTTATAACAATTAGTGGATGAAATATATTAATAAATTCCAGGCACTTTTTCGGTCGGCTATTGGTCGACGGTGAACAGTGCTAAGAAAATCGTATTGTGCAAAGTTTTTTTCGAAATTGAATCATATCGATATATACAATCAAAAGATAGTTTATACTTTCACCTACATACCGTAATTATTGTAGAGCAAATTTATAACAATTAGTGGATGAAATAAATTAATAAATTCCAGGCACTTTTTCGGTCGGCTATTGGTCGACGGTGAACAGTGCTATGAAAATCGTATTGTGCAAAGTTTTTTTCGAAATTGAATCATATCGATATATACAATCAAAAGATAGTTTATACTTTCACCTACATACCGTAATTATTGTAGAGCAAATTTATAACAATTAGTGGATGAAATAAATTAATGAATTCCAGGCACTTTTTCGGTCGGCTATTGGTCGACGGTGAACAGTGCTATGAAAATCGTACTGTGCAAAGTTTTTTTCGAAATTGAATCATATCGATATATACAATCAAAAGATAGTTTATACTTTCACCTACATACCGTAATTATTGTAGAGCAAATTTATAACAATTAGTGGATGAAATAAATTAATGAATTCCAGGCACTTTTTCGGTCGGCTATTGGTCGACGGTGAACAGTGCTATGAAAATCGTATTGTGCAAAGTTTTTTTCGAAATTGAATCATATCGATATATACAATCAAAAGATAGTTTATACTTTCACCTACATACCGTAATTATTGTAGAGCAAATTTATAACAATTAGTGGATGAAATAAATTAATAAATTCCAGGCACTTTTTCGGTCGGCTATTGGTCGACGGTGAACAGTGCTATGAAAATCGTATTGTGCACAGTTTTTTTCGAAATTGAATCATATCGATATATACAATCAAAAGATAGTTTATACTTTCACCTACATACCGTAATTATTGTAGAGCAAATTTATAACAATTAGTGGATGAAATAAATTAATGAATTCCAGGCACTTTTTCTGTCGGCTATTGGTCGACGGTGAACAGTGCTATGAAAATCGTATTGTGCAAAGTTTTTTTCGAAATTGAATCATATCGATATATACAATCAAAAGATAGTTTATACTTTCACCTACATACCGTAATTATTGTAGAGCAAATTTATAACAATTAGTGGATGAAATAAATTAATAAATTCCAGGCACTTTTTCGGTCGGCTATTGGTCGACGGTGAACAGTGCTAAGAAAATCGTATTGTGCAAAGTTTTTTTCGAAATTGAATCATATCGATATATACAATCAAAAGATAGTTTATACTTTCACCTACATACCGTAATTATTGTAGAGCAAATTTATAACAATTAGTGGATGAAATAAATTAATAAATTCCAGGCACTTTTTCGGTCGGCTATTGGTCGACGGTGAACAGTGCTAAGAAAATCGTATTGTGCAAAGTTTTTTTCGAAATTGAATCATATCGATATATACAATCAAAAGATAGTTTATACTTTCACCTACATACCGTAATTATTGTAGAGCAAATTTATAACAATTAGTGGATGAAATAAATTAATAAATTCCAGGCACTTTTTCGGTCGGCTATTGGTCGACGGTGAACAGTGCTAAGAAAATCGTATTGTGCAAAGTTTTTTTCGAAATTGAATCATATCGATATATACAATCAAAAGATAGTTTATACTTTCACCTACATACCGTAATTATTGTAGAGCAAATTTATAACAATTAGTGGATGAAATGAATTAATGAATTCCAGGCACTTTTTCTGTCGGCTATTGGTCGACGGTGAACAGTGCTATGAAAATCGTATTGTGCAAAGTTTTTTTCGAAATTGAATCATATCGATATATACAATCAAAAGATAGTTTATACTTTCACCTACATACCGTAATTATTGTAGAGCAAATTTATAACAATTAGTGGATGAAATGAATTAATGAATTCCAGGCACTTTTTCTGTCGGCTATTGGTCGACGGTGAACAGTGCTATGAAAATCGTATTGTGCAAAGTTTTTTTCGAAATTGAATCATATCGATATATACAATCAAAAGATAGTTTATACTTTCACCTACATACCGTAATTATTGTAGAGCAAATTTATAACAATTAGTGGATGAAATAAATTAATGAATTCCAGGCACTTTTTCTGTCGGCTATTGGTCGACGGTGAACAGTGCTATGAAAATCGTATTGTGCAAAGTTTTTTTCGAAATTGAATCATATCGATATATACAATCAAAAGATAGTTTATACTTTCACCTACATACCGTAATTATTGTAGAGCAAATTTATAACAATTAGTGGATGAAATAAATTAATAAATTCCAGGCACTTTTTCGGTCGGCTATTGGTCGACGGTGAACAGTGCTATGAAAATCGTATTGTGCAAAGTTTTTTTCGAAATTGAATCATATCGATATATACAATCAAAAGATAGTTTATACTTTCACCTACATACCGTAATTATTGTAGAGCAAATTTATAACAATTAGTGGATGAAATAAATTAATAAATTCCAGGCACTTTTTCGGTCGGCTATTGGTCGACGGTGAACAGTGCTAAGAAAATCGTATTGTGCAAAGTTTTTTTCGAAATTGAATCATATCGATATATACAATCAAAAGATAGTTTATACTTTCACCTACATACCGTAATTATTGTAGAGCAAATTTATAACAATTAGTGGATGAAATAAATTAATAAATTCCAGGCACTTTTTCGGTCGGCTATTGGTCGACGGTGAACAGTGCTAAGAAAATCGTATTGTGCAAAGTTTTTTTCGAAATTGAATCATATCGATATATACAATCAAAAGATAGTTTATACTTTCACCTACATACCGTAATTATTGTAGAGCAAATTTATAACAATTAGTGGATGAAATAAATTAATAAATTCCAGGCACTTTTTCGGTCGGCTATTGGTCGACGGTGAACAGTGCTAAGAAAATCGTATTGTGCAAAGTTTTTTTCGAAATTGAATCATATCGATATATACAATCAAAAGATAGTTTATACTTTCACCTACATACCGTAATTATTGTAGAGCAAATTTATAACAATTAGTGGATGAAATGAATTAATGAATTCCAGGCACTTTTTCTGTCGGCTATTGGTCGACGGTGAACAGTGCTATGAAAATCGTATTGTGCAAAGTTTTTTTCGAAATTGAATCATATCGATATATACAATCAAAAGATAGTTTATACTTTCACCTACATACCGTAATTATTGTAGAGCAAATTTATAACAATTAGTGGATGAAATGAATTAATGAATTCCAGGCACTTTTTCTGTCGGCTATTGGTCGACGGTGAACAGTGCTATGAAAATCGTATTGTGCAAAGTTTTTTTCGAAATTGAATCATATCGATATATACAATCAAAAGATAGTTTATACTTTCACCTACATACCGTAATTATTGTAGAGCAAATTTATAACAATTAGTGGATGAAATAAATTAATGAATTCCAGGCACTTTTTCTGTCGGCTATTGGTCGACGGTGAACAGTGCTATGAAAATCGTATTGTGCAAAGTTTTTTTCGAAATTGAATCATATCGATATATACAATCAAAAGATAGTTTATACTTTCACCTACATACCGTAATTATTGTAGAGCAAATTTATAACAATTAGTGGATGAAATAAATTAATGAATTCCAGGCACTTTTTCTGTCGGCTATTGGTCGACGGTGAACAGTGCTATGAAAATCGTATTGTGCAAAGTTTTTTTCGAAATTGAATCATATCGATATATACAATCAAAAGATAGTTTATACTTTCACCTACATACCGTAATTATTGTAGAGCAAATTTATAACAATTAGTGGATGAAATAAATTAATGAATTCCAGGCACTTTTTCTGTCGGCTATTGGTCGACGGTGAACAGTGCTATGAAAATCGTATTGTGCAAAGTTTTTTTCGAAATTGAATCATATCGATATATACAATCAAAAGATAGTTTATACTTTCACCTACATACCGTAATTATTGTAGAGCAAATTTATAACAATTAGTGGATGAAATAAATTAATAAATTCCAGGCACTTTTTCGGTCGGCTATTGGTCGACGGTGAACAGTGCTAAGAAAATCGTATTGTGCAAAGTTTTTTTCGAAATTGAATCATATCGATATATACAATCAAAAGATAGTTTATACTTTCACCTACATACCGTAATTATTGTAGAGCAAATTTATAACAATTAGTGGATGAAATAAATTAATAAATTCCAGGCACTTTTTCGGTCGGCTATTGGTCGACGGTGAACAGTGCTATGAAAATCGTATTGTGCAAAGTTTTTTTCGAAATTGAATCATATCGATATATACAATCAAAAGATAGTTTATACTTTCACCTACATACCGTAATTATTGTAGAGCAAATTTATAACAATTAGTGGATGAAATGAATTAATGAATTCCAGGCACTTTTTCTGTCGGCTATTGGTCGACGGTGAACAGTGCTATGAAAATCGTATTGTGCAAAGTTTTTTTCGAAATTGAATCATATCGATATATACAATCAAAAGATAGTTTATACTTTCACCTACATACCGTAATTATTGTAGAGCAAATTTATAACAATTAGTGGATGAAATGAATTAATGAATTCCAGGCACTTTTTCTGTCGGCTATTGGTCGACGGTGAACAGTGCTATGAAAATCGTATTGTGCAAAGTTTTTTTCGAAATTGAATCATATCGATATATACAATCAAAAGATAGTTTATACTTTCACCTACATACCGTAATTATTGTAGAGCAAATTTATAACAATTAGTGGATGAAATAAATTAATGAATTCCAGGCACTTTTTCGGTCGGCTATTGGTCGACGGTGAACAGTGCTATGAAAATCGTACTGTGCAAAGTTTTTTTCGAAATTGAATCATATCGATATATACAATCAAAAGATAGTTTATACTTTCACCTACATACCGTAATTATTGTAGAGCAAATTTATAACAACTAGTGGATGAAATAAATTAATGAATTCCAGGCACTTTTTCGGTCGGCTATTGGTCGACGGTGAACAGTGCTATGAAAATCGTATTGTGCAAAGTTTTTTTCGAAATTGAATCATATCGATATATACAATCAAAAGATAGTTCATACTTTCACCTACATACCGTAATTATTGTAGAGCAAATTTATAACAATTAGTGGATGAAATAAATTAATAAATTCCAGGCACTTTTTCGGTCGGCTATTGGTCGACGGTGAACAGTGCTATGAAAATCGTATTGTGCACAGTTTTTTTCGAAATTGAATCATATCGATATATACAATCAAAAGATAGTTTATACTTTCACCTACATACCGTAATTATTGTAGAGCAAATTTATAACAATTAGTGGATGAAATAAATTAATGAATTCCAGGCACTTTTTCTGTCAGCTATTGGTCGACGGTGAACAGTGCTATGAAAACCGTATTGTGCAAAGTTTTTTTCGAAATTGAATCATATCGATATATACAATCAAAAGATAGTTTATACTTTCACCTACATACCGTAATTATTGTAGAGCAAATTTATAACAATTAGTGGATGAAATAAATTAATAAATTCCAGGCACTTTTTCGGTCGGCTATTGGTCGACGGTGAACAGTGCTAAGAAAATCGTATTGTGCAAAGTTTTTTTCGAAATTGAATCATATCGATATATACAATCAAAAGATAGTTTATACTTTCACCTACATACCGTAATCATTGTAGAGCAAATTTATAACAATTAGTGGATGAAATAAATTAATAAATTCCAGGCACTTTTTCGGTCGGCTATTGGTCGACGGTGAACAGTGCTAAGAAAATCGTATTGTGCAAAGTTTTTTTCGAAATTGAATCATATCGATATATACAATCAAAAGATAGTTTATACTTTCACCTACATACCGTAATTATTGTAGAGCAAATTTATAACAATTAGTGGATGAAATAAATTAATAAATTCCAGGCACTTTTTCGGTCGGCTATTGGTCGACGGTGAACAGTGCTAAGAAAATCGTATTGTGCAAAGTTTTTTTCGAAATTGAATCATATCGATATATACAATCAAAAGATAGTTTATACTTTCACCTACATACCGTAATTATTGTAGAGCAAATTTATAACAATTAGTGGATGAAATGAATTAATGAATTCCAGGCACTTTTTCTGTCGGCTATTGGTCGACGGTGAACAGTGCTATGAAAATCGTATTGTGCAAAGTTTTTTTCGAAATTGAATCATATCGATATATACAATCAAAAGATAGTTTATACTTTCACCTACATACCGTAATTATTGTAGAGCAAAGTTATAACAATTAGTGGATGAAATAAATTAATAAATTCCAGGCACTTTTTCGGTCGGCTATTGGTCGACGGTGAACAGTGCTAAGAAAATCGTATTGTGCAAAGTTTTTTTCGAAATTGAATCATATCGATATATACAATCAAAAGATAGTTTATACTTTCACCTACATACCGTAATTATTGTAGAGCAAATTTATAACAATTAGTGGATGAAATAAATTAATAAATTCCAGGCACTTTTTCGGTCGGCTATTGGTCGACGGTGAACAGTGCTAAGAAAATCGTATTGTGCAAAGTTTTTTTCGAAATTGAATCATATCGATATATACAATCAAAAGATAGTTTATACTTTCACCTACATACCGTAATTATTGTAGAGCAAGTTTATAACAATTAGTGGATGAAATAAATTAATAAATTCCAGGCACTTTTTCGGTCGGCTATTGGTCGACGGTGAACAGTGCTATGAAAATCGTATTGTGCAAAGTTTTTTTCGAAATTGAATCATATCGATATATACAATCAAAAGATAGTTTATACTTTCACCTACATACCGTAATTATTGTAGAGCAAATTTATAACAATTAGTGGATGAAATGAATTAATGAATTCCAGGCACTTTTTCTGTCGGCTATTGGTCGACGGTGAACAGTGCTATGAAAATCGTATTGTGCAAAGTTTTTTTCGAAATTGAATCATATCGATATATACAATCAAAAGATAGTTTATACTTTCACCTACATACCGTAATTATTGTAGAGCAAATTTATAACAATTAGTGGATGAAATGAATTAATGAATTCCAGGCACTTTTTCTGTCGGCTATTGGTCGACGGTGAACAGTGCTATGAAAATCGTATTGTGCAAAGTTTTTTTCGAAATTGAATCATATCGATATATACAATCAAAAGATAGTTTATACTTTCACCTACATACCGTAATTATTGTAGAGCAAATTTATAACAATTAGTGGATGAAATGAATTAATGAATTCCAGGCACTTTTTCTGTCGGCTATTGGTCGACGGTGAACAGTGCTATGAAAATCGTATTGTGCAAAGTTTTTTTCGAAATTGAATCATATCGATATATACAATCAAAAGATAGTTTATACTTTCACCTACATACCGTAATTATTGTAGAGCAAATTTATAACAATTAGTGGATGAAATGAATTGATGAATTCCAGGCACTTTTTCTGTCGGCTATTGGTCGACGGTGAACAGTGCTATGAAAATCGTATTGTGCAAAGTTTTTTTCGAAATTGAATCATATCGATATATACAATCAAAAGATAGTTTATACTTTCACCTACATACCGTAATTATTGTAGAGCAAATTTATAACAATTAGTGGATGAAATAAATTAATGAATTCCAGGCACTTTTTCTGTCGGCTATTGGTCGACGGTGAACAGTGCTAAGAAAATCGTATTGTGCAAAGTTTTTTTCGAAATTGAATCATATCGATATATATAATCAAAAGATAGTTTATACTTTCACCTACATACCGTAATTATTGTAGAGCAAAGTTATAACAATTAGTGGATGAAATAAATTAATAAATTCCAGGCACTTTTTCGGTCGGCTATTGGTCGACGGTGAACAGTGCTAAGAAAATCGTATTGTGCAAAGTTTTTTTCGAAATTGAATCATATCGATATATACAATCAAAAGATAGTTTATACTTTCACCTACATACCGTAATTATTGTAGAGCAAATTTATAACAATTAGTGGATGAAATAAATTAATGAATTCCAGGCACTTTTTCTGTCGGCTATTGGTCGACGGTGAACAGTGCTAAGAAAATCGTATTGTGCAAAGTTTTTTTCGAAATTGAATCATATCGATATATACAATCAAAAGATAGTTTATACTTTCACCTACATACCGTAATTATTGTAGAGCAAATTTATAACAATTAGTGGATGAAATAAATTAATAAATTCCAGGCACTTTTTCGGTCGGCTATTGGTCGACGGTGAACAGTGCTAAGAAAATCGTATTGTGCAAAGTTTTTTTCGAAATTGAATCATATCGATATATACAATCAAAAGATAGTTTATACTTTCACCTACATACCGTAATTATTGTAGAGCAAATTTATAACAATTAGTGGATGAAATAAATTAATGAATTCCAGGCACTTTTTCTGTCGGCTATTGGTCGACGGTGAACAGTGCTAAGAAAATCGTATTGTGCAAAGTTTTTTTCGAAATTGAATCATATCGATATATACAATCAAAAGATAGTTTATACTTTCACCTACATACCGTAATTATTGTAGAGCAAATTTATAACAATTAGTGGATGAAATAAATTAATAAATTCCAGGCACTTTTTCGGTCGGCTATTGGTCGACGGTGAACAGTGCTAAGAAAATCGTATTGTGCAAAGTTTTTTTCGAAATTGAATCGTATCGATATATACAATCAAAAGATAGTTTATACTTTCACCTACATACCGTAATTATTGTAGAGCAAATTTATAACAATTAGTGGATGAAATAAATTAATGAATTCCAGGCACTTTTTCTGTCGGCTATTGGTCGACGGTGAACAGTGCTAAGAAAATCGTATTGTGCAAAGTTTTTTTCGAAATTGAATCATATCGATATATACAATCAAAAGATAGTTTATACTTTCACCTACATACCGTAATTATTGTAGAGCAAATTTATAACAATTAGTGGATGAAATAAATTAATAAATTCCAGGCACTTTTTCGGTCGGCTATTGGTCGACGGTGAACAGTGCTAAGAAAATCGTATTGTGCAAAGTTTTTTTCGAAATTGAATCATATCGATATATACAATCAAAAGATAGTTTATACTTTCACCTACATACCGTAATTATTGTAGAGCAAATTTATAACATTTAGTGGATGAAATAAATTAATGAATTCCAGGCACTTTTTCTGTCGGCTATTGGTCGACGGTGAACAGTGCTATGAAAATCGTATTGTGCAAAGTTTTTTCGAAATTGAATCATATCGATATATACAATCAAAAGATAGTTTATACTTTCACCTACATACCGTAATTATTGTAGAGCAAATTTATAACAATTAGTGGATGAAATAAATTAATAAATTCCAGGCACTTTTTCGGTCGGCTATTGGTCGACGGTGAACAGTGCTATGAAAATCGTATTGTGCAAAGTTTTTTTCGAAATTGAATCATATCGATATATACAATCAAAAGATAGTTTATACTTTCACCTACATACCGTAATTATTGTAGAGCAAATTTATAACAATTAGTGGATGAAATAAATTAATAAATTCCAGGCATTTTTTCGGTCGGCTATTGGTCGACGGTGAACAGTGCTAAGAAAATCGTATTGTGCAAAGTTTTTTTCGAAATTGAATCATGTCGATATATACAATCAAAAGATAGTTTATACTTTCACCTACATACCGTAATTATTGTAGAGCAAATTTATAACAATTAGTGGATGAAATAAATTAATAAATTCCAGGCACTTTTTCGGTCGGCTATTGGTCGACGGTGAACAGTGCTATGAAAATCGTATTGTGCAAAGTTTTTTTCGAAATTGAATCATATCGATATATACAATCAAAAGATAGTTTATACTTTCACCTACATACCGTAATTATTGTAGAGCAAATTTATAACAATTAGTGGATGAAATAAATTAATAAATTCCAGGCACTTTTTCGGTCGGCTATTGGTCGACGGTGAACAGTGCTATGAAAATCGTATTGTGCAAAGTTTTTTTCGAAATTGAATCATATCGATATATACAATCAAAAGATAGTTTATACTTTCACCTACATACCGTAATTATTGTAGAGCAAATTTATAACAATTAGTGGATGAAATAAATGAATAAATTCCAGGCACTTTTTCGGTCGGCTATTGGTCGACGGTGAACAGTGCTAAGAAAATCGTATTGTGCAAAGTTTTTTTCGAAATTGAATCATATCGATATATACAATCAAAAGATAGTTTATACTTTCACCTACATACCGTAATTATTGTAGAGCAAATTTATAACAATTAGTGGATGAAATAAATTAATAAATTCCAGGCACTTTTTCGGTCGGCTATTGGTCGACGGTGAACAGTGCTATGAAAATCGTATTGTGCAAAGTTTTTTTCGAAATTGAATCATATCGATATATACAATCAAAAGATAGTTTATACTTTCACCTACATACCGTAATTATTGTAGAGCAAATTTATAACAATTAGTGGATGAAATAAATGAATAAATTCCAGGCACTTTTTCGGTCGGCTATTGGTCGACGGTGAAGAGTCCTATGAAAATCGTATTGTGCAAAGTTTTTTTCGAAATTGAATCATATCGATATATACAATCAAAAGATAGTTTATACTTTCACCTACATACCGTAATTATTGTAGAGCAAATTTATAACAATTAGTGGATGAAATAAATGAATAAATTCCAGGCACTTTTTCGGTCGGCTATTGGTCGACGGTGAACAGTGCTAAGAAAATCGTATTGTGCAAAGTTTTTTTCGTAATTGAATCATATCGATATATACAATCAAAAGATAGTTTATACTTTCACCTACATACCGTAATTATTGTAGAGCAAATTTATAACAATTAGTGGATGAAATAAATGAATAAATTCCAGGCACTTTTTCGGTCGGCTATTGGTCGACGGTGAAGAGTGCTATGAAAATCGTATTGTGCAAAGTTTTTTTTCGAAATTGAATCATATCGATATATACAATCAAAAGATAGTTTATACTTTCATCTACATACCGTAATTATTGTAGAGCAAATTTATAACAATTAGTGGATGAAATAAATTAATAAATTCCAGGCACTTTTTCGGTCGGCTATTGGTCGACGGTGAACAGTGCTAAGAAAATCGTATTGTGCAAAGTTTTTTTCGTAATTGAATCATATCGATATATACAATCAAAAGATAGTTTATACTTTCACCTACATACCGTAATTATTGTAGAGCAAATTTATAACAATTAGTGGATGAAATAAATTAATGAATTCCAGGCACTTTTTCTGTCGGCTATTGGTCGACGGTGAACAGTGCTATGAAAATCGTATTGTGCAAAGTTTTTTTCGAAATTGAATCATATCGATATATACAATCAAAAGATAGTTTATACTTTCACCTACATACCGTAATTATTGTAGAGCAAATTTATAACAATTAGTGGATGAAATAAATTAATAAATTCCAGGCACTTTTTCGGTCGGCTATTGGTCGACGGTGAACAGTGCTAAGAAAATCGTATTGTGCAAAGTTTTTTTCGAAATTGAATCATATCGATATATACAATCAAAAGATAGTTTATACTTTCACCTACATACCGTAATTATTGTAGAGCAAGTTTATAACAATTAGTGGATGAAATAAATTAATAAATTCCAGGCACTTTTTCGGTCGGCTATTGGTCGACGGTGAACAGTGCTATGAAAATCGTATTGTGCAAAGTTTTTTTCGAAATTGAATCATATCGATATATACAATCAAAAGATAGTTTATACTTTCACCTACATACCGTAATTATTGTAGAGCAAATTTATAACAATTAGTGGATGAAATGAATTAATGAATTCCAGGCACTTTTTCTGTCGGCTATTGGTCGACGGTGAACAGTGCTATGAAAATCGTATTGTGCAAAGTTTTTTTCGAAATTGAATCATATCGATATATACAATCAAAAGATAGTTTATACTTTCACCTACATACCGTAATTATTGTAGAGCAAATTTATAACAATTAGTGGATGAAATGAATTAATGAATTCCAGGCACTTTTTCTGTCGGCTATTGGTCGACGGTGAACAGTGCTATGAAAATCGTATTGTGCAAAGTTTTTTTCGAAATTGAATCATATCGATATATACAATCAAAAGATAGTTTATACTTTCACCTACATACCGTAATTATTGTAGAGCAAATTTATAACAATTAGTGGATGAAATGAATTAATGAATTCCAGGCACTTTTTCTGTCGGCTATTGGTCGACGGTGAACAGTGCTATGAAAATCGTATTGTGCAAAGTTTTTTTCGAAATTGAATCATATCGATATATACAATCAAAAGATAGTTTATACTTTCACCTACATACCGTAATTATTGTAGAGCAAATTTATAACAATTAGTGGATGAAATGAATTGATGAATTCCAGGCACTTTTTCTGTCGGCTATTGGTCGACGGTGAACAGTGCTATGAAAATCGTATTGTGCAAAGTTTTTTTCGAAATTGAATCATATCGATATATACAATCAAAAGATAGTTTATACTTTCACCTACATACCGTAATTATTGTAGAGCAAATTTATAACAATTAGTGGATGAAATAAATTAATGAATTCCAGGCACTTTTTCTGTCGG
Organism: Aphodius granarius; assembly: GCA_963971325.1. NCBI lineage: Eukaryota > Metazoa > Arthropoda > Insecta > Coleoptera > Scarabaeidae > Aphodius > Aphodius granarius. The sequence continues at coordinate 15,537,188 of OZ020222.1, read as the reverse complement.
CTATTGGTCGACGGTGAACAGTGCTAAGAAAATCGTATTGTGCAAAGTTTTTTTCGAAATTGAATCATATCGATATATACAATCAAAAGATAGTTTATACTTTCACCTACATACCGTAATTATTGTAGAGCAAAGTTATAACAATTAGTGGATGAAATAAATTAATAAATTCCAGGCACTTTTTCGGTCGGCTATTGGTCGACGGTGAACAGTGCTAAGAAAATCGTATTGTGCAAAGTTTTTTTCGAAATTGAATCATATCGATATATACAATCAAAAGATAGTTTATACTTTCACCTACATACCGTAATTATTGTAGAGCAAATTTATAACAATTAGTGGATGAAATAAATTAATGAATTCCAGGCACTTTTTCTGTCGGCTATTGGTCGACGGTGAACAGTGCTAAGAAAATCGTATTGTGCAAAGTTTTTTTCGAAATTGAATCATATCGATATATACAATCAAAAGATAGTTTATACTTTCACCTACATACCGTAATTATTGTAGAGCAAATTTATAACAATTAGTGGATGAAATAAATTAATAAATTCCAGGCACTTTTTCGGTCGGCTATTGGTCGACGGTGAACAGTGCTAAGAAAATCGTATTGTGCAAAGTTTTTTTCGAAATTGAATCATATCGATATATACAATCAAAAGATAGTTTATACTTTCACCTACATACCGTAATTATTGTAGAGCAAATTTATAACAATTAGTGGATGAAATAAATTAATGAATTCCAGGCACTTTTTCTGTCGGCTATTGGTCGACGGTGAACAGTGCTAAGAAAATCGTATTGTGCAAAGTTTTTTTCGAAATTGAATCATATCGATATATACAATCAAAAGATAGTTTATACTTTCACCTACATACCGTAATTATTGTAGAGCAAATTTATAACAATTAGTGGATGAAATAAATTAATAAATTCCAGGCACTTTTTCTGTCGGCTATTGGTCGACGGTGAACAGTGCTAAGAAAATCGTATTGTGCAAAGTTTTTTTCGAAATTGAATCGTATCGATATATACAATCAAAAGATAGTTTATACTTTCACCTACATACCGTAATTATTGTAGAGCAAATTTATAACAATTAGTGGATGAAATAAATTAATGAATTCCAGGCACTTTTTCTGTCGGCTATTGGTCGACGGTGAACAGTGCTAAGAAAATCGTATTGTGCAAAGTTTTTTTCGAAATTGAATCATATCGATATATACAATCAAAAGATAGTTTATACTTTCACCTACATACCGTAATTATTGTAGAGCAAATTTATAACAATTAGTGGATGAAATAAATTAATAAATTCCAGGCACTTTTTCGGTCGGCTATTGGTCGACGGTGAACAGTGCTAAGAAAATCGTATTGTGCAAAGTTTTTTTCGAAATTGAATCATATCGATATATACAATCAAAAGATAGTTTATACTTTCACCTACATACCGTAATTATTGTAGAGCAAATTTATAACATTTAGTGGATGAAATAAATTAATGAATTCCAGGCACTTTTTCTGTCGGCTATTGGTCGACGGTGAACAGTGCTATGAAAATCGTATTGTGCAAAGTTTTTTCGAAATTGAATCATATCGATATATACAATCAAAAGATAGTTTATACTTTCACCTACATACCGTAATTATTGTAGAGCAAATTTATAACAATTAGTGGATGAAATAAATTAATAAATTCCAGGCACTTTTTCGGTCGGCTATTGGTCGACGGTGAACAGTGCTAAGAAAATCGTATTGTGCAAAGTTTTTTTCGAAATTGAATCATATCGATATATACAATCAAAAGATAGTTTATACTTTCACCTACATACCGTAATTATTGTAGAGCAAGTTTATAACAATTAGTGGATGAAATAAATTAATAAATTCCAGGCACTTTTTCGGTCGGCTATTGGTCGACGGTGAACAGTGCTATGAAAATCGTATTGTGCAAAGTTTTTTTCGAAATTGAATCATATCGATATATACAATCAAAAGATAGTTTATACTTTCACCTACATACCGTAATTATTGTAGAGCAAATTTATAACAATTAGTGGATGAAATGAATTAATGAATTCCAGGCACTTTTTCTGTCGGCTATTGGTCGACGGTGAACAGTGCTATGAAAATCGTATTGTGCAAAGTTTTTTTCGAAATTGAATCATATCGATATATACAATCAAAAGATAGTTTATACTTTCACCTACATACCGTAATTATTGTAGAGCAAATTTATAACAATTAGTGGATGAAATGAATTAATGAATTCCAGGCACTTTTTCTGTCGGCTATTGGTCGACGGTGAACAGTGCTATGAAAATCGTATTGTGCAAAGTTTTTTTCGAAATTGAATCATATCGATATATACAATCAAAAGATAGTTTATACTTTCACCTACATACCGTAATTATTGTAGAGCAAATTTATAACAATTAGTGGATGAAATGAATTAATGAATTCCAGGCACTTTTTCTGTCGGCTATTGGTCGACGGTGAACAGTGCTATGAAAATCGTATTGTGCAAAGTTTTTTTCGAAATTGAATCATATCGATATATACAATCAAAAGATAGTTTATACTTTCACCTACATACCGTAATTATTGTAGAGCAAATTTATAACAATTAGTGGATGAAATGAATTGATGAATTCCAGGCACTTTTTCTGTCGGCTATTGGTCGACGGTGAACAGTGCTATGAAAATCGTATTGTGCAAAGTTTTTTTCGAAATTGAATCATATCGATATATACAATCAAAAGATAGTTTATACTTTCACCTACATACCGTAATTATTGTAGAGCAAATTTATAACAATTAGTGGATGAAATAAATTAATGAATTCCAGGCACTTTTTCTGTCGGCTATTGGTCGACGGTGAACAGTGCTAAGAAAATCGTATTGTGCAAAGTTTTTTTCGAAATTGAATCATATCGATATATACAATCAAAAGATAGTTTATACTTTCACCTACATACCGTAATTATTGTAGAGCAAAGTTATAACAATTAGTGGATGAAATAAATTAATAAATTCCAGGCACTTTTTCGGTCGGCTATTGGTCGACGGTGAACAGTGCTAAGAAAATCGTATTGTGCAAAGTTTTTTTCGAAATTGAATCATATCGATATATACAATCAAAAGATAGTTTATACTTTCACCTACATACCGTAATTATTGTAGAGCAAATTTATAACAATTAGTGGATGAAATAAATTAATGAATTCCAGGCACTTTTTCTGTCGGCTATTGGTCGACGGTGAACAGTGCTAAGAAAATCGTATTGTGCAAAGTTTTTTTCGAAATTGAATCATATCGATATATACAATCAAAAGATAGTTTATACTTTCACCTACATACCGTAATTATTGTAGAGCAAATTTATAACAATTAGTGGATGAAATAAATTAATAAATTCCAGGCACTTTTTCGGTCGGCTATTGGTCGACGGTGAACAGTGCTAAGAAAATCGTATTGTGCAAAGTTTTTTTCGAAATTGAATCATATCGATATATACAATCAAAAGATAGTTTATACTTTCACCTACATACCGTAATTATTGTAGAGCAAATTTATAACAATTAGTGGATGAAATAAATTAATGAATTCCAGGCACTTTTTCTGTCGGCTATTGGTCGACGGTGAACAGTGCTAAGAAAATCGTATTGTGCAAAGTTTTTTTCGAAATTGAATCATATCGATATATACAATCAAAAGATAGTTTATACTTTCACCTACATACCGTAATTATTGTAGAGCAAATTTATAACAATTAGTGGATGAAATAAATTAATAAATTCCAGGCACTTTTTCTGTCGGCTATTGGTCGACGGTGAACAGTGCTAAGAAAATCGTATTGTGCAAAGTTTTTTTCGAAATTGAATCGTATCGATATATACAATCAAAAGATAGTTTATACTTTCACCTACATACCGTAATTATTGTAGAGCAAATTTATAACAATTAGTGGATGAAATAAATTAATGAATTCCAGGCACTTTTTCTGTCGGCTATTGGTCGACGGTGAACAGTGCTAAGAAAATCGTATTGTGCAAAGTTTTTTTCGAAATTGAATCATATCGATATATACAATCAAAAGATAGTTTATACTTTCACCTACATACCGTAATTATTGTAGAGCAAATTTATAACAATTAGTGGATGAAATAAATTAATAAATTCCAGGCACTTTTTCGGTCGGCTATTGGTCGACGGTGAACAGTGCTAAGAAAATCGTATTGTGCAAAGTTTTTTTCGAAATTGAATCATATCGATATATACAATCAAAAGATAGTTTATACTTTCACCTACATACCGTAATTATTGTAGAGCAAATTTATAACATTTAGTGGATGAAATAAATTAATGAATTCCAGGCACTTTTTCTGTCGGCTATTGGTCGACGGTGAACAGTGCTATGAAAATCGTATTGTGCAAAGTTTTTTCGAAATTGAATCATATCGATATATACAATCAAAAGATAGTTTATACTTTCACCTACATACCGTAATTATTGTAGAGCAAATTTATAACAATTAGTGGATGAAATAAATTAATAAATTCCAGGCACTTTTTCGGTCGGCTATTGGTCGACGGTGAACAGTGCTATGAAAATCGTATTGTGCAAAGTTTTTTTCGAAATTGAATCATATCGATATATACAATCAAAAGATAGTTTATACTTTCACCTACATACCGTAATTATTGTAGAGCAAATTTATAACAATTAGTGGATGAAATAAATTAATAAATTCCAGGCATTTTTTCGGTCGGCTATTGGTCGACGGTGAACAGTGCTAAGAAAATCGTATTGTGCAAAGTTTTTTTCGAAATTGAATCATGTCGATATATACAATCAAAAGATAGTTTATACTTTCACCTACATACCGTAATTATTGTAGAGCAAATTTATAACAATTAGTGGATGAAATAAATTAATAAATTCCAGGCACTTTTTCGGTCGGCTATTGGTCGACGGTGAACAGTGCTATGAAAATCGTATTGTGCAAAGTTTTTTTCGAAATTGAATCATATCGATATATACAATCAAAAGATAGTTTATACTTTCACCTACATACCGTAATTATTGTAGAGCAAATTTATAACAATTAGTGGATGAAATAAATTAATAAATTCCAGGCACTTTTTCGGTCGGCTATTGGTCGACGGTGAACAGTGCTATGAAAATCGTATTGTGCAAAGTTTTTTTCGAAATTGAATCATATCGATATATACAATCAAAAGATAGTTTATACTTTCACCTACATACCGTAATTATTGTAGAGCAAATTTATAACAATTAGTGGATGAAATAAATGAATAAATTCCAGGCACTTTTTCGGTCGGCTATTGGTCGACGGTGAACAGTGCTAAGAAAATCGTATTGTGCAAAGTTTTTTTCGAAATTGAATCATATCGATATATACAATCAAAAGATAGTTTATACTTTCACCTACATACCGTAATTATTGTAGAGCAAATTTATAACAATTAGTGGATGAAATAAATTAATAAATTCCAGGCACTTTTTCGGTCGGCTATTGGTCGACGGTGAACAGTGCTATGAAAATCGTATTGTGCAAAGTTTTTTTCGAAATTGAATCATATCGATATATACAATCAAAAGATAGTTTATACTTTCACCTACATACCGTAATTATTGTAGAGCAAATTTATAACAATTAGTGGATGAAATAAATGAATAAATTCCAGGCACTTTTTCGGTCGGCTATTGGTCGACGGTGAAGAGTGCTATGAAAATCGTATTGTGCAAAGTTTTTTTCGAAATTGAATCATATCGATATATACAATCAAAAGATAGTTTATACTTTCACCTACATACCGTAATTATTGTAGAGCAAATTTATAACAATTAGTGGATGAAATAAATGAATAAATTCCAGGCACTTTTTCGGTCGGCTATTGGTCGACGGTGAACAGTGCTAAGAAAATCGTATTGTGCAAAGTTTTTTTCGTAATTGAATCATATCGATATATACAATCAAAAGATAGTTTATACTTTCACCTACATACCGTAATTATTGTAGAGCAAATTTATAACAATTAGTGGATGAAATAAATGAATAAATTCCAGGCACTTTTTCGGTCGGCTATTGGTCGACGGTGAAGAGTGCTATGAAAATCGTATTGTGCAAAGTTTTTTTTCGAAATTGAATCATATCGATATATACAATCAAAAGATAGTTTATACTTTCATCTACATACCGTAATTATTGTAGAGCAAATTTATAACAATTAGTGGATGAAATAAATTAATAAATTCCAGGCACTTTTTCGGTCGGCTATTGGTCGACGGTGAACAGTGCTAAGAAAATCGTATTGTGCAAAGTTTTTTTCGTAATTGAATCATATCGATATATACAATCAAAAGATAGTTTATACTTTCACCTACATACCGTAATTATTGTAGAGCAAATTTATAACAATTAGTGGATGAAATAAATTAATGAATTCCAGGCACTTTTTCTGTCGGCTATTGGTCGACGGTGAACAGTGCTATGAAAATCGTATTGTGCAAAGTTTTTTTCGAAATTGAATCATATCGATATATACAATCAAAAGATAGTTTATACTTTCACCTACATACCGTAATTATTGTAGAGCAAATTTATAACAATTAGTGGATGAAATAAATTAATAAATTCCAGGCACTTTTTCGGTCGGCTATTGGTCGACGGTGAACAGTGCTAAGAAAATCGTATTGTGCAAAGTTTTTTTCGAAATTGAATCATATCGATATATACAATCAAAAGATAGTTTATACTTTCACCTACATACCGTAATTATTGTAGAGCAAATTTATAACAATTAGTGGATGAAATAAATTAATGAATTCCAGGCACTTTTTCTGTCGGCTATTGGTCGACGGTGAACAGTGCTAAGAAAATCGTATTGTGCAAAGTTTTTTTCGAAATTGAATCATATCGATATATACAATCAAAAGATAGTTTATACTTTCACCTACATACCGTAATTATTGTAGAGCAAATTTATAACAATTAGTGGATGAAATAAATTAATAAATTCCAGGCACTTTTTCGGTGGGCTATTGGTCGACGGTGAACAGTGCTAAGAAAATCGTATTGTGCAAAGTTTTTTTCGAAATTGAATCATATCGATATATACAATCAAAAGATAGTTTATACTTTCACCTACATACCGTAATTATTGTAGAGCAAATTTATAACAATTAGTGGATGAAATAAATTAATAAATTCCAGGCACTTTTTCGGTCGGCTATTGGTCGACGGTGAACCGTGCTATGAAAATCGTATTGTGCAAAGTTTTTTTCGAAATTGAATCATATCGATATATACAATCAAAAGATAGTTTATACTTTCACCTACATACCGTAATTATTGTAGAGCAAATTTATAACAATTAGTGGATGAAATAAATGAATAAATTCCAGGCACTTTTTCGGTCGGCTATTGGTCGACGGTGAACAGTGCTAAGAAAATCGTATTGTGCAAAGTTTTTTTCGAAATTGAATCATATCGATATATACAATCAAAAGATAGTTTATACTTTCACCTACATACCGTAATTATTGTAGAGCAAATTTATAACAATTAGTGGATGAAATAAATTAATAAATTCCAGGCACTTTTTCGGTCGGCTATTGGTCGACGGTGAACAGTGCTATGAAAATCGTATTGTGCAAAGTTTTTTTCGAAATTGAATCATATCGATATATACAATCAAAAGATAGTTTATACTTTCACCTACATACCGTAATTATTGTAGAGCAAATTTATAACAATTAGTGGATGAAATAAATTAATAAATTCCAGGCACTTTTTCGGTCGGCTATTGGTCGACGGTGAACCGTGCTATGAAAATCGTATTGTGCAAAGTTTTTTTCGAAATTGAATCATATCGATATATACAATCAAAAGATAGTTTATACTTTCACCTACATACCGTAATTATTGTAGAGCAAATTTATAACAATTACTGGATGAAATAAATTAATAAATTCCAGGCACTTTTTCGGTCGGCTATTGGTCGACGGTGAACAGTGCTAAGAAAATCGTATTGTGCAAAGTTTTTTTCGAAATTGAATCATATCGATATATACAATCAAAAGATAGTTTATACTTTCACCTACATACCGTAATTATTGTAGAGCAAATTTATAACAATTAGTGGATGAAATAAATTAATAAATTCCAGGCACTTTTTCGGTCGGCTATTGGTCGACGGTGAACAGTGCTATGAAAATCGTATTGTGCAAAGTTTTTTTCGAAATTGAATCATATCGATATATACAATCAAAAGATAGTTTATACTTTCACCTACATACCGTAATTATTGTAGAGCAAATTTATAACAATTAGTGGATGAAATAAATTAATGAATTCCAGGCACTTTTTCTGTCGGCTATTGGTCGACGGTGAACAGTGCTAAGAAAATCGTATTGTGCAAAGTTTTTTTCGAAATTGAATCATATCGATATATACAATCAAAAGATAGTTTATACTTTCACCTACATACCGTAATTATTGTAGAGCAAATTTATAACAATTAGTGGATGAAATAAATTAATAAATTCCAGGCACTTTTTCGGTCGGCTATTGGTCGACGGTGAACAGTGCTAAGAAAATCGTATTGTGCAAAGTTTTTTTCGAAATTGAATCGTATCGATATATACAATCAAAAGATAGTTTATACTTTCACCTACATACCGTAATTATTGTAGAGCAAATTTATAACAATTAGTGGATGAAATAAATTAATGAATTCCAGGCACTTTTTCTGTCGGCTATTGGTCGACGGTGAACAGTGCTAAGAAAATCGTATTGTGCAAAGTTTTTTTCGAAATTGAATCATATCAATATATACAATCAAAAGATAGTTTATATTTTCACCTACATACCGTAATTATTGTAGAGCAAATTTATAACAATTAGTGGATGAAATAAATTAATAAATTCCAGGCACTTTTTCGGTCGGCTATTGGTCGACGGTGAACAGTGCTAAGAAAATCGTATTGTGCAAAGTTTTTTTCGAAATTGAATCATATCGATATATACAATCAAAAGATAGTTTATACTTTCACCTACATACCGTAATTATTGTAGAGCAAATTTATAACATTTAGTGGATGAAATAAATTAATGAATTCCAGGCACTTTTTCTGTCGGCTATTGGTCGACGGTGAACAGTGCTATGAAAATCGTATTGTGCAAAGTTTTTTCGAAATTGAATCATATCGATATATACAATCAAAAGATAGTTTATACTTTCACCTACATACCGTAATTATTGTAGAGCAAATTTATAACAATTAGTTGATGAAATAAATTAATAAATTCCAGGCACTTTTTCGGTCGGCTATTGGTCGACGGTGAACAGTGCTATGAAAATCGTATTGTGCAAAGTTTTTTTCGAAATTGAATCATATCGATATATACAATCAAAAGATAGTTTATACTTTCACCTACATACCGTAATTATTGTAGAGCAAATTTATAACAATTAGTGGATGAAATAAATTAATAAATTCCAGGCATTTTTTCGGTCGGCTATTGGTCGACGGTGAACAGTGCTAAGAAAATCGTATTGTGCAAAGTTTTTTTCGAAATTAAATCATGTCGATATATACAATCAAAAGATAGTTTATACTTTCACCTACATACCGTAATTATTGTAGAGCAAATTTATAACAATTAGTGGATGAAATAAATTAATAAATTCCAGGCACTTTTTCGGTCGGCTATTGGTCGACGGTGAACAGTGCTAAGAAAATCGTATTGTGCAAAGTTTTTTTCGAAATTGAATCATATCGATATATACAATCAAAAGATAGTTTATACTTTCACCTACATACCGTAATTATTGTAGAGCAAATTTATAACATTTAGTGGATGAAATAAATTAATGAATTCCAGGCACTTTTTCTGTCGGCTATTGGTCGACGGTGAACAGTGCTATGAAAATCGTATTGTGCAAAGTTTTTTCGAAATTGAATCATATCGATATATACAATCAAAAGATAGTTTATACTTTCACCTACATACCGTAATTATTGTAGAGCAAATTTATAACAATTAGTGGATGAAATAAATTAATAAATTCCAGGCACTTTTTCGGTCGGCTATTGGTCGACGGTGAACAGTGCTATGAAAATCGTATTGTGCAAAGTTTTTTTCGAAATTGAATCATATCGATATATACAATCAAAAGATAGTTTATACTTTCACCTACATACCGTAATTATTGTAGAGCAAATTTATAACAATTAGTGGATGAAATAAATTAATAAATTCCAGGCATTTTTTCGGTCGGCTATTGGTCGACGGTGAACAGTGCTAAGAAAATCGTATTGTGCAAAGTTTTTTTCGAAATTGAATCATGTCGATATATACAATCAAAAGATAGTTTATACTTTCACCTACATACCGTAATTATTGTAGAGCAAATTTATAACAATTAGTGGATGAAATAAATTAATAAATTCCAGGCACTTTTTCGGTCGGCTATTGGTCGACGGTGAACAGTGCTATGAAAATCGTATTGTGCAAAGTTTTTTTCGAAATTGAATCATATCGATATATACAATCAAAAGATAGTTTATACTTTCACCTACATACCGTAATTATTGTAGAGCAAATTTATAACAATTAGTGGATGAAATAAATTAATAAATTCCAGGCACTTTTTCGGTCGGCTATTGGTCGACGGTGAACAGTGCTATGAAAATCGTATTGTGCAAAGTTTTTTTCGAAATTGAATCATATCGATATATACAATCAAAAGATAGTTTATACTTTCACCTACATACCGTAATTATTGTAGAGCAAATTTATAACAATTAGTGGATGAAATAAATGAATAAATTCCAGGCACTTTTTCGGTCGGCTATTGGTCGACGGTGAACAGTGCTAAGAAAATCGTATTGTGCAAAGTTTTTTTCGAAATTGAATCATATCGATATATACAATCAAAAGATAGTTTATACTTTCACCTACATACCGTAATTATTGTAGAGCAAATTTATAACAATTAGTGGATGAAATAAATTAATAAATTCCAGGCACTTTTTCGGTCGGCTATTGGTCGACGGTGAACAGTGCTATGAAAATCGTATTGTGCAAAGTTTTTTTCGAAATTGAATCATATCGATATATACAATCAAAAGATAGTTTATACTTTCACCTACATACCGTAATTATTGTAGAGCAAATTTATAACAATTAGTGGATGAAATAAATGAATAAATTCCAGGCACTTTTTCGGTCGGCTATTGGTCGACGGTGAAGAGTGCTATGAAAATCGTATTGTGCAAAGTTTTTTTCGAAATTGAATCATATCGATATATACAATCAAAAGATAGTTTATACTTTCACCTACATACCGTAATTATTGTAGAGCAAATTTATAACAATTAGTGGATGAAATAAATGAATAAATTCCAGGCACTTTTTCGGTCGGCTATTGGTCGACGGTGAACAGTGCTAAGAAAATCGTATTGTGCAAAGTTTTTTTCGTAATTGAATCATATCGATATATACAATCAAAAGATAGTTTATACTTTCACCTACATACCGTAATTATTGTAGAGCAAATTTATAACAATTAGTGGATGAAATAAATGAATAAATTCCAGGCACTTTTTCGGTCGGCTATTGGTCGACGGTGAAGAGTGCTATGAAAATCGTATTGTGCAAAGTTTTTTTTCGAAATTGAATCATATCGATATATACAATCAAAAGATAGTTTATACTTTCATCTACATACCGTAATTATTGTAGAGCAAATTTATAACAATTAGTGGATGAAATAAATTAATAAATTCCAGGCACTTTTTCGGTCGGCTATTGGTCGACGGTGAACAGTGCTAAGAAAATCGTATTGTGCAAAGTTTTTTTCGTAATTGAATCATATCGATATATACAATCAAAAGATAGTTTATACTTTCACCTACATACCGTAATTATTGTAGAGCAAATTTATAACAATTAGTGGATGAAATAAATTAATGAATTCCAGGCACTTTTTCTGTCGGCTATTGGTCGACGGTGAACAGTGCTATGAAAATCGTATTGTGCAAAGTTTTTTTCGAAATTGAATCATATCGATATATACAATCAAAAGATAGTTTATACTTTCACCTACATACCGTAATTATTGTAGAGCAAATTTATAACAATTAGTGGATGAAATAAATTAATAAATTCCAGGCACTTTTTCGGTCGGCTATTGGTCGACGGTGAACAGTGCTAAGAAAATCGTATTGTGCAAAGTTTTTTTCGAAATTGAATCATATCGATATATACAATCAAAAGATAGTTTATACTTTCACCTACATACCGTAATTATTGTAGAGCAAATTTATAACAATTAGTGGATGAAATAAATTAATGAATTCCAGGCACTTTTTCTGTCGGCTATTGGTCGACGGTGAACAGTGCTAAGAAAATCGTATTGTGCAAAGTTTTTTTCGAAATTGAATCATATCGATATATACAATCAAAAGATAGTTTATACTTTCACCTACATACCGTAATTATTGTAGAGCAAATTTATAACAATTAGTGGATGAAATAAATTAATAAATTCCAGGCACTTTTTCGGTGGGCTATTGGTCGACGGTGAACAGTGCTAAGAAAATCGTATTGTGCAAAGTTTTTTTCGAAATTGAATCATATCGATATATACAATCAAAAGATAGTTTATACTTTCACCTACATACCGTAATTATTGTAGAGCAAATTTATAACAATTAGTGGATGAAATAATAGAATAAATTCCAGGCACTTTTTCGGTCGGCTATTGGTCGACGGTGAACAGTGCTATGAAAATCGTATTGTGCAAAGTTTTTTTCGAAACTGAATCATATCGATATATACAATCAAAAGATAGTTTATACTTTCACCTACATACCGTAATTATTGTAGAGCAAATTTATAACAATTAGTGGATGAAATAAATGAATAAATTCCAGGCACTTTTTCGGTCGGCTATTGGTCGACGGTGAACAGTGCTAAGAAAATCGTATTGTGCAAAGTTTTTTTCGAAATTGAATCATATCGATATATACAATCAAAAGATAGTTTATACTTTCACCTACATACCGTAATTATTGTAGAGCAAATTTATAACAATTAGTGGATGAAATAAATTAATAAATTCCAGGCACTTTTTCGGTCGGCTATTGGTCGACGGTGAACCGTGCTATGAAAATCGTATTGTGCAAAGTTTTTTTCGAAATTGAATCATATCGATATATACAATCAAAAGATAGTTTATACTTTCACCTACATACCGTAATTATTGTAGAGCAAATTTATAACAATTAGTGGATGAAATAAATGAATAAATTCCAGGCACTTTTTCGGTCGGCTATTGGTCGACGGTGAAGAGTGCTATGAAAATCGTATTGTGCAAAGTTTTTTTTCGAAATTGAATCATATCGATATATACAATCAAAAGATAGTTTATACTTTCATCTACATACCGTAATTATTGTAGAGCAAATTTATAACAATTAGTGGATGAAATAAATTAATAAATTCCAGGCACTTTTTCGGTCGGCTATTGGTCGACGGTGAACAGTGCTAAGAAAATCGTATTGTGCAAAGTTTTTTTCGTAATTGAATCATATCGATATATACAATCAAAAGATAGTTTATACTTTCACCTACATACCGTAATTATTGTAGAGCAAATTTATAACAATTAGTGGATGAAATAAATTAATGAATTCCAGGCACTTTTTCTGTCGGCTATTGGTCGACGGTGAACAGTGCTATGAAAATCGTATTGTGCAAAGTTTTTTTCGAAATTGAATCATATCGATATATACAATCAAAAGATAGTTTATACTTTCACCTACATACCGTAATTATTGTAGAGCAAATTTATAACAATTAGTGGATGAAATAAATTAATAAATTCCAGGCACTTTTTCGGTCGGCTATTGGTCGACGGTGAACAGTGCTAAGAAAATCGTATTGTGCAAAGTTTTTTTCGAAATTGAATCATATCGATATATACAATCAAAAGATAGTTTATACTTTCACCTACATACCGTAATTATTGTAGAGCAAATTTATAACAATTAGTGGATGAAATAAATTAATGAATTCCAGGCACTTTTTCTGTCGGCTATTGGTCGACGGTGAACAGTGCTAAGAAAATCGTATTGTGCAAAGTTTTTTTCGAAATTGAATCATATCGATATATACAATCAAAAGATAGTTTATACTTTCACCTACATACCGTAATTATTGTAGAGCAAATTTATAACAATTAGTGGATGAAATAAATTAATAAATTCCAGGCACTTTTTCGGTGGGCTATTGGTCGACGGTGAACAGTGCTAAGAAAATCGTATTGTGCAAAGTTTTTTTCGAAATTGAATCATATCGATATATACAATCAAAAGATAGTTTATACTTTCACCTACATACCGTAATTATTGTAGAGCAAATTTATAACAATTAGTGGATGAAATAATAGAATAAATTCCAGGCACTTTTTCGGTCGGCTATTGGTCGACGGTGAACAGTGCTATGAAAATCGTATTGTGCAAAGTTTTTTTCGAAACTGAATCATATCGATATATACAATCAAAAGATAGTTTATACTTTCACCTACATACCGTAATTATTGTAGAGCAAATTTATAACAATTAGTGGATGAAATAAATGAATAAATTCCAGGCACTTTTTCGGTCGGCTATTGGTCGACGGTGAACAGTGCTAAGAAAATCGTATTGTGCAAAGTTTTTTTCGAAATTGAATCATATCGATATATACAATCAAAAGATAGTTTATACTTTCACCTACATACCGTAATTATTGTAGAGCAAATTTATAACAATTAGTGGATGAAATAAATTAATAAATTCCAGGCACTTTTTCGGTCGGCTATTGGTCGACGGTGAACCGTGCTATGAAAATCGTATTGTGCAAAGTTTTTTTCGAAATTGAATCATATCGATATATACAATCAAAAGATAGTTTATACTTTCACCTACATACCGTAATTATTGTAGAGCAAATTTATAACAATTAGTGGATGAAATAAATGAATAAATTCCAGGCACTTTTTCGGTCGGCTATTGGTCGACGGTGAACAGTGCTAAGAAAATCGTATTGTGCAAAGTTTTTTTCGAAATTGAATCATATCGATATATACAATCAAAAGATAGTTTATACTTTCACCTACATACCGTAATTATTGTAGAGCAAATTTATAACAATTAGTGGATGAAATAAATTAATAAATTCCAGGCACTTTTTCGGTCGGCTATTGGTCGACGGTGAACAGTGCTATGAAAATCGTATTGTGCAAAGTTTTTTTCGAAATTGAATCATATCGATATATACAATCAAAAGATAGTTTATACTTTCACCTACATACCGTAATTATTGTAGAGCAAATTTATAACAATTAGTGGATGAAATAAATTAATAAATTCCAGGCACTTTTTCGGTCGGCTATTGGTCGACGGTGAACAGTGCTATGAAAATCGTATTGTGCAAAGTTTTTTTCGAAATTGAATCATATCGATATATACAATCAAAAGATAGTTTATACTTTCACCTACATACCGTAATTATTGTAGAGCAAATTTATAACAATTAGTGGATGAAATAAATTAATAAATTCCAGGCACTTTTTCGGTCGGCTATTGGTCGACGGTGAACCGTGCTATGAAAATCGTATTGTGCAAAGTTTTTTTCGAAATTGAATCATATCGATATATACAATCAAAAGATAGTTTATACTTTCACCTACATACCGTAATTATTGTAGAGCAAATTTATAACAATTAGTGGATGAAATAAATTAATAAATTCCAGGCACTTTTTCGGTCGGCTATTGGTCGACGGTGAACAGTGCTAAGAAAATCGTATTGTGCAAAGTTTTTTTCGAAATTGAATCATATCGATATATACAATCAAAAGATAGTTTATACTTTCACCTACATACCGTAATTATTGTAGAGCAAATTTATAACAATTAGTGGATGAAATAAATTAATAAATTCCAGGCACTTTTTCGGTCGGCTATTGGTCGACGGTGAACAGTGCTATGAAAATCGTATTGTGCAAAGTTTTTTTCGAAATTGAATCATATCGATATATACAATCAAAAGATAGTTTATACTTTCACCTACATACCGTAATTATTGTAGAGCAAATTTATAACAATTAGTGGATGAAATAAATTAATAAATTCCAGGCACTTTTTCGGTCGGCTATTGGTCGACGGTGAACCGTGCTATGAAAATCGTATTGTGCAAAGTTTTTTTCGAAATTGAATCATATCGATATATACAATCAAAAGATAGTTTATACTTTCACCTACATACCGTAATTATTGTAGAGCAAATTTATAACAATTAGTGGATGAAATAAATGAATAAATTCCAGGCACTTTTTCGGTCGGCTATTGGTCGACGGTGAACAGTGCTAAGAAAATCGTATTGTGCAAAGTTTTTTTCGAAATTGAATCATATCGATATATACAATCAAAAGATAGTTTATACTTTCACCTACATACCGTAATTATTGTAGAGCAAATTTATAACAATTAGTGGATGAAATAAATTAATAAATTCCAGGCACTTTTTCGGTCGGCTATTGGTCGACGGTGAACAGTGCTATGAAAATCGTATTGTGCAAAGTTTTTTTCGAAATTGAATCATATCGATATATACAATCAAAAGATAGTTTATACTTTCACCTACATACCGTAATTATTGTAGAGCAAATTTATAACAATTAGTGGATGAAATAAATTAATAAATTCCAGGCACTTTTTCGGTCGGCTATTGGTCGACGGTGAACAGTGCTAAGAAAATCGTATTGTGCAAAGTTTTTTTCGAAATTGAATCATATCGATATATACAATCAAAAGATAGTTTATACTTTCACCTACATACCGTAATTATTGTAGAGCAAATTTATAACAATTAGTGGATGAAATAATAGAATAAATTCCAGGCACTTTTTCGGTCGGCTATTGGTCGACGGTGAACAGTGCTATGAAAATCGTATTGTGCAAAGTTTTTTTCGAAATTGAATCATATCGATATATACAATCAAAAGATAGTTTATACTTTCACCTACATACCGTAATTATTGTAGAGCAAATTTATAACAATTAGTGGATGAAATAAATTAATAAATTCCAGGCACTTTTTCGGTCGGCTATTGGTCGACGGTGAACCGTGCTATGAAAATCGTATTGTGCAAAGTTTTTTTCGAAATTGAATCATATCGATATATACAATCAAAAGATAGTTTATACTTTCACCTACATACCGTAATTATTGTAGAGCAAATTTATAACAATTAGTGGATGAAATAAATTAATGAATTCCAGGCACTTTTTCGGTCGGCTATTGGTCGACGGTGAACAGTGCTAAGAAAATCGTATTGTGCAAAGTTTTTTTCGAAATTGAATCATATCGATATATACAATCAAAAGATAGTTTATACTTTCACCTACATACCGTAATTATTGTAGAGCAAATTTATAACAATTAGTGGATGAAATAAATTAATAAATTCCAGGCACTTTTTCGGTCGGCTATTGGTCGACGGTGAACAGTGCTATGAAAATCGTATTGTGCAAAGTTTTTTTCGAAATTGAATCATATCGATATATACAATCAAAAGATAGTTTATACTTTCACCTACATACCGTAATTATTGTAGAGCAAATTTATAACAATTAGTGGATGAAATAAATTAATAAATTCCAGGCACTTTTTCGGTCGGCTATTGGTCGACGGTGAACCGTGCTATGAAAATCGTATTGTGCAAAGTTTTTTTCGAAATTGAATCATATCGATATATACAATCAAAAGATAGTTTATACTTTCACCTACATACCGTAATTATTGTAGAGCAAATTTATAACAATTAGTGGATGAAATAAATGAATAAATTCCAGGCACTTTTTCGGTCGGCTATTGGTCGACGGTGAACAGTGCTAAGAAAATCGTATTGTGCAAAGTTTTTTTCGAAATTGAATCATATCGATATATACAATCAAAAGATAGTTTATACTTTCACCTACATACCGTAATTATTGTAGAGCAAATTTATAACAATTAGTGGATGAAATAAATTAATAAATTCCAGGCACTTTTTCGGTCGGCTATTGGTCGACGGTGAACAGTGCTATGAAAATCGTATTGTGCAAAGTTTTTTTCGAAATTGAATCATATCGATATATACAATCAAAAGATAGTTTATACTTTCACCTACATACCGTAATTATTGTAGAGCAAATTTATAACAATTAGTGGATGAAATAAATTAATAAATTCCAGGCACTTTTTCGGTCGGCTATTGGTCGACGGTGAACAGTGCTAAGAAAATCGTATTGTGCAAAGTTTTTTTCGAAATTGAATCATATCGATATATACAATCAAAAGATAGTTTATACTTTCACCTACATACCGTAATTATTGTAGAGCAAATTTATAACAATTAGTGGATGAAATAATAGAATAAATTCCAGGCATTTTTTCGGTCGGCTATTGGTCGACGGTGAACAGTGCTATGAAAATCGTATTGTGCAAAGTTTTTTTCGAAATTGAATCATATCGATATATACAATCAAAAGATAGTTTATACTTTCACCTACATACCGTAATTATTGTAGAGCAAATTTATAACAATTAGTGGATGAAATAAATTAATGAATTCCAGGCACTTTTTCCATTAGTGGAGTAAAATCGCTCTTCTAACTCGTTGTTTTCTGAGGGTACGTGACTCTGAGGTATAACCAAATGAAACCTATACCATCTTATAGAGGACATTTTAGGGCATAGGAAATGGAATCTACAACTTTTTTTGGTAGAACCGAACTTTGAAAACGACGCTTAAACGCGACCGATCTGGTATTCGAAAAACCACGTTTTTCTTAACATTTATCGTTGTATTAATTCAAGTATACAAGCTATGGTTTTGATTTTTTGCAGACATATACTTAAAATGTGAGCGCTTCCAATGACCAGTTGGAAATTTCAAAAATGTTTAAAGTATTTTGAAAAAATAAATAAGGAGTATTGAATTATCAAAATCGTGCATCTAAAACTTCTCCCTGCGGCGAGCTATGTGAATTGCTGAAAATGTTTATATACATATATTGAGTGAAATGTAGTCAGAACATTGAGAAAGTTTAAAAAAAAAAATTAAGTCGATAGCTGCACTAGTTACAGAAATATGAATTTTTATAGAAGAGCCTTGGAATGCGCGCTAATGCCGAGAGCGGCTAGCGGCTACCATACCAGTCTGGAAATCATTTCCGTTACAGGGTGCGGCAACTTTTAATTCGTTTTTAAAATGCGTATTAAATAAAAATGCAACAAATATTTTTAAATAAATTATAGTTTATTTTTGTTAATACACTTTCCGGCTAAGAGTGAAATACTATTTCATTTAAATGACTGTTTCGACTGGCTTTGCACTAGCCCATTCTGTCAACCCAATTTTTCACTATATTTTCAATGATTTGAACCTCTATTTCGCCAAGAGCCACTTTAATGGAGTTTTTCAAAGCCCAAGTCGTCTCTGGATGATCAACATAACATCTGTCCTTGGCGGCGCCACACAAATAAGAATCTCAAGGAGTCAAATCACAGCTCCTAGACGGCCAGTTGACATGGCCATTTCCGCTGATAATGCCATTTTTCGAAAATAGGCCGCATAACGTCGCCCTATCTTCAAAAATCGCATTTTTGTGTAAAATCCTTCGCAAAGTCCTATCGCTAATGTTTAATTCTTGTGTGCGATGGCCGCACCCTATAGAAACAAAATAAGAAAATTTTTAGATGTAGAGTACGTAAGTAAACCGTTTTGTATAAAATTTACTTTAAATGTTTTCCTCTTCGTCATCCTCGTACAATTCAGCAACATTGTTCTGACAATTTTTGCAGGAACAATCTCTGCAGCATTTTAGGCCCTCTTTGAAGCATACACATCTATTATTTTGACATAACCAGTAGCCTAATATCCGTTGGTATGGGATCAGCGGTCATTAAAACAGGCTCTAAAATTCCGTTATTCCTAGTCCAACCAAAGTTCAGAGGGTGCACAACCATATACGCAATTGATATGTATATGCATCTAAAATTTTGATTAGCATACCTACTTTAGTACATGCTGATAAAATGCGTCATACATTGGTGGAAGTTATGAAGCGGACTTACTGGAAGTTGTGGTCAACTGATACCTCAATTCATTGAGTGTTTGAATGACCTTATTCTTTCGAAACTTTATCACTTTTCTACTTTCGGAAACTTTATAGGCATACGCATCTGTCAAATCACCTCTTCTGCGTCTTTCCGAACGATCCCTATTAAAAATTGTGAGTGGTTGGAACATTTGCATTCGCTCTATTTAGAAATAAGAATAAGGCCATTCAAACAGTCAATTAATTGAGGTATCAGTTGCGCACAACTTCCAATAAGTCTGCTTCAGAACTTTGATCAACAGATGACGCATTTCATCAGCATGTACTAAGGTAGGTATGCTAACGAAAAAAAAATCCATTTATGTGATCACCAAAAGTTTAGATGCATATATCAATTGCGTATATAGTTGTGCAGTCATATACCTATTATGCCTCTAGGTGACCCTCTTAACTTTGGTTGGATTAGGAATAACGGAATATTAGAGCCTACTTTAATGACCGCTGATCCCATACCAATGGATATAAGGCAACTGTTGAATATCTTTTGCAAAGATAAGTTATGTCAAAATAATAGATATGTATGCTTGAAAGAGGGCCTAAAATGCTGCAGAGACTGTTCCTGCAAAAAGTGTCAGAACAATGTTCCTGTACTGTACGAAGATGACGAAGAGGAAAAGAGGAAAGTAAATTTTATACAAAACGGTTTACTTACGTACTCTACATCTACAAATTTTCTTATTTTATTTCTAGATGTAACGCAAATGATTTCCAGACTGTATAGTAGCCGCTCTCAGCATCAGCGCGCATTCCAAGGCTCTTCTATAAAAATTCATATTTCTGTAACTAGTGCAGCTATCGACTTAATTTTTTTTTTAAAACTTTCTCAATGTTCTGACTTCATTTCACTCAATATATGTATATAAACATTTTCAACAATTCACATAGCTCGCCGCAGGGAGAAGTTTTAGATGCACGATTTTGATAATTCAATATTTCTTATTTATTTTTTCAAAAACTTTAAACATTTTTGAAATTTCCAACTGGCCATTGGAAGCGCTCACATTTTAAGTATATGTCTGCAAAAAATCAAAATCATAGCTTGTATACTTGAATTAATACAACGGTAAATGTTAAGAAAAACGTGGTTTTTCGAATTCCAGATCAGTCGCGTTTAAGCGTCGTTTTCAAAGTTCGGTTCTACTAAAAAAAGTTGTAGATTCCCGTTTCCTATGCCCTAAAACATCCCCTACAAGATGGTATAGGTTTCATTTGGTTATACCTCGGAGTCACTCAAAGTCATAATTTCACTGTGATTTTACTCCACTACATGGGCTATTAGGTTTGTTCGAGCAGTAGTCCAAAAAGTAATGTATTCTACTGCGCATGCGTAGTATAAAACTGGCGTTCGAGCAAAAATAAGTTACGGATTGTACAGTCAGTCGGCTGTTCGAGCAGTGCTTTGACTGCTTAGTGTTTAGGTTAGGCACAAATACCGGACAAGTTTCGAATTAGTATTTAGTTGCGCATGCGCCTTGAAGAATTTGCAGTTAGTTCGTTATTAATAACTTACTGCTGCTCGAACAAACCTATTGGTCGACGGCGAACAGTGCTATATGTACGTACATAAATCCTTTTGTGCATTTTTTTCCGAAATTAAATCGTATGGTCAGTTCGAGTTCTGACAATATTTTTTTTTACTTTTCATAGTCAATTATGTATTACAATAAAAATCGCATTTCTGAAAACTTTACTGAGTTTTCGTACTGACCATACTGTGAGCGTGAGGGACTATGATATCCAGTGTGTTCTGTTCTACCTTACATAAATTTATACATTTTTTTTATTTCTCCTGCTGCGGCACATACACACAAGTGTTGCACGTAGCGGATATTTTCAAATACGACAGACAGTAACTTTTGAAAAAACGCTCTTTAGTTTGCTGATTTTGCCGATCTTGTACCATTTACGCTACTCAGTTTAGCTAAGATATACAGACACTAGCAGTTTAGCAATGTTCGCCATCGAGTCGGCATCGACCAATAGCCAGTCGAAAAAGTGTATGGAATTCTTGAATTTGTTTTCCCACCAATTGTTATAAATTTGCGCTGCAATCACTAAGGTAGCTAGGTGAAAGTCGCATCTCTCTTTTGATGTATACATTGGTATGATATCTCGGAAAAAAATACACAAAACCATTTACTGGTTTGATACGTCGACCAACAGTAGGTCGAAAAAAAGTGGCTGAAATTCATTAATTTATTTCGCGTGTATTGTATTGTGTTTGTAATTCTCCGTTGCATTCGAACACCAAGTGCCGGGCAGTCTAGCAGTCTAGCAGCGGTTAAAAGCGCAAGCACCAACCACTTTGGTCGAGAAATTGCGTGCATCAGAAAGAAACACAGCACATTCTAGGTTCTCTCAACACCACACAGTTTATAGTACCAATTCATGCTGCCTTGGACTGTACAGTGTGAATATGAGGTAAATTCATTGGTCGAAGGAAACGGGAGGGAGAAGGTGTACTGTTGGTTGCATAATGTTCAAATAAAATACGCGTTTATCAAGTGTTTAGAAAATACACAATAACAACAACAAACGTTGAAACTTTGTTGAGATTTTTTTTATATATGTACTTAAGGGTTCTGTGCGTACGTTGTTAGTATCATTTTTTTGATTTTCTTTTCTGCTATTCCAGAAAAAAAATCCCAAAATGAGTCATTTTACGCCGTTTTCCATGCGATTTTTATGACAAGCAGCAATGAACGTGAAAAAAGTGGTACTATTACCGCACGAGACAATCCTTTATCTTTAATTTGGTGTATAGTATGTGACTATTGGTGAAGAATTAAGTTCATTATTGTGCTAAAACTGGAGTGGTGTTTAGACCCCTCCGGCGAGCAGTAGCGATTCCTCTTAATCGCAGTAGAAAATCGATCAAAAAAATGTGACATTGATAAAAATAAGGTAGATTGTTTGCGTTGTGGTTTGAAAAAATTTCCATAGTCATTTAACTTTTTATTACAGAAAAAGTGCACTGTACTACTCTCGGCAAGTTATTTTAAAAAAATGGGCCATTTAGTTAGGATTTCAAAAAGGTACAACACTTGCTACTTTTCTGCCCAAAATAAATTGTTGGGATTTTTTTTTTTTTTTTAATTAGTGCAAGAAACTCAACATAGCCTAGTTAATCAAATGGGGAAATAAATTGAAAAATAAAACGAATACTATGAAACTAAATCAGGTTCTTTTATTTTACAAATTCAAATGTTCGAATTGTTTGCCTTCAGCACAAATATAGGCTTGTCGGGCATCGCATGTATCTTTTTAATGCCTCGGCCACGAAATCGGACGAATGAGCGTTTCCGCTCATAGCGTCAAGGTCGAACGGGTGCGAGCCTGTGACATTTTTTTTGTAACCACAACTTAAACTACCTCATTTTTATCAATATCACAATTTTTTTGCGATCGATTTGCGACTGCAAATAATGGTACGGTTATTTAAGATCATATTAGCAAAAAGCCGCAAGAGAATTAGGAAATTTGTTGCCACAGTAACTAAGGATGTGGTAAAGGATGTCGATTTTCTACTTTTTTAAAAATGCCATTATCACTCAACTAAGTGTTAGAGATCTTTTTTACCATTTTTTGCCAGAACGCACATAAACCACCCTCGTTTCGGCACATCCTGTATAAAGAGGGTTTAAAGCGATCCAGTTGTTAAAATACTGATCATTTAATGAATTGTCGTCGGCCGAAAAGTTATGCTAGTCACCTGTTTTGGTATTTACTGCTTGCTGTAGATTACACTGGCCGACATTTTTAGACCCATAGGTCATACAATATTTTTCTAAAGGTTTTTGGTGCGCCAAATCCAAATACGACCACATAATTGCTCCATCACATCAGGTTTTCGAGATTTCCTAATCTAAAAGTGCAAAACATACGTTTTTTTCAACATATCTGGGATCATATAACATAGGGAATTAATTTTTCTCCACAAAACTCCATGCGGCATCTGAAAGTATTACTTTTTCCAAACAAAATTGCATTTTGGTACAGTTGTTAAAATACTGATCACATAATGAATAGTCGTCGGCCGAAAAGTTATGCTGCAACATTGATTGGAATGCCAACTTTGAGGTGGTCACCTGTTTTGGTATTTACTGCTTGCTGTAGATTACACGGACCCACATTTTTTTGACCCATAGGTCATACAATATTTTTCTAAAGGTTTTTGATGCGCCAAATCCAAATACGACCACATAATTGCTCCATCACATCAGGTTTTCGAGATTTCCTAATCTAAAAGTGCAAAACATACGTTTTTTTCAACATATCTGGGATCATATAACATCGGGAATTAATTTTTCTCCACAAAACTCCATGCGGCATCTTAAAGTATTACTTTTTCCAAACAAAATTGCATTTTGGTACAGTTGTTAAAATACTGATCACATAATGAATAGTCGTCGGCCGAAAAGTTATGCTGCAACATTGATTGGAATGCCAACTTTGAGGTGGTCACCTGTTTTGGTATTTACTGCTTGCTGTAGATTACACGGGCCCACATTTTTTTGACCCATAGGTCATACAATATTTTTCTAAAGGTTTTTGGTGCGCCAAATCCAAATACGACCACATAATTGCTCCATCACATCAGGTTTTCGAGATTTCCTAATCTAAAAGTGCAAAACATACGTTTTTTTCAACATATCTGGGATCATATAACATAGGGAATTAATTTTTCTCCACAAAACTCCATGCGGCATCTTAAAGTATTACTTTTTCCAAACAAAATTGCATTTTGGTACAGTTGTTAAAATACTGATCACATAATGAATAGTCGTCGGCCGAAAAGTTATGCTGCAACATTGATTGGAATGCCAACTTTGAGGTGGTCACCTGTTTTGGTATTTACTGCTTGCTGTAGATTACACGGGCCCACATTTTTTTGACCCATAGGTCATACAATATTTTGCTAAAGGTTTTTGGTGCGCCAAATCCAAATACGACCACATAA
Organism: Aphodius granarius; assembly: GCA_963971325.1. NCBI lineage: Eukaryota > Metazoa > Arthropoda > Insecta > Coleoptera > Scarabaeidae > Aphodius > Aphodius granarius. The sequence continues at coordinate 15,511,981 of OZ020222.1, read as the reverse complement.
TTGCTCCATCACATCAGGTTTTCGAGATTTCCTAATCTAAAAGTGCAAAACATACGTTTTTTTCAACATATCTGGGATCATATAACATAGGGAATTAATTTTTCTCCACAAAACTCCATGCGGCATCTGAAAGTATTACTTTTTCCAAACAAAATTGCATTTTGGTACAGTTGTTAAAATACTGATCACATAATGAATAGTCGTCGGCCGAAAAGTTATGCTGCAACATTGATTGGAATGCCAACTTTGACGTGGTCACCTGTTTTGGTATTTACTGCTTGCTGTAGATTACACGGGCCCACATTTTTTTGACCCATAGGTCATACAATATTTTTCTAAAGGTTTTTGGTGCGCCAAATCCAAATACGACCACATAATTGCTCCATCACATCAGGTTTTCGAGATTTCCTAATCTAAAAGTGCAAAACATACGTTTTTTTCAACATATCTGGGATCATATAACATAGGGAATTAATTTTTCTCCACAAAACTCCATGCGGCATCTGAAAGTATTACTTTTTCTAAACAAAATTGCATTTTGGTACAGTTGTTAAAATACTGATCACATAATGAATAGTCGTCGGCCGAAAAGTTATGCTGCAACATTGATTGGAATGCCAACTTTGACGTGGTCGCCTGTTTTTGGTATTTACTGCTTGCTGTAGATTACACGGGCCCACATTTTTTTGACCCATAGGTCATACAATATTTTTCTAAAGGTTTTTGGTGCGCCAAATCCAAATACGACCACATAATTGCTCCATCACATCAGGTTTTCGAGATTTCCTAATCTAAAAGTGCAAAACATACGTTTTTTTCAACATATCTGGGATCATATAACATAGGGAATTCATTTTTCTCCACAAAACTCCATGCGGCATCTGAAAGTATTACTTTTTCCAAACAAAATTGCATTTTGGTACAGTTGTTAAAATACTGATCACATAATGAATAGTCGTCGGCCGAAAAGTTATGCTGCAACATTGATTGGAATGCCAACTTTGACGTGGTCACCTGTTTTGGTATTTACTGCTTGCTGTAGATTACACGGGCCCACATTTTTTTGACCCATAGGTCATACAATATTTTTCTAAAGGTTTTTGGTGCGCCAAATCCAAATACGACCACATAATTGCTCCATCACATCAGGTTTTCGAGATTTCCTAATCTAAAAGTGCAAAACATACGTTTTTTTCAACATATCTGGGATCATATAACATAGGGAATTAATTTTTCTCCACAAAACTCCATGCGGCATCTGAAAGTATTACTTTTTCCAAACAAAATTGCATTTTGGTACAGTTGTTAAAATACTGATCACATAATGAATAGTCGTCGGCCGAAAAGTTATGCTGCAACATTGATTGGAATGCCAACTTTGACGTGGTCACCTGTTTTGGTATTTACTGCTTGCTGTAGATTACACGGGCCCACATTTTTTTGACCCATAGGTCATACAATATTTTTCTGAAGGTTTTTGGTGCGCCAAGTCCAAATACGACCACATAATTGCTTCATCACATCAGGTTTTCGAGATTTCCTAATCTAAAAGTGCAAACCATACGTTTTTTTTTTTCAATATACATATCTGGGATCATATAACATAGGGAATTAATTTATATCCACAAAACTCCATGCGGCATCTGAAAGTATTACTTTTTCCAAACATAATTGCATTTTGGTAGAGTTGTTAAAATACTGATCACATAATGAATAGTCGTCGGCCGAAAAGTTATGCTGCAACATTGATTGGAATGCCAACTTTGAGGTGGTCACCTGTTTTGGTATTTACTGCTTGCTGTAGATTACACGGGCCCACATTTTTTTGACCCATAGGTCATACAATATTTTTCTGAAGGTTTTTGGTGCGCCAAGTCCAAATACGACCACATAATTGCTTCATCACATCAGGTTTTCGAGATTTCCTAATCTAAAAGTGCAAACCATACGTTTTTTTTTCAATATACATATCTGGGATCATATAACATAGGGAATTAATTTATATCCACAAAACTCCATGCGGCATCTGAAAGTATTACTTTTTCCAAACAAAATTGCATTTTGGTAGAGTTGTTAAAATACTGATCACATAATGAATAGTCGTCGGCCGAAAAGTTATGCTGCAACATTGATTGGAATGCCAACTTTGAGGTGGTCACCTGTTTTGGTATTTACTGCTTGCTGTAGATTACACGGGCCCACATTTTTTTGACCCATAGGTCATACAATATTTTTCTAAAGGTTTTTGGTGCGCCAAATCCAAATACGACCACATAATTGCTCCATCACATCAGGTTTTCGAGATTTCCTAATCTAAAAGTGCAAAACATACGTTTTTTTCAACATATCTGGGATCATATAACATAGGGAATTAATTTTTCTCCACAAAACTCCATGCGGCATCTGAAAGTATTACTTTTTCCAAACAAAATTGCATTTTGGTACAGTTGTTAAAATACTGATCACATAATGAATAGTCGTCGGCCGAAAAGTTATGCTGCAACATTGATTGGAATGCCAACTTTGAGGTGGTCACCTGTTTTGGTATTTACTGCTTGCTGTAGATTACACGGGCCCACATTTTTTTGACCCATAGGTCATACAATATTTTTCTAAAGGTTTTTGGTGCGCCAAATCCAAATACGACCACATAATTGCTCCATCACATCAGGTTTTCGAGATTTCCTAATCTAAAAGTGCAAAACATACGTTTTTTTCAACATATCTGGGATCATATAACATAGGGAATTAATTTTTCTCCACAAAACTCCATGCGGCATCTTAAAGTATTACTTTTTCCAAACAAAATTGCATTTTGGTACAGTTGTTAAAATACTGATCACATAATGAATAGTCGTCGGCCGAAAAGTTATGCTGCAACATTGATTGGAATGCCAACTTTGAGGTGGTCACCTGTTTTGGTATTTACTGCTTGCTGTAGATTACACGGGCCCATATTTTTTTGACCCATAGGTCATACAATATTTTGCTAAAGGTTTTTGGTGCGCCAAATCCAAATACGACCACATAATTGCTCCATCACATCAGGTTTTCGAGATTTCCTAATCTAAAAGTGCAAAACATACGTTTTTTTCAACATATCTGGGATCATATAACATAGGGAATTAATTTTTCTCCACAAAACTCCATGCGGCATCTGAAAGTATTACTTTTTCCAAACAAAATTGCATTTTGGTACAGTTGTTAAAATACTGATCACATAATGAATAGTCGTCGGCCGAAAAGTTATGCTGCAACATTGATTGGAATGCCAACTTTGAGGTGGTCACCTGTTTTGGTATTTACTGCTTGCTGTAGATTACACGGGCCCACATTTTTTTGACCCATAGGTCATACAATATTTTGCTAAAGGTTTTTGGTGCGCCAAATCCAAATACGACCACATAATTGCTCCATCACATCAGGTTTTCGAGATTTCCTAATCTAAAAGTGCAAAACATGCGTTTTTTTCAACATATCTGGGATCATATAACATAGGGAATTAATTTTTCTCCACAAAACTCCATGCGGCATCTGAAAGTATTACTTTTTCTAAACAAAATTGCATTTTGGTACAGTTGTTAAAATACTGATCACATAATGAATAGTCGTCGGCCGAAAAGTTATGCTGCAACATTGATTGGAATGCCAACTTTGACGTGGTCGCCTGTTTTTGGTATTTACTGCTTGCTGTAGATTACACGGGCCCACATTTTTTTGACCCATAGGTCATACAATATTTTTCTAAAGGTTTTTGGTGCGCCAAATCCAAATACGACCACATAATTGCTCCATCACATCAGGTTTTCGAGATTTCCTAATCTAAAAGTGCAAAACATACGTTTTTTTTCAACATATCTGGGATCATATAACATAGGGAATTAATTTTTCTCCACAAAACTCCATGCGGCATCTGAAAGTATTACTTTTTCCAAACAAAATTGCATTTTGGTACAGTTGTTAAAATACTGATCACATAATGAATAGTCGTCGGCCGAAAAGTTATGCTGCAACATTGATTGGAATGCCAACTTTGACGTGGTCACCTGTTTTGGTATTTACTGCTTGCTGTAGATTACACGGGCCCACACTTTTTTGACCCATAGGTCATACAATATTTTTCTAAAGGTTTTTGGTGCGCCAAATCCAAATACGACCACATAATTGCTCCATCACATCAGGTTTTCGAGATTTCCTAATCTAAAAGTGCAAAACATACGTTTTTTTCAACATATCTGGGATCATATAACATAGGGAATTAATTTTTCTCCACAAAACTCCATGCGGCATCTGAAAGTATTACTTTTTCCAAACAAAATTGCATTTTGGTACAGTTGTTAAAATACTGATCACATAATGAATAGTCGTCGGCCGAAAAGTTATGCTGCAACATTGATTGGAATGCCAACTTTGACGTGGTCACCTGTTTTGGTATTTACTGCTTGCTGTAGATTACACGGGCCCACATTTTTTTGACCCATAGGTCATACAATATTTTTCTGAAGGTTTTTGGTGCGCCAAGTCCAAATACGACCACATAATTGCTTTATCACATCAGGTTTTCGAGATTTCCTAATCTAAAAGTGCAAACCATACGTTTTTTTTTTTCAATATACATATCTGGGATCATATAACATAGGGAATTAATTTATATCCACAAAACTCCATGCGGCATCTGAAAGTATTACTTTTTCCAAACATAATTGCATTTTGGTAGAGTTGTTAAAATACTGATCACATAATGAATAGTCGTCGGCCGAAAAGTTATGCTGCAACATTGATTGGAATGCCAACTTTGAGGTGGTCACCTGTTTTGGTATTTACTGCTTGCTGTAGATTACACGGGCCCACATTTTTTTGACCCATAGGTCATACAATATTTTTCTGAAGGTTTTTGGTGCGCCAAGTCCAAATACGACCACATAATTGCTTCATCACATCAGGTTTTCGAGATTTCCTAATCTAAAAGTGCAAACCATACGTTTTTTTTTTTTTCAATATACATATCTGGGATCATATAACATAGGGAATTAATTTATATCCACAAAACTCCATGCGGCATCTGAAAGTATTACTTTTTCCAAACAAAATTGCATTTTGGTAGAGTTGTTAAAATACTGATCACATAATGAATAGTCGTCGGCCGAAAAGTTATGCTGCAACATTGATTGGAATGCCAACTTTGAGGTGGTCACCTGTTTTGGTATTTACTGCTTGCTGTAGATTACACGGGCCCACATTTTTTTGACCCATAGGTCATACAATATTTTTCTAAAGGTTTTTGGTGCGCCAAATCCAAATACGACCACATAATTGCTCCATCACATCAGGTTTTCGAGATTTCCTAATCTAAAAGTGCAAAACATACGTTTTTTTCAACATATCTGGGATCATATAACATAGGGAATTAATTTTTCTCCACAAAACTCCATGCGGCATCTGAAAGTATTACTTTTTCCAAACAAAATTGCATTTTGGTACAGTTGTTAAAATACTGATCACATAATGAATAGTCGTCGGCCGAAAAGTTATGCTGCAACATTGATTGGAATGCCAACTTTGAGGTGGTCACCTGTTTTGGTATTTACTGCTTGCTGTAGATTACGCGGGCCCACATTTTTTTGACCCATAGGTCATACAATATTTTTCTAAAGGTTTTTGGTGCGCCAAGTTCAAATAGGACCACATAATTGCTTCATCACATCAGGTTTTCGAGATTTCCTAATCTAAAAGTGCAAACCATACGTTTTTTTTTTCAATATACATATCTGGGATCATATAACATAGGGAATTAATTTATATCCACAAAACTCCATGCGGCATCTGAAAGTATTACTTTTTCCAAACAAAATTGCATTTTGGTAGAGTTGTTAAAATACTGATCACATAATGAATAGTCGTCGGCCGAAAAGTTATGCTGCAACATTGATTGGAATGCCAACTTTGAGGTGGTCACCTGTTTTGGTATTTACTGCTTGCTGTAGATTACACGGGCCCACATTTTTTTGACCCATAGGTCATACAATATTTTTCTAAAGGTTTTTGGTGCGCCAAATCCAAATACGACCACATAATTGCTCCATCACATCAGGTTTTCGAGATTTCCTAATCTAAAAGTGCAAAACATACGTTTTTTTTCAACATATCTGGGATCATATAACATAGGGAATTAATTTTTCTCCACAAAACTCCATGCGGCATCTGAAAGTATTACTTTTTCCAAACAAAATTGCATTTTGGTACAGTTGTTAAAATACTGATCACATAATGAATAGTCGTCGGCCGAAAAGTTATGCTGCAACATTGATTGGAATGCCAACTTTGACGTGGTCACCTGTTTTGGTATTTACTGCTTGCTGTAGATTACACGGGCCCACATTTTTTTGACCCATAGGTCATACAATATTTTTCTGAAGGTTTTTGGTGCGCCAAGTCCAAATACGACCACATAATTGCTTCATCACATCAGGTTTTCGAGATTTCCTAATCTAAAAGTGCAAACCATACGTTTTTTTTTCAATATACATATCTGGGATCATATAACATAGGGAATTAATTTATATCCACAAAACTCCATGCGGCATCTGAAAGTATTACTTTTTCCAAACATAATTGCATTTTGGTAGAGTTGTTAAAATACTGATCACATAATGAATAGTCGTCGGCCGAAAAATTATGCTGCAACATTGATTGGAATGCCAACTTTGAGGTGGTCACCTGTTTTGGTATTTACTGCTTGCTGTAGATTACACGGGCCCACATTTTTTTGACCCATAGGTCATACAATATTTTTCTGAAGGTTTTTGGTGCGCCAAATCCAAATACGACCACATAATTGCTCCATCACATCAGGTTTTCGAGATTTCCTAATCTAAAAGTGCAAAACATACGTTTTTTTCAACATATCTGGGATCATATAACATAGGGAATTAATTTTTCTCCACAAAACTCCATGCGGCATCTGAAAGTATTACTTTTTCCAAACAAAATTGCATTTTGGTACAGTTGTTAAAATACTGATCACATAATGAATAGTCGTCGGCCGAAAAGTTATGCTGCAACATTGATTGGAATGCCAACTTTGAGGTGGTCACCTGTTTTGGTATTTACTGCTTGCTGTAGATTACACGGGCCCACATTTTTTTGACCCATAGGTCATACAATATTTTTCTGAAGGTTTTTGGTGCGCCAAGTCCAAATACGACCACATAATTGCTTCATCACATCAGGTTTTCGAGATTTCCTAATCTAAAAGTGCAAACCATACGCTTTTTTTTTTTTTTTCAATATACATATCTGGGATCATATAACATAGGGAATTAATTTATATCCACAAAACTCCATGCGGCATCTGAAAGTATTACTTTTTCCAAACAAAATTGCATTTTGGTAGAGTTGTTAAAATACTGATCACATAATGAATAGTCGTCGGCCGAAAAGTTATGCTGCAACATTGATTGGAATGCCAACTTTGAGGTGGTCACCTGTTTTGGTATTTACTGCTTGCTGTAGATTACACGGGCCCACATTTTTTTGACCCATAGGTCATACAATATTTTTCTAAAGGTTTTTGGTGCGCCAAATCCAAATACGACCACATAATTGCTCCATCATATCAGGTTTTCGAGATTTCCTAATCTAAAAGTGCAAAACATACGTTTTTTTCAACATATCTGGGATCATATAACATAGGGAATTAATTTTTCTCCACAAAACTCCATGCGGCATCTGAAAGTATTACTTTTTCCAAACAAAATTGCATTTTGGTACAGTTGTTAAAATACTGATCACATAATGAATAGTCGTCGGCCGAAAAGTTATGCTGCAACATTGATTGGAATGCCAACTTTGAGGTGGTCACCTGTTTTGGTATTTACTGCTTGCTGTAGATTACACGGGCCCACATTTTTTTGACCCATAGGTCATACAATATTTTTCTAAAGGTTTTTGGTGCGCCAAGTTCAAATACGACCACATAATTGCTTCATCACATCAGGTTTTCGAGATTTCCTAATCTAAAAGTGCAAACCATACGTTTTTTTTTCAATATACATATCTGGGATCATATAACATAGGGAATTAATTTATATCCACAAAACTCCATGCGGCATCTGAAAGTATTACTTTTTCCAAACAAAATTGCATTTTGGTAGAGTTGTTAAAATACTGATCACATAATGAATAGTCGTCGGCCGAAAAGTTATGCTGCAACATTGATTGGAATGCCAACTTTGAGGTGGTCACCTGTTTTGGTATTTACTGCTTGCTGTAGATTACACGGGCCCACATTTTTTTGACCCATAGGTAATACAATATTTTTCTGAAGGTTTTTGGTGCGCCAAGTCCAAATACGACCACATAATTGCTTCATCACATCAGGTTTTCGAGATTTCCTAATCTAAAAGTGCAAACCATACGTTTTTTTTTTTCAATATACATATCTGGGATCATATAACATAGGGAATTAATTTATATCCACAAAACTCCATGCGGCATCAGAAAGTATTACTTTTTCCAAACAAAATTGCATTTTGGTAGAGTTGTTAAAATACTGATCACATAATGAATAGTCGTCGGCCGAAAAGTTATGCTGCAACATTGATTGGAATGCCAACTTTGAGGTGGTCACCTGTTTTGGTATTTACTGCTTGCTGTAGATTACACGGGCCCACATTTTTTTGACCCATAGGTCATACAATATTTTTCTAAAGGTTTTTGGTGCGCCAAATCCAAATACAACCACATAATTGCTCCATCACATCAGGTTTTCGAGATTTCCTAATCTAAAAGTGCAAAACATACGTTTTTTTCAACATATCTGGGATCATATAACATAGGGAATTAATTTTTCTCCACAAAACTCCATGCGGCATCTGAAAGTATTACTTTTTCCAAACAAAATTGCATTTTGGTACAGTTGTTAAAATACTGATCACATAATGAATAGTCGTCGGCCGAAAAGTTATGCTGCAACATTGATTGGAATGCCAACTTTGAGGTGGTCACCTGTTTTGGTATTTACTGCTTGCTGTAGATTACACGGGCCCACATTTTTTTGACCCATAGGTCATACAATATTTTTCTGAAGGTTTTTGGTGCGCCAAGTCCAAATACGACCACATAATTGCTTCATCACATCAGGTTTTCGAGATTTCCTAATCTAAAAGTGCAAACCATACGCTTTTTTTTTTTTTTTCAATATACATATCTGGGATCATATAACATAGGGAATTAATTTATATCCACAAAACTCCATGCGGCATCTGAAAGTATTACTTTTTCCAAACAAAATTGCATTTTGGTAGAGTTGTTAAAATACTGATCACATAATGAATAGTCGTCGGCCGAAAAGTTATGCTGCAACATTGATTGGAATGCCAACTTTGAGGTGGTCACCTGTTTTGGTATTTACTGCTTGCTGTAGATTACACGGGCCCACATTTTTTTGACCCATAGGTCATACAATATTTTTCTAAAGGTTTTTGGTGCGCCAAATCCAAATACGACCACATAATTGCTCCATCATATCAGGTTTTCGAGATTTCCTAATCTAAAAGTGCAAAACATACGTTTTTTTCAACATATCTGGGATCATATAACATAGGGAATTAATTTTTCTCCACAAAACTCCATGCGGCATCTGAAAGTATTACTTTTTCCAAACAAAATTGCATTTTGGTACAGTTGTTAAAATACTGATCACATAATGAATAGTCGTCGGCCGAAAAGTTATGCTGCAACATTGATTGGAATGCCAACTTTGAGGTGGTCACCTGTTTTGGTATTTACTGCTTGCTGTAGATTACACGGGCCCACATTTTTTTGACCCATAGGTCATACAATATTTTTCTAAAGGTTTTTGGTGCGCCAAGTTCAAATACGACCACATAATTGCTTCATCACATCAGGTTTTCGAGATTTCCTAATCTAAAAGTGCAAACCATACGTTTTTTTTTCAATATACATATCTGGGATCATATAACATAGGGAATTAATTTATATCCACAAAACTCCATGCGGCATCTGAAAGTATTACTTTTTCCAAACAAAATTGCATTTTGGTAGAGTTGTTAAAATACTGATCACATAATGAATAGTCGTCGGCCGAAAAGTTATGCTGCAACATTGATTGGAATGCCAACTTTGAGGTGGTCACCTGTTTTGGTATTTACTGCTTGCTGTAGATTACACGGGCCCACATTTTTTTGACCCATAGGTAATACAATATTTTTCTGAAGGTTTTTGGTGCGCCAAGTCCAAATACGACCACATAATTGCTTCATCACATCAGGTTTTCGAGATTTCCTAATCTAAAAGTGCAAACCATACGTTTTTTTTTTTTCAATATACATATCTGGGATCATATAACATAGGGAATTAATTTATATCCACAAAACTCCATGCGGCATCAGAAAGTATTACTTTTTCCAAACAAAATTGCATTTTGGTAGAGTTGTTAAAATACTGATCACATAATGAATAGTCGTCGGCCGAAAAGTTATGCTGCAACATTGATTGGAATGCCAACTTTGAGGTGGTCACCTGTTTTGGTATTTACTGCTTGCTGTAGATTACACGGGCCCACATTTTTTTGACCCATAGGTCATACAATATTTTTCTAAAGGTTTTTGGTGCGCCAAATCCAAATACAACCACATAATTGCTCCATCACATCAGGTTTTCGAGATTTCCTAATCTAAAAGTGCAAAACATACGTTTTTTTCAACATATCTGGGATCATATAACATAGGGAATTAATTTTTCTCCACAAAACTCCATGCGGCATCTGAAAGTATTACTTTTTCCAAACAAAATTGCATTTTGGTACAGTTGTTAAAATACTGATCACATAATGAATAGTCGTCGGCCGAAAAGTTATGCTGCAACATTGATTGGAATGCCAACTTTGAGGTGGTCACCTGTTTTGGTATTTACTGCTTGCTGTAGATTACACGGGCCCACATTTTTTTGACCCATAGGTCATACAATATTTTTCTAAAGGTTTTTGGTGCGCCAAGTTCAAATACGACCACATAATTGCTTCATCACATCAGGTTTTCGAGATTTCCTAATCTAAAAGTGCAAACCATACGTTTTTTTTTTTCTTTTCAATATACATATCTGGGATCATATAACATAGGGAATTAATTTATATCCACAAAACTCCATGCGGCATCTTAAAGTATTACTTTTTCCAAACAAAATGCATTTTGAATTATTCCGATATAATATTTCGTTTCGGAGAAAAATTTTCTACAACATCGCTCGCTGCCCAACCAAACCACGACGCTGACCAAGTCGTCGCGTCGGTGGCCTAGACAGTCAGCAAACGTTGGTCCGGCAGGCCAGAGTAGTGAAATTGAATGTTTTTACTTTCCAACTAGTACCCTAGAAGGAAAGTATTGTAATCGACGAAAAAAAAATTTCGAGATTTCAGCGGAGTTTTGGGGTCCCCTGAATCGACTGCGATGATTTCAGGAAAGTGTATGTATGTGGGTATGTGTGTATGTGGGTGTGTGTGTGTGTGTGTGTGTGTGTGTGTGTGTGTGTGTGTGTGTGTGTGTGTGTGTGTATGTGGGTATGTATATTTGAATAGAATAGAATTTATTGGTTGCCAGCAACAATTAACAACATATGTATGTATAGGAAAACTTAATAAAAAAAAAAATTTGGTTGGCGGCATTCTTGTAAGTTATCGAAGAATTCCCGAACGGAATAGGGTGGTGAGTCTATTAGGAAGCTAGTAACTGTGGGCATAAATTGTCTGTTTGGCAGATGTTTCCATTCTTCAGGTAGGCTATTGTATAGTTTTAAACCCTCCAGTGTGAAGGAGGTGGTGTGAAGTCTTCCCCGAGGTACTTCTACAAGATGGCACTGCCTAGTATTGTACTGGTGGATGTCACTCTTTTGTTGATGTGTATAGTTCTTTTTTGGTGTAGAGTAACTGCATATAGGTTTAAGATATTATGCTTTTTAAAGAGAGGTCTGCAGGATTCTGTGTTTGCTACACCCTCTATTGCTCGAATGGCTTTCTTTTGTGACAGTAACACTTTGTAGCTGTGTGCAGATCCTCCCCACAGTTTTAGACCGTATGACATCCGGGAGTGGACTAGTGCAAAGTAAGTTGTTCTTGCAGCATTTATCCCTATGGTTGTTCTTATACGTTTTACTGCGTATGTTACGGAGGCAAGAAATGGAAGTAGTTTCTCAACTTGGTGCACACCCAGAAATTTTACATCTTTGACTTCTCTTTGATCTCTTCGGCTAGAAGTAATAAATAATTCAGCAGTCTTGTTGATATTGAGCGCTAAGTGATTGTGAGCAAAACATTCAACGGCTTCCTTCTTGGCATTTTCAGAGCTGATTTTAATTTGTTGTTCATGACCTCGGAATAACGATGTAGTGTCGTCAACATATTACGTAACGGCTGCTATTATACTCTTTGGTAGTTCATTTATATAGATAATGAAGAACAGAGCACCCTCCGCATGGCAGTTCTTTTTCCGTTGTGGAAAACATACTGGTGTCGGTTGGAAAGATAACTTCTGAGTAGGTCCAGCAGTATGCATGTATGTCTGTGAACACGATAGGGCCAAACCGGTACAACGGGTTGGGCTGCAAATTTGGTATACCTACTTATGTAGAATTACCAGGGGACGGACCGGATTGTTTTGGCCAAAATCTGATAACAGGAAATCGCAATTGTTACATTTGTTTTGTCAGGGATTTATCCGATTTTGACCAAATTGATTCATGCACATCCTCCAGTGACTTTAAATATGTATACCAATTTACAGATCATTCGGATAAACGGTTTACAAGCTATAAGAGCTTATAGCAGTTTATTATAGTTTATTTATTATAGCAGTTTGACAGAATCCACAGTCTTCGGAGCTGTGTTGCAAATTGTCAGATTTTGACAAACGTCAGTGCCACTGACATGACATGACATTAATGTCAGTATGTCATTGAAACTGACGATGGGTAGGGTCCAGAGTGGCTCTGGCTTCGCAAAATTTAATAATTGCAAAAGTGTTCCTACACTTCATTGTGCCAACGATGTAGTCGGAAAGTTGGGTGGGGGCCACCCCAGATATTTTTTGACGCTGAATTTGAACTGGTTTTTGGTTTAACCACATCGGGTTGCGGTTTGGTCAATGTCAAAAACGTCTAAGGTTTTTGAATTTTTAATTTTAGTCAGATCAATGTGATGAATTCTCATGTTTCTAGAGTCCCTTCATTTGCAATCTGCTTAAATTCATCGATATATGGTTTGTCCCTATTCATTCAGAGTGGAATTTTTACTTTCCGTCTAGTACCCTAGAAGAAAAGTATTGTAATCGACGGAAAATGACGTTTCGACATTTTCGCATAAATACGCGTTTTGAGGTCCCCTGAATCGATTGCGATGGTGTCTGGAAACAGTATGTGGGTTTGTACAACGGATACAACGGTACAACGCATTGAGCTGAAATTTGGTATACATATTTAGAATTGCCGGGGGACGAACCGGATTGCTTTTGGCCACAATCTGACAACAGTGACTTAAAATGTGTATATAAATTTGCAGATCAGTGGGATGAACGGTATAGGTGGTATAAGATTTATAGAAACACTTTGACAGAATCCACAGCCTTCGCCAGTGCCACTTACATGACATGACATTAAATGTCAGTATGACAAATGTTATTATGTCATAGAAACTGACGTTACGTAGGGTTCACTGAGGCTGTGGCTTTACAGAAGGCGCGTTCGAATATTCTGCACCGTTGACACTTTTTACACCATCTCTAAGCAACACATAGACCGGGTATGGACCGGGTGTAAAAAGTGTCAACGGTGCAAAATATTCGAACGCGACTATAATTGAATAATTGCAAAAGTGTTTAGACACTTCATTGTGCAGATGTAGTCGGAAAGTTGGGTGAGGATCACCCCAGATATTTTTAAATAGCGGATCCATATGGCATGTGGGAATTCTGAATTAGCACTCCATAAACGAGAATGTGGCGGTGTTGATTCCATTTTTTTCAATTTTCTTGTTTTTTAACGACTTTTTGTTTTTTTATTTCTTTTTATACTTTTTCTATTTTTTATGCTTTTTTTAGTTTTTCCTTTATAGAAGAAATGGAATAAAATTACATTCATTTTTTATGAAACCGTTCTCGCTTTAATTCAAATGAACGTTGAAGTTTATCACTGGTAGAGATATTTTCCCTTTTCAAAGCCCAGCAATAGCGCTCTCGTTAAGCTGCATCCCCATAAAAACCTTAACACGGTCAGGCTCGTATGCTCGGCCAGGCGGCAAGCCGCAGAGCACGTATCCATCAGCCGATCGAAAGTGCCGATCGGCATAGTGGGGATGCAGCTTTACACGTCCTCGTTTCGTGACTCTGGGTTTGGCTGAGAGCAGAGATCGTCAATTTCTATGACATAATGACATTTGTTATACTGACATTAATGTCATGTCATGTCAGTGGCACTGACGTTTGCCACAATCTGACAATTTGCAACACAGCTACGAAACCTGTGCATTCTGTCAAACAGTCACTGGAGGATGTGCGTGTAACATTCAATTTCACTACTCTGGCCTGCCGGACCAACGTTTGTTGACGTCTGGGCGACCGACGACTTGGTCAGTGTCGTGGTTTGGTTGGGCAGCGAGCGATGTTGTGGAAAAATGTTTTCTCCGAAACGAAATAAGCTATCGAAATAATTAAAAATGCATTTTGTTGGGGAAAATGTGGGCCCGTGTAATCTACAGCAAGCAGTAAATACCAAAACAGGTGACCACCTCAAAGTTGGCATTCCAATCAATGTTGCAGCATAACTTTTCGGCCGACGACTATTCATTATGTGATCAGTATTTTAACAACTGTACCAAAATGCAATTTTGTTTGGAAAAAGTAATACTTTCCGAAGCCGCATGGAGTTTTGTTGAGAAAAATTAATTCCCTATGTTATATTATCCCAGATATATTGAAAAAACGTATGTTTTGCACTTTTAGATTAGGATATCTCGAAAACCTGGCTCTAGACCAGTGTTTCCCAACGACGGGGCGTACGCCCCACTGGGGGGCAATAGGGTAGGTAATAGGGGATTCCGGTGTTTTTCAAATTGTGTATTGTTGTTGTAGAAACATTTAAAAAAAACCTACCTTAAAGTCGCTTTGTACCGCTCACACTGCAACTGTTCAATAGGAAAAAATTTAATTAAGCCATCAATATCAGTATTTTTAAAAACGGTTCTAGAAAAATATGTCAAAGATGTGATAGCTATGCCACTTAAGATACATTATTGAGGAGCTTTGTTGAAGGAATGCTATTCTGTAAATTAAGAGCATCGCAACCTCCAGAGATATTCTAAAAAAATACTTCAATATCTTTAATATTCCAATGCAACACATAACATCCTGTGCTGCAGATTGTGCTCCTAACATGATGGACAAGTAAAGCGGCTGTTTAAAGATCAGAATCCAAAAATGCTTCTTGTGCATTGTGTAATATAGCTCCATAGGGAAAACTTGGTAGCGTAAAGAGCCACTTTTCTTACCGGAGAGAAGATAGCCATAAAAGATATCCATTATCCATAACCTTTTTTTGTTCGAATTTCTTAATGAAACATATGCCAATCGATAGAGCTATTCAAGTAGTATACCCCAGAGTTTTGCCCACAAAAAATGTCGAACGGTTTAGTAAAAAAATTGTTTTAATTACCAGCGCGTCATCTAAAACAGCTCATAGTGTCTTCGAATAGAATTGTAAATAACGCCATCCGCCGATACCGTAGAACATCGGGGATAACAAATTCGGAAATTGCATGAAATTCTGCATCTAGTAATAGTATCAATGCGACACTACCCTTATGGTTACAACCCCTCTTACATAAGTAAAGCGGTAAATTGGTGTGCGGCTTATCAAGTGGGTTATATAAATATTTATAACAATTGCGAAAGTAGATGCATAACTTTGATTAGTACGTCAAATTGTAGGTAATTAATAGGGGTAACTACCCTGAAAAGGTCGGAGTTTTGCCCACTCAATAACACCCCTTAAATGATAATAATGTTGACCTACCCCATAACAAGGAATACGACGGCAGACAGGTAAAATAATTAATAACTTTTGCAAATATTCTTGCATAACTTTGATTTATACGTCAAATTGTAGGTAATTAATAGGGGTAACTACCCTGAAAAGGTCGGAGTTTTGCCCACTCAATAACACCCCTTAAATGATAATAATGTTGACCTACCCCATAACAAGGAATACGACGGCAGACAGGTAAAATAATTAATAACTTTTGCAAATATTCTTGCATAACTTTGATTTATACGTCTAATTGTGGGTAATTAATAGGGGTAACTACCCTGAAAAGGTCGGAGTTTTGCCCACTCAATAACACCCCTTAAATGATAATAATGTTGACCTACCCCATAACAAGGAATACGACGGCAGACATAAAATAATTAATATCTTTTGTAAATATTCTTGCATAACTTCAATTCATACGTCAAATTGTAGGTAATTAATAGAAGTAACTACCCTCGAAAGCTCAAAGTTGTGCTCACTCGATAACACACCTTGAATGATCATAATGTGGACCTACTGCATAACAAAGAAGCCACCGTCATACTGATAAAAACATTAATAACTTCTGTAAATGTGCTTGCATAACTTTGAGTCATACGTCAAATTATAGGTAATTAATAGAAGTAACTACCATTGAAAGCTCGAAGTTATGCTCACTCGATAACACCCGTTAAATGACCCTGATGTACATCTAATATACCATATGCTATGAACCGGTCGGGAGAGACATCTACGAGTAAAACAGCGCATGGTGTCCTCAAATATTCGTACAAAAAAGTTATGGATACATTTTATGGTCGTCTCCCGGCTACTTAAAGGGTGTTATCGAGTGATTATAACTCTATGGATATCTTTTATTGTCGTCTCCCTACCGGCCCATTGCATATGGTACATTACGTGTCCATGATGGTTATTTAAGGGGTGTGTTCGAGTGACCATAACTCTGAGCATACCAGACTGGGTAGCCCTATTAATTACCTACAATTTGACGTATTACTCAAAGTTATGCAAGAACATTTATAGAAGTTATTAATGTTTTTATCAGTGTGGTGGTGGCTTCATTGTTATGCGATGGACCTATCGCATTATGATCATTTAAGGTTTGTTATCGAGTGAGCATAACTCCGAGCTTGCCAGAGTAGCTACCCCTATTAATTACCTATAATTTGTTGTACGAATCAAAGTTATGAAAGAATATTTATCGAAGTTATTAATGGTTTTATTTCTCTGCCCGTGCATTCCTTCTTATTGGACAGGTCCACATTATGATCATTTAAGGTGTGTTATCGAGTTAGCATAACTCCGAGGTTTCCAGGGTAGCTACCCCTATGAATTACCTACAATTTGACGTATAAAGCAAAGTTATGCAAGAATATTTACAAAAGTTATTAAACTTTTATCTGTCTGCCGTCATGTTCCTTGTAATGGGGTAGGTCAACATTATTGTCATTTTAGGGGTGTTATTGAGTGGGCAAAACTCCGACCTTTTCAGGGTAGTTACCCCTATGAATTACCTACAATTTGACGTATAAAGCAAAGTTATGCAAGAATATTTACAAAAGTTATTAAACATTTTATCTGTCTGCCGTCGTGTTTCTTGTAATGGGGTAGGTCAACATTATTGTCATTTTAGGGGTGTTATTGAGTGGGCAAAACTCCGACCTTTTCAGGGTAGTTACCCCTATTAATTACCTACATTTTGACGTACTAATCAAAGTTATGCATCAACTTTCGCAATAGTTATAAACATTTGTATAAACCACTTGATAAGCCGCACACCAATTTAAGAGGGGTTGTGACCATAAGGGTAGTGTCGTATTGATACCATTACTAGATGCAGAATTTCATGTAGATTCCGAATTTGTTATTCCCGATGTTCTACGGTATCGGCGCATGGCGTTATTTGCAATTATATTTGAGGACACCATGAGCTGTTCTAGATGACGTGCTGGTAATTAAATCAAATTTTTTGCTAAACCGTTCGATATTTTTTGTGGGCAAAACTCTAGGGTATACTACTTGAATAGCTCTATCGATTGATATATGTTTCATTAAGAAATTCGAACAAAAAAAGTTATGGATATCTTTTATGGCTATCTTCTCTCCGGTACTTTTCTTGCCTATCATGGTAGGCACGATCGGCAGCACAAGATGTTATGTTCTGTATTGGAATATTATCGACATAATTAATAACACAGTTTTTTAGCTCAGAAAAAAATATCTCTGGAGGTCGTGGTGCTTTCTTATGATTTGCAGAATAACATTTCTTCAATAAAATTTTCCTTATTATTGTACCTTACATAAATTATCAACAAGGCCTCACTGCCTCTCACCGTTGATTCATCCATTTGAAATTAGAACAACTTGGATTTAACAGTATTATTGCTCATTTTAACCATTCTTTTCCTGACAGTGTTTTGTTACTAATGGGAACAGCTATCACATCTTTGTCACCTTTTTCTAAAACCGTTTTTACAAATGTTGGTATTGACGGTTTAATTAAATTTTTTCTTATTGTGTGCCTTTTTCAGATTTAGCCATGAGCAGGAATATTTAATAACTACACTCAGGGGTACGATTAACACTTGCAGTGACAATTTCAGTTTTTGAGTAAATGTTTAACGTCGTGTTGTTATAATAAAATAAGGCAGATTTGTGTTGTTTTAGTTTTTAAGTGAATGTTTATTTCTATTTTGTTATAATAGAATATAACAAATTTTGTTTCTGCTAAAATGCTTAGTACTTATTTCAATACTCAAATAAATTATTGTTTTATGTTATTATTTTTATACCCCCAATGGCAGAAGTTTTTCATTACGTCACAGAGAGAAATTTAGTCAAAGTTTGTTGGACAAAATGTGTACCAATGACGACATGAGAAACCTACACCGTTCCGAGTAAAGTTCATTTCCAACTTATGGTTAACCTCTATCAAGTTAGCCCCCCACATTAAAATTTTTGCAAAAAAATACGTCAATCGTTTGGGAATCGTTAGGGAGGGTTTGGGAGAAGATTGTTTTCGTTTGGGAGTACACGGTTTTTGAGAAAAAGAAAATTATTTATATGACCGTCAACTTAGCCCCCCGACTTTCACATTTTGTACATACCTCGATTGCAATAAGTTGGAAATCGTTAGGAAGAATTAGGGAGTCCACTTTTGACGTTTGGGAGCAGTTTTTGTGGAAATAAATATAAAAGTTGAGAACATAACCTCACTTTATTTGTTTATGATTATAAAAGTTCTACCGCCTTTGTTACTCACATATTCTTTTGAAAACTTTTAGTACATTGTTAGGGAGGACTTATGAGTACAACTGTTTTATTTGGGAGTACATGGTTTTCGAGAAAACTGAAATTGTTTATTCGAACAGCCCCGAACTTTACGATATTTGTATCGGAATAGGTTCAAAATCGTTAGGGAGGATTAGAAAGTCTAATTTTATCGTTTGGGAGTTAGCAGTTTTTGTGGACATAAATGTAAAAGTCGAGAACATAACCTCACAACAACCGCCTTTATTACTAGAATATTAATTTAATTACCTTGTATTGTTCTTATTTCATGTAGATATCATTTATTCTTGTTAACTAGTTACTTATTCTTTAAATAAATCAGATCAATAAAAGATTAAAAAAATAACTGTACATCGAGAAATCAAATTGGAAAGGAAGTATTTTTCTTATATGTGATGTTATATTATACCCAACTTTCCGACTATCTCGTTGACGAATTGATAGGCCTAAACCTTCTGCATTCTTCAATTTCGTACTTCTGTGACATTGGCAGACCCATAACATCACACGAAGTTGTGCTTTTAATATGATATGTCGGCTGATTAGTCGGTTACGAAACCGTTTTTATTTGATATGTCGGGCTACAGGTAACCAAATTATTCAATGTTAAAAATTTTGAAAAACCCACGACACTTTTTGATATGTCGAGGAGTGAAATCCTATGTTAGGCATGTGTCGGGATATGTCGGTGCAAAAAACCGATATGTCGGGCCAAAACGCAAAAAGTTATTCAAGGTCAAAGTTTGGCGCTAAAAAGCCCAAAGCTCTTTTTGATATGTCGGGCAGCGAATTTCGATTCTAGGCATATGTCGGGATATGTCGGTGCAAAAAACCGATATGTCGGGCAAAAACTCACAAAGTTATTCAAGGTCAAAGTTTTGCGTTCAAAACCCAAAACGGTTTTTGATATGTCGGGGAATGAATTTCTATTCTAGGCATGTGTCGGGATATGTCGGTGCAAAAAACTGATATGTCGGGCCAAAACGCAAAAAGTTATTCAAGGTCAAAGTTTGGCGCTAAAAAGCCCAAAGCTCTTTTTGATGTGTCGGGCAGCGAATTTCGATTCTAGGCATATGTCGGGATATGTCGGTGCAAAAAACCGATATGTCGGGCAAAAACTCACAAAGTTATTCAAGGTCAAAGTTTTGCGTTCAAAACCTAAAACGGTTTTTGATATGTCGGGGAATGAATTTCTATTCTAGGCATATGTCGGGATATGTGGGTGCAAAAAACCGATATGTCGGGCCAAAACGCAAAAAGTTATTCAAGGTCAAAGTTTGGCGCTAAAAAGCCCAAAGCTCTTTTTGATATGTCGGGCAGCGAATTTCGATTCTAGGCATATGTCGGAATATGTCGGTGCAAAAAACCGATATGTCGGGCAAAAACTCACAAAGTTATTCAAGGTCAAAGTTTTGCGTTCAAAACCCAAAACGGTTTTTGATATGTCGGGGAATGAATTTCTATTCTAGGCATGTGTCGGGATATGTCGGTGCAAAAAACTGATATGTCGGGCCAAAACGCAAAAAGTTATTCAAGGTCAAAGTTTGGCGCTAAAAAGCCCAAAGCTCTTTTTGATGTGTCGGGCAGCGAATTTCGATTCTAGGCATATGTCGGGATATGTCGGTGCAAAAAACCGATATGTCGGGCAAAAACTCACAAAGTTATTCAAGGTCAAAGTTTTGCGTTCAAAACCTAAAACGGTTTTTGATATGTCGGGGAATGAATTTCTATTCTAGGCATATGTCGGGATATGTCGGTGCAAAAAACCGATATGTCGGGCCAAAACGCAAAAAGTTATTCAAGGTCAAAGTTTGGCGCTAAAAAGCCCAAAGCTCTTTTTGATATGTCGGGCAGCGAATTTCAATTCTAGGCATATGTCGGAATATGTCGGTGCAAAAAACCGATATGTCGGGCAAAAACTCACAAAGTTATTCAAGGTCAAAGTTTTGCGTTCAAAACCCAAAACGGGTTTTGATATGTCGGGGAATGAATTTCTATTCTAGGCATATGTCGGGATATGTCGGTGCAAAAAACCGATATGTCGGGCCAAAACGCAAAAAGTTATTCAAGGTCAAAGTTTGGCGCTAAAAAGCCCAAAGCTCTTTTTGATATGTCGGGCAGCCAATTTCGATTCTAGGCATATGTCGGAATATGTCGGTGCAAAAAACCGATATGTCGGGCAAAAACTCACAAAGTTATTCAAGGTCAAAGTTTTGCGTTCAAAACCCAAAACGGTTTTTGATATGTCGGGGAATGAATTTCGATTTTAGGCATATGTCGGGATATGTCGGTGCGAAAAACCGATATGTCGGGCGAAAACTCACAAAGTTATTCAAGGTTCAAGTTTGGAATCCAAAACCCAAAGCATTTTTGATATTTTTTGATAAAATCTGAAGTATGTAAATTGGTATAGTTATTTGTAAATAGTAAATAGGCTAAATATTGCTCACGGACGGCACTGTTTTTAGTGGGAATATAAATTATTAATAATAAAAGCCTACGCATAGTCTGTTTAAGATGTTGGTATTACATGATTTATTGTTAGAAGCAAAGTTGCAGCATGATGGGGTGGCTAGTCTTAAGCATTATTGCTTTATGATTCCCCGGTTGAAAATGCGATCAGTCCACTTCAGTGATATTACACCTACGAACCATAGTGCACGAACTCTTCATAACGTAAACATGGCACCACCCAGGACAGTTGACAGGGCGAAGTTAACAAAAATAGTATTCAAATATTCTAAAGAAGTGTTCGGAGATGATGGAAAACTCGCACTGTCTTCCAGCAATATTTACGGCAATATTGCCAAAGAATATTATGATACCGAATGTGTGTCTAATGAACATACGTACAGAATTTACAAATATATTGCAAGATTACGCCCAAGAAAGGAAAGCAGTATTGAAATTGCAGAAGAGGATGACGAAAATGATCTTGAATCAGATGAAAAGGAAAATGACGAACAACTGGAACGTATGTAAGTACGTATGTATGTATGTATATAGTATATATGTATGCATGTATTTAATGATCGAATCGTTCCTATAACAAGCATGCTGTCAATGTAGTTACTAGACTAGACCCTAACCGATAGTAAGGTCCTCCTCTTGTGCATTCCTTCGACCCTTGTTGGTGTTATTGTTTATGTTAGATATCAGCATATCGCTAGACATAAATAGTTACCTCTATACGTTAATAAATTCAAATGCACCCAAAGCTGTTACATACTTTTTATGTAGACCCTGACCAAATTATCAGACACACAATGGATTTTTTACTTTCCAGGTAGTACTCTAGAAGAATCTATAAATTCTGATAGTATTTGGGGCTAAGTTTTATTAAGCACAAGTGGATGACTGAAGAATAAGCTAATATTTAGTGCGAACATTTTTTTTTTAGTTAGACGGATGGTGTATATAAGACATTACGTATTATTTTTATTAATGTTTTGCAATGTTGCTTCTGCTAAGATAAAAATAAATCACTATCCAGAAATAAACTCATTAAATGTTGCACGTAAATCATGTTTACTTTTGAATGATGATGAAAACTAAATCGGCACGGTTTGTTTCGTATTCTTTTTTTTTTGATACCCACACACCGTCGATACCGTCGATCAAAATACTTTGCTTCTAGGGTACGAGTCGAAAAGTAGGTAAATTTATTGTGGGTCTAAAAATTTGGGTGTTTTATTCATTTGATTTATTTTTATATTGTTAAATGACAGGTATCATAATTCACCAGCCAAATGAAAATGAAGACTGTCATATCTTTATAAAGATAAGTGGTATCGCAAATCATAGTGGCAAAAGAAAACGACGATTAATGGCAAAGGAGCTTCAGCAGTATCTCTCACAAAGAGTGTTGATGGAAGGGTCAAAACCTTTACAGGCTCTTCAAGAATATGCTGAGTTACATGGCGTTCAGGGCGACTTTGCTATTCCCGCTTTTATACCAAGTGAGGATGCTGTTCGTAAGCATATATCTAGACAAAAGTCGTACCAACAACTGGATAAAGATATATTCTGTGCTTTAGCACAGCTGAAGGCAATACAGCCTCTTTATGGAATTCGAGATATAGGTTATTGGCCAGCATTTGTGTTATATATCAACCCCCAGCAGGTAAAATATTTCCCTAGAATATTCATATCGGCTGTATTTGTTTTGCTAATAGGTTTATTTTAGATAAAAATATGGCAATCAATCTGTAAAGGGCCAGACACACTCCGAATCAGCATCGACGCTACAGGTAGTGTTGTTAGAACTATCAAGCGTGAGCAAGTTGAAAGATCACCACCAATATTTTACTATGCTATGGTAACCAACTTCCAGCATAAAATATTTCCTTTGGCTCAATGGTTATCGGAATCACATAATCGCAGGTCAATCTGTCATGCATTGTTTGGTTGGCTGGATGCTGTAGCAAATTGTAGTAGAAAAGTGGACATAGTAATCATCGACGGTAGCATGGCGCTTGGGCATGCTGTTGCCGTAGCTTTTTGTGGTCTTTCAAATTTAAAGGAATACTCAGACATTTGCTATGGTGTTTGCGCTGGAAAACGACCAATGTCGTTAAAAACGCAAATTAGGAATGACATCTGCCATAGTATACATGAACTAAGCAAGTGGTTTCCTAACAGCAAGAAAATGATCCGCAACTTTTTTCTAAAAGCTCTAGGGCGAGCTCTTGTCTTGGAGAGCTTTTCCGATTTTCAAGTCCTCTTAACAGATATCATAACATTATCTCTCTCTAACACTATCGGCCAAAATGATGGAAATGCAGATCATATAGCACAGGAAGCCTTACACCGAATTAAAGTACAAATTCGAGGTGTGGAGTCCGAATACAATTTCGATGAGGATATCCAGCTGAATGGTGGAGTCCTGCGAAATGAAAATTCAGGTAAATTAAATTACTTCTAGCAATTTCAAATTTCTAATTATAACACTTCTAACCAGATGAATCAGATCTTGATGAAACGTCGTCATTTCGAAGTTATATCGACAATGAAATAAAGCAGACCATACAAAGTCTTGACGAGGCCGAAGATGGAGATTTGCCAAATCCATATTTTACTCCAGAATTAGTTCCTCATATAAAGAAACTTGCGGTTAGGATCCCACTTATGACAGCATTCATGCTTCCACATTTTGGATTTGGAAATGTTGCGGAAGCAAGTTCATCATGTGAACGATATTTTGCAATTAAAAAAAATCATGAATTTCAACACAGCCAAAAATTGCGACTGGATGTATTTATCGAAAGGGACTGTCAATTCTTGTCAAGATCGTCAAATTATAATATGGCTGTTGCTAACAGCCGCCAAGCCAGCTTTGACGAATTGCTATCGTCTACTAGCAGTGTATTGCCGCAGAAAGAGCTTACTGAAACGGTTGCGGATGGTGCATCAACTTCAGCTTGCGTTTCATGTAAGAAGGAAACATCATCTATGCACACTTGCGTAATATGCTTACATGTTGTACACGCTGAAGCAGCCTCGCTGAAGAAGGCGAAGACGCTCAGCGTGTTTGTTTCAATTGTACATCCAGACAACAAGAGCAAGAAAATGTTACAAGTGCGGTGGAAGATTGGAATGGTCTAGTATCTATACATAAGAAGAGTAGATATTATGACGCAGATCAGTCATTTGGCACCGATAGCACGACCAGAACTGTTGCGCAAACAGTTTTCCATTTAAGAAATGGGTCATGCAATGATTTGCAGCCTCCCACAATAGAAAAAAAGAAAATTATAGTGAACAACACTTGTGGGTTTGATAGCATATCCACAGTTTTTGCACATGCCTGCAGGGAAAGTCAGGAATTTTCAAGATCAGTCAACAGTACATTACCCAACACAAAAAATAAAGCTTTCCTGAATTTAGTGGGTTCCTTAAATAAAAAAACATCGGCTGCGTCATTATACAGACAACGGTCAATAATTTTAAAGTCAATCAATAAATCTACAACCATTGGGCATATAGTTCAAGTAGACTGTACTAGCGAACCCATTAATTTACTGAGAACCTTAGGTATGTCTTGTGTAATGGCAAATTGTGAAAATTGTAAGAGTACGATGTGGGAGGATAGCTGGCGCTTAAATCTTGCTTTAATTGTAGACACTGACACAATTAATGTCATGGAAGGTATGCCAAATGATATATCGTGTAAGGTATGCAAGTGTGTTTGTCGTCCTCATATATCTGAGACATTTATTGCGGCCGACTGTTTTTTTTTCATACAGAAGAACTGACGATGCAATATTCGGTGCTACCATTGCAAAGTTTACCGTCCAATGTGACCACACCAACTGGCAAGATGACGTTGAAAGGTGTCGTCGCGGGAGATGGACAGGTAGCGTCGTCGTCGCTAAATTATATGCTCCATTTTAAAGCTTACACCTATAAAAATGGCAGATGGACTGAACATGACGATTTGCAAAGCAAAACATCCACTGTAAGCAATGACAAAAACATCACACCAATACTCATTTTATTCACTGTGTAAAAACATGTTCGTTTGTGTTAAATACAAAGTTTATTTATTTCATATTTTAGATTGTCTGATAAATAAATATTTTATGAAAATTTACTGTTTTAATAAATATTCTTATTCTTTTTTATGTTGTTTGCTTTGTAGCTTGTTACGTTGACGATAAAAAAACGTTTTGAGAATAATTGAAAATCTGGCTGCAAGTTGGAAGTTGGTCGCTATATTATAAGCGTCAACATTTTTTCATCGTTTAGTGCACAACTGATAAAATTTGCCTTAATATATATATTGCCTTATTCGTCATCTTCAATAATAAATATAAAATGTTTTTTCTCTGTTTACTGGAAATGGCACTTTCTAAGCGACCCCCTTTTTGCGGGAAGGTCGTCAATTATTGGCCCAGTACATTTTTTACACCGACATATCCCCAAAACATGCCTAGAATCAAAATTAATTCCCCGACATATAAAAAAATCTCTTTTTTGGTTGCCAAACTTTGACCTTGAATAACTTTTTGCGTTTTTGCCCGACATATCGGTTTTTTTGCACCGACATATTCCGACATATGCCTAGAATCGAAATTCGCTGCCTGACATATCAAAAAGAGCTTTGGGCTTTTTAGCGCCAAACTTTGACCTTGAATAACTTTGTGAGTTTTTGCCCGACATATCTGTTTTTTGCACCGACATATCCCGACATATGCCTAAAATCGAAATTCGCTGCCTGACATATCAAAAAGATCTTTGGGCTTTTTAGCGCCAAACTTTGACCTTGAATAACTTTGTGAGTTTTTGCCCGACATATCGTTTTTTTGCACCGACATATTCCGACATATGCCTAGAATCGAAATTCGCTGCCCGACATATCAAAAAGAGCTTTGGGCTTTTTAGCGCCAAACTTTGACCTTGAATAACTTTTTGCGTTTTGGCCCGACATATCGGTTTTTTGCACCGACATATCCCGACATATGCCTAGAATAGAAATTCATTCCCCGACATATCAAAAACCGTTTTAGGTTTTGAACGCAAAACTTTGACCTTGAATAACTTTGTGAGTTTTTGCCCGACATATCGGTTTTTTGCACCGACATATCCCGACATATGCCTAGAATCGAAATTCGCTGCCCGACATATCAAAAAGAGCTTTGGGCTTTTTAGCGCCAAACTTTGACCTTGAATAACTTTTTGCGTTTTGGCCCGACATATCAGTTTTTTGCACCGACATATCCCGACACATGCCTAGAATAGAAATTCATTCCCCGACATATCAAAAACCGTTTTGGGTTTTGAACGCAAAACTTTGACCTTGAATAACTTTGTGAGTTTTTGCCCGACATATCGGTTTTTTGCACCGACATATCCCGACATATGCCTAGAATCGAAATTCGCTGCCCGACATATCAAAAAGAGCTTTGGGCTTTTTAGCGCCAAACTTTGACCTTGAATAACTTTTTGCGTTTTGGCCCGACATATCGGTTTTTTGCACCGACATATCCCGACACATGCCTAACATAGGATTTCACTCCTCGACATATCAAAAAGTGTCGTGGGTTTTTCAAAATTTTTAACATTGAATAATTTGGTTACCTGTAGCGCGACATATCAAATAAAAACGGTTTCGTAACCGACTAATCAGCCGACATATCATATTAAAAGCACAACTTCGTGTGATGTTATGGGTCTGCCAATGTCACAGAAGTCAATTTCGTGAAGCTACTTACGTTTAAATATCAAAATTCGCCAATTTCCAATCATAGTGTAATCACATAATATATTATGATAAAATCTGTACATCTCACACATCAATGAAGTGGTGAGTATGCAGCAAAAAATACACATGTCCATTATTGTGCGTGGACTAACTGGTTTTAATTTATCAAAAAATACACAGGAAAGTCCGCATCATATGGGAAAATTCCATTTCTCAGAAAATTTTATTCTTTATGAATGTTGGCGAATTGAATGGATAATAAAAGATTTTCCCATATGGTGCGGACTTTCCTGGACACACTGTACACTTAGTAAAGAAACTTCTTCCATATTTCTTTTAATCTGCATTTTCTCCAATCTCCAGTAGGTACGCACAATCATTTATTACATATAGATATATAACTCCGTGGCCAACATGACATTCGTATAAATAAGTTTCCCGGTAAACCATGCACTCCCAAATGAAAAAATCCTCTCCAACTATCTTCTAAAAGTTTTGAAATAAATACCTGCGTAAGAAAGCCGGTAACAATTTTACAACCAAAAAGAAAACAAAGTGAGGTTATGTTTCCACCTTTCATATTTACTTCCACAATCGCTACTAACTCACAAACGATAAAACTGGACTCTCTCATCCTCCCTAACGATTTCGAATCTATTCCGATAAAAATATATCCAAATTACAAAGATGGGGAGTCGTTCCTATAAACACTTTCAGTTTTCTAGAAAACCATATACTCCGTAACGAAAAAGTTGTACTCCCAAGTCATCCCTAACGATGCACTAAAGGTTTTCAAAAGAATATTTGGGTAACAAAAGCGGTAGCACTTTTATAATCATAAACAAACTAAGTGAGGTTATGTTTTCAACTTATAAATTTTTTTCCACAATAACTACTAACTCCCAAACGTCAAAATTGAACTCCCTAATCCTCCCTAACGATTTCCAATCGACCACAATCGAAATATGTACAAAATGTGAATGTTGGGGGGCTAAGTTGACGTCATATAAACAATTTTCATTTTCTCAAAAACCGTGTACTCCCAAACGAAAAAAATCTTCTCCCAAACCCTCCCTAACGATATCCAAACGATTGACGTACTTTTTTTGCAAAAAAATAGATGTGGGGGTGCTAACTTGACAGAGGTTTATGGTTATAGGTATAAAAAAAGCAGTATGAAGGGGGCATGAGATTTTCGAATATAGTTAAAAACTTCAATTTTAAGATGAAATTATGTTGGGAAAGTGAAAATAAAATGAAGAAAAAAAACACCTTTTTCCATAATTGAAAACCTAACCTCAAACCATACATCCAAAGTGTATTACCGTCCACTCAATTTTCAAATAATACGCATTTCAACAATAACAAATAAATATATTATCAATAGATACTTAAACCTAATAACAATTGACAAGTCTTACTTACATCTTGTGCACACAATTTCACGTTAGCATTTGTTACAATACTTCCCCCTTTAAAAAAAGATGTTGCTTCAAAAGCGGTATCTTTTCAATTTAACTTTTACATTTATACAGTTTACATTTTTTTTCAATAAGATGCAGTATGGTCATAATAAACAAAACATTGAGTACAACACAATATTCACCCTGCTGTTGGTTTCTTTTTCCTTCTTTCTGTATGATTGTTTTTTCTGTTTTCTTAGTCTCGTACTAACGTGTTGCTCTACTTCTCTAGGCCCGGGAATTCTTTTCAGATCGGTTTAACTTTTTCCTTCCTGAAGGTTGGCATCAGATGGAGTTGAATTTGGTTGCCTAGACGTTGTCATCTGGCGGTGGTGGATACGTTTCGCAGGATGTAAAATTCTGTTCGCATTTTTTTGTATATGCTTACAGTCTATGCCCCTTTTGTGTTCTGGTCCTCCGGATTGGGTGCCTATTCAGCATGGTACAAGTGGTTACCAGTATGGGTTGATGGTGGTTGGGCTTCACCGCTCTCTCTCCCTTTCTCTCGGGTTACTCGTCGCTTCGCCCCATTTCGGGCGGTCCTTGTCTTGAGGTGTGAATATTGTTTTTTTTTTCTTACTGACTATAAGCAACCATACTGTATCTTCCTACTCATGAATCGATTAACAACCAATAATGAAATATGATGATCAAAATAAAATCTGAATCTATACTCTAAACAGGATGTAAGAAGTGACCCCAATGATTGCCCCCGTTACTACATTAAAAAATCCCATACTTAACCTAAAGATTACATATTATAGAACATTAATACGTTGCTCTGCAATTATAACATATTGATGCCTAGCGTTAAACCTGATAAATTTCAATCTTAGGGTATAGTATCGGTGCGGACACGGACGTGGCTGAAATTTCTGCTGAGGGGGCAGTCGGCATGACTTGCACCATCGGAATAATCTCCCCTTCTGATTCGGGTTTGGTTTGGGCTCTGCGATATTGCTGGGTAAGTACCCAGGATGTTAATACAGACCAAAGGCTTGCCAGCATAGCAAGTCCCCAGCCCTTCGCCTTGTAGATGGATAATCCGTTGAATATTACACCTATAAAATATTTAATTATTTTAAAAATCACATGAATACCCAATATGCCCGAAGTATACATGCCAATGTCTACAAACCATCCCCACATGTAGCTAAGTGTACTTCGTGCCAGTTTCTTTATTTCTTTATGATCAAAAAGGTTTGCTAGGTCAAAGTCATCCCCTATGCTATACCCCGTAACTTTGCGGGTGATATAGTTTGTGAGAGCCTTACGTTCAGTGCCAAAGACAAAATTATGCTGCACCTTCTCAATCTCACTTTGTGTGTACAGACCACCGCTGCCTAAATTTCTGATACTTTTAAATTTTAGTTCAGTGGACTCCTGAGGACTCAATATCGTAGGTTCAATATTGGTCACAGGACCCGGACTGAATCCAATCCAACTACCGCCGACCTTATACATGGGTGGTATAAGCCCGGTGCAGTCAAGTTCCTCAGCGTGCCTCTGTACCACGTGTGTAATTGGTTGCATAAACATGCTTACATTATTAACCGTTATGGCCTATGGGTATAGATGTTTCAAACTAAGAAGAGCACAGTATATGCAACCAAATATACACAGGCAATTTATAAACCATACACTGCGTATGATTGGTTGCATATACAACTATGCTCTTCTTAGTTTGAACTACTCTAACTCATTAAAACATTTTACGGTGCGTCTAATTTCCGCAACCTTAGGCACACATTTCTTGATATATAGTACCTCCCCAAAAACTCGGCGTACGTAACCCGGTTCCCGTTTAATGATTGTGGTGAGGGTATCAGCTGCTAAGGGAGCAAACAGTAATCTAACAGTAATCTATAATAATTTCTTGTTGCACTAGACATTTTCTATATATCAATTGTGAGTAAATTTGGTACGTATTTAATTTAGATGAAATCACACATAAATTTTGAATGTACGTATGCCATCAAATTTATGTTACTATTTAAGATTTTAGAAGTTCCCGAATGTGATTTGCTCTCTCACAACCAATCTTGGATGTTCAGTGACCCAGCATTCCTGAGAACATAGGAATGACTTTTTAATCATAGTAAGGGCGAATACCCTTTCGTCTTCCTCTACCACCAAATAAATTTGAGAGGGTTGTGTGTTGTTAATGTGGATTATTGCAGCCTTACCCTGATAGATTATACTCTAACCTAAACACTCGTTGAAGTTATTTGTGGTCCATGTGGTCTCTCCAATAGCTGGGTCCATGCAGTACCCTTCTAGGAAAGGACACGTGACTCCACTCGTCAGGCTAATTTCCCCGGTCTCCAGTCTCGGGGTTGTCCAGTAGGAATGACTCTTGATGGTGACACTTGCGCTGACTACCACATCCGCCCATGTTAGACCATCTTCCGTATATGTTATCCCATAACATCTACCCTCCATCGTTATTTTTCCTGCCAACGTGAGGGAACTTGTGGTTGTGCTGTTGGGCTTGATGTCTCCAATGATTTGCCCTTAAAATCCATGGTACGACCCACTTTGATGGATATCCCTGCATTCCCTCGCACCAACTTGCTTTACGTAACTGAGTAGCCCTTCGTGCATGGCGCTGGTATGGCTATGCATGCCGCAGTGTTGTATGTGGCGAGTGACCTGGATGAGACATGTCCACACCTCGACAGCAATGTATTCATTCTCCTGGATGACTGCCACCTTTTATTGTCTTCTACATAATTGCTGTCGGGTGGAATGCACGGAGCTACATCCCTCATTGATATAGCCGTAATGTTGGTGGTTCGTCCATTGCAATCGTACACAATAATGGAGTACACACTGGCAAGTATAATAACGTATCAATATAATAACGAATTCCCTACAACAAAATTAATTATTGAATCTATATCTATAATACCTCTTGTAAGTAGATTTGGTATGTGACATTATTTCTTTCCTCATGAGCTTCCGGTCTATTTGGTGATGGTGGCCCTTCGGCAACCCTTTGTTCCTCCGTTTGTTCATCAGGATGTGGCGCTGGAGCATTTACCACATTTTGTTCCTGTTCCCTACTGCTAGGTTGTGGAAGAAACATAACTTCGTCTTGCCAGTTCCAATGTTTATGTCTAAAGGATGTCTCCCTGTCCTGTACATTCGCATTTTCCTGTGCGACGGATATAGCGTCCTGTGTTGGTACCAGTCCATTAAATTTCTTCAGACGATTAACGTGCACTTGCTGAGTTTTCCGACCATTTACCTCCTTGATCTTGAATGTCACCTGCCCTGTTTTTTCGGTTATTCTATATGGTCCTGCTTCTCGTTCACCAACTGAGCAAGCAAATCCTTAAACACGCGGTGAGACCTTCGATCATCCCATTAGTTTGTGGGTGGTAAGTCGTAGTTTGAATTTTGTCGATCTTTAGCATCTTGCATACCTCTTTCATTATGTTAGATGTAAAGTTAGCGCCTTGATCAGTAAGCAGTACCCTTGGTGTCCCGTGTCTGCTGAGGATTTGAGTAATAAATGTTCTCGCAATGGTGGTGGATTTCTGATCAGGTATTGCTATAACCTCTGGGTATTTGGTGAAGTAGTCCTGGAATGTTAACAAATAACGGTTACCTCTGGGTGTTAAATTTAACAGTCCGACAATATCCATGGCTACACGTTGGAATGGTTCATAGGTGACTTCAAGGGGTTGCAACGGAGCCTTTCGGAGATGAGGTGACGTTTTCCTCTGATTACACGCTAAGCATCTATCGCAGTAGTCCTTAATATCCCTGTTCATGTGCTCCCAATAAAATCTGTCTGTAACAAAATACTTTGTTTTTTCATACCCAAAATGTCCCGAGAAAGACAAATCATGGCAGTGATATAAAACTTCCTTACCGAAATTCTTCGGAATGACCAATCTATCCTGTCGCTGGTTCTCGACGCGACGTTTGAAAAGTAGACCATTTTCTGCTATATAGAATTCGCTGGTTGAATTCTCCCCATGCTGAAACTTATCCATGATGCGCTTCACTGATGGATCCTCTTCCTGCATTTTTCTTAGCTTTCCGCTATTCCATACAGGTTCATACATAGGATCACCCTCTAAGTAGTGAACAGGTATCCTGGAAAGAGCATCTGCATTCACATTCTGCTTGCCCGCCTTGTGTTCGATTTCAAAGTCATATTCCGCGAGTGTTATCGCCCACTTGGCCAGTCTTGACGAGGGATCCTTAATGGAAAATAACCACTTTAATGGACGATGATCAGTGATGACCTTGAACCTTCTTGCATAGAGTAGCACCGGAAGTGTTTTACACCCCAAACCACCCCTAATAATTCTCGCTCTGCGGTGCTGTAATTCACTTCCGCTTTGTTAAGTTGTCTACTTGCAAAGCGATAGGTCGTTCCTGGCCTGCAATCCGCTGGTTCAAAATGGCTCCAATGGCATGTCCCGAAGCGTCCGTGGTAAGTATAAATTCCTTGCTGAAATCAGGATATTGTAAAATTGTGTCATGGCATAACGCATTTCTCAAGTATGTGAATGACTGCTGTTGCTGCTTTGACCATACAAACTCACAATCCTTCTTCGTTAGGTCTGTCAAATGTGTCGAGTTATGGGCGAATTCTGGAACAAACCTTCTATAAAATCCGACGAGCCCCAGAAACGCTCTAACTTCTTTGATGTTCCTTAGCTGAGGGTAGTTTTGTATCGTGCTGATTTTCTCTGGGCCTGGCTTAACTCTTTGACTTGATGCTATATGACCTAAGTATTTCGTTTCCTTTAATAAAAATTTGCACTTACTGGGTTTGAGTTTGAGATTTGACTCCCTGATTCGGGTAAAAATACTCCTTAACCTTTTCAGATGCTCACTGAAGTCATCCTTATTGTAAACAATGACGTCATCTATGTAGACAAAACATTTCTCACCCGTTAGCGCCGCTAAGATGGTGTTTATTAACCGTTGGAAAGTGCTCGGTGCATTCCTCACTCCGAACGGCATTCTCTTGCAGCGATAATGGCCATCGGGGATGCTGAATCCTGTTTTCTCCATATCCCTTTCATCTATTTCCACCTGCCAGTACCCTGCGGCCAGGTCAAGGGTGCTAAAAAGGGTTGCATTTCCCAATTGATCCAATGTTTCTTGCATGGTCGGTAAAGGAAAGTAGTCCCCCTTCGTGACACTATTCAGCCCTCTGAAGTCTATACATATCCGTATAGAGTCTTCCCCCGTGTCACCCTTCGTTGGCACTATGACCACCGGAGCGGACCATGGAGATTTTGATGGTGCAATAATGTCATCATCCAACATCTTCTGAATGTTTTTCTTCAGCACGTCTCTCTGAGCGTAAGGCACACGATACGGTGCTTTCGTAATTGGTGGAACATCCTCAGTGATGATACGGTGCTTCACCCCTTTTGCAACTCCCAAGCTGTTTCCTTCTAAAAGAAAAATATATTTAAACTCGTATATTAGATCTAATAGTTTCCTCTTTTCTTCTTCCCTTAGGTGCTCCAAATTAAAGTATTCGTGTAATGGTTTTGTCCCAATGTTATTCTTACCCTTTTCTGTTTGCCCTTTATGTGGTTTGTAAGTGGTTGCTTCCCTATACCCCACTGCATTGAAATTCCCTTATAATATTTCCCCATATTCAATACATAATTTGTTTGATACCTTCAGTGGTTTCTCTGTAACGTTTATTAGTTTCACCAGTACTTCATTGTCTTCGTTTACAGAGGTCACTTTCTTGCTCATAATACCATATACCATGGTATCCACTGGTTCCACGAGGATATCCGTTCCCGGTTCGACTCCTGTATGTATCGCTCGGCATACCACTTCTGAACGAGCAGGCACTAGCAATTCTTCCTTCAATAGAACAGGACGGGGTCCAACCCCGCTTGTTCTTGATCACTATTTACCCTTGGACCTGGTGAATGTAATCCGTTCCTAGTGACTTTCTTGCCTGTCGTTTGTCGTATTTACTGGTAAACACGAAAATTCCTTCTCTGTCTTATCCTCCTGAATCCTTTTGGCGCCTAAATCAAAACACTGACGTGCTTCTTCATCCACGGCACAGCAGAATTTCTCTTCTTCTGTTATAATCCCAGTACCTATGTTTACTTTAACATCTCCAACTAAAATATAACCAAATTTAAAATTCATAACACAATTAAATTTCTCCAAGAAATCTATCCCTAGCAGCCCGTCTGCCTCAAAAGGTAACTGATCACATATTGTGGTCAATATTGGAAATTCTCTACCTTGTAAACAAAACTTTACGTTAGTTTGTCCTATAGTAGCAATTTCATTACCTGTAATTCCCTTTAAAATTATGTCCGAATCTCTGAATGCCAGATTATTATTTAAGCAATGTTTCTTTAATATTGAAATTGGTGAACCCGTGTCTATAATTAGTTTTAGCTTACGTTTTCCCAACTCTACTATAATAAAACAATTATTTCTACTCTCTATACTAGCTTGTGGGATCACCATTTTCTTCCCTACCAATACCCTGGTATTGTTTAATTCTTTCCGTCGCAATTGGGGCGCATTGACGGAGTGTGCCCGTTTAAATGATTGCCTTTCTTGTTATTCTTATATCTATTTTCCCCGTCATAATGTATATACGGTTTTTTTCCTATACTGCGGCGAGTGTTGTAATACTTGACTGGCATAGTTGAAGGGTTGTAAGTCTAAAGGGTCTAAGTGCCAAAAAATCAAAAGTCAAGACTTTTACAAAAATACGATCTAAGTGCCAAGCCTAATAATATCCAAATGGATTCAATTGCCTGTTTCTTTTTAAATTTTACCCACGCACTGATAAAGTTGTGGCGGTGTCTAAAGCCGGGGTATATCTAGTCTAGTGCGTAATCCGCAGCGTAAGTGCCGCATGTGGACTGCGCACCTATAACGTCACTGTGTTTTTAAATGCAACCGTTCGATATAGGTACTGCGTATTGTGCAGTATAGGGTGTCCCACCTAAGCTGCCTCGGTCCATGGTTGACCTATTATAGATTTTTTATAAAAATGTTTCAGATAAAAGTTGCATCGAATCATATTCTACACATTTTAAAATTAGTTTCAGTAATTGCGGACTTCCGCTTATACCGGAAATAGGTATCAACTTTGTTATTTTAAATGGAACACCCTGTATATTATTGCTCTTTTGGATACTTTGTTAAATTTCAATGGTACTTTGATAAGGGTACATTATGTCTAAGTAGCATCGTTTTTGAACTACATGACAATTTTCGAAAAAAATGGCACTTGCAGAGTCTTTTAAATTTGGAAATATTTCCGAAACTGTAAAAGATAGAGAGATGCGGTTTTCAGTTTTGGATTAAGCATAAAAGAGCGCACGTCCGCTAAAAAAATTATCGCATTTAAATTACGGAGGTCTTGAGTAGGGATCTGTAAACTTCGAAGATTTCAATCATGGATAACATGATTTTTTTTTAAATGGAACGATATACCAATTTTTGCATAACCGGATGTCAAATTATATTTCCTTTCAATTTTATACAGGCATTATGGTGTCTATCTTTTACGGTTTTGGAGACATTCCCAATTTTTCACTTTTTCACGATAGAAACGTATTACGCAGCGGGCTTGGGACCGGTAAAATGCGAAGCGAAAGTGGCCGACGCTTCACAATTTTATTAAAAGTTGCAGTAGGGTTGGAAAACAAACTAGGTAACCTGTCATTAGCGTTCTAAGGATTAGAACTGTTGTTCAAAGTATTGTTTGTTAACATAATAATGAAAAATGTCGCTTACGCAGACAGAATTAGTAAACTCCAGTGTGCCGAAGATTTACTAACTTAAAATTTAATTTCTTTTCATATTTACACGGCTATCATAGTGTCTATCTTCACGGTTTCGGAGATATTCCCGATTTTTCAGTTTTTCACGATAGATACGTATTGCGTAGTAGGCGTGGGACCGGTAAAATGGGAAGCAAATGTGGCCGACGTTTCGCAATAATATTAAAAGGTGCAGTAGGCTGGGAAAACTTGGTAGACTGGCATTTGTGTTCCAAGCATTATAACTGGTGTTCAAAGTATTGTTTGTTAACATAACAATTAAAAATGTCGCTTACGCAGTCAGAATTAGTAGATATGGGTTTTGTTCTCGGAAAATGTAACAAGAACGCTTTCTTAGCGTCAACACTTTACGCACAACAATATCCAGATAGAAGGCATCCAAATGAGAGGACCGGGTCTGTAAAACATACAAAGCGAAACCGTAATAACGCCACCGCCGTAGGTAGTACTTACCGAGGAAAATCAGTTGCACATATTGTTACCTGTGCAAGAGAATGCAGAATTAAGTGTGCGCGAAATAAGTAAAAGGACTGACATCAGTAGGTCTTCGGTACACAGGATTTAACTATAATTCTGACTGCGTAAGCGACATTTTTAATTGTTATGTTAAAAACAATACTTTAAACACCAGTTGTAATGCTTGGAACACTAATGACAGTTTACCTAGTTTGTTTTCCAAGTCTACTGCAACTTTTAATAAAATTGCGAAGCGTCGGACACTTTTGCTTCGCCTTTATCAGTCCCAAGTCTGCTGCGCAATACGTTTCTATCGTAAAAAAGTAAAAAATTGGGATATCTCCAAAACCGTAAAAGATAGACACCATAATGCCTGTATAAAATTGAAAGGAAATTAAATTTTACATCCGGTTATGCAAAAATTGGTATATCGTTCCATTTAAAAAAATCAAGTTATCCATGATTGAAAAGTTCGAAATTTATAGATCCCTACTTAAGACCTCCGTAATTTAAATGCGATAATTTTCTAATAGAGTGCTTTTTTATGCTTAATCCAAAACTGAAAACCGCATCTTTCTATCTTTTACAGTTTAGGAAATATTTCCAAATCTAAGACTTTGCAAGTGGCATTTTTTTCGAAAAATGTCATGTAGTTAAAAAACGATGCCACTTAGACATAATGTATCCTTATCAAAGTACCATTGAAATTTAACAAAGAATCCAAAAATGCAATAATCTGCAGGGTGTTCCATTTAAAATAACAAAGTTGATACCTATTTCCGGTATAAGCGGAAGTCCACCATTACTGACAGTAATTTTAAAATGTGTAGAATATGGTTCAATGCACCTTTTATCTGAAACATTTTTATAAAAAATCAATAATAAGATGGCTATGGACCGAGGCAGCTTAGGTGGGACACCCTGTATATGTTTATTACGTATGCGGATTACGCACTAGATAGACCGTAGCTTTAGTTGACTAAATTACGCGGTACAACATGGACGCTACATCATCGAGTGATAGAAACATTAAGAGAAGATGTAATAAACTTTCTGAGCCCTGACTCGAATATTAACCGTTTATTCATGGCATTTAAAGAAAAGTACCCTGATTCTCTTGTTAACTACAGATATTACTATTTAACCTTCAAAGATAAGTTTCATAATTTGAAGTTTGGACGTCCTAGAACCGATACTTGTCCAAAGTGCGATTTGTTGCACGCAAAAGTAAAAAGCTCGGAAGGAAGAGATAAAACGAAATATACTGTAGAGCTAGAAATACATCATCGTAAAGCTGAGAGTGCACAAGAAGCTACAATAGAATCTCAGTCTCCAGCTAGTAACACAATAACGATGGCTATGGATATACAAGAAGTAA
Organism: Aphodius granarius; assembly: GCA_963971325.1. Lineage (NCBI taxonomy): Eukaryota > Metazoa > Arthropoda > Insecta > Coleoptera > Scarabaeidae > Aphodius > Aphodius granarius. The sequence continues at coordinate 15,473,287 of OZ020222.1, read as the reverse complement.
TTTTAATACCAACACTGACACATAGTCAAATGTTTTACAGCAGGCAACTATCATGCTACAACCTATGTGTTCATATTGCTGACAATCAACAAGCTTACATGTGCCTCTGGAATGAGTCATATGCTGGAAGAGGTGGTAACGAGGTCGGCTCTTCCATATTCAAGGTACTAAACATGATGTCATCTAAAACTTTAAAAAGCATGCAGTTATTTGGAGTGATAACTGCATAGGACAGAACAAGAATAGAATGGTTCTTTTTGCCTTGATCTATTTAGTAGCTAATGGCATTTATGATACTATTGATCATAAATACTTGGTCAGTGGTCACTCTTTTATGCCCTGCGACCGAGATTTCGCTCAAATTGAAAAAAGAAAGAAAGTATTTAAATGTTTTGAACCAAAGGATGTGAAAAAAATAATACGAGAATCTTGTCACAAAAATCCATTTGAAGTGGTTAATTTTGACCGAAATGATTTTAAAGACCTGAATAAGGCTTCCACGGACTTCTTAAATACTACAAAGTTAAAAATATCAACTATTTCTTGGATCCGCATAGACAAAGATAAGTTACCTCGTGTTGAGTTAATGGAATCGCACAATGACTCAATACCGTGGGACAGTGTCAACATTTTCAAAAAAGGTAAGTCTCCAAACCAACTAAAAAACTACACTTTGCCAGCATTAGAAGCTCGAAATAATATTTCAAAAGAAAAATTGAAAGATATCAAGGACATGCTACCATACATACCCACTGAAAATAAAGCATTCTACGAACATCTGATTAATCAAACCGAAACCTGAGAACTTTTTTAATATCATTTATAAAGGTACTTAGCCCATTTTCAATATTACTTCATAAGGCACTTAAGACATTCTAAAGTAATGAATGTTTATTTTTTATTACTTCCTTGGAATCCTATTCTTTTAGATTTTTTACGACTTCCTGCATTTATAAGATATGTGTTTCATTGATTTAAGTAAAAATAAATAATTATTTCATTGAATTGTTTATTTTATTACGTTTTCTTGTTATATCTGTAAATAATAAAACTGGCACTTTAGGCTTACAACCCTTCAGTTATATTGACCTCGGTTTGTTGTATGTTGGCGATGTGGTTGACAGTGCCTTTGATAGATATGGCTTCTGCCGTTGTTAGCAGAATTGTCGCGCGTTGAACCCGGCTGTGAAGAATTTTGCCAGCGCTGCGAATTGTTACCGCTGGTCCCTTACCTACATATCGCGGCGTCGCCCCACCTTGAAACATCTTCGACAAGTAATATCGCTATTACAATCAGATGCAAGATGTTCCATTTTGTAACATCGATACTCGATAGCATTGCACATTTTGCGTTCTTGGAGTCACCGAACAAACATTTTCGAATTTATTACCAAGATTATACATCATGAAATTCAATTCCTCCTGTTGCGCAAGTTCTGCAGCGCCATCAATGTCTAATTGTTTTTCGCGTGCTAACGTTAGCCCTATACTTCGTTGGATTTCCTGTTTTAGTCCCATTTTAAACTGATTCAAAATTAAGTCGTTGTTCTTTTTCCTAATCCCTTCTTTTTGTACATCATTGGCGTTCCTTAAATCGGCACTTAATATTTCCTGTCCCAATAATTTTAATCGCGTCACAAATTCGCTTTACGGTTTCACCACGTCTTTGCTTACATTGCAAAAGTTGGAACTGTGCCGCACCCGGTATCTTTGAAGGCGCAAACTTGCTAATTATTTTTTGTTTAAATTCCTCCGGCTAAACTATCTTCGCTTTTGTAAAAATCATAAGCCTGACCAGTTAATTTACATCTAACGATTTTAAGCAATGTTGCGTCATCAATATCATCCAATGCAGCTCTTTGTTCCAACCTTTCAAAGTAGTTTTTAACATTTTCTTTACCCGAAAATTCGTCTATGCTGTTTAGAATACCCCCAAAGGAGATTTTTGGTACCTCAATTTTCACCTTAGTATTCTTTGGATTGGTCATGGTGACTACTAGTATTGACTGTCACCTTAACGAAATCCCCAAGAAACAAAATTACCCCGAAAAATATATTATCTCCCACATACTCCCTAAATATCTAATATATAATACTTTACTACTTTTATTATACAATTAATTACCGGTGCAATAACCCATAGTGATGAGGTGTTGCTTACGCCAGCATATTACGTGTCGACACACCCAGTTGATCGAACGTGTCAATCTGCTGACGTGGGGAGGTACAGACAATAAAATTCGCCCTTAAAATCCGCATATTCGAAAACATGCACTCTAAAATAGCCTTTCCGCTGCCACCAATGTAACCGTCCACGGTATAAAAGTTAGGATAAATGAATTAAATTAAAGTTCGGTAGTCTAGTGTGGATTTTCAAATAATACGCATTTCAACAATAACAAATAAATATATTATCAATTGTTGCACAGATATTTTACCAATGCGGATTTTGCTAGCCAGGGTTTATCTGGTACGATAGATAAGGCGTGCGGAGGGTTAATGTAAACACTAGGGAAAGTAACCTAGAGGCTCGAGAAAAAGAGGCCAGGCAGTATCATAGAGTGGCTCTAGGGGTCGAGTTGTGTGAAATGTCTTGTCGTTCTAGTATCGTGGGGTAGCTCTAGAGATGTAGTTCTGTGAGGTGTATTATTGTTGTTCTAGAATAGTATTGACTTGGGTTGGTCTTTATGACGGTACCCCCTTGTCAGATATGGAGTTGACTTGGGTTGGTCTTTATGACGGTACCTACCCCCTTGTCGGATATGGAGTTGACTTGGGTTGGTCTTTATGACGGTACCCCCTTGTCGAGGAGAAATAGCTAGCTATATTCCTGGATGCCATAATAGGATATTATGCGGGTTCCCCCATGACTTGCACCGGTATATGGTAGCAATGGCACTGGCTAGTGCATTCCGCTCTGCTTCACTGTGTGTGTAAAGTTCCATCCAGGTTGTGGTTGATTTGGAGTATTTTAGGTGTGATAAGATAAAGTGTGCAGATGACCAAGCTAGCCCATGAGTCCAAGGAAATAGACGACATGGACTGGAGACTGATGTCTGGGAACAGGAGTCCCCGGGTAAGTTAACCTTACACTGTATCGTTATCGCTGTTTAAAGAGGGTATTTCTATATTGTTATATGATACGCGGGGATGTGTAACCGTCCGGTGCCGATCGGGAGAGCCGCGGATTCCTTCCAGTAGCGTGATAATCCATTTACCAATGACGTGTCATATCGGTGAGTTATTATCAATCTATTAAGCATGTTGCAGTTTGGTATCAGATGAACCTGTTTTAGTAATTATGAAAAAATGAAGTGCGGTAAAAATCCGTAGCTGTTGGTTATCAGAGGAAGATGGGCAGGTTCTTTTGAATAAAACTAACACTTCACTTGTAATTAACGTTTAATGTTAATTTAACGAAGAGGTTCACAGTATTATATTTGCCTGCGCAGTTCATACGCTTCGAACAAAGAAGTAAGTATATAGTTACAAGGCGTTCTATATAATGCCAAAATAAGCGCAGACGCTGTCAGAGGTACAATCAGCATTTTAATATCTGCTTACTATATAATATTTTGTATATAACTTCCAACAACAAATCTTAGAACTAATGGATCAGTACAGACCCTTTTTAAGTGTTGCTATCACCATACCATAAACAGATATATTCGTTGTGTTAGATAAGTATTATATAAGTGAATACAGTTTTTGTATTACTTTTACTAAATACCAACAGTAGCCAACACAATAGATACTTAAACCTAATAACAATTGACAAGTCTTACTTACATCTTGTGCACACAATTTCACTGCTAATTTCTCGAACTTATCGATAGGATGGCTAAACCACGATTGATTATTGTTGGACAAGCAATTGCCCATCGAAAACTAAATTTGTTTAGTTTGCAATTTGGTGCTCGATTGACTACGTTAGCATTCGTTACATTAAGTTGCCTATCCATTGAAAATTTGCTACGCACTTTGTGACGTCATATTTGACACAAATATCGCTTAATTATCGCATTTGCGGGCGGAATGCACCCTTTTCTGATATTCTGATGTGAAAAAGGCACCCGAAATGCGATTTACGAGCATATACTGAATAACTTGTAATCACTTGTCAATTATAAACCAATGTTCCGAGTGTTCTAGCCGCTGATGTTACCTTTCCATGTCCCTCTACTGCTTCGATTTTCATCTGTAATTAAGGCCGGTCGTACATCTAAGCGATTTTTATCATCGACATGTCTGCGATATGTCGTTTCTATTACAGCAAGTGTATTGTTATGACGACTCGTACATCAGACCGACATGTCACAGACACAAACAGACATGTCTGCAACAAATTTCGGGCGACAGAGTTTGCTGGAATTTGAAGCGACATTGATCTCTTCACTGTTGAATGATACACAGCGGAACCCTCAAAAATGCAGGAGGCAACAAACGCAGTGAAATTAATCGAACCTGCAGATAATTATAAAGTGTTGTTTTGTTTATTACACTACTGCTGGATACACTAACCGTCAGGTACAGGAAAAGACGTGGTATGAAATTGAAAATGATATGGAGTCTATTCAGCCAGCTTAACTTTACCATTAAATATTTTTTTCATCACGCAAATCTCACTATGGATAAGATTTGTAAGAGGCTGTGGTGATGGAATATTCAGCGCATTTTGTACCAAATTTTTCCAATACTCGAATATCTAAAAACAGCGCCATCATCATTTCTGCCATAATCCCCGACGCGACGTCGATTGCAACAAAGTTACTGTCTACGTCTGCCATGGCGAACAATTGCAACAAAAAAACTTTTAGAATTCTAAATATCTAGGGTGTCCACCACTAAACTTTCCGACTCAGATTGTCACCAAAAACAATCCAGTTCGCACAACCTTAAGTGGCCAATATTAAATGCAATTTCTAAGCTAACGGATTCATCCGATTGAGACCAAGCTCATAACAGTGAACATAACATCTTCCAGTAACTTTAAATATGTGTACAATTTTCAGATCAACGAGGTGAGTGGTTTGGGCGCGATAAGACTTTACAGAAACAGTCTGACAGAATCCATACTGACCACTGATATGGCATGACAAATAACATTTAAATGTCATTAAATGTTATTCTGACTGTCGTTAGGTTAAGAAATTGAATATTTGCAAAAGTGACACTTCAATGTGCCAAAGATGTAGTCGGAAAGTTGGGTGGGTGCCACCACGGATTTTTTTCTTTTCTCTTCGGAGTAATAATGTTATTATCAATACGTCTTTGTCGGACGACATGTCGTTGCTCTGATGTACGAGGTACATGTTTTGTTTACGATATTTGTTTGCGACACGCGTCGAAAACACGTCGCAAACAAAAATGTGTGCGACATGTCGCTTAGTTAGATGTACGACCGGCCTAACGGAGATGACTTGGGACAGTTTAAATAAAAAAATATGAATTTGTCAAACTTCTTAGTAACCATGACAACTGTTGAAGAAATTTATAGTAATTTCAGTACTTCCAGCCAGCTTAACTTTACCCAAAAAAGCAAAACCAATACCAATTCACAATCCCACAAAAACCAAAAGGTATTTTGTATATTGAAAATTGAAAATTGACAAAATACACAGAAATTATAATTAAAATACAATTTTTTAAAAATGCTAATTTTATATTGTACATAGTAAAAATATACATAGTAATTAATATTACATAGCTCTATTATAACTAGTAGTGGAGTAAAATCACAGTGAAATTATGACTTTGAGTGACTCCGAGGTATAACCAAATGAAACCTATACCATCTTGTAGGGGATGTTTTAGGGCATAGGAAACGGGAATCTACAACTTTTTTTAGTAGAACCGAACTTTGAAAACGACACTTAAACGCGACTGATCTGGAATTCGAAAAAACACGTTTTTCTTAACATTTACCGTTGTATTAATTCAAGTATACAAGCTATGATTTTGATTTTTTGCAGACATATAGTTAAAATGTGAGCGCTTCCAATGGCCAGTTGGAAATTTCAAAAATGTTTAAAGTTTTTGAAAAAATTAATAAGGAATATTGAATTATCAAAATCGTGCATCTAAAACTTCTCCCTGCGGCGAGCTAAGTGAATTGTTGAAAATGTTTATATACATATATTGAGTGAACTGTAGTCAGAACATTGAGAAAGTTTTTTTTAAAAAAATTAAGTCGATAGCTGCACTAGTTACAGAAATATGAATTTTTATAGAAGAGCCTTGGTATGCGCGCCAATGCCGAGAGCGGCTAGCGGCTACTATACCGGTCTGGAAATCATTTGCGTTACAGGGTCGGGCAACTTTTAATTCGTTTTTTAAATGCATATTAAATAAAAATGCAACAAATATTTTTAAATAAATTATAGTTTATTTTTGTTAATACACTTTCCGGTTAAGAGTAAAATACTATTTCATTTAAATGACTGCCTCGACTGGCTTTGCAGTAACCCATTCTGTCAACCCAACTTTTCACTATATTTTCAATGATTTGAACCTCTATTTCGCCAAGAGCCACTTTAATGGAGTTTTTCAAAGCCCAAGTCGTCTCTGGATGATCAACATAACATTGAAAAAATAAATAAGAAATATTGAATTATCAAAATCGTGCATCTAAAACTTCTCCCTGCGGCGAGCTATGTGAATTGTTGAAAATGTTGATATACATATATTGAGTGAAATGTAGTCAGAACATTGAGAAAGTTTAAAAGAAAAATTAAGTCGATAGCTGCACTAGTTACAGAAATATGAATTGTTATTGAAGAGCCTTGGAATGCGCGCTGATGCCGAAAGCGGCTACTAGAAATAAAATAAGAAAATTTGTAGATGTAGAGTACGTAAGTAAACTGTTTTGTATAAAATTTACTTTAAATGTTTTCCTCTTCGTCATCTTCGTACAATTCAGGAACATTGTTCTGACACTTTTTGCAGGAACAATCTCTGCAGCATTTTAGGCCCTCTTTGAAGCATACACATCTATTATTTTGACATAACTTATCTTTGCAAAAGATATTCAACAGTTGCCTTATATCCGTTGGTATGGGATCAGCGGTCATTAAAGTAGGCTCTAATATTCCGTTATTCTTAGTACAAGTTAAGAGGGTCAACTAGATACGCAATTGATATATGCATCTAAAATTTTGGTGATCACATAAATGGATTTTTTTTTCGTTAGCATACCTACCTTAGTACATGCTGATGAAATGCGTCATCTGTTGATCGAAGTTCTGAAGCAGACTTATTGGAAGTTGTGCGCAACTGATACCTCAATTAATTGACTGTTTGAATGGCCTTATTCTTATTTCTAAATAGAGCGAATGCAAATGTTCCAACCACTCACAATTTTTAATAGGGATCGTTCGATAAATATTGATAAACATAATGAATCGTTAAAATCTTTGGAAAGATGCAGAAGAGGTGATTTGACAGATGCGTATGCCTATAAAGTTTCTGAAAGTAGAAAAGTGGTAAAGTTTCGAACTTTTTTTAAATAGTCAGAAAATAAGCGATTCCTATTAAAAATTTATGAGCGGTCAAAACTAAACTTCGTGTCTCCAACTGAAGCTGTTACTATTGCCAATAAATTTGCATTGGCCCTATTTAGAAGAATAAGTTCATTCAAACACTCAATGAATTGAGGTATCAGTTGACCACAACTTCCAGTAAGTCCGCTTCAGAACTTCCACCAATGGATGACGCATTTTATCAGCATGTACTAAGGTAGGTATGCTAATCAAAATTTTAGATGCATATACATATCAATTGCGTATATGGTTGTGCGCCCTCTGAACTTAGATTGGACTAGGAATAACGGAATTTTAGAGCCTATGTTAATGACCGCTGATCCCATACCAACGGATATTAGGCTACTGGTTATGTCAAAATAATATATGTGTATGCTTGAAAGAGGGCCTAAAATGCTGCAGAGATTGTTCCTGCAAAAATTGTCAGAACAATGTTGCTGAATTGTACGAGGATGACGAAGAGGAAAACATTTAAAGTAAATTTTATACGAAACGGTTTACTTACGTACTCTGGATTCTTATTTGTGTGGCGCCGCCAAGGACAGATGTTATGTTGATCATCCAGAGACAACTTGGGCTTTGAAAAACTCCATTAAAGTGGCTCTTGGCGAAATAGAGGTTCAAATCATTGAAAATATAGTGAAAAATTGGGTTGACAGAATGGGCTACTGCAAAGCCAGTCGAGGCAGTCATTTAAATGAAATAGTACTTTACTCTTAACCGGAAAGTGTATTAACAAAAATAAACTATAATTTATTTAAAAATATTTGTTGCATTTTTATTTAATATGCATTTAAAAAACGAATTAAAAGTTGCCGCACCCTGTAACGCAAATGATTTCCAGACTGGTATAGTAGCCGCTAGCCGCTCTCGGCATTAGCGCGCATATCAAGGCTCTTCTATAAAAATTCATATTTCTGTAACTAGTACAGCTATCGACTTAATTTTTTTTTTTTAAACTTTCTCAATGTTCTGACTACATTTCACTCAATATATGTATATAAACATTTTCAACAATTCACATAGCTCGCCGCAGGGAGAAGTTTTAGATGCACGATTTTGATAATTCAATATTCCTTATTAATTTTTTCAAAAACTTTAAACATTTTTGAAATTTCCAACTGGCCATTGGAAGCGCTCACATTTTAAGTATATGTCTGCAAAAAATCAAAACCATAGCTTGTATACTTGAATTAATACAACGGTAAATGTTAAGAAAAACGTGTTTTTTCGAATACCAGATCAGTCGCGTTTAAGCGTCGTTTTCAAAGTTCGGTTCTACTAAAAAAAGTTGTAGATTTCCATTTCCTATGCCCTAAAATGTCCTCTATAAGATGGTATAGGTTTCATTTGGTTATACCTCAGAGTCACGTACCCTCAGAAAACAGCGAGTTAGAAGAGCGATTTTACTCCACTATAGAGCGCGGCAAAAATATGAAGGTATCGAGAAAATCAGCCCCACCAGCGACCCACTCCCGATTCCGTACGTAGGAAGGGGAGGTAGCCTCACGTCGCGGCTTCACCGCGTGCCCGATAGTTAGGTGCCCGATTCGTGTAATTGTAAAAAACTATTCGCATAAATCACCATTAGTTTTTCGATATTATCGGTAGTGAAAGACAATCTTTTTGGACTCAGGCACTCTTTAAATAACGAAAACGTTCTCTCCACGTCTGCACTACTTAAAGGAGGATGGTATTTGATTAAATATGGTTGATACGGAATTGTTGGGTGTAAAATTCCTAGGACAACGTTTCATTACACTTAAATAACACTTAGGAACATAACATCTACGTATTATAGATTCATCAGGAATATGTCTATTCGTATATTTAGTCAAAAAAGATTTAAAAACGGTATTTTTAAGCTTTTTCAATGGAATATTTGCCGCTGTAAAAGCCTGACATAATTCCAAATAAAAGTCGTCTTTTTCAGGTTGATTTAATGCGTCGACATGTTTTTTAGTGGCTATATGTTGCGTTAATTGAAATTTTGCGTGACACTTAAGATTTGCAGTACTTATACTGCAATGGACAGTACAGTCTTCAATTATTGTAAAAATGTCTTCAAATTCGGTAATCCAATGAATAAGAGTTGACTTAGATGAAGCCATTTTCAAGATATAAAAACCAAAAAATTATTCCAGATATAAATCAAACTAAAAAATACTCCAGGTACTGAAAAATAGGTAAAACTAAAAAAATACTCCTCCTAAAGAGCGCAGAAACGCCAGAAACCAAATGTTACCAATAAAAAAACGCGGTTGGACAGAACCAATATATACGATTTATTGTATATTGATGATAACACAAACTAAAGTAAACTTGAGATTAAGATAATTAATTAGACGTAACCAACCTTCGTCTTCAACGGTCTATTCGTCTCTGTGCGTCTCGCCCTGGTACCATAGTGTAAGTACTTTTACATGGTGGGCCAAGAACGCGACTATCTCTTTCTAAAAAACTCAGTCCGTCTTTATCTACCTTGTTCCGAAATTTGCAATTTTGCCAATAGTTGGAAAAATCACCAGAACGTGTTATCAAGCATTAGAAATATCACCAGAACATTATTAATATATACTAATCGAAGGTCGGTGCTTTACAATTAGAACAATATTTACAATTTGAATATTTCGCAATAAGAATTTTTAATTTTTCTACTTTGGTTTCACAATAGACTCAGTTCTCAGTGTTTACTACTGACTTTGGTAACAATGGAATCCACCAACCAGTATAGCTGCCACATTTTCTAAATTTATAAACGATAAATGTGGCACTCGTTTTGTAAGACGTATTGGCCATAGTAGTAGAGAAAGAAAAATTTAAAGAATAAAAATTATTACAGTTATGCTAGAATACTGTAATGGTGTCATCTATGTAGCTTCGAGTAGCAGCCATATATGGCCATAGTAGCAACGACAACTTTTGTAAACTAACATGCATTGCGGCTTGAACAAAGTTATTCAATGTGGAGTATTTGGAATAGTTGAAAGACAACAGTATGGTTTAATTTTTTAAATAGGAATCAAAATCTCGCATTCGCACGCACGCATGCAACTGAAGGGCAAAATATTACTGTTCTATTTTTGTTCCATACAGACTATGTTGGCATCACTTCACATCGCTACGAATTGCCGGAAAAGTGGGGAGTTCTTGGTCCACCCACGATACACTTATACACGGTATAACGGAGGACAGCTTTTGGCTACGTCACTCGTCTGAGATCGGTCAATGCGGCTAGTTGATACGAGATGGCGCCAAAAGGAGCGCTAGTATTTACACACAATCATTCAAGTAGAGTTTAATATAAATGATTTTTTTTTTCATTTTGAATCACAACATGATTATTTTCCTCCTTACGTGACATAGGAGTAAAAAACTGACGATGGCTCACTTACCTATTATTTTTTGCTTCAACTTGAAGTTCTAATTTCTCTATGATTCGTGCAGGTCTTTACGGCACAACTCGCCAGCGCATCTGGGTTCGGCAAACAACTTAATTTGAATTTTAAAACAGCGCGCATGTGCCGTGACGTCACTCAGATGAGAGCGCAGTAGGAACGCTTTTAAGCAACCTGTCCGTTATACCGTGTATAAGTGTATCGTGAGTCCACCATGTAAAAGTACTTACAGTATGCCTGGTACCATGCCTGGTACTCACTGCTTCCCCTCTCCCGAACGTCTCCGTGGGATTCCCCGGTTAGGTCACGTAGGCCACGATCGCCAGTTATTACCAACCTTAAGACATCCCGCGATTCTAACCCATAACACAAAACAACTAAAATCGAAGAACTATGAATTCAAGGATGGATTCAACAATAAAAACCTTCATCAGCTAGTACACAACTGCGAAGCGAAAATGCGACATTCCCTGAAAATATGCGATATCGCCCGACTCCAGACTCAGTAACAAACTGGGGACCACACACAATACAGACACAGCCACGACACAGCAGCAACGACACAGCTTCTTATTCGCTCCCACACCATCTTTTTTCTCTCTCTTTCCATAATCCCGCGTGCAGGTGGCGCTGCGAGCACATTGGCGCCATATTTCAAATATTGGTTTCAAATTAATTGTACCGTTCCAAATAGTGATAATAAAACTCCAGTTCGTAACTTGTGTTCGTTTAAATTATTGTTCGTTACTTAGTTATTATAAGTAACTAAGAATAAATTAAACGAATTTTGTAATTTATTCTTTGTTACTAATTTATTATTAGTAATGAAGAATAAATTAAACGAATACAAGCTATGAACATGAGTTTATTATCATTATCATTACCAGTTACACTTGTAAATTTGAGAAGTTTTCCCAAGATTTCCAAATAAAGTTGTAAATTTACTTACTCACCATTTTGCTTAATATTGTGTGCACTAAAATTTCAGTGTCAGATGACATTGACGAAGAAAATCTATGTTGATGCAGCCAGAAAACACGATTGACAAAAATATTTTGTAACCAACTCGGATATTAAACAGCAATGAATGATCTTTGACATTTATTTTGATTAAATTTTGGGAATCATTTTTGAACCAAAATAATGACAGCTGATAATTTTGGAAGATTATTTTATAATAATGTGAATCTGATGTCAGAAATTTCAACGTGCTTTTACATTACTTTTCCGCACAAAACTGGAGTCACTAATTGCTGTCTATTGAATCACATATGGAAAAACTCATACCTATCAGATATTCTGTATGAAATTGAAAAACATTTTCTTTGACAGCTCATAATTTTGGAAGATTTTATTATAATGTGAATCTGATGTCAGAAATTTCTACGTGCTTTTACATTACTTTTCCGCACAAAACTGGAGTCACTAATTTCTGTCTATTGAATCACATATGGAAAAACTCATACCTATCAGATATTCTGTATGAAATTGAAAAACATTTTCTTTGACAGCTCATAATTTTGGAAGATTTTATTATAATGTGAATCTGATGTCAGAAATTTCTACGTGCTTTTACATTACTTTTCCGCACAAAACTGGAGTCACTAATTTCTGTCTATTGAATCACATATGGAAAAACTCATACCTATCAGATATTCTGTATGAAATTGAAAAACATTTTCTTTGACAGCTCATAATTTTGGAAGATTATTTTATTATAATGTGAATCTGATGTCAGAAATTTCTACGTGCTTTTACATTACTTTTCCGCACAAAACTGGAGTCACTAATTTCTGTCTAATGAATCACATATGGAAAAACTCATACCTATCAGATATTCTGTATGAAATTGAAAAACATTTTCTTTGACAGCACATAATTTTGGAAGATTATTTTATTATAATGTGAATCTGATGTCAGAAATTTCTAAGTGCTTTTACATTACTTTTCCGCACAAAACTGGAGTCACTAATTTCTGTCTATTGAATCACATATGGAAAAACTCATACCTATCAGATATTCTGTATGAAATTGAAAAACATTTTCTTTGACAGCACATAATTTTGGAAGATTATTTTATTATAATGTGAATCTGATGTCAGAAATTTCTACGTGCTTTTACATTACCTTTCCGCACAAAACTGGAGTCACTAATTTCTGTCTATTGAATCACATATGGAAAAACTCATACCTATCAGATATTCTGTATGAAATTGAAAAACATTTTCTTTGACAGCACATAATTTTGGAAGATTATTTTATTATAATGTGAATCTGATGTCAGAAATTTCTACGTGCTTTTACATTACCTTTCCGCACAAAACTGGAGTCACTAATTTCTGTCTATTGAATCACATATGGAAAAACTCATACCTATCAGATATTCTGTATGAAATTGAAAAACATTTTCTTTGACAGCACATAATTTTGGAAGATTATTTTATTATAATGTGAATCTGATGTCAGAAATTTCTACGTGCTTTTACATTACCTTTCCGCACAAAACTGGAGTCACTAATTTCTGTCTATTGAATCACATATGGAAAAACTCATACCTATCAGATATTCTGTATGAAATTGAAAAACATTTTCTTTGACAGCACATAATTTTGGAAGATTATTTTATTATAATGTGAATCTGATGTCAGAAATTTCTACGTGCTTTTACATTACCTTTCCGCACAAAACTGGAGTCACTAATTTCTGTCTATTGAATCACATATGGAAAAACTCATACCTATCAGATATTCTGTATGAAATTGAAAAACATTTTCTTTGACAGCACATAATTTTGGAAGATTATTTTATTATAATGTGAATCTGATGTCAGAAATTTCTACGTGCTTTTACATTACCTTTCCGCACAAAACTGGAGTCACTAATTTCTGTCTATTGAATCACATATGGAAAAACTCATACCTATCAGATATTCTGTATGAAATTGAAAAACATTTTCTTTGACAGCACATAATTTTGGAAGATTATTTTATTATAATGTGAATCTGATGTCAGAAATTTCTACGTGCTTTTACATTACCTTTCCGCACAAAACTGGAGTCACTAATTTCTGTCTATTGAATCACATATGGAAAAACTCATACCTATCAGATATTCTGTATGAAATTGAAAAACATTTTCTTTGACAGCACATAATTTTGGAAGATTATTTTATTATAATGTGAATCTGATGTCAGAAATTTCTACGTGCTTTTACATTACCTTTCCGCACAAAACTGGAGTCACTAATTTCTGTCTATTGAATCACATATGGAAAAACTCATACCTATCAGATATTCTGTATGAAATTGAAAAACATTTTCTTTGACAGCACATAATTTTGGAAGATTATTTTATTATAATGTGAATCTGATGTCAGAAATTTCTAAGTGCTTTTACATTACCTTTCCGCACAAAACTGGAGTCACTAATTTCTGTCTATTGAATCACATATGGAAAAACTCATACCTATCAGATATTCTGTATGAAATTGAAAAACATTTTCTTTGACAGCACATAATTTTGGAAGATTATTTTATTATAATGTGAATCTGATGTCAGAAATTTCTACGTGCTTTTACATTACCTTTCCGCACAAAACTGGAGTCACTAATTTCTGTCTATTGAATCACATATGGAAAAACTCATACCTATCAGATATTCTGTATGAAATTGAAAAACATTTTCTTTGACAGCACATAATTTTGGAAGATTATTTTATTATAATGTGAATCTGATGTCAGAAATTTCTAAGTGCTTTTACATTACCTTTCCGCACAAAACTGGAGTCACTAATTTCTGTCTATTGAATCACATATGGAAAAACTCATACCTATCAGATATTCTGTATGAAATTGAAAAACATTTTCTTTGACAGCACATAATTTTGGAAGATTATTTTATTATAATGTGAATCTGATGTCAGAAATTTCTACGTGCTTTTACATTACCTTTCCGCACAAAACTGGAGTCACTAATTTCTGTCTATTGAATCACATATGGAAAAACTCATACCTATCAGATATTCTGTATGAAATTGAAAAACATTTTCTTTGACAGCACATAATTTTGGAAGATTATTTTATTATAATGTGAATCTGATGTCAGAAATTTCTACGTGCTTTTACATTACCTTTCCGCACAAAACTGGAGTCACTAATTTCTGTCTATTGAATCACATATGGAAAAACTCATACCTATCAGATATTCTGTATGAAATTGAAAAACATTTTCTTTGACAGCACATAATTTTGGAAGATTATTTTATTATAATGTGAATCTGATGTCAGAAATTTCTACGTGCTTTTACATTACCTTTCCGCACAAAACTGGAGTCACTAATTTCTGTCTATTGAATCACATATGGAAAAACTCATACCTATCAGATATTCTGTATGAAATTGAAAAACATTTTCTTTGACAGCACATAATTTTGGAAGATTATTTTATTATAATGTGAATCTGATGTCAGAAATTTCTACGTGCTTTTACATTACCTTTCCGCACAAAACTGGAGTCACTAATTTCTGTCTATTGAATCACATATGGAAAAACTCATACCTATCAGATATTCTGTATGAAATTGAAAAACATTTTCTTTGACAGCACATAATTTTGGAAGATTATTTTATTATAATGTGAATCTGATGTCAGAAATTTCTACGTGCTTTTACATTACCTTTCCGCACAAAACTGGAGTCACTAATTTCTGTCTATTGAATCACATATGGAAAAACTCATACCTATCAGATATTCTGTATGAAATTGAAAAACATTTTCTTTGACAGCACATAATTTTGGAAGATTATTTTATTATAATGTGAATCTGATGTCAGAAATTTCTACGTGCTTTTACATTACCTTTCCGCACAAAACTGGAGTCACTAATTTCTGTCTATTGAATCACATATGGAAAAACTCATACCTATCAGATATTCTGTATGAAATTGAAAAACATTTTCTTTGACAGCACATAATTTTGGAAGATTATTTTATTATAATGTGAATCTGATGTCAGAAATTTCTACGTGCTTTTACATTACCTTTCCGCACAAAACTGGAGTCACTAATTTCTGTCTATTGAATCACATATGGAAAAACTCATACCTATCAGATATTCTGTATGAAATTGAAAAACATTTTCTTTGACAGCACATAATTTTGGAAGATTATTTTATTATAATGTGAATCTGATGTCAGAAATTTCTACGTGCTTTTACATTACCTTTCCGCACAAAACTGGAGTCACTAATTTCTGTCTATTGAATCACATATGGAAAAACTCATACCTATCAGATATTCTGTATGAAATTGAAAAACATTTTCTTTGACAGCACATAATTTTGGAAGATTATTTTATTATAATGTGAATCTGATGTCAGAAATTTCTACGTGCTTTTACATTACCTTTCCGCACAAAACTGGAGTCACTAATTTCTGTCTATTGAATCACATATGGAAAAACTCATACCTATCAGATATTCTGTATGAAATTGAAAAACATTTTCTTTGACAGCACATAATTTTGGAAGATTATTTTATTATAATGTGAATCTGATGTCAGAAATTTCTACGTGCTTTTACATTACCTTTCCGCACAAAACTGGAGTCACTAATTTCTGTCTATTGAATCACATATGGAAAAACTCATACCTATCAGATATTCTGTATGAAATTGAAAAACATTTTCTTTGACAGCACATAATTTTGGAAGATTATTTTATTATAATGTGAATCTGATGTCAGAAATTTCTACGTGCTTTTACATTACCTTTCCGCACAAAACTGGAGTCACTAATTTCTGTCTATTGAATCACATATGGAAAAACTCATACCTATCAGATATTCTGTATGAAATTGAAAAACATTTTCTTTGACAGCACATAATTTTGGAAGATTATTTTATTATAATGTGAATCTGATGTCAGAAATTTCTACGTGCTTTTACATTACCTTTCCGCACAAAACTGGAGTCACTAATTTCTGTCTATTGAATCACATATGGAAAAACTCATACCTATCAGATATTCTGTATGAAATTGAAAAACATTTTCTTTGACAGCACATAATTTTGGAAGATTATTTTATTATAATGTGAATCTGATGTCAGAAATTTCTACGTGCTTTTACATTACCTTTCCGCACAAAACTGGAGTCACTAATTTCTGTCTATTGAATCACATATGGAAAAACTCATACCTATCAGATATTCTGTATGAAATTGAAAAACATTTTCTTTGACAGCACATAATTTTGGAAGATTATTTTATTATAATGTGAATCTGATGTCAGAAATTTCTACGTGCTTTTACATTACCTTTCCGCACAAAACTGGAGTCACTAATTTCTGTCTATTGAATCACATATGGAAAAACTCATACCTATCAGATATTCTGTATGAAATTGAAAAACATTTTCTTTGACAGCACATAATTTTGGAAGATTATTTTATTATAATGTGAATCTGATGTCAGAAATTTCTACGTGCTTTTACATTACCTTTCCGCACAAAACTGGAGTCACTAATTTCTGTCTATTGAATCACATATGGAAAAACTCATACCTATCAGATATTCTGTATGAAATTGAAAAACATTTTCTTTGACAGCACATAATTTTGGAAGATTATTTTATTATAATGTGAATCTGATGTCAGAAATTTCTACGTGCTTTTACATTACCTTTCCGCACAAAACTGGAGTCACTAATTTCTGTCTATTGAATCACATATGGAAAAACTCATACCTATCAGATATTCTGTATGAAATTGAAAAACATTTTCTTTGACAGCACATAATTTTGGAAGATTATTTTATTATAATGTGAATCTGATGTCAGAAATTTCTACGTGCTTTTACATTACCTTTCCGCACAAAACTGGAGTCACTAATTTCTGTCTATTGAATCACATATGGAAAAACTCATACCTATCAGATATTCTGTATGAAATTGAAAAACATTTTCTTTGACAGCACATAATTTTGGAAGATTATTTTATTATAATGTGAATCTGATGTCAGAAATTTCTACGTGCTTTTACATTACCTTTCCGCACAAAACTGGAGTCACTAATTTCTGTCTATTGAATCACATATGGAAAAACTCATACCTATCAGATATTCTGTATGAAATTGAAAAACATTTTCTTTGACAGCACATAATTTTGGAAGATTATTTTATTATAATGTGAATCTGATGTCAGAAATTTCTACGTGCTTTTACATTACCTTTCCGCACAAAACTGGAGTCACTAATTTCTGTCTATTGAATCACATATGGAAAAACTCATACCTATCAGATATTCTGTATGAAATTGAAAAACATTTTCTTTGACAGCACATAATTTTGGAAGATTATTTTATTATAATGTGAATCTGATGTCAGAAATTTCTACGTGCTTTTACATTACCTTTCCGCACAAAACTGGAGTCACTAATTTCTGTCTATTGAATCACATATGGAAAAACTCATACCTATCAGATATTCTGTATGAAATTGAAAAACATTTTCTTTGACAGCACATAATTTTGGAAGATTATTTTATTATAATGTGAATCTGATGTCAGAAATTTCTACGTGCTTTTACATTACCTTTCCGCACAAAACTGGAGTCACTAATTTCTGTCTATTGAATCACATATGGAAAAACTCATACCTATCAGATATTCTGTATGAAATTGAAAAACATTTTCTTTGACAGCACATAATTTTGGAAGATTATTTTATTATAATGTGAATCTGATGTCAGAAATTTCTACGTGCTTTTACATTACCTTTCCGCACAAAACTGGAGTCACTAATTTCTGTCTATTGAATCACATATGGAAAAACTCATACCTATCAGATATTCTGTATGAAATTGAAAAACATTTTCTTTGACAGCACATAATTTTGGAAGATTATTTTATTATAATGTGAATCTGATGTCAGAAATTTCTACGTGCTTTTACATTACCTTTCCGCACAAAACTGGAGTCACTAATTTCTGTCTATTGAATCACATATGGAAAAACTCATACCTATCAGATATTCTGTATGAAATTGAAAAACATTTTCTTTGACAGCACATAATTTTGGAAGATTATTTTATTATAATGTGAATCTGATGTCAGAAATTTCTAAGTGCTTTTACATTACCTTTCCGCACAAAACTGGAGTCACTAATTTCTGTCTATTGAATCACATATGGAAAAACTCATACCTATCAGATATTCTGTATGAAATTGAAAAACATTTTCTTTGACAGCACATAATTTTGGAAGATTATTTTATTATAATGTGAATCTGATGTCAGAAATTTCTACGTGCTTTTACATTACCTTTCCGCACAAAACTGGAGTCACTAATTTCTGTCTATTGAATCACATATGGAAAAACTCATACCTATCAGATATTCTGTATGAAATTGAAAAACATTTTCTTTGACAGCACATAATTTTGGAAGATTATTTTATTATAATGTGAATCTGATGTCAGAAATTTCTACGTGCTTTTACATTACCTTTCCGCACAAAACTGGAGTCACTAATTTCTGTCTATTGAATCACATATGGAAAAACTCATACCTATCAGATATTCTGTATGAAATTGAAAAACATTTTCTTTGACAGCACATAATTTTGGAAGATTATTTTATTATAATGTGAATCTGATGTCAGAAATTTCTACGTGCTTTTACATTACCTTTCCGCACAAAACTGGAGTCACTAATTTCTGTCTATTGAATCACATATGGAAAAACTCATACCTATCAGATATTCTGTATGAAATTGAAAAACATTTTCTTTGACAGCACATAATTTTGGAAGATTATTTTATTATAATGTGAATCTGATGTCAGAAATTTCTACGTGCTTTTACATTACCTTTCCGCACAAAACTGGAGTCACTAATTTCTGTCTATTGAATCACATATGGAAAAACTCATACCTATCAGATATTCTGTATGAAATTGAAAAACATTTTCTTTGACAGCACATAATTTTGGAAGATTATTTTATTATAATGTGAATCTGATGTCAGAAATTTCTACGTGCTTTTACATTACCTTTCCGCACAAAACTGGAGTCACTAATTTCTGTCTATTGAATCACATATGGAAAAACTCATACCTATCAGATATTCTGTATGAAATTGAAAAACATTTTCTTTGACAGCACATAATTTTGGAAGATTATTTTATTATAATGTGAATCTGATGTCAGAAATTTCTAAGTGCTTTTACATTACTTTTCCGCACAAAACTGGAGTCACTAATTTCTGTCTATTGAATCACATATGGAAAAACTCATACCTATCAGATATTCTGTATGAAATTGAAAAACATTTTCTTTGACAGCACATAATTTTGGAAGATTATTTTATTATAATGTGAATCTGATGTCAGAAATTTCTACGTGCTTTTACATTACCTTTCCGCACAAAACTGGAGTCACTAATTTCTGTCTATTGAATCACATATGGAAAAACTCATACCTATCAGATATTCTGTATGAAATTGAAAAACATTTTCTTTGACAGCACATAATTTTGGAAGATTATTTTATTATAATGTGAATCTGATGTCAGAAATTTCTACGTGCTTTTACATTACCTTTCCGCACAAAACTGGAGTCACTAATTTCTGTCTATTGAATCACATATGGAAAAACTCATACCTATCAGATATTCTGTATGAAATTGAAAAACATTTTCTTTGACAGCACATAATTTTGGAAGATTATTTTATTATAATGTGAATCTGATGTCAGAAATTTCTACGTGCTTTTACATTACCTTTCCGCACAAAACTGGAGTCACTAATTTCTGTCTATTGAATCACATATGGAAAAACTCATACCTATCAGATATTCTGTATGAAATTGAAAAACATTTTCTTTGACAGCACATAATTTTGGAAGATTATTTTATTATAATGTGAATCTGATGTCAGAAATTTCTAAGTGCTTTTACATTACTTTTCCGCACAAAACTGGAGTCACTAATTTCTGTCTATTGAATCACATATGGAAAAACTCATACCTATCAGATATTCTGTATGAAATTGAAAAACATTTTCTTTGACAGCACATAATTTTGGAAGATTATTTTATTATAATGTGAATCTGATGTCAGAAATTTCTACGTGCTTTTACATTACCTTTCCGCACAAAACTGGAGTCACTAATTTCTGTCTATTGAATCACATATGGAAAAACTCATACCTATCAGATATTCTGTATGAAATTGAAAAACATTTTCTTTGACAGCACATAATTTTGGAAGATTATTTTATTATAATGTGAATCTGATGTCAGAAATTTCTACGTGCTTTTACATTACCTTTCCGCACAAAACTGGAGTCACTAATTTCTGTCTATTGAATCACATATGGAAAAACTCATACCTATCAGATATTCTGTATGAAATTGAAAAACATTTTCTTTGACAGCACATAATTTTGGAAGATTATTTTATTATAATGTGAATCTGATGTCAGAAATTTCTACGTGCTTTTACATTACCTTTCCGCACAAAACTGGAGTCACTAATTTCTGTCTATTGAATCACATATGGAAAAACTCATACCTATCAGATATTCTGTATGAAATTGAAAAACATTTTCTTTGACAGCACATAATTTTGGAAGATTATTTTATTATAATGTGAATCTGATGTCAGAAATTTCTACGTGCTTTTACATTACCTTTCCGCACAAAACTGGAGTCACTAATTTCTGTCTATTGAATCACATATGGAAAAACTCATACCTATCAGATATTCTGTATGAAATTGAAAAACATTTTCTTATATTCCTTAAATAATATTTTTTGTTTTATTTTACTAGTTTTATTAGTCATCAACTTTATAAACTAAGATCTGTTTCAAAGAATTGCTTCAAACAAAAATAATATAATTGTCGAAATATCATATTTATGTAACGTAGTAAAATATTAAAAAGATGTGTAAAAGCTACAGCCATACATCGAGATAATACAACTGATTGCAAATTTTGTTACATTATTGCATTTCTCACAAAAAAATAGTTACAATAATAATAATGTGGTCACAAATTACTATTTACGGGCTTGAATTCAAATGTAACACAAAAGCATCCATTTTTCGTTAGCATATCTTCAAAACTAGGAAACAGATTAAATTTCATTTTTTACAAAATTGTTCAGCACAACTTTGTCACAATTCTGTATACGAATCTAAAAAATTAAAAATATATAATAAAATTTTGCAAAAGTACGTTCTACGGGGACAATACTGTCACGACGAGGAAGCGACGTCACAAGCATGTTTACGATGAAAATCCTCGCAAAACAAGGATGGGTGGCAAGTGTAATACGTATAGTAGGTATTACATTTCTAATACAGCTGTAGGTACAAAAATTAATTTAATGGCAAAAAAAATTAAAAACTATATTTATTACTCTTATTGCTGTTTAGGTTTGAAAGGGGTCGGAAAACAACTTAAAAAAAAAATCCAACCCAAATTAGTTATATTTTTAATCAAACCATATGAAAGTTAAATTCTTTTCTGTTTTCCGAGTACAAAATGTTAATGAACAGCTGTTGCCCAATCATCAATGATGATTTATTGATTGACTTATTGAAATTTGCCACGGAATGGAATGGACATGCTACATAAATCTCTCAATCTGTTAAAAAAAAACTTGATTCACTTGTTTGATTTCAAAAGTACACTTATGTATAACACAAGCAAAAAAACTTTTAATATAAAAATAATATTATATGATCCCCATAGATTTAACTTAAATGTAGATTGAATGTAGTTTACAAACTGACTGTGCTCTGATTTTGTAACATTGCTTCACCAACTCAAAAGGTTTAGTTCTTTTGAGCTTTGTTATGTGACTATTGGCAAGGATCAAGCTGGATTGCTGTGACATTCGTGAGCTGATGAAGTGTATTCTGATTCTCTGTAACTTTCCAATGTCGTTTCTTACTAATTCCATTTCAAGGTCCCTGTGGAGACAGCTATTTCTAATATAGCAAGGTGCACCCACGATGTTTCTTAGCATCTTATTTTGGAAGCATTGAATGATATTGATAATGCTTGGCTTAATGCAGACTACAAAAAAAAAGAAAAAAGTTTCAGTAAGTGCTCGTAGAGTAAGAGTTTATTATATGCTGACAGAGTCTACTTCCAATTAAAAAGCAAGTAGATTTATTTTGTGTCTTATGCCCAATTTTTCTTTTTAACGTATTTCATTTATTACCTGTTTAGGATTAATGGGGGTATTTTATTTCCTTGAATTATTGTACAGTTAGTACTTTCTTCTCAAAGTTCTGTCTTCATTTGGAATGAAGGATTGTTCCAAGTACCCTGCAAAGACTATGGCTTTGTTTTTGTCATTTCTAGCCCAGGTTCCATCTGGTTTTTTCACTGGCAGAGTTTGGGTGATTGGTTTCTTAAGTCCATTTCCGTAGAGAATAATCTATGCCTACGTCATTTGTCATTCTGTCGAGGCTTTGATTTATAGACTGTTCCTTACTATTTTGAATTGACCTTCGTAATTCCTAAGTTGACCGATTTAATTTTGTTTAGAATAGGTCCCTGGTTACCTGCCAACGTTTTCTCGTTTTTCTTTTTTCCATGTTTTTTTTCAGTCCTCCATTTCCTCGCTCTATTTTCTCCTTGGTGTCCCTATTATACGTGCTGCAACTTTTTCTGTTTTCGTAAATTAGTTTGCGACTTTAAGTCTCTCACCATTCGTCGTGCAATACCACGGTATGCCAATTCTGCACGTGCTCTCAATAATGCATTTTTTTATTTGGTTGAAATAGGATGGACACGAAAGAAATGAAAAATCTAAATATTCGTCAAAATATGCAGCCACTTTCTGTTGTATGCCGCAATGCTTACGTAGAGATGGGAGTTCCTTTTCTAATAAAGTAATTGCGCAACCTACAACAACGACACATTCCTCTGACGGATACGTCAATTTTTTCTTGTCTTGCGAAAATTCTTTTAAGTATATAAATTGGTTGCAAGGCAGAAGTTCATTGCGGCACAGATCGGCATAGCAATTCTCGCACTGCAATTGCTTGAAAATGCATTTAACGATGAAACCAGCAACATACGCAACAGATAACGTGCTCATGGCACCTCGAGTAACACAGCTTGCCACTTCTTCCAATAACTGCTCCATGTCAATTAGACTTGTAGAAGGTTGTGGCTGTGCAGAGCTGGACTCTGGCGCATCAGACCGTTCTGATGGAACCACTTCAACATTCAACAAACTTTTAAAATTTGTAAGTAAACCAAACTCATCTGCTTGGCAATTGGTGCCTCTAATCGACTGCTTGGTTAACCCATTGACTATCTGCGTTTTTAAGGCACCAATGAACTGTGGTACTGTAGGGTTTTCATTTAAGCCGCAACCAGCTCTAATTAATCCAAAAAGATTTTCCAGAGCATCCTGGTTCATTGATCTGGGTTTGAACTCGCACACACCTATAGACTGAAGATGCCTTCTAATTTCTACAAATGCCTCCAGTGTCGTCATCCATCCTCGCTGCGATGGAGGCTTCCATGGGTCTGGATTAGAACGATCGGAGGGTTTTCGAATATATCGCCACCTTTGCACCTTGTTGTAGCACTCTGTCCAATACTCTGCATGTCCAGAGTTGTCTTTAACCATACAACTACAGAAAATATGTAATTATAATTATAATTAGATACAACCTTTCTATTTCTTTATGTTCTACCACAAAAGTCATAAAAAAATTAAAATACCCTCATTACTTTTTAATTACTCATTACACACTTGCTGGGATGCAATACTACATAAAAAAAAAACTGTAAATGTTTAATTTCAATAGGATTCATATTAACAATAGCATTCCGAATCTATAAAACACTTCCGGTAGACTGCATTGTTAAATGGACTAAATTTAAACTATGTACATTTTCTTTGATAAGTTTGATAAGCAAAGGTTATTTTGTTTACATTTATCATAGTATTCAAGCTGCTTATTTTGGGACACTGTAACACCCACACATAGTTTTTTGGTGTAATTTGTGACACCTGTATAGCCTTTTGTAGGAGTAAGAGACTGATAGCTTCATTTCTCACCTGTACTGTTTTCCTGCAGGTGGAGCTTCAGAGCTTCTTCCATTCAAACTATCAAACATTTCGTTTACCTATAAATTTTGTTGGATTAAAATTAAAGTATTTTTTAGTACTGTCTTATATTACCTTCCCGCACTAAGTGCAAAATGGCACCTGACGTTGTTTGGCTCATGGTCTGCGCTGCCACATTCACCTTCATGGCTGATTGGCGTAATGGTGCAAGATAATAATCTTTCAGCTTGAAAAGACATCTATAAACATACGGATGCTGCTTATCCAAATCAGCTGCATAAACAATATCTGACCATTTCGCTTCCAAACATTCCTCCGAGCCCGACAACGTTATAGTAGGTACCAAAATGTTGTGCTTCCTGAAGAGGTTCCTGGTACTCTTCAGTAAGTGGGGAACGTCAAATATTGTAAACACTTTTTGGCCATCAATCAGTATGTAGGGATCCGAACACGTGGAGCCCATATTTTTTAACGATTTAACATTTGTCGGTCCCATATCGCAGATTGTGGCTATTACCGGAATATAGGCCTCACGAAGTGCAAGCAAAATTTCCCTTAAAATTACTGCCAGCTCGTCAGCAGAAACACCATTGCGGGTAAAGTAATATGCAGGGTTGCTTCCATTGTCTTGAGATTCCCTGTGCCATAAATACTAAAGCGTACTTTGCCAAACTGTCCGTCCTTTTCCCATTTCCCAAATCTTCAAACCCTTCAATGAAGTCCTTAGCCTTACTGTACTGAATATGCTCACGTATTGCCATTTCGTCAAATGCCACAGTGCAGAATCTGTCCTGATCGTCAAAAGATTTCATACACTCTCCCAGGTGTTTAAAAATGTGCTGGTTAATGCCAACCTCAAAAGGGATTTGTTTCAACAGCCTCCCCAACGTATCCTTGGAGGGCATAGGTGTAAGGTGTTGAAGAAATGTATATGCTTTAGGGCTAAGCTTATACAGGGCAAGGGACATTATCTTCTCCTCAGGAGTCCACCTCCTAGCATGCGGCACTTGTCTTGCACTGCGAATTTGGCCCATTAAGAAGGTAGCGGTTGTTGGAGGAAGGTGTCGGTGAATGTGGTCAGCCACTTGACCTATTCCAAACGTCCTTCGCGCACTTCTTACAATCTTGCCTCTCCTCTTATTTACCCATTGAACTTTCCTGAGTTGATGAACCTTGCTCTTTAATCTTCGGTTCAAGAACTGTTCTTCCCTTGCGGATGGAGTCGAGTTCAGTTCTTGAAGTGGAGCTTGAGATAACTCAGTACTTGAAGAAGTGGTGGGTTGATCGGCCAGAAGGTGGATATTCTGCTGGAACATGCAAAGAAGAAAGTATTAGAAGACTGATTGTTAACAATAAACACCAACCTACTTTATGGACTTGTTGCTCATCTTCTTCGTGTACTTGTTGAGGTTGACAAGGTGGAAGCAATGTTGATACAGCCAACGTTGGGGGATCCTGATCATGTAAAGAACAATTTATTATCGGCTAACAATAATCTTCAACTTACTTTGTGAACTCTTGGGTCCTGTTGGAGATCTTCCTGTGGTCGAGAGGCCGGAAATAATGTTGGTACAGCCAACGTTGGGGGACCCTGATCATGTAAAGAACAATTTATTATAAGCTAACAATAATCTTCAACTTACTTCGTGAACTCTTTGGTCTTGTTCGAGATCTTCCTGTGGTCGAGAGGCCGGAAATAATGTTGGTACCGCGTCTCGCCTTAATCGAACATTACCACAATACCGAGGATCGAAGCTCTCGGGGGAAAAATGTTTACTACAAATTCTGTAGTGTTTTGGTAGACGTGACTGTACCATACACATAGAGCGCTGCTACTCGATGGACCTGATTAAATAAAAAAAATATATATATATTTTATGACATACCAGAATAGAGTGACCGGCCTTATTCTTTTAGTTTACATCTTGGGATACTCAAATTTTGGATTATTTTTGTTGCAATGACCTTGAAACCGTAAAAAACGACAATTTCAGAAGAAAAATCGGCAAGGAAAGTGAAAATAACATTTAAACATTGAAAGCGTTCTAAACCAATAAGACCACCAACCGACCCCAATACATCCCAGAGTCTTTTTTGCTTCGTTTCACATTTTTACAACCCCTACTTTCAATCAACACACATTATACCAAAAAAAAATCGAGTATCCCAAGATGTAAACTTTACTTACTTTAAGATGTAAGATTGTAAATGACAATTCTGAAAACGGCCAAATTCCATATTAAAAACTTTCTTGAAAACACAGAATCAAAGACTATTTGCTACGTATATCATCGGTTACCTAATTCCCTTCTTTGGAGGCCATCAATAATGAAATATTTTTCCGTACACTCTTAAATGTGTGTACCGTGTGTATAGAGTGTTTTTGTTTATAGAAAATTACGATAGTTAAAGTTGTTTTGGATCACCATATGACACTTACCTGCGCATGTTAGCAATATGTTATAAATTATAATATACTCACCTATCATGAGGCTTGGGAAAACAAAATAGCTTTCGCCCTTCATCCTCTGAATCGCCGCACACAATGCACAACATATTTGAAAATGTTTGACAACAAATATTAACTTAAACTCTTAAACGTCAAAACGCCGTCAAGCAGTTGCAAGAAAGTGACAACTACCTTCAAACTAATAGCAGGCGGTGATTCACAAAATATTCAACCGAATGTGGCGCCATCTATGAATTATTTACCCAGTTTAGTCATAAATGCTTACAGGTTTCTTCAATTTCTACATGGTAAAAGCGCCTCCTGGCCAAGGGCCCATCGTAAAAAGAACGCAGGTGGCGATATACAGAATTAATGAGCTGAAAAGAAATAGAGCGTGGCAGGAATGGTGGGGGCTACCTTCATATTTTTGCCGCGCTCTATTTCACGATACACTTATACACGGTATAACGGACAGGTTGCTTAAAAGCGTTCCTACTGCGCTCTCATCTGAGTGACGTCACGGCACATGCGCGCTGTTTTAAAATAGGTCCCTTTTCGCATCCGAGGTCACATATAACCAAAGATATAAAATTAAAAACTAAATTCTGAACATAAATGGACAAAATAAGCAAACGATTTCAGTTATTTTTTAAAAATTTATCAATTTTGGTTTATATTCTTTTGGATACAGCCACATTAGTAAATTTTTCTCTAGGCCTTTTGAGAAGCAGGATATTTTCCATGAGAAAATTGTTTTCTGCAGACCACCTGATGCCCAAAGAAAACGCGTTGGCACCATCGACATTAGAGCTTTCTGGGGTCTGTTAACCCCTGTTAAAAATGTCTTAACTTCAGGCTTAAAATATTTTTCCAAACATACAGTAAGCAATGTTCTACTCATCCGTCCTTTATCAGACGCCTTGTACACAACTGATATGGAGCTCATTCTGTATTTAAAAGCTTCTAGATTTGCCGCTTTTGCTAATATTAAGTGGGCAATTTACAGTAAGGCATGAATGTTAAACAATCCATTGATATTTTCTACCTGGTTTTAACAGCAAATTATAGTTTATGTCCGAACTAGGGAGGTAAAATTTCTAAAATGTCCGGTTGACAAGAGCGTTCGGATTACTGGATTGTCCGTACTAGACCGTACCACCTGCACCACAGGTTGCTATGTTCTGTAATGAAATATTATGGACAACTAAGTAATTTTTTAGCTTAGAAAAATTTTCTTGTCTTATATAAGTTCTCAACAAGGCCTCACTATCTCCCACCATTGATTCATCAATTTGAAATGAGAACTTGTTTTTAGTTTTCAACAACTTGGATTTCAATATCATTGCTTATTTTATCTACTCTTTTTCTGACAGTGTTATTATGAAGGGGCACAGCTATCACATCTTTGTCATCTTTTTCTAAACCCGCTTTTACAAATGTTGATATTGATGGTTTAATTATGAGTAGGAATATTTGATAACTAGCTTCAAGACTACCATTAATAATTGTAGTGCATATTTCAGTTTTTGAGTAAATGTTTAATTTTGTGTTCTTATAATAAAATATGGCAGATGTTGTTATTTTAATACCTCCAAAAATCCAGTGCAGCTATGTGTCAGATAAGTTGGTTTTGTTGTCATTGACACAGAAATATGTTAGTGACAGTGTGACGAGTTCTGTACACCAAAATTAGTAATCTATTACTCAAATGAGTTGGTGGGGCGAGTGGCTCTAGCGGTAGAGCGCTGCTCTTCTGCTAGGAAGTCTTGGGTTCAAATCCAGGCATCAGCTGAAGATCCTCGTCCCATCGCCTTTCGCAAGGGGCGTTAAACCGTGGGTGCCGGCAACCAGTTGAACACCTCTGGTTGTCGTTATCAAACAGTATGAAATGGGTAAGCGCAAAGGGCCAAGACTGGCCTAGGTGCAGCGGAATAAACCGCACCCAAACTATTACATACATACATACATACTCAAATGAGTTGTAACTGGCCAACAAAATTTGACCTATCTGACACAACGCTATACAGGACTTTATGTGTAGGTGAATAAACCAGCCCTTAGTGATGCAAAAATCTGACAATTGATTGGCAACCTTTTGTTTTAATCTGAAATAATTCGTTGTCTGATCTGTTTAGATTACTGCCATTGAAAATACCCTTTTTATATCGCTATTTACCTGTCGCTATTCCGTCAAATAAAAACAAGACACGCAATGGCCGTCCGGATGTGTCATGGGAGATGTCATATAACTTTAAAATCTGCAAAAGAAGTAAAAAAAAATAGTAGTGACATTGGCATGTCTTACTTAGATTTAGAGATACAACATAGGGAAATTTTGTGCATTGAATATTTAACCGTAAGTTTTAATTTTTATCCTGATAGTTTTAGCAAATTATCCCCTTGAAAAACCGGGGAGAAGTTAGATAAAAGTTAGCAACAAAAAAAAATTCAACCGATTTGAATGAGCTATACCACTTTAGAAAGCCCATAACGTACTGCATGTAGTTATGGCAACTGGATCAAATCATAATATTGTTTTATTAATAACTATTTTTATTATTTTAGCAAAATAACTATGACCGAAACGCTTGATTTCAATGATTCAATTACGTACAGATTTAACACCATTACCACTTGTTTCTAGTTTTAGAGAATGGGTTTAAACTTGGGGATCATTACATTCATTTATACCAACAGTTTACACACCATGTTCCCACAAAAACAACATTCATTAATTTAAATTATACATTACAATGTTACGCGACAATAAAATCGATTAGCAAGATTTTTCTTAGTATTGTACTGCATTGTAATACAATATCATTTAATTAAATGGATGACGCAGTAGTTTATTCAAATAACGGTCTGAATGCATTGTTTACATGACCACGCTACTTTCAGTTTCATTAAATTTGTGCGAAACACTTTTAAGAAATATTACGCATCAACAATTTAGCAGCAAGTACTATTTCAGAGTAATACATATTGTATTGCTAAATATAGTAGGTTCTGTAATACCTATTATGAGACCGGGGAGAAAATAGCCATAACTTTTTTTGTTCGAATTTCTTAATGAAACATATGTCAATCGATAGAGCTATTCAAGTAGTATACCCCAGAGTTTTGCCCATAAAAAAATATCGGACGGTTTAGCAAAAAAATTGATTTAATTACCAGCGCGTCATCTAAATCAACTCATGGTGTCCTCAAATAGAAATGCAAATAACGCCATCCGCCGATACTGTAGAACATCGGGGATAACAAACTCGGAATCTACATGAAATTCTGCATCTAGTAATGGTATCTATACGACACTACCCTTATGGTTACAACCCCTCTTACATAAGTAAAGCGGTAAATTGGTGTGCGGCTTATCAAGTGGGTTATATATATGTTTATAACAATTGCGAAAGTTGATGCATAACTTTGCTTTATACGTCAAATTCTAGGTAATTTATAGGGGTAATTACCCTGAAAAGGTCGGAGTTTTGCCCACTCAATAACACCCCTAAAATGACAATAATGTTGGCCTACCCCATAACAAGGAATACGACGGCAGACAGATAAAATGTTTATTAACTTTTGTAAATATTCTTGCATAACTTTGCTTTATACGTCAAATTGTAGGTAATTCATAGGGATAACTACCCTGAAAAAGTCGGAGTTTTGCCCACTCAATGACACCCCTAAAATGACAATAATGTTGGCCTACCCCATAACAAGGAATACGACGGCAGACAGATAAAATGTTTAATAACTTTTGTAAATATTCTTGCATAACTTTGCTTTATACGTCAAATTGTAGGTAATTCATAGGGGTAACTACCCTGAAAAGGTCGGAGTTTTGCCCACTCAATAACACCTCAAAAATGACAATAATGTTGGCCTACCCCATAACAAGGAATACGACGGCAGACAGATAAAATGTTTAATAACTTTTGTAAATATTCTTGCATAACTTTGCTTTATACATCAAATTGTAGGTAATTCATAGCGGCAACTACCCTGAAAAGGTCGGAGTTTTGCCCACTCAATAACACCCCTAAAATGACAATAATGTTGGCCTACCCCATAACAAGGAATACGACGGCAGACAGATAAAATGTTTAATAACTTTTGTAAATATTCTTGTATAACTTTGCTTTATACGTCAAATTGTAGGTAATTCATAGGGGTAACTACCCTGAAAAGGTCGGAGTTTTGCCTACTCAATAACACCCCTAAAATGACAATAATGTTGGACTACCCCATAACAAGGGATACAACGGCAGACAGATAAAATGTTTAATAACTTTTGTAAATATTCTTGCATAACTTTGCTTTATACGTCAAATTGTAGGTAATTCATAGGGCTAGCTATTCTGGTATGCTCAGAGTTATGCTCACTCGAACACACCCCTTAAATAACCATCATGGACACGTAATATACCATATGCAATGGGCCGGTAGGGAGACGACCATAAAAGATATCCATAGAGTTATGATCACTCGATAACACCCTTTAAGTAGCCGGGAGACGACCATAAAGTGTATCCATAACTTTTTTGTACGAATTTTGTACGAATATTTGAGGACACCATCCGCAGTTTTACTCGCAGATGTCTCTCCCGACCGGCTCATAGCATATGGCATTTTAGATGCACATCAGGGTCAGTTAAAAGGTGTTATCGAGTGAGCATAACTCTGAGCATACCAGGATGGCTAGCTCTATTAATTACCTACAATTTGACGTATAAAGCAAAGTTATGCAAGAATATTTACAAAAGTTATTAAACATTTTATCTGTCTGCCATCGTATTCCTTGTTATGGGGTAGGCCAATATTATTGTCATTTTAGGGGTGTTATTGAGTGGGCAAAACTCCGACCTTTTCAGGGTAGTTACCCCTATGAATTACCTACAATTTGACGTATAAAGCAAAGTTATACAAGAATATTTACAAAAGTTATTAAAACATTTTATCCGTCTGCTGTCCTATTCCTTGCTATGGGGTAAGTCAACATAATTATCATTTAAGGGGTGTTATTAAGTGGGCAAAACTCCGACCTTTTCAGGATAGTTACTCCTATTAATTACCTACAATTTCACGTACTAATCAAAATTATGCATCAACTTTCGCAATTGTTATAAACACTGATATAACCCACTTGATAAGCCGCACACCAATTTATCGCTTAACTTATGTAAGAGGGGTTGTAACCATAAGGGTAGTGTCGTATTGATACTATTACTAGATGCAGAATTTCATGTACATTCCGAATTTGTTATCCCCGATGTTCTACGGTATCGGCGGATGGCGTTATTTGCAATTCTATTTGAAGACACTATGAGCTGTTTTAGATGACGCGCTGGAATTAAATCAATTTTTCTACTAAACCGTTCGATATTTTTTTGTGGGTAAAACTCTGGGGTATACTACTTGAATAGCTCTATCGATTGACATATGTTTCATTAAGAAATTCGAACAAAAAAAGTTATGGATATCTTTTATGGCTATCTTCTCTCCGGTTATTATGAGCACATCCTAAGAAAATAAACAATAATATTATCTTTTCAAACAAAACGTGGCACGAATATTATACAACACAACAGGTATATAAATAAGATTATTATTAACGACTTTATCACTGCATTAGTTTATCGAAATAGTAATCTGTAGTCTTGTCATGCTAGTGTATAAAATGAATCAAATAAATTAGTCCATAAGTTCTACATTCGACAACTCGATCAGACGAGCGCCGTTTTGCAGCCCGACAGTCGCGATGCCAGATACTCTGAATGTTCACTTAATAACGTTGAATAAGAGCTAATGAAATATATGAACTGGACAAATTGATTCGGATAGTGCATTTAACACTGTTACATTTTAT
Source organism: Aphodius granarius (assembly GCA_963971325.1). Taxonomy (NCBI): domain Eukaryota; kingdom Metazoa; phylum Arthropoda; class Insecta; order Coleoptera; family Scarabaeidae; genus Aphodius; species Aphodius granarius. Next base: position 15,439,940 of record OZ020222.1, on the reverse strand, counting down.
TTCTTGCAGCACGACTATCGAACCACAAAAGTCACTCGTCTGTCCGTACCCTTAATCTTAATATACGCAGCTATTCACATAAAACATTAACAGAAAACTGAAACGACCGCAAATCGTATCCTTAAACAGTTGGTTGTGGTGTAATAAATAAGGGAATGTAGGGTTTTAATGTCTTTACGAAAATATCTAAATTATCGCATATATTGCTAAATTATTAAGAAAAAAAACCGTTTACTGCTCAATCAAATTTAAATGAAATACCTACATATGAAAGTAAAGAAATTGTTAAAAAAGTAAAGAAATGTTAGCTTTCAGATCGTAGGTACTTTATATGAAATCCTTCTGCTCAATAAAAGATGACAATGAAATACACATGGTTGTCTTTATTACCTAACGAAACGACGACGTATCGTTTTATTTCGAACAGCCGTAGCTCTTCGAATTTCATTGCTACCGCTAAATTCGGTAATCATTTACAGGTTCAAAGTTCCTAAGCTCGGAGGTGATAGCGCCCATCAGAAGCGAGGTGGATGACATAAGTTTGAGCATAATCAACTTCGAGGACCTGACTACAGTGCCATCTGCATCGCTCGAGAACAGTCCGGTAGGAAAAGCTCGTCTGAGCAAATGTAAGTTGACCTTTCTTTTATTATAATAATCTTATGACTTACCAGCATATTCGTTATTGCCATCATCGTCTTCGGTAGGCTGACTTCAAAAGTGCAGACTTCGACCTGAAACAAAAAGAAGTACTTATAAATTATAACGTAACATAAACAATAATATGACGTTCATCAATGTTTAATACAGTACTTTAATTAGTTAAATGAAATCAAGTAATGAGAATCCAGTAACAAGTCAATTTGTAAAAACAGCAAAACAGCAACAATATAACAAAATTCTTTTTGGTTTGCTGGACTGTCTGAAACGGCATAAATGTAATAAAACGCCAAAAATAGTTGAATAATATTTATGTATTGCAAAAATGTTCTTATTGGTGTTTTCTTATTGGTGTGATACAACTGTTTTTTTTATGATCATCATACCTTTTAAAATTACCTTTACTTGTAGGTACAAGATGTCCCATAAGGGCGTGACACAACTTATGTTTTTAATGGAACACCTATATTGCAGCACTTTTTTTTTCTTTTTAATTTCTAAGCCAATAAGTATCACCAACATAGTAATACCAAGACCAATTGTTTTTCAGTTATTGCAACGTTTGATGCAATAAAATGTATTTAAACATAAAATCGGTTAATAACACAATGGAACAAGGGTCCTACAACCAGAACAGGGATCACATATATTTGTTGACCTAACATCACTTTTCATAGGTCAAGTCATCAAAGTGTTTTGACAGGTCTAAGATCCATTTTATTTCGTTTTCATTTTATACGTTCTCATAACAGATTGTTCAAAATATTACGAATCAACAAGTTTTTTGTGTGTTATTTTATCAAGTCAAGTTATACAGACATTCTGTGCATTAAAATATTGGAAGTGATCAAAGAAAATTAAAAATTCACGAAATAAGTTTTGTTACATATGTGTTATGTAGTGAGACACATACAAATAATACGGAAAAGGAACCATCCTCTACCAAGTGCGCCATCCACTTGATCATCATCGATTTTTGATACAAGAAATTTCGCCTGTTTGAAGAAACTTGCCTGATTGGACAGAGTGTCTGAAATCACTCTGTCAAATCAGGCAAGTCGTGAATATTCACCATTTGAAGTTTTAGGAACACCTCCCTTATAAACCATTGCGAACTGAATGATTTGGTTAAAGACTTAGGTTTATCAAAAGAAAACGCCGAGTTATTGGGTTCTAGGCTACAGGAATGGAATCTTTTCGCACAATGTGCAAGGAGCCTTTTGAAGCATATTTTAAAATGGGAAGATATTTGCGTGTATGTCACGATGTTGAGGGTCTTATGAACGAGTTTGATATTCCCCACGATCCTTCTGAATGGTGGCTTTTTATCGATTCATCAAAATACAGCTTGAAAGGAGTACTTTGGCATATTCTTTGAATTTATGTATTTGTTAACTGATTTTGATACAGTTTTCTCAGTTTTTTAAAGTAGGTATCGCTGTATCTGCAAATCTAGACCTGTTACAATAATTCCACTTTCAGTTTGCAGTTATGTAAGGCAAGAAAGATGGAAATTTTTTTCCTTGTGTAATATTATAACTTATAACGTAGTACATCTACTATGTTCACAATGTGACACATTTACGGTTTCACCCTGTATATTGATATTTATGTAGTGGTATAGTTAATTTACCACTACATAAATATCAATCATTTTGGGGATATTCACAGTTTTTGTCAAAGTTTTTGATAACAAGATGTAATGATATGATAGGTTACTTAATTGTTTTCAATTGGTCCCGTACAGAGTATTCTATTGTGACAGCATTAACAATAAAACATACTATTTTCAGTAGCACTGGTTCTAAAATATACATTTTCAACAATAAAGCATAGGCTGAAGTAACACGGAATTTTATGAGTCCATGGTTTTTGGAGATAGGTACATATATGAATCTTTTATTAACATTACGTATTTTATTTATTGACATTACGTGTTATGTATATTGCCAAATTCACTCTGTACTACTACATAAACATCAATCATTTTAGATAGTCAAGAATTGACCATTTGAAAACAACAGGGGTTGGTATCATCCACGATGTAGGTATATGAAAAGCTTGAATCTTGATTATTTCAATGTCGAAAATGTGTGTTTACAAAAAAGAAGCTACAGAAGCATACTTAATTTTCATAGTAAAACGGAACAGCTAGAGGGTACAAATAGCTTCAACACTGTTTTTTACCATATGAACCTATTTCTGAAAGAAAACTGTGGCTTGATGGACAGTTTTTACTGAAATTTTTGTAATTAGCATGAGAAAATCAGTCAGCCGCTGATCACAGTTTGTGACAAATTTTACAAAAAAAAAAAAACAGTACATCTTTATACAGTGGTAAAATTTGCATTTCTGTTGAAAAGTGTATAAACTACATAGATTCCAAAAATGTAACTGTATACGTAGGGTGACCAGATTATGGTGAAAGCATAATTATTTTTCATAAATCCTCAGAACTTCTCACTTGTTTAAAATACAATATTTCTGATCTAAAATACTATTAAGAGAACATTTTTGAGAATTAAATTCTTACTACTTATAAAATATAACATTCCTGACTTAGGACAAGTTTATCATTCAGAACGAACACCTGCATCTTGCATCTGATTTTTGCGAATTAAATCCTTTATCGTTATAAAATACAACATTCCTGACCTAAGCCAAGGTGAATTAAAATCTTTATAGTCCAGACTATCTGTTATTTTATTGCATCCAGTTTTTGTGAATTAAATTATTTACAGTTATACCGGGTGGTCGTTTTTAACTTGAGAATCCTAAATATCTCGAGAAATGTGCATGGTATGACAAAAGTGTCCTGAATAAACTTGTAGGACGCAAAAGTGAAATGAGATGGCGATATCCGTTTCATTGCAGATGGCGCTGCAATCGGCGAAAATGAGGTTAACTTCATTTTTTTAGACATTCTCGGAACAAAGTTTTTCTAAAATTAGCGAAAACGTACTTGAGGTACACAACAGGAATGAGATTTTTACCTAATTTAACTCCGTTATCCGTAGAGCGAAAGAGATTATAAATCAAATTTGAAAGAGTACATTGTATATTCGGTTCTGTTATTGTTATTTATTTTTAAGTAAAAATGATTCTATTTTTATTCGAAATAAATGTTTATTGCGTGTTAATATTATTAAATAATCGCCGAAAACGATCGTGTTTATATACTGTGGAAAAATTCGGAAGAAGTCGGTCCAACCCGGAAGGAGAAGCGGGCGGCTTAAGATGAATTCATTTTCAAATCAATAGTTCAGTAGAATTAAAAGAGTAGAGTAGAGACCACGAGAAGTTTTCGAACGTGCGCGACGTGTGTAGATTCATTAGTGTAACACAGATATTATATAACGTATTATAATTTTAGTTATTTGCTTATTAAACAAAGCTTTTTTATGAAACGTGGGTTTTAATGAAGATTTCCTACATTTTGGTGCCGAAACCCGGGAAGCTTTGTAACTTTAACGCGGTAAATAATTAAAAGCAACGAACTAAACGTGTAACGAGTAAATAACGAGTGTAATCACGAAACACCGATGGATTCTACATTACGAAAAACGTGTCGAACACAACTAACGAAGCTAATAAATAGTGCCAAAGATTTAATGAAACAACAAACGGTCGCAGATAATATCGTGGATGAAATTGAAGTGTTGATTGCGCGTATAAAGGCGGTCCAAGTGAATTTGGATACCATCAACGATAAATTGGCGCCAACCAATACCATCAGTGAAGAGCAAATGGAAGAAGAATGTTGAAAATCCTGGATACAACGACCAAGCGGTTGAAGTGATAGCGCGATTGCAGAGGTATCAACGAACAAAGGAAGCAGTACCTGCAACACCTCAACCACTTCAAGCACCTGAGACAACGAGCACCGATCAAACAACGCAACGCAACGATGGAGGATCTCCGCAAGGAATAAACTCGGTGAGATTACCCCCAACCAGAATTAATTAAATTTGACGGTGACATCGCGTCTTGGCCAGCGTTTTGGGAACAATATTCTTCAGGGATCCACGAAAACGCGAATTTGAACGAGTGCGCGAAATTCGCGTATTTAAAGGCGCGGCTCCACACTCGCGCCGCGAATCGCGGCTTGAATTCACGCTCCGATTGTCCCGCGCTAATCTTGAACGAAAAGCATGCCCCTCCACACTCGCAAATTCGCAGTGTAGTTCGCGCTTTCAACTATGGATGTCGAATCAGCTTAAAATCGTATCTTACCGGTCGCGCCGCGGTGACTATATCGGGTTTAACGACGAGTCGATCATCGTACGAAGACGCGATTGATATGTTAAAGGCGGAATATGCTAATCCGGAACGCATAATAGACATTTACGTGCAAAAACTCTTATCAATCGCACCGGTAAAAAGTGAAAGAGACATAAACGGGCTCCGAAGATTATATAACGCGGCTTCAACGTTTGTGCGGTCCTTATCAACGCTCGGTATTTCGAAAGAACAATACGGCCTTTTGGTAAAATCAACTGTATTCAAAGCCTTGCCGTATAAGTTACGCGTGTCGTTCAATAAAGAAAAAATAAATAGTAAGTCGACCGAAGACGAAACACTATCGGTCAGCAATAACTCACAACGCGCCAGCGATAATGTCAACTACGAGAAACAAATTAACGCCTTACTGCAGTTTCTGAAGAACGAAATAGAGTCACTCGATCTAGCCGACTTCGAGGCGGGTACCGGGCTCATAGGGACGCCGAAAAGAGTGGTAATGCCACATACAAGTCGAGAAACAGAGATGATAAATTTACCGCCGCCGGTTTATTTACACCTGTACACGGATGCTTATTTTGCAAGTCGCAATCACATGATGAGGCCTATTGCGGCGGAACATTAACGATTAACGAAAGAAAGGAGATTTTAAAACAAAATCGACGTTGTTTTCGATGCACTAAGCCAAACCATACATCTAAGTTTTGTAAAATAAATATTCAATGCAACAAATGTAAACGCAGGCACGCAACCTCTTTGTGTGATCCTCGTAGACCGTCATCAAGCGAAAGAAAAACAAATAACAACGCTAACGTCGCCAGCTCGTCTCACGCAAGAACGAACGGTACTTCTACCAATCTTTTGGCTAGCGGACGATTGGATAATGTTTATTTACAAACAGCTTGTGCACATTTGGTAATTAATAACGACGATGCTCTGATTAGACTAGTATTGGATGGTGGCAGTCAACTAACGTTTATAAAAGAAAGCCTATCACGACAATTGGGATTACACGTGATTGGTACACATAGAATTTCCATTCAAGCTTTCGGAAAAGCCACTCGTGCGCCTGCTAGATTATGTAATCGAGTAGAAGTCAATTTAAAGAGCATGTATAACGAACAGATCATAACGATTAATGTTGTCGAGGTACCAGAAATTTGCTTTGACACATTGAAACCGCCTTCATTGCGGGAACCAACGATACGCGAGTTTTCAACGAGTTTCAATCTCGCAGATTATAACGTAGATCAACGAAACATAAACGGCATTTCACTTCTGGTTGGGGCGGACAATTACTGGAAATTGGTAACGGGTGAAACGAAGACACTGACAGAAGATTTAACGGCAGTCAATACCAAATTGGGATGGACACTGCAACGGTGCTAAACGTACAAGCACATTGGGATAATGTGGACTTGAAAGACTTTTGGTCTCTAGAAACGATCGGTATAAACGCGAACGAAAAACAAACAAATGATTTTACTGATAAGTTCATACAAAACAAAGTAACGTGGAACTCTGAACGATATGAGGTGTCATTGCCTTGGAAAAGTAACGAACATTTGCACAATAATTACACGGGAGCATTAGTGCGGGTAAAAAGCTTAAGCTCAAAGTTATTACGAAACAGAAAATTAAGCGAATATGATCGGGTAGTGCGCGAATATTTAAATAACGATTGTGCGGAACGCGTATTGACTGACATTACCGTAAAACAAACTTATTACATGCCACATCGCGCCGTGTATAGGTATGATAAGGACTCAACGAAAATTCGGGTAGTGTTCAACGCGTCTGCCCACGCGCCGGGATTTCCATCCCTTAACGAACGTTTACATACTGGTGATAATTTGGTCCCTGATTTGTTACGCATTTTATTGAACTTTAGAATAGGATCAGTCGGATTAGTGGCGGACATAGAAAAGGCGTTTCTTCAAATAGCGCTAGCAGAAGAAGACCGTGACGCTCACCGTTTCCTCTGGTATGCAGACCCAGTCCCTGATGATCTGATGTCATCAGCTGACTTGCCAGAGCTTGTCACTTATCGCATGAAACGTGTAACTTTCGGAGTGACAACGAGTCCGTTCCTATTGTCGGCGACCCTACGGAAACATTTAGAAAATCAGCGAGAAAATTATCCAACAACGGCAGAGAAATTACTGAAATCATTCTACGTCGACGATTTGGTTGTAGCGGTCGATGACGTGAACGAAGCCAACGAGCTGTTTGAACAGTCCACGCAGATTCTTCAAGCAGCAAGCATGAACCTGCGAAAATGGTTGTCCAACAACACTACAATGCAACGACGGTTCAAAGAAGAACCTAGAGAAACGAAAGTGCTAGGTATCCTGTGGGACACACTCACTGATGAATTAGGAGTTAATATCAGCTCAGATCTGGAGGATGAAAACGGCGTGCCAGTAACGAAACGCAATATTCTCCAAGCGATAGCGAAGATATTCGATCCATTAGGCATACTTGGACCATTCACCATTAGAGCAAAAATATTTCTACAGTCGATCTGGAAGGAAAAATTCAACTGGGATGACTGCCTAGAGGGACATTTCAAATCTGAGTGGTTAAAATGGTATAACGAAATACAATGGCTAACAGCAATGCGAGTCCCCAGATGCATTCTTAAAAAGAGAGGGGATGAAGTTGAATTACATGTCTTTGCCGACGCCAGCTTGCAGGCATACGGAGCAGTTGCTTATCTTAAATGCCTATCCACCAACGAGTGCCAATACTTAATGTCAAAAAATAGAATTGCGCCAATGGATCGTGAAGGCAACAAAGAATTAAGTTTACCAAGATTGGAACTTACAGCAGCCTTATGCGCAGCAAGGCTTCAAGACTATATTTTACATAATATGACGTTAAAAATCAAAGACGTAATTTTTTGGTCGGATTCCAAAATAACGCTGTATTGGATACGAGGAAGAACAAAGAAATGGAAGCCATACATCCAAAATCGAGTAGATGAAATACACCGATTGAGTCCAGGTACTTGGAGACATTGCCCAGGAAAGCAGAATCCTGCAGATCTGCCCACAAGAGGAATTGCTGCGAAGGTATTGGTTGAATCCGAAGTATGGCAACATGGTCCAAATTGGTTGAATCAGAACAATAACGAATGGCCCGCTGATGAATATTTTGAATGTTCCGATGACGTCACAAGTTTTCTTCTGCAATCCGAAGAAGAATACACAACGCAAAATGAGCCAATTTTTGACATAGGCAAATTTAGTAGATTGGAAAATATTCTTCGAGTTACAGCATATGTGATGAGATTCATCAACAACGCTAGGAAAGCAAGAGCACAAGTAACAGGAGAATTACAGTCGAATGAATTGGTGAAGGCCGAAGTTTATTGGTTAAAATTTGTACAACGAATAACGTATCCAAACGAGGTGAAAACCCTAAACAAACGAAAACCACTAGATCCGTCATCATCAATTTTGAGACTGAATCCATTCATGGACGACGATGGTGTCATCAGACTTGGACTCAGATTAGACGAAGCTCCATTGCCGTACGAAACCAGACATCCTGTCTTATTACCAAAACGATCAACACTTACCGAAAAGATAATTTGGGACAGTCATGAGAAGATACTTCATTTTGGTGTAAACGCCACACTAGCAGACACTAGAAAAAGATATTGGATCATTCAAGAAGCAAGGACGACAACGTATAAAGTCAACACTTAGTCACTGCCTGAAATGTAAGCGACTCAAAGGTAAATCTGGACAGGAAATATTTGCACCGCTACCGAAAGAACGTATGACGATGGCGAACCCATTCAAGGTAACAGGTGTGGATTTTGCTGGTCCTTTATACGTCAATGTTAACAACAAGAGAATAAAATCCTATATAATGTTGTTTACATGTGCTACAATCAGAGCTGTACATTTGGAACTTGTACAGGATTTAACGACTGAAAGTTGTATAAGAGGTCTCCGTAGATTCATTTCCCGAAGAGGAGTACCAAATATCATATACTCAGATAACGCAAAAGCTTTTCATCGAACTGCTTATGAATTAAAAGAATTGTCAAAAATGCTGGAGAGCACCCAAGTGCAAGAACTTGCAAGGAAATATCGAATTCAATGGCGCTTCATCATAGAACGAGCAGCATGGTGGGGCGGCTTCTGGGAAAGAATGGTGAAGACAGTAAAAGATGCCTTAAAAATAACACTTGGAAAGACATTCATAGATAGAGAAGAAATGCAAACAATTCTGACAGAGGTTGAAGCAACGGTCAATTCTCGACCTCTAACCTATGTAAGTGACGATACTACCAATCTCCTGAATCTATCACCATCACACTTCCTATTGGGAACTTCAGATACCGGACTCAGTTTCGACATAAGAACGAAAGAAATAAAACGAAATGATGTATTGAAGCAGTGGAGAGATAGAGAAAGAGTAACAAATAAATTTTGGGGGATATGGCGAAGAGACTATCTACAGCAATTACGAACAGCGTATAATAAGAAACAGTCTAAATCACATCAGTTTGAAAAAGGAGAGATAGTCCTGGTATACGATCAAAATTTACCAAGGCTACAATGGAAGCTAGGAAGGATTATGGATTTGTACCGTGGAAGAGACGATAAAGTAAGAGCATACGAAGTCAAAATTCCAAATGGTTCGACATTAAGACGACCGGTGCAACATCTGTATCCCATGGAGATCCATTCTTCTTCGCCGGGGGAGGATGTGGAAAAACTCGGAAGAAGTCGGTCCAACCCGGAAGGAGAAGCGGGCGGCTTAAGATAAATTCGATTTCAGTAGAGTAGTACAGTAGAGTTAAGAGAGTAGAGACCACGAGAAGTTTTCGAACGTACGCGACGTGTGTAGAACTTATAACGTATTATAATTTTAGTTATTTTCTTATTAAACAAAGCTTTTTTATGAAACGTGGGTTTTAATTGAAGATTTCCTACAAAGAATATTGCCTCTTCCATACCATAGAAATCATCACCAATCCATTAACGACTTAATCCAAACTAATCTTGAATTGGAAAATAACCCAAAATCAATCAAAGCACCTAAAGCTGAACGAGCGCCTGTTGGTATTTGGTGTAAAACTTAATACAAAAACTGTATTCACTTATCTTATGTTTAGATTAGTTTAGAACACAACCGTGTTCTTCCGATATTATTATGACGTTAATGTACCCACTTTAAAAGGTCTAGACCAGCGTTCTTCAATCGGGGTGCCACGAGACATCTCTAAGGGTGCCGCGGGAAAAACTTAAAAATGTGAAAAATAAGCATCTGTGTTGTTTAGGCCGGGTTAAATTAATAAAATATATATCTTGGGGTGCCGCTCTATGAGAAACCATTTTTTAAGGGTGCCGCAGTGGTAAAAAGGTTGAAGGACGCTGGTCTAGACACTCTAGCTAGACACTACGCCATTGGGCCTGGGAATGTGTTTATGTTATCGTCCGCCTTTGCCAACAAACCCAAAATATTAGTTAGTCGCTTGTAAGCTCTTATTTAAAGAAGTTGTACTTTGAGAATAAACTAAAGTATAAAGTATTGAACACTCACGTTGTTTTATTCAACTTAGACCATAACATCCTATAGCGCCAACCAGGCGAAGCTCTCGTGTGGCTCAATAGGGTATTCTGGTGTTTTTCAAATTGTTGTTTTTCACAAAGTATGGATGCTACTGATTGCTACTTTACACATAAAATCTCAAATATTGCTTTAAATTAAGAGAAATCGTCATTTGAAATTTGAATTAGAGTTGATCTTTGTGACGTCACAAAGATCGCTTAAAACGGGCGGCTTGGCAACGTTGTAAGTTTTCTTATGTTATGTTCACTCACACACCTTAGTTGACAAGTGTTTCTAATGGCACGACTGGTCAGCTGTTCCCCTGTTGCCAGCGCTACCAGTGATCGGTAATCTTCGTGTGTTACTGAGGGTGGTCGGTGAATTCAAATAAAATACACTTTTAATTGCAATTATCTCATAAAAAACCTAAACCAAAAAGTTTACAGCTTTACGCTATGACTCCTGGTAACTTGTCGGTAGTTTAAACCGAATATCTGCTCAAATTTTGACATGACCGGAATACCCTATTAAAGGAATCCTGTTGACCCCTTTATGTGATCTTCCCGGAGGGGGAGGTGTAATAAATCCTCAATTTATAATATATTAATTAGTTCATAAGATTAATGTACGTTATAATATGTCTTCAAATCTGATGTAATTGATTAGTTCATAAGATTATTGTACTTTATAATATGTTTTCGAACCTGATGTAGTTGTTTAGATTTCTATATGTATTTACTGGTCTGTGACCATACGACTGTTTACATACCGAGATACAATGTAGTATTAAGTATCCGTTAAAATGTTACATATTTACAGTCAGTTACTCGCACCCAAAATCATTAGTCGTATGTCAGCTTATTCGTAACAAAGAAAGTGCTATGTATATCCTTTCATCACATAAATAGAGAGCACAAGCTTAAATAGTTAGAGTTAGAATTTTAGAACAGTAAGAGCTACATTGTAATTCCAAACATTATATATATATATTCTAAATTATATGTCTCGTCTCGTTCTTCAGATTACAAGTTGTAGTATCCATTCTCGCCCAATGGTGTCACATGTTTACAGTAGAAGCAAAACGGCCTGCGTTCCTGCCCTACACGTACTTCTCATACCGTTTTTGTGCGTGTGGTGTCACGACGTGTTTTTTCGTACCCTTAAGATACCTATACTTTTTTATGCCGGAGAGAAGATAGCCATAAAAGATATCCATAACTTTTTTTGTTCAAATTTCTTAATGAAACATATGTCAATCTGTGGTAGGTCGGAATTTTGTCTTTTGTTTTGAGATTGCATAGACAGGCAGAACAAACGGTTGCAACAGATGTAAGAATACCAAAGAGATGTTTGGTTAGGAAATAGTTTGGGTCCTTTGGACCGGATGTCATAAATACAGATTTTTTCTAGAAATTTGTGGTCCGTGTGGTCTGAGGGTTTTCATTATTGAGGGTTTTTGCTAAAATAACGAACTTTGGTTCTGTGTGTGGAGGGGAAACAGCTTTCCTGGGTTTGTAGTATATTTTAGAATATCAGTCGAGGTCGTGGTTTAGAAGTCGAAAGATGTAGTCGTTACGTGTTTTAGGGCAATAGGCCCTTATCTTGTGTTTTGTTTCTGTGTGTGCCCGTGATGCCATCTCTGCTGATGTAGATTTGCCAATAACAATTTAGGTAATTTTTATAAAATAATTATGTCTCTGTCATCCGTTTTTGCTCCAACTATTATCATTGTGTCAAGAGTTTCAATGATTATTGTACACTCGATCTGAAGGGTTTTTAATCTTTTTGTTCATTTTGTAAATATATTTGTTTTGGTTAGAATTTGACTTTTAATCACCCTGATGTTATCAAGATTAATTCATTTACGATTATTTTTGGCTTCTAAAAATCTAGCGATACCAAACCCTCAAGGTTTGAAAGAAAGTTCTCGCGTCCTCCGTTTGAATTTGAGTTAAAATAAATTACCTTTTGACCGCTCTGTTTCCATGCTACCAATAAAAACAGACTCAGGTCCCAACCTCTTACATGGTGTCTAGCGGTGAGATATTTGATTCGTACAGGTTGTAACCTCTTACAAATCGATAGAGCTATTGGAGTAGTATACCCCAGAGTTTTGCCCACAAAAAATATCAGACGGTTTTAGCAAAAAAAAAAAATGATTTAATTACCAGCGCGTCATCTAAATGAGCTCATGGTGTCCTCAAATAGAATTGCAAATAACGCCATCCGCCGATACCGTTTATTTTACTTAAACCCAAAGCAAAAGACAAAACCCCACGTATGACAATTGCAAATAACGCCGATACCGTAGAACATCGGGGATAACAAATTCGGAAGCTACATGAAATTCTGCATCTAGTAATGGTATCTATACGATACTACCCTTATGGTTACAACCCCTTTTACATAAGTAAAGCTGTAAATTGGTGTGCGGCTTATCAAGTTGTTTATACAAATGTTTATAACTATTGCGAAAGTTGATGCATAACGTTGATTAGTACGTCAAAATGTAGGTAATTAATAGGGGTAACTACCCTGAAAAGGTCGGAGTTTTGCCCACTCAATAACACCCCTAAAATGACAATAATGTTGGCCTACCCCATAACAAGGAATACGACGGCAGACAGATAAAATATTTAATAACTTTTGTAAATATTGTTGCATAACTTTGCTTTATACGTCAAATTGTAGGTAATTCATAGGGGTAACTACCCTGAAAAGGTCGGAGTTTTGCCCACTCAATAACACCCCTAAAATGACAATAATGTTGGCCTACCCCATAACAAGGAATACGACGGCAGACAGATAAAATGTTTAATAACTTTTGTAAATATTGTTGCATAACTTTGCTTTATACGTCAAATTGTAGGTAATAAATAGAAGTAACTACCCTCGAAAGGTCGAAGTTATGCTCACTCGATAACTCGATTATAGGTAATTAATAGAAGTAACTAACCTTGAAAGCTCGAAGTTATGCTCACTCGATATCACACCTTGAATGATCATAATGTGGACCTACTGCATAACAAAGAAGCCACCGCCACACTGTTAAAAACATTAATAACTTCTGTAAATGTGCTTGCAGAACTTTGAGTGATACGTCAAATTGTAGGTAATTAATAGAGCTAGCCATCCTGGTATGCTCAGAGTTATGCTCACTTGATAACAAGGCCTTTAAATGACCCTGATGTACACCTAATATGCCATATGCTATGAGCTGGTCGGGAGAGACATCTACGAGTAAAACAGCGCATGGTGTCCTCAAATATTCGTACAAAAAAGTTATGGATACATTTTATGGTCGTCTCCCGGCTACCTAAAGGGTGTTATCGAGTGATCATAACTCTATTGATATCTTTTATGGTCGTCTCCCTACCGGCCCATTGCATATGGTATATTACGTGTCCATGATGGTTATTTAAGGGGTGTGTTCGAGTGAGCATAACTCTGAGCATACCAGAATGGCTAGCCCTATTACCTACAATTTGACGTATGACTCAAAGTTATGCAAGAACATTTATTTATTTATTTATTTGCATATAGTGTACAAACAGGCAAAGCCCAAAACAGTACACCCAAAAGTGGTACAAAAAAGAAATTAAGTAAAGCTACGGTAACAACAAAGAAAAATATAAGTAATAAGTCAATTTATAAGTAATAAAAAGAAAGGCGAGGTATTCTACTAATACGGGCGGCGCAAAAAAAAGCAAAACAGATATTCAGGTTCATAGGGAAGCAGGTAACGGAGTCAACAATATGCGCTTAAAGGAGACAATGGATGATGAGAAGGGATCGAGATGAGGGAAAAAGTGATTAAAGGAGGCGATAGAACGATTGATAGGAGAGTTCTGGAAAGAGTTCGTATTACAGAGGGGGGAGCGAAAGAGACGAGGAGAACGAGAGGACCGGTGAGGATCACTGAACATGATAAGGCGCAGAAGTGACGGTACATCGAGACGGTTATTGATGATTTTGTACAGGAAAATCATAGTGTAAGTAATTTTTACATGGTGGGCCAAGAACTCCCCACTTTTCGGACAATTCGTAGCGAGATGATAAGTGATGCCAACTTAGTCTGCAAAAATAAATGTTTTCATTATTTTCTGTTTTTTTTTTTTTATTAAAATATAATTCCTATTTAGAAAATTTAACCATACTCTTGTCTGTCAACTATTACAAATACTCCACATTGAATAACTTTGTTCAAACAGCAATACATGGTAGTTTACAAAAGTTGTCGTTGCTGCCATGGCCATCTATTGCTCCTACTCGAAGCGACATAGATGACACCATTACAGTATTCTAGCATAACTAATAATTTTTATTCTTTAAATTTTTCTTTCTGTACTACTATGGTCAATACGTCTTACAAAACGAGTACCACATTTATCGTTAATAAATTTAGAAAATGTGGCAGCTATATTGGTTGGTGGATTCCATTCTTACCAAAGTCAGTAGTAAACACTGAGAACTGAGTCTACTGTGAAACCAAAGGAGCAATATTAAAAATTCTTATTGCGAAAATTTCTAATTGTAAATATTGTTCTAATTGTAAAGCACCGACCTTCGATTAGTATATATTAATAATGTTCTGGTGATATTTCTAATGCTTGATAACACTTTCTGGTGATTTTTCCAACTAATGGCAAAATTGCAAATTTCGGAGCGAGGTAGATAGAGACGGACTGAGTTTAGAAAGAGATAGTCGCGTTCTTGGCCCACCATGTAAAAATTACTTACACTATGAGGAAAATGACATCGTGGGCACGACGGCGTACCCACAGCGGAACCAGTCCGAACACCGCACAACGTTGTTCGTATGGACAGGCGGGGAGACAAAACCTTCTGCTCAGGTATCTTACATAGCGTTTTTGAATAGCTTCCACATGATCTTTATAAACGTGATACTGGGGATTCCAAACCACGCTCGCGAAGGTCAGGACGCTGTTAACATATGCGTGATATAATGCGTTGATGGTCGACAGACTGGAGAAACCGGCAGAAGTTATTAATGTTTTTATCAGTGTGGCGGTGGCTTCTTTGTTATGCGATAGGTCCACATTATGATCATTTAAGGTTTGTTATCGAGTGAGCATAACTCCGACGTTTCGAGGGTAGCTACCCCTATTAATTACCTACAATTTAACGTATAAAGCAAAGTAAAAAGCAAACATTTTATCTGTCTGCCGTCGTATTCCTTGTTATGGGGTAGGTCAACATTATCATCATTTTAGGGGTGTTATTGAGTGGGCAAAACTCCGACCTTTTCAGGGTAGTTACCCCTATTAATTACCTACAATTTGACGTATAAAGCAAAGTTATGCAAGAATATTTACAAAAGTTATTAAACATATTATCTGTCTGCCGTCGTATTCCTTGTTATGGGGTAGGTCAACATTATTATCATTTTAGGGGTGTTATTGAGTGGGCATAACTCCGACCTTTTCAGGGTAGTTACCCCTATGAATTACCTACAATTTGACGTATAAAGCAAAGTTATGCAAGAATATTTACAAAAGTTATTAAACATTTTATCTGTCTGCCGTCGTATTCCTTGTTATGGAGTAGGCCAACATTATTGTCATTTTAGGGGTGTTATTGAGTGGGCAAAACTCCGACTTTTTCAGGGTAGTTATCCCTATGAATTACCTACAATTTGACGTATAAAGCAAAGTTATGCAAGAATATTTACAAACGTTAATAAACATTTTATCTGTCTGCCGTCGTATTCCTTGTTATGGGGTAGGCCAACATTATTGTCATTTTAGGGGTGTTATTGAGTGGGCAAAACCCCGACCTTTTCAGGGTAGTTGCCCCTATGAATTACCTACAATTTGATGTATAAAGCAAAGTTATGCAAGAATATTTACAAAAGTTATTAAACATTTCATCTCTCTGCCGTCGTATTCCTTGTTATGGGGTAGGCCAACATTATTGTCATTTTAGGGGTGTTATTGAGTGGGCAAAACTCCGACCTTTTCAGGGTAGTTACCCCTATAAATTACCTAGAATTTGACGTATAAAGCAAAGTTATGCATCAACTTTCGCAATAGTTATAAACATTTATATAAACCTCTTGATAAGACGCACACCAATTTACAGCTTTACTTATGTAAGAGGGGTAGTAACCATAAGGGTAGTGTCGTATAGATACCATTACAAGATGCAGAATTTCATGTAGATTCCGAATTTGTTATCCCCGATGTTCTACGGTATCGGCGTTATTTGCAATTGTCATACGTGGGGTTTTGTCTTTTGCTTTGGGTTTAAGTAAAATAAACGGTTGTATATAATATAATAAACAGATGGCTCAAGGGTGGTAAACTTATTTGTTCAAGAAACGTGTTGACCTGATCGGGTTTGTTTCGAGTTTGCTTGTGAATTGTGGATACAGATTTTTTCTAGAAGTTCCACATTGTGTGTGGTCTGGGGGCGGAAGTAGGATTTTTTGCTACAATAACGAACATTGGTTCTGTGTGTGGAGGGAAAACAGCTTTCCTGGTTTTGAAGTATATTTCAAAATATCAGTCGAGGTCGTGGTTTAGAAGTCGAATGACGTAGTTCAATTTGTTTGGGCTTTAGGCCCTTGTGTTTTGTTTCTGTGTGTGTGCCCGTGATGCCGTCTCTGGTGATGTAAATTTGCCAATAACAATTTAGGTAATTTTTATAAAATAATTATGTCTCTGTCATCCGTTTTCTCTCCAACTATTTTCATTGTGTCAAGAGTTTCAATGATAATTGTACACTCGATCTGAAGGGTTTTTAATTTTGTAAATATATTTGTTTTGGTTAGAATTTGACTTTTAATCACCCTAAAGTTATACTTTGTGTTCATTTACTATTATTTTTGGCTTCTAAAAATCTAGTGATACCAAACCCTCAAGGTTTGTAAGAAAGTTCTCGCGTCCTCCGTTTTGAATTTGATATAAAGTAAATTACATTTTGACCGCTCTGTTTCTACGCTACCAATAAAAACAGACTCAGGTCCCAACCTCTTATACAATTCTATATAATCTCTTATATAATTCCATGAGCTGATTTAGATGACGCGCTGGTAATTAAATCATTTTTTTTGCTAAACCGTCCGATATCTTTTGTGGGCAAAACTCTGGGGTATACTACTTGAATAGCTCTATCGATTGACATATGTTTCATTAAGAAATTCGAACAAAAAAAGAAATGGATATCTTTTATGGCTATCTTCTCCTCGGTCTTTTTTATATACTTATAAATTTCGAGTGAAGTGCGTCAATATCGACACAAAAAGGAGAATCTACGAAGATGAGGATCAAGAAGATAGAAGAAATACTGAAAGAGCTGATAAACCAACGTAGGCCAAAACCACGGCATATACGACGCATTTCGTAGTTATTACGTAGTTCTTCGGACAGCTCGGACTCTAGCGTTATAGAAGGTAATTGTTATTCTTGTACTTACTAACTATAACTCGGAGGGAACTAGGAGAAAATGTAATTGTTAACAGTCTTTCTGAGCTCACACGAGAGGTAAGACCTAAGACGAATTAACAAACAATCATAACCTCGACCCTGAGTCCAATTTGTTTACTGTGGCGGAGCTGGCACTAGAAGCCAGACATCACAGCCTAGGAGAAAATGTAATTGTTAACAGTCTTTCTGAGCTTACACGAGAGGTAAGACCTAAGACGAATTACCAGACAATCATAACTTTGACCCTGAGTCGAATTTGTTTACTGTGGCGGAGCTGGCACCAGAGGCCAGCCAACACAGCCTAGGAATAATGTTATTGTTAACAGTCTTTCTGAGCTTACACGAGAGGTAAGACCTAAGACGAATTACCAGACAATCATAACCTCGACCCTCAGTCGGATTTGTTTACTGTGACGGAGCTGGCACTAGAGGCCAGACAGCTTACTTCGCTTATCAGAGTATTTATGTGTTTTTAGAGCTCGCACTAGAGGCCAGACAAAACTACACTTCAATTTAATTACCGTTACAGCCTAGGCTCTAGAGTGACTAGACGATCAACATAGGCATTATTTGGTCCCCATATTTAAAGCAAATTAATAATTCATATTTTTTAATCTCCATTACCAGTGGTGATATATTTTTAAAGAAAAATAAGACAACCACATCTATTGGTGAATTTGATGAACATTTTTTCCGTCACTAAATTACAGAAAATCCTATAAATGAAGGATTTATTCCTGAGGAAGAACCTCCACTGGAGGAGCCGGAACTTCCTACAGAAAGCACAACACACTGCCTAAAACACAGCGTATCTATGTTTTTAGAGTTCACACAAGAGGTGAGCCAAAACATAAAGTCCAAATCATAATATCTGTATTTTTTGAGTTCGCACGGAAGGCGAAACGGAACGTAAAGTCTAAAACACAGTGTATCTATAGATATTTTTTTCGAGTTCACACGACAGGTGAGAAACATACAGTCTAAAATACAGTGTATCTATGTTGTAGAGTTCGCACGAGAGGCGAGACAAAACATACGTCCTAAAACACAGTAACTATGTTTTTAGAGTTTGCACGAGAGGCGAGACAAAACACACTGCCAAAAACACGGTGTATCTATGTTTTTAGAGTTCACCACATCCACCAACAACCCGGAACCCAGCACATCAGCGTGTTTAGAGGTAAAAATAGCAGGCCGCTTAGCTAATGTTTATAAGAAATGGACCACATTAACTAATGATCCATTTATATTATTATGATAAGAGGCTATAAAATTCCTGTTACCAATCTTGGTCAGGTTTTTAAGGAACCACACAGATCTTCATCTGAATTGTTAAGACTAGGCAAGCAAATTAACAAGCCATTAGATATTGGGGTCATTAGACCTTATAAACAAGTTGCAAACCAGTTTCTATACTATTACTTTATAGTCCCTAAACCTGACGGTTCAGATAGATTTATATTAAAACTTAAAATACTAAACACATTTATTAAAAATGTATTTAGTATTTAAAATTTATTAGTAAAATGCATATGTAAAAATGTTAACTCCAGAGATGTTTACGGCAACGATAAATCTGAAGTATGCATACTTCTTAGTAAAGGTTGCGAAACATAGCAGAAAATTTACATTGCTAAATAAATTGTATGAATTTACTTGCATGCCTTTCGGTTTATGTACCAGCCCCTATATTTTCACTAAGCTAATGAAACCAGTCATAAATAAATTAAGACTGATGGGTTTATCCTCTATAATCTATTTGGATGATCTCCTGTGCTTCAGAAATACTTAGGAGTAACGTCTTTTTAATATTCAAGTTACCAAGCTAACGTTAGAATCTCTGGGGTTCATAATTAATTTTGACAAGAGTGTTCTTTTATCGAATAAGAGGTGTAAATTCCTTGGATTCATTTTAGACTCTAGTAATCTAAAGTTAGAACTACCAACCGATAAAAGATTACGTTTATTACAATTATTAAATCTTTTAAATCACGGCGACGTTGCAAAATTAGAAATTTTGCACACTTAATTGGATCACTGATAGCAGCTTGTCCTGTGGTTGCCTACGGTTGGTTATACTGCAAGATATTTGAGCATGCAAAAGAACTAGCTCTGACCGTAAATAAAGGGAATTACGATCAACATATGTTCTTGTCAAAAACCTTAGGAAGGATTTTATTTGGTGGGAGAAGGTTTTACCTCATACTTCTATTAGTACTATTAGACAATTTAACTGTAAGAACGAAACTTTTAAAGATGCTTCGTTAACGGGTTGGGGTGCTTATTGTAACAAGGTTAAGACTGGCGGTTTTTGGAAGGAAGACGAGCGGAAATTGCATATTAATACCTTGGAACTGCAGGCCGTTTTCATGAGCATTAAAACCTTTGCCGCAGAGGTATATGAAAGTGAAATTCTTTTCCAAATAGATAATACAACAGCCATAGCTTATATTAATAAAATGGGGGGGCACAATTCCCCCACGTAAACAACATAGCAAGGAAGATTTGGCAATGGGCCGAGCAAAGAAAGATATTCCTTTTTGCACCCTACATACCCTCAAAACAAAATTTGGAAGCTGATAGTGCTTCAAGAACTATGAATGTTGAGACTGAATGGGAACTAAACCCTAGGGTTTTTAGTAAGATTTTGACAACATTGGAAACCCCACAAATAGACCTGTTTACATCAAGAATAAATAAAAAATGCAAGGATTTTTATTCTTGGCATGTAGACCCCGAATCTAGAGGGGCTGATGCCTTTAAATTTAGTTGGAAAGATCATTTTTTCTATGAGTTTCCTCATTTCTCCTTGACTTTAAGATTTTTAGGAAAGATAGTAAGAGAAGAGGCAGAAGGCATTGTGGCTGTTTCATATTGGCCTAAATTATTATTATCTCCTTGTAGATCACTGCAACACCTATTGTTGTCCAACTTTTCACTAGTAGCAGGGATTGCATCCGGGAAGCTTTTGCAAGGAAGAGCTTGCCGGATCCTACAATAGAGGTCCTCATGGTTTCAATTACTGAGTCAACTTGGAAACAGAACAACACATGTCTAAAATATTGGTGGAACTTTTGCCTACTGAAAAATGTTAACAACTATAAACCTACGGAGCATACTATACTGGAAATTCTATCAGAATATTACCAGAAGGGAGCCTCATACGGCTGATTAAACATCTTAAGATCAGCTATCTCCCTATTAGAAAAATACTCTTCCAGTACTTTGCTTTGTAGATTTTTAAAGGAATATCCAATTTAAGACCTTCCAAACCTAGATATGATGAGACGTGGGACCCTAGCTTAGTTTTAGACCACCTTTCCAAGTGGTACCCCTTGAAAAGCTTATCGTTAAAGCAACTCACAGAAAAGTTGGTTAGCCTTTTAGCTTTGATAACAGCACATAGGGTGCAGACATTATCATTAATTAGGTTAGAGAATGTTAGATTTGTCAACAATGGGGGTTAGAATAAGAATTTCAGACCCGATTAAGACTACAGGGCGCAATTCCTTACAACCAATACTTTTTCTTCCTACATTTTTACAGAAAAACTGAACTTTGCGCGGCAAGCACTTTAAAATATTATAAAAAATTACCAAAAGCCTAAGGGGAAATATTTCCGTTTTTGTTGATCTCAACAAGAAAATCTGTCAAACACATACCCCCACAGACTATCAGCAGGTGGATAAAAATTGTTTTGCAACAGATACAGGAAAATTTTCTGCTAATTCAAAAGCCTATAGTAACGGCATTAATATAGATGTTGTAAGAGCAACATCTGGTTTGACCAAACATTCGGAGGTCTTTGTTCGTTTTTACAACAGACCAATCCGAATAGATGAGTTCATATTTGCTAGGGGTAGTTTGGAATAAGTCTGATTAGATGTTAGCATAAATTTGTCTTATGTTTCATATGTTTATATATTTTAATTCTATAGAGGATTTTTATTTTTACTTTCCGACTCCTAGAAGGAAAGTATTGTAATCGACGGAAAAAAAAAATTTGAGATTTTAGCGGAAATACGCGTTTTGGGGTCCCCTGAATCCATTGCAATGATTTCTGGAAAATGTATGTGTGTATGTGTGTATGTGTGTACGGTGTACGTATGTCCGTGAACACGATAGCGCCCAAACGGAACAACGGATCGGGCTGAAATTTGGCATACATATTTAAAATTACCGGGGGACGAACTGGATTGCTTTTGGTGACAATCTGACAACCGGAAGTGGCAGTTGTCAAATACGTTTTCTTAGGTATTCATCCGATTTTGACCAAACTGACACCATCTCATCCTGCAGTGACATTAAATATGTATACAAATTTACAGATCAATGGGATGAGCGGTTTAGGCACTATAAGAGTTTATACCTATCGGGCGCCTTCGGTTTGTGTCGTAATGAAGGGCTCACGGATGCCTCACTGTATGTGTCAGCATTTATGCAGCCACATGTTTTCGGCTCGCGATCGAAGAATAAATAAACATCTCGCAGAAAAATACAGATACGTGACAGTATAATATTATGGTTATTTGTATCGAAAGGTGCCTTGTGTTATGATCTAATAGTAGTATTATTATCTTACGGACATTCGTTTAAATGTCAACATTGTAGTCGGAAAGTTGGGTGAGGGCCACCCCAGATATTTGTTTTATTACAAGGTTGTTTACTGTTAATTTTATTTATTTTATTTATTTTTTATTTATTTATTGTTAGGCATACAAACAGGCAGAGACCAAAAAGTACGCACATCACAGCAACAGTACAAGATAAACTAAACGAAAATACACTAAATCAAATCAAATCAGTTCTACTGTTAATATCTGCAAGGGTAGTAGATGATTAATAAAAAAGCAAAAATTATTACAGACTTTCAACATCTATAACTTGTAAGGGCACACTACAAAATATTACGCATCAACAATTTAGCAGCAAGTACTATTTCAGTTTAATAAACATTGTATTGTTAAATATAGTAGGTTCTGTAATACATATTATGAGCACATCCTAAGAAAATAAACAATAATATTATCTTTTCAAACAAAACGTGGCACGAATATTATACAACACAACGGGAATATAAATAAGATTATTATTAACAACTTTATCACTGCATTAGTTTATCGAAATAGTAATCTGTAGTCTTGTCATGCTAGTGTATAAAATGAATCAAATAAATTAGTTCATAAGTTCTACATTCGACAACTCTTAAGGTAAGATCAGACGAGCGATGTTTTGCAGCCCGACAGCCGCGATGCCAGATACTCTGAATGTTCACTTAATAACGTTGAATAAGAGCTAATGAAATATATGAACTGGACAAATTGATTCGGATAGTGCATTTAAAACTGTTAAATTTTATTTCTTGCAGCACGACTATCGAACCACAAAAGTCACTCGTCTGCCCGTATCCTTAATCTTAATATACGCCGCTATTCACATAAAACATTAACAGAAAACTGAAACGACCGCAAATCGTATCCTTAAACAGTTGGTTGTGGTGTAATAAATAAGGAAATGTAGGGTTTTAATGTTTTTACGAAAATATCCAAATTATCGAATATATTTATAAATTATTAAGAAAAAAATAACCGTTAGTGCTCAATCAAATTTAAATGAAATACCTACATATGAAAGTATAGAAATTGTTAAAAAAGTAAAGAAATGTTAGCTTTCAGATCATACTTTATATGAAATCCTTCTGCTCAATAAAAGATGACAATGAAATACACATGGTTGTCTTTATTACCTAACGAAACGACGACGTATCGTTTTATTTCGAACAGCCGTAGCTCTTCGAATTTCATTGCTACCGCTAAATTCGGTAATCATTTACAGGTTCAAAGTTCCTATGCTCGGAGGTGATAGCGCCCATCAGAAGCGAGGTGGATGACATAAGTTTGATCATAATCAACTTCGAGGACCTGACTACAGTGCCATCTGCATCGCTCGAGAACAGTCCGGCAGGAAAAGCTCGTCTGAGCAAATGTAAGTTGACCTTTCTTTTATTATAATAATCTTATGACTTACCAGCATATTCGTTATTGCCATCATCGTCTTCGGTAGGCTGACTTCAGAAGTCCAGACTTCGACCTGAAACAAAAAGAAGTACTTATAAATTATAACGTAACATAAATAATAATATGACGTTCATCAATGTTTAATACAGTATTTTAATTAGTTAAATGAAATCAAGTAATGAGAATCCAGTAACAAGTCTATTTGTAAAAACAGCAAAACAGCAACAATATAACAAAATTCTTTTTGGTTTGCTGGACTGTTTGAAACGGCATAAATGTAATAAAACGCCAAAAATAGTTGAATAATATTTATGTATTGCAAAAATGTTCTTATTGGTGTTTTCTTATTGGTGTGATACAACTGTTTTTTTTTTTATGATCATCATACCTTTTAAAATTACCTTTACTTGTAGGTACAAGATGTCCCATAAGGGCGTGACACAACTTATGTTATTAATGGAACACCTATATTGCGGCACTTTTTTTTTCTTTTTAATTTCTAAGCCAATAACTATCACCAACATAGTAATACCAAGACCAATTGTTTTTCAGTTATTGCAACGTTTGATGCAATAAAATGTATTTAAACATAAAATCGGTTAATAACACAATGGAACAAGGGTCCTACAACCAGAACAGGAATCACATATATTTGTTGACCAAACATCACTTTTCATAGGTCAAGTCATCAAAGTGTTTTGACAGGTCTAAGATCCATTTTATTTGAAGTAAAGTATTTCGCTTGAATTAGCCTTCTGTGCATACGTTCTCATAACAGATTGTTCAAAATATTACGAATCAACAAGTTTTTTGTGTGTTATTTTATCAAGTCAAGTTATACAGACATTCTGTGCATTAAAATATTGGAAGTGATCAAAGAAAATAAAAAATTCACGAAATAAGTTTTGTTACATATGTGTTATGTAGTGAGACACATACAAATAATACGGAAAAGGAACCATCCTCTACCAAGTGCACCATCCACTTGATCATCATCGATTTTTGACACAAGAAATTTCGCCTGTTTGAAGAAACTTGCCTGATTGGACAGAGTGTCTGAAATCACTCTGTCAAATCAGGCAAGTCGTGAATATTCACCTTTGAAGTCTTAGGAACACCTCCCTTATAAACCATTGCTAACTGAATGATTTGGTTAAAGACTTAGGTTTATCAAAAGAGAACGCCGAGTTATTGGGTTCTAGGCTACAGGAATGGAATCTTTTCGCACGAGGTGTAAGGAGCCTTTTGAAGCATATTTTAAAATGGGAAGATATTTGCGTGTATGTCACGATGTTGAGGGTCTTATGAACGAGTTTGATATTCCCCACGATCCTTCTGAATGGTGGCTTTTTATCGATTCATCAAAATACAGCTTGAAAGGAGTACTTTGGCATATTCTTTGAATTTATGTATTTGTTAACTGATTTTGATACAGTTTTCTCAGTTTCTTAAAGTATCGCTGTATCTGCAAATCTAGACCTGTTACAATAATTCCACTTTCAGTTTCTAGTTATGTAAGGCAAATATGATCATGAACAAATATTTTTTTTTGTATCAGAAAGATGGAAATTTTTTTCCTTGTGTAATATTATAACTTATAACGTAGTACATCTACTATGTTCACAATGTGACACATTTACGGTTTCACCCTGTATAGTGATATTTATGTAGTGGTATAATTAATTTACCACTACATAAATATCAATCATTTTGGGGATATTCACAGTTTTTGTCAAAGTTTTTGATAACAAGATGTAATGATATGATAGGTTACTTAATTGTTTTCAATTGGCCCCGTATAGAGTATTCTATTGTGACAGCGATTAACAATAAAACATACTATTTTCAGTAGCACTGGTTCTAAAACATACATTTTCAACAATAAAGCATACACTGAAGTAACACGGAATTTTATGAGTCCATGGTTTTCGGAGATAGGTACATATATGAATCTTTTATTAACATTACGTATTTTATTTATTGACATTACGTGTTATGTATATTGCCAAATTCACCCTGTACCACTACATAAACATCAATCATTTTAGATAGTCAAGAATTGACCATTTGAAAACAACAGGGGTTGGTATCATCCACGATGTATATGATGTATATGGTATATGAAAAGCTTGAATCTTGATTATTTCAATGTCGAAAATGTGTGTTTACAAAAAAAAAGAAGCTACAGAAGCATACTTAATTTTCATAGTAAAACAGAACAGCTAGAGGGTACAAATAGCTTCAACACTGTTTTTTACCAGATGAACCTATTTCTGAAAGAAAACTGTGGCTTGACGGACAGTTTTTACTGAAATTTTTGTAATTAGCATGAGAAAATCAGTCAGCCGCTGATCACAGTTTGTGACAAATTTTACAAAAACAAAACAGTACATCTTTATACAGTGGCAAAATTTGCATTTCTGTTAAAAAGTGTATAAACTACATAGATTCCAAAAATGTAACTGTATACGTAGGGTGACCAGATTATGGTGAAAGCATAATTATTTTTCATAAATCCTCAGAACTTCTCACTTGTTTAAAATACAATATTTCTGATCTAAAATACTATTAAGAGAACATTTTTGAGAATTAAATTCTTACTACTTATAAAATATAACATTCCTGACCTAGGACAAGTTTATCATTCAGAACGAACACCTGCATCTTGCATCTGATTTTTGCGAATTAAAATCTTTATCGTTATAAAATACAACATTCCTGACCTAAGCCAAGGTGAATTAAAATCTTTATAGTCCAGACTATCTGTTATTTTATTGCATCCAGTTTTTGTGAATTAAATTATTTACAGTTATACCGGGTGGTCGTTTTTAACTTGAGAATCCTAAATATCTCGAGAAATGTGCATGGTATGACAAAAGTGTCCTGAATAAACTTGTAGGACGCAAAAGTGAAATGAGATGGCGATATCCGTTTCATTGCAGATGGCGCTGCAATCGGTGAAAATGAGGTTAACTTCATTTTTTTAGACATTCTCGGAACAAAGTTTTTCTAAAATTAGCGAAAACGTACTTGAGGTACACAACAGGAATGAGACTTTACCTAATTTAACTCCGTTATCCGTAGAGCGAAAGAGATTATAAATCAAATTTGAAAGAGTACATTGTATATTCGTTGTGTTATTGTTATTTATTTTTAAGTAAAAATGTTTCTATTTTTATTCGAAATAAATGTTTATTGCGTGTTAATATTATTAAATAATCGCCGAAAACGATTGTGTTTATATACTGTGGAAAAACTCGGAAGAAGTCGGTCCAACCCGGAAGGAGAAGCGGGCGGCTTAAGATGAATTCATTTTCAAATCAATAGTTCAGTAGAATTAAAAGAGTACAGTAGAGACCGCGAGAAGTTTTCGAACGTGCGCGACGTGTGTAGATTCATTAGTGTAACACAGATATTATAACGTATTATAATTTTAGTTATTTGCTTATTAAACAAAGCTTTTTTAAGAAACGTGGGTTTTAATGAAGATTTCCTACATTTTGGTGCCGAACCCCGGGAAAGCTTTGTAACTTTAACGCGGTAAATAATTAAAAGCAACGAACTAAACGTGTAACGAGTCAATAACGAGTGTAATCACGAAACAACGATGGATTCTACATTACGAAAAACGTGTCGAACACAACTAACGAAGCTAATAAATAGTGCCAAAGATTTAATGAAACAACAAACGGTCGCAGATAATATCGTGGATGAAATTGAAGTGTTGATTGAATGGAAGAAGAATGTTTGAGAATCCTGGAATACAACGACCAAGCGGTTGAAGTGATAGCGCGATTGCAGAGGTATCAACGAACAAAGGAAGCAGTACCTCCAACACCTCAACCACTTCAAGCACCTGAGACAACGAGCACCGATCAAACAACGTAACGCAACGATGGAGGATCTCCGCAAGGAATAAACTCGGTGAGATTACCCCAATCAGAATTAATTAAATTTGACGGTGACATCGCGTCTTGGCCAGCGTTTTGGGAACAATATTCTTCAGGGATCCACGAAAACGCGAATTTGAACGAGTGCGCGAAATTCGCGTATCTAAAGGCGCGGCTCCACACTCGCGCCGCGAATCGCGGCTTGAATTCACGCTGCGATTGTCCCGCGCTAATCTTGAACGAAAAGCATGCCCCTCCACACTCGCAAATTCGCAGTGTAGTTCGCGCTTTCAACTATGGATGTCGAATCAGCTTAAAATCGTATCTTACCGGTCGCGCCGCGGTGACTATATCGGGGTTAACGACGAGTCGATCATCGTACGAAGACGCGATTGATATGTTAAAAGCGGAATATGCTAATCCGGAACGCATAAGACATTTACGTGCAAAAACTCTTATCAATCGCACCGGTAAAAAGTGAAAGAGACATAAACGGGCTCCGAAAATTATATAACGCTCGGTATTTCGAAAGAACAATACCGCCTTTTGGCAAAATCAACTGTATTCAAAGCCTTGCCGTATAAGTTACGCGTGTCGTTCAATAAAGAAAAAATAATTAGTAAGTCGACCGAAGACGAAACACTATCGGTCAGCAGTAACTCACAACGCGCCAGCGATAATGTCAACTACGAGAAACAAATTAACGCCTTACTGCAGTTTCTGAAGAACGAAATAGAGTCACTCGATCTAGCCGACTTCGAGGCGGGTACCGGGCTTCATAGGGACGCCGAAAAGAGTGGTAATGCCACATACAAGTCGAGAAACAGAGATGACAAATTTACCGCCGCCGGTTTATTTACACCTGTACACGGATGCTTATTTTGCAAGTCGCAATCACATGATGAGGCCTATTGCCGCGGAACAT
This sequence comes from Aphodius granarius, assembly GCA_963971325.1. Taxonomy (NCBI): domain Eukaryota; kingdom Metazoa; phylum Arthropoda; class Insecta; order Coleoptera; family Scarabaeidae; genus Aphodius; species Aphodius granarius. The sequence continues at coordinate 15,411,190 of OZ020222.1, read as the reverse complement.
TAACGATTAACGAAAAAAGGAGATTTTAAAACAAAATCGACGTTGTTTTCGATGCACTAAGCCAAACCATATATCTAAGTTTTGTAAAATAAATAATCAATGCAACAAATGTAAACGCAGGCACGCAACCTCTTTGTGTGATCCTCGTAGACCGTCATCAAGCGTGTTTAATATCATTAAACAATTTTCTTTCTTATTTTTATTATTATTCTTACTATTACATATAATAAAGATTAACCCTACAAACTTCCTTGATATCATAATATATAGCAATTAACTTAAGTAATAATATTTAAAGTTATTAAATTCATTGTTAAATTGAATTCTTAATACATAGAAACAGGTGAACGACAATTTGCTGAGTTGCAACCTCAGCAAATAACACGAAATTAGGCTAGACATTCCGATACTGGTGCGACTGCACTCAAATATTGTACCATCAGCAATCAATGATTCAGAGTTTGTAAACATGTTTAAAATATTTCCTATGTATTTTGTTTTACACTTTGTAAATTGTTGAGAACCTCTAGAATAAGTTTTAGGATAGATTTTGTATATATAGTTGATAAAACATTACAATAAACCAGTTAACAAATGCTCTGTGTTTGTGACTCAACCTTACACATGCTACCCCAGCTTGTTCATGGTCCGTCGAACCCTTCCGTGCTGTGGTCGAAGCCTATAAATTCGAGAGTGAGGCTGCTCTCGGCAGCACATCCTAATAAATCCCTTCTAATTTTACCGTACTGTGGTCCAAGCCTACAAACTCGAGAGTGAGGCTGCTCTCGGCAGTACAAATCCAACAATCATCTATACCTTACCGTGCTGTGGCCCAAGCCTACAAATTTGAGAGTGAGGCTGCTCTGGACAGCACATTCCAACAGTTTCCTTTGAAACCAACAAACAGACACAGATCATTCATCGCGCGCGGGTAATAAGTCTCTTCGTACAAGTCGAAAGGGATAAATTCGGATCGCGTCCCGGAAAAGTTACGGTCGCATCCATATTCAACTCAATTAAATTCTCAAATTAAAAAATCAAACTCAACCAAGCAGTTCAAGGAATCATCATGTTCGAGGAACTGGATACCTATGCCCGCCAGCAGGATGAACTGGGACAACAACTAAAGAAATTCACCACAAACTTGAAGAAGGATTCACCGACACGGAAGACAGAACTATACCTACAAAACCACCAAAAGCAGCTTGATAATTACTGGGCTGAGATTCAGGCGATTCATGTGAAGCTTACCGACATTGAAGACCCAACTCATGCCTATTTCGCACAAAACTATTTCGAAAAACTGAAACGGCAAGTTCAGGAAACACAAAAATACTTGAACGAATGCCGTAAGCAAGACTCATCAACCGGGGAAGGAACTTCGAGCCACATCAAGGAAGAAGTCCAGGACAACAATCAGATGTACCGAAAGAAGAAACAATCAATCAAGATGGAGAATTTGTTGGAAGTAATTGCTCAAATCAAGGCAGAATTACCACAACAAAAAAGCAAGATGCGCTACGAAACACAGATTGCGTCGAACTGCTTCTGAAGTCTTAGAAGCAGTTCGACGCAATGTGTGAATTAAACGAAGAAATTCTGATCTACGAAGATCAACATTACGACGAATACTTTACCGAAGAGGTATCCAAGAAAGCCGCCACAGCATACGATGAAGTCATCGAGAAGCTGGATGTAGCAATTCAAGACAACCCTACATCGTTGGCAAACGGCATGTCGTGCCACACCATTCAATTACCGCAAATTAGGATTCCAGTTTTCAATGGGTCCTACGACAAATGGACAACATTTCATGACCTGTTCAAGAAGATAGTCCATATAAATGCATCATTAACCAATGCAGAGAAGATGCAGTACCTCAAGACGCATCTGGAAGGAGAGGCTAGCCGAATTGTACAACACTTATCAATATCGGATGCCAACTACCAAACAGCATGGGATCTTTTACAAAACAGATACCAAAACAACCGTCTTATTTTGTCAAAACTAATAGACAAAATACTCGACATTCCATCATTTCAATACGAATCATGTGAGAAGATAAAATACTTACATGATACAACATGTGAATGTCTACAAGCCATTCATAACCTAAACATTCCAACGGACACCTGGGAAAATGGGATCCAGAGACAAACAAGATGTACGAGCAGTCCCTCAAGAACCCGAACGAGATCCAAGACTATGAAGAATTAATTCAGTTTTTAAGAAAATTTCAATCACTGGAAGCCATAGATGAATCCAAAGCGAGTACGACGTTTAAAAACCGAAAACCCAGTGAAAGATCAATCGCCTGCAAGTACTGTAAACAAGAACACCAAATACACAGTTGCCAAGAGTTTAAATCGTTATCAGTGAATGAGCGAATCTCATTCATAAAATTCAACAATCTTTGTGAAAACTGTCTAAAACATGACAGTACGACCAAGTGCTGGACTACCTTCAAATGCTCTACTTGTAACTATCCGCATCATACCTTACTACATCGTGACGTCAAGAAGTCCGTATCTGCAACATCATCCAAACAATGGACACACAACCACGATACGAAGAAAGATCTACGCACACCGGCAGCCAAAGTATCAAGTCATGTGGGGATCCGAGAGGGAACCGTGCTATTAGCAACACCACTAGTCAAAACCAAGAAAGCAAGTGGAGAAGGAGAATATCTTCGAGTACTGATAGACCCTGGATCACAAGCCTCTTGCATTACTGAAGACGCAGCACAAATGTTAGGAGTTCCAAAACAGCGCATACGTGCAGAAGTATCTGGACTAGGCTGCGAAGATCCAAAAATATCCAAATCACAAATTGATCCACAAATACAACCCAGATTTCCAAGTAATTTTTCCTTCACAAGTACGTTCCTTATCCTTTCAAAAGTAACTCATTCCCTTCCGAACGATAAAATAAATGCCACCGTAACCAAATCCTTCCAAAACAAACTCCTTGCTGATCCTACGTTCAACATTCCCGGTCCAATCGACGCAATCATCGGTACCAAAGAGTATGGGAAGATTGTACTCAATGGGTTAGAAAAATCAGAAGATGGACTTCTGGGACAAAATACGGAACTAGGATGGATTCTTTCAGGCAGTATAAAGAAACGACACGAAGACGATATTCAAGTCGTCAGCCTTATGAGCAAAGTTGAGGAAGGCAAACCACTAAGAAAAAAGATTGAAGATTTGTGGAAGATTGAAGAAGTCAAAAACAAGAAACCGTTAAGTGAAGAAGATATTAAATGCGGAGAAAAATACGAACGCACTGTGAAACGTGATAATGATGGTAGATACACCACAACAGTTTCTTTTAAAACTAGTCCAGACCAATTACAACGACTGTGTAAAGAGACTAAACATCAAGAACAGTACAGTTTAAAAAATTCATCTCTATCGTATAACACAAAACATCCAATCATACGTTCGTCAAAATCTGCAACAGTACAAGGTTACACAGCAATCTAAGGCACCCAATGGCACTTCACCCCGCCGGCAGCTCCTCACTAAGGAGGATTATGGGAGGCGGGAGCAAAGGTATTGGAAACACACCCAGCAAGCGATGCTACCGTCACAAAACGCCAAGAAAACCAAGTTCATGGAGTACAACTGAGAAAGGGTTCTTCAAAGTTGTGGTACTTCATAATAGCATTGATGCTAATATTCACCAGTTCAACAGGAGCCAATTATACAATAAAATATCCAACTCCTGGACTATATGTTGAGCACATTGGTCAAGCACAAATTCAGCGAGGTATATTCAAGTTAGATGTAGAATTCAACAGGACAAAAATTTTACAAGACATAAATTCCACATCCACGGCTGTAAAGCAATTTGAGAAGCTATGTAAGGAAGCGAAAAAGTTGTCATCGTCTACCCAATGCACTAGTTTTCTACATCATCTTCATGAACAACAGAGTGAGGCACAATGGATACTAGAGGGTATTAACGCGGTTATCAAGAATCGACGAAAAAGAGGCCTGTTTGGAAAACTACTGACTTCAATATTTGGTGTCAACGACGAAGTTTATACCGACATCGAATCCCTGGAGAAGAACAAAAAAGAACTCATCATGACATCGAACCATCAAACTAGATTCGTGTTATCTGCACTATCAACCTTCAACAAGACAGAAACTCGCGTCAACGATCGTCTCGAGAGATTTAGAAGAAAATTGAATCAAGGACTTTGTTTTGGATATCAGGATCCTATTATTCTTGTAGTTCATTATAAATGTATATTTTTTATTGAATGTGCTTTATTTTCTCGTTTTGTTTAAAGTGACATACAACCTTTTATATATTATTTATTTTGTTGCTATATCAACTCTATGTTTTTTCTACATAAAGGCAGCCTATATTATCTGAACTGATATAGCCACATAGTAATATAAATGAACAGACTTCAAGCTATTCGAGCGAATCAAGGGTGGTTTGCAAGAGTCGATTTTCATGATCTCAACATTCACATACTCAACGCATATCAGCTCGCAACCAACGTCCTAACAGAAGTATGTCATCACTACACTCATTTGTTAAATATAAATTTGGGAAATGACAACGTGTATGAAGTGATTTCACCATTACATATTCATCAAATGATCAGCGACGCCAACAAAAAACTTCCATCAAATATATACATTCTTACATCAATTATCAAAACTAGAGTGATTCACAAAGATGATATTATTCGAATTCAAACCTTTTTTCCGATGGCAGAGATCGCCGAATTTGACGTCGTCAAGGTCACCACAATACCACTTAAAATACAAAATGGATCTTGCTGGGTATTCGATATTCCAAACAACATAATTGCAGTAGACTACAACAACCAATTATACTTTGAAATGGCGGATGAAGAATACAGAAGATCAACCGCACTTGATGAAAACAAGTGTCTTTGTTCCCCGACAACCGTAAAGAACATTGAAACCAACAACAATTGCATTATAAATGAATTGTATAACCGACAAGAACAGAATGGTTGCCACATAGTCGAGATGAAACTTCACTCTGTGATTTGGAAGCAGCTATATATGATCAACACCTGGCTATTCATCTCCACTAGCCCGCAAAAAATCGCCGTCATCTGCAATGGAATGAGGGAGGATGTTCAACTGGATAAGGTCGGAATCATCCAAATTACAGAAGACTGCATCATCAAAACTAAACAAAAAATTCTCACCTCTAAGAATGATGACAGTCTTACTATACGTGGCAGCTACAACAAAGCCGTATCACTGCCAGAAAAATTTACGTTAAGAACCACCCCGAAGCCGATGTCACCAGTCATGGAGGACGAACCAGTGTTATCCGTTTCCGAGAACCTAGCAGAACTTATGGACGAGCAAAATGCAATACATCAACAAATAGCAGATACAGTGTGGCACAACATCAGACAGTATGGTGCTGTAACTAGCACCGTAACAACAATCGCCATATTAGCCCTATGCATTCCACTGTGGTTGGGCATCCGTTTATTACGAAGACAACTTAAGAAACCAAGGGAACTGACCGACAAGGATGAGGATATGTCTCTGCGCCCAATCCCACGTCAAAGGCAGTTCAATATGAATCCCGCCTCATCAACCAGCACGATCCACATACAGAGTCAGCATGCAGCCATTGACGAGGAGTCAAGATCTCTACAACCTCTCTACGCGGAGGTCCACGCAACCTAACCAGTGCTTATTGGTGAACTCAAATGTGTGGTGATAGTTTAGGAAACGTTACATTTAACTTAGATATCTTTCCCGGCGGGGCAATTTGTTTAATCTCATTAAACAATTTTCTTTCTTATTTTTATTATTATTCTTACTATTACATATAATAAAGATTAACCCTACAAACTTCCCTGATATCATAATATATAGCAATTAACTTAAGTAATAATATTTAAAGTTATTAAATTCATTGTTAAATTGAATTCTTAATACATAGAAACAGGTGAACGACAATTTGCTGAGTTGCAACCTCAGCAAATAACACGAAATTAGGCTAGACATTCCGATACTAGTGCGACTGCACTCAAATATTGTACCATCAGCAATCAATGATTCAGAGTTTGTAACCATGTTTAAAATATTTCCTATGTATTTTGTTTTACACTTTGTAAATTGTTGAGAACCTCTAGAATAAGTTTTAGGATAGATTTTGTATATATAGTTGATAAAACATTACAATAAACCAGTTAACAAATGCTCTGTGTTTGTGACTCAACCCTACACAAGCTACCCCAGCTTGTTCAAGCGAAAGAAACACAAATAACAACGCTAACGTCGCCAGCTCGTCTCATGCAAGAACGAACGGTACTTCTACCAATCTTTTGGCTAGCGGACGATTGGATAATGTTTATTTACAAACAGCTTGTGCACATTTGATAATTAATAACGACGATGGTCTGATTAGACTAGTATTGGATGGTGGCAGTCAACTAACGTTTATGAAAGAAAGCCTATCACGAAAATTGGGATTACACGTGATTGGTACACATAGAATTTCCATTCAAGCTTTCGGAAAAGCCACTCGTGCGCCTGCTAGATTATGTAATCGAGTAGAAGTCAATTTAAAGAGCATGTATAACGAACAGATCATAACGATTAATGTTGTCGAGGTACCAGAAATTTGCTTTGACACATTGAAACCGCCTTCATTGCGGGAACGAACGATACGCGAGTCTGTTTAGTTTACTGCCATTGAAAATACCCTTTTTATATCGCTATTCCGTCAAATAAAAGCAAGACACGCAATGGCCGTCCGGATGTGTCATGGGGGATGTCATATAATTTTAAAATCTGCAAAAGAAGTAAAAAAAATAGTAGTGACATTGGCATGTCTCACTTAGATTTAGAGACACAACATAGGAAAAGTTTTAATTTTTATCCTGATAGTTTTAGCAAATTATCCCCTTGAAAAACCGGGGAGAAGTTAGATAAAAGTTAGCAACAAAAAAAAAAATTCAACCGATTTGAATGTGCTATACCACTTTAGAGAGCCCATAACGTTGTTTTATTAATAACTATTTTTATTATTTTAGCAAAATGACTATGACCGAAACGCTTGATTGGGTATTCAGCAATTTTGCGATAAATTCTTTTTCAATTACGTACAGGTTTAACACCATTACCACTTGTTTCTAGTTTTAGAGAATGGGTTTAAACTTGGAGATCATTACATTCATTACATTCATATATACCAACAGTTTACACACCATGTTCCCACAAAAACAACATTTTTAATTTAAATTACACATTACAATGTTACGCGACAAAAAAATCGATTAGCAAGATTTTTCTTAGTATTGTACTGCATTGTAATACAATATCATTTAATTAAATGGATGACGCAGTAGTTTATTCAAATAACGGTCTGAATGCATTGTTTACATGACCACGCTACTTTCAGTTTCATTAAATTTGTGCGAAACACTTTTAAGAAATATTACGCATCAACAATTTAGCAGCAAGTACTATTTCAGTTTAATAAATATTGTATTGTTAAATGTAGTTGGTTCTGTAATACATATTATGAGCACATCCTAAGGAAATAAACAATAATATTATCTTTTCAAACAAAACGTGGCACGAATATTATACAACACAACGGGTATATAAATAACATTATTATTAACAACTTTATCACTGCATTAGTTTATCGAAATAGTAATCTGTAGTCTTGTCATGCTAGTGTATAAAATGAATCAAATAAATTAGTCCATAAGTTCTACATTCGACAACTCTTAAGGTACGATCAGACGAGCGACGTTTTACAGCCCGACAGTCGTGATGCCAGATACTCTGAATGTTCACTTAATAACGTTGAATAAGAGCTAATAAAATATATGAACTGGACAAATTGATTCGGATAGTGCATTTGAAACTGTTAAATTTTATTTCTTGCAGCACGACTATCGAACCACAAAAGTCACTCGTCTGCCCGTTCCCTTAATCTTAATATACGCCGCTATTCACATAAAACATTAACAGAAAACTGAAACGACCGCAAATCGTATCCTTAAACAGTTGGTTGTGGTGTAATAAATAAGGGAATGTAGGGTTTTAATGTCTTTACGAAAATATCTAAATTATCGCATATATTGCTAAATTATTAAGAAAAAAAACCGTTTACTGCTCAATCAAATTTAAATGAAATACCTACATATGAAAGTAAAGAAATTCTTAAAAAAGTAAAGAAATGTTAGCTTTCAGATCGTACTTTATATGAAATCCTTCTGCTCAATAAAAGATGACAATGAAATACACATGGTTGTCGTTATTACCTAACGAAACGACGACGTATCGTTTTATTTCGAACAGCCGTAACTCTTCGAATTTAATTGCTATCGCTAAATTCGGTAATCATTTACAGGTTCAAAGTTCCTATGCTCGGAGGTGATAGCGCCCATCAGAAGCGAGGTGGATGACATAAGTTTGATCATAATCAACTTCGAGGACATGACTACAGTGCCATCTGCATCGCTCGAGAACAGTCCGGCAGGAAAAGCTCGTCTGAGCAAATGTAAGTTGACCTTTCTTTTATTATAATAATCTTATGACTTACCAGCATATTCGTTATTGCCATCATCGTCTTCGGTAGGCTGACTTCAGAAGTCCAGACTTCGACCTGAAACAAAAAGAAGTACTTATAAATTATAACGTAACATAAATAATAATATGACGTTCATCAATGTTTAATACAGTATTTTAATTAGTTAAATGAAATCAAGTAATGAGAATCCAGTAACAAGTCTATTTGTAAAAACAGCAAAACAGCAACAATATAACAAAATTCTTTTTGGTTTGTTGGACTGTTTGAAACGGCATAAATGTAATAAAACGCCAAAAATAGTTGTTTAATATTTATGTATTGCAAAAATGTTCTTATTGGTGTTTTCTTATTGGTGTGATACAACTGTTTTTTTATGAGCATCATACCTTTTAAAATTACCTTTACTTGTAGGTACAAGATGTCCCATAAGGGCGTGACACAACTTATGTTATTAATGGAACACCTATATTGCGGCACTTTTTTTTTTCTTTTTAATTTCTAAGCCAATAACTATCACCAACATAGTAATACCAAGACCAATTGTTTTTCAGTTATTGCAACGTTTGATGCAATAAAATGTATTTAAACATAAAATCGGTTAATAACACAATGGAACAAGGGTCCTACAACCAGATCAGGGATCACATATATTTAATAATAATAATGTTTATTGTGTTAAATTACATGAGGTAGTTTGTTGTAGAACATTATTGCAAAATAGTTGGCACTGTTTTTGTTTTTTGAAGGCGACAAAATGGCTCCACCTTATCATATTGCGACAGATTTTCTTTAACATAATTTAAACTATGATATATGTACAATGCTGGTAAAGTTAAGATTGTCAGTTTTTTAAAAAGTGGCCTGGTTTCATCTCTATAATGAGCACCGGCTATAATTCTAACGACTCTGCGTTGTATGGAGAAAAGTCTATCAGCTGAAGCTGCATGCCCCCATAATAGGATTCCGTATGAAAGTACCGACTGAAACAAACTAAAATAAACGCTTCTAAGCAAAGTTTCCGACACCTTACCAGCGATGTTGCGGAATAAACATGTGATGGATGACAGTTTATTGGCTACATATTCACAGTGATGAAAATAAATCAGCTGAGGATCGAACACTATGCCCAACAGTTTCGCATGACTGCAGTTATCGAAGTTATCGACAGGTCTTGTAGTGAATATGATATGTTGAGTTTTAGTTCTGTTCAGTTGTAACATGTTGGCGTCGAACCATCTGTCCAGCTCATGTTTCAGTCTTTCGGTTTGCGATAGCACTTCATCAATGCACCTACCAAACATCACTTTTCATAGGTCAAGTCATCAAAGTGTTTTGACAGGTCTAAGATCCATTTTATTTGAAGTAAAGTATTTCGCTTGAATTAGCCTTCTGTGCATACGTTCTCATAACAGATTGTTCAAAATATTACGAATCAACAAGTTTTTTGTGTATTATTTTATCAAGTCAAGTTATACAGACATTCTGTGCATTAAAATATTGGAAGTGATCAAATAAAATTAAAAATTCACGAAATAAGTTTTGTTACATATGTGTTATGTAGTGAGACACATACAAATAATACGGAAAAGGAACCATCCTCTACCAAGTGCGCCATCCACTTGATCATCATCGATTTTTGACACAAGAAATTTCGCCTGTTTGAAGAAACTTGCCTGATTGGACAGAGTGTCTGAAATCACTCTGTCAAATCAGGCAAGTCGTGAATATTCACCATTTGAAGTTTTAGGAATACCTCCCTTATAAACCATTGCGAACTGAATGATTTGGTTAAAGACTTAGGTTTATCAAAAGAAAACGCCGAGTTATTGGGTTCTAGGCTACAGGAATGGAATCTTTTCGCACGAGGTGTAAGGAGCCTTTTGAAGCATATTTTAAAATGGGAAGATATTTGCGTGTATGTCACGATGTTGAGGGTCTTATGAACGAGTTTGATATTCCCCACGATCCTTCTGAATGGTGGCTTTTTATCGATTCATCAAAATACAGCTTGAAAGGAGTACTTTGGCATATTCTTTGAATTTATGTGTTTGTTAACTGATTTTGATACAGTTTTTTAAAGTATCGCTGTATCTGCAAATCTAGACGTGTTACAATAATTCCACTTTCAGTTTCTAGTTATTTAAGGCAAATATGATCATGAACAAATATTTTTTTTTTGTATCAGAAAGATGGAAATTTTTTTCCTTGTGTAATATAACTTATAACGTAGTACATCTACTATGTTCACAATGTGACACATTTACGGTTTCACCCTGTATATTGATATTTATGTAGTGGTATAGTTAATTTACCACTACATAAATATCAATCATTTTGGGGATATTCACAGTTTTTGTCAAAGTTTTTGATAACAAGATGTAATGATATGATAGGTTACTTAATTGTTTTCAATTGGCCCCGTATAGAGTATTCTATTGTGACAGCGATTAACAATAAAACATACTATTTTCAGTAGCACTGGTTCTAAAACATACATTTTCAACAATAAAGCATACACTGAAGTAACACGGAATTTTATGAGTCCATGGTTTTCGGAGATAGGTACATATATGAATCTTTTATTAACATTACGTATTTTATTTATTGACATTACGTGTTATGTATATTGCCAAATTCACCCTGTACCACTACATAAACATCAATCATTTTAGATAGTCAAGAATTGACCATTTGAAAACAACAGGGGTTGGTATCATCCACGATGTAGGTATATGAAAAGCTTGAATCTTGATTATTTCAATGTCGAAAATGTGTGTTTACAAAAAAAAGAAGCTACAGAAGCATACTTTATTTTCATAGTAAAACAGAACAGCTAGAGGGTACAAATAGCTTCAATACTGTTTTTTACCATATGAACCTATTTCTGAAAGAAAACTGTGGCTTGACGGACAGTTTTTACTGAAATTTTTGCAATTAGCATGAGAAAATCAGTCAGCCGCTGATCACAGTTTGTGACAAATTTTACAAAAACAAAACAGTACATCTTTATACAGTGGTAAAATTTGCATTTCTGTTGAAAAGTGTATAAACTACATAGATTCCAAAAATGTAACTGTATACGTAGGGTGACCAGCTTATGGTGAAAGCATAATTATTTTTCATAAATCCTCAGAACTTCTCACTTGTTTAAAATACAATATTTCTGATCTAAAATTCTATTAAGAGAACATTTTTGAGAATTAAATTCTTACTACTTATAAAATATAACATTCCTGACCCAGGACAAGTTTATCATTCAGAACGAACACCTGCATCTTGCATCTGATTTTTGCGAATTAAAATCTTTATCGTTATAAAATACAACATTCCTGACCTAAGCCAAGGTGAATTAAAATCTTTATAGTCCAGACTATCTGTTATTTTATTGCATCCAGTTTTTGTGAATTAAATTATTTACAGTTATACCGGGTGGTCGTTTTTAAAAAAGGTCCCTGAATAAACTTGTAGGACGCAAAAGTGAAATGAGATGGCGATATCCGTTTCATTGCAGATGGCGCTGCAATCGGTGAAAATGAGGTTAACTTCATTTTTTTTTAGACATTCTCGGAACAAAGTTTTTCTAAAATTAGCGAAAACGTACTTGAGGTACACAACAGGAATGAGACTTTACCTAATTTAACTCCGTTATCCGTAGAGCGAAAGAGATTATAAATCAAATTTGAAAGAGTACATTGTATATTCGGTTGTGTTATTGTTATTTATTTTTAAGTAAAAATGTTTCTATTTTTATTCGAAATAAATGTTTATTGCGTGTTAATATTATTAAATAATCGCCGAAAACGATTGTGTTTATATACTGTGGAAAAACTCGGAAGAAGTCGGTCCAACCCGGAAGGAGAAGCGGGCGGCTTAAGATGAATTCATTTTCAAATCAATAGTTCAGTAGAATTAAAAGAGTAGAGTAGAGACCGCGAGAAGTTTTCGAACGTGCGCGACGTGTGTAGATTCATTAGTGTAACACAGACATTATATAACGTATTATAATTTTAGTTATTTGTTTATTAAACAAAGCTTTTTTATGAAACGTGGGTTTTAATGAAGATTTCCTACATTTTGGTGCCGAAACCCGGGAAGCTTTGTAACTTTAACGCGGTAAATAACTAAAAACAACGAACTAAACGTGTAACGAGTAAATAACGAGTGTAATCACGAAACAACGATGGATTCTACATTACGAAAAACTTGTCGAACACAACTAACGAAGCTAATAAATAGTGCCAAAGATTTAATGAAACAACAAGCGGTCGCAGATAATATCGTGGATGAAATTGAAGTGTTGATTGCGCGTATAAAGGCGGTCCGTCCATCAAAGTGAATTTGGATACCATCAACGATAAATTGGCACCAACCATCAGTGAAGAACAAATGGAAGAAGAATGTTTGAAAATCCTGGAATACAACGACCAAGCGGTTGAAGTGATAGCGCGATTGCAGAGGTATCAACGAACAAAGGAAGCAGTACCTGCAGCACCTCAACCACTTCAAGCACCTGAGACAACGAGCACCGATCAAACAACGCAACGCAACGATGGAGGATCTCCGCAAGGAATAAACTCGGTGAGATTACCCCCAACCAGAATTAATTAAATTTGACGGTGACATCGCGTCTTGGCCAGCGTTTTGGGAACAATATTCTTCAGGGATCCACGAAAACGCGAATTTGAACAAGTGCGCGAAATTCGCGTATCTAAAGGCGCGGCTCCACACTCGCGCCGCGAATCGCGGCTTGAATTCTCGCTGCGATTGTCCCGCGCTAATCTTGAACGAAAAGCATGCCCCTCCACACTCGCAAATTCGCAGTGTAGTTTGCGCTTTCAACTATGGATGTCGAATCAGCTTAAAATCGTATCTTACCGGTCGCGCCGCGGTGACTATATCGGGTTTAACGACCAGTCGATCATCGTACGAAGACGCGATTGATATGTTAAAGGCGGAATATGCTAATCCGGAACGCATAGTAGACATTTACGTGCAAAAACTCTTATCAATCGCACCGGTAAAAAGTGAAAGAGACATAAACGGGCTCCGAAAATTATATAACGCGGCTTCAACGTTTGTGCGGTCCTTATCAACGCTCGGTATTTCGAAAGAACAATACCGCCTTTTGGCAAAATCAACTGTATTCAAAGCCTTGCCGTATAAGTTACGCGTGTCGTTCAATAAAGAAAAAATAAATAGTAAGTCGACCGAAGACGAAACACTATCGGTCAGCAATAACTCACAACGCGCCAGCGATAATGTCAACTACGAGAAACAAATTAACGCCTTTACTGCAGTTTCTGAAGAACGAAATAGAGTCACTCGATCTAGCCGACTTCGAGGCGGGTACCGGGCTTCATAGGGACGCCGAAAAGAGTGGCAATGCCACATACAAGTCGAGAAACAGACATGATAAATTTACCGCCGCCGGTTTATTTACACCTGTAAACGGATGCTTATTTTGCAAGTCGCAATCACATGATGAGGCCTATTGCCGCGGAACATTAACGATTAACGAAAGAAAGGAGATTTTAAAACAAAATCGACGTTGTTTTCTATGCACTAAGCCAAACCAAACATCTAAGTTTTGTAAAATAAATATTCAATGCAACAAATGTAAACGCAGGCACGCAACCTCTTTGTGTAATCCTCGTAGACCGTCATCAAGCGAAAGAAACACAAATAACAACGCTAACGTCGCCAGCTCGTCTCATGCAAGAACGAACGGTACTTCTACCAATCTTTTGGCTAGCGGACGATTGGATAATGTTTATTTACAAACAGCTTGTGCACATTTGATAATTAATAACGACGATGATCTGATTAGACTAGTATTGGATGGTGGCAGTCAACTAACGTTTATGAAAGAAAGCCTATCACGAAAATTGGGATTACACGTGATTGGTACACATAGAATTTCCATTCAAGCTTTCGGAAAAGCCACTCGTGCGCCTGCTAGATTATGTAATCGAGTAGAAGTCAATTTAAAGAGCATGTATACCGAACAGATCATAACGATTAATGTTGTCGAGGTACCAGAAATTTGCTTTGACACCTTGAAACCGCCTTCATTGCGGGAACCAACGATACGCGAGTTTTCAACGAGTTTCAATCTCGCAGATTATAACGTAGATCAACGAAACATAAACGGCATTTCACTTCTGGTTGGGGCGGACAATTACTGGAAATTGGTAACGGGTGAAACGAAGACACTGACAGAAGATTTAACGGCAGTCAATACCAAATTGGGATGGACACTGCAACGGTGCTAAACGTACAAGCACATTGGGATAATGTGGACTTGAAAGACTTTTGGTCTCTAGAAACGATCGGTATAAACGCGAACGAAAAACAAACAAATGATTTTACTGATAAGTTCATACAAAACAAAGTAACGTGGAACTCTGAACGATATGAGGTGTCATTGCCTTGGAAAAGTAACGAACATTTGCACAATAATTACACGGCAGCATTAGTGCGGGTAAAAAGCTTAAGCTCAAAGTTATTACGAAACAGAAAATTAAGCGAATATGATCGGGTAGTGCGCGAATATTTAAATAACGATTGTGCGGAACGCGTATTGACTGACATTACCGTAAAACAAACTTATTACATGCCACATCGCGCCGTGTATAGGTATGATAAGGACTCAACGAAAATTCGGGTAGTGTTCAACGCGTCTGCCCACGCGCCGGGATTTCCATCCCTTAACGAACGTTTACATACTGGTGATAATTTGGTCCCTGATTTGTTACGCATTTTATTGAACTTTAGAATAGGATCAGTCGGATTAGTGGCGGACATAGAAAATGCGTTTCTTCAAATAGCGCTAGCAGAAGAAGACCGTGACGCTCACCGTTTCCTCTGGTATGCAGACCCAGTCCCTGATGATCTGATGTCATCAGCTGACTTGCTAGAGCTTGTCACTTATCGCATGAAACGTGTAACTTTCGGAGTGACAACGAGTCCGTTCCTATTGTCGGCGACCCTACGGAAACATTTAGAAAATCAGCGAGAAAATTATTCAACAACGGCAGAGAAATTACTGAAATCATTCTACGTCGACGATTTGGTTGTAGCGGTTGATGACGTGAACGAAGCCAACGAGCTGTTTGAACAGTCCACGCAGAGTCTTCAAGCAGCAAGCATGAACCTGCGAAAATGGTTGTCCAGCAACACTACAATGCAACGACGCGACGGTTCAAAGAAGAACCTAGAGAAACGAAAGTGCTAGGTATCCTGTGGGACACACTCACTGATGAGTTTGGAGTTAATATCAGCTCAGATCTGGAGGATGAAAACGGCGTGCCAGTAACGAAACGCAATATTCTCCAAGCGATACGAAGATATTCGATCCATTAGGCATACTTGGACCATTCACCATTAGAGCAAAAATACTTCTACAGTAGATCTGGAAGAAAAAATTCAACTGGGATGACTGCCTAGACTGCCTAGAGGGACATTTCAAATCTGAGTGGTTAAAATGGTATAACGAAATACAATGGCTAACAGCAATGCGAGTCCCCAGATGCATTCTTAAAAAGAGAGGGGATGAAGTTGAATTACATGTCTTTGCCGACGCCAGTTTGTAGGCATACGGAGCAGTTGCTTATCTTAAATGCCTATCCACCACCGAGTGCCAATACTTAATGTAAAATCAAAGACGTAACTTTTTGGTCGGATTCCAAAATAACGCTGTGTTGGATACGAGGAAGAACACAGAAATGGAATCCATACATCCAAAATCGAGTAGATGAAATACACCGATTGAGTCCAGGTACTTGGAGACATTGCCCAGGAAAGCAGAATCCTGCAGATCTGCTCACAAGAGGAATTGCTGCGAAGGTATTGGTTGAATCCGAAGTATGGCAACATGGTCCAAATTGGTTGAATCAGAACAATAACGAATGATGAATATTTTGAATGTTCCGATGACGTCACAAGTTTTCTTCTGCAGTCCGAAGAAGAATACACAACGCAAAATGAGCCAATTTTTGACATAGGCAAATTTAGTAGATTGGAAAACATTCTTCGAGTTACAGCATGTGTGATGAGATTCATCAACAACGCTAGAAAGGCAACAGCACAAGTAACAGGAGAATTAGAATCGAATGAATTGGTGAAGGCCGAAGTTTATTGGTTAAAATTTGTACAACGAATAACGTATCCAAACGAGGTGAAAACCCTAAACAAACGAAAGCCACTAGATCCGTTATCATCAATTTTGAGACTGAATCCATTCATGGACGACGATGGTGTCATCAGACTTGGACTCAGATTAGACGAAACTCCATTGCCGTACGAAACCAGACATCCTGTCTTATTACCAAAACGATCAACACTTACCGAAAAGATAATTTGGGACAGTCATGAGAAGATACTTCATTTTGGTGTAAACGCCACACTAGCAGACACTAGAAAAAGATATTGGATCATTCAAGAAGCAAGGACGACAACGTATAAAGTCAACACTTAGTCACTGCCTGAAATGTAAGCGACTCAAAGGTAAATCTGGACAGGAAATATTTGCACCGCTACCGAAAGAACGTATGACGATGGCGAACCCATTCAAGGTAACAGGTGTGGATTTTGCTGGTCCTTTATACGTCAATGTTAACAACAAGAGAATAAAATCCTATATAATGTTGTTTACATGTCCTACAAGCAGATCTGTACATTTGGAACTCGTACAGGATTTAACGACTGAAAGTTGTATAAGAGGTCTCCGTAGATTCATTTCCCGAAGAGGAGTACCAAATATCATATACTCAGAT
Source organism: Aphodius granarius (assembly GCA_963971325.1). Lineage (NCBI taxonomy): Eukaryota > Metazoa > Arthropoda > Insecta > Coleoptera > Scarabaeidae > Aphodius > Aphodius granarius. The sequence continues at coordinate 15,393,848 of OZ020222.1, read as the reverse complement.
AACGCAAAAACTTTTCATCGAACTGCTTATGAATTAAAAGAATTGTCAAAAATGCTGGAGAGCACCCAAGTGCAAGAACTTGCAAGGAAATATCGAATTCAATGGCGCTTCATCATTGAACGAGCAGCATGGTGGGTCGGCTTCTGGGAAAGAATGGTGAAGACAGTAAAAGATGCCTTAAAAATAACACTTGGAAAGACATTCATAGATAGAGAAGAAATGCAAACAATTCTGACAGAGGTTGAAGCAACGGTCAATTCTCGACCTCTAACCTATGTAAGTGACGATACTACCAATCTCCTGAATTTATCACCATCACACTTCCTATTGGGAACTTCAGATACCGGACTCAGTTTCGACATAAGAACGAAAGAAATAAAACAAAATGATGTATTGAAGCAGTGGAGAGATAGAGAAACAGTAATAAGCAAATTTTGGGAGATATGGCGAAGAGACTATCTACAGCAATTACGAACAGCATATAATAAAAAACAGTCTAAATCACATCCGTTTGAAAAAGGAGAGATAGTCCTGGTACACGATCAAAATTTACCAAGGCTACAATGGAAGCTAGGAAGGATTATTAATTTGTACCGTGGAAAAGACGATAAAGTAAGAGCATACGAAGTTAAAATGCCAAATGGTTCGACATTAAGACGACCGGTGCAACATCTGTATCCCATGGAGATCCATTCTTCTTCGCCGGGTGAGGATGTGGAAAAACTCGGAAGAAGTCGGTCCAACCCGGAAGGAGAAGCAGGCGGCTTAAGATGAATTCATTTCAAATCAATGGTTCAGTAGAGTTAAAAGAGTAGAGTAGAGACCGCGAGAAGTTTTCGAACGTGCGCGACGTGTGTAGATTCATTAGTGTAACACAGAAATTATATAACGTTTTATAATTTTAGTTATTTGCTTATTAAACAAAGCTTTTTTATGAAACGTAGGTTTTAATAAAGAGGCCCCTAAATACAAAAATTTTACGATTACTAACAGTCCGTTAATACAACAAAAATTTGCATCTGCAAACATTGTCCGAATACCACTCAACGTACTCGTAAGCATTAACTAAAGATTCAGTTTTGGCAACTAAATTTAGTACATCAGCGACCATATTCCTAAATAGGCGCGATGTATAACATTTTCTTTTTGGGTAAAAGCAAAAAAACTGTGTAACTACATGAATAATATTACAAACATCTAGTTTCATCAGATTTTGAGTAAAAAAAACCCAAATCTAATCAAAACTAAAACTTGCAACAGTATAATAAATAATAAACATATGATAGTAACGCTAACGCGAGTCGCTAAAGTCGAAATCCTATATGATGGCCATAACATCTTTCAGAACCAATATTATGTCAGACGACGCGGTGCCGATATAATCGCTAATGAGTTTCTCCTGTCCAGTTAATCGTGCGAGGGCTTCCTTCAGACAGAGCTTGAGGTTCGGACAGAACAGAAGAGGATTTAGGCTTACCGGATATCAGACACCACCGAGTGACGTAACGGCGGCTGAAGAGGAAGCAGACACCTTAGAACAATGGTGAGTGTTGAGACAATTAACCCGGGGGAAGTTAGCAATAAAAGTTAGCAATAAGTTTGCTTTTCAACCGATTTTAATAAATTATACATCATTTTAAAGCTCATAACGTCCTGATACCCCATGAGTTTTGCCCGATCGATCAAATCATAATTAGTGTGATAAAATTACGAATGAAAGTTGACATTTTCGACAATTTGGTAAAGTTTTCGGCATCTTATCTCGGCTATGACTTAACCGACCATAATGAGCAATACATTAATCGAAAGCACAAGTCTTTATGTACACCCCATAGTTTTGCCCGATCGATATTATAACAATTACCGCCTGAAAAAAAAATAACAGTACTAGCGTCGCGTCGTGGGGATTTGGACAACACAGTGCAACCGCATGCCTTGAACACCGATCAACAAAAGCGTAAAAAATAAACACTTCCTGTCATCCGATTTTAACAAATTATGCATCAATCGATAGCTAAGGGTGGCAACCACTTATGCTAGTTTTGCCCGCTCGCGATTCAAACAATTAGCAGGAAAAATAATTAACAAAGTTTGTGTTCCGGAGACATAGAGAATGGACCGGGTCGGGTGTTACGGTGGACAAAAGCAAGTTTTTTAAGCACATCCGGTTATCCGATTTTAACAAATTATGCACCAATCGATAGCTAAAGGTGGCAACCACTTATGCTAGTTTTGCCCGCTCGCGATTCAAACAATTGGCTGGTAAGAATAATTAAAGAAGTTTGTGTTCCGGAGACATAGAGAAAGGACCGGGTCGGGTGTTACGGTGGACAAAAGCAAGTTTTTAAGGACTTCCTGTCATCCGATTTTAACACATTATGCACCAATCGATAGCTAAGGGTGGCAGCCACTTACGCTAGTTTTGCCCGGACAAGATTCAAACAATTAGCAGGCAAGAATAATTAACAAAGTTTGTGCTCCGGAGACATAATGAAAGGACCGGGTCGGGTGTTACGGTGGACAAAAGCAAGTTTTTTAAGCACTTCCTGTCATCCGATTTTAACAAATTATACACCAATCGATAGCTTAGGGTGGCAACCACTTATGCTAGTTTTGCCCGGTCGCGATTCAAACAACTAGCGGGCGAGAATAATTAACAAAGTTTGCGCTCCGGAGACATCGAGAAAGGCCCGTGTCGGGTACAACGGTGAACCAAAGCAAGTTTTTTAAGCACTTCCGGTCATCCTATTTTAACAAATTATGCACCAATCGATAGCTAAGTGTGGCAGCCACTTATGCTAGTTTTGACCGGACAAGATTCAAACAATTAGCGGGCGAGAATAATTAACCAAGTTTGCGTTCCGGAGGCATAGAGAAAGTGCCGGGTCGGGTGGTACGGTGGACAAAAGCAAGTTTTTTAAGCACTTCCGGTTATCCGATTTTAACAAATTATGCACCAATCGATAGCTAAGGGTGGCAACCACTTATGCTAGTTTTGCCCGCTCGCGATTCAAACAATTAGCGGCTAAGAATAATTAAAGAAGTCTGTGTTCCGGAGACACAGAGAAAGGACCGGGTCGGGTGTTACGGTGGACAAAAGCAAGTTTTTTAAGTTCTTCCGGTCATCCGATTTTAACAAATTATGCACCAATCGATAGCTAAGGGTGGCAACCACTTATGCTAGTTTTGCCCGCTCGCGATTCAAACAATTAGCGGGAAAAATAATTAACAAAGTTTGTGTTCCGGAGACATAGAGAAAGGACCGGGTCGGGTGTTACGGTGGACAAAAGCAAGTTTTTTAAGCACATCCGGTTATCCGATTTTAACAAATTATGCACCAATCGATAGCTAAGGGTGGCAACCACTTATGCTAGTTTTGCCCGCTCGCGATTCAAACAATTAGCGGGTAAGAATAATTAAAGAAGTTTGTGTTCCGGAGACACAGAGAAAGGACCGGGTCGGGTGTTACGGTGGACAAAAGCCAGTTTTTTAAGCTCTTCCGGTCATCCGATTTTAACAAATTATGCACCAATCGACAGCTAAGGGTGGCAACCACTTATGCTAGTTTTGCCCGCTCGCGATTCAAACAATTAGCGGGAAAAATAATTAACAAAGTTTGTGTTCCGGAGACATAGAGAAAGGACCGGGTCGGGTGTTACGGTGGACAAAAGCAAGTTTTTTAAGCACATCCGGTTATCCGATTTTAACAAATTATGCACCAATCGACAGCTAAGGGTGGCAACCACTTATGCTAGTTTTGCCCGCTCGCGATTCAAACAATTAGCGGGAAAAATAATTAACAAAGTTTGTGTTCCGGAGACATAGAGAAAGGACCGGGTCGGGTGTTACGGTGGACAAAAGCAAGTTTTTTAAGCACATCCGGTTATCCGATTTTAACAAATTATGCACCAATCCATAGCTAAGGGTGGCAACCACTTATGCTAGTTTTGCCCGCTCGCGATTCAAACAATTGGCTGGTAAGAATAATTAAAGAAGTTTGTGTTCCGGAGACATAGAGAAAGGACCGGGTCGGGTGTTACGGTGGACAAAAGCAAGTTTTTAAGGACTTCCTGTCATCCGATTTTAACACATTATGCACCAATCGATAGCTAAGGGTGGCAGCCACTCATGCTAGTTTTGCCCGGACAAGATTCAAACAATTAGCAGGCAAGAATAATTAACAAAGTTTGTGCTCCGGAGACATAATGAAAGGACCGGGTCGGGTGTTACGGTGGACAAAAGCAAGTTTTTTAAGCACTTCCTGTCATCCGATTTTAACAAATTATACACCAATCGATAGCTTAGGGTGGCAACCACTTATGCTAGTTTTGCCCGGTCGAGATTCCAACAATTAGCAGGCGAGAATAATTAGCAAAGTTTGCGTTCCGGAGACATCGAGAAAGGCCCGTGTCGGGTACAACGGTGAACCAAAGCAAGTTTTTTAAGCACTTCCGGTCATCCTATTTTAACAAATTATGCACCAATCGATAGCTAAGGGTGGCAACCACTTATGCTAGTTTTGCCCGGTCGCGATTCAAACAACTAGCGGGCGAGAATAATTAACAAAGTTTGCGCTCCGGAGACATCGAGAAAGGCCCGTGTCGGGTACAACGGTGAACCAAAGCAAGTTTTTTAAGCACTTCCTGTCATCCAATTTTAACAAGTTATGCACCAATCGATAGCTTAGGGTGGCAACCACTTATGCTGAAGTGAGTGACATGAAGAAAGGACCGTGTCGGGTACAACGGTGTACAAACCAATGGATAAGGTTTAGAAAGTTTCTTTAAGTATAGTTTATATTTTTTTAAATACAAATCTGCAGTGTAGTTTTAAATATTTGAAGGTGCCAGCGTCCAGTGTCGCCTAGCGTCATGATAAAGCGGCATCAAATAGAAGATTTATTAATTAATCGAGTCCTCGTCATAATTTTATAACCAATGATATAGGATTTTCTGACGTTTGGCAGGGTAATGTATACATCTCATCCCGTTTATACATTTAACAGAGAACACAAAGGTACTGATCAATTACAAAAACATAAAGATGAAGATATAAATGTGCACCAACGAAAAAAATGACCTGTTATGGCCCGGCAAGCAGAAGGTCGTGGGTTCGGATCCTACCATAACAGATCATTTTTTCCGTTGGTGTACATAGTGAAAAACGAGATTTTTATCCTTATCTTAACTCCTGCGTATTTGATTCCAAATTTCAAGTTGTCGACATACACTGAGTTTCGGTGCTCAAGTTTGCAAGCTGGAATAATAAAGCTTTTGTTTTTTTAATAGTGCAACAACATAATTGTTGGACAATGTGATTTGTGATTTTGTGTATATCACGACGAACTTCGATAATTTATCGCAAATATTTACACCGGACAGGAACACAAATGAAATAATTGTTTGAATTTCGTCCGCGCAAAACTAGAATAAGTGGTTGCCACCCTAAGCTATCGATTGGTGCATAATTTGTTAAAATCGGATGACTGGAAGTGCTTAAAAAAACTTGCTTTTGTCCACCGTAACACCCGACCCGGTCCTTTCTCTATGTCTCCGGAACACAAACTTTTTTAATTATTCTTACCCGCTAATTGTTTAAATCGCGACCGGGCAAAACTAGAATAAGTGGTTGCCACCCTTAGCTATCGATTGGTGCTTAAAGTGCTTAAAAAACTTGCTTTGGTTAACCGTTGTACCCGACACGGGCCTTTCTCGATGTCTCCGGAACGCAAATTTTGTTAATTATTCTCGCCTGCTAATTGTTGGAATCTCGACCGGGCAAAACTCGCGTAAGTGGTTGCCACCCTAAGCTATCGATTGGTGTATAATGTGTTAAAATCGGATGACAGAAAGTGCTTATTTTTTACGCTTTTGTTGATCGGTGTTCAAGGTATGCGGTTGCACTGTGTTGTCCAAATCCCCATGACGCTAGTACTGTGTTATTTTTTTTTTTTCAGGCGGTAATTGTTGTAATATTGATCGGGCAAAACTATGGGGAGTACATGAAGACTTGTGCTTTCGATTAATGTATTGCTCATTATGATCGGTTAAGTCATAGCCGAGATATGATGCCGAAAACTTTACTAAATTGTCGAAAAAGTCGACTTTCATTCGTATTTTTAGTGCACTGATTATGATTTGATCGACCGGGCAAAACTTACGGGGTATCAGGACGTTATGAGCTTTAAAATAATGTATCATTTATTAAGATCGGTTGAAAAAAAACTTATTGCTAACTTCCCCCGGGTAGACAATTACAGAGAAATGATTTTAAAAACAACTTTTGTACCACGACTGAGAAAATAACAAATCTGCATTTAATCTTTCATTAATAACACCACCTTCACCAACATAACCACCACGTAAAAGACCACCGATTCACAAAAGCTTTTTTTTGCTTAATTTATACATTTTTTGACATCATAATAAAACTTCCATTAAAATTACCATAACGCGTTAAAAACCCGCTTTGTGTGGGGAATAAATTTCAGCCCAATGACGTCGAATTCGCCGACGCCTATCCTCGAACAGACATAGGTGTCAAAAACTGAAGTGCTTCTGGCTGCCACAGCTCACACCACCATTCCCGTGCCGCAACCTAAGGACTATACGACACTAACGATATCACACAGTGCCCCCGCAAGCGATCAGGTGTGCTTTGAGAGAGGAGAAAGCATTGATAGGGGTAGAACTCTTAATAATAGGTAGGTGTCTGACATCTATCAAGTTAACCCTACGTCAATAGTTTGGGAATCGTTAGGGAGGGTTTGGGAGAAGATTTTTTTCGTTTGGGAGTACACGGTTTTTGAGAAAATGAAAATTGTTTATATGACAGTCAACTTAGCCCCCCGACTTTCAAATTTTGTACATTCCTCGATTGCAATAGGTTGGAAATCGTTAGGGAGGATTAGGGAGTCCACTTTTGACGTTTGGGAGTTAGTAGTTTTTGTGAAAATAAATATAAAAGTTGAGAACATAACCTCACTTTATTTGTTTATGATTATAAAAGTTCTACCGCCTTTGTTACTCACATATTCTTTTGAAAATGTTTAGTACATCGTTAGGGAGAACTTATGAGTACTGTTTTGTTTGGGAGTACATGGTTTTCGAGAAAACTGAAATTGTTTTTCGAACAGCCCCGATCTTTACAATTTGGATATATTTTTATCGGAATAGGTTCGAAATCGTTATTTGTTACTAGAATATTAATTTAACTACCTTGTTAATGTTCTTATTTTATGTAGATATCATTTATTCTTGTTAACTAGTGACTTATTCTTTGTTGAATTAGCTAATAAATCAGATCAATAAAAGATTAAAAAAAATAACTGAACATCGAGAAATCAAATTGGAAAGGAAGTATTTTTCTTATATGTTATATTATACCCAACTTTCCGACAACCTCGTTGACGCATTGATAGACCTAAACCTTATGCATTCTTCGATTTCGTGAAGCTACTGACGTTTAAATATCAAAATTTGCCAATTTCCAATCATAGTGTAATCACAATATATTATGATAAAATCTGTACATCTCACACATCAATGCAGTGGTGAGTATGCAGCACAAAATACACATGTCCATTATTGGGCATGGAATAAGAGAAATTTTTTTATTATCCATTTCTCAGAAAATTTTATTCTTTATGAAAGTTGGTGGATGGAATGGATAATAAAAGATTTTCCCATATTGTGCGGACTTTCCTGGACACACTGTATACTTAGTAAAGAAACTTCTTCCATATTTCTTTTAATCTCCATTTTCCCCAATCTGATACATGTACGCACAATCATTTATTACATATAGATATATAACTCCGTGGCCAACATGACATTCGTACAAACAAGTTTCCCCGAAACCCATGCACTCCCAAACGAAAAAATGTACCAAAAAATCCTCCCCAACTATCTGCTAAACGTTTTGAAATAAATACCTGCGTAAGAAAGCCGGTAACAATTTTACAACGATAAAAAAAAACAAAGTGAGGTTATGTTTCCACCTTTCGTATTTACTTCCACAAACGTTACTAAAAACGATAAAACTGGACTCTCTCATCCTCCCTAACGTTTCAAAGCTATTCCGATAAAAATATATCCAAATTACAAAGATGGGGAGCCGTTCCTATAAACAATTTCAGTTTTCTAGAAAATCATATACTCCGTAACGAAAAAGTTGTACTCCCAAGGCCTCCCTAACGATGCACTAAAGGTTTTCAAAAAAATATTTGAGTAACAAAAGCGGTAGGACTTTTATAATCATAAACAAACAAAGTGAGGTTATGTTTTTTTTTAAACAACGTTTATTTTTTTTTCTACAATCATAATGTACATATGCACATCACACTGGTGTATCCCTCGAATCCTCGCCTCGGGAATGGGACGTGTCCTTTCTCGGGCGGCTAACGGCGGTGAGGGTTTATGGTGGTTTGTTTGCGGCTATGTGGTTAGGTTCGGTCCTCCATCATTCCTTCATAGATTTTCAATCATTCTTTCATAGATTTTTTCAGTGTTTGTTTGAAGTTCTGGTATGGGAGTGATTTGATATTTTCGGGCAGCGAGTTGTAGGAGTTAATGTCTTCACTCTTCAAGATCGGGGCACATCGGTTGGTTCGGTATTTCTCTGCTCTTATGTGGGTTGTTGATCGGGTCTTGTAGTTGTGGACATCTTTGGCTATTATTAGTTTCAGGTTTGTTTTTATCATGTTATTTCGTATTTATTGTATCAGAAGTGCTTTGTTCATCGTAATTCTCTGTTCTATTGTAATTCTCGGTTCTTTTGTCTTTTTATGAACATCTATTGTTGGAGGATCTTTAATATTTTGTTCTGTTGTCTTTGTAATTGGTTCAGGTTTGCTTTTGTTGGGTTACTCCATATATGCATAAGGTAATTGATGCGGGAAGTATATATGCTGTTATATATTGAGGTTTTCAAATGTCTGGGTAGTATTTTTGTTATTTTATGTAGTGCTGCTATGGTTCTTGCATTACTGTTCACTATTTTGTTTATGTGTCCGGTCCATGATAGTGTGTCGTTTATGGTGAGTCCTAAGTATTTCACCTCTCTTTTTTGTTGGATTGGTGTTTGGTTTAGTTTGATGTCTAGCTCAACTTTTTCTTTCTTGTTGGAGAATATTATATATTCGGTCTTCTTTGCGTTTATTGTAAAGCGAGTTTTTGGTGAACCATTCTTCTATTTTTGGCAGATCCCTGTCAATCTGTTCCTGAAGCATCTTAATGGTTTTTGCCGAGTATAGGATGCACGTGTCATCGGCGTACATATATATGTTTCCTTCCAGCGACATCTTCAGCAGATCGTTGGTGTATAAGATACACATTGTGGGTGGTAATATTCCTCCCTGTGGGATGCCGTATTCGGGCATTTCTTCTTCGCTGTACTGTCCTTGTATTCTTGTCATCTGTGGGCGATCGTTCATACAAGTTTGCAGCAATGTGAAGAATTTTCCTCGTATCCCCATTGATTGTAGTTTGGACATAAGACGGATTTTTGATATTGTATCAAATGCTTTTTTCAAATCTATAAATATGCACGCCACGAAATCTTTAGAGTTCATTCTTCTCTTTATCTCACTAACTAAGTCGAGAGTAGCGGATGTTGTGCCAGAGTTCTTTTGAAAAGCGTACTGTTGTGGATGGATTATGTTGTTGTTGTTGATGTGTTCTTGTAGTCTCTTTTGTATTACCTTTTCTAGGATTTTTCCCATAGTTGTGGTTAAGGCAAAAGGTCTGTAGTTTTCTGTCTTATTCTTGGCTCCCCCTTTATATACTGGTGTGATGACTGTTTTTTTTTTTTTTTTTTTTGGTGGTAAGTTTCCTCTGTTTAGAGCTTTATTGGTCAGTCGTGTAATTGTTGGTATTAGCTTTTGTTTGTTGTTCTTTATTAGGTTTGTTGTTATGTTGACAAATCCCGGTGCTTTATTTAGGTGTAGGTTATTAATTACATCCGTGATTTCACTTTCCGTTGTGTCGTAGATGGGTGCATCTGGGTATTTTGGGGTGTGAACTGTCTTTTGCTGAATTGTGCTTTGATCGTTAATTTGCTTTTCTGCTAGTTCCTTTCCAATGTTTGCAAAGTATCGGTTTTTTTCGTTCGCTATTGCTCTTCTATCCACTAGTGTTCCGTTTTTTTTTTTATTATTTTGTCTATTGTAGATTTATTTTCATGTTTTATTTGCGAGTTTATAATATCCCATATTTTGCGCTGATCATTCTTATGAGTATTGAATAGTTTACGGTAATATGACAGCTTTGCGTTTTTTTTATCATTTTTTTTTTGGTTGATTTTTTTTTTGCTGGGAAATTTCCTGTAAGTAGTTGTTTTGTGGATTTCTTATGTAGCGTTTATGCAACTTGTTTCTTTCTTTTAGTTCCTCTATGATGCGTTCGGTAATCCAGCTATTTCCTTTTTTTGTTTTTATTTTTTCTACGGTTTGATTGTTCTTTATTGTTTGCGCTATTATTTTGGATAGTTCCTCGAAGTCGTCTATGTCACTAAGGGTAAGTTGTTGGATCTCCTGGTTCCGTTTTGTTTTATTTGTTTTTATATATTCTCGTGTATAATAAGTCGGCTTGGGTTTTGTTTTTTCGTTACTTATTGTTGTGATTATTGTGATTTTTTTCTGCAATGTTAGCTAGTACATGATCAATTATGGTGTGATTGTTGTTGGGGTTTCTTCGTGTGTGGTTTTTCTTAGATATTGTTCATTATTTGGTAGTCGTGTTCTGTTAGTATTTTTTTGTATTTTCTTGTTATTTTGTTTTTCTCTGCTAGGTTCAGATTCATGTCGCCTACTACAATGTGTGGCTTCTTTCTATTGATTATATTGTTCTTGAGTATTTTTCTGAATATGTTATCATGGATATTGGGTGGTCTATAGAGGAGTGTTATGGCAATGTTGTGTTGTTTCAGTGTTATTTTAATTAATTCTATTCCCTGTATGCATTTTTTGTAGTGGTTTTGTATTCAATGGTATTTCTTATATACACATTGCTAACCTTCCACCGCATGTACTTCTGGACAGATATTCTGTGTTGTAGCCCTCGAAGGCGTACAGGTGCTCGTCATAGGAAGTCAGCCATGTCTAGGTGAATCCCATTATATCAGGATTGTGCAGTTTTACCACTGTTTCCATTTCATCCAATTTGTTTCGCAGACTTCTAATGTTGTGTAGATAGATCTTATATTTCTCCATTGTATGTATTGCTTCCTCCTTATCCATGCTTTTTTTGGTTGTTGGTTTCTGCATTTATTGTCATATTTATAATGTTTTTCCTTTTTTTGCTTGTCTGCATTTATAGAATAGATTAGCTGTTTGTTGTGTCAGCTGTTCGTTGATGTATATGTCTGTTTTCCCCTTTAATCCGCATTCGTTTGTTTTAATCGATCTTATGGCTTTTCTGTTTTCTAATATTTTTTCTTTATCTTCCCTACATGATAGTTCCGGCCAATAGTGGTCGGCGTTCTTGTTTTCCAGGTTTTCTCTTGCAGGATATGATTTTTGTATTTTTTGTGTTGATGTTCAGCCCGCTCATAACTTTTTCGATTATTTCTTCAACCTTCTCGTCCTCGGCTTGTAATTCTATTCCACTGATTACGATGTTATTCTTGATTTTATCTTTTTCGTTGTATTCTATTATTTCTTCTAGTTTTCTTATTCTTAGTTTTAATTCTTCTCTCTCTTTCCGTTCTTCTTTTATTATTTTCCGCATTTCCTTATTTTCCTTTTCAATTCTATCTAATGCATCTGACATATATTGAAGCGATTCTTTAATTTCTCTCATTGAGGTGTTTAAATCATCTGTCTTAGTTGGTTCCACTTCGTTGTCGATATCGCTCGCATTTTCTATATTTTGATCAGTTTTTTTGTTTTCTCTAGGTTTGGGTTTGTTTCGTTTCATTTTTCTGTTTTATTTTTTTTACACAGAGGGATTGTTGGGTTGATTACAGAGGTAAGGACTTAATGACAGGGTCACCCTTCACACGCCCGGGCCGATCGGGGGTGGCTAACTAAAAACAAACAGCAGGGCCTTGGTTTAATAAGGATATTTATTTATATAAGGATATTTGGTTATTAAAATAGGTGCTATTGATAGGAGTTCCCGCGCAAAATTCTATGCAGTACTAGTTCAACTTATAAATTTATTTCCATAATAACTACTAACTCCCAAACGTCAAAAGTGAACTCCCTAATCCTCCCTAACAATTTCCAATCGATCACAATCAAAATATGTACAAAATGTGAATGTCGGGGGGCTAAGTTGACGGTCATATAAACAATTTTCATTTTCTCAAAAACCGTGTACTCCCAAACGAAAAAAATCTTCTCCCAAACCCTCCCTAACGATTCCCAAACGATTGACGTACTTTTTTTGCAAAAAAATAGATGTGGAAGGGCTAACTTGACAGAGGTGTGTCTTTGCTCAGTCATGCCACGGTCACACTACGCTGCTGCTAGCGGCAACAGCAGCCAGCGGCTATTTGTGGTCACATTACGCTGATGGCTACTACCAGTAAGCCTCAGTCAACTATTTCTGGTGCATTTTATTATGTCATCAGGAGCCTTATTCTACGATTATAGCGACTGTCGCTATCGCAATACTGTTTCGATTCGACATGACGTCATATTTCGATATCGCTATAGGTTTAAGATTCTCGATATTATCGCAATTTATTGCGATGTCGATACATCGTAGCGTTTATATCGCTGCGTATAAAGAATACTACATTACCGGCGGTGGTGTAAGTGTCAATTCAAGTTTAGAATTGTCCGATCTAAAAGACCGATCTAAAAAAATAACTTTAGGTAAATTGCAAAAAGAAAATGTTTAGACAAATGGAATTTATAATATTTAAGATAAATTAAGATATCTCGAACATGTAATTTATAAGTCAGTTTCACAAAAAAACCTTTTTCTACCATAATTACAAAAAAGGTGAAAATGTATAATAGTTTGTTATTTAAACAATAGGAAGAGATTGTTTAATGAATAATGTCACTCTAAGATAATGAACTGCCATTTTGAACTCAGAAAACAGAATGCATACGGCTTTTTGAGAAAAAGTATTTATTTAAACAAATAGAATTTCTTTAAACAAATGGAAATTAATTGACAAATTTTATAAATACTACACTTATAGTATGTAATGATTTCTATGAGAAAAAAGATAATGAAATGATTAGAAGGGTAAATTTTATGAAGATTTTTTTTATTTAAGGGTAATTTTCACTATACTCAATACGCTTACTAATGTACCACTTCACTATACTAAAGAAACCACGATAAAACAGGCTAAATTGTTCATAAAACTATAAAAAGTGAGGTTACGTACGCGTATCGACATCGAATCAACTTAGCGACACCTCCGAAGCACTCGCTAAATATATCGACATGTCGAGAAGTGATGACGTCAGTCGATATCGACTAAAACCGTAGAATACCGCTATCGATGTCGCTAACTGTTCGATATGACGTATTGCGATATCGCTAAATGCTGCAGAATAAGGCTCCAGGTGGGTACATACAATAGTGAGACAGTGTATTGTCATTTGTCAGGTGAAGGCGTCGCAACCATAAAATATTTCATACTTGACACCAATTTGTGGAGTTTTATTGACTACCTGCCTTGAACCTACGTTAATTTTGAAAGCACTGTACGTGAGTGTAAATAACATAAGCAAGGCCACGATGGCAATAAAATTAGAAATTTTATATTTTAAAAGTATTTAGTCTACAATAATTAGATATTTACAAAATTATTTTAATTATTAATTAAATTATATATTTTCATTAAAAAATCTCTTTCAGGTCTTCAATTGTTTCCCAGTATATTTCTAAAGAACAAATTGTTCAAAAGTTACTGCTTTCGTTTTAGTTTCTACCTTATATTGTACTTTATATTATATAATGTTGTATTTATATTAACTTCAAACACAAAAGTAATTCAATCAGCTTTCCGTCCAATTTATTAAAATATAATATACCTACAATTATATAATTATACAATTTACTATACAATTGATATAATTAAAATCCGGTATAAAGCTGCATAAAATGCATAAATAAGCATAATCCAGGTTATTCGATTTTGAAGAAATATTTAAAAATATTATTTAAAATAAAAATTATAAATCACATATTTTTAATTTTATATTATTAGTTATACATTATACACAAGTAATGAATTATTGCTTTAAATTATTAATTATAATCGATGGTTGGTATTTTCTACAATACCCACATTTGTCCTGAGTCAGCAGCGCAAGTTCTAAATAGGGGCTAATGAAAGTTCAACATGTTCAACTTTATAAGCAACAGCCAGCGGCTAATAATCTACAGCAATTAGCAAATACTAAAACAGCGTAGTGTGACCACCCCACATTTTGCATTCCAATCAACGTTGCAGCACACTTTTCGGCCGGCGACTATTCATTATGTCATCAGTATTTTAATAACTGCATCGCTTAAAGCCCTCTTTATACGTTGGGAGAATATTACCTCGCATAATATTTATAAAAGACATTTCAAAAATACATAACTGTTAATTGTCATAATAAGTGGTTAAGATAGATATGAAAATTTCATTCTATTCTATTTTTTTTTTTCTTCTATTGAAACTTTTTGTTGTAATTTCTACACAATGTAATTATTACATTTAAGAAATACATAAATACTTATATACTTACATTGTAGTTTCGCTACCTGGTTTTGGAGAATGTGTTTGAACATAAGGCATACCAGAATTTTCATAATTTTGGCTGTGCATTTTTATGAACAATAAACAATAAAATAAAAGTTGCAAGCATTTAATAAGTAAATTCGAGAAAGCTTATGAACATATTAACCAATAATGAAAATAATAAAAATGAAAAGTAATTAATAATAATGACAACTAAATCGTAATAAAGAAAAAAGACCATTGCACTCAATTATAATTCCATAAACGTAAACCTAACACCATGCTCTTTTCATGCTTTAGTTTTATAAAACAAATTGGCGACTATAGGAAACGAATTTTAAACACTATTTCCACAAAAGTAAAGTTGACAGCATGTCCTGATTTCCTGTTGTTTAGAACATTAACAAGGGTGTGTAATTTGGAAAATAAACCCGAAAAAAAATTGTCACAGACAAAGGCACCACTTTTATATCTCTCTTCTCCTTTTTTTCACACCTTATGTGAACGTTATTATTTTAGAATCAACACAAAGAATCTAATGTAAGTAAAGCAACCACACCACGTGATAAAATATGTTTTTAATTATAATTAACTAATAAATGCCGACAAAACAAAATAAAGATTATAAGCATCAAAACACTAAAATTCTTGATTTAAATAGATAATATAACCAACTTATTTGATCGATTTTTTAAGAGGATAAATTGTGAATAATATGTGAGGATAGTTATTTTGACAAGCTGACGAAACTGTGAAAAATTATATGCGAAAAATTATCATCAACTACGACAATGTTTGATTTGTAAGAATTAAAACGTAACTAGTGCAACTATTTATGCAAATATCTTATTAATTAGGCTTTGTTGTTCTTTAAAGACAAACTAGAATTTGGCAAATTAATTTAGAAGAATTATTATCAAATATGACATTCTCATTAAAAATCTTGATATTAAAAATAATCCGACTAATTTATCTTTTCGCTTTTTTAAAGAGAAACTGTGGTCAATTTAGATATAGATTATACATAATACTTACAGCACTTCTACTTCGAAGACTTTAATAATAATAACAAAAGGATAATGACGAACTGTATTGATAACAATCCACACATACAAATCACGTAAGTGATTTGCCATATTGGTTTCTTTGTGGAAGACAAATTAAAGATGTCGAAAGAAATTTAGGAAAATTATTATTAACCATGACACTCAAGTCTTTATATACAATACTGGTGACATTGAATACTGGTTCATTAAATTGTAATAATTTAACGTAATCGGAGCAATAGATTATATAGAGATTCTATAGAAGTTTCGAACTTTTCTAAGACAAATTGCACAAATTAGTAAATAAATTTAGAAAAATAAAAATCGCCAACTACGACATTTCCACACAAGTCTTGGTATAAATATGATACTACCATTTGATGATGAAGTTTGGTTTTCAACAATCAAACCATAGATGAAATGCTATTTAAATAGCTCGTGTATCTCACAATTTGTCTTGTCTTTCTTGACGACAAATTGCACAATTCGGAAAATACAAAAATCATCTTCTATTACGATATTAACATTGAAGGTTTACATATAAGAAGCTACAACTTACACTAAGAATTACCATATTTGATAATGAAGTTTGATTTACAAGCATGAAACCATAGATGAAAAAGCTACAACTTATCTAATATATGGCGACAAAATCAAAAACAGTGCACAAAGAACTACCATATTTGATGATGAACTTTGATTTATAAGCACCAAACCATAAGATGAAATAAGTTATTTAAATACATTGTATATCTGGTAATTTGTCTTGTTTTTTTTTTTTTTCTTGAAGACAAATTGCACAATTAAGAAAATATACACATCATCACCAACTACGATATTCACATTAAAGGGTTAGATATAAAAAAGCTACAACTTATCTAATATATGGCGACAAAATCAAAAACAGTGCACAAAGAATTACCATATTTGATGATGAACTTTGATTTATAAGCACCAAACCATAAGATGAAATAAGTTATTTAAATACATTGTATATCTGGCAATTTGTCTTGTTTTTTTTTTTATTGAAGACAAATTGCACAATTAAGAAAATATATACATCATCACCTATTACGATATTCACATTAAAGGGTTAGATATAAAAAAGCTACAACTTATCTAATATATGGCGACAAAATCAAAAACAGTGCACAAAGAATTACCATATTTGATGATGAACTTTGATTTATAAGCACCAAACCATAAGATGAAATAAGTTATTTAAATACATTGTATATCTGGCAATTTGTCTTGTTTTTTTTTTTTTTTTTTTTTCTTGAAGACAAATTGCACAATTAAGAAAATATATACATCATCACCAATTGCGATATTCACATTAAAGGGTTAGATATAAAAAAGCTACAACTTATCTAATATATGGCGACAAAATCAAAAACAGTGCACAAAGAATTACCATATTTGATGATGAACTTTGATTTATAAGCACCAAACCATAAGATGAAATAAGTTATTTAAATACATTCTATATCTGGCAATTTGTCTTGTTTTTTTTTCTTGAAGACAAATTGCACAATTAAGAAAATATATACATCATCACCAATTACGATATTCACATTAAAGGGTTAGATATAAAAAAGCTGCAACTTATCTAATATATGGCGACAAAATCAAAAACAGTGCACAAAGAATTACCATATTTGATGATGAACTTTGATTTATAAGCACCAAACCATAAGATGAAATAAGTTATTTAAATACATTGTATATCTGGCAATTTGTCTTGTTTTTTTTTTTCTTGGAGACAAATTGCACAATTAAGAAAATATATACATCATCACCAATTGCGATATTCACATTAAAGGGTTAGATATAAAAAAGCTACAACTTATCTAATATATGGCGACAAAATCAAAAACAGTGCACAAAGAATTACCATATTTGATGATGAACTTTGATTTATAAGCACCAAACCATAAGATGAAATAAGTTATTTAAATACATTCTATATCTGGCAATTTGTCTTGTTTTTTTTTTTTCTTGAAGACAAATTGCACAATTAAGAAAATATATACATCATCACCAATTACGATATTCACATTAAAGGGTTAGATATAAAAAAGCTGCAACTTATCTAATATATGGCGACAAAATTAAAAACAGTGCACAAAGAATTACCATATTTGATGATGAACTTTGATTTATAAGCACCAAACCATAAGATGAAATAAGTTATTTAAATACATTGTATATCTGGCAATTTGTCTTGTTTTTTTTTTTTTTTTTCTTGAAGACAAATTGCACAATTAAGAAAATATATACATCATCACCAATTACGATATTCACATTAAAGGGTTAGATATAAAAAAGCTACAACTTATCTAATATATGGCGACAAAATCAAAAACAGTGCACAAAGAATTACCATATTTGATGATGAACTTTGATTTATAAGCACCAAACCATAAGATGAAATAAGTTATTTAAATACATTGTATATCTGGCAATTTGTCTTGTTTTTTTTTTTTTCTTGAAGACAAATTGCACAATTAAGAAAATATATACATCATCACCAATTACGATATTCACATTAAAGGGTTAGATATAAAAAAGCTACAACTTATCTAATATATGGCGACAAAATCAAAAACAGTGCACAAAGAATTACCATATTTGATGATGAACTTTGATTTATAAGCACCAAACCATAAGATGAAATAAGTTATTTAAATACATTGTATATCTGGCAATTTGTCTTGTTTTTTTTTTTTTTTCTTGAAGACAAATTGCACAATTAAGAAAATATATACATCATCACCAATTACGATATTCACATTAAAGGGTTAGACATAAAAAAGCTACAACTTATCTAATATATGGCGACAAAATAAAAAACAGTGCACAAAGAATTACCATATTTGATGATGAACTTTGATTTATAAGCACCAAACCATAAGATGAAATAAGTTATTTAAATACATTGTATATCTGGCAATTTGTCTTGTTTTTTTTTTTTTTTTTTTTTCTTGAAGACAAATTGCACAATTAAGAAAATATATACATCATCACCAATTACGATATTCACATTAAAGGGTTAGATATAAAAAAGCTGCAACTTATCTAATATATGGCGACAAAATCAAAAACAGTGCACAAAGAATTACCATATTTGATGATGAACTTTGATTTATAAGCACCAAACCATAAGATGAAATAAGTTATTTAAATACATTGTATATCTGGCAATTTGTCTTGTTTTTTTTTTTTTTTTTTTCTTGAAGACAAATTGCACAATTAAGAAAATATATACATCATCACCAATTACGATATTCACATTAAAGGGTTAGATATAAAAAAGCTACAACTTATCTAATATATGGCGACAAAATCAAAAACAGTGCACAAAGAATTACCATATTTGATGATGAACTTTGATTTATAAGCACCAAACCATAAGATGAAATAAGTTATTTAAATAGATTCTATATCTGGCAATTTGTCTTGCTTTTTTTTTTTTTTTTCTTGAAGACAAATTGCACAATTAAGAAAATATATACATCATCACCAATTACGATATTCACATTAAAGGGTTAGATATAAAAAAGCTACAACTTATCTAATATATGGCGACAAAATCAAAAACAGTGCACAAAGAATTACCATATTTGATGATGAACTTTGATATATAAGCACCAAACCATAAGATGAAATAAGTTATTTAAATACATTGTATATCTGGCAATTTGTCTTGTTTTTTTTTTTTTTTCTTGAAGACAAATTGCACAATTAAGAAAATATATACATCATCACCAATTACGATATTCACATTAAAGGGTTAGATATAAAAAAGCTACAACTTATCTAATATATGGCGACAAAATCAAAAACAGTGCACAAAGAATTACCATATTTGATGATGAACTTTGATTTATAAGCACCAAACCATAAGATGAAATAAGTTATTTAAATACATTGTATATCTGGCAATTTGTCTTGTTTTTTTTTTTCTTGAAGACAAATTGCACAATTAAGAAAATATATACATCATCACCAATTACGATATTCACATTAAAGGGTTAGATATAAAAAAGCTACAACTTATCTAATATATGGCGACAAAATCAAAAACAGTGCACAAAGAATTACCATATTTGATGATGAACTTTGATTTATAAGCACCAAACCATAAGATGAAATAAGTTATTTAAATACATTGTATATCTGGCAATTTGTCTTGTTTTTTTTTTTTTTTTTTCTTGAAGACAAATTGCACAATTAAGAAAATATATACATCATCACCAATTACGATATTCACATTAAAGGGTTAGATATAAAAAAGCTACAACTTATCTAATATATGGCGACAAAATCAAAAACAGTGCACAAAGAATTACCATATTTGATGATGAACTTTGATATATAAGCACCAAACCATAAGATGAAATAAGTTATTTAAATACATTGTATATCTGGCAATTTGTCTTGTTTTTTTTTTTTTTTTTCTTGAAGACAAATTGCACAATTAAGAAAATATATACATCATCACCAATTACGATATTCACATTAAAGGGTTAGATATAAAAAAGCTACAACTTATCTAATATATGGCGACAAAATCAAAAACAGTGCACAAAGAATTACCATATTTGATGATGAACTTTGATTTATAAGCACCAAACCATAAGATGAAATAAGTTATTTAAATACATTGTATATCTGGCAATTTGTCTTGTTTTTTTTTTTTTTCTTGAAGACAAATTGCACAATTAAGAAAATATATACATCATCACCAATTACGATATTCACATTAAAGGGTTAGATATAAAAAAGCTACAACTTATCTAATATATGGCGACAAAATCAAAAACAGTGCACAAAGAATTACCATATTTGATGATGAACTTTGATATATAAGCACCAAACCATAAGATGAAATAAGTTATTTAAATACATTGTATATCTGGCAATTTGTCTTGTTTTTTTTTTTTTTTTTCTTGAAGACAAATTGCACAATTAAGAAAATATATACATCATCACCAATTACGATATTCACATTAAAGGGTTAGATATAAAAAAGCTACAACTTATCTAATATATGGCGACAAAATCAAAAACAGTGCACAAAGAATTACCATATTTGATGATGAACTTTGATTTATAAGCACCAAACCATAAGATGAAATAAGTTATTTAAATACATTGTATATCTGGCAATTTGTCTTGTTTTTTTTTTTTTTTTTTTTTTCTTGAAGACAAATTGCACAATTAAGAAAATATATACATCATCACCAATTACGATATTCACATTAAAGGGTTAGATATAAAAAAGCTGCAACTTATCTAATATATGGCGACAAAATCAAAAACAGTGCACAAAGAATTACCATATTTGATGATGAACTTTGATTTATAAGCACCAAACCATAAGATGAAATAAGTTATTTAAATACATAGTATATCTGGCAATTTGTCTTGTTTTTTTTTCTTTTTTTTTTCTTGAAGACAAATTGCACAATTAAGAAAATATATACATCATCACCAATTACGATATTCACATTAAAGGGTTAGATATAAAAAAGCTACAACTTATCTAATATATGGCGACAAAATCAAAAACAGTGCACAAAGAATTACCATATTTGATGATGAACTTTGATTTATAAGCACCAAACCATAAGATGAAATAAGTTATTTAAATACATTGTATATCTGGCAATTTGTCTTGTTTTTTTTTTTTTCTTGAAGACAAATTGCACAATTAAGAAAATATATACATCATCACCAATTACGATATTCACATTAAAGGGTTAGATATAAAAAAGCTACAACTTATCTAATATATGGCGACAAAATCAAAAACAGTGCACAAAGAATTACCATATTTGATGATGAACTTTGATTTATAAGCACCAAACCATAAGATGAAATAAGTTATTTAAATACATTGTATATCTGGCAATTTGTCTTGTTTTTTTTTTCTTGAAGACAAATTGCACAATTAAGAAAATATATACATCATCACCAATTACGATATTCACATTAAAGGGTTAGATATAAAAAAGCTACAACTTATCTAATATATGGCGACAAAATCAAAAACAGTGCACAAAGAATTACCATATTTGATGATGAACTTTGATTTATAAGCACCAAACCATAAGATGAAATAAGTTATTTAAATACATTGTATATCTGGCAATTTGTCTTGTTTTTTTTTTTCTTGAAGACAAATCGCACAATTAAGAAAATATATACATCATCACCAATTACGATATTCACATTAAAGGGTTAGATATAAAAAAGCTACAACTTATCTAATATATGGCGACAAAATCAAAAACAGTGCACAAAGAATTACCATATTTGATGATGAACTTTGATTTATAAGCACCAAACCATAAGATGAAATAAGTTATTTAAATACATTGTATATCTGGCAATTTGTCTTGTTTTTTTTTTTTTTTCTTGAAGACAAATTGCACAATTAAGAAAATATATACATCATCACCAATTACGATATTCACATTAAAGGGTTAGATATAAAAAAGCTACAACTTATCTAATATATGGCGACAAAATCAAAAACAGTGCACAAAGAATTACCATATTTGATGATGAACTTTGATTTATAAGCACCAAACCATAAGATGAAATAAGTTATTTAAATACATTGTATATCTGGCAATTTGTCTTGTTTTTTTTTTTTTTTTTCTTGAAGACAAATTGCACAATTAAGAAAATATATACATCATCACCAATTACGATATTCACATTAAAGGGTTAGATATAAAAAAGCTACAACTTATCTAATATATGGCGACAAAATCAAAAACAGTGCACAAAGAATTACCATATTTGATGATGAACTTTGATATATAAGCACCAAACCATAAGATGAAATAAGTTATTTAAATACATTGTATATCTGGCAATTTGTCTTGTTTTTTTTTTTTTTTTTCTTGAAGACAAATTGCACAATTAAGAAAATATATACATCATCACCAATTACGATATTCACATTAAAGGGTTAGATATAAAAAAGCTACAACTTATCTAATATATGGCGACAAAATAAAAAACAGTGCACAAAGAATTACCATATTTGATGATGAACTTTGATATATAAGCACCAAACCATAAGATGAAATAAGTTATTTAAATACATTGTATATCTGGCAATTTGTCTTGTTTTTTTTTTTTTTTTTTCTTGAAGACAAATTGCACAATTAAGAAAATATATACATCATCACCAATTACGATATTCACATTAAAGGGTTAGATATAAAAAAGCTACAACTTATCTAATATATGGCGACAAAATAAAAAACAGTGCACAAAGAATTACCATATTTGATGATGAACTTTGATTTATAAGCACCAAACTATAAGATGAAATAAGTTATTTAAATACATTGTATATCTGGCAATTTGTCTTGTTTTTTTTTTTTTTTTTTTTTCTTGAAGACAAATTGCACAATTAAGAAAATATATACATCATCACCAATTACGATATTCACATTAAAGGGTTAGATATAAAAAAGCTGCAACTTATCTAATATATGGCGACAAAATCAAAAACAGGGCACAAAGAATTACCATATTTGATGATGAACTTTGATTTATAAGCACCAAACCATAAGATGAAATAAGTTATTTAAATACATTGTATATCTGGC
The DNA here is from genome assembly GCA_963971325.1 of Aphodius granarius. Classification (NCBI taxonomy): domain Eukaryota; kingdom Metazoa; phylum Arthropoda; class Insecta; order Coleoptera; family Scarabaeidae; genus Aphodius; species Aphodius granarius. Next base: position 15,370,474 of record OZ020222.1, on the reverse strand, counting down.
AATTTGTCTTGTTTTTTTTTTCTTGAAGACAAATTGCACAATTAAGAAAATATATACATCATCACCAATTACGATATTCACATTAAAGGGTTAGATATAAAAAAGCTACAACTTATCTAATATATGGCGACAAAATCAAAAACAGTGCACAAAGAATTACCATATTTGATGATGAACTTTGATATATAAGCACCAAACCATAAGATGAAATAAGTTATTTAAATACATTGTATATCTGGCAATTTGTCTTGTTTTTTTTTTTTTTTTTCTTGAAGACAAATTGCACAATTAAGAAAATATATACATCATCACCAATTACGATATTCACATTAAAGGGTTAGATATAAAAAAGCTACAACTTATCTAATATATGGCGACAAAATCAAAAACAGTGCACAAAGAATTACCATATTTGATGATGAACTTTGATTTATAAGCACCAAACCATAAGATGAAATAAGTTATTTAAATACATTGTATATCTGGCAATTTGTCTTGTTTTTTTTTTTTTTCTTGAAGACAAATTGCACAATTAAGAAAATATATACATCATCACCAATTACGATATTCACATTAAAGGGTTAGATATAAAAAAGCTACAACTTATCTAATATATGGCGACAAAATCAAAAACAGTGCACAAAGAATTACCATATTTGATGATGAACTTTGATATATAAGCACCAAACCATAAGATGAAATAAGTTATTTAAATACATTGTATATCTGGCAATTTGTCTTGTTTTTTTTTTTTTTTTTCTTGAAGACAAATTGCACAATTAAGAAAATATATACATCATCACCAATTACGATATTCACATTAAAGGGTTAGATATAAAAAAGCTACAACTTATCTAATATATGGCGACAAAATCAAAAACAGTGCACAAAGAATTACCATATTTGATGATGAACTTTGATTTATAAGCACCAAACCATAAGATGAAATAAGTTATTTAAATACATTGTATATCTGGCAATTTGTCTTGTTTTTTTTTTTTTTTTTTTTTTCTTGAAGACAAATTGCACAATTAAGAAAATATATACATCATCACCAATTACGATATTCACATTAAAGGGTTAGATATAAAAAAGCTGCAACTTATCTAATATATGGCGACAAAATCAAAAACAGTGCACAAAGAATTACCATATTTGATGATGAACTTTGATTTATAAGCACCAAACCATAAGATGAAATAAGTTATTTAAATACATAGTATATCTGGCAATTTGTCTTGTTTTTTTTTCTTTTTTTTTTCTTGAAGACAAATTGCACAATTAAGAAAATATATACATCATCACCAATTACGATATTCACATTAAAGGGTTAGATATAAAAAAGCTACAACTTATCTAATATATGGCGACAAAATCAAAAACAGTGCACAAAGAATTACCATATTTGATGATGAACTTTGATTTATAAGCACCAAACCATAAGATGAAATAAGTTATTTAAATACATTGTATATCTGGCAATTTGTCTTGTTTTTTTTTTTTTCTTGAAGACAAATTGCACAATTAAGAAAATATATACATCATCACCAATTACGATATTCACATTAAAGGGTTAGATATAAAAAAGCTACAACTTATCTAATATATGGCGACAAAATCAAAAACAGTGCACAAAGAATTACCATATTTGATGATGAACTTTGATTTATAAGCACCAAACCATAAGATGAAATAAGTTATTTAAATACATTGTATATCTGGCAATTTGTCTTGTTTTTTTTTTCTTGAAGACAAATTGCACAATTAAGAAAATATATACATCATCACCAATTACGATATTCACATTAAAGGGTTAGATATAAAAAAGCTACAACTTATCTAATATATGGCGACAAAATCAAAAACAGTGCACAAAGAATTACCATATTTGATGATGAACTTTGATTTATAAGCACCAAACCATAAGATGAAATAAGTTATTTAAATACATTGTATATCTGGCAATTTGTCTTGTTTTTTTTTTTCTTGAAGACAAATCGCACAATTAAGAAAATATATACATCATCACCAATTACGATATTCACATTAAAGGGTTAGATATAAAAAAGCTACAACTTATCTAATATATGGCGACAAAATCAAAAACAGTGCACAAAGAATTACCATATTTGATGATGAACTTTGATTTATAAGCACCAAACCATAAGATGAAATAAGTTATTTAAATACATTGTATATCTGGCAATTTGTCTTGTTTTTTTTTTTTTTTTCTTGAAGACAAATTGCACAATTAAGAAAATATATACATCATCACCAATTACGATATTCACATTAAAGGGTTAGATATAAAAAAGCTACAACTTATCTAATATATGGCGACAAAATCAAAAACAGTGCACAAAGAATTACCATATTTGATGATGAACTTTGATTTATAAGCACCAAACCATAAGATGAAATAAGTTATTTAAATACATTGTATATCTGGCAATTTGTCTTGTTTTTTTTTTTTTTTTCTTGAAGACAAATTGCACAATTAAGAAAATATATACATCATCACCAATTACGATATTCACATTAAAGGGTTAGATATAAAAAAGCTACAACTTATCTAATATATGGCGACAAAATCAAAAACAGTGCACAAAGAATTACCATATTTGATGATGAACTTTGATATATAAGCACCAAACCATAAGATGAAATAAGTTATTTAAATACATTGTATATCTGGCAATTTGTCTTGTTTTTTTTTTTTTTTTTCTTGAAGACAAATTGCACAATTAAGAAAATATATACATCATCACCAATTACGATATTCACATTAAAGGGTTAGATATAAAAAAGCTACAACTTATCTAATATATGGCGACAAAATAAAAAACAGTGCACAAAGAATTACCATATTTGATGATGAACTTTGATATATAAGCACCAAACCATAAGATGAAATAAGTTATTTAAATACATTGTATATCTGGCAATTTGTCTTGTTTTTTTTTTTTTTTTTTCTTGAAGACAAATTGCACAATTAAGAAAATATATACATCATCACCAATTACGATATTCACATTAAAGGGTTAGATATAAAAAAGCTACAACTTATCTAATATATGGCGACAAAATAAAAAACAGTGCACAAAGAATTACCATATTTGATGATGAACTTTGATTTATAAGCACCAAACTATAAGATGAAATAAGTTATTTAAATACATTGTATATCTGGCAATTTGTCTTGTTTTTTTTTTTTTTTTTTTTTCTTGAAGACAAATTGCACAATTAAGAAAATATATACATCATCACCAATTACGATATTCACATTAAAGGGTTAGATATAAAAAAGCTGCAACTTATCTAATATATGGCGACAAAATCAAAAACAGGGCACAAAGAATTACCATATTTGATGATGAACTTTGATTTATAAGCACCAAACCATAAGATGAAATAAGTTATTTAAATACATTGTATATCTGGCAATTTGTCTTGTTTTTTTTTTCTTGAAGACAAATTGCACAATTAAGAAAATATATACATCATCACCAATTACGATATTCACATTAAAGGGTTAGATATAAAAAAGCTGCAACTTATCTAATATATGGCGACAAAATCAAAAACAGTGCACAAAGAACTACCATATTTGATGATGAACTTTGATTTATAAGCACCAAACCATAAGATGAAATAAGTTATTTAAATACATTGTATATCTGGCAATTTGTCTTGTTTTTTTTTTTTTTTTCTTGAAGACAAATTGCACAATTAAGAAAATATATACATCATCACCAATTACGATATTCACATTAAAGGGTTAGATATAAAAAAGCTACAACTTATCTAATATATGGCGACAAAATCAAAAACAGTGCACAAAGAATTACCATATTTGATGATGAACTTTGATTTATAAGCACCAAACCATAAGATGAAATAAGTTATTTAAATACATTGTATATCTGGCAATTTGTCTTGTTTTTTTTTCTTTTTTTTTTTTCTTGAAGACAAATTGCACAATTAAGAAAATATATACATCATCACCAATTACGATATTCACATTAAAGGGTTAGATATAAAAAAGCTACAACTTATCTAATATATGGCGACAAAATCAAAAACAGTGCACAAAGAATTACCATATTTGATGATGAACTTTGATATATAAGCACCAAACCATAAGATGAAATAAGTTATTTAAATACATTGTATATCTGGCAATTTGTCTTGTTTTTTTTTTTTTTTTTTCTTGAAGACAAATTGCACAATTAAGAAAATATATACATCATCACCAATTACGATATTCACATTAAAGGGTTAGATATAAAAAAGCTACAACTTATCTAATATATGGCGACAAAATAAAAAACAGTGCACAAAGAATTACCATATTTGATGATGAACTTTGATTTATAAGCACCAAACCATAAGATGAAATAAGTTATTTAAATACATTGTATATCTGGCAATTTGTCTTGTTTTTTTTTTTTCTTGAAGACAAATTGCACAATTAAGAAAATATATACATCATCACCAATTACGATATTCACATTAAAGGGTTAGATATAAAAAAGCTGCAACTTATCTAATATATGGCGACAAAATCAAAAACAGTGCACAAAGAATTACCATATTTGATGATGAACTTTGATTTATAAGCACCAAACCATAAGATGAAATAAGTTATTTAAATACATTGTATATCTGGCAATTTGTCTTGTTTTTTTTTTTTTTTCTTGAGGACAAATTGCACAATTAAGAAAATATATACATCATCACCAATTACGATATTCACATTAAAGGGTTAGATATAAAAAAGCTACAACTTATCTAATATATGGCGACAAAATCAAAAACAGTGCACAAAGAATTACCATATTTGATGATGAACTTTGATTTATAAGCACCAAACCATAAGATGAAATAAGTTATTTAAATACATTGTATATCTGGCAATTTGTCTTGTTTTTTTTTTTTTTTCTTGAAGACAAATTGCACAATTAAGAAAATATATACATCATCACCAATTACGATATTCACATTAAAGGGTTAGATATAAAAAAGCTGCAACTTATCTAATATATGGCGACAAAATCAAAAACAGTGCACAAAGAATTACCATATTTGATGATGAACTTTGATTTATAAGCACCAAACCATAAGATGAAATAAGTTATTTAAATACATTGTATATCTGGCAATTTGTCTTGTTTTTTTTTTTTTTTCTTGAGGACAAATTGCACAATTAAGAAAATATATACATCATCACCAATTACGATATTCACATTAAAGGGTTAGATATAAAAAAGCTACAACTTATCTAATATATGGCGACAAAATCAAAAACAGTGCACAAAGAATTACCATATTTGATGATGAACTTTGATTTATAAGCACCAAACCATAAGATGAAATAAGTTATTTAAATACATTGTATATCTGGCAATTTGTCTTGTTTTTTTTTTTTTTTTTTTTTCTTGAAGACAAATTGCACAATTAAGAAAATATATACATCATCACCAATTACGATATTCACATTAAAGGGTTAGATATAAAAAAGCTGCAACTTATCTAATATATGGCGACAAAATCAAAAACAGTGCACAAAGAATTACCATATTTGATGATGAACTTTGATTTATAAGCACCAAACCATAAGATGAAATAAGTTATTTAAATACATTGTATATCTGGCAATTTGTCTTGTTTTTTTTTTCTTGGAGACAAATTGCACAATTAAGAAAATATATACATCATCACCAATTGCGATATTCACATTAAAGGGTTAGATATAAAAAAGCTACAACTTATCTAATATATGGCGACAAAATCAAAAACAGTGCACAAAGAATTACCATATTTGATGATGAACTTTGATTTATAAGCACCAAACCATAAGATGAAATAAGTTATTTAAATACATTGTATATCTGGCAATTTGTCTTGTTTTTTTTTTTTTATTGAAGACAAATTGCACAATTAAGAAAATATATACATCATCACCTATTACGATATTCACATTAAAGGGTTAGATATAAAAAAGCTACAACTTATCTAATATATGGCGACAAAATCAAAAACAGTGCACAAAGAATTACCATATTTGATGATGAACTTTGATTTATAAGCACCAAACCATAAGATGAAATAAGTTATTTAAATACATTGTATATCTGGCAATTTGTCTTGTTTTTTTTTTCTTGGAGACAAATTGCACAATTAAGAAAATATATACATCATCACCAATTGCGATATTCACATTAAAGGGTTAGATATAAAAAAGCTACAACTTATCTAATATATGGCGACAAAATCAAAAACAGTGCACAAAGAATTACCATATTTGATGATGAACTTTGATTTATAAGCACCAAACCATAAGATGAAATAAGTTATTTAAATACATTCTATATCTGGCAATTTGTCTTGTTTTTTTTTTTCTTGAAGACAAATTGCACAATTAAGAAAATATATACATCATCACCAATTACGATATTCACATTAAAGGGTTAGATATAAAAAAGCTGCAACTTATCTAATATATGGCGACAAAATCAAAAACAGTGCACAAAGAATTACCATATTTGATGATGAACTTTGATTTATAAGCACCAAACCATAAGATGAAATAAGTTATTTAAATACATTGTATATCTGGCAATTTGTCTTGTTTTTTTTTTTTTTTTTGAAGACAAATTGCACAATTAAGAAAATATATACATCATCACCAATTACGATATTCACATTAAAGGGTTAGATATAAAAAAGCTACAACTTATCTAATATATGGCGACAAAATCAAAAACAGTGCACAAAGAATTACCATATTTGATGATGAACTTTGATTTATAAGCACCAAACCATAAGATGAAATAAGTTATTTAAATACATTGTATATCTGGCAATTTGTCTTGTTTTTTTTTTTTTTTTTTTTCTTGAAGACAAATTGCACAATTAAGAAAATATATACATCATCACCAATTACGATATTCACATTAAAGGGTTAGATATAAAAAAGCTACAACTTATCTAATATATGGCGACAAAATCAAAAACAGTGCACAAAGAATTACCATATTTGATGATGAACTTTGATTTATAAGCACCAAACCATAAGATGAAATAAGTTATTTAAATACATTGTATATCTGGCAATTTGTCTTGTTTTTTTTTCTTTTTTTTTTTCTTGAAGACAAATTGCACAATTAAGAAAATATATACATCATCACCAATTACGATATTCACATTAAAGGGTTAGATATAAAAAAGCTACAACTTATCTAATATATGGCGACAAAATCAAAAACAGTGCACAAAGAATTACCATATTTGATGATGAACTTTGATATATAAGCACCAAACCATAAGATGAAATAAGTTATTTAAATACATTGTATATCTGGCAATTTGTCTTGTTTTTTTTTTTTTTTTTTTTCTTGAAGACAAATTGCACAATTAAGAAAATATATACATCATCACCAATTACGATATTCACATTAAAGGGTTAGATATAAAAAAGCTACAACTTATCTAATATATGGCGACAAAATAAAAAACAGTGCACAAAGAATTACCATATTTGATGATGAACTTTGATTTATAAGCACCAAACCATAAGATGAAATAAGTTATTTAAATACATTGTATATCCGGCAATTTGTCTTGTTTTTTTTTTTTTTTTTTCTTGAAGACAAATTGCACAATTAAGAAAATATATACATCATCACCAATTACGATATTCACATTAAAGGGTTAGATATAAAAAAGCTGCAACTTATCTAATATATGGCGACAAAATCAAAAACAGTGCACAAAGAATTACCATATTTGATGATGAACTTTGATTTATAAGCACCAAACCATAAGATGAAATAAGTTATTTAAATACATTGTATATCTGGCAATTTGTCTTGTTTTTTTTTTTTTTTTTCTTGAGGACAAATTGCACAATTAAGAAAATATATACATCATCACCAATTACGATATTCACATTAAAGGGTTAGATATAAAAAAGCTACAACTTATCTAATATATGGCGACAAAATCAAAAACAGTGCACAAAGAATTACCATATTTGATGATGAACTTTGATTTATAAGCACCAAACCATAAGATGAAATAAGTTATTTAAATACATTGTATATCTGGCAATTTGTCTTGTTTTTTTTTTTTTTTTTTTTTTTTTCTTGAAGACAAATTGCACAATTAAGAAAATATATACATCATCACCAATTACGATATTCACATTAAAGGGTTAGATATAAAAAAGCTGCAACTTATCTAATATATGGCGACAAAATCAAAAACAGTGCACAAAGAATTACCATATTTGATGATGAACTTTGATTTATAAGCACCAAACCATAAGATGAAATAAGTTATTTAAATACATTGTATATCTGGCAATTTGTCTTGTTTTTTTTTTTTTTTTTCTTGAAGACAAATTGCACAATTAAGAAAATATATACATCATCACCAATTACGATATTCACATTAAAGGGTTAGATATAAAAAAGCTACAACTTATCTAATATATGGCGACAAAATCAAAAACAGTGCACAAAGAATTACCATATTTGATGATGAACTTTGATTTATAAGCACCAAACCATAAGATGAAATAAGTTATTTAAATACATTGTATATCTGGCAATTTGTCTTGTTTTTTTTTTTTCTTGAAGACAAATTGCACAATTAAGAAAATATATACATCATCACCAATTACGATATTCACATTAAAGGGTTAGATATAAAAAAGCTGCAACTTATCTAATATATGGCGACAAAATCAAAAACAGTGCACAAAGAATTACCATATTTGATGATGAACTTTGATTTATAAGCACCAAACCATAAGATGAAATAAGTTATTTAAATACATTGTATATCTGGCAATTTGTCTTGTTTTTTTTTTTTTTTTTCTTGAAGACAAATTGCACAATTAAGAAAATATATACATCATCACCAATTACGATATTCACATTAAAGGGTTAGATATAAAAAAGCTACAACTTATCTAATATATGGCGACAAAATCAAAAACAGTGCACAAAGAATTACCATATTTGATGATGAACTTTGATTTATAAGCACCAAACCATAAGATGAAATAAGTTATTTAAATACATTGTATATCTGGCAATTTGTCTTGTTTTTTTTTTTCTTGAAGACAAATTGCACAATTAAGAAAATATATACATCATCACCAATTACGATATTCACATTAAAGGGTTAGATATAAAAAAGCTGCAACTTATCTAATATATGGCGACAAAATCAAAAACAGTGCACAAAGAATTACCATATTTGATGATGAACTTTGATTTATAAGCACCAAACCATAAGATGAAATAAGTTATTTAAATACATTGTATATCTGGCAATTTGTCTTGTTTTTTTTTTTTTTTTTTTTTTTTTCTTGAAGACAAATTGCACAATTAAGAAAATATATACATCATCACCAATTACGATATTCACATTAAAGGGTTAGATATAAAAAAGCTACAACTTATCTAATATATGGCGACAAAATCAAAAACAGTGCACAAAGAATTACCATATTTGATGATGAACTTTGATTTATAAGCACCAAACCATAAGATGAAATAAGTTATTTAAATACATTGTATATCTGGCAATTTGTCTTGTTTTTTTTTTTTCTTGAAGACAAATTGCACAATTAAGAAAATATATACATCATCACCAATTACGATATTCACATTAAAGGGTTAGATATAAAAAAGCTACAACTTATCTAATATATGGCGACAAAATCAAAAACAGTGCACAAAGAATTACCATATTTGATGATGAACTTTGATTTATAAGCACCAAACCATAAGATGAAATAAGTTATTTAAATACATTGTATATCTGGCAATTTGTCTTGTTTTTTCTTCTTTTTTTTTTCTTGAAGACAAATTGCACAATTAAGAAAATATATACATCATCACCAATTACGATATTCACATTAAAGGGTTAGATATAAAAAAGCTACAACTTATCTAATATATGGCGACAAAATCAAAAACGGTGCACAAAGAATTACCATATTTGATGATGAACTTTGATTTATAAGCACCAAACCATAAGATGAAATAAGTTATTTAAATACATTGTATATCTGGCAATTTGTCTTGTTTTTTTTTTCTTGAAGACAAATTGCACAATTAAGAAAATATATACATCATCACCAATTACGATATTCACATTAAAGGGTTAGATATAAAAAAGCTACAACTTATCTAATATATGGCGACAAAATCAAAAACAGTGCACAAAGAATTACCATATTTGATGATGAACTTTGATTTATAAGCACCAAACCATAAGATGAAATAAGTTATTTAAATACATTGTATATCTGGCAATTTGTCTTGTTTTTTTTTTCTTGAAGACAAATCGCACAATTAAGAAAATATATACATCATCACCAATTACGATATTCACATTAAAGGGTTAGATATAAAAAAGCTACAACTTATCTAATATATGGCGACAAAATCAAAAACAGTGCACAAAGAATTACCATATTTGATGATGAACTTTGATTTATAAGCACCAAACCATAAGATGAAATAAGTTATTTAAATACATTGTATATCTGGCAATTTGTCTTGTTTTTTTTTTTTTTTTTTTCTTGAAGACAAATTGCACAATTAAGAAAATATATACATCATCACCAATTGCGATATTCACATTAAAGGGTTAGATATAAAAAAGCTACAACTTATCTAATATATGGCGACAAAATCAAAAACAGTGCACAAAGAATTACCATATTTGATGATGAACTTTGATTTATAAGCACCAAACCATAAGATGAAATAAGTTATTTAAATACATTCTATATCTGGCAATTTGTCTTGTTTTTTTTTTCTTGAAGACAAATTTCACAATTAAGAAAATATATACATCATCACCAATTACGATATTCACATTAAAGGGTTAGATATAAAAAAGCTGCAACTTATCTAATATATGGCGACAAAATCAAAAACAGTGCACAAAGAATTACCATATTTGATGATGAACTTTGATTTATAAGCACCAAACCATAAGATGAAATAAGTTATTTAAATACATTGTATATCTGGCAATTTGTCTTGTTTTTTTTTTCTTGGAGACAAATTGCACAATTAAGAAAATATATACATCATCACCAATTGCGATATTCACATTAAAGGGTTAGATATAAAAAAGCTCCAACTTATCTAATATATGGCGACAAAATCAAAAACAGTGCACAAAGAATTACCATATTTGATGATGAACTTTGATTTATAAGCACCAAACCATAAGATGAAATAAGTTATTTAAATAGATTCTATATCTGGCAATTTGTCTTGTTTTTTTTTTTTTTTCTTGAAGACAAATTGCACAATTAAGAAAATATATACATCATCACCAATTACGATATTCACATTAAAGGGTTAGATATAAAAAAGCTACAACTTATCTAATATATGGCGACAAAATCAAAAACAGTGCACAAAGAATTACCATATTTGATGATGAACTTTGATATATAAGCACCAAACCATAAGATGAAATAAGTTATTTAAATACATTGTATATCTGGCAATTTGTCTTGTTTTTTTTTTTTTTTCTTGAAGACAAATTGCACAATTAAGAAAATATATACATCATCACCAATTACGATATTCACATTAAAGGGTTAGATATAAAAAAGCTACAACTTATCTAATATATGGCGACAAAATCAAAAACAGTGCACAAAGAATTACCATATTTGATGATGAACTTTGATTTATAAGCACCAAACCATAAGATGAAATAAGTTATTTAAATACATTGTATATCTGGCAATTTGTCTTCTTTTTTTTTTTTTTTTTTTTTCTTGAAGACAAATTGCACAATTAAGAAAATATATACATCATCACCAATTACGATATTCACATTAAAGGGTTAGATATAAAAAAGCTGCAACTTATCTAATATATGGCGACAAAATCAAAAACAGTGCACAAAGAATTACCATATTTGATGATGAACTTTGATTTATAAGCACCAAACCATAAGATGAAATAAGTTATTTAAATACATTGTATATCTGGCAATTTGTCTTGTTTTTTTTTTTCTTGGAGACAAATTGCACAATTAAGAAAATATATACATCATCACCAATTGCGATATTCACATTAAAGGGTTAGATATAAAAAAGCTACAACTTATCTAATATATGGCGACAAAATCAAAAACAGTGCACAAAGAATTACCATATTTGATGATGAACTTTGATTTATAAGCACCAAACCATAAGATGAAATAAGTTATTTAAATACATTGTATATCTGGCAATTTGTCTTGTTTTTTTTTTTTTATTGAAGACAAATTGCACAATTAAGAAAATATATACATCATCACCTATTACGATATTCACATTAAAGGGTTAGATATAAAAAAGCTACAACTTATCTAATATATGGCGACAAAATCAAAAACAGTGCACAAAGAATTACCATATTTGATGATGAACTTTGATTTATAAGCACCAAACCATAAGATGAAATAAGTTATTTAAATACATTGTATATCTGGCAATTTGTCTTGTTTTTTTTTTCTTGGAGACAAATTGCACAATTAAGAAAATATATACATCATCACCAATTGCGATATTCACATTAAAGGGTTAGATATAAAAAAGCTACAACTTATCTAATATATGGCGACAAAATCAAAAACAGTGCACAAAGAATTACCATATTTGATGATGAACTTTGATTTATAAGCACCAAACCATAAGATGAAATAAGTTATTTAAATACATTCTATATCTGGCAATTTGTCTTGTTTTTTTTTTTCTTGAAGACAAATTGCACAATTAAGAAAATATATACATCATCACCAATTACGATATTCACATTAAAGGGTTAGATATAAAAAAGCTGCAACTTATCTAATATATGGCGACAAAATCAAAAACAGTGCACAAAGAATTACCATATTTGATGATGAACTTTGATTTATAAGCACCAAACCATAAGATGAAATAAGTTATTTAAATACATTGTATATCTGGCAATTTGTCTTGTTTTTTTTTTTTTTTTTCTTGAAGACAAATTGCACAATTAAGAAAATATATACATCATCACCAATTACGATATTCACATTAAAGGGTTAGATATAAAAAAGCTACAACTTATCTAATATATGGCGACAAAATCAAAAACAGTGCACAAAGAATTACCATATTTGATGATGAACTTTGATTTATAAGCACCAAACCATAAGATGAAATAAGTTATTTAAATACATTGTATATCTGGCAATTTGTCTTGTTTTTTTTTTTTTTTTTTTCTTGAAGACAAATTGCACAATTAAGAAAATATATACATCATCACCAATTACGATATTCACATTAAAGGGTTAGATATAAAAAAGCTACAACTTATCTAATATATGGCGACAAAATCAAAAACAGTGCACAAAGAATTACCATATTTGATGATGAACTTTGATTTATAAGCACCAAACCATAAGATGAAATAAGTTATTTAAATACATTGTATATCTGGCAATTTGTCTTGTTTTTTTTTCTTTTTTTTTTCTTGAAGACAAATTGCACAATTAAGAAAATATATACATCATCACCAATTACGATATTCACATTAAAGGGTTAGATATAAAAAAGCTACAACTTATCTAATATATGGCGACAAAATCAAAAACAGTGCACAAAGAATTACCATATTTGATGATGAACTTTGATATATAAGCACCAAACCATAAGATGAAATAAGTTATTTAAATACATTGTATATCTGGCAATTTGTCTTGTTTTTTTTTTTTTTTTTTCTTGAAGACAAATTGCACAATTAAGAAAATATATACATCATCACCAATTACGATATTCACATTAAAGGGTTAGATATAAAAAAGCTACAACTTATCTAATATATGGCGACAAAATAAAAAACAGTGCACAAAGAATTACCATATTTGATGATGAACTTTGATTTATAAGCACCAAACCATAAGATGAAATAAGTTATTTAAATACATTGTATATCTGGCAATTTGTCTTGTTTTTTTTTTTTTTTTTTTTTTTCTTGAAGACAAATTGCACAATTAAGAAAATATATACATCATCACCAATTACGATATTCACATTAAAGGGTTAGATATAAAAAAGCTGCAACTTATCTAATATATGGCGACAAAATCAAAAACAGTGCACAAAGAATTACCATATTTGATGATGAACTTTGATTTATAAGCACCAAACCATAAGATGAAATAAGTTATTTAAATACATTGTATATCTGGCAATTTGTCTTGTTTTTTTTTTTTCTTGAAGACAAATTGCACAATTAAGAAAATATATACATCATCACCAATTACGATATTCACATTAAAGGGTTAGATATAAAAAAGCTACAACTTATCTAATATATGGCGACAAAATCAAAAACAGTGCACAAAGAATTACCATATTTGATGATGAACTTTGATTTATAAGCACCAAACCATAAGATGAAATAAGTTATTTAAATACATTGTATATCTGGCAATTTGTCTTGTTTTTTTTTTTTCTTGAAGACAAATTGCACAATTAAGAAAATATATACATCATCACCAATTACGATATTCACATTAAAGGGTTAGATATAAAAAAGCTGCAACTTATCTAATATATGGCGACAAAATCAAAAACAGTGCACAAAGAATTACCATATTTGATGATGAACTTTGATTTATAAGCACCAAACCATAAGATGAAATAAGTTATTTAAATACATTGTATATCTGGCAATTTGTCTTGTTTTTTTTTTTTTTTTTTTTTTTTCTTGAAGACAAATTGCACAATTAAGAAAATATATACATCATCACCAATTACGATATTCACATTAAAGGGTTAGATATAAAAAAGCTGCAACTTATCTAATATATGGCGACAAAATCAAAAACAGTGCACAAAGAATTACCATATTTGATGATGAACTTTGATTTATAAGCACCAAACCATAAGATGAAATAAGTTATTTAAATACATTGTATATCTGGCAATTTGTCTTGTTTTTTTTTTCTTGGAGACAAATTGCACAATTAAGAAAATATATACATCATCACCAATTGCGATATTCACATTAAAGGGTTAGATATAAAAAAGCTACAACTTATCTAATATATGGCGACAAAATCAAAAACAGTGCACAAAGAATTACCATATTTGATGATGAACTTTGATTTATAAGCACCAAACCATAAGATGAAATAAGTTATTTAAATACATTGTATATCTGGCAATTTGTCTTGTTTTTTTTTTTTTATTGAAGACAAATTGCACAATTAAGAAAATATATACATCATCACCTATTACGATATTCACATTAAAGGGTTAGATATAAAAAAGCTACAACTTATCTAATATATGGCGACAAAATCAAAAACAGTGCACAAAGAATTACCATATTTGATGATGAACTTTGATTTATAAGCACCAAACCATAAGATGAAATAAGTTATTTAAATACATTGTATATCTGGCAATTTGTCTTGTTTTTTTTTTCTTGGAGACAAATTGCACAATTAAGAAAATATATACATCATCACCAATTGCGATATTCACATTAAAGGGTTAGATATAAAAAAGCTACAACTTATCTAATATATGGCGACAAAATCAAAAACAGTGCACAAAGAATTACCATATTTGATGATGAACTTTGATTTATAAGCACCAAACCATAAGATGAAATAAGTTATTTAAATACATTCTATATCTGGCAATTTGTCTTGTTTTTTTTTTCTTGAAGACAAATTGCACAATTAAGAAAATATATACATCATCACCAATTACGATATTCACATTAAAGGGTTAGATATAAAAAAGCTGCAACTTATCTAATATATGGCGACAAAATCAAAAACAGTGCACAAAGAATTACCATATTTGATGATGAACTTTGATTTATAAGCACCAAACCATAAGATGAAATAAGTTATTTAAATACATTGTATATCTGGCAATTTGTCTTGTTTTTTTTTTTTTTTTTTTGAAGACAAATTGCACAATTAAGAAAATATATACATCATCACCAATTACGATATTCACATTAAAGGGTTAGATATAAAAAAGCTACAACTTATCTAATATATGGCGACAAAATCAAAAACAGTGCACAAAGAATTACCATATTTGATGATGAACTTTGATTTATAAGCACCAAACCATAAGATGAAATAAGTTATTTAAATACATTGTATATCTGGCAATTTGTCTTGTTTTTTTTTTTTTTTTTTTTTCTTGAAGACAAATTGCACAATTAAGAAAATATATACATCATCACCAATTACGATATTCACATTAAAGGGTTAGATATAAAAAAGCTACAACTTATCTAATATATGGCGACAAAATCAAAAACAGTGCACAAAGAATTACCATATTTGATGATGAACTTTGATTTATAAGCACCAAACCATAAGATGAAATAAGTTATTTAAATACATTGTATATCTGGCAATTTGTCTTGTTTTTTTTTCTTTTTTTTTTCTTGAAGACAAATTGCACAATTAAGAAAATATATACATCATCACCAATTACGATATTCACATTAAAGGGTTAGATATAAAAAAGCTACAACTTATCTAATATATGGCGACAAAATCAAAAACAGTGCACAAAGAATTACCATATTTGATGATGAACTTTGATATATAAGCACCAAACCATAAGATGAAATAAGTTATTTAAATACATTGTATATCTGGCAATTTGTCTTGTTTTTTTTTTTTTTTTTTCTTGAAGACAAATTGCACAATTAAGAAAATATATACATCATCACCAATTACGATATTCACATTAAAGGGTTAGATATAAAAAAGCTACAACTTATCTAATATATGGCGACAAAATAAAAAACAGTGCACAAAGAATTACCATATTTGATGATGAACTTTGATTTATAAGCACCAAACCATAAGATGAAATAAGTTATTTAAATACATTGTATATCCGGCAATTTGTCTTGTTTTTTTTTTTTTTTTTTTCTTGAAGACAAATTGCACAATTAAGAAAATATATACATCATCACCAATTACGATATTCACATTAAAGGGTTAGATATAAAAAAGCTGCAACTTATCTAATATATGGCGACAAAATCAAAAACAGTGCACAAAGAATTACCATATTTGATGATGAACTTTGATTTATAAGCACCAAACCATAAGATGAAATAAGTTATTTAAATACATTGTATATCTGGCAATTTGTCTTGTTTTTTTTTTTTTTTCTTGAGGACAAATTGCACAATTAAGAAAATATATACATCATCACCAATTACGATATTCACATTAAAGGGTTAGATATAAAAAAGCTACAACTTATCTAATATATGGCGACAAAATCAAAAACAGTGCACAAAGAATTACCATATTTGATGATGAACTTTGATTTATAAGCACCAAACCATAAGATGAAATAAGTTATTTAAATACATTGTATATCTGGCAATTTGTCTTGTTTTTTTTTTTTTTTTTTTTTTTTCTTGAAGACAAATTGCACAATTAAGAAAATATATACATCATCACCAATTACGATATTCACATTAAAGGGTTAGATATAAAAAAGCTGCAACTTATCTAATATATGGCGACAAAATCAAAAACAGTGCACAAAGAATTACCATATTTGATGATGAACTTTGATTTATAAGCACCAAACCATAAGATGAAATAAGTTATTTAAATACATTGTATATCTGGCAATTTGTCTTGTTTTTTTTTTTTTTTTTTTTTCTTGAAGACAAATTGCACAATTAAGAAAATATATACATCATCACCAATTACGATATTCACATTAAAGGGTTAGATATAAAAAAGCTGCAACTTATCTAATATATGGCGACAAAATCAAAAACAGTGCACAAAGAATTACCATATTTGATGATGAACTTTGATTTATAAGCACCAAACCATAAGATGAAATAAGTTATTTAAATACATTGTATATCTGGCAATTTGTCTTGTTTTTTTTTTCTTGGAGACAAATTGCACAATTAAGAAAATATATACATCATCACCAATTGCGATATTCACATTAAAGGGTTAGATATAAAAAAGCTACAACTTATCTAATATATGGCGACAAAATCAAAAACAGTGCACAAAGAATTACCATATTTGATGATGAACTTTGATTTATAAGCACCAAACCATAAGATGAAATAAGTTATTTAAATACATTGTATATCTGGCAATTTGTCTTGTTTTTTTTTTTTTATTGAAGACAAATTGCACAATTAAGAAAATATATACATCATCACCTATTACGATATTCACATTAAAGGGTTAGATATAAAAAAGCTACAACTTATCTAATATATGGCGACAAAATCAAAAACAGTGCACAAAGAATTACCATATTTGATGATGAACTTTGATTTATAAGCACCAAACCATAAGATGAAATAAGTTATTTAAATACATTGTATATCTGGCAATTTGTCTTGTTTTTTTTTTCTTGGAGACAAATTGCACAATTAAGAAAATATATACATCATCACCAATTGCGATATTCACATTAAAGGGTTAGATATAAAAAAGCTGCAACTTATCTAATATATGGCGACAAAATCAAAAACAGTGCACAAAGAATTACCATATTTGATGATGAACTTTGATTTATAAGCACCAAACCATAAGATGAAATAAGTTATTTAAATACATTGTATATCTGGCAATTTGTCTTGTTTTTTTTTTTTTTTTTTTGAAGACAAATTGCACAATTAAGAAAATATATACATCATCACCAATTACGATATTCACATTAAAGGGTTAGATATAAAAAAGCTACAACTTATCTAATATATGGCGACAAAATCAAAAACAGTGCACAAAGAATTACCATATTTGATGATGAACTTTGATTTATAAGCACCAAACCATAAGATGAAATAAGTTATTTAAATACATTGTATATCTGGCAATTTGTCTTGTTTTTTTTTTTTTTTTTTTTCTTGAAGACAAATTGCACAATTAAGAAAATATATACATCATCACCAATTACGATATTCACATTAAAGGGTTAGATATAAAAAAGCTACAACTTATCTAATATATGGCGACAAAATCAAAAACAGTGCACAAAGAATTACCATATTTGATGATGAACTTTGATTTATAAGCACCAAACCATAAGATGAAATAAGTTATTTAAATACATTGTATATCTGGCAATTTGTCTTGTTTTTTTTTCTTTTTTTTTTTCTTGAAGACAAATTGCACAATTAAGAAAATATATACATCATCACCAATTACGATATTCACATTAAAGGGTTAGATATAAAAAAGCTACAACTTATCTAATATATGGCGACAAAATCAAAAACAGTGCACAAAGAATTACCATATTTGATGATGAACTTTGATTTATAAGCACCAAACCATAAGATGAAATAAGTTATTTAAATACATTGTATATCTGGCAATTTGTCTTGTTTTTTTTTTTTTATTGAAGACAAATTGCACAATTAAGAAAATATATACATCATCACCTATTACGATATTCACATTAAAGGGTTAGATATAAAAAAGCTACAACTTATCTAATATATGGCGACAAAATCAAAAACAGTGCACAAAGAATTACCATATTTGATGATGAACTTTGATTTATAAGCACCAAACCATAAGATGAAATAAGTTATTTAAATACATTGTATATCTGGCAATTTGTCTTGTTTTTTTTTTCTTGGAGACAAATTGCACAATTAAGAAAATATATACATCATCACCAATTGCGATATTCACATTAAAGGGTTAGATATAAAAAAGCTGCAACTTATCTAATATATGGCGACAAAATCAAAAACAGTGCACAAAGAATTACCATATTTGATGATGAACTTTGATTTATAAGCACCAAACCATAAGATGAAATAAGTTATTTAAATACATTGTATATCTGGCAATTTGTCTTGTTTTTTTTTTTTTTTTTTGAAGACAAATTGCACAATTAAGAAAATATATACATCATCACCAATTACGATATTCACATTAAAGGGTTAGATATAAAAAAGCTACAACTTATCTAATATATGGCGACAAAATCAAAAACAGTGCACAAAGAATTACCATATTTGATGATGAACTTTGATTTATAAGCACCAAACCATAAGATGAAATAAGTTATTTAAATACATTGTATATCTGGCAATTTGTCTTGTTTTTTTTTTTTTTTTTTTTTCTTGAAGACAAATTGCACAATTAAGAAAATATATACATCATCACCAATTACGATATTCACATTAAAGGGTTAGATATAAAAAAGCTACAACTTATCTAATATATGGCGACAAAATCAAAAACAGTGCACAAAGAATTACCATATTTGATGATGAACTTTGATTTATAAGCACCAAACCATAAGATGAAATAAGTTATTTAAATACATTGTATATCTGGCAATTTGTCTTGTTTTTTTTTTCTTGGAGACAAATTGCACAATTAAGAAAATATATACATCATCACCAATTGCGATATTCACATTAAAGGGTTAGATATAAAAAAGCTGCAACTTATCTAATATATGGCGACAAAATCAAAAACAGTGCACAAAGAATTACCATATTTGATGATGAACTTTGATTTATAAGCACCAAACCATAAGATGAAATAAGTTATTTAAATACATTGTATATCTGGCAATTTGTCTTGTTTTTTTTTTTTTTTTTTTGAAGACAAATTGCACAATTAAGAAAATATATACATCATCACCAATTACGATATTCACATTAAAGGGTTAGATATAAAAAAGCTACAACTTATCTAATATATGGCGACAAAATCAAAAACAGTGCACAAAGAATTACCATATTTGATGATGAACTTTGATTTATAAGCACCAAACCATAAGATGAAATAAGTTATTTAAATACATTGTATATCTGGCAATTTGTCTTGTTTTTTTTTTTTTTTTTTTTCTTGAAGACAAATTGCACAATTAAGAAAATATATACATCATCACCAATTACGATATTCACATTAAAGGGTTAGATATAAAAAAGCTACAACTTATCTAATATATGGCGACAAAATCAAAAACAGTGCACAAAGAATTACCATATTTGATGATGAACTTTGATTTATAAGCACCAAACCATAAGATGAAATAAGTTATTTAAATACATTGTATATCTGGCAATTTGTCTTGTTTTTTTTTCTTTTTTTTTTTCTTGAAGACAAATTGCACAATTAAGAAAATATATACATCATCACCAATTACGATATTCACATTAAAGGGTTAGATATAAAAAAGCTACAACTTATCTAATATATGGCGACAAAATCAAAAACAGTGCACAAAGAATTACCATATTTGATGATGAACTTTGATATATAAGCACCAAACCATAAGATGAAATAAGTTATTTAAATACATTGTATATCTGGCAATTTGTCTTGTTTTTTTTTTTTTTTTTTCTTGAAGACAAATTGCACAATTAAGAAAATATATACATCATCACCAATTACGATATTCACATTAAAGGGTTAGATATAAAAAAGCTACAACTTATCTAATATATGGCGACAAAATAAAAAACAGTGCACAAAGAATTACCATATTTGATGATGAACTTTGATTTATAAGCACCAAACCATAAGATGAAATAAGTTATTTAAATACATTGTATATCCGGCAATTTGTCTTGTTTTTTTTTTTTTTTTTCTTGAAGACAAATTGCACAATTAAGAAAATATATACATCATCACCAATTACGATATTCACATTAAAGGGTTAGATATAAAAAAGCTGCAACTTATCTAATATATGGCGACAAAATCAAAAACAGTGCACAAAGAATTACCATATTTGATGATGAACTTTGATTTATAAGCACCAAACCATAAGATGAAATAAGTTATTTAAATACATTGTATATCTGGCAATTTGTCTTGTTTTTTTTTTTTTTTTCTTGAGGACAAATTGCACAATTAAGAAAATATATACATCATCACCAATTACGATATTCACATTAAAGGGTTAGATATAAAAAAGCTACAACTTATCTAATATATGGCGACAAAATCAAAAACAGTGCACAAAGAATTACCATATTTGATGATGAACTTTGATTTATAAGCACCAAACCATAAGATGAAATAAGTTATTTAAATACATTGTATATCTGGCAATTTGTCTTGTTTTTTTTTTTTTTTTTTTTTTTTCTTGAAGACAAATTGCACAATTAAGAAAATATATACATCATCACCAATTACGATATTCACATTAAAGGGTTAGATATAAAAAAGCTGCAACTTATCTAATATATGGCGACAAAATCAAAAACAGTGCACAAAGAATTACCATATTTGATGATGAACTTTGATTTATAAGCACCAAACCATAAGATGAAATAAGTTATTTAAATACATTGTATATCTGGCAATTTGTCTTGTTTTTTTTTTTTTTTTTTTCTTGAAGACAAATTGCACAATTAAGAAAATATATACATCATCACCAATTACGATATTCACATTAAAGGGTTAGATATAAAAAAGCTACAACTTATCTAATATATGGCGACAAAATCAAAAACAGTGCACAAAGAATTACCATATTTGATGATGAACTTTGATTTATAAGCACCAAACCATAAGATGAAATAAGTTATTTAAATACATTGTATATCTGGCAATTTGTCTTGTTTTTTTTTTTTTTCTTGAAGACAAATTGCACAATTAAGAAAATATATACATCATCACCAATTACGATATTCACATTAAAGGGTTAGATATAAAAAAGCTGCAACTTATCTAATATATGGCGACAAAATCAAAAACAGTGCACAAAGAATTACCATATTTGATGATGAACTTTGATTTATAAGCACCAAACCATAAGATGAAATAAGTTATTTAAATACATTGTATATCTGGCAATTTGTCTTGTTTTTTTTTTTTTTTTTTTTTTTCTTGAAGACAAATTGCACAATTAAGAAAATATATACATCATCACCAATTACGATATTCACATTAAAGGGTTAGATATAAAAAAGCTACAACTTATCTAATATATGGCGACAAAATCAAAAACAGTGCACAAAGAATTACCATATTTGATGATGAACTTTGATTTATAAGCACCAAACCATAAGATGAAATAAGTTATTTAAATACATTGTATATCTGGCAATTTGTCTTGTTTTTTTTTTTTTCTTGAAGACAAATTGCACAATTAAGAAAATATATACATCATCACCAATTACGATATTCACATTAAAGGGTTAGATATAAAAAAGCTACAACTTATCTAATATATGGCGACAAAATCAAAAACAGTGCACAAAGAATTACCATATTTGATGATGAACTTTGATTTATAAGCACCAAACCATAAGATGAAATAAGTTATTTAAATACATTGTATATCTGGCAATTTGTCTTGTTTTTTCTTCTTTTTTTTTTCTTGAAGACAAATTGCACAATTAAGAAAATATATACATCATCACCAATTACGATATTCACATTAAAGGGTTAGATATAAAAAAGCTACAACTTATCTAATATATGGCGACAAAATCAAAAACGGTGCACAAAGAATTACCATATTTGATGATGAACTTTGATTTATAAGCACCAAACCATAAGATGAAATAAGTTATTTAAATACATTGTATATCTGGCAATTTGTCTTGTTTTTTTTTTTCTTGAAGACAAATTGCACAATTAAGAAAATATATACATCATCACCAATTACGATATTCACATTAAAGGGTTAGATATAAAAAAGCTGCAACTTATCTAATATATGGCGACAAAATCAAAAACAGTGCACAAAGAATTACCATATTTGATGATGAACTTTGATTTATAAGCACCAAACCATAAGATGAAATAAGTTATTTAAATACATTGTATATCTGGCAATTTGTCTTGTTTTTTTTTTCTTGAAGACAAATCGCACAATTAAGAAAATATATACATCATCACCAATTACGATATTCACATTAAAGGGTTAGATATAAAAAAGCTACAACTTATCTAATATATGGCGACAAAATCAAAAACAGTGCACAAAGAATTACCATATTTGATGATGAACTTTGATTTATAAGCACCAAACCATAAGATGAAATAAGTTATTTAAATACATTGTATATCTGGCAATTTGTCTTGTTTTTTTTTTTTTTTTTCTTGAAGACAAATTGCACAATTAAGAAAATATATACATCATCACCAATTGCGATATTCACATTAAAGGGTTAGATATAAAAAAGCTACAACTTATCTAATATATGGCGACAAAATCAAAAACAGTGCACAAAGAATTACCATATTTGATGATGAACTTTGATTTATAAGCACCAAACCATAAGATGAAATAAGTTATTTAAATACATTCTATATCTGGCAATTTGTCTTGTTTTTTTTTTCTTGAAGACAAATTTCACAATTAAGAAAATATATACATCATCACCAATTACGATATTCACATTAAAGGGTTAGATATAAAAAAGCTGCAACTTATCTAATATATGGCGACAAAATCAAAAACAGTGCACAAAGAATTACCATATTTGATGATGAACTTTGATTTATAAGCACCAAACCATAAGATGAAATAAGTTATTTAAATACATTGTATATCTGGCAATTTGTCTTGTTTTTTTTTTCTTGGAGACAAATTGCACAATTAAGAAAATATATACATCATCACCAATTGCGATATTCACATTAAAGGGTTAGATATAAAAAAGCTCCAACTTATCTAATATATGGCGACAAAATCAAAAACAGTGCACAAAGAATTACCATATTTGATGATGAACTTTGATTTATAAGCACCAAACCATAAGATGAAATAAGTTATTTAAATAGATTCTATATCTGGCAATTTGTCTTGTTTTTTTTTTTTTTTTCTTGAAGACAAATTGCACAATTAAGAAAATATATACATCATCACCAATTACGATATTCACATTAAAGGGTTAGATATAAAAAAGCTACAACTTATCTAATATATGGCGACAAAATCAAAAACAGTGCACAAAGAATTACCATATTTGATGATGAACTTTGATATATAAGCACCAAACCATAAGATGAAATAAGTTATTTAAATACATTGTATATCTGGCAATTTGTCTTGTTTTTTTTTTTTTTTTCTTGAAGACAAATTGCACAATTAAGAAAATATATACATCATCACCAATTACGATATTCACATTAAAGGGTTAGATATAAAAAAGCTACAACTTATCTAATATATGGCGACAAAATCAAAAACAGTGCACAAAGAATTACCATATTTGATGATGAACTTTGATTTATAAGCACCAAACCATAAGATGAAATAAGTTATTTAAATACATTGTATATCTGGCAATTTGTCTTCTTTTTTTTTTTTTTTTTTTTTCTTGAAGACAAATTGCACAATTAAGAAAATATATACATCATCACCAATTACGATATTCACATTAAAGGGTTAGATATAAAAAAGCTGCAACTTATCTAATATATGGCGACAAAATCAAAAACAGTGCACAAAGAATTACCATATTTGATGATGAACTTTGATTTATAAGCACCAAACCATAAGATGAAATAAGTTATTTAAATACATTGTATATCTGGCAATTTGTCTTGTTTTTTTTTTTCTTGGAGACAAATTGCACAATTAAGAAAATATATACATCATCACCAATTGCGATATTCACATTAAAGGGTTAGATATAAAAAAGCTACAACTTATCTAATATATGGCGACAAAATCAAAAACAGTGCACAAAGAATTACCATATTTGATGATGAACTTTGATTTATAAGCACCAAACCATAAGATGAAATAAGTTATTTAAATACATTGTATATCTGGCAATTTGTCTTGTTTTTTTTTTTTTATTGAAGACAAATTGCACAATTAAGAAAATATATACATCATCACCTATTACGATATTCACATTAAAGGGTTAGATATAAAAAAGCTACAACTTATCTAATATATGGCGACAAAATCAAAAACAGTGCACAAAGAATTACCATATTTGATGATGAACTTTGATTTATAAGCACCAAACCATAAGATGAAATAAGTTATTTAAATACATTGTATATCTGGCAATTTGTCTTGTTTTTTTTTTCTTGGAGACAAATTGCACAATTAGGAAAATATATACATCATCACCAATTGCGATATTCACATTAAAGGGTTAGATATAAAAAAGCTACAACTTATCTAATATATGGCGACAAAATCAAAAACAGTGCACAAAGAATTACCATATTTGATGATGAACTTTGATTTATAAGCACCAAACCATAAGATGAAATAAGTTATTTAAATACATTCTATATCTGGCAATTTGTCTTGTTTTTTTTTTCTTGAAGACAAATTGCACAATTAAGAAAATATATACATCATCACCAATTACGATATTCACATTAAAGGGTTAGATATAAAAAAGCTGCAACTTATCTAATATATGGCGACAAAATCAAAAACAGTGCACAAAGAATTACCATATTTGATGATGAACTTTGATTTATAAGCACCAAACCATAAGATGAAATAAGTTATTTAAATACATTGTATATCTGGCAATTTGTCTTGTTTTTTTTTTTTTTTTCTTGAAGACAAATTGCACAATTAAGAAAATATATACATCATCACCAATTACGATATTCACATTAAAGGGTTAGATATAAAAAAGCTACAACTTATCTAATATATGGCGACAAAATCAAAAACAGTGCACAAAGAATTACCATATTTGATGATGAACTTTGATTTATAAGCACCAAACCATAAGATGAAATAAGTTATTTAAATACATTGTATATCTGGCAATTTGTCTTGTTTTTTTTTTTTTTTTTTTTCTTGAAGACAAATTGCACAATTAAGAAAATATATACATCATCACCAATTACGATATTCACATTAAAGGGTTAGATATAAAAAAGCTACAACTTATCTAATATATGGCGACAAAATCAAAAACAGTGCACAAAGAATTACCATATTTGATGATGAACTTTGATTTATAAGCACCAAACCATAAGATGAAATAAGTTATTTAAATACATTGTATATCTGGCAATTTGTCTTGTTTTTTTTTCTTTTTTTTTTTCTTGAAGACAAATTGCACAATTAAGAAAATATATACATCATCACCAATTACGATATTCACATTAAAGGGTTAGATATAAAAAAGCTACAACTTATCTAATATATGGCGACAAAATCAAAAACAGTGCACAAAGAATTACCATATTTGATGATGAACTTTGATATATAAGCACCAAACCATAAGATGAAATAAGTTATTTAAATACATTGTATATCTGGCAATTTGTCTTGTTTTTTTTTTTTTTTTTTTCTTGAAGACAAATTGCACAATTAAGAAAATATATACATCATCACCAATTACGATATTCACATTAAAGGGTTAGATATAAAAAAGCTACAACTTATCTAATATATGGCGACAAAATAAAAAACAGTGCACAAAGAATTACCATATTTGATGATGAACTTTGATTTATAAGCACCAAACCATAAGATGAAATAAGTTATTTAAATACATTGTATATCTGGCAATTTGTCTTGTTTTTTTTTTTTTTTTTTTTTCTTGAAGACAAATTGCACAATTAAGAAAATATATACATCATCACCAATTACGATATTCACATTAAAGGGTTAGATATAAAAAAGCTGCAACTTATCTAATATATGGCGACAAAATCAAAAACAGTGCACAAAGAATTACCATATTTGATGATGAACTTTGATTTATAAGCACCAAACCATAAGATGAAATAAGTTATTTAAATACATTGTATATCTGGCAATTTGTCTTGTTTTTTTTTTTTTTTCTTGAAGACAAATTGCACAATTAAGAAAATATATACATCATCACCAATTACGATATTCACATTAAAGGGTTAGATATAAAAAAGCTACAACTTATCTAATATATGGCGACAAAATCAAAAACAGTGCACAAAGAATTACCATATTTGATGATGAACTTTGATTTATAAGCACCAAACCATAAGATGAAATAAGTTATTTAAATACATTGTATATCTGGCAATTTGTCTTGTTTTTTTTTTTTCTTGAAGACAAATTGCACAATTAAGAAAATATATACATCATCACCAATTACGATATTCACATTAAAGGGTTAGATATAAAAAAGCTGCAACTTATCTAATATATGGCGACAAAATCAAAAACAGTGCACAAAGAATTACCATATTTGATGATGAACTTTGATTTATAAGCACCAAACCATAAGATGAAATAAGTTATTTAAATACATTGTATATCTGGCAATTTGTCTTGTTTTTTTTTTTTTTTTTTTTTTTTTCTTGAAGACAAATTGCACAATTAAGAAAATATATACATCATCACCAATTACGATATTCACATTAAAGGGTTAGATATAAAAAAGCTACAACTTATCTAATATATGGCGACAAAATCAAAAACAGTGCACAAAGAATTACCATATTTGATGATGAACTTTGATTTATAAGCACCAAACCATAAGATGAAATAAGTTATTTAAATACATTGTATATCTGGCAATTTGTCTTGTTTTTTTTTTCTTGAAGACAAATTGCACAATTAAGAAAATATATACATCATCACCAATTACGATATTCACATTAAAGGGTTAGATATAAAAAAGCTACAACTTATCTAATATATGGCGACAAAATCAAAAACAGTGCACAAAGAATTACCATATTTGATGATGAACTTTGATTTATAAGCACCAAACCATAAGATGAAATAAGTTATTTAAATACATTGTATATCTGGCAATTTGTCTTGTTTTTTCTTCTTTTTTTTTTCTTGAAGACAAATTGCACAATTAAGAAAATATATACATCATCACCAATTACGATATTCACATTAAAGGGTTAGATATAAAAAAGCTACAACTTATCTAATATATGGCGACAAAATCAAAAACGGTGCACAAAGAATTACCATATTTGATGATGAACTTTGATTTATAAGCACCAAACCATAAGATGAAATAAGTTATTTAAATACATTGTATATCTGGCAATTTGTCTTGTTTTTTTTTTCTTGAAGACAAATTGCACAATTAAGAAAATATATACATCATCACCAATTACGATATTCACATTAAAGGGTTAGATATAAAAAAGCTACAACTTATCTAATATATGGCGACAAAATCAAAAACAGTGCACAAAGAATTACCATATTTGATGATGAACTTTGATTTATAAGCACCAAACCATAAGATGAAATAAGTTATTTAAATACATTGTATATCTGGCAATTTGTCTTGTTTTTTTTTTCTTGAAGACAAATCGCACAATTAAGAAAATATATACATCATCACCAATTACGATATTCACATTAAAGGGTTAGATATAAAAAAGCTACAACTTATCTAATATATGGCGACAAAATCAAAAACAGTGCACAAAGAATTACCATATTTGATGATGAACTTTGATTTATAAGCACCAAACCATAAGATGAAATAAGTTATTTAAATACATTGTATATCTGGCAATTTGTCTTGTTTTTTTTTTTCTTGAAGACAAATTTCACAATTAAGAAAATATATACATCATCACCAATTACGATATTCACATTAAAGGGTTAGATATAAAAAAGCTGCAACTTATCTAATATATGGCGACAAAATCAAAAACAGTGCACAAAGAATTACCATATTTGATGATGAACTTTGATTTATAAGCACCAAACCATAAGATGAAATAAGTTATTTAAATACATTGTATATCTGGCAATTTGTCTTGTTTTTTTTTTTCTTGGAGACAAATTGCACAATTAAGAAAATATATACATCATCACCAATTGCGATATTCACATTAAAGGGTTAGATATAAAAAAGCTCCAACTTATCTAATATATGGCGACAAAATCAAAAACAGTGCACAAAGAATTACCATATTTGATGATGAACTTTGATTTATAAGCACCAAACCATAAGATGAAATAAGTTATTTAAATAGATTCTATATCTGGCAATTTGTCTTGTTTTTTTTTTTTTTTCTTGAAGACAAATTGCACAATTAAGAAAATATATACATCATCACCAATTACGATATTCACATTAAAGGGTTAGATATAAAAAAGCTACAACTTATCTAATATATGGCGACAAAATCAAAAACAGTGCACAAAGAATTACCATATTTGATGATGAACTTTGATATATAAGCACCAAACCATAAGATGAAATAAGTTATTTAAATACATTGTATATCTGGCAATTTGTCTTGTTTTTTTTTTTTTTTCTTGAAGACAAATTGCACAATTAAGAAAATATATACATCATCACCAATTACGATATTCACATTAAAGGGTTAGATATAAAAAAGCTACAACTTATCTAATATATGGCGACAAAATAAAAAACAGTGCACAAAGAATTACCATATTTGATGATGAACTTTGATTTATAAGCACCAAACCATAAGATGAAATAAGTTATTTAAATACATTGTATATCTGGCAATTTGTCTTGTTTTTTTTTTTTTTTTTTTTTTTTTTTCTTGAAGACAAATTGCACAATTAAGAAAATATATACATCATCACCAATTACGATATTCACATTAAAGGGTTAGATATAAAAAAGCTGCAACTTATCTAATATATGGCGACAAAATCAAAAACAGGGCACAAAGAATTACCATATTTGATGATGAACTTTGATTTATAAGCACCAAACCATAAGATGAAATAAGTTATTTAAATACATTGTATATCTGGCAATTTGTCTTGCTATTTTTTTTTTCTTGAAGACAAATTGCACAATTAAGAAAATATATACATCATCACCAATTACGATATTCACATTAAAGGGTTAGATATAAAAAAGCTGCAACTTATCTAATATATGGCGACAAAATCAAAAACAGTGCACAAAGAATTACCATATTTGATGATGAACTTTGATTTATAAGCACCAAACCATAAGATGAAATAAGTTATTTAAATACATTGTATATCTGGCAATTTGTCTTGTTTTTTTTTTTTTTCTTGAAGACAAATTGCACAATTAAGAAAATATATACATCATCACCAATTATGATATTCACATTAAAGGGTTAGATATAAAAAAGCTACAACTTATCTAATATATGGCGACAAAATCAAAAACAGTGCACAAAGAATTACCATATTTGATGATGAACTTTGATTTATAAGCACCAAACCATAAGATGAAATAAGTTATTTAAATACATTGTATATCTGGCAATTTGTCTTGTTTTTTTTTTTTTTTTTTTTTTTTTTCTTGAAGACAAATTGCACAATTAAGAAAATATATACATCATCACCAATTACGATATTCACATTAAAGGGTTAGATATAAAAAAGCTGCAACTTATCTAATATATGGCGACAAAATCAAAAACAGTGCACAAAGAATTACCATATTTGATGATGAACTTTGATTTATAAGCACCAAACCATAAGATGAAATAAGTTATTTAAATACATTGTATATCTGGCAATTTGTCTTGTTTTTTTTTTTTTTTCTTGAAGACAAATTGCACAATTAAGAAAATATATACATCATCACCAATTACGATATTCACATTAAAGGGTTAGATATAAAAAAGCTACAACTTATCTAATATATGGCGACAAAATCAAAAACAGTGCACAAAGAATTACCATATTTGATGATGAACTTTGATTTATAAGCACCAAACCATAAGATGAAATAAGTTATTTAAATACATTGTATATCTGGCAATTTGTCTTGTTTTTTTTTTTCTTGAAGACAAATTGCACAATTAAGAAAATATATACATCATCACCAATTACGATATTCACATTAAAGGGTTAGATATAAAAAAGCTGCAACTTATCTAATATATGGCGACAAAATCAAAAACAGTGCACAAAGAATTACCATATTTGATGATGAACTTTGATTTATAAGCACCAAACCATAAGATGAAATAAGTTATTTAAATACATTGTATATCTGGCAATTTGTCTTGTTTTTTTTTTTTTTTTTTTTTTTCTTGAAGACAAATTGCACAATTAAGAAAATATATACATCATCACCAATTACGATATTCACATTAAAGGGTTAGATATAAAAAAGCTACAACTTATCTAATATATGGCGACAAAATCAAAAACAGTGCACAAAGAATTACCATATTTGATGATGAACTTTGATTTATAAGCACCAAACCATAAGATGAAATAAGTTATTTAAATACATTGTATATCTGGCAATTTGTCCTGTTTTTTTTTTCTTGAAGACAAATTGCACAATTAAGAAAATATATACATCATCACCAATTACGATATTCACATTAAAGGGTTAGATATAAAAAAGCTACAACTTATCTAATATATGGCGACAAAATCAAAAACAGTGCACAAAGAATTACCATATTTGATGATGAACTTTGATTTATAAGCACCAAACCATAAGATGAAATAAGTTATTTAAATACATTGTATATCTGGCAATTTGTCTTGTTTTTTCTTCTTTTTTTTTTCTTGAAGACAAATTGCACAATTAAGAAAATATATACATCATCACCAATTACGATATTCACATTAAAGGGTTAGATATAAAAAAGCTACAACTTATCTAATATATGGCGACAAAATCAAAAACGGTGCACAAAGAATTACCATATTTGATGATGAACTTTGATTTATAAGCACCAAACCATAAGATGAAATAAGTTATTTAAATACATTGTATATCTGGCAATTTGTCTTGTTTTTTTTTTCTTGAAGACAAATTGCACAATTAAGAAAATATATACATCATCACCAATTACGATATTCACATTAAAGGGTTAGATATAAAAAAGCTACAACTTATCTAATATATGGCGACAAAATCAAAAACAGTGCACAAAGAATTACCATATTTGATGATGAACTTTGATTTATAAGCACCAAACCATAAGATGAAATAAGTTATTTAAATACATTGTATATCTGGCAATTTGTCTTGTTTTTTTTTTTCTTGAAGACAAATCGCACAATTAAGAAAATATATACATCATCACCAATTACGATATTCACATTAAAGGGTTAGATATAAAAAAGCTACAACTTATCTAATATATGGCGACAAAATCAAAAACAGTGCACAAAGAATTACCATATTTGATGATGAACTTTGATTTATAAGCACCAAACCATAAGATGAAATAAGTTATTTAAATACATTGTATATCTGGCAATTTGTCTTGTTTTTTTTTTTTTTTTTTTTTTCTTGAAGACAAATTGCACAATTAAGAAAATATATACATCATCACCAATTGCGATATTCACATTAAAGGGTTAGATATAAAAAAGCTACAACTTATCTAATATATGGCGACAAAATCAAAAACAGTGCACAAAGAATTACCATATTTGATGATGAACTTTGATTTATAAGCACCAAACCATAAGATGAAATAAGTTATTTAAATACATTGTATATCTGGCAATTTGTCTTGCTATTTTTTTTTTCTTGAAGACAAATTGCACAATTAAGAAAATATATACATCATCACCAATTACGATATTCACATTAAAGGGTTAGATATAAAAAAGCTGCAACTTATCTAATATATGGCGACAAAATCAAAAACAGTGCACAAAGAATTACCATATTTGATGATGAACTTTGATTTATAAGCACCAAACCATAAGATGAAATAAGTTATTTAAATACATTGTATATCTGGCAATTTGTCTTGTTTTTTTTTTTTTCTTGAAGACAAATTGCACAATTAAGAAAATATATACATCATCACCAATTATGATATTCACATTAAAGGGTTAGATATAAAAAAGCTACAACTTATCTAATATATGGCGACAAAATCAAAAACAGTGCACAAAGAATTACCATATTTGATGATGAACTTTGATTTATAAGCACCAAACCATAAGATGAAATAAGTTATTTAAATACATTGTATATCTGGCAATTTGTCTTGTTTTTTTTTTTTTTTTTTTTTTTTCTTGAAGACAAATTGCACAATTAAGAAAATATATACATCATCACCAATTACGATATTCACATTAAAGGGTTAGATATAAAAAAGCTGCAACTTATCTAATATATGGCGACAAAATCAAAAACAGTGCACAAAGAATTACCATATTTGATGATGAACTTTGATTTATAAGCACCAAACCATAAGATGAAATAAGTTATTTAAATACATTGTATATCTGGCAATTTGTCTTGTTTTTTTTTTTTTTTTCTTGAAGACAAATTGCACAATTAAGAAAATATATACATCATCACCAATTACGATATTCACATTAAAGGGTTAGATATAAAAAAGCTACAACTTATCTAATATATGGCGACAAAATCAAAAACAGTGCACAAAGAATTACCATATTTGATGATGAACTTTGATTTATAAGCACCAAACCATAAGATGAAATAAGTTATTTAAATACATTGTATATCTGGCAATTTGTCTTGTTTTTTTTTTTTCTTGAAGACAAATTGCACAATTAAGAAAATATATACATCATCACCAATTACGATATTCACATTAAAGGGTTAGATATAAAAAAGCTGCAACTTATCTAATATATGGCGACAAAATCAAAAACAGTGCACAAAGAATTACCATATTTGATGATGAACTTTGATTTATAAGCACCAAACCATAAGATGAAATAAGTTATTTAAATACATTGTATATCTGGCAATTTGTCTTGTTTTTTTTTTTTTTTTTTTTTTTTTCTTGAAGACAAATTGCACAATTAAGAAAATATATACATCA
Organism: Aphodius granarius; assembly: GCA_963971325.1. Lineage (NCBI taxonomy): Eukaryota > Metazoa > Arthropoda > Insecta > Coleoptera > Scarabaeidae > Aphodius > Aphodius granarius. Next base: position 15,335,746 of record OZ020222.1, on the reverse strand, counting down.
TCACCAATTACGATATTCACATTAAAGGGTTAGATATAAAAAAGCTACAACTTATCTAATATATGGCGACAAAATCAAAAACAGTGCACAAAGAATTACCATATTTGATGATGAACTTTGATTTATAAGCACCAAACCATAAGATGAAATAAGTTATTTAAATACATTGTATATCTGGCAATTTGTCTTGTTTTTTTTTTCTTGAAGACAAATTGCACAATTAAGAAAATATATACATCATCACCAATTACGATATTCACATTAAAGGGTTAGATATAAAAAAGCTACAACTTATCTAATATATGGCGACAAAATCAAAAACAGTGCACAAAGAATTACCATATTTGATGATGAACTTTGATTTATAAGCACCAAACCATAAGATGAAATAAGTTATTTAAATACATTGTATATCTGGCAATTTGTCTTGTTTTTTCTTCTTTTTTTTTTCTTGAAGACAAATTGCACAATTAAGAAAATATATACATCATCACCAATTACGATATTCACATTAAAGGGTTAGATATAAAAAAGCTACAACTTATCTAATATATGGCGACAAAATCAAAAACGGTGCACAAAGAATTACCATATTTGATGATGAACTTTGATTTATAAGCACCAAACCATAAGATGAAATAAGTTATTTAAATACATTGTATATCTGGCAATTTGTCTTGTTTTTTTTTTCTTGAAGACAAATTGCACAATTAAGAAAATATATACATCATCACCAATTACGATATTCACATTAAAGGGTTAGATATAAAAAAGCTACAACTTATCTAATATATGGCGACAAAATCAAAAACAGTGCACAAAGAATTACCATATTTGATGATGAACTTTGATTTATAAGCACCAAACCATAAGATGAAATAAGTTATTTAAATACATTGTATATCTGGCAATTTGTCTTGTTTTTTTTTTTCTTGAAGACAAATCGCACAATTAAGAAAATATATACATCATCACCAATTACGATATTCACATTAAAGGGTTAGATATAAAAAAGCTACAACTTATCTAATATATGGCGACAAAATCAAAAACAGTGCACAAAGAATTACCATATTTGATGATGAACTTTGATTTATAAGCACCAAACCATAAGATGAAATAAGTTATTTAAATACATTGTATATCTGGCAATTTGTCTTGTTTTTTTTTTTTTTTTTTTTTTCTTGAAGACAAATTGCACAATTAAGAAAATATATACATCATCACCAATTGCGATATTCACATTAAAGGGTTAGATATAAAAAAGCTACAACTTATCTAATATATGGCGACAAAATCAAAAACAGTGCACAAAGAATTACCATATTTGATGATGAACTTTGATTTATAAGCACCAAACCATAAGATGAAATAAGTTATTTAAATACATTCTATATCTGGCAATTTGTCTTGTTTTTTTTTTCTTGAAGACAAATTTCACAATTAAGAAAATATATACATCATCACCAATTACGATATTCACATTAAAGGGTTAGATATAAAAAAGCTGCAACTTATCTAATATATGGCGACAAAATCAAAAACAGTGCACAAAGAATTACCATATTTGATGATGAACTTTGATTTATAAGCACCAAACCATAAGATGAAATAAGTTATTTAAATAGATTCTATATCTGGCAATTTGTCTTGTTTTTTTTTTTTTTTCTTGAAGACAAATTGCACAATTAAGAAAATATATACATCATCACCAATTACGATATTCACATTAAAGGGTTAGATATAAAAAAGCTACAACTTATCTAATATATGGCGACAAAATCAAAAACAGTGCACAAAGAATTACCATATTTGATGATGAACTTTGATATATAAGCACCAAACCATAAGATGAAATAAGTTATTTAAATACATTGTATATCTGGCAATTTGTCTTGTTTTTTTTTTTTTTTCTTGAAGACAAATTGCACAATTAAGAAAATATATACATCATCACCAATTACGATATTCACATTAAAGGGTTAGATATAAAAAAGCTACAACTTATCTAATATATGGCGACAAAATAAAAAACAGTGCACAAAGAATTACCATATTTGATGATGAACTTTGATTTATAAGCACCAAACCATAAGATGAAATAAGTTATTTAAATACATTGTATATCTGGCAATTTGTCTTGTTTTTTTTTTTTTTTTTTTTTTTTTTTCTTGAAGACAAATTGCACAATTAAGAAAATATATACATCATCACCAATTACGATATTCACATTAAAGGGTTAGATATAAAAAAGCTGCAACTTATCTAATATATGGCGACAAAATCAAAAACAGGGCACAAAGAATTACCATATTTGATGATGAACTTTGATTTATAAGCACCAAACCATAAGATGAAATAAGTTATTTAAATACATTGTATATCTGGCAATTTGTCTTGCTATTTTTTTTTTCTTGAAGACAAATTGCACAATTAAGAAAATATATACATCATCACCAATTACGATATTCACATTAAAGGGTTAGATATAAAAAAGCTGCAACTTATCTAATATATGGCGACAAAATCAAAAACAGTGCACAAAGAATTACCATATTTGATGATGAACTTTGATTTATAAGCACCAAACCATAAGATGAAATAAGTTATTTAAATACATTGTATATCTGGCAATTTGTCTTGTTTTTTTTTTTTTCTTGAAGACAAATTGCACAATTAAGAAAATATATACATCATCACCAATTATGATATTCACATTAAAGGGTTAGATATAAAAAAGCTACAACTTATCTAATATATGGCGACAAAATCAAAAACAGTGCACAAAGAATTACCATATTTGATGATGAACTTTGATTTATAAGCACCAAACCATAAGATGAAATAAGTTATTTAAATACATTGTATATCTGGCAATTTGTCTTGTTTTTTTTTTTTTTTTTCTTGAAGACAAATTGCACAATTAAGAAAATATATACATCATCACCAATTACGATATTCACATTAAAGGGTTAGATATAAAAAAGCTGCAACTTATCTAATATATGGCGACAAAATCAAAAACAGTGCACAAAGAATTACCATATTTGATGATGAACTTTGATTTATAAGCACCAAACCATAAGATGAAATAAGTTATTTAAATACATTGTATATCTGGCAATTTGTCTTGTTTTTTTTTTTTTTTTTTTTTTTTTTTCTTGAAGACAAATTGCACAATTAAGAAAATATATACATCATCACCAATTACGATATTCACATTAAAGGGTTAGATATAAAAAAGCTGCAACTTATCTAATATATGGCGACAAAATCAAAAACAGGGCACAAAGAATTACCATATTTGATGATGAACTTTGATTTATAAGCACCAAACCATAAGATGAAATAAGTTATTTAAATACATTGTATATCTGGCAATTTGTCTTGCTATTTTTTTTTTCTTGAAGACAAATTGCACAATTAAGAAAATATATACATCATCACCAATTACGATATTCACATTAAAGGGTTAGATATAAAAAAGCTGCAACTTATCTAATATATGGCGACAAAATCAAAAACAGTGCACAAAGAATTACCATATTTGATGATGAACTTTGATTTATAAGCACCAAACCATAAGATGAAATAAGTTATTTAAATACATTGTATATCTGGCAATTTGTCTTGTTTTTTTTTTTTCTTGAAGACAAATTGCACAATTAAGAAAATATATACATCATCACCAATTATGATATTCACATTAAAGGGTTAGATATAAAAAAGCTACAACTTATCTAATATATGGCGACAAAATCAAAAACAGTGCACAAAGAATTACCATATTTGATGATGAACTTTGATTTATAAGCACCAAACCATAAGATGAAATATATGCTATTTACGAACAACAATCTAGTTAACAACAAGAAACACGGTCTAGACACTCTAGAGCACAGCCCAGCTAGACAAGTTTTTTTGGTAACGCTTGGTATCGTGCTGTGATGCGCAGTAGTGAAATCGCACTAAAACACGGCTAAATCTCGTTAAAAATGAATGCAAAACACCTGAAATGCGTGGATAATTAACCAACTTTGTCTATTTGTCGTTTTCCTGAAGTTATATGAAGCGGTTATGATGTTGACTCGAGTATGACGCAACACTTTTATCCTTGATCAAAACACTAACCGCGAAAATCTGAGGGAAATGTCTTGAGACACCACGAATTAGACACTGGGATTCTTAACACCTTTACCACTTGTTTTAATTGCGATTTGGTAGCTATTTTAACGGCTTTTAGAACAATTTTGCGAACGGAGCTGTGTACATACGTACTGCACGGCGGTGTGAACTCGATAATTTCTGATTGCCCAGAAAAAGGGGAGAAAAAGTTGGACTGGTGGGGAAAAAGGTTCGGTTGGCTAGAAGCAGGTAGAAGAGTGAACGTATCTTTCATGTACAACGTATATATTATATATATTATATGTTCTATTTTGAACAGTTTGAAAATCAAAATTATGGTCGAAATATTTGGTGCTATGTAAGCTATGTTGTGTGCGAATCACAAAGTTATTAATTAATTTGATCTTGATGATTCTTTCGGTAAATTATAGACATTTTTTTCGGTATTCTTCTTAGCTTCTTCTTATAAAATTTTGAAAATAATTATTACTATAGCTCATTTCGTCTTTGTTACTGACACGATGTTTTGCAGTCTTACTTGTAGTGGAGTAAAATCGCTCTTCTAACTCGCTGTTTTCTGAGGGTACGTGCAGCGCCGGATTTAAGACTGTGGGGGCCCCTGGGCAGAAAAGCTGTGGGGGCCCCTGGGCAGAAAAGCTGTGGGGGCCCCTGGGCAGAAAAGCTGTGGGGGCCTTAAAGACATAAGCACATTACTTGATCATGAACTTGCATTGCAAACACGTAAGTATTAGTACAATTTATATTTTGGTGGGGGCCCCTTTTTGGTGGGGGCCCCTGGGCTGCAGCCCAGTCTGCCCTCCCTTAAATCCGGCGCTGGGTACGTGACTCTGAGGTATAACCAAATGAAACCTATACCATCTTATAGAGGACATTTTAGGGCATAGGAAATGGAAATCTACAACTTTTTTTAGTAGAACCGAACTTTGAAAACGACGCTTAAACGCGACTGATCTGGTATTCGAAAAACCACGTTTTTCCTAACATTTATCTTTGTATTAATTCAAGTATACAAGCTATGGTTTTGATTTTTTGCAGACATATACTTAAAATGTGAGCGCTTCCAATGGCCAGTTGAAAATTTCAAAAATGTTTAAAGTTTTTGAAAAAATAAGTAAGGAGTATTGAATTATCAAAATCGTGCATCTAAAACTTCTCCCTGCGACGAGCTATGTGAATTGTTGAAAATATTTATATACATATATTGAGTGAAATGTAGTTAGAATATTGAGAAAGTTTTCAAAAAAAAAATTAAGTCGATAGCTGCACTAGTTACAGAAATATGAATTTTTATAGAAGAGCCTTGGAATGCGCGCTGATGCCGACAGCGGCTACTATACAGTCTGGAAATCATTTGCGTTACATCTAGAAATAAAATAAGAAAATTTGTAGATGTAGAGTACGTAAGTAAACCGTTTTGTATAAAATTTACTTTAAATGTTTTCCTCTTCGTCATCCTCGTACAATTCAGCAACATTGTTCTGACAATTTTTGCAGGAACAATCTCTGCAGCATTTTAGGCCCTCTTTCAAGCATACACATCTATTATTTTGACATAACTTATCTTTGCAAAAGATATTCAACAGTTGCCTTATATCCGTTGGTATGGGATCAGCGGTCATTAAAGTAGGCTCTAATATTCCGTTATTCCTAGTCCAACCAAAGTTAAGAGGGTCAACTAGAGGCATAATAGGTATATGACTGCACAACTATATACGCAATTGATATATGCATCTAAACTTTTGGTGATCACATAAATGGATTTTTTTTTCGTTAGCATACCTACCTTAGTACATGCTGATGAAATGCGTCATCTGTTGATCAAAGTTCTAAAGCAGACTTATTGGAAGTTGTGCGCAACTGATACCTCAATTAATTGACTGTTTGAATGGCCTTATTCTTATTTCTAAATAGAGCGAATGCAAATGTTCCAACCACTCACAATTTTTAATAGGGATCGTTCGATAAATATTGATAAACATAATGAATCGTGAAAATCTTTGGAAAGACGCAGAAGAGGTGATTTGACAGATGCGTATGCCTATAAAGTTTCTGAAAGTAGAAAAGTGGTAGCGATGATTTCAACTAAGAACGTCACTCCCCCACCAGTACACCTGCGCGGCGGGAAAATAACGACGTTGATAAATAGCTCCATATATCTACAGTGCTAAATGGAAAGTGGTCTACTGCGCACTTGGCGGGAAGTCACGTGACGTGACGTTCTTAGTTGAAATCATCTCTAAAGTTTCGAAATTTTTTTAAATTGTCAGAAAATAAGCGATTCTTATTAAAATTTATGAGCGGTCAAAACTAAACTTCGTGTCTACAACTGAAGCTGTTACTATTGCCAATAAATTTGCATTGACCCTATTTAGAAGAATAAGGTCATTCAAACACTCAATGAATTGAGGTATCAGTTGACCACAACTTCCAGTAAGTCTGCTTCATAACTTCCACCAATGTATGACGCATTTTATCAGCATGTACTAAGGTAGGTATGCTAATAAAAATTTTAGATGCATATACATATCAATTGCGTATATGGTTGTGCACCCTCTGAACTTTGGTTGAACTAGGAATAACGGAATTTTAGGCTACTGGTTATGTCAAAATAATAGATGTGTATGCTTGAAAGAGGGCCTAAAATGCTGCAGAGATTGTTCCTGCAAAAATTGTCAGAACAATGTTGCTGAATTGTTCGAGGATGACGAAGAGGAACACATTTAAAGTAAATTTTATACAAAACGGTTTACTTACGTACTCTACATCTAAAAATTTTCTTATTTTGTTTCTATAGGGTGCGGCCATCGCGCACAAGAATTAAACATTAGCGATAGGACTTTGCGAAGGATTTTACACAAAAATGCGATTTTTGAAGATAGGGCGACGTTACGCGGCCTATTTTCGAAAAATGGCATTATCAGCGGAAATGGCCATGTCAACTGGCCGTCTAGGAGCTGTGATTTGACTCCTTGGGATTCTTATTTGTGTGGCGCCTATTTGTGAGACGACTTGGGCTTTGAAAAACTCCATTAAAGTGGCTCTTGGCGAAATAGAGGTTCAAATCATTGAAAATATAGTGAAAAATTGGGTTGACAGAATGGGCTACTGCAAAGCCAGTCGAGGCAGTCATTTAAATGAAATAGTATTTCACTCTTAACCGGAAGGTCTATTAACAAAAATAAACTATAATTTATTTAAAAATATTTGTTGCATTTTTATTTAATACGCATTTTAAAAACGAATTAAAAGTTGCCGCACCCTGTAACGCAAATGATTTCCAGACAGGTATGGTAGCCGCTAGCCGCTCTCGGCATTAGCGCGCATTCCAAGGCTCTTCTATAAAAATTCATATTTCTGTAACTAGTGCAGCTATCGACTTAATTTTTTTTTTAAAACTCTCAATGTTCTGACTACATTTCGCTCAATATATGTATATAAACATTTTCAACAATTCACATAGCTCGCCGCAGGGAGAAGTTTTAGATGCACGATTTTGATAATTCAATACTCCTTATTTATTTTTTAAAAAACTTTAAATATTTTTGAAATTTCCAACTGGCCATTGGAAGCGCTCACATTTTAAGTATATGTCTGCAAAAAATCAAAACCATAGCTTGTATACTTGAATTAATACAACAATAAATGTTAAGAAAAACGTGGTTTTTCAAATACCAGATCAGTCGCGTTTAAGCGTCGTTTTCAAAGTTCGGTTCTACTAAAAAAAGTTGTAGATTTCCATTTCCTATGCCCTAAAATGTCCTCTATAAGATGGTATAGGTTTCATTTGGTTATACCTCAGAGTCACGTACCCTCAGAAAACAGCGAGTTAGAAGAGCGATTTTACTCCACTATATATCTACACTGCTAAATGGAAGGTGGTACTGCGCACTTGGCGGGAAGTCACGTGACGTGACGTTATTAGTTGAAATTATCTCTACTTGGCTTGTGCTTGGCTTGTACTCGTATCAGTTGTCCCCAGTTTGTTACTGAGTCTGGAGTCGGGCGATATCGCATATTTTCAGGGAATGTCGCATTTTCGCTTCGCAGTTGTGTACTAGCTGATGAAGGTTTTTATTGTTGAATCCATCCTTGAATTCATAGTTCTTCGATTTTAGTTGTTTTGATTTCTGGCGTTTCTGCGCTCTTTATGAGGAGTATTTTTTTAGTTTTACCTATTTATCAGTACCTGGAGTATTTTTTAGTTTGATTTATATCTGGAATAATTTTTTGGTTTTTAAATCTTGAAAATGGCTTCATCTAAGTCAACTCTTATTCATTGGATTACCGAATTTGAAGACATTTTTACAATAATTGAAGACTGTACTGTCCATTGCAGTATATGTAATGCAAATCTTAAGTGTCACGCAAAATTTCAATTAACGCAACATATAGCCACTAAAAAACATGCCGACGCATTAAATCAACCTGCAAAAGACGACTTTTATTTGGAATTATGTCAGGCTTTTACAGCGGCAAATATTCCATTGAAAAAGCTTAAAAATCCCGTTTTTAAATCTTTTTTGACTAAATATACGAATAGACATATTCCTGATGAATCTATAATACGTAGATGTTATGTTCCTAAATGTTATTTAAGTGTAATGAAACGTTGTCCTAGGAATTTTATACCCAACAATTCCTATCAACCATATTTAATCAAATCCTTTAAGTAGTGTAGACGTGGAAAGATCGTTTTCGTTATTTAAAGAGTGCCTGAGTCCAAAACGATTGTCTTTCACTACCGATAATATCGTAAAACTAATGGTGATTTATGCGAATAGTTTTTTACAATTACACGATACACGAATCGGGCACCTAACTATCGGGCACGCGGTGAAGCCGCGACGTGAGGCTACCTCCCCTTCCTACGTACGGAATCGGGAGTGGGTCGCTGGTGGGGCTGATTTTCTCGATACCTTCATATTTTTGCCGCGCTCTAGTTATAATAGAGCTATGTAATGTAAATTACTATCTATATTTTTACTACGTACAATATAAAATTAGCATTTTTTAAAAATTGTATTTTAATTATAATTTCTGTGTATTTTTTCAATTTTCAATATACAAAATACCTTTTGGTTTTTGTGGGATTGTGAATTGGTATTGGTTTTGCTTTTTTGGGTAAAGTTAAGCTGGCTGGAAGTACTGAAATTACTATAAATTTCTTCAACAGTTGTCATGGTTACTAAGAAGTTTGACAAATTCATATTTTTTTATTTAAACTGTCCCAAGTCATCTCCGTTAGGCCGGTCGTACATCTAACTAAGCGACATGTCGCACACATTTTTGTTTGCGACGTGTTTTCGACGCGTGTCGCAAACAAATATCGTAAACAAAACATGTACCTCGTACATCAGAGCAACGACATGTCGTCCGACAAAGACGTATTGATAATAACATTATTACTCCGAAGAGAAAAGAAAAAAAATCTGGTGGCACCCACCCAACTTTCCGACTACATCTTTGGCACATTGAAGTGTCACTTTTGCAAATATTCAATTTCTTAACCTAACGACAGTCAGAATAACATTTAATGACATTTAAATGTTATTTGTCATGCCATATCAGTGGTCAGTATGGATTCTGTCAGACTGTTTCTGTAAAGTCTTATCGCGCCCAAACCACTCACCTCGTTGATCTGAAAATTTGTACACATATTTAAAGTCACTGGAAGATGTTATGTTCACTGTTATGAGCTTGGTCTCAATCGGATGAATCCGTTAGCTTAGAAATTGCATTTAATATTGGCCACTTAAGGTTGTGCGAACTGGATTGTTTTTGGTGACAATCTGAGTCGGAAAGTTTAGTGGTGGACACCCTAGATATTTAGAATTCTAAAAGTTTTTTTGTTGCAATTGTTCGCCATGGCAGACGTAGACAGTAACTTTGTTGCAATCGACGTCGCGTCGGGGATTATGGCAGAAATGATGATGGCGCTGTTTTTAGATATTTGAGTATTGGAAAAATTTGGTACAAAATGCGCTGAATATTCTATCACCACAGCCTCTTACCAATCTTATCCATGGTGAGATTTGTGCGATGAAAAAAAATATTTAATGGTAAAGTTAAGCTGGCTGAATAGTATCATTTTCAATTTCATACCACGTCTTTTCCTGTACCTGACGATTAGTGTATCCAGCAGTAGTGTAATAAACAAAACAACACTTTATAATTATCTGCAAGTTCGATTAATTTCACTGCGTTTGTTGCCTCCTGCATTTTTGAGGGTTCCGCTGTTTATCATTCAACAGTGAAGAGATCGATGTCGCTTCAAATTCCAGCAAACTCTGTCGCCCGAAATTTGTTGCAGACACGTCTGTTTGTGTCTGTGACATGTCGGTCTGATGTACGAGTCGTCATAACAGTACACTTGCTGTAATAGAAACGACATATCGCAGACATGTCGATGATAAAAATCGCTTAGATGTACGATCGGCCTTAATTACAGATGAAAATCGAAGCAGTAGAGGGACATGGAAAGGCAACATCAGCGGCTAGAACACTCGGAACATTGGTTTATAATTGACAAGTGAGTACAAGATATTCAGTATATGCTCGTAAATCGCATTTCGGGTGCCTTTTTCACATCAGAATATCAGAAAAGGGTGCATTTCGCCCGCAAATGCGATAATTAAGCGATATTTGTGTCAAATATGACGCGTGCGTCAGCTCCACCCGCCACTTGTCGCAAAATGATCTGAAATTTTGGGAGGATTTAGTACCTAATTTGTACCTAATTGTACCACCAATCCCGAAATTTGTACCTCAAATATTAGCCGATAAATCGACGTTCGAAACTTTTTGCGTCAGCTCAGCCCGCCACTTTTACTAAAAGCGACTTACAGGGCTTAATTATTAATGTATTGTTACGGTGTTTATACTAATATTTAGTACCCAATTTGTACTATTTTGTACCACAAAACTCGAAATTTGTACCTCAAATATTAACCGACAAATAGACGTTCGAAACTTTTTGCGTCAGCTCAGCCCGCCACTTTTACTAAAAGCGACTTACAGGGCTTAATTATTAATGTATTGTTACGGTGTTTATACTAATATTTAGTACCCAATTTGTACTATTTTGTACCACTAAACTCGAAATTTGTACCTCAAGCATTAACCGATAAACCGACGTTCGAACCTTTTTGCGTCAGCTCAGCCCGCCACTTTTACAAAAAACTACTTACAGGACTTAATTATTAATGGATTGTTACGGTGTTTATACTAATATTTAGTACCCAATTTATACCATTTTGTACCACAGAACTCGAAATTTGTACTTCAAGCATTAACCGATAAACTGACGTTTGAACCTTTTTGCGTCAGCTCAGCCCGCCACATTTAGAAAAGCTATTTATAGGCCTTAATTATTAATGGATTGTTACGGTGTTTACACTAATATTTAGTACCCAATTTGTACTATTTTGTACCACAAAACTCAAAATTTGTACCTCAAGCATTAACCGATAAACCGACGTTCGAACCTTTTTGCGTTAGCTCAGCCCGCCACTTTTACAAAAAACTACTTACAGGACTTAATTATTAATGGATTGTTACGGTGTTTATACTAATATTTAGTACCCAATTTGTACCATTTTGTACCACAGAACTCGAAATTTGTACTTCAAGCATTAACCGATAAACTGACGTTTGAACCTTTTTGCGTCAGCTCAGCCCGCCACATTTAGAAAAGCTATTTATAGGCCTTAATTATTAATGGATTGTTACGGTGTTTACACTAATATTTAGTACCCAATTTGTACTATTTTGTACCACAAAACTCAAAATTTGTACCTCAAGCATTAACCGATAAACCGACGTTCGAACCTTTTTGCGTCAGCTCAGCCCGCCACTTTTACAAAAAACTACTTACAGGACTTAATTATTAATGGATTGTTACGGTGTTTATACTAATATTTAGTACCCAATTTGTACCATTTTGTACCACAGAACTCGAAATTTGTACTTCAAGCATTAACCGATAAACTGACGTTTGAACCTTTTTGCGTCAGCTCAGCACGCCACATTTAGAAAAGCTATTTATAGGCCTCAATTATTAATGGATTGTTACGGTGTTTACACTAATATTTAGTACCCAATTTGTACTATTTTGTACCACAAAACTCAAAATTTGTACCTCAAGCATTAACCGATAAACCGACGTTCGAACCTTTTTGCGTCAGCTCAGCCCGCCACTTTTACAAAAGCTACTTATAGGCCTTAATTATTAATGGATTGTTACGGTGTTTACAATAATATTTAGTACCCAATTTGTACTATTTTTTACCACAAAACTCGAAATATGTACCTCAAATATTAATCGACAAATCGACGTTTGAAACTTTTTGCGTCAGCTCAGACCGCCACTTTTACAAAAGCTACTATAGGCCTTAATTATTAATGGATTGTTACATTGTTTATATTAATATTTAGTACCATATTTGTTCTTTTTCGTTCCACAAAACTTAAAAGATGTTTCCCCTATGCTACGATTGGTGTTTTGAGCCTTTGAGCCTCATGTCTACAGATTCCCTGTATCGCTTAAGGTACGTTTTCCTTGGTGCGGCTATCGCGATGATCGATAAACGATAATTGTTGAACGATTAACGTTGAACGATAATCGTAGGTTAACCATTTTGCTCGGAGCGTATGCGATTTTTCACTAGCCGCGTGATTTCATTCACAATTACACCGTTCAATAAGAGGGTTATATCATTTAAATAATAACTGTAAGGTTAAGTCGACGTAAAAGCTAGGGCATTATTGAAACTCCTATGCAAATGGTTCGATCTTAAATGGTCTCTCTCTCTATCTTAAATGGTTCGAAAGTTGACTTCCAAAATTTGAAAATTGCGTCAAAAAACTACTTTACGACATTTTTTTTTTTCATACGATTTAACACTGCGATTTGGATGAGTCCAACGGTACCAAATAGGACATTATCCCAGGAATCCATTTTTGAAGACCGTTTGTTTGAAGACCTATTGGTTTTCCAACTTTGTTGGCAATCTCAGGCCATATATTATCCTTCACCCTTGCAGCTCGACAAGAATTTCGTCATCCGCGTCGGAAAATGAAGGAGCCATGCTGCATGCATTCTTGTTACATCAGATAAACGTTAGCGACTGACGATTATATTCACCCTTCTCTTGAACGACTATTCACGACGTACGATCGTCGTCAACGACTCTAGCGGCAGTCGCTCGGAGCAAAATAGCTCCATAAGAAATACAAAGAAATAGTGCTTTACGATTATTTATCGTTACACTATTATCGCTGAACGATCGTCGCAACAGTCGCACCGAGCAAAACGTACCTTTAGACAACAAAATGTTCGTGATTTGCTCATACAGAATTTATATTTAATTATGGCTTGCATACTTTAAATTAAAATAAAAATTAAAATTTACTACACAAAACACACTACACAAAACAGTTCATGGTCTGATCCACTGCATGTTGGTACCTACCTGTCACTAAAATGGGCATAAATGGTCAGTTTCTATGACATAACGACATTTAATGTCATGTCATGTCAGTGGCACTGACGTTTGTCAAATTCTGACAATTTGCAACACAGCGGTGAATGCTGTGGATTCTGTCAGACTGCTTCTGTAAACTCTTATAGCGCCTAACCCACTCATTTCATTGATCTGTAAATTTGTATGCATATTTAAAGTCACTGAAGGATGAGCTAGTATTAGTTTGGTCTCAATCGGAGGAATCCTTCAGAAGACGCATTTAACATTTGCCACTTCCGGTTGTCAGATTGTCACTGAAAACACTCCAACTCGTCCCCTGGTAATTCTAAATATGTATACCAAATTTTAGCCCGCATACATACATACATACATACATACATACATACATACATACATACATACATACATACATACATACATGCATAATTTTTTTTTCAGAAATCATTGCAATAAAGAAAGGAGAAAAGACTTTATTCCATTTTTAAAAGATATGAATACATTTATCACAAACATAACATTTTGCATAGTGCACTGTATTGGACATCAATAATAAAAACTAAAATAAATAGCACAGACAATTAACACAGGTATATGAAATATTAATTATTTTTGACAATAATTGTCTTATTCTATACATATTATATTTTATACATTGTATGTATTATTCTAAATTATAAAATAATACATGTATGTGGCATGACAAAATCACTTGGTTTGGTGACAAATCGTTTTAAGTCGTCATACGTTTCAAACATACCGTTCGGACGATTTATATGTGCCACATAGTGACTTGATTTATTATAATAATCTAAAATTGCCTTTAGTTTGTACATTCGTTCGTTTATATGTAATGTTGTTGGAATTTCGTTTAAGTTTATTCTTTCATTGCTTTGGAGATCCACTATTATAATATTTTGATATTCTCTGGAAATATCGAGGCTGCCACCGCAACTAGCATTTATTTCTGTTTGCAAGTTTGGCACTGAACAGTTTACATGTACATCTATATATGTAAACGGTGTATTCTTGTAAAATTCACAACGCTTGCAATATTTTTTTAAGATAAAACTGTATAAGTAAGGTGCTAAACATTTATCGATAATATAGGAAACGTTTGTATTGCAATCTATAACTTTCATTTTATTTTGTGATATCGAACTGTTAAAAATTGGTTGTAGTACTTCATTCCTATATCTATAGAAACGTGCTGAAACTTTTTCGCAAATCATAATATGCAACAGGTTAAAAAAAGTGGAGTTCTCCTTCTCACCATTTATCATATTTTTAATGCGTTCATTATCAATATACATTCCGGCAATTGCTGTCAGAACTGAATCAAAGGCACATGTGTTTGATGTTAATGTACAAGATTTTCCCAGTCGGCATATGTATCCGTTTTGAATAATAGGTATAGTATAGCATTTAAGTGTAATATCTCTTGGTTCCAATATAGAAAACATTGATCTTCGCTTCTTAACTTGTTTGTTTTTGTTCTTCCAATTTTCTTCCCTTTCACTTTCACTACTTCCATTTTCTTGTATACTTGATTTTGAATTCTTTACCTGTTGAGATGTTTGTAATTTTAAAATAGCAGACAAATATTCAAAGTGATTTATTAAAAACTGGTCTACCCGGTTCATTGTGTTATTGATTACAACATGCTTAATATTTTTAAAATAACTCTCTATGTCGGAACTAGTTGAGGTGTAGTTAGTGCTATTAAACTCCTTTATCATTATATTGCTCCATAGAGGAAGTTTTGTTAATAAATTTATTAGTGCACCTTTACATGTAGGAAAGTAGTAAAGGTTGTCCTCCCCACCATTGCAAATGTCTATTTCTGCTAATAAACTCTTTACCCAGTTGTTGTAAGTGGCTATTTCTTTTAGAACTAAAGAATCTTTTTGTATTTTTTTGTCAGAATCGTTATTTGGAATTGTTGGGAGGTTTTCCATATTATACGTGGAGCATAATCTAATTAAATCATGTTTTGCAAACTCACAAGATGAATCGGGATGCGTGTATTCATTAAATAGCAAAGTAAATAATTTTTTAATAACATTTTTTGCTGTGATAAAATTATCACATGTGATGAGATAACCGATTACTGACTTTAAAAGTTTTTGTTTTCTTTGGTCCTCACTTTTAAATATTTTATTTCTGATAATTGTTTTTATGAAGTGGGACCTGTCCAATCTAATATAACATTCAGGAATATTCTTTGTCCCGCCCTGTAGAAATGACATGCATCGCATCAAATACTGCGCTACTGAATTGCATGATGTAAATGTTTGTACTATTGCACTTAACAAAGCAGAAGAATCATCACAAACCACCTCATCAGGACGCTTACCTAATTTTACCCAACACGAAAGCCAGTATGCTATAAAAGAACTTGTATGACGTTGTGACAGCATTTGACCTACTAGGACGCTGGTTGAATTTTCTGCCTTTGCCAAAATTGCATACAGAAATATATGCTTTGTTTTTCCTGTAGCTTCCGAAATGCTGGACATTTTTGGTGGGATGACAATGCTACCAGTACGTCCTACCTAATTTACTTTGCTGTTTGAACCACTCTCTTTGAAGAGGGAGATTATAAAATACGTAAAACGGATCTAAACCAATGTCGCTTATAGTTAATTTATATCTGATATCGTTTCTTAACGCATATAAAGATGCTATGACATCTCTATCTGGTAGTGATTTCAGTATCGCATCATATTTTATTTGCCTCAAAGTTGACGGTTTTGGTAGATGGGCAGGCTCCAAGTCTCCTTCACACATATAATCATTAGCAAGGGTAGCTACAATCCTCTTTGCCGGATGCTGCCGCAAACGTTGTATTATTTCGTCTTTATAGCTTCCTCTAACTTTCCTTTTATATGAGCAAGAATGAACAAACTCTTTTTTCACGTCTCATATTACTATTAAGGTAACTGTCATTCTGTGTTTAGTTTGAATGCTGACTTTAGCGTGGCATTGAATACAATGTCCAGCGCAAAATACTTCACTATCCAAAACTACACCTCGTTTAAAAGACCAAGTACAATCTAGTTTTGATAACGACCAAATAATTTTTGTTACACTATGAGTCCACCCAACTTTTAACAAAAACCGGACTCTTCTTCCAACTATTCTTGGTTCCACCACAAACACGTCACTATTTATCTGTACTGTAAATTGAAAGTCATATTTTTCTTTGTCGTCATCAGAGGATTCTTCAGATCCACTATCTTCACTAGATGCGGAAGCGTGTTGATCAGATTGGGCAATTGGCAAGATATGTCTTTTCACACTTAAATACACTGACTTAATAGACATGTTAAGCTGGCCGGCCAACTGTCTGTAGATTGGGCTACTTATTGGTTCCAATTGCGAGTTGATAATCAGCCTGCTACCTTTAGTTGTTGATCCAAAGGAACCGATGGCTTCTTCCTGGTTTCATGTTGGAACACGTACTTTCCTGTTAACAAATTAGTAATGTAATGACATCAAATACAAAGGCATTTTTCCTCAACTCGACATGACATCGTTTTTAAATCTTTATTAATTTACTGTACTGCTTATCTGTATTTGTATGCATGGTGTCTCACGGAACTTGTCTATTAGAAGTTTTTGACGTTTCACTTACAAGACATTTTTTTAACTTTGTAACTATATTATGTTCCATCTTAACTTTCAATCTAAAATACTTTTAGCTTCACTACCACTTCCGGTCACCGCAAGTCGGCATCAACTTGTCGTTCTGTTATTTGAAATGGAATAATATATCTTTTATATAAATTTAAATCCTGTGCATGAAAATGCATCGATTTTTATCAGTTTCTTATACCCAAAAATTAAAATTTTTTGTTATTATGATTTTCATATTTGATAGGCAGACACCTAAGGGTGTACAATTAAAAAGTTGTCTATTCTTACATTATATCTTGTACACGGTGTTCAGAATGCAAAAATCCATTTCGACAGTTTCAAATATCAAAAACTATTTTTTTTTTCAAATCTGCATATGAATACATCATTGGAAAGAGAATTGCTTTCTCTATCAATCGATATTAGAGTTCCCTATACATAACCTATGTAGGTAGTTTTTGAGATATTACTGACTTGAAATGCATTCACAATTTATTGTTGATTATTTTATCAGTTAGATTAATATTTTGGATGATGTTGTGTGTATTATTATTTATAATTTTTTGTAAGGGTAAAGTAGATGAAAAATTATGTAAAAGTATGTACACGATATAATGTACAATAGACTCTTTCTTAGTGTCGTAAACAATATATTATTCCATTTAAAATAAAAAGTTGATGTCGACCTGCGGCGACCGGGAGTTGCAGTTGAGCTGAAAGTATTTTAGATTGAAAGTTCAGATAGAATATAACATCACTACAAAATTTAAAAAATGTCGATAAAGTAAAACGACAGAAACTATTAATAGACCAGTTCCGTGAAGCACCCTGTATAAATATATAAAATCAAAAGACAATTATTATGTCGACCTGCGGCAACCGGGAGTTGCAGTTGAGCTGAAAGTATTTTAGATTGAAAGTTCAGATAGAATATAACATCACTACAAAATTTAAAAAATGTCGATAAAGTAAAACGACAGAAACTATTAATAGACCAGTTCCGTGAAGCACCCTGTATAAATATATAAAATCAAAAGACAATTATTATGTCGACCTACGGCAACCGGGAGTTGCAGTTGAGCTGAAAGTATTTTAGATTGAAAGTTCAGATAGAATATAACATCACTACAAAATTTAAAAAATGTCGATAAAGTAAAACGACAGAAACTATTAATAGACCAGTTCCGTGAAGCACCCTGTATAAATATATAAAATCAAAAGACAATTATTTTTATTTTTATATAATTTCTATATCGATATTATGAAATGAAAGTCGCAAAGGATACAGCATAAAAATCAAGATACAGCGTTTGTCTTTATTTTTTTAGCGTAGCACATATTATAATTATCGATATCGTCGAGCGTTATATACAGTTTATCTATTACTTACCATTTTAAAGCACCGCCAGATTCCAACTCAATAAACAAGGAAGTTTGTTTTACACAAAACACATAAACCACTAAAAATTGTTTAAGACTCGGGAGGTAAAACACATGCACGTCGAACTAGATGATTTGCAGAACTAGGTGGTTTTATAAAGGAAAGAAAGCCATCTGCAAAAAAACACCCTTCAAATAACGAAATAACATTTAGCTCAGTTTATCTATAACGCCGTCGAAGGTGTTAGCCCTTAGCCACTTGAAGGAATGGTTTTAACATAAACAT
Organism: Aphodius granarius; assembly: GCA_963971325.1. Taxonomy (NCBI): domain Eukaryota; kingdom Metazoa; phylum Arthropoda; class Insecta; order Coleoptera; family Scarabaeidae; genus Aphodius; species Aphodius granarius. The sequence continues at coordinate 15,316,816 of OZ020222.1, read as the reverse complement.
AGACGTGATGGCTCCTAACGCCACCCCGTCTGTGATATCGTACATTGGGTACTAAATATTAATATAAACAGCATAATCATCCCAAAAAACACAAAAAAATACACATTAATTGTGACCATTGTTTCTTAACGGCAACGAAAAAAATATTCACTTCTGTCCAGATAAAGAGATACAGGTAATCTATGCAAACCGTAGCATTAATCTGATCTTAGATTAGAAGAAGGGTTGAGATATTGATTATTATAATCAGCACATACAAATGAAATATGTACAATGTTATGTTATAAATACTTGCTTTCGCCACCACAAGACCAGCCGCATTTATTTTATAAATTTTGGTAACAAACACACACGCACCCTGGAACTAATTAGACACTTAAGTCAGTATCGTCGGCGTTCTGACAAAGAATAACTAAATCCATCTTTTGCAATTTTTTACTGTACAGAAAGGATAAAATTCATTCCTGGTCCAAAAAATGTTCGCCCACCGTAAGTTGGTCCGGAGAAAGTATTCTTCCTCCACTGCATATAAAGCTAAGTTTGCTTAAAATTTTTGTGCAGACTTTTGGTTATCAGATTTGAAATATACAAAAGATGTCCTACTGAGATGATATACACAGTACACTTCTTGTGTTTTTACTTTGGTCGAAAAATGTTGCTCAGTGAATTAATTGTTGTGAGTCGTGTTTAGTACAAGTGGCGGGCGTAACAGATGGAAAAATATTCAAACGTTAATTTATCGGTTAACCTTTGAGGTGCAAATTTTGAGCTTGCTGGTACAAAATAGTACAAATTAGGTACGAAATATTAGTATAAATACCGTAACAGTCCATTAATAATTAAGGCCTATAAGTAGCTTTTGCAAAAGTGGCGGGCTGAGCTGACGCAAAAAGTTTCGAACGTCGGTTTATCGGTTAATTCTTGAGGTACAAATTTCGAGTTCTGTGGTACAAAATAGTACAAATTGGGTACTAAATATTAGTATAAACACCGTAACAATCCATTAATAATTAAGACCTGTAAGTAGTTTTCTGTAAAAGTGGCGGGCTGAGCTGACGCGAAAAGGTTTGAACGTCGATTTATCGGTTAATCCTTGAGGTACAAATTTGAGTTTAGTGGTACAAAATAGTACAAATTGGGTACTAAATATTGGTATAAACACCGTAACAATCCACTAATAATTAAGCTCTGTAGGTCGTTTTTAGTAAAAGTGGCGGGCTGAGCTGACGCAAAAAATTTCGAACGTCTATTTGTCGGTTAATATTTGAGGTACAAATTTCGAGTTTTATGGTACAAAATAGTACAAATTGGGTACTAAATATTAGTATAAACACCGTAACAATAAATTAATAATTAAGGCCTGTACTAAGTTGTTTTTTTGTAAAAGTGGCGGGATGAGCTGACGCAAAAAGCTGCGAACGTCGATTTATCGGTTAATCTTTGAGGTATGAATTTCGAATTTAGTGGTACAAAATAGTACAAATTGGGTACTAAATATTAGTATAAACACCGAAACAAGCCATTAATAATTAAGCCCTGTAGGTCGTTTTTAGTAAAAGTGGCGGGCTCAGCTGACGCAAAAAGTTTCGAACGTCGATTTATCGGTTAATATTTTAGGTACAAATTTCGCGGTTGGTGGTACAATTAGGTACAAATTAGGTACTAAATCCTCCCAAAATTTCAGATCATTTTGCGACAAATGGCGGGCTGAGCTGACGCACGCAAATATGACGTCACAAAGTGCGTAGCAAATTTTCAATGGATAGGCAACTTAATGTAACGAATGCTAACGTAGTCAATCGAGCACCAAATTGCAAACTAAACAAATTTAGTTTTCGATGGGCAATTGCTTGTCCAACAATAATCAATCGTGGTTTAGCCATCCTATCGATAAGTTCGAGAATTTAGCAGTGAAATTGTGTGCACAAGATGTAAGCGTTGTTTGTACATATTATAGTTCGTCAACCGACACCCCCTGCATAATGCTGCCCTCTATTGGACAAAGGTGAAACTAACTTAACTTGAGCTGAGCTCAAAACCGTTGTACTCGCGATAAAGATGGAACAAATGTCCCGTCCGTGTTGGTTAAAATTGATGGCCTTCAGTCAGCCCACAAGGATAGGCGATCTAACATATGCTTAAACTTTTAAAGAAATAAGACAATATTGTGTTTATAATAGAACGTCAATACATAAAATATTGTTGTTTGTAGAGATGATTTCAACTAAGAACGTCACTCCCCCACCAGTACACCTGCGCGGCGGGAAAATAACGACGTTGATAAATAGCTCCATATATCTACACGCCGAATGGAAAGTCTACTGCGCAACTTGGCGGGAAGTCACGTGACGTGACTTTCTTAGTTGAAATCATCTCTACATAACTATGGAATCAATGGAAATACTAAATACATATAATAAAAACCGAAATAATGCCGATTTCCAAGGTGTCAATGTGTCAAGTTTTCATTAGTAGATTTCATTCTTGATAATATTTTCTTGGATCATATTAATGTCCTCACCAGTAACAGTTTCCTGTGGGTTTGACAAGTTTAATTCCATTCTGGAAAATTTTTACTCTAAATTTCCTGTCAGCAGCAGCTTATACATATTTTTTCTTTAAGTATATTTTTCAAAACATTTTGAATATGTCAGCATACCTGTTCAGACTATTTTCTTCAAAAAAAAATGTTGTTTTTTAATGCTTTTGGGCAATTTATATTAAAATTTAAATTTAAGCGTAATTTATTTTTGATTTACATATTTATAATTATAATTACCCCAAATAGTTGAATTGGAAACAACCTATTTATTAATTGTTTCAATATTTCAAAAATATGTGACTGGACCGACAGAAACGACCTAACGGCCGAAAAAAAAATTATTGAGATATTTGCATTTCAAGGTCAGCCGACGACTATGTTGTAATCATAAAAGGCTCATTACAAAAATCGAATTTAAAAATCGAAATTCTCAGCAGGTATGTTGAAAACTGCATCTTTTTTAATTTCATCAAACCGCAAAAGTGTCTCAAACTGACATTAAAAACGAACCCATTAAAAAAATTATTTCCTTCCTGTACTAATGCGTGATATGGCACAATATAGTGGACACCGGAGCCGATCTGCCGGCGAATTTATTATCAAAGGAAGCAGTCAAAGGCGGCCCCATTCAAAGTGCCGCAAACATGCCGACTGCCGACACCACTTCTTTGACAGTTGCCCGTCAATAAGAAGATAGCAATTCAATTTCTAATCATTTTTTAGCCAGTAATTAGTTACTGATTCTTCTGCAATAAGTATGATAGTACACTCAGCTCGCTGTGGGCTTTCCAACGACCGGGGAGAAGTTAGCAATAAAAGTTGGCAACAAAAAAAAATTTCAACCGATTTGAATGAACTATACCTCATTAGAAAGCCCATAACGTACTGAATGTATGGTAGTTATGGCAACTGGATCTAATCATAATTACTACCTAAAAAATGCAAATGAAAGTCATTATTTTCCCAAATTTCGCCATTTTACAAGTCGCATATCTCCGTTAGTACTGAACGAATCTTGGAATATATAGCAGCAAAAGAAAGCACAAACCTTGCTTTAATTGTCATAGTTATGGCAACTTGAAATCAAAACTATTACTGGTAGAAAAAAATTAATGAACATTGTCGGTTTTATTAACTCCCTTCGACAGCATCGCCCCCTGGATTTCTTCTCCCTTAACTAACCTTCCGTTGACTAACTATAACCATTGTTTATATATGTATTTTTATATTTTTTATATTTTATATATGTTCAACGGAACGTACCGAATGTGCTACTAGGTGGCAGCATAGGTATTAGGCAAGAGCAAATATATTATTTGTATATTTGGTTGCATATCTATCAATCTTATGTACAAAATAGTTTAGCACTTTCGTTTGGTACGGAGTCGTGATCCAAGGTCACTACATAGTAAGGTTATTCAAGTCGCTATCTTTCCTATAGTAACGCTTTCTTTCCCCCCTGAGATGCCTACGTTCTCATCGCGTGACGTCATTTCAGCCGCGAGTACGGGTACGGCTTGGCTTTGAGTATTCAACCATTTCAACCAAATCTTTCCATAAATTTTATTCTGTTTATTTCACAGAACATTTTTTGTATGATCAACAGAAAAAATCAAAACTTAAAAAAAAGAGTAGCTGATATAAAAAGTAAATTAACAAAAAAAAAATGAAAAAAGTTGTGCAATAAAGGTTTATCTTTTTTTTACCAATAGTATATTTTGTTCGCCCTTATTTCAGTTCTTTCATTTCCTCTGTTAAGATATGGTTGTACTGCCTGCAGACCTCATTTCTCGGTCCAGGTTACGTATATACATTCATTAGGCGTTCTTCAATATTACAATATTAGTAATCAGTGTACAATATGCTCTTCAAAGTAAAAAGACATACAAAATGATGACTGGTTTAATATTAAACAGAAATTACACGGAAATATATTACCTCCAAATATTTTGTTGGTTAGGTAAATGAGGTGATATAGGCATTGTTTATGTATTTATAGTTAGTCAACGGAAGGTTAGTTAAGGGAGAAGAAATCCAGGGGGCGATGCTGTCGAAGGGAGTTAATCTCAGGCAGGTTCTTTGCTTATAGTTACGTTTCTCGATCACAGATGGCGCCTTTTGAATTTCTTGTACTCTACCATTCGGCTTGACCAACGACATTTAAGAAATAACAAAACACAAGGTTTTGAGCGAACAGGTGGTTAGGCGAACTTGTTCGTACATTTCCTATTTCCTATTTTTTCCTATTTTAACATCTGTATTACCCGGAATTACTTATTTCTCACTTATTTTCCTGTCAGTACATATTTGGTAATTATTTTTTAATTTACTACATCCCTTTTCCTGTATTTCACACGTTTGCCTCGCCACGTTTTATTTTTTCTCTATATTACTTGATACAAATAGATACTGAGAGTATAGAGATTTGTGCGACTGTACTGTAATGATCAAAGGTAAATTATTTACCTGTAAATTACCTGGGGTAATAAAAACATTCCTTGTAAGTGATTCAAGTTTCAAGTGATTTTGGCACCAATGATGTTTTTATGCTGATGAAACAGACAAAATGCGGTGTATTTCTTGATAAATATATTTAGATTTTCAATTACGTGTGGAAAGACTTTTATGCCCTGGTCATACTACGATGTTTTACTAGCGTATTATTTGCTACTGACTGCTAACAGCATGGTGTGACCACTCAGCCAGCCCACCAGCGCTTGTTTAACTTTTACAGCTTATAACATAGAAAAAATAAACCTTGCAAAACATGCAACTCTCTCCGTCTAGCGCCCGGCCGGAGCCGAGCGTGTCGCCTCCGTTTGGCTAGCGAGGCGCCGTGATAGTAACCAGGAGTACGAGATGTACCTATTACCGCAATAATGTAAAACAATAATTTTATGACTATACTTGGACACGATTTGTTGTCACATATGTACATAGTTTATTGATACGCACACAGACATAAGTACATATATTTAGATATAGGCAATCTCGCAAATGTAAGTAGAAATCGCTCATCGGAAAATTGCTTGTGAAAATTTCCAAAAATAAAGCGGAACAAAACTTTTTTTCTGCGGAACAATTCGGCACAAAACTATTACAATACTGTGGCATCGAGAAAATATCAAAATTCCAAAAAAGCTGTTCTGGCCCCCCTCGGAAAATTGCTTATATCTCCGGAAATAGGTCGGAACAAAATTGTTTCTCAATGGAAAAAAACGACACAAAACTAACACAAAACCAAAAATTTTCAAAATTCCAATGTGGTGGGGCTGGCATTTCCCCAGCCCCCCCTCAAAAAATGCCTATATCTCGCGAACGGAAGAGGAACAAAACTTTTTCTTTACGGAACAATTCGACATAAAACTAACACAAAACTTTGGTATAAAGAGATATTTCAAAATCCACCATGGTGGGGCTGGAGAAATGCACCTGAAATATTCTCCCAATATACAAACAGGCAGGGGCGAATCCAGAATTCTTTTTTTTTTGGGGTCCAAAATGTTCCAAATGATAAATTGTGTTGTACACGTTTATGTTTTCCGCTTGCTATAACCAAATTGCAAACACCGTAATTTAATTTGAATATTTCGGGGAGGCTCCAGACTAGTGATGGGAAGTTCGACTCTTTTAGGTGATTCGTATCATACGAATCAATTCCGAAAAAGATTCGTATCATAAGATTCGTTCATTCGTTCAGTTCGTTCAGAACAAAAGATTCGTTCACTGAATCAACTGACTCGTTCAGTGATTCGTTCAGTACGAACGAATCACATGAATCGTTCAATTCGTTCATTTAATGGGTCTCTCGAACGAGACACCACGCGTATCGGTATATGGTTTGTCCCACGACTGGTAAGAATTACTTATCGCTTAAAATCGTAAGAACAGACGCATGAAAAGGCGTTCTAACGTATAGGGTGGCATGCAACGTATGCGCAAAATAACAGCTGAACTACGCAGCGTGAACTACGCAACTGTTGGCACCACAGCAACATAAAATAACTATGCGAAACGTTGTCAAGTTTCGCATTATAATCCCTCCTTGTGACGTCTCAAGTAGGATTTTTATTTGTTGATTGGATTAAAACACTGGTGTTGGATGTACTCCCTTTAATAGTGGACTGTATTAGAAAATAATAATGAATAGGCAGATACATGTAACCACATCGAACGCTCGTGGTCGAATGTCAAATATACATAGCAGGTTGTAGGTATATCACCCCGTCTCGCTCGCACTGGGAACGATACACATACGTTCTTTCCTTTACTGTCAATGCGCTCTCGCGGCACTAGACGGCGCACAAGCACTACTTCTCCGTTCACGCACTAGATGGCGCCAACATTATTTAAAATTCCAAAAGGCGTTTTCTCCTAAATTAAAGCGTTGTGTTGCATTTTATAAACTATACGTACACTGTATTGACTGTATACTGTGCATAGTTGTGGAGACGGGATCTGACAAGTCGGGAAGCCGTTGTGACTGGCTGTGACCTGTGTGCGTAGTATGTACACACTACACAGTACGAAAGTAGGTACTGTGCAAGTCGACAGTCGGAACGGTTCGTTTAGAGTAGAGGTGGCCGGTGTTCGTATGATTCGTTCAAATTGAACGAATCTTTAAAAAGAACCGTATGATACGAATCACTAGATTCGTACTGACTTCGTATGGTTCGTATGACTCGTACGTATTGATTCGTTCGTATGACTCGTACTTACTGAGTCGTTCACACCGGGACCGTACTATATGGGCGAAATCAAACTAGTTGAATGACTCTAAACGAACCGTTCCGACTGTCGACTTGCACAGTACCTACTTTCGTACTGTGTAGTGTGTACATACTACGCACACAGGTCACAGCCAGTCACAACGCCTTCCCGACTTGTCAGATCCCGTCTCCACAACTATGCACAGTATACAGTCAATAGTGTACGTATAGTTTATAAAATGCAACACAACGCTTTAATTTAGGAGAAAACGCCTTTTGGAATTTTAAATAAAAATCCTACTTGAGACGTCACAAGGAGGGATTATAATGCGAAACTTGACAACGTTTCGCATAGTTATTTTATGTTGCTGTGGTGCCAACAGTTGCGTAGTTCACGCTGCGTAGTTCAGCTGTTATTTTGCGCATACGTTGCATGCCACCCTATACGTTAGAACGCCTTTTCATGCGTCTGTTCTTACGATTTTAAGCGATAAGTAATTCTTACCAGTCGTGGGACAAACCATATACCGATACGCGTGGTGTCTCGTTCGAGAGACCCATTAAATGAACGAATTGAACGATTCATGTGATTCGTTCGTACTGAACGAATCACTGAACGAGTCAGTTGATTCAGTGAACGAATCTTTTGTTCTGAATGAACTGAACGAATGAACGAATCTTATGATACGAATCTTTTTCGGAATTGATTCGTATGATACGAATCACCTAAAAGAGTCCAACTTCCCATCACTACCCTAGACTACAAGTCGCGACCGCCAGACATCGGTGTGTGTTTTTATGTCATATTTTTCATGTCAGGCAACCAAATATACAGTGGTATATGGTGCCCTCTTATGATTGAAAGCGTAAGTAACTCGGCCCCCAAACGCTTGCTGTGCCAACTGGCGGCAGCCCCCAGTACTAACCATCCGTTGAATAACTATATACATATATAAACAAAGCTATAACTACATAAACAATGATGTAAGTAAGACTTGTCAATTGTTATTAGGTTTAAGTATCTATTGATAATATATTTATTTGTTATTGTTGAAATGCGTATTATTTGAAAATCCACACTAGATTACCGAACTTTAATTTAATTCATTTATCATAACTTTTATACCGACTTCGCATAGTCATATGCGAAGTGGACGGTTACATTGGTGGCAGCGGAAGAGGCTATTTTAGAGTGGATATTTTCGAATATGCGGATTTTAAGGGCGAATTTTATTGTCTGTACCTCCCCACGTCAGCAGATTGACACGTTCGATCAACTGGGTGTGTCGACACGTAATATGCTGGCGTAAGCAACACCTCATCACTATGGGTTATTGCACCGGCAATTAATTGTATAATAAAACTAGAAAAGTATTATATATGGGATATTTAGGGAGTATGTGGGAGATAATGTTGTACAGATTTTTACCGATGGCGGTATCGCTAGCTAGAGGTTTATCTAGTATGATAGATACGGCGTTCAGAAGAATAATATAAACACTAGGGGAAGCAATCTTGAGACTCGAGAAATAGAGACTAGGCAGTATGTTGGTGTAGCTCTAGAGACTAGAGATGTAGTAGTGTGTGGTTATGACTTGGTGGTGACGACTTGGGTTGGTCTTTATGACGGTACCCCTTGTCGGGTATGGAGTTGACTTGGGTTGGTCTTTATGACGGTACCCCCTTGTCGGATGTGGAGTTGACTTGGGTTGGTCTTTATGACGGTACCCCCTTGTCGGATGTGGAGTTGACTTGGGTTGGTCTTTATGACGGTACCCCCTTGTCGGATGTGGAGTTGACTTGGGTTGGTCTTTATGACGGTACCCCCTTGTCGGATATGGAGTTGACTTGGGTTGGTCTTTATGACGGTACCCCTTGTCGGATATGGAGTTGACTTGGGTTGGTCTTTATGACGGTACCCCTTGTCGGATATGGAGTTGACTTGGGTTGGTCTTTATGACGGTACCCCCTTGTCGGATATGGAGTTGACTTGGGTTGGTCTTTATGACGGTACCCCTTGTCGGATATGGAGTTGACTTGGGTTGGTCTTTATGACGGTACCCCCTTGTCGGATGTGGAGTTGACTTGGGTTGGTCTTTATGACGGTACCCCCTTGTCGGATATGGAGTTGACTTGGGTTGGTCTTTATGACGGTACCCCCTTGTCGGATGTGGAGTTGACTTGGGTTGGTCTTTATGACGGTACCCCCTTGTCGGATATGGAGTTGACTTGGGTTGGTCTTTATGACGGTACCCCCTTGTCGGATGTGGAGTTGACTTGGGTTGGTCTTTATGACGGTACCCCCTTGTCGGATATGGAGTTGACTTGGGTTGGTCTTTATGACGGTACCCCCTTGTCGGATGTGGAGTTGACTTGGGTTGGTCTTTATGACGGTACCCCCTTGTCGGATATGGAGTTGACTTGGGTTGGTCTTTATGACGGTACCCCCTTGTCGGATATGGAGTTGACTTGGGTTGGTCTTTATGACGGTACCCCCTTGTCGGATATGGAGTTGACTTGGGTTGGTCTTTATGACGGTACCCCCTTGTCGGATGTGGAGTTGACTTGGGTTGGTCTTTATGACGGTACCCCCTTGTCGGATATGGAGTTGACTTGGGTTGGTCTTTATGACGGTACCCCCTTGTCGGATATGGAGTTGACTTGGGTTGGTCTTTATGACGGTACCCCCTTGTCGGATATGGAGTTGACTTGGGTTGGTCTTTATGACGGTACCCCCTTGTCGGATGTGGAGTTGACTTGGGTTGGTCTTTATGACGGTACCCCCTTGTCGGATATGGAGTTGACTTGGGTTGGTCTTTATGACGGTACCCCCTTGTCGGATATGGAGTTGACTTGGGTTGGTCTTTATGACGGTACCCCCTTGTCGGATGTGGAGTTGACTTGGGTTGGTCTTTATGACGGTACCCCCTTGTCGGATATGGAGTTGACTTGGGTTGGTCTTTATGACGGTACCCCCTTGTCGGATATGGAGTTGACTTGGGTTGGTCTTTATGACGGTACCCCCTTGTCGGATGTGGAGTTGACTTGGGTTGGTCTTTATGACGGTACCCCCTTGTCGGATATGGAGTTGACTTGGGTTGGTCTTTATGACGGTACCCCCTTGTCGGATGTGGAGTTGACTTGGGTTGGTCTTTATGACGGTACCCCCTTGTCGGATATGGAGTTGACTTGGGTTGGTCTTTATGACGGTACCCCCTTGTCGGATGTGGAGTTGACTTGGGTTGGTCTTTATGACGGTACCCCCTTGTCGGATATGGAGTTGACTTGGGTTGGTCTTTATGACGGTACCCCCTTGTCGGATGTGGAGTTGACTTGGGTTGGTCTTTATGACGGTACCCCTTGTCGGGTATGGAGTTGACTTGGGTTGGTCTTTATGACGGTACCCCCTTGTCGGATGTGGAGTTGACTTGGGTTGGTCTTTATGACGGTACCCCCTTGTCGGATGTGGAGTTGACTTGGGTTGGTCTTTATGACGGTACCCCCTTGTCGGATGTGGAGTTGACGTGGGTTGGTCTTTATGACGGTACCCCCTTGTCGGATATGGAGTTGACTTGGGTTGGTCTTTATGACGGTACCCCTTGTCGGATATGGAGTTGACTTGGGTTGGTCTTTATGACGGTACCCCCTTGTCGGATGTGGAGTTGACTTGGGTTGGTCTTTATGACGGTACCCCCTTGTCGGATGTGGAGTTGACTTGGGTTGGTCTTTATGACGGTACCCCCTTGTCGGATGTGGAGTTGACGTGGGTTGGTCTTTATGACGGTACCCCCTTGTCGGATATGGAGTTGACTTGGGTTGGTCTTTATGACGGTACCCCTTGTCGGATATGGAGTTGGCTTGGGTTGGTCTTTATGACGGTACCCCCTTGTCGCATGTGGAGTTGACTTGGGTTGGTCTTTATGACGGTACCCCCTTGTCGGATGTGGAGTTGACTTGGGTTGGTCTTTATGACGGTACCCCCTTGTCGGATGTGGAGTTGACGTGGGTTGGTCTTTATGACGGTACCCCCTTGTCGGATATGGAGTTGACTTGGGTTGGTCTTTATGACGGTACCCCTTGTCGGATATGGAGTTGACTTGGGTTGGTCTTTATGACGGTACCCCCTTGTCGGATGTGGAGTTGACTTGGGTTGGTCTTTATGACGGTACCCCCTTGTCGGATGTGGAGTTGACTTGGGTTGGTCTTTATGACGGTACCCCCTTGTCGGATGTGGAGTTGACTTGGGTTGGTCTTTATGACGGTACCCCCTTGTCGGACATGGAGTTGACTTGGGTTGGTCTTTATGACGGTACCCCTTGTCGGATATGGAGTTGACTTGGGTTGGTCTTTATGACGGTACCCCTTGTCGGATATGGAGTTGACTTGGGTTGGTCTTTATGACGGTACCCCTTGTCGGATATGGAGTTGACTTGGGTTGGTCTTTATGACGGTACCCCCTTGTCGGATGTGGAGTTGACTTGGGTTGGTCTTTATGACGGTACCCCCTTGTCGGATGTGGAGTTGACTTGGGTTGGTCTTTATGACGGTACCCCCTTGTCGGATATGGAGAAATAGCTAGCTATATTCCTGGGTGCCATAATTGGATATTATGCGGGTTCCCCCATGACTTGCACCGGTATATGGTAGCAATGGCACTGGCTAGTGCACTCCGCTCTGCTTCACTGTGTGTGTAAAGTTCCATCCAGGTTGTGGTTGATTTGGAGGATTTTAGGTGAGATAAGATAAGTGTTCCGATGACCAAGCAAGCCTATGAGTCCAAGGAAACCGATGACATGGAAAAATTGCTGATCATGAGACGAGGATCCGTGCAGCCGGGGGGCAGGAGTCCCCGGGTAAGTTATTTCTATATTGTTATATGATACGCGGGGATGTGTAACCGTCCGGTGCCGATCGAGAGAGCCGCGGATTCCTTCCAATAGCGTGATAATCCATTTACCAAAAAAATCCTTAGCCAACAATAATATATTTTTCGGGGTAATTTTGTTTCTTGGGGATTTCGTTAAGGTAACAGTCAATACTAGTAGTCATCATGACCGATCCAAAGAATACTAAGGTGAAAATAGAGGTACCAAAAATCTCCTTTGGGGGTATTCTAAACAGCATAGACGAATTTTCGGGTAAAGAAAATGTTAAAAACTACTTTGAAAGGTTGGAACAAAGAGCTGCATTGGATGATATTGATGACGCAACATTGCTTAAAATCGTTAGACTTATGATTTTTACAAAAGCGAAGATAGTTTAGCCGGAAACATTTCATTTCAAGAATTTAAACAAAAAATAATTAGCAAGTTTGCGCCTTCAAAGATACCGGGTGCGGCACAGTTCCAACTTTTACAATGTAAGCAAAGACGTGGTGAAACCGTATGTTAAGTGCCGATTTAAGTAACGCCAATGATGTACAAAAAGAAGGGATTAGGAAAAAGAACAACGACTTAATTTTGAATCAGTTTAAAATGGGACTAAAACAGGAAATCCAACGAAGTATAGGGCTAACGTTAGCACGCGAAAAACAATTAGACATTGATGGCGCTGCAGAAATTGCGCAACAGGAGGAATTGAATTTCATGATGTATAATCTTGGTAATAATTTCGAAAATGTTTGTTCGGTGACTCCAAGAACGCAAAATGTGCAATGCTATCGATGTTACAAAATCGGGCATCTTGCATCTGATTGTAATAGCGATATTACTTGTCGAAGATGTTTCAAGGTGGGGCGACGCCGCGATATGTCGGTAAGGGACCAGAGGTAACAATTCGCAGCGCTGGCAAAATTCGTCACAGCCGGGTTCATCGCGCGACAATTCTGCTAACAACGGCAGAAGCCATATCTATCAAAGGCACTGTCAACCACATCGCCAACAAACAACAAACCGAGGTCAATATAACCGAAGGGTTGTAAGCCTAAAGTGCCAGTTTTATTATTTACAGATATAACAAGAAAACGTAATAAAATAAACAATTCAATGAAATAATTATTTATTTTTACTTAAATCAATGAAACACATATCTTATAATGCAGGAAGTCGTAAAAAATCTAAAAGAATAGGATTCCAAGGAAGTAATAAAAAATAAACATACATTACTTTAGAATGTCTTAAGTGCCTTATGAAGTAATATTGAAAATGGGCTAAGTACCTTTATAAAAGATATTAAAAAAGTTCTCAGGTTTCGGTTTGATTAATCAGATGTTCGTAGAATGCTTTATTTTCAGTGGGTATGTATGGTAGCATGTCCTTGATATCTTTCAATTTTTCTTTTGAAATGTTATTTCGAGCTTCTAATGCTGGCAAAGTGTAGTTTTCTAGTTGGTTTGGAGACTTGCCTTTTTTGAAAATGTTGACACTGTCCTAGGGTATTGAGTCATTGTGCGATTCCATTAACTCAACACAAGGTAACTTATCTTTGTCTATGCGGATCCAAGAAATAGTTGATATTTTTAACTTTGTAGTATTTAAGAAGTCCGTGGATGCCTTATTCAGGTCTTTAAAATCATTTCGGTCAAAATTAATCACTTCAAATGGACTTTCTTTTTTCAATTTGAGCGAAATCTCGGTCGCAGGGCATAAAAGAGTGACCACTGACCAAGTATTTATCCGGACTCAATCCAATCCAACTACCGCCGACCTTATACATGGGTGGTATAAGCCCGGTGCAGTCAAGTTCCTCAGCGTGCCTCTGTACCACGTGTGTAATTGGTTGCATAAACATGCTTACATTATTAACCGTTATGGGTAACTCATTAAAACATTTTACGGTGCGTCTAATTTCCGCAACCTTAGGCACACATTTCTTGATATATAGTACCTCCCCAAAAACTCGGCCTACGTAACCCGGTTCCCGTTTAATGATTGTGGTGAGGGTATCAGCTGCTAAGGGAGCAAACAGTAATCTAACAGTAATCTATAATAATTTCTTGTTGCACTAGACATTTTCTATATATCAATTGTGAGTAAATCTGGTACGTTATTTAATTTAGATGAAATTTCTACATACATAAATTTTGAATGTACGTATGCCATCAAATTTATATTACTATTTAAGATTTTAGAAGTTCCCGAATGTGATTTGCTCTCTCACAACCAATCTTGGATGTTCAGTGACCCAGCATTCCTGAGAAAATAGGAATGACTTTTTAATCATAGTAAGGGCGAATACCCTTTTGTCTTCCTCTACCACCAAATAAATTTGAGAGGGTTGTGTGTTGTTAATGTGGATTATTGCAGCCTTACCCTGATAGATTATACTCTAACCTAAACACTCGTTGAAGTTATTTGTGGTCCATGTGGTCTCTCCAATAGCTGGGTCCATGCAGTACCCTTCTAGGAAAGGACACGTGACTCCACTCGTCAGGCTAATTTCCCCGGTCTCCAGTCTCGGGGTTGTCCAGTAGGAATGACTCTTGATGGTGACACTTCCGCTGACTACCACATCCGCCCATGTTAGACCATCTTCCGTATATGTTATCCCATAACATCTACCCTCCATCGTTATTTTTCCTGCCAGCGTGAGGGAACTTGTGGTTGTGCTGTTGGGCTTGATGTCTCCAATGATTTGCCCTTAAAATCCATGGTACGACCCACTTCGATGGATATCCCTGCATTCCCTCGCACCAACTTGCTTTACGTAACTGAGTAGCCCTTCGTACACGGCGCTGGTTTGGCTATGCATGCCGCAGTGTTGTATGTGGCGAGTGACCTGGATGAGACATGTCCACACCTCGACAGCAATGTATTCATTCTCCTGGATTACTTCCACCGTTTTAATGTCTTCTACATAATTGCTGTCGGGTGGAATGCACGGAGCTACATCCCTCATTGATATAGCCGTAATGTTGGTGGTCCATTGCAATCGTACACAATAATGGAGTACACACTGGCAAGTATCTGCATCAATATAATAACGAATTCCCTACAACAAAATAAATTATTGAATCTATATCTATAATACCCTTCTAATTAGTCCCCTTATCTATATTATAGCTTATTGATATACCCTACATTTATTGACCTTTTGGAAGAACCCATGGGTGATCTGACACCCTACCCCTACTTCTTGTTCGGTAAGTAGATTTGGTAGGTGTGACATTATTTCTTTCCTCATGAGCTTCCGGTCTATTTGGTGATGGTGGCCCTTCGGCAACCCTTTGCTCCTCCGTTTGTTCATCAGGATGTGGCGCTGGAGCATTTACCACATTTTGTTCCTGTTCCCTACTGCTAGGTTGTGGAAGAAACATAACTTCGTCTTGTCAGTTCCAATGTTTATGTCTAAAGGATGTCTCCCTGTCCTGTACATTCGCATTTTCCTGTGCGACGGATATAGCGTCCTGTGTTGGTACCAGTCCATTAAATTTCTTCAGACGATTAACGTGCACATGTTGAGTTTTCCGACCATTTACCTTCTTGATCTTGAATGTCACCTGCCCTGTTTTTTCGGTTATTCTATATGGACCTGCTTCTCGTTCACTAACTGCGCAAGCAAATCCTTAAACACGCGGTGAGACCATTCGATCATCCCATTAGTTTGTGGGTGGTAAGCCGTAGTTTGAATTTTGTCGATCTTTAGCATCTTGCATACCTCTTTCATTATGTTAGATGTAAAGTTAGCGCCTTGATCAGTAAGCAGTACCCTCGGCGTCCCGTGTCTGCTGATGATTTGAGTAATAAATGTTCTCGCAATGGTGGTGGATTTCTGATCAGGTATTGCTATAACCTCTGGGTATTTGGTGAAGTAGTCCTGGAATGTTAACAAATAACGGTTACCTCTGGGTGTTAAATTTAACGGTCCGACAATATCCATGGCTACACGTTGGAATGGTTCATAGGTGACTTCAAGGGGTTGCAACGGAGCCTTTCGGAGATGAGGTGACGTTTTCCTCTGATTACACGCTAAGCATCTATCGCAGTAGTCCTTAATATCCCTGTTCATGTGCTCCCAGTAAAATCTGTCTGTAACAAAATTCTTTGTTTTTTCATACCCAAAATGTCCCGAGAAAGACAAATCATGGCAGTGATATAAAACTTCCTTACCGAAATTCTTCGGAATGACCAATCTATCCTGTCGCTGGTTTTCGACTCGACGCGACGTTTGGAAAGTAGACCATTTTCTGCTATAAAGAATTCGCTGGTTGAATTCTCCCCATGCTAAAACTTACCCATGATGCGCTTCACTGATGGATCCTCTTCCTGCATTTTTCTTAGCTTTCCGCTATCCCATACAGGTTCATACATAGGATCACCCTCTAAGTAGTGAACAGGTATTCTGGAAAGAGCATCTGCATTCACATTCTGCTTGCCCGCCTTGTGTTCGATTTCAAAGTCATATTCCGCGAGTGTTATCGCCCACCTGGCCAGTCTTGACGAGGGATCCTTAATGGAAAATAACCACTTTAATGGACGATGATCAGTGATGACCTTGAACCTTCTTGCATAGAGTAGCACCGGAAGTGTTTACACCCAAAACCACCCCTAATAATTCTCGCTATGCGGTGCTGTAATTCACTTCAGTTGTCTACTTGCAAAGTGATAGGTCGTTCCTGGCCTGCAATCCGCTGGTTCAAAATGGCTCCAATGGCATGTCCCGAAGCGTCCGTGGTAAGTATAAATTCCTTGCTGAAATCAGGATATTGTAAAATTGTGTCATGGCATAACGCATTTCTCAAGTATGTGAATGACTGCTGTTGCTGCTTTGACCATACAAACTCACAATCCTTCTTCGTTAGGTCTGTCAAATGTCTCGAGTTATGGGCGAATTCTGGAACAAACCTTCTATAAAATCCTACGAGCCCCAGAAACGCTCTAACTTCTTTGATGTTCCTTAGCTGAGGGTAGTTTTGTATCGTGCTGACTTTCTCTGGGTCTGGCTTAACTCCTTGACTTGATGCTATATGACCTAAGTATTTCGTTTCCTTTAATAAAAATTTGCACTTACTGGGTTTGAGTTTGAGGTTTGCCTCCCTGATTCGGGTAAAAATGCTCCTTAACCTCTTCAGATGCTCACTGAAGTCATCCTTATTGTAAACAATGACGTCATCTATGTAGACAAAACATTTCTCACCCGTTAGCCCCGCTAAGATGGTGTTTATTAACCGTTGGAAAGTGCTCGATGCATTCCTCACTCCGAACGGCATTCTCTTGCAGTGATAATGGCCATCGGGGGTGCTGAATCCTGTTTTCTCCATATCCCTTTCATCTATTTCCACCTGCCAGTACCCTGCGGCCAGGTCAAGGGTGCTAAAAAGGGTTGCATTTCCCAATTGATCCAACGTTTCCTGCATGTTCGGTAGAGGAAAGTAGTCCCCCTTCGTGACACTATTCAGCCCTCTGAAGTCTATACATATCCGTATAGAGACTTCCCCCGTGTCAGCCTTCGTTGGCACTATGACCACCGGAGTGGACCATGGAGATTTTGATGGTGCAATAATGTCATCATCCAACATCTTCTGAATGTTTTTCTTCAGCACGTCTCTCTGAGCGTAAGGCACACGATACGGTGCTTTTGTAATTGGTGGAACATCCTCAGTGATGATACGGTGCTTCACCCCTTTTGCAACTCCCAAGCTGTTTCCTTCTAAAAGAAAAATATATTTAAACTCGTATATTAGATCTAATAGTTTCCTCTTTTATTCTTCCCTTAGGTGCTCCAAATTAAAGTATTCGTGTAATGGTTTCGTCCCAATGTTATTTTTACCCTTCTCTGTTTGCCCTTTATGTGGTTTGTAAGTGGTAACAAAAAATACCTTGAACTTTGTTTTCCAACCCTACTGCAACTTTTAACAAAATTGTGAAGCGTCGGCCACTTTCGCTTCGCATTTTACCGGTCCCAAGCCCGCTGCGTAATAAATTTCTATAGTGAAAAAGTGAAAAATTGGGAATATCTCCAATATCCTATAATCCTCATAAAGGGCAAACAGAAAAGGGTAAGAATAACATTGGGACGAAACCATTACACGAATACTTTAATTTGGAGCACCTAAGGGAAGAAGAAAAGAGGAAACTATTAGATCTAATATACGAGTTTAAATATATTTTTCTTTTGGAAGGAAACAGCTTGGGAGTTGCAAAAGGGGTGAAGCACCGTATCATCACTGAGGATGTTCCACCAATTACGAAAGCACCGTATCGTGTGCCTTACGCTCAGAGAGACGTGCTGAAGAAAAACATTCAGAAGATGTTGGATGATGACGTTATTGCACCATCAAAATCTCCATGGTCCGCTCCGGTGGTCATAGTGCCAACGAAGGGTGACACGGGGGAAGACTCTATACGGATATGTATAGACTTCAGAGGGCTGAATAGTGTCACGAAGGGGGACTACTTTCCTCTACCGAACATGCAGGAAACGTTGGATCAATTGGGAAATGCAACCCTTTTTAGCACCCTTGACCTGGCCGCAGGGTACTGGCAGGTGGAAATAGATGAAAGGGATATGGAGAAAACAGGATTCAGCATCCCCGATGGCCATTATCGCTGCAAGAGAATGCCGTTCGGAGTGAGGAATGCACCGATCACTTTCCAACGGTTAATAAACACCATCTTAGCGGGGCTAACGGGTGAGAAATGTTTTGTCTACATAGATGACGTCATTGTTTACAATAAGGATGACTTCAGTGAGCATCTGAAGAGGTTAAGGAGCATTTTTACCCGAATCAGGGAGGCAAACCTCAAACTCAAACCCAGTAAGTGCAAATTTTTATTAAAGGAAACGAAATACTTAGGTCATATAGCATCAAGTCAAGGAGTTAAGCCAGACCCAGAGAAAGTCAGCACGATACAAAACTACCCTCAGCTAAGGAACATCAAAGAAGTTAGAGCGTTTCTGGGGCTCGTCGGATTTTATAGAAGGTTTGTTCCAGAATTCACCCATAACTCGAGACATTTGACAGACCTAACGAAGAAGGATTGTGAGTTTGTATGGTCAAAGCAGCAACATCAGTCATTCACATACTTGAGAAATGCGTTATGCCATGACAAAATTTTACAATATCCTGATTTCAGCAAGGAATTTATACTTACCACGGACGCTTCGGGACATGCCACTGGAGCCATTTTGAACCAGCGGATTGCAGGCCAGGAACGACCTATCGCGGAAGTGAATTACAGCACCGCAGAGCGAGAATTATTAGGGGTGGTTTGGGATGTAAAACACTTCCAGTGCTACTCTATGCAAGAAGGTTCAAGGTCATCACTGATCATCGTCCATTAAAGTGGTTATTTTCCATTAAGGATCCCTCGTCAAGACTGGCCAAGTGGGCGATAACACTCGCGGAATATGACTTTGAAATCGAACACAAGGCGGGCAAGCAGAATGTGAATGCAGATGCTCTTTCCAGGATAGCTGTTCACTACTTAGAGGGTGATCCTATGTATGAACCTGTATGGGATAGCGGAAAGCTAAGAAAAATGCAGGAAGAGGATCCATCAGTGAAGCGCATCATGGGTAAGTTTCAGCATGGGGAGAATTCAACCAGCGATAGCAGAAAATGGTCTACTTTTCAAACGTCGCGTCGAGTCGAAAACCAGCGACAGGATAGATTGGTCATTCCGAAGAATTTCGGTAAGGAAGTTTTATATCACTGCCATGATTTGTCTTTCTCGGGACATTTTGGGTATGAAAAAACAAAGTATTTTGTTACAGACAGATTTTACTGGGAGCACATGAACAGGGATATTAAGGACAACTGCGATAGATGCTTAGCGTGTAATCAGAGGAAAACGTCACCTCACCTCATCCGAAAGGCTCCGTTGCAACCCCTTGAAGTCACCTATGAACTATTCCAACGTGTAGCCATGGATATTGTCGGACCGTTAAATTTAACACCCAGAGGTAACCGTTATTTGTTAACATTCCAGGACTACTTCACCAAATACCCAGAGGTTATAGCAATACCTGATCAGAAATCCACCACCATTGCGAGAACATTTATTACTCAAATCATCAGCAGACACGGGACGCCGAGGGTACTGCTTACTGATCAAGGCGCTAACTTTACATCTAACATAATGAAAGAGGTATGCAAGATGCTAAAGATCGACAAAATTCAAACTACGGCTTACCACCCACAAACTAATGGGATGATCGAACGGTCTCACCGCGTGTTTAAGGATTTGCTTGCGCAGTTAGTGAACGCGAAGCAGAACCATATAGAATAACCGAAAAAATAGGGTTGATCAAGGAGGATCAAGGAGAACAGACAGGAGACAAGATCAAGGAGGTAAATGGTCGGAAAACTCAACATGTGCACGTTAATCGTCTGAAGAAATTTAATGGACTGGTACCAACACAGGACGCTATATCCGTTGCACAGGAAAATGCGAATGTACAGGACAGGGAGACATCCTTTAGATATAAACATTGGAACTGGCAAGACAAAGTTATGTTTCTTCCACAACCTAGCAGTAGGGAACAGGAACAAAATGTGGTAAATGCTCTACTGAACAAGAAGTAGGGGTAGGGTGTCAGATCACCCATGGGTTCTTCCAAAAGGTCAATAAATGTAGGGTATATCAATAAGCTATAATATAGATAAGGGGACTAATTAGAAGGGTATTATAGATATAGATTCAATAATTTATTTTGTTGTAGGGAATTCGTTATTATATTGATGCAGATACTTGCCAGTGTGTACTCCATTATTGTGTACGATTGCAATGGACGAACCACCAACATTACGGCTATATCAATGAGGGATGTAGCTCCGTGCATTCCACCCGACAGCAATTATGTAGAAGACAATAAAACGGTGGAAGTCATCCAGGAGAATGAATACATTGCTGTCGAGGTGTGGACATGTCTCATCCAGGTCACTCGCCACATACAACACTGCGGCATGCATAGCCATACCAGCGCAGTGCACGAAGGGCTACTCAGTTATGTAAAGCAAGTTGGTGCGAGGGAATGCAGGGATATCCGTCGAACTGGGTCGTACCATGGATTTTAAGGGCAAATCATTGAAGACATCAAGCCCAACAGCAGAACCACAAGTTCCCTCACGCTGGCAGGAAAAATAACGATGGAGGGTAGATGTTATGGGATAACATATACGTAAGATGGTCTAACATGGGCGGATGTGGTAGTCAGCGCAAGTGTCACCATCAAGAGTCATTCCTACTGGACAACCCCGAGACTGGAGACCGGGGAAATTAGCCTGGCGAGTGGAGTCACGTGTCCTTTCCTAGAAGGGTACTGCATGGACCCAGCTATTGGAGAGACCACATGGACCACAAATAACTTCAACGAGTGTTTAGGTTAGAGTATAGTCTATCAGGGTAAGGCTGCAATAATCCACATTAACAACACACAACCCTCTCATATTTATTTGGTGGTAGAGGAAGACGAAAGGGTATTCGCCCTTACTATGATTAAAAAGTCATTCCTATGTTCTCAGGAATGCTGGGTCACTGAACATCCAAGATTGGTTGTGAGAGAGCAAATCACATTCGGGAACTTCTAAAATCTTAAATAGTAACATAAATTTGATGGCATACGTAGATTCAAAATTTATGTATGTAGAAATTTCATCTAAATTAAATACGTACCAGATTTACTCACAATTGATATATAGAAAATGTCTAGTACAACAAGAAATTATTATAGATTACTGTTAGATTACTGTTTGCTCTCTTAGCAGCTGATACCCTCACCACAATCATTAAACGGGAACCGGGTTACGTAGGCCGAGTTTTTGGGGAGGTACTATATATCAAGAAATGTGTGCCTAAGGTTGCGGAAATTAGAGGCACCGTAAAATGTTTTAATGAGTTAGAGTAGTTTCAAACTAAGAAGAGCACAGTTGTATATGCAACCAATCATACCCAGTGTATGGTTTATAAATTGCCTATGTATATTTGGTTGCATATACAACTGTGCTCTTCTTAGTTTGAAACATCTATACCCATAGGCCATAACTGTTAATAATGTAAGCATGTTTATGCAACTAATTACACACGTGGTACAGAGGCACGCTGAGGAACTTGACTGCACCGGGCTTATACCACCCATGTATAAGGTCGGCGGTAGTTGGATTGGATTCAGTCCGGATCCTGTGACCAATATTGAACTTACGATATTGTGTCCTCAGGAGTCCACTGAACTAAAATTTAAAAGTATCAGAAATTTAGGCAGCGGGGGGATCTGTACACACAAAGTGAGATTGAGAAGGTGCAGCATAATTTTGTCTTTGGCACTGAACGTAAGGCTCTCACAAACTATATCACCCGCAAAGTTACGGGTATAGCGTAGGGGATGACTTTGACCTAGCAAACCATTTTGATCATAAAGAAATAAAGAAACTGGCACGAAGTACACTTAGCTACATGTAGGGATGGTTTGTAGACATTGGCATGTATACTTCGGGCATATTGGGTATTCACGTGATTTTTAAAATAATTAAATATTTTATAGGTGTAATATTCAACGGATTATCCATCTACAAGGCGAAGGGCTGGGGACTTGTTATGCTGGCAAGCCTTTGGTCTGTATTAACATCCTGGGTACTTACCCAGCAATATCGCTGAGCCCAAACCAAACCCGAATCAGAAGGGGAGATTATTCCGATGGTGCAAGTCATGCCGACTGCCCCCTCAGCAGAAATTTCAGCCACGTCCGTGTCCGTACCGATACTATACCCTAAGATTGAAATTCATCGGGTTTAACGCTAGGCAATATGTTATAATTGCCGAGCAACGTATTAATGTTCTATAATATGTATCGAATTTTATTTTGATCATTATATTTCATTATTGGTTGTTAATCGATTCATGAGTAGGAAGATACAGTATGGTTGCTTATAGTCAGTAAGAAAAAAAAACAATATTCACACCTCAAGACAAGGACCGCGCGAAATGGGGCGAAGCGACGAGTAACCCGAGAGAAAGGGAGAGAGAGAGCGGTGAAGCCTAACCACCGTCAACCCATACTGGTAACCACTTGTATCATGCTGAATAGGCACCCAATCCGGAGGATCAGAACACAAAAGGGGCATAGACTGTAAGCATATACAAAAAAAAATGTGAACAGAATTTTACATCCTGCGAAACGTATCCACCACCGCCAGATGACAACGTCCAGGCAACCAAATTCAACTCCATCTGATGCCAACCTTCAGGAAGGAAAAAGTTAAACTGATCTGAAAAGAATTTCCGGGCCTAGAGAAGTAGAGCAACACGTTAGTACGAGACTCAGAAGACAGAAAAAACAATCATACAGAAAGAAGGAAAAAGAAACCAACAGCAGGATGAATATTATGTTGTACTCAAGTTTTGTTTATTATGACCATACTGCATCATATTGAAAAAAAAAATGTAAACTGTATAAATGTAAAAGTTAAATTGAAAAGATACCGCTTTTAAAGCAACATCTTTTTTTTAAGAGGGAAGTATTGT
Organism: Aphodius granarius; assembly: GCA_963971325.1. Taxonomy (NCBI): domain Eukaryota; kingdom Metazoa; phylum Arthropoda; class Insecta; order Coleoptera; family Scarabaeidae; genus Aphodius; species Aphodius granarius. Next base: position 15,293,165 of record OZ020222.1, on the reverse strand, counting down.
AACAAATGCTAACGTGAAATTGTGTGCACAAGATGTAAGTAAGATTTGTCAATTGTTATTAGGTTTAAGTATTTATTGATAATATATTTATTTGTTATTGTTGAAATGCGTATTATTTGAAAATCGACACTACTACCGAACTTTAATTTAATTCATTTATCCCAACTTTTATACCGACTTCACATAGTCATATGCGGAGTGGACGGTAATACACTTTGGATGTATGGTTTGAGGTTAGGTTTTCAATTATGGAAAAAAGTGTTTTTTTTTTTTTTTTTTCATTTTATTTTCACTTTCCCAACATAATTTCATCTTAAAATTGAAGTTTTTAACCATTTCAAGGTCATCCCGAAAAAAAAAACCGTAAAAATGGGCTGCCCCAACTTCTGGACATATTCGAAAATCTCATGCCCCCCTTCATACTGCTTTTTACTTTCCGACTAGTCCCTAGAAGGAAAGTATTGTAATCGACGGAAAAAAAAAATTCGAGATTTTAGTGGAAATACGCGTTTTGGGGTCCCCTGAATCCATTGCAATGATTTCTGGAAAATGTATGTGTGTATGTGTGTACGTGTGTATGTGTGTATGTGTGTATGTGTGTACGGTGTACGTATGTCCGTGAACACGATAGCGCCCAAACGGAACAACGGATTGGGCTGAAATTTGGCATACATATTTAGAATTACCGTGGGACGAACTGGATTGTTTTTGGAGACAATCTGACAACCGGAAGTGGCAAATGTCACATACGTTTTCTTAGGTATTCATTCGATTTTGACCAAACTGACACCATCTCATCCTGCAGTGACTTTAAATATGTATACAAATTTACAGATCAATGGGATGAGCGGTTTAGGCACTATAAGAGTTTATACTTATCGGGCGCCTTCGGTTTGTGTCGTAATAAAGGGCTCACGTATGGTTCACTGTGTGTGTCAGCATTTAAGCAGGCCGATAACATGGCCCGCGATCGAAGAATAAATAAACAGCTAGCAGAAAAACACAGATACGTGATAGTATAATATTATGTTTATTTGTATCGAGAGGTGCGTTGTGTTATGATCTAATAATATAGTATGTATTATTATTATCTTACGGACATTCGTTTAAATGTCAACAATGTAGTCGGAAAGTTGGGTGAGGGCCACCCCAGATATTTTACTTTCCGACTAGTCCCTAGAAGGAAAGTATTGTAATCGACGGAAAAAAAAAATTCGAGATTTTAGCGGAAATACGCGTTTTGGGGTCCCCTGAATCCATTGCAATGATTTCTGGAAAATGTATGTGTGTACGTGTGTATGTGTGTATGTGTGTATGTGTGTATGTGTGTATGTGTGTATGTGTGTACGGTGTACGTATGTCCGTGAACACGATAGCGCCCAAACAGAACAACGGATTGGGCTGAAATTTGGCATACATATTTAGAATTACCGGGGGACGAACTGGATTGTTTTTGGTGACAATCTGACAACCGGAAGTGGCAAATGTCACATACGTTTCCTTAGGTATTCATCCGATTTTGACCAAACTGACACCATCTCATGCTGCAGTGACTTTAAATATGTATACAAATTTACAGATCAATGGGATGAGCGGTTTAGGCACTATAAGAGTTTATACCTATCGGGCGCCGTCGGTTTGTGTCGTAATAGAGGCTCACGTATGGCTCACTGTATGTGTCAGCATTTAAGCAGACCGATAACATGGCCCGCGATCGAAGAATAAATAAACATCTAGCAGAAAAACACAGATACGTGATAGTATAATATTATGTTTATTTGTATTGAGAGGTGCCTTGTGTTATGATCTAATAATATAGTATTATTATTATCTTACGGACATTCGTTTAAATGTCAACAATGTAGTCGGAAAGTTGGGTGAGGGCCACCCCAGATATTTTATACCTATAACCATAAACCTCTGTCAAGTTAGCCCCCCCACATCTATTTTTTTGCAAAAAAAGTACGTCAATCGTTTGGGAATCGTTAGGGAGTGTTTGGGAGAAGATTTTTTTCGTTTGGGAGTACACGGTTTTTGAGAAAATGAAAATTGTTTATATGACGTCAACTTAGCCCCTCAACATTCACATTTTGTACATATTTCGATTGTGATCGATTGGAAATCGTTAGAGAGGATTAGGGAGTTCAATTTTGACGTTTGGGAGTTAGTAGTTATTGTGGAAAAATTTTTTATAAGTTGAAAACATAACCTCACTTAGTTTGTTTATGATTATAAAAGTGCTACCGCTGTTGTTACCCAAATATTCTTTTGAAAACCTTTAGTGCATCGTTAGGGATGACTTGGGAGTACAACTTTTTCGTTACGGAGTATATGGTTTTCTAGAAAACTGAAAGTGTTTATAGGAACTGCTCCCCATTTTTGTAATTTGGACATATTTTTATCGGAATAGATTCGAAATCGTTAGGGAGGATGAGAGAGTCCAGTTTTATCGTTTGTGAGTTAGTTGCGATTGTGGAAGTAAATATGAAAGGTGGAAACCGATGGTGAAAGCGGGATTGCGAAGTTGGAAACACGGCGGGGGAAGGGCGGGCTACTTTGCCTAAGAGTTCATAGATGTCGCGGATGGCGCCATACGCCAAGAATTCCTGTAGTTAAAGATGACGAACGAAAAAGGTAGATGGCGCTGTCGGGTTTTAATATGAAGTGACGCTCGTAAAGAACACGTACGTAAGTAAAAGTTTGCTATTAAATTATTAACTATATATACTACTTTCAGATTCATTGTTTACGCAAAAATAAATCCGGACCACCCTATATCCGATGAAGAAGATCATGTGTTAGTTGTTTGGTGAGTATCGTTTTAAATATTGTTAATAATGGCATCTCTCTCATCTCTTGGAAGAAAAAAGTATTCATGTAAATACCCTCAGTGCACAAATTCTTATTTAGTTTCGATCCAAGACAAGAACAATAAAAACAAACATTTTTATGAATTTCCTTCAACCAATGCCATTAAACTGAATATTTGGAAAGAACATTGCAACTTTAGCCCTAATAGAGATTGCAAATATTATCATATTTGTGAGGACCATTTTGATATTACACAGTTCAGGCACCCTAAAATTAAAAAGCTAAATTCGAATGCCATACCATACAAGTTTATTAATGATTTATTGCCACCCGAAGATATTTTACAATTACCAGCCTCACAATCTGGTTCTCATATAAAAATGATCACCCTTTAGAAAGTGATCCTAATATCCTTATTAAGATTTCTGACAAGGTTTCCTTTGATATAAGCTATCCAAACATTTCAGATTCTATTTACAATAATGTCACAGAGCATTCAGATGTATCTCATTTAGATCAAGGAATCTGTGGATCAAGGTAATTCATACAGACAGTCTGATAAGAACAATAAATATTCATTTCTTTTGGAACAGAATGCTGGAATTCTATCAAAAGTAGGCGTATCAAAAAAGGATTTATCACCACGTGAATTAGATATGTACAAAATCCACCGAAATGTTAACTCAAAAATGTCAAAATTAAAATCTTCTTTACAAGCAGAAAATAATAAATTGAAAGAATTAAAGAATATGTACGATAGTGGTTTATTTCAATTCATCGAAGAAACTCTAAATAATATTACCAAAGACTTTTTAAATAGTCAATTACGTAATGTTACAAAGAAACCACATGGTAAGAGATGGACTAGTGAAGACAAAGCGTTTGCAATATCCATTTATAAAAGAAGTCCAAGACTCTACAGATATTTAATGTCTGTTTTTGAATTACCGACTCCAAGAACTTTGCATTTAACATTATCAAAAATTCCCTTTTCAACTGGCATTCATAAACCAATCTTGGATCTTTTAAAACATGAAGCAGAAAAAATGCCAGAACTGGATAGAAATATTACTTTATTATTTGATGAAATTTCACTTTCGCCAGGACTTCAGTATGAATCACACAAGCAGACAATTTGTGGGTTTCAAGATTTAGGAGCGCTGGGTCGCTCTCATGATTTGGCAAACCATGCTTTAGTTTTATGATACGTGGTATGTATAAGAAAAAGTTACAAGCAAGTGATTGCATACTATTTTTCTAGTAATTCTGTTAAGGGAGATAATTTGAAAACACTTATTGTTAAATGCATTATGCAGTTGCAAAGCATTGGTTTTAACGTAGTTGCAACAGTATGCGATCAAATGAAAGCTAATCAGTAGGCTTTGTCAGATCTATGTTTGGAGAATTTAGATGCACCAACACCTTTTCATTTTGTAGTTAATAATCAACCAGTTTGTGTTATTTATGACGTGCCTCATTTACTTAAAAATACTCGTAATGCTATGATGACAGGTAATATTCGATTCCAAGACCTGAAAGAAGCTAAATTTAAATATATTAACGATACTTTTGATATGGATCAGCAAAAAACATTCAAAATGTTACCAAAACCTAAAGATCAACATTTTAATTCAAGTGATAATTTCATGAAAATGAAAGTTAAAGTTGCAGCATGTCAGTTAAGTCACTCTGTCGCCTCAGCAATAGAAACTTTTGTAAGCTTAAATAAATTACCATCGGAGGCAATTTATACTGCTGAGTTTGTATCTAATGTAGACGATCTTTTTGATTCACTTAACGGTAGCCAATGGTTTTCCCCAGATGGTAAAATATATAGATGTGCGCTTAGTCAAAATTCACCCCATTTAAATTTGTGGAATAAAATGTTAACACAGTTAAACGATTGGAGTATTTTTAGCATAAAAGATGGGACAGACAAAACTGGTATGTTTTCTTTTGTTAAAGGTTGGCAGACAACATTAAGATCAATTATTTTTATTTCGAATAAATTAAGTTCACAGGGGTTACAATACCTTAATTTGAAAGCTTTCAATCAGGATGCATTAGAAAATTTGTTTGGACAAATTAGGCAACATGGTATTACAAATTCCCATCCTACTTGTCATCAATTTGTTGCAGCCTTGAAAAGTATAGTAGTCAATAGCCTTTCTGCACCTGTCGCAAAAGGCAACTGTGAAGATGATAACTGTAATACTCTTACAAATTTTACTAAATTTTTATCAGACTACACCATAGATAATGATTCAAATCCACCCACTAATGATCCTGTCAATGAAGAATATAATGATTTAGATTTTTTATCTAATGAAAATCAAGCTTCAGCTTATGTTGCCGGTTATATTCTTAACACTATTTCTATACCAGATTGCCAAACTTGCAAAAGTAATCTTTTTTCAGAGGATTTAACAGACTTGCACATTTTTACAAATTTCAAAGAATATTCAAATAGTAATAAATAATGTTATGCTAGTGACAAAGTAGTGGAGCTTGTAAATAAAGTTCACTTTTATCTTTATCCATATTTAGATAAACATGGTCATGAAGTAAACATAGAGACCCAATTTAAAAATACTTATTGCAATACTTTGAAAGTACAATTTTGCCGCACCCATAACTGTGAAGTAAATATCATAGATAAAATTACTCGATTAGATATACATATATAAATATATAACAGATAAATTGCCTAAAAGATATCATAGTTCTGGACATAATGAAAAAGTAAAGAAATTTAAAAAGAGTAAATCAAGTTAATTTTGTTTAAATTTGAAACTTTATTTTATACTAGTCCTAGTCGTTTTGAATTAATGCTGCCTGTGTTTAAGTGCCTTTGGGACATACGGCTGTGCGAAACTGCATTACATGACATTCCGTTGATCTCAGTATAGTATAGCTTTGTGATATTTTCTTCAAAACATTATTTTTATGTTTTATTATATTTATTTATTACAACGTTATTTTATTTATAGCAAAGAATATTATTTATTTTATTTTGTTATAATGTTATACTGTTTGCATGTAATATTATTTTGTATACAAACAGTTGGCCCATACCCAGGAGTCACTGACTTTAGTTGCTGGGTCAACACTTGGTGATGGGACATTTGGGAAAACGTTATGTTTTGTTTATTACTGAAAGGATTGTTTATTTTATTGTTATATTTTATATTATTTTTATAAGTGATAAGCTTGTGGCTACAGTTGGCCCATACCCAGGAGTCACTGACTTTAGTTGCTGGGTCAACACTTGGTGATGGGACATTTGGGAAAACGTTATGTTTTGTTTATTACCGAAAGGATTGTTTATTTTATTATTATATTTTATATTATTTTTATGTGATAAGCTTGTGGCTACACTTGGCCCATACCCAGGAGTCACTGACTTTAGTTGCTGGGTCAACACTTGGTGATGGGACATTTGGGAAAACGTTATGTTTTGTTTATTACCGAAAGGATTGTTTATTTTATTATTATATTTTATATTATTTTTATATGATAAGCTTGTGGCTACACTTGGCCCATACCCAGGAGTCACTGACTTTAGTTGCTGGGTCAACACTTGGTGATGGGACATTTGGGAAAATGTTATGTTTTGTTTATTACTGAAAGGATTGTTTATTTTATTGTTATATTTTATATTATTTTTATAAGTGATAAGCTTGTGGCTACAGTTGGCCCATACCCAGGAGTCACTGACTTTAGTTGCTGGGTCAACACTTGGTGATGGAACATTTGGGAAAACGTTATGTTTTGTTTATTACCGAAAGGATTGTTTATTTTATTATTATATTTTATATTATTTTTATGTGATAAGCTTGTGGCTACACTTGGCCCATACCCAGGAGTCACTGACTTTAGTTGCTGGGTCAACACTTGGTGATGGGACATTTGGGAAAACGTTATGTTTTGTTTATTACCGAAAGGATTGTTTATTTTATTATTATATTTTATATTATTTTTATGTGATAAGCTTGTGGCTACACTTGGCCCATACCCAGGAGTCACTGACTTTAGTTGCTGGGTCAACACTTGGTGATGGGACATTTGGGAAAACGTTATGTTTTGTTTATTACCGAAAGGATTGTTTATTTTATTATTATATTTTATATTATTTTTATGTGATAAGCTTGTGGCTACACTTGGCCCATACCCAGGAGTCACTGACTTTAGTTGCTGGGTCAACACTTGGTGATGGGACATTTGGGAAAACGTTATGTTTTGTTTATTACCGAAAGGATTGTTTATTTTATTATTATATTTTATATTATTTTTATGTGATAAGCTTGTGGCTACACTTGGCCCATACCCAGGAGTCACTGACTTTAGTTGCTGGGTCAACACTTGGTGATGGGACATTTGGGAAAATGTTATGTTTTGTTTATTACTGAAAGGATTGTTTATTTTATTGTTATATTTTATATTATTTTTATAAGTGATAAGCTTGTGGCTACAGTTGGCCCATACCCAGGAGTCACTGACTTTAGTTGCTGGGTCAACACTTAGTGATGGGACATTTGGGAAAACGTTATGTTTTGTTTATTACCGAAAGGATTGTTTATTTTATTATTATATTTTATATTATTTTTGTGTGATAAGCTTGTGGCTACACTTGGCCCATACCCAGGAGTCACTGACTTTAGTTGCTGGGTCAACACTTGGTGATGGGACATTTGGGAAAATGTTATGTTTTGTTTATTACTGAAAGGATTGTTTATTTTATTGTTATATTTTATATTATTTTTATAAGTGATAAGCTTGTGGCTACAGTTGGCCCATACCCAGGAGTCACTGACTTTAGTTGCTGGGTCAACACTTTGTGATGGGACATTTGGGAAAACGTTATGTTTTGTTTATTACCGAAAGGATTGTTTATTTTATTATTATATTTTATATTATTTTTATGTGATAAGCTTGTGGCTACACTTGGCCCATACCCAGGAGTCACTGACTTTAGTTGCTGGGTCAACACTTGGTGATGGGACATTTGGGAAAATGTTATGTTTTGTTTATTACTGAAAGGATTGTTTATTTTATTGTTATATTTTATATTATTTTTATAAGTGATAAGCTTGTGGCTACAGTTGGCCCATACCCAGGAGTTACTGACTTTAGTTGCTGGGTCAACACTTGGTGATGGGACATTTGGGAAAATGTTATGTTTTGTTTATTACCAGAAGTATTATTTATTTTATTATATTTTATTTTGATCCCTGGCCATCTATGAACAGAACACGTAATGCTTCCCTGTCGAGTAAGCTAACCTTGGCTACATCCGTAAGCTGGCTGCTCGTTAAGGATATATAATACAGAATGGGAACGGAGGCTGGCACAAAGGGTCCACTGCTATGCCTGGCATAGTGCCTCCCAACCCTACATTCATACATATGTTTTATTTTATAATATTAATACTGACTTATGCTACATTTTCATTAGTACTAGAGTAATTTTGTTTATCCCTATTTTAAATAGTGATGTTATACTAGTAATAATAAGTCAATTTAAATGGTAACATTTTGCTTTGATTTGTTTATTTTATGTTTAATTTATATACTGTATATATGTATTTATTGTATGATTCTATTCTTTATATAAATAATATAAATAATACAAATAATAATGTGTATTTTCTTTGGTAGAAACATAACCCCACTTTGTTTTCTTTTTGGTTGTAAAATTGTTACCGGCTTTCTTACGCAGGTATTTATTTCAAAACGTTTAGAAGATAGTTGGAGAGTATTTTTTCATTTGGGAGTGCATGGTTTACCGGGAAACTTGTTTATACGAATGTCATGTTGGCCACGGAGTTATACCGGGTGACGGCATTGGTACCGGCCTTTAATATTTTTATTTATAAAGATAATCGAATGAAATTTGGAGAAATAATATTAGACAAAAATTGCCATTTTGTGACGTATTGCTGGTGTTCGTGTGACTTTCGGTTTTTCCGGAAGTGATATCATCTTTAGAATTTTAAATGGAAACATGTAGTTTTTGCAGTATTTTTTGATTCAGGATGTTATTCTGAATTCAAAAACGTATTGAACGTCAATTTTTATCACCTAGGTAACGCAAAAATAACTTTTTTGTTTGACAATCTAGGTGGCTGTCAATTGATTAAATTAGTCGAGAATTGTCCACTAAACCTTACCTAATTCGATTTTCACAAATAATTTATCACTGGCGCCCTCTAGTACGATTTGTCTTTTCTTTTCGCAATAAGTAATTTTTTTCTCGGGTACCTCATTCCTAAACAACGACTGCTCGGCAGAAAAATTTGAAAATAATGATACCAAATACCTAATATTTTGAAGAAAGTAATAATGCAAAAATATCGGTTTAAATAGGAAGGTCAATAAAAAGTTGTAATAAATTGGGGACATGGGTAGAGATGATCTAGCTATGGATGATTGTCAAACATTTGAATTTGACAGATGTCTGCTCTGGTTACACAGAATAGTAAACAACCAGAAGAATATCTCTCGGCGGTACCTTTGATTTTTATCGGCTAGATTTCATGACCTCGCGCCATGTTGTTTCGTACTTAACTCAGGGCCGGCATGTACTTTTTTGTGAAGGGCCTAAGAATGTTGCTTGTGTTTTTAATACTTGTGGTTACGTTTAAGTGTTACATTTTTAATACTTGTGGTTACGTACGGTTATGTTTAAGACAAAAGTGAATTTATTTTATATTACACAGTATTAAGACATAATTAGGATTACAGGGGAACATTATAGGAAGACAAAGGCTATCGTACTATTTACAATTTATTCGTTTTCCAAATAATAATTTGCCTTCTTGCTCATTTGTTTTTCAAATTAAAATTGCGAAATTTTAAAATAATCGCATACGTGAATAAAGATGCAAAAAATACATGTACAAAAGATACATGTATAAATATATGTATACGATGAACACGCATGTACAAAATTTATAGTTTTATACAATTTAATAAAGTATTCTCTGAAAATACCCTTCAAGACTCGGAAAATCGTAGGTAGAGCGTCAAGCTCTAATCTAATTATCAGGTAGATGGGAAACATAAGCAGTTCAAAATGTCCTATACTTGATCTGTGGTTGATATGGACAGTTTCGAGTCGTGGCAAATCGTCTCAACCACATAACATCACCCCATCTTCTTCGATGGAAGTTATATACATAACACGTGTCTGAATGAAGAATGTATAAGCATTAATTTGTTATAACCTTTAGAAATGCGAGAAAACTTGTAGTTTCTATATTTTGCGCTCTCTTATAGTTCCTAACTAAATTCTATTTAAAACTAAACTTATAACTTATATCACTAATTCCTAATAACACCTACACTCAGATAACGGCAAGATAACTTAAAATCAATCACGAACAATAATATACGAAATCAAGTAATACACGGGCTCAATACGGTCCTGCACTTTCCATGCAAACAAACTACAAATGACGAACCGGTAGGCGTGTACATTTCACATACTAATCGTCCACGTTGAGGCGATAAGTGATAAGTATGTGGACCGTTGCAAATTCCGTCAACCTAAATAGCACGGCCTATGCGCGGTGTTTACTTGCAACTGGTTGGTTGTAATTTGTCCTATTTTTAAAATGGCCGCACGAAACGCGAGGGGATCTGCGCAAACTTTCCCGCCAACACAAGATATCGTTCTGGTTGTTTACTATTCTGTGCTGGTTATGCCTGCGATTGCATTTATGTTTAATCAGGTGTTCAACAATTGGCCAATTGCAATTATTTATTGGTGTATGTTTTATTTATTGAGTGTTTTATTACAAAAATGCCAGTTAGGTATTTTTTTTCTCGTGTATTTGATATTTTGAAGAAAATAATAATGCAAAAACATCGGTTTAAATGGATTTATCCATTACGATTTAACAGCAAAACCGAAGAAAAACAAAATAAAAAAACACGAACATTTATTTTGTGGTAGGTCGGAATTTTGTCTTTTGTTTTGAGATTGCATAGACAGGCAGAACAACCGGTTGCAACAGATGTAAGAATACCAAAGAGATGTTTGGTTAGGAAATAGTTTGGGTCCTTTGGACCGGATGTCATAAATACAGATTTTTTTCTAGAAGTTTGTGGAACTGTCCGTGTGTGATCTGAGGGTTTTTATTATTGAGGGTTTTTGCTAAAATAACGAACTTTGGTTCTGTGTGTGGGGGTGAAACAGCCTTCTTGGGTTTTAAAATATATTTTAAATATCAGTCGAGGTCGTGGTTTAGAAGTCGAAAGATGTAGTCATTCTGTGTTTTAGGGCAATAGGCCCTTATCTTGTGTTTTGTTTCTGTGTGTGCCCGTGATGCCATCTCTGCTGATGTAAATTTGCCAATAACAATTTAGGTAATTTTTATAAAATAATTATGTCTCTGTCATCCGTTTTCTCTCCAACTATTATCATTGTGTCAAGAGTTTCAATGATTGTTGTACACTCGATCTGAAGGGTTTTTTAATCTTTTTGTTCATTTTGCAAATATATTTGTTTTGGTTAGAATTTGACTTTTAATCACCCTAAGGTTATATTTTGTGTTCATTTACGATTATTATTGGCTTCTAAAAATCTAGCGATACCAAACCCTCAAGGTTTCAAAGAAAGTTCTCGCGTCCTCCGTGTGAATTTGATATAAAGTAAATTTTATTTTGACCGCTCTGTTTCCATGCTACCAATAAAAACAGACTCAGGTCCTAACCTCTTACAATTTCTACAAATTCACATCAGATGTTCAAAATGCTGTCCATTTTCTCGAATGCATCTGTTTACTCTGGTAGTAAATTGTCGATAAACATTTTGTAAGATTTCGGGTGTCATTAAATGTATGGCGTCTCTAATGCACCTCCGTCAAGTTAGCCCCCCCCCACTTTTGAATTTTGAATAATTTTTTATGCCGATCGTTAGAGAGGATTTGAGAGTACATTTTTGTCGTTTGAGAATACATGGTTTTCGAGTAAATTAGAATTTTTGATTTGAGCGTCAAGTTAGCCCCCCCATTTTTAAAATTTGCATTTATCTTTATGCCATTCGTTTGAGAATCGTTAGAGAGGGTTTGAGAGCCTGTTCATTTCGTTTGAGAGTACTCCGTTTAGCCGTAAATAAATAAAACACTAAATTACATAACCTCACTTTTCAACTCAAACTTTTGAATTTGGAATTCATTTTTGCGTCAGTCGGTTGAGAATCGTTAGAGAGGATGTGATAGTTCATTTTTTCCGTTTGAAAGTACCCGGTTCTTGAGTAAAGTGACATTGCTTATTTGGGCGTCAAGTTAGCCCCCCACTTTTGAAATTTGCATTTATTTTTATGCCACTCGTTTGAGAATCGTTAGAGAGCGTTTGAGAGTCTGTTTATTTCGTTTGAGAGTAATTTGTTTAGCCATAAATAAATAAAATAGTAAATTACATAACCTCACTTTTCCGCTCCAACTTTTGAATGTGGAATTCATTTTTACATCAGTCGTTTGAGAATCGTTAGAGAGGATTTCATAGTTCATTATTTCCGTTTGAAAGTACCCGGTTCTTGAATAAAGTGACGTTTATTTGGGCGACCAGTTAGCCCCCCACTTTTGAAATTTCCATTTATCTTTATTCCATTCGTTTGAAACTCGTTAGAGAGGGTTTGAGAGTCCGTTCATTTCGTTTGAGAGTGATTCGCTTAGCCGTAAATAAATAAAACAGTAAACTACATAACCTCACTTTTCTGCTGTAACTTTTGAATTTGCAATCAATTTTTATGTCAATCATTTGAGAATGGTTAGAGAAGATTTGAAGTACCCAGTTCTTGAGTGAAATAATATTGTTAATTTGGGCGTTGAGTTAGTCACCCACATTTGAAATTTGCATTCATCTTTATGCCATTTGTTTGAGAATCGTTAGAAAGGGTTTGGCGGTTGTTTGATAGTAATTAGTTTATCCACTAATAATGAAGAAATCTTTACTTTCAATAAGTTTACTGTTTGGAATAAATTCGGTATAGGAATCGTTTTTATTTTTTGTTGGCAAATTAGATGGTGTAAATATATAAAGTTAATATGTAAATAAATATGTATTTACTATTACACGGCTATAGTAGCAATCAACAGTAATGCCCTACGTTTTGTAAAAGAAACTTTTATGTCCGATATAAAAAATACATATAAGGTAAGTAAAATAAATAAAACATAATAAAATAATGGAACATAATATTGTTAATTCTTAGTTTTAACTGGTTTTAACGTATATAACTCCATGGGTCTCAACTACTTCGTTTGCTGATGGAGGTTTGACCACTGATGCTAAATCGTTGTAATTTTTTTTAGTCTGTTGTGCTAAATGACCAAGTAAAAATATATAAGAATACAATCTTACATGTACTTATCTTGGTCAGTTGTATCTATTTTGACAAACATTATTGTACAAACGAGCACAAAAAGACTTGTGAGAATCGGGGTTTTACCTACCCACTGTCCAATATAAATAATAATATAATAAAACCAACTAAAAAGAACGCTCAAATAAATAGTATAAATTTATTCCAAAACCACAGGTACTTGCAAGAAATACGTCTGTACACCTTCTCTTCTGCCTTCAGATAAGCGCAGGGACACTATATCTGGCGGTATGTAGCATAAACAATAACGCCAAGGGTCGAAGGAATGCAGAGGCGGAACACGTTTATTTGTCATATAAAAAATCAATCAAACGATTGACAAAAATTAATTCCAAATTCAAAAGTTAATGGAGCGGAAAAGTGAGGTTATGTAGTTTATTGTTTTATTTATTTACAACTAAACGAATCACTCTCAAACGAAATGAACAGACTCTCAAACCCTCCCTAACGATTCTCAAACGAATGGAGTAAAAATAAATGGAAATTTCAAAAGTGGGGGCTAACTTGTCCCCTAAATAAACGTCACTTTACTCAAGAAACGGGTACTTTCACACGGAAAAAATGAACAATCAAATTTGCTCTAACGATTCTCAAACGACTGATGTAAAAATGAATTCCAAACTCAAAAGCAGGAGCGAAAAAGTGAGGTTATGTAATTTACTATTTCATTTATTTATGGCTAAACGAATTACTCTCAAACGAAATGAACAGACTCTCAAACGCTCTCTAACGATTCTCAAACGAGTGGTATAAAAATAAATGCAAATTTCAAAACCGGGTACTTTCAAACGAAAAAAATGAACTATCAAATCCTCTCTAACGATTCTCAAACGATTGACGCAAAAATGAATTCCAGATTCAAAAGTTTGAGTTGAAAAGTGAGGTTATGTAATTTACTATTTTATTTATTTACGGCTAAACGAATTACTCTCAAACGAAATGAACAGGCTTTCAAACCCTATCTAACGATTCTCAAACGAATGGCATAAAGATAAATGCAAATTTTAAAAATGGGGGGGCTAAGTTGACGCTCAAATAAAAAATTCTAATTTACTCGAAAACCATGTATTCTCAAACGACAAAAATGTAGGTACTCTCAAATCCTCTCTAACGATTCTCAAACGATCGGCATAAAAAATTATTCAAAATTCAAAAGTGGGGGGTGCTAACTTGACGGAGGTCTCTAATGCGAACTTTCAACTCCTTTTCATACACCTTTTTTTATAAAAGGCCAAACAAAAAAGTTCAAGGGAGTAAGATCTGGCAACCTTGCAGGCCACCTAATTGGTTGTTCCATTTGTGCCAATCCATCGGTCTGGAAATGTTTGGTCCAAATATTGAGCCACAATCCTTGCATTGTGTGGTGGCGCACTATCTTGTTGGAAAATAGTGTTGTTTAATTCTTTTATTGGTAGTTCTGCCAAAGAATTCTGAATTTCATTGTTTAAAAAATTTAAATAACGCTGTGTGGTTAATGTTCCTTCAAATAAAATAGGTCTAATTGTTTTATGCCCAATAATCCCCAACCATACATTAACCCCAAATCGGTTTTGAAAATTTCCCTCCCGGAAGTTATGTAAATTTTCTTTAGCCCAATAACGGGTGTTATTTCTGTTAAACATCCCATTATTAGTGAAACGACTTTCGTCGGAAAATAAAATATTTCGGTATAGGATTGCTAATGTAGTTATTTCTACCTCTTCGTTAACTTGTTGATTATCTGTGATAACTTCCTTCCGGAATTGGACCTCCAATCTTTTAAAATAGTTTTTGGATGGCTGACGACGGCCGGGATAACGGAAAAGATATTCGACACTCGCCAAATATCAATAACATTTGAATCTAAAATTTACATTTGCGAGAATTCATATCCCAAAATTGCACGCGGGTTTTCATTACCTTCTCATCCCTTGAGTATAAATTTAAGAGAGGCATTTTTGTAATAAAACACTTAGCAAATAAAACATACACCAATAAATAATTGCAATAGACCAACTGTTGCACACCAGATGAAACAAGAATCAAATCGCAGACATAACCGCAGCAGAGAATTGTCAAATTCAGATGTTGAAAATCATCCATAGGCCTATGTCTTTGATTTATCACAACTTTTTATTGATTGACCTTCCTATCTAAACACATGTTTTTGCATTTTTACTTTCTTCAAAATATCAAGTATTTGGTATCATTGTAACCGGAAAAATGTGTTCTGTCGAACAGTCGTTGTTCAGGAATGAAGTACCCGAGAAAAAAATGACTTACTGCGAAAAGAAAAAATAAATCGTACCATAAGCCGCCAGTAATAAATTATTTGTGAAAATCGAATTAGGTAAGGTTTAGTTGACAATTCTCGATCAATTTAATCAAGAAGGAAGAAGTTTCTTTACTAGGTGTACAGTGTGTCCAGGAAAGTCCACACCATATGGGAAAATCTTTTATTATCCATTCCATCCGCCAACTTTCATAAAGAAGAAAATTTTCTGAGAAATGGAATTTTCCCATATGGTGTGGACTTTCCTGTATTTTTTGATAAATTAAAACCACTTAGTCCACGCGCAATAATGGACATGTGTATTTTTTGCTGCATACTCACCACTGCATTGATGTGTGAGATGTACAGATTTTATCATAATATATTATGTGATTACACTATGATTGGAAATTGGCGAATTTTGATATTTAAACGTCAGTAGCTTCACGAAATTGAAGAATGCAGAAGGTTTAGGCCTATCAATGCGTCAACGAGATAGTCGGAAAGTTGGGTATAATATAACATCACATATAAGAAAAATACTTCCTTTCCAATTTGATTTCTCGATGTACAGTTATTTTTTTAATCTTTTATTGATCTGATTTATTTAAAGAATAAGTAACTAGTTATCAAGAATAAATGATAGCTACATGAAATAAGAACAATACAAGGTAGTTAAATTAATATTCTAGTAACAAAGGCGGTTGTTGTGAGGTTATGTTCTCAACTTTTACATTTTCCCAAAAAAACTCCCAAACGATAAAAGTAGACTTTCTAATCCTCCCTAACGATTTTGAATCTATTCCGATACAAATATATCCAAATTGTAAAGATCGGGGCTGTTCGAATAAACAATTTCAGTTTTCTCGACAACCATGTACTCCTAAACAAAACAGTTGTACTCATAAGTCCTCCCTAACTATGTACAAAAAGTTTTCAAAGGAATATGTGAGTAACAAAGGCGGTAGAACTTTTATAATCATAAACAAATAAAGTGAGGTTATGTTCTCAACTTTTACATTTTTGTCCACAAAAACTGCTAACTCCCAAACGATAAAATTAGATTTTCTAATCCTCCCTAACGATTTTGAACCTATTCCGATACAAATATATCCAAATTGTAAAAATCGGGGCTGTTCGAATAAACAATTTCAGTTTTCTCGAAAACCATGTACATACTCCCAAACAACACAGTTGTACTCATAAGTCCTCCCTAACGATGTACTAAAAGTTTTCATAACAATATGTGAGTAACAAAGGCGGTAGAACTTTTATAATCATAAACAAATAAAGTGAGGTTATGTTCTCAACTTTTACATTTTTGTCCACAAAAACTGCTAACTCCCAAACGATAAAATTAGACTTTCTAATCCTCCCTAACGATTTTGAACCTATTCCGATACAAATATATCCAAATTGTAAAAATCGGGGCTGTTCGAATAAACAATCTCAGTTTTCTCGAAAACCATGTACATACTCCCAAACAACACAGTTGTACTCATAAGTCCTCCCTAACGATGTACTAAAAGTTTTCAAAACAATATGTGAGTAACAAAGGCGGTAGAACTTTTATAATCATAAACAAATAAAGTGAGGTTATGTTCTCAACTTTTATATTTATTTCCACAAAAACTGCTAACTCCTAACTCCCAAACGTCAAAAGTGGACTCCCTAATCCTTCCTAACGATTTCCAACCTATTGCAATCGAGGTATGTACAAAATGTGAAAGTCGGGGGGCTAAGTTGACGGTTATATAAATAATTTTCTTTTTCTCAAAAACCGTGTACTCCCAAACGAAAAAAATCTTCTCCCAAACCCTCCCTAACGATTCCCAAACGATTGACGTATTTTTTTGCAAAAATTTTAATGTGGGGGCTAACTTGATAGAGGTTAACCATAAGTTGGAAATGAACTTTACTCGGAACGGTGTAGGTTTCTCATGTCGTCATTGGTACACATTTTGTCGAACAAACTTTGACTAAATTCCTCTCTGTGACGTAATGAAAAACTTCTGCCATTGGGAGTATAAAAATAATAACATAAAACAATAATTTATTTGAGTATTGAAATAAGTACTAAGCATTTTAGCAGAAACAAAATTTGTTATATTCTATTATAACAAAATAGAAATAAATATTCACTTAAAAACTAAAACAACACAAATCTGCCATATTTTATTATAACAACACGACGTTAAACATTTACCTACTCAAAAACTGAAATTGACACTGCAAGTGTTAATCGTACCCCTGAGTGTAGTTATTAAATATTCCTGCTCATTGCTAAATCTGGAAAAGGCACACAATAGGAAAAAATTTAATTAAACCGTCAATACCAACATTTGTAAAAACGGGTTTAGAAAAAGGTGACAAAGATGTGATAGCTGTTCCCATTAGTAACAAAACACTGTCAGGAAAAGAATGGTTAAAATGAGCAATAGTATTGTTAAATCCGAGTTGTTCTAATTTCAAATGGATGAATCAACGGTGAGAGGCAGTGAGGCCTTGTTGATAATTTATGTAAGATACAATAATAAGGAAAATTTTGTTGAAGAAATGTTATTCTGCAAATCATAAGAAAGCACCACGACCTCCAGAGATATTTTTTTCTAAGCTAAAAAACTATGTTATTAATTATGTCGATAATATTTCAATACAGAACATAAAATCTTGTGCTCCATCTTGTGTGGGCAAGAAAAGTGGCTCTTTAGGCTACCAAGTTTTCCCTATGGAGCTATATTTGTTACACCTCGCTCCTCTGGGGTGTAGGGGGTTTACTCACAGCGAATGCGCAGTGGTCACAAACAGCTGGGACGAAGACGCTGTGAGCTGTGTTTTATTGAGGTTAGGTTAAATCTTTCTTGTTATTTGTTGTGCGGTAAAAATGTCTCTTGTGAAGTGTTTTGTGTGCAATAATGACAATTCAATGAGACCAGAGTTGAGTTTTTTTTTTTCGGTTTCCAAAGGATAGACACAGGTAGGTTAATTTACTACTAGCTATTTACATATATGTATACAATTTAAGTGTAAAAACTTATTCTATTCTCTTACTTAAAGGTGTATAACGTGGATGGAAGTATTTGGTTTACAAAATGAGAACCTTGAGGAGATGTATAAACTACGAAGAGTGTGCAGTGTTCATTTCGATGACACAATGTTTTCTAGTATGCAGAAAAATCGATTGAAACGTACCGCAATTCCATCAAAAAATCTGCCGCAGTGTTTGGGTAAGGGTTTATAAAGATCCTTAACAAAGTGTTTTTCATTTATTGTTTCAATTTACAGATGAAAATGTTGATACGTCAAATGTAGCAAAGGAGAGTCCATCCATGCCGGATATCCCCCATATTCAGTCAATATCGATGGACATCCCTCTTCATCAATCAGGTATTAAGTATGATTTATTGTCTCCCTTTATAATGCAATATTTTTGTAATTTGTTTATTTATACTAAATCTGACCTTCCTTACCCACATTTAGATACATATAATATGAATGTTTAGTTTATTACACAATGTTTATGTCAGCCAGGTGCCATTATAATTAGGTACTATTCTTTCATTGATCGTCCTCTACAATATATTGAGTGGCCCATGCCAAAATAGTAATTAATAACACTGGTAGCCGGTTTTGCTACAAAAAAATTATATTGCGTTTTTGGACAGAGAAGAATTTGTGTAAACTAGCATAATACCCAAAATCAAAATTCAATATTAATACCAGGTCGAGAATATAAATTTTATATATATATATATATATATATAATTTATATAATAATTTTATATATATATATATATATATATATATATATATATATATATATATATATATATATATATATATAATTGCAATGCAAAAATTTTAGAAGTACATGATCCACTGATCCACTATCCCGGCGGTGATGACATATCCAGATCACTTGATACTGACAGCCGTGATTTTGTTCTGATGAAAACATCGTCAAATTTTTCTGCAAATCACAATCAATATTAGTATACTTATATTCAATTTTCTCAGAAATGAGGAACAAACATACCTGACTGACCTTCAATGTTTTCTACCGACATTGATGAAGTTATCTAGCGAACCTGCTGTAGACAAACGTGGTCTCTTATATGGGTTTATTTTCGAAATTATTTTACTCCTTCTAAACATTTGTTCACATAAATAGCATATGCCGACATTAGTCCTACCAAGTGCGGGGCCACCACCAACTCGGTGACCACCGGCGGGGATGGTAGCCCTATCCCCTAACGTGGCCTATTACAGGGAGGGCTCAATGTTGGTGGTTTGGGTGTATAATCACACCTAAGGTTAGTTTAAAACTTAAAACAAACATTTGTTTAAAATAAATTTTATTTTTAGATCTCCCATTAAAAAAATTGTTCTTTATATATCTTTAAATAAAAACAGTAACTAACACCATTATTTTTAGGGTGTGCGAAATGGTCTTATTAGTGATTCAGTAAGTTGCCAGTAATTTTTTTATTTAAAATTTAACTTTAATTTGATTATGTTAGATGTGCAATTATAATGATGGGTGGAAGAATTGGTGCGGTTGGCCCAATTGGTGAAAGGATTTTCATAGGAAAAGGGTAAGTTTGCACATTCTCTTATTATATTCATTTAACTAATATATTTTTTTTTTAATTTCAGATTGGTAATTGGCACACTGTTCACAATTACATTAACGTTAAATTCGGTTGTGGCATTGGACCGATATACGTGTAATTGTGAAGACGTGTACCAGACCGGACTGAACGCCTATGAAGACGTTAGACGAAATTTAACGGCCTGCGAGGGAGAGGTGCGGATCAAAGCTGATGAGATAAGTCAATTGTACTTTGAGGCATATGGTTATAAACATGTTATTTCCAATATTACCAAAGAAAAAGATGATTTAAAACGTAACAAAATCCTTTCCATGCTTCAACATAACAATTTTAGTACATTGTTAAGTAAATGTCATGATGATTTAAATGCCACCTTCACAATTATGCTTGAAGGAACGAATAATGAAAGGATGTTGTTGTGTAATATTTTGGAGTTGAAAGAAAATGTGACGATTTTGTTGAGTGAGAATGTTGAACTTAAGAATAAAAGTGAGGTGTGTGAGAGAGAAAATGTACAGTTTAAAAAAAAACATACTGGATGGAATTGATCGAGAAACTGAGTGTAGACAAAAGCAGAATGAGTACCGTTTGACTGTGAGTGTTTTGAGAGGAGGAAATGTGCAATTAATAAAGGAAAATGAAAAATTAAGAAAACAAATCAAGCAATTAAAAAGGAAAATTAGGTGTTGTTTAGGAAACTCAAATATTAAAAAAAAGAAGGCGTTGTGCCAAAGTGATTTGTAAAGTATGATTTTTTCTTAATTTTCTATTTTTTCGTTTTTTTTTCTTTGGTAAGATTGTTAACATATGGCTTATACTCAAATACATGGTTTATCTCAACACACATCCACATCTGCAATGAAAGCTAACCGCAAATTGGGGTTCGAAATAAAGAAGAAGCCACTTAGACTGATGAAAACCAAGAGGCGTTCTAAATAAAAAATTATTTGTATACTCAACACACATGCACATCTGCAATGAAAGCTAAGCGCAAATTGCCACTCAGACTGACGAAAACCAAGAGGCGTTCTAAATAAAAATTATTTTTATATGTAAAATAGATATTAAAAATATATCATCATTGTTTTATTTCATTTTTATTTTAACCAATCACGTCGCAGCGACATCTCTTGAGCGAGCGCCAGTTTTTGACCGTCACATGGCGTCAATTCGTTTTGGCAGCTTAACCAATCACGTCGCAGCGAAATCTCTTGAGCGAGCGTCCGCTTTTGACCGTCAGATGGCGCCATAGTCATTTCACATGGCGCCAATTCGATTTTGACAGCGCTAGAAACACCACGTCCCATGGCCTAGCAGCCGCAAAAATATACCACTGGTGTAGTTGAAGACCTGTACTTTCCAGTAATGCAAAGCTCGATGAGATCGGTTGCGTAATAACTGAGATATGATACCCGGAATTTCGGCAAAATTGCGAGAAATTCAACTTTCATTTTAATTTTTTGGGCCCTAATTCTGATTTTTTCGATCGGGCAAAACTAGGGGAGATTCAGGGCGTCATGCGCTTTCCAATGATGTATAACTCATTAAAATCGGTTCAGAAAAAAAAGTTGTGGATACCTGTTGTGGCCAACTTCTCACCGATGACACTTTACACCCGGTCGTTGTTTGTACATATTATAGTTAGTCAACCGACAACCCCTGCATAATGCTGCCCTCTATTGGACAAAGGTAAAACTAACTTAACTTGAGCTGAGCTCAGAATCGTTGTACTCGCGATAAAGATGGAACAAATGTTCCGTCCTTGTTGGTTAAAATTGATGGCCTTCAGTCAGCCCACAAGGATAGGCGATCTAACATATGCTTAAACTTTTAAAGAAATAAGACAATATTGTGTTTATAATAGAACTTTAATACATAAAATATTGTTGTTTGTATATAACTATGGAACAATGGAAATTACTAAATACATATAATAAAAACCGAAATAATGCCGATATTTCCAAGGTTACCCGGTTTTCAAAATTGTTAACTTTGCGCACCTTTTTTCATTAGTAGATTTCATTCTTGATGATATTTTCTTGGATCATATTAATGTCCTCACCAGTAACAGGTATTTCCTATGGGTTTGACAGTTTCATTCCATTCTGGAAAATTTTTACTCTAAATTGCCTGTCAATTTTTAGCAGCAGCTTATACATATTTTTTCTTTAAGCATATTTTTCAAAACATTTTGAAAATGTCAGCATACCTGTTCAGACTATTTTCTTCAAAAAAAAATTTTTAATGCTTTCATTTATAATTATAATTACCCCAAATAGTTGAATTGGAAACAACCTATTTATTAATTATTTCAATATTTCAAAAATATGTGACTGGACCGACAGAAACGACCTAACGGCCGAAAAAAAATTATTGAGATATTTGCATTTCAAGGTCAGCCGACGACTATGTTGTAATCATAAAAGGCTCATTACAAAAATCGAAATTCTCAGCAGGTATGTTGAAAACTGAAAACTCTTTTTTAATTTCATCAAACCGCAAAAGTGTTTCAAACTGACATTAAAAACGAACGCATTAAAGAAATAATTTCCTTCCTGTACTAATGCATGATATGGCACAATATAGTGGACACCGGAGCCGATCTACCGGCGAATTTATTATCAAAGGAAGCCGTCAAAGGCGGCCGCATTCAAAGTGCCGCAAACACGCTGACACCACTTCTTTGACGGTTGCCCGTCAATAAGAAGGTAGCAATTCAATTTCTAATCATTTTTTAGCCAGTAATTAGCAAGTGATTCTTCTGCAATAAGTATGATAGTAGACTCAGTTCGCTGTGGGCTTTCCAACGATGTATCGTTAATTGCAATCGGTTGCAAAAGTTGTAGTTGCTAACCTTTGTTTCTAATGCCACGGTCACACTAGGCTGTTTTATTAGCCGCTAGTTGCTGGTGCTGCTACCAGCAACATCATATTTGATACCAATTTGTGGGGTTTTATTGACTACCTGCCTTGAAACTGACTAAATTTTGAAAGCACTGTACACGGGTGTAAATAACATAGGCAAGGCCACGATGACAATAAAATTAGAAATTCTATATTTTAGAAGTACATATTTAGTTGAAAAGTAAATGACTCTACTACAATTAGTTATTTACAAAAATATTTTAATTATTAATTAAATCATCATTTCAATTATTATTAATTAAATTATATATTTTAATAAGAAAGTCTCTTTCAGGTCTTCAATTGTTTAACAGTATATTTCTAAATTGTTAGAAATATGTAGTTACATATTTCTAAATTAATAAATTGTTCAAAAGTTACTGCTTTCATTCGTAATTTATTTTCTACTTTATATTTAATGTTTTATTTATATTAATTTCAAACAAAAGTAATTCCATCAGTTTTCTGTTCAATGTATTAATTGAAATATAATACACAATTATAGAATTAAATATACAATTGATATAATTAAAATCTGATATATTTTACAAAAGATATTAGTATCTATGCATTTCTACTTCAAATAAAACTCAACACGTCACAGAAACTAATAAATATTACATAATATTTGGTTATTAAATTTTGAAGAAATATTTAAATATATTATTTAAAATAAAAATATAAATCACATATTTATAATTTTATATTATTAGTTACACATTTAACAAAAGTAATGAATAATTGTTGCTTTAAATAATTTATTATAATCGATGGTTGCTATTTTCTACAACACCCACATATTTGTCCTCAAAATAACGGCTAATAAAAATTCAACATGTTTAATTTGACAAGCAACAGCCAAAACCATTCGCCGGCATGCAAAAATAGCGGTTGCTGAGTGGTCACATTATGCTGGTTAACACCCGGTTAATAATCTACAGCAAGCAGCAAATACTAAAACCACCCCACATTTTGACATTTTTGCATTCCAATTAACGTTGCAGCATAACTTCTTGACCGGCGAGTATTCATTATTCATTATGTGATCAGTATTTTTAACAACTGTATCGCTTAAAGCCATGTTTGCAGGGGCTGATTTAGGGGGTGGTTTTGTGGGTCTGGAGCCTCCCCGAAATATTCAAATTAAATTACGGTGTTTGCAATTTGGTTATAGCAAGCAAAGTTTTGTGTTAGTTTTATGTCGAATTGTTCCGTAAAGAAAAAGTTTTGTTCCTCTTCCGTTCGCGAGATATAGGCATTTTTTGAGGGGGGCTGGGGAAATGCCAGCCCCACTACATTGGAATTTTGAAAATTTTTGGTTGCCAAAGTTTTGTGTTAGTTTTATATCGTTTTGTTCCATTGAGAAACAGTTTTGTTCCGACTTATTTCCGGAGATATAAGCAATTTTTCGAAGGGGGCCAGAACAGTTTTTTTGGAATTTTGACAATTTCTCGATGCCACAGTATTGTATTAGTTTTGTGCCGAATTGTTCCGCAGAAAAAAGTTTTGTTCCGCTTTATTTTTTGGAAATTTTCACAAGCAATTTTTCGATAAGCGATTTCTACTTACATTTGCGAGATTGCCTATATCTAAATATATGTACTTATGTCTGTGTGCGTATCAATAAATTATGTACATATGTGACAAAAAATCGTGTCCAAGTATAGTCATAAAATTATTGTTTTACATTATTGCGGTAATAGGTACATCTCGTACTCTTGGTTACTATCACGGCGCCTCGCTAGCCAAACGGAGGCGACACGCTCGGCTCCGGCCGGTCGCTAGACGGAGAGAGTTGCATGCATGTTTTGCAACGTTTATTTTTTCTATGTTATAAGCTGTAAAAGTTAAACAAGCGCTGGTGGGCTGGCTGAGTGGTCACACCATGCTGTTAGCAGTCAGTAGCAAATAATACGCTAAAAACATCGTAGTATGACCAGGGCATAAAAGTCTTTCCACACGTAATTGAAAATCTAAATATATTTATCAAGAAATACACCGCATTTTGTCTGTTTCATCAGCATAAAAACATCATTGGTGCCAAAATCACTTGAAACTTCAATCACTTACAAGGAATGTTTTTATTACCTCAGGTAATTTACAGGTAAATAATTTACCTTTGATCATTACAGTACAGTCGCACAAATCTCTATGCTCTCAGTATCTATTTGTATCAAGTGATATAGAGAAAAAATAAAACGTGGCGAGGCAAACGTGTGAAATACAGGAAAAGGGATGTAGTAAATTAAAAAATAATTACCAAATATGTACTGACAGGAAAATAAGTAATTCCGGGTAATACAGATGTTAAAAAAAGTTACAAATAGGAAAAAATAGGAAATAGGAAATGTACGAACAAGTTCGCCTAACTACCTGTTCTGTGCCTGTTCGCTCAAAACCTTGTGTTTTGTTATCTTACATCTCGTTGGTCAAGCCGAATGGCAGAGTACAAGAAATTCAAAAGGCGCCATCTGTGATCGAGAAACGTAACTATAAGCAAAGAACCTGCCTGAGATTAACTCCCTTCGACAGCATCGCCCCCTGGATTTCTTCTCCCTTAACTAACCTTCCGTTGACTAACTATAAATACATAAACAATGACCCGGTCTATGTGTTGCTGAGATGGTGTAAAAAGTGTCAACGGTGCAGAATATTCGAACGCGCCTTCTGTAAAGCCACACCCTCAGTGGACCCTACCTAACGTCAGTTTCTATGACATAATAACATTTGTCATACTGACATTTAATGTCATGTCATGTAAGTGGCACTGACGAAGGCTGTGGGTTCTGTTCATGGATTAAAAACAAAGGTTTGTTCCTTTTATGAACGTAAACGCGTCGCCTTCTGCGCATGTGTCATTTAGGCAACCAACATTGCATGTGTCATTGAATTTGAAAGTAGTTATATGGTAGCTACTAGCAACGTAGCACAACATTGGAAGACATGTATGCATTTTTAAGTACATATGTATTATGTAATGGAATAAAATAAATTTCATTGTGCACATTTACTATAGAAATAAAAAAGCAAAACATTAACAATTTAATCTTTATTAATCAGTGTTCTTTTAAATTAGGTAGAAAAGCAAAATTGAAAAATTATTCCTTTCCGACCTGTACCATACCAGGAAAATATTGTAATCGAACAAATCGGGAACAGGAACAAACAAAGCGGGAACAAATACAATGAAATCTAAAATTCACAAATGTGATATATTCTTTAGACTTACTAAGAAGAAAAATGATTCCCTCAGGAACGCAAAATACACTACAGTCACGAAACATCATTCAAAATTACATAAACTGTAAATTGTCAAACGCACTTGAATACCGTTTGAAAATGGGCTAAGTTATATAGTAATAATAGGTTGTTTATATCTGTCAGAAATTATTTGAAATATCCCAGAGCGCCACCTATCAGTACAAAAATTGACTATTTGGCATGTACATTCAGTAGCCTATACCGCAGGCGTGACGCTGGCATGACGCTCATCCCTACTCCACATGCGTAATGCTATACCTGTCTAATTCTTCCATGGGTTCTGTCAAAGTGTTTCTATAAATCTTATACCACCTATACCGTTCATCCCACTGATCTGCAAATTTATATACACATTTTAAGTCACTGTTGTCAGATTGTGGCCAAAAATAATCCAGTTCGTCCCCCGGTAATTCTAAATATGTATACCAAATTTCAGCTCAATCCGTTGTACCATTTGGGCGCTACCGTGTTCACAGATATACCCACACACAAACCCACACACACAAACCCACATACTATTTCCAGCAGCGCCGCCGTGTGGGTAGAAGGCGCCTTTGTGCAAATTAAAATTTGGCGCCCCATTCCGTAATAACATTGAAAATTAAAACAACATAATTCTTTTAGAGGTATTCATAATATATTTAATTATATATTTTAGAGTAACACATTTATTTAGGGTTATATGTATAACATTTAACGAATATAATGTAAAATAAAAAACAGCAAAAGACTCGTACTTGTTATATATCTGCAAAAAAACATTTATTCTCACTTAAAATTATTTGTTGCAACAATGTTTAACAGTGTAGCTAGTGTCATATTACATTGTAACTCTTCTTGCTTTCATTGATACAAAATCTTTAATTAAATTCATACTTACATCCGGAGTAGTATTCAAAATTATTGAAAAATATTTCGAACATTTTACCATTTCTATTATTTTCTGCTGTATTACGTTGGAAATAATTTGAATAATTTCATTTTGAATTTGATCGCCTAAATAGTGAGCAATAGTCCTTTTTGTGGATAGTTGGATGCGTCGTAAGTGTTCTGCTATTACCGAATCAAATTTGCATATAGTTTCAACTAATTTTAAAAAGTTACCGTTGTCATTTTCAAAAACATTTTTAGACGAACCTCTGAAAGCTAAACATTGTCTTGCTAGGTACTGTATGATGTATATTAATCGTTCTACCACTGACTGCCAGTATTTTTTTTTCAGTTTCGTACAATCGTTGCTGAGTTGAATCAATAGTACATTTCTTACTTAATCGCATCTGCAGGTTGCAGTATTTTGACGCATTTTTGATATGCGAGGAACTTGTTTCATGTTTTTTTAATATGTGACTTAAGTGTTGCCAGTCATTACAACCATGCTCATTAGTGAGTTGTGTCTTACAGTCACCAAATAATTTACAGTAATAGCAAAATACTGAATCTAGTTTTTCAGAATAAACTAAGTAACTTCGGCAAATTGTTTCGCCGTTTGGTAATACACCTTTTTTAATTTGACTGGGAGAATTTTCCACTAAACAATCTCGAATTTTAATGGTAATAATTTTAGGCCAGGTGCCTGGATCATTGGCTTTAAAATTTACCAGCTTACTTGAAGTTGAAGGTTCGGAGTTATTATTTTCAAAATCCGAACTTTTGCACAACTGTTCATCTCTAACCGCGGATGTTGCTTCTAAAAGGTCCACTGCATTTTCTGACAATCCTTGGTCTTCAACGTGTATTACTAAAGTGCATCTCTTAGAAGTAGATGCCTCTTGAGTGCTATCACTTTTTTGCTTTTTTGCATTTGATGTCAGAAATTTGTTTAGTGTCCTACCTAATTTTTGTTCCAGTTGTTCTCGATGCAATTTTCTTTTTCTGGACTGTGCTCCAGACAATTTCTTTTTTTCCAACATCCTGAAGTATTGATTTAAGGTGTTTAATGCCAAAATTATGCCGTTCCTATGCCGTTTTCTAGGTGAACAGGGCCTTCTGATGTAATCTGTCAAATTGTCGCAAATTAACTCTACTGTTGTAACTTTATAATAATATGTTGAATGGTAAATACCTTATAGATATTCCAGCTAGCTCACAGCATAAGTACCGCTGTATAAGTTGTTTACATGTGAATATAATGTTAAATTCGGAAAAAATGGTCTCTGCCATATACGCAAACCGATTTATTTATTGCAAATAGATTTATTGATTTTTATCTCTTGAAAGTTGTCAAAGTTTAATTATATAAATATTAATTAACTACCAATTTATTTACCAATTCACAGCTAGAAGATCAAATAACGGAAAGTTATTTTTGCATTGGATAGGTAATGAAAGTTGACGATCGGTATGTTTTTCTCTTCAGAATAATGTCCTGATTCTAAAAACCTATTTTGTAGAAAATGTTAGCGAAATGTCTAAATAAAAAACACAATCACTAACTCTAATGTAACCTATCAGAACATTCACGATTCATAAATAGGTAACACAGTTGTCAAAAACTTTACATTATGTTATAAATTTAATACTACTACATCATCTTTCTGTCATGACTTATGAGTCATGACCACTTCAAAGAAGTGCTTTTAATCTGTACCTATGTATGTATAAGGTATTGCTACATTCGTTCAGAAGACATAACTTTTTTTATCTTAAACACTTCATGTCCATATTTTCATGCTCACATTGTTTGTTTACTAAATATTCCACAAATTCACTAATTTGCACTCTTCATCTTTACTGTTTAAACATCATTTTGTTAACAATATTATTCAATAATCTTCAACAGGTTAATAAAGCTCAACTGTCGCTAGCGTACGACCAAGTTCTATATGATTTCCGTTGGACCGATGCATGAATCCAAATATACAAAAATGGGAATACCCGTTTGTATTAGTGTACTGCAGTATGCACAGAAATGCACGCACGCCCCCTAATAGTCGATAGCGTTAGGTAGGATGTGCAACTCTTCAATATGGAAATATTAAGGTAATCTACAGCGAACTGCACTTGCTCGGAGTAAACATTTTTTCTAATTTGCTTTGTACATCGCGATATTCGCGATGGCGCCCCCCTTGACAAGGCGCCTTTGTGCGGTGCACAACCTGCACACCCATACGCGGCGGCCCTGATTTCCAGAAACCACCGCAATCGATTCAGGGGACCTCAAAACGCGTATTTACGCGAAAATCTCGAAACGTCATTTTCCGTCGATAACAATACTTTTCTTCTAGGGTACTAGTAGGAAAGTAAAAATTCCACTCTGAATGAATAGGGACAAACCATATATCAATGAATTTAAGCAGATTGCAAATGAAGGGACTCTAAAAACATGAGAATTCATCACATTGATCTGACTAAAATTAAAAATTCAAAAACCCTAGACGTTTTTGACATTATGACCAAACCGCAACCCGATGTGGTTAAACCAAAAACCAGTTCAAATTCAGCGTCAAAAAAATATCTGGGGTGGCCCCCACCCAACTTTCCGACTACATTGTTGGCACAATGAAGTATAGGAACACTTTTGCTGTCATGTTAGTAGCTCTGACGTTTGTCAAAATCTGACAGTTCGCAACACAGCGATGAAGGTTGTGGATTCTGTCAAACTGCTTCTATAAACGCTTATAGTGCCTAAACCGTTCATCCCATTGATCTGCAAATTTGTATACATATTTAGAGTCACTGGAGGATGAGCTGCTATGAGTTTGATCTCAACCGGATAAATCCCTAAGAAAACACATAATATTTGCCACTTCCGGTTGTCAGATTGCCACAAAAAACAATCCAATTAATTAATAGTTGTCGTGAATAATTATATACCCAATTTGAAATTTATATTCATATTACAAACAGAGGATTAGCAAATTATTTTGTTGTTCTCTTGTTTTTAGTTCTCGTCAGAATTTATTTTATTAGCACACAATAATTTAAGTTATTATGCATTTTTCTTCATTGTTATAGAATTATGTTTAGTTATAGTTCCAATTGATATTTTCACTCCATTTTTACGTATTTCAGAAAATTAAGTTTAGAGTTTATAAAAGTTAAGTTAGATGTTAGAAGTTAAAAACGAAGTTCGCCAAAAATTTCTTAATTTGTAACAGTTACATAGTATCTGAATGCAGCCGGTCAGTATAATGAAAATAAAAGTATCTCGCCGGCATTGATTGTTTACTTCCACAAAGGAAAGCGACGGGATTCCGTTTCATAAAAAACATAGAATTATTTACGCCTTAGCTAGACATATAACACCTAAATATCTAACCTAATTGCTTAACCTACCGTAAAAAAACTTGGAGTCTTCACAATTAAAAAATTACATAACCGCCGAAATGTATTCTATTGAGATACTATAAATACTTTGATGTATCATCTAATAAATCAGTTCATACCCACCAACTAAAATATCAACATCATTCTTCAGTCCACAACAAACCAAAATGTTCAGATTCATGGTTTTGTCAGTATGCGTCGGTAAGTAATAATATACCAACAATAATAGAATATTCACAACTTTTGTTCTTTATTGTCTAGTTGCCGTCGCTTACGGTGCTCCAGGACATCACGGTGGTTTTGGTTACAGCTCAGGAAGCGGATTAAAAGCAATAGCACAAAATTCAGCCCAGCAAGCCACAAATGCCGTATCCGGCCAATATGCCGCAGCCAAGCAAGCAGCAGCACAAGCCAAGAGCGCCTTTGCCCAAAACGCCATCAACGTAAGTCATTCCATATCTAAATTTAATCGGCATTCATAAGAATATATACCATAGGCTGCAGGTGCCGCCCAAGCCGCTCTAGTAGGAAAACAAATCCTCGTCCAGAAACTCGAACAGCAAGTCCAGGAAGCCCATTCCGCTTTGGAAGGTGAAATCCGGCAATTGGAGCAAGCACAGCGTGCCGCTGAAGCTGCTCAGCAAGCAGCTCAACAAGCCCAACAACAAATCAGCGCTTTGAATGCTGCTCTGAATGCTGCTCAAGGAACCGCCACTCACGCCAACCAAGCTGCCCAAGAAGCTGCTCAACAATATGGATCTCAGTCCGCTATGGTAGGTGAGGCCAAGCAAAGGTATTCAGCTTTGACTGAGGAACTCCACGCTGCCCAAGGAGACTTGGCTGCAACTGAAGCCGCTGCTCAACAAGCTCAAGCTGCTGCTCAGTCTGCACAGGCCAATGCTGCTCACGCTGCTGACGCTGCTTCTTCCGCTGGACAACATCAGGCCTTTGGTAGCAATGGACATGACTTCAGCGGAGAGGCATATGAAGGATACCATTATTAATTGTGATTGATATACACATTTGTTAATTTACAATAATAACCAATTATTTATTAACATTGCGTATTGTGTTGTTTCATTTACAATTTCAGGGACTAACACGTCTCGTAGAAACTCAGAACAAAGGTAATTAAGGGTTCTTAGTAATGAGTCACATATTAAACAAATATACAATTAAGAATAATCATATATAAATATATAATTATGCGCATAACTTAAAATTTTGAGAACATTGCGCACTTTCGAATTCACGTCGTTTTGTGGATGTGAGTACTGTTCGAAAGAACGTTCTTTGGCCAAATCAAAAGTGGGAATGCCCGGTCTCAAATATGTCAATAAGTATATGCAATTAATAAATACTTTCCGAGATGTCACAAAAATTTCGTACTAATCGGGATGTTTTGGAGTCTGTATCTCGCTGATCCATTGTTCAATTTTAACAAAATAAACGTCATTCGATTCCCTAATGCCTCTACTATTGATATCTGGAAATGCCCGGTCACAAATTTGAAGGGCTGAGGTAGTACAGGTGAGCGACCGTCGCCGTGCTGCGCGAGAACCTGTGTTTGACTTCCAGCCCCCCTCTTATGGGAACTTACGTGTATCGAAAAACACTAATTACTCCACTGTCCGAAGAGATACCGTAATGAAACTAACACTGTTCGAAAGAACGTTCTTTGGCCAAAAAGTGGAAATGCCCGGTCTCAAATATGTCAATAAGTATATGCAATTAATAAATACCTTCCAAGATGTCACAAAAATTTCGTAAGAATCGGGATGTTTGACAGCCTGTATCTCGCTGACCCATTGTTCAATTTTAACAAAATAAACGTCATTCGATTCCCTAATGCCTCTGCTATTGATATCTGGAAATGCTCGGTCGCAAATTTGAAGGGGATGGAGCCTGTGTTTGACTTCCAGTCCCCCTCTTATGGGAACTCACGTGTACCGAAAAACACTAATTACTCCACTGTCTTCAGAGATATCGCAATAAAAATAGCGCTCTTCGAAATAACGTGCTTTGGCCAAGTTAAAAGTGAACATGCCCGGTTCCAATATTGTAAATTTGTATATGTAATTAATGAATACCTGACGATATAACCCGCAAATCTTGCAAAAATTAGAATCTTTGAGAGACTATATCTCAGTGACCTGTTGTTCAATTTTAACAAAACTGATAAGATTTGATTCCCCATTCTCTGCATTATAGAAGTTTGGAAATGCCCTTTCTAATTTGAAGGGCTGAGGTAGTACAGGTGAGCGACCGTGGCCGTGTTTCGAGAACGCTGACGTTTTACTTTCAGCCTCCCTCTTATGGGAATTTACGTGTATTGAAAAACGCTAATTACGTGTTAAGAGATGCCGTAATGAAAGTAACAGTACGAGTATTAAAAAGAACGTTCTTTAGTCAAATAAAAAATGGAAATGCCCGGTCTCAAATGCGTAATTAGCATTCGTAAATAATGAATTTCTTATTATCCTTATTATCAAATTTCGATATTACTTCACAAACTGCCGATTTTCATTCGAGTTATATATTTTTATAGTTTAGAAGCAGATCCATTTATGAAACTGTTAAAATAGAACAAATAATGTTACAGCCAATCAAATACGTCGATTTTGGCTGACTCTTTTAAACGGTGTTACCTTCATTATAGTATCTTTACAGTGGAGTAATTAGTGTTATTCAATATGCGTAAATTCCCATAAGAGGGCGCAGGCCCGCCGCCAGCCACTTGAGCGCCCGCGTGCATAACCAACTATGCCGCCCCCGTCCCCATCCTTTACGCCAGTCGACTTAGTACTAAACATTAGCAGAATTGCGTGTATTGTAAATAGTGTGACTAGTACTAATTAGTACTAAGCTCGTGTAAGAATGACATTATTTTCCACAAATAGTGATAAGTGTACTACAGAGTGACTCAACTTATCAATATATAAATATATGTATATAGGAACACAAAAAAAAAAAACAAAACTAAACTGTCTATAGCAACTGAACTTTTCTTGATTTCAAACTTGCGAAATCTGCTATTAATTCTGATGTATCCAAACTATCCTAGACTTCGTGTTCAATTGAAACAATAGATAAATTATTAAGCCTGTCCTGGTGCATAGTTAAGCGTAAATAATTTTTTATAATTTTCAACTTTGAAAAGGATCTTTCACCAGATGCCACCGAAACCGGCATAGTAAGCAATATTCTCAGGACTATTGATGTGTTTGGAAATGTAGCAATCAAATCATTTTTGAAAAGATATTTAAAATATTATATGGATCACCAGGCTGATCATCTAGAAAATGCTGCTTTAAACCCGGGGGAAGTTAGCAATAAAAGTTAGCAATAAGTTTGTTATTCAACCGATTTTAATAAATGATACATCATTTTAAAGCTCATAACGTCCTGATACCCCATGAGTTTTGCCCGGTCGATCAAATCATAATTAGTGCCCTAAAAATACGAATGAAAGTTGACTTTTTCGACAATTTAGTAAAGTTTTCGGCATCATATCTCGGCTATGACTTAACCGATCATAATGAGCAATACATTAATCGAAAGCACAAGTCTTCATGTACTCCCAATAGTTTTGCCCGATCGATATTACAATTACCGCCTGAAAAAAAAAATAACAAAGTACTAGCGTCGTGGGGATTTGGACAACACAGTGCAACCGCATGCCTTGAACACCGATCAACAAAAGGGTAAAAAATAAGTACTTCCTGTCATCCGATTTTAACAAATTATGCACCAATCGATAGCTAAGGGTGGCAACCACTTATGCTAGTTTTGCCAGGTCGCGATTCAAACAATTAGCGGGTAAGAATAATTAACAAAGTTAGCGCTCCGGAGACATAGAGAAAGTGCATGGTCGGGTGTTCCCGTGGACAAAAGCAAGTCTTTTAAGCACTTCCGGTTATCCGATTATAACAAATTATGGACCAATCGATAGCTAAGGGTGGCAACCACTTATGCTAGTTTTGCCCGGTCGAAATTCAAACAATTATTTCATTTGTGTTCCTGTCAGATGTAAATATTTGCGATAAATTATCGAAGTTCGTCGTGATATACACAAAATCACAAATCACATTGTCCAACAATTATGTTGTTGCACTATTTACATTTGTTTTGCCCGCTCGCGATTCAAACAATTAGCGGGTAAGAATAATTAACAAAGTTTGCGTTCCGGAGACATCGAGAAAGGCCCGTGTCGGGTACAACGGTGAACCAAAGCAAGTTTTTTAAGCACTTCCTGTCATCCGATTTTAACAAATTTTACACCAATCGATAGCTAAGGGTGGCAACCACTTATGCTAGTTTTGCCCGGTTGCGATTTAAACAATTAGTGGGTAGGAATAATTAACAAAATTTGGGTTCCGGAGACATAGAGAAAGTGCCGGGTAGAGTGTTACGGTGGACAAAAGCAAGTTTTTTAAGCACTTCCGGTCATCCGATTTTAACAAATTATGCACCAATCGATAGCTTATGGTGGCAACCACTTATGCTAGTTTTGCCCGGTCGAAATTCAAACAATTATTTCATTTGTGTTCCTGTCAGATGTAAATATTTGCGATAAATTATCGAAGTTCGTCGTGATATACACAAAATCACATTGTCCAACAATTATGTTGTTGCACTATTTACATTTGTCACCCCCTTAAAAGTGCCGCCCCCTTGAAGGTGCCGCCCGCGTGCGGTGCACCCCTTGCACACCCGCTTACGGCGGGCCTGAGAGGGCGACTGAAACTTCAACACATGACGACGGTCGCTCAGCTGTACCACTTCAGCCCTTCAGATTTACGACCGGGTATTTCCAAATTTATATAATGGAGGAAATGGGGAATCGATTGGTGTTAGTTCTTGTAAAATTCAACAATGAGTCAACAAGACAGTGTTTTAAAAATTGCGATTTTTGACAAATGTGTGGGTCACCACATTAGGTATTCATTACATATACTAATTTTAAAATATACTATAATAATATAATAATAATAATAATATTTATTTATCCTAAAAAATTACAAATTACAGGACATGTCACGATTAATACTATACAAAATTATACAAAATAAAATCATTAATTATACAAAATTAAACCATTAAACCATTAATACTACACAAAATTAAATAAAGTGTAAATCAAAATTAAATTACAATGAAGATGATACTAGAATTAACTAAATGACAAACTAAAGTATTCATTCAGATTATAAAATATATTATCTAATAAAAAAATCTTAAGTTTGCGCTTAAATTAAACAAAATGTTGATTCTTAATATTGTCAGGTAGCTTGTTAAATATTTTTATTCCAAGAATATTTGGCGATTTGTCTGAAACCCCCAAATTCGAAATTTCATTGAGCAAATCTTTACATCTGGTGTCGTAATTGTGCTGATTTCGCTTATTCAGGTGCAACTGATTTTTGTAAATATACTTGCAGATTTCAGAAATATAAAGACAGCACAGAGGCATTACTTGAAGTTGCCTAAATATAGGACGGCATGATTGTCGAGGTGAAGCACCATCAAACATTCTAATAATACGTTTTTGTGCTACAAATACGCGAGTTTCAAATGAAGAGGCTCCCCAAAAGGTGATAGCATAAGTCAATCTTGATTGTACCTCTGCGAAGTAAAAGCTCTTCAAAACATTAATGTCTACCACACTGCGCAAAGTTCGGATCTGAAAAGCAATACTGTTCAGCTTGCCGACGACGGAATCGACATGCAGCTCCCATGACAATGAGTCCGACAACCCCACCCCAAGGAAGGAGACACTGGAGCTCACCGAGAGCGGCTGGCTACCAAGACCCACCGACACAGGACCAACCGGCAAACGCCCAGAGCGGAAAATCAATGCAGTTGTTTTCTCAATGTTCAAATGAAGACCATTTGAGGAAAACCACCTCATCAGGCCCTCAGCAAGCAACCTAATGGACTGTTCGGCGGACTGTAAAGTTGGAGTTGAGACAACAAGCGATATGTCGTCTGCATATATTACCATGAAGTAATCCACCAAAAAGTCAATAATGTCGTTGATAAACAATGTGAAGAGGACAGGACCCAGAACTGACCCCTGCGGCACTCCAATCTGGACCGGAAGCACTAATTTAGATATTTTGGACAGGGCATTTCCATTTTTAAGTTGATCAAGGAAAGTTCTTTCGAAGAGTGCTGTTTTCATTAAGGTACCTCTTAAGGCAATGGAGTAATTAGTGTTTTTCGATACACGTAAGTTCCCATAAGTGGGGGGCTGGAAATCAAACACAGGCTCTCGTGCAGCACGGCGATGGTCGCTCACCTGTACTACCTCAGCCCTTCAAATTCGCGACCGGGCATTTCCAGATATCAACAGTAAAAAGAACAGGGAATCGATCGGCGTTTATTTTATTAAATATTGAACAATGGGTCAACGAGATACAGACTCTCGAACATCCCGATTTTTACGAAATTTTTGTGACATCTCGGAAGGTATTAATTAATTACATATACTAATTTACATATTTGAGACCGGGCATTTCCACTTTTGATTTGGCCAAAGATCGTTCTTTCAAACAGTGTTAGTTTCATTGCGGTATCTCTTCGAACAGTGGAGTAATTAGTGTTTTTCGATACACGTAAGTTCCCATAAGTGGGGGGCTGGAAATCAAACACAGGTTCTGGCGCAGCACGGCGACGGTCGCTCACTTGTACTACCTCAGCCCTTCAAATTCGCGACCGGGCATTTCCAGATATCAACAGTAAAAAGAATAGGGAATCGATTGGCGTTTATTTTATTAAAATTGAACAATGAGTCAACGAGATACAGACTCTCGAACATCCCGATTTTTACGAAATTTTTGTGACATCTCGGAAGGTATTAATTAATTACATATACTAATTTACATATTTGAGACCGGGCATTTCCACTTTTGGTTTGGCCAAAGAAAGTTCTTTCGAACAGTGTTAGTTTCATTGCGGTATCTCTTCGGACAGTGGAGTAATTAGTGTTTTTCGATACACGTAAGTTCCCATAAGTGGGGGGCTGGAAATCAAACACAGGTTCTGGCGCAGCACGGCGACGGTCGCTCACCTGTACTACCTCAGCCCTTCAAATTCGCGACCGGGCATTTCCAGATATCAATAGTAAAAAGAATAGGGAATCGATTGGCGTTTATTTTATTAAAATTGAACAAAGGGTCAACGAGATACAGACTCTCGAACATCCCGATTTTTACGAAATTTTTGTGACATCTCGGAAGGTATTAATTAATTACATATACTAATTTACATATTTGAGACCGGGCATTTCCACTTTTGGTTTGGCCAAAGAAAGTTCTTTCGAACAGTGTTAGTTTCATTGCGGTATCTCTTCGGACAGTGGAGTAATTAGTGTTTTTCGATACACGTAAGTTCCCATAAGTTGGTCGCTGGAAATCAAACACAGGCTCTCGTGCAGCACGGCGATGGTCACTCACCTGTACTACCTCAGCCCTTCAAATTCGCGACCAGGCATTTCCAGATATCAACAGTAAAAAGAATAGGGAATCGATCGGCGTTTATTTTATTAAAATTGAACAATGGATCAACGAGATACAGACTCTCGAACATCCCGATTTTTACGAAATTTTTGTGACATCTCGGAAGGTATTAATTAATTACATATACTAATTTACATATTTGAGACCGGGCATTTCCACTTTTGATTTGGCCAAAGATCGTTCTTTCGAACAGTGTTAGTTTCATTGCGGTATCTCTTAACACAGTGGAGTAATTAGTGTTTTTCGATACACGTATGTTTCCAAAAGAGGGGGGCTGGGGGCTAACTTCACATAGGTGCATATTGACTAGAGCGGTGCGCGGCGCTTACCAGTATGCATAAAAATACCCTGCGCGTTGTACCGCTCACCGCCGTATCGAGCCGTACTCAGCCATAGCGACATAGTGATCCGGCGTAGTTACTGCGTTGATAGAGTTGATACTAAAAATTACATTTTTGAGGGCCGAGGCACACTTTACACTTATATAAATGAACTAAACTGAGGGGTAGCACAAACAAAAAATTAAACTTGAAAAATAAGAGCCACCCCAAATTGCACATAAAATAATTCACATATAAACACAGATACACACATGCACACACATACACACGTACACACATACACATATAGGCTCGTACACGTATATACACACATACACATACACACATACACACGTACACACATATACACGTTCCTGAAATCATTGCAATGGATTCAGGGGACCTAAAAACGCAAATTTTCGCTGCAATCCCGATTTTTTTGCTGTCTATTAATAGTTTTCTTATGCGGTACGGAAAGCAAAAATTTAAAGACAAATTATGCCCGTGATGGGAGTCGGACCCACAATCCCCGGTTTAGGACGGCGATGCATTAATCATCAGCAAATATTTATTAGATAATAATTAGTACAATATACAAATTAACATACGTACATACAAAACTCAACATACGGTATCTTACGCCGCGCCGTCGGAGCTTATCCGAAGTTTTTTAAGTTATAAATTGAAGAATTACGTTGTACCTGCCCGTGAGTAAACAGCTTGGCGGGTAAATTATTAAAAACAGGGACGAAAAACGATAAAATATTTTACAAAATAATAATTAAAATAACGTAAAACTTTGTGGGCTAACAGTTTACATTAAAATCGTAAAACTATAACCGTAGCCGCATTTACCGTTGCCTCGGAATCTCGGGCTCGAAGATGTCCTCGGTGGCATCCCGATCCCGATCAGCACGTGTGGTCGTCCTTCCTGGAGCGTCTCTATTACAACACCTTCTCTTTCCACCTCCCACTCAACGTCATCCACCTCCTGCGGCTGCACAGGTGGTTCCAGCGCATCAACATCTTGCGGTGGCGGCAAGAACTTGTGCAGTTCAAATGGAAAGCGATGCTTTTGCATCCTCTTTTCAAAAAAAATTTTTCAAAAAATTTAGTTACGTGTTTGGCCAAAATGTCTTTAATAAAAGCAAACGCGGCGTGAGTATGTGAACTAACGCACAGTGGGACAAAAATGACCTTTCGGGGACAAAATTCTGTTACATTGTCATTTTTAGATGAATTCGTATAAAATTTTATGTGCGTAACAAGAAAGAACTAAGGTTTAATCTGAGTTAAAAAAAACATTAAATGTTAATAATTTATTTATTCTAAAATAATAAACAAGAATCCTTTAAGGCGCAAGCTTGGTTTTATGTCAATTATAATAAAAATTGCATATTTAAGGTGTTTTTGTGTCACTAATTATAAATCTAAACTAAATTATAAATATGTCAAAGCCAAAATCCAGAATGTAAACAATTATTGTAAATCTATGCTTGACGTTAAATCAAAACAAAAATGTTATCAATGCTACGATTATATTAAAACAATGTTAAACATTGATTAACATCATAAAAACGGCTTCAAAATATTATAGGAAAGAATAATTTTAATCTTCTAGTAAATCGATAACTTCTTCACCGACATCTATGTGTTTTTGTGAAGGATGGTTTCTAATGCTTGTTATAAATGGATATGATGTGCACAGCAAATGATGAAAAACATCTTCATTGGTCGCTGATCTAGAACATTTCCTAGAATGGCAAAGTCTATTTTTTTATAATATTTATTTCTAGCTTCTTGTGCATCTTCAGATAGCTGTCCAAGACGCCAAATAGAATGGTATCTGATTATATTCTCTCCATGAACAAGAACTTTGTGCACTGAAGAGGGCATGTAGTACCAACCATATTTGCTAACGTATAGGTCAGCTGTGTTGCGCGTGTAAATCCCAAATTTGGTTGCATCAATTTTCTTCTATCATAGAACAATAATACATAATATTGACGATACTTAGTTTGCAGCTAATTATTTTTATCCTTGTCACTACAAAAATAGGTGGTTTGTGAGAGTTCTAACTTATCCAGCAATAATACTATTTTCGTATTGATAAAAGCTAAAAATATATTGTGTTAGATATCAAACTTTTTATTTGGAAAATTTAGAATGCTGTTGGAAAAATATACCGACACATAGTCCGAATCTTTGCACTGGCCTTTCGAATAATTTTGTTGATCTGGTTTCGCAAAGTTAACCTTCAATCAAAATGCACACCCAGATATCTTATTAACTGCTTGTGGTAGGTGGATTTATTACAAATTTAATTTGTGACTAAATATTTAAACAAAATCATAATTTTTAATTGTAATTTTGCAAAAAAAGTCCATGACAATGGATCTCTCCCTACAATAAACATATTTTTGTTACAATTTCTTTAAAAATACTTTTAATAAATCTAGTTCAGTGAGCCTACATTGTTATAGAATTATATTTACAAGTTCAAATTGATATTTTCACTCTATTTTTATGTATATTAGCAAATTAAGTTTAGAGTTAGGAAACCTTAAGTTAATAGTTCAAAGTTATAAGTTCGCCAAACATTTCTTAAATTGTAACTGTTAGACAGTATCTGAATGCAGCCGGCAGTATAATGAAAATAAAAGTACCTCACAGACATTGATTATTTACTTACACAAAGGAAAGCGACGGGATTCCGTTTCACAAAAAAATGAATTATTTACGCCTTAACTAGACATATAACACCCAACTATCTGACCTAATTGCCTAACCTACCGTAAAAAACTTGGAAATACTGAGTCTTCACAATTAAAAAATTACATAACCGCCAAAATGTATTCCATTGAGATCTACTATAAATACTTTGATATATCATCTAATAAATCAGTTTATACCCACCAACTAAAATATCAACATCTCCACTCTTCAGTCCACAACTAACCAAAATGTTCAGATTCATGGTTTTGTCAGCATGCGTCCGTAAGTAATAATATGCCAACAATAATAAAATATTCACAACTTTTGTTCTTTACTGTCTAGTTGCCGTCGCTTACGGTGCTCCTGGACATCACGGTGGTGTTGGTTACAGCTCAGGAAGCGGTTTAAAAGCAATAGCCCAAAATTCAGCCCAGCAAGCCAACAATGCCGTATCCGGCCAATATGCCGCAGCCAAGCAAGCAGCAGCACAGGCCAAGAGCGCCTTTGCCCAAAATGCTATCAACGTAAGTCATTCTATGTCTAAATTTAATCAACAATAATATAAATAAAAACCATAGGCTGCAGGCGCCGCCCAAGCCGCTTTAGTAGGCAAACAAATCCTCGTCCAGAAACTCGAACAGCAAGTCCAAGAAGCCCATTCCACTTTAGAAGGTGAAATCCGGCAATTGGAGCAAGCACAACGTGCCGCTGAAGCTGCCCAGCAAACTGCTCAACAAGCCCAACAACAAATTAGCGCTTTGAATGCTGCTATCAATGCTGCTCAAGGAACTGCCACTCACGCTAACCAAGCTGCTCAAGAAGCTGCTCAACAATATGGATCTCAGTCCGCTATGGTAGGTGAGGCCAAGCAGAGGTATTCAGCTTTGACTGAGGAACTCCACGCTGCCCAAGGAGACTTGGCTGCTACTGAGGCTGCTGCTCAACAAGCTCAAGCTGCAGCTCAGTCTGCACAAGCCAATGCTGCTCACGCTGCTGATGCTGCATCTTCCGCTGGGCAACATGGTGCGGACTTTGGAAGCAATGGACATGACTTCGGCGGAGAAGCTTATGAAGGATACCATTATTAATTGTGACTGATATGCAAAATTTACAATAATAAACAATTATATTTATGAACAAAGTGTATTTTGTTCTTTCGACTATAGTGCAAATTTCAGGGACTAACACGTCTTGTAGAAACTCAGGACAGAGGTTAATGTCTTAGTAATGAGTAAAATATTAAACCAAGATACAATTAAGAATATTATACTGTTGGTTTGTTTACGATTTTACGAAATAATTATTTACGTAACTTAAAATTTTGCGAACATTGCACACTTTTGAATTCACGTCGTTTTGTGCATGTGAGTACCTCATTTTATTGTAGCTCGAAGGCTCCAAGTGTTGCCATGCACCGCTGGAGTCCCATGACCGGTACAGATATTTTTAATTCAGAATTTATACTGCCGCCTTGGTTAGACCGTTGACAAACTGCCTGTGATTTTTGGCTGTTATTATATTATACATAGCATAAGCATTAATGATAAACCATAGAGCAAATTACTAGTCGTAAATATAAATAACTGGTTACCTTAATGGTCGAATAGAGTAGAATAGGTATTTATTCAAGCATAGCCTATAAATAGGGTATGCTGAAACGTCACATACGCAGTACTTCATGTAACCATTTTACAAAAATGAACATGAAATGTCACAAATACAAGCAGGAATTACAGTTAAAAACATGTTAAAACATGTTAAAAGGAATTGTAAAATTCGTCAACATCATAACATGAAACACTCGACAAATACGACCGTATAGATGATTTGAATAATCTTTTATTCTTTTTGGACTTAATTTCTGTAGGCAGACGATTATAAAGTTTACATCCCACAAAACATAAACTCTTTTGGTAAAAGGAGTAGCGATGCCTGGCTGGCAGTAGACGACTAGCACCTCTTGTATCGTATGGGTTCTATCACATCAGTTCTATAGTCAAATTGGTTACTGTTGCTATGAACAAAACATACTGTCTCCAGAATTAACAAGTCGTAGAAGGTCAGTAATTTTTTATTTTTGAAAAGTTCCCTACAAGACTACACTGCAGGCTACTTCATTAGCGAATAAAAGTTGGCAAAATAAAACGCTCTAACGATATCAGTGCTACATGACCTCTTCAGCTGGCGGAGTGCGTAGCAGCTTCGGGACAGTCTCTTTACAAGCTCGTTCACATGATTTGGCCATCTCAGGCCGTCGTCGGCGTCGATCTGGATGCCAAGGAGATGACACGACTCATCTACGGCCACCGACGAGCAACCGAGCCGGACGTCACGAATCCCCGACCCAGAGAACACTAAGCACTTTTTTTACTTTCCGACTCCTAGAAGGAAAGTATTCTAATCGACGGATTTTTTTTTTGAGATTTTGGCGGAAATACGCGTTTTGGGGTCCCCTGAATCCATTGCAATGATTTCTGGAAAATGTATGTGTGTACGTGTGTATGTGTGTACGTATATCCGTGAACACGATAGCGCCCAAACGGAGCAACGGATGGGGCTAAAATTTGGCATACATATTTAGAATTACCGGGGGACGAAGTGGATTGTTTTTGGTGACAATCTGACAACCGGAAGTGGCAAATGTCACATACGTTTTCTTAGGTATTCGTCCGCTTTTTACCAAACTGACACCATCTCATCCTGCAGTGATCCTAAATATGTATATAAATTTACAGATCAATGCGATGAGCGGTTTAGGCGCTATAGAGATTTATTTCAGTTGGTATGTAACGTAATGGAGAACTGACGTCACCATACCGCGTTAGGTCACACGTTATTGTTTGAATATTATCGCCTGCCCTCGATTGAAGAATAAATAAACAAGAAGTAGAGAAATAAACTTAGTATTATAACACGGATACGTGACAGTATATTAGAATTATTTGCATCGATAGGTCAGTCAATCGTATGGTTATATTATATCCTGATATAGTATTATTATTATCGTACGGACATTCGCTTTTGGTGTTTCACCCTACACGTTTAGAGATGACATCCAGCCCAGCAGCCGATCGTAGGCCGCAGTGACCCTAGCGCGTAATTGATCAGCGTAGTCGGCAGTAATGAAGATGTTAATGTCGTCTGCGTATAGAGTGACGCTCATGTCGTTCAGAAATTTGGGGAGATCTTTTATATACAGCAGAAACAGCTTTGGATCCAAAATTGACCCCTGAGGCAA
Source organism: Aphodius granarius (assembly GCA_963971325.1). Taxonomy (NCBI): domain Eukaryota; kingdom Metazoa; phylum Arthropoda; class Insecta; order Coleoptera; family Scarabaeidae; genus Aphodius; species Aphodius granarius. The sequence goes on along the minus strand of OZ020222.1, from coordinate 15,248,877 downwards.
CCCCAGTACTGATTTAAAGATATTAGACAGAATGTCTTCTATGCATATTTTCTGCGCACGATCGGACAAGTATGATATAAACCACTTTGCCGCGACGTCCCGTATATCATAACACATAATTAAGTAATACTTTTTGTGTAATCGAACGGGAGCTTATTGTTCATTAGACACTAGTAAATCTTAGAAAAGAAGTTCAACAGGCTGATCGGACGGTAGTTGTTGAGATCATTATTTTCACCCTTTTTGAAAATGGGCTTTATTAAAGTAGTCTTTAAACGACTGGGAAAGATTCCCTCTGAAAATGACACGTTTATGTAGTGAGCCAGTGGCTTTACTATGTATGTACTCCATAGATTGCTTAGCGATGGTGGCAGGAATTGTATCATCACCAACACCGGCAATCTGCGTATTGCTGCAATAACATCCTCCTCATCGACAGGAGAAAGAAAAGAAATACTTACACGTATTTACAGTTAATAATAATTAAGCTTATTAAATAATAATAAGTTATATGTTGTTAATAGTACCATTAATTAGTTTCGGGCTGAAACGCTTATTAATATTAATTATCTATGGAGTACATTAAACGCTTATTATTATTAAGGCTAATTATTCTACGTTGTTTATTTATTCTTCAATACCATACTGAGCTGACGCGTATGACGTTATCTCTTCATTACGTCACAAACCGATGATAAATTTGTAGACATATTTAAAATTACTCCAGGATGAGATGGTGTCAGTTTGGCCAAAATCGGATTAGTCCCTAAGAAAACGCATTTAAAATTTACCACTTCCGGTTGTTAGATTGTCACCAAAAACAATCCAGTTCGTCCCCGGTAATTCTAAATATGTATACTAAATTTTAGCCTGATCCGTTGTTCCGTTTGGGCACAATCGTGTTCACGGACATACATTTTGCAGAAATCATTGCAATGGATTCAGGGGACCTCAAAATGCGTATTTCTATTTAAATCTCGAAAAAAAAAATCCATCGATTACAAAACTTTCCTTCTAGGGACTAGTCGGAAAATTGTTGAACAGCGGCCGCCGGCGTATGCTATTTATTTTAACCAGTACAGTTTTTTAAGCATTCGATTCGATTTCTTATAACTTTTTAAATAAAACTGCGTAAGCAGCATCCTTCATATTTCTGTTTTTATAGTCCGACCTTTTGTCTTCCATAGACTTGGAGATTTTTGCACACTTCAATCAACTCCGTCATAAAATCTCTTGAAAAAAAACTTTGATCACTCATTGTACTACATACATAGGTAGACATACATAGGTAAAATCAAACTATATACGCGAGCAACTGAATATGTATGCGAGAGTAGGGTGCTTATTGACCACACACTGACAATCTTGTGTACACGTACATGCTTGCTCGTTGAAGAATTCCAGGCAAATCGGAAAGCATGTGCGACGCGGATGCTTGCGATATTTTGACCACACGCTGGCGAATATCAACGAGCAACCATGTATGACACACATGTATGACACGCATGCATGCAGGTGTATGGGGTATCTAATAAACAGGGGTCCATAAAAATATGTTGCTATATATTATATGCCAACTTTTGTTCACTCACATTCACGGATCGGAAATTATACAACTTCCAGAAAAGCGCAAGAATCAAAAAATAAAGACATGTAACGCTTTCATGAAGACTTGTCGCATAAACACACACGAGAAGCAAACATGTAAGATTCTAGTCGCCTCGGATCCGTATATTTCAAGCGTGCGAAAATTATCAGTAAAACCATTAAAACAGTTAGCTCCAAAAGCCGTCGATTTAGAGTAGTTTTAAACTAAGTAGGGCACAGTGACATATGCAGCCACTTATACCCAGTGTATGATTTATAACTGACCCGCGTATATTTGGTTGCATACACAACTGTGCTCTCCTTGGTTTGAAACATCTATACTAACCCTCCCGAAATTCCCCCGGGAAACGAACTATATATTGTGGATAGGGATTTATCTACAAGTACAATTGCGTGGTTATGTATGTATTCACTTTGAGTATTTGGGCATATGGGACGTATTTCTTAGACGTGTTTCCCTACAAGCTTGGGGTCCCGCTGCCGGAACGGATGATTTACGATATATCCTAATTTTACCTGATCGAACGCCGATATTTTTACACAGTTTGCAATAATTACACTTTATGTAGTTTTGTAGGACTCCCCAAATAAGAAACGAGGACTTTAGTAGGAGAAAGGTTTGTACAGAAATACAAAATTAACATATGTATCTTCAATAATTTTTGTTGTCAGAATAACGAAAACTGCATCTTTATTAGATCAATATACAGCTTTGGTGCTTTTCAATTAGTGAAAGAAAATGGAAATTATAAATAAATTGTCCCACGAAGCTTTGGGTTACACGAGCATGTGCCAAGATTTCATAGATCTGTTAAAATCTATTTACGTATTGGTTATTTATCAAATATCATTTTTTTGCAGACACTAACAAAAAAATGTGATTTTTTGGTAACAACTGAAGAAGGATTGGTTTTAATTAATTTAAAGTACCGAATAAATGAAACAAACAAATAGGTTATCATGTTATAGTTATATTATATATTATAAATAAATACATCTCAAATTCCCAGCAAATATATAAAAGTAGGTAGCCACAAAAGAAAGCAATAAAATTTAATGCAGATTTGCAAGCAAAGCAGGTACCCGAATTATAAATAACGATCTTACAAAAATATGTGTTTTGCCTCCAACTAAAATAATAAAGTTGACAATAAAACAAATTTTTTTTATTTACTATTTAAAAAAATAAAAACAAAGAAAACAATTTGTAGCAATAGTGGTAGATGTGATAAGTAAAAATCTTCGTATTGCATCTTATGGGAAATGGTGTATGGAAAGCGTATAGATTATGACTCATATTTTTAATGTCAGTTGGAAGTAAGTACCACAAAAAACAAAATTTATTGCACAAAGTTAATGTAATTTCTTTTCATCGAATTACATACCTAACTTTTATATATCGATATTTGTGTGTGATCGACCATCATCAACAACAGGTCACACGAAACATATACAATAAAAGGCAACGATTCATTGATGTCAGCAATGTTAAATATTTTGGGTCCGAAATAAAATTAAAACACCTTTATACATGGAATATTACGTCCAGAAATGAAGTATTGATATATTTTCTACTTCTTGCTATCAACAATATATTTTGAATAATTTTGTAGTAGAATTATTTTGTGGTATAAAATGAGCGAGTAATATTGAATTTTACCACCATTTGATTACAGGACGAACGGGTAGCGCAAATTTCATACACAAAATGAACTTCATTAGTGTTTTGCATACTTTGACGTAGTTTACGGTTTGCAATGCAATTTAGTCCAATTAGTGCAATTTAGTACTCTGACGGGTTGATAAAATTACCAGATTGGGGTCTGACACAAGTGAGTAACATTTATACTTGATTTTCGGGAAGACGCAGAGCAAAGTTATGTAGTTATATGCCAGATTCTACTAAGAATTCTACTAATAATGATTTAAATGTGTCATTCGAATAAAATATTAATTAGGATATTACTCAATCTATTATTTGAACTATTTTACCTAAACTGTCTCGTGCATTCGTTATTGTTACGCTAATAAAAATAGCTGTTATTTGTGAAGTGTATTTCATATTTATAATAATAGCCGTTGGTAAAAACAAATCGTCAACCCACACCTCCAATATATATCTCAATTGTCACAGCAATAGAACGGGCAAGTCTAAAATTAAACAAAATCAGGTAGAGAGGACAAAATCTCTCATAGCACTATTGGCATTCCATGTAGCCGACCGACGACGAAGCTACGACCTACGCATGGATGCGCAGTAGGGAGATTCTTTTCGTTCATAGTGTACATCGGAAACTTAATCCAGCTAAATGTACGAATCAGATTACGAGCGAGTTTTTTTGTTATTAAAGAACAACTTTTGAATTTATTCATTTATTTAATAAATTAAATTTAATTAATATGCAACGAGTTATTTTTCATGTATTTTTTTATCTGCATCCCACAAAATCTCCCGTGTAGTATTAGTAAGTTTTAGTTAAATTGCAGATGGTTTTCAGTTTTCCCGGGATCGGGCCTACGTTGTTTTGACGGATGCCATCTTGGATCCGCCATGTTATTTTTGGTAAATTTGATAAAACCATTTTCGTATACATTGAGTGTCACTTTCACATTTTCGTCCGCCATTTTATTTTTTACACTTTTGACATCAGATTCGTAAACAGCGATCTTAAAAATCCCCGTATATTCAGTTTCGTACCATAAGGCTTTCATATTTTGGCCAGCTTTCTATGGTTTGGCCCCACTGTGCGACGTCAAGACCAATTTGAAACCATAGCGACTTAACGCTATGTCCTGCGTGCATCCGTCCGTTGCGTCCGTTGCGTCAAGGCCACAACACGACCAATCAAACAGCGACGGACGATCCACTGTCGCTGTTTGATTGGGCGTGTTGTGACCTTGACGCAACGGACGGACGTGACGGATGCACGCAGGACACAGCGTAAGGATGCGGATTCTGTCAGACTGCTTCTACAAACGCTTGTAACGCCTAAGCCGTTCACCCCGTTGATCTGTAAATTGATATGTATTTAAACTGGAAGGTAAGCTGGTATTAATTTGATGAAGATGGGTTGAATTCTTAAAAAAGTATGTAACAGCTGCCACTTCCGGTTGTCAAATTAACAACTAAAACAACTCAGGTTGTGTCCTGATAATTCAAAATATGCATACAAAATTTCAGCCCGATGTGTTGTACAGTTTGGACGCTATCGTATTTACGACATACCCTACACATGTACACACATACAAACATACATACACATATACAAACGTACACACATACATACCTACATACATACATTTTCCAGAAATCGTTGCTATAGATTCAGGTTCCCTAAAAATACGTATTTTTGCTGCAATCCCGATTTTTTTCTGTCAGTTACAATCCTTAGGGTACTAGTCGGAGAGTAAAAAATAAAACAAACTTTATACCCGTGATGGGACTCGAACCCACAATCCCCGGCTTAGGAGGCCGATGCCTTATCCATTAGGCCACACGGGCTTGTGATAAATGATATAATTTTGTAAATGTCGAGATATATTTTGCAAACGTTTGCGAGATTTTATCATACATTATCCGCGATATCTTGTGGGATCCATCTAAACAGCAAAGTGAACATACACCACAAACCCAACGACAATCCGTTGAAAACGAGGATTCCAATTTTATATGGCAAAATTATTTTTTTTGTTGAATTTGGAATTGTAAAAATAACAGCAATTCTTCTTATTTTCATCTATTTCAAGTCAATACGAATAATATGAATGATATGAAACTCCTACGAAAACTTGAATTAATAGTAATATTGAGGTCCATGTAAATCTAATTTATTCACTATTTAATATTCTGAAAAAACGTCAAATCTGTCAATAGCGGACTGGAATCCATATTAGTTACCAGCTCTTGAATGGCTTGGTTGAAAGCGTTGAATTGCTGTTGGGCTTGCTGAGCGGTTTCTACAGAACGTTGTGCTTGCTCTACTTGACGGATTTCAGCTTTCAACCCTGAACAGGCTTCGTGGACTTACTGTTTGACTTACTGGACGAGGATTTGTTTTCGAACTAGATCTGCTTGAGCAGCAGCAGCAACCTGCGGATTTTTTATGAAATTGGGTTAAATTTTGAGAGACTTACGTTGACGGCGCTCTGGGCTAGGGCGTTCTCGGTTTGAGCTGCGGCGTGTTTGGCTGCAGCACATTAACCGGATTAGGCATTGTTGGCCTGTTGGGCTGAACCTTCGGCTATGGTCTTCAGGACACTTTCTCAACTGTAACCATAATGAACTGGTGCGCGATTTACAATGGCAGCTAACCAATACATGTAGAAGTAGTCGATTTTTACATTCCGACTAGTACCTAGAAGGAAAGTATTGTAATCGACGGAAAAAAAATCAGTGATTTCAGTGGAAATACGCGTTTTGAGGTCCTGAATCGATTGCGCGCGCGCGTGTGTGTGTGTGTGTGTGTGCGTGCGCGTGCGTGTGCGTGGCGTGTGCGTGTGTGTGTGTGTGTGTGTGTCTGTGAACACGATAACGTCTAAGCGGAACAACGGATCAGGCTGACATTTTGCATACTTATTTAGAATTGCCGGGGGACGAACTGGATTGTTTTGGCCACAATATTACAACCGGAAGTGGCAAATATTACATGCGCCTTCTTCGGGATTTATACGATTTTGGCCAAATTAATATCAGCTCATCCTCCAGTGATTTTAAATAAGTATACTAATTTACAGATGAATGGGATGAACGGTTTAGGCGCTATTAGCTTTTATAGAAGGGGCTTGACAGAATCCACAGCCTAACATGACATTAAATGTCAGGATGACAAATGTAATTCTGTTATAGAAATTGACATTACGTAGCGCCCAAAGATGGCTCTGGCTGTACTAAATTGAATAATTGCAAAAGTGTTCAGACACTTCATATTGCCAACGATGTCGGAAAGTTGGGTGAGGGCCACCCCATATATTTTATTAAGTTGGTTACTTACATACGCATCCTGAAAAAAAAAACACGAAGCTCATCATTATGTTTTGTTTTAGGTTAAAAAGTAGATTTGTTAAGCTGATTAATTTGCACTGATTCATATAAACATTATTCTAATATTTATAGGGGATATTCGTATGATAATTCCATGCAAATGGTGGAGATTTTTCGATTTGTGTGGTGGTTCGTTACGGTAGATGGGTTAATACGGTTAAATGTTGGTATTATGCGTTGTGCACCGGCGTAAAAAATCGCTTTTATGTAATGAGTTTTCCTTTCCGTAGCGAATAGTGATTCAATGTTAAGATATTTACTAGATGCTATATGTACACTAATTGTTTATGTAATATTTGCCGAAATGGGGTCACTAGCTTACTTCAAATAAATATGAAGCAATAACAATAGCATCTTTGGTTAGTAATAGTAAATAGTATAATGTCTTTAAGCGTCGCCGTCGTATACTTTCAATGTTCTTTATTTGATTAAAAGAGAACTTTAGAACTTGCGCATTAAATAACAATAAATTGCGTAGTCTACAACATTCAAGTGATTTTACTTTCAAGATGATAGCAGATGAATAATTAGAACTACTCTTACACAGAACTTGACTTTCGGTTGTAACTTTTTCGTACCTATTATGTCTGCATATTTCGCAAGTGAAATTATAATTCATATAAAATACCATGTTTGGAAATGTATCGCTTCCTGGTGTAAAGAAATTTTAATTAGTATTCTTGAAATAGTGAATTGGGCTACTTACGCAAACTTGAATCCATATTCTTTGTGAATGCATTATTTCCGGATCGTTTCGTTAAACGACCGTTATTATAATCTTTATTAACATTATTAATAGTTGGAACGAAATCAAGGTAATACCATTCCATGCTTATATATATATATATATTGTACAAATATTTTAAATTTAAATCAGTGTGAAGTAATACGGAAATTATAATAGTTTATATTAAATTCGACTAAAACATTAATGGAAACTTAGTAGAGTCTATAGAACGAAAGAAAACCTAAAGGCAAATATACCTATAATAAAATGGGAACTTCTACCCGTGATGGGACTCGAACCCACGTTTTTTTTATTGTTTTTATTCTTCTTTCTAACTATTTTTGTTTTAGTAGGAGTTATAATCCATGTTTTAATTTAATGAGAACAACATTGAAGCGATACTAGCATTCTAAATTGATAAAGTTGTTTTGTGCAGGGCCGGCAGGAGAGGTGGTTTTGGTTACTATGACTTCTAGTACCTACCTGATTTGCAAAAAAAAAAAGAAAATAATATTGAGGTGAAAGTAAAATATCTCTTACTTTGTTCAAGCAAATGTTCTGCAAATGTACTATGCAATTAGATATAGTCATACTTCATTAATGGTAGGTAATTTAACAATTAAAAGTAAGGATAAAATGTAGTGAATGTCAATGAAATCTTTGCGCTTCTTTTCAACTAACGCATGTATATAAACTTGAGTTTCTCTGCAAGTTACTGGTATGGTGTAGAAGTTTTGTAATATCGTCATGCCGATCCTTGACTCTGATGCAAAAAAAATCTTGCCAGTAAAGGCCTCCAGTAACATTTTTGATCGAGTCCGACATTTCACAGCAGTATCTACATGTACCACTCTGCACTGTGGTGTCCTTCAGTATACAAAGTGGTGACAAAGTTTTCACAAAAAATGCTCGGACACGTCAATTTAAACTTTTAAATAGCCAACTTATGATGTACAAAGTTCCTCTATGACGTCACCTATTAGTCGGCTATACACGGGCGGATTTTGTAACGGACCTGGCCCGGCGGAGCAGATCCGCCGGACCTTGTGGAATTTGGTCCGCGAACTAAATCCGTCATGAAATCCCTAACAATTAACCACATTTTTGCTGTACAGTGGATCGAAATTAAGGTTCGGTGGCAGATAAGAGATGGCGCTGGTTGTATTGACTGTACTGAACATAGGGTGTCAGACTGTTCTATTCATGATAATTTAAATATAACTAATTTATCTAAGTGTGGAATCTAATTTATTACAATGAATTTATACATTAATTTTTACTATAAGAAACGTGAACGTAACTCTTTATAAAACACAATATTACAAATAAAATTAATTGTGTACGCTAACAGAAATTATGAACAAACGTCCAGAATCAATCTCTGCATATCGTATGTTGAGAAATTAATCCAAAAGTGATAACCAGTCGGCTAATCACGGAGTAATCTTCTTGTACTGGAAGATGACTGCATAGCGTGGAAGAATAGAATGTTTAGTAGTACCTATAATTTGCTAACTTATATACTATTATAAAGAAATTTTAGTCTATTAACTTAAATATCAAAAAAAGCTTAAAATTAAATATCAGATAACAATATGAAGATTTTCTGACTTTTCCATAACAAGAAGGTTGTATTAAGTTAATTTGTATAAAAGTTGTATTTCATCTGAATTTTGTAACCAACATAACGTAAGTCCCAAGTCCGCCAACTGAATCCGCTGGTCTTTCAAGCTTTCCTGGCGGACCTGAGTTGTGACGGCGGATGTTTGTGACATACGTCACTGTCGATAACTTAAATTAGCTGTTCTATGCTAATCAATGCCAATTATAAAGCAAATTACAAAGCGGACAGAAGAAATGGTCACGAGCAAGGAACCACCTAGAGGAAGTAAATAAAAACCTTGCGAACAAAAAAACAATTCGTACATATCACATTGCTTAAAATGAAAAAAAGTTGGCGGTGGGTCCAAAAATCGAGAATTGTCACAAGACTTAAAATATACCGAGTGGTTTAGAACTGACAAAGACCCAATAATATTAAGCCCATCTTCTGGTATATAATGATATACAGTGTGTCCAGGAAAGTCCGCACCATCTGGGAAAAACTTTTATTATCCATTTCTCAGAAAATTTTATTCTTTATGAAAGTTGGCGGTAGGTCTAAAATCAAGAATACCATCATAAGATCTTAAAAACATCGCACCATGTACCGGGTGTTTAAAACAAAGTAAAACGCGCATAAGAGTAAAGTACCTGGAATATTAATATTATCGAAAAATTTTATTTGGGAATGTTGCTTAGAATTAATAATTACGCTCAGACTTGAAATCGCAGCCACCTATGACAGAAAATTTTTTTTCGCTTCTTTTTCAAATTTTCACTATGTGAGAAGGGTTTTGTAGCGGCTAGTGACTTAAAATGATTCTTCTTAAACGGTTTCTTAGATATTTGTTCAAATTTCCTATAGTACTCACCATTTCGACAGTGTTTCCAGCGCTTCTTTAAAATCATTACAAAAATTACCGTTTTCTTGGTGCGCTTATGATTTTTCACCCAGTAAATATCAAAATATCATGCGATACACAGGTAAACCATAAAAATTTGAATTAATTAAGGGAATGCATGGAGTATACACACTAATAAAACATGTTAATGACGCTGCTATGCTTTCCTTTCGGATTCGTCTTTTTTTTGAGGTGTATACCATACAAATACGTGAACAGCTGGTAAATTTGTGTTATCAGCACACCCACAATCACCAATAATAAGTCAAAGGAAGCTATTTTAGTTACCTGTGTTGCGTATTGCATGACATTTTGATATTTACTGGGTGAAAAATCATAAATGCACCAAGAAAAAGGTAATTTTTGCAATGATTTTAAAGATGCGCTGGAAACGCTATCAAAATAGCAGGTATTATAGGAAATTTGAACAAATATCTAAGAAACCGTTTAAGGACAATCATCTCAAATCACTAGCAGATACAAAATTGTTCTCAAATAGTGGAAATTTAAAAAAAAGAGAAAAAAAAATTTTCTGTCGTAGGTGGCTGTGATTTCAAATCTTAGCGTAATTATTAATTCTAAGCAACATTCTCAAATAAAATTTTTCGATAATATTAATATTCCAGGTACTTTACTCTTATGCGTGTTTCACTTTTTTTTAAACACCCGGTACATGGTGCGATGTTTTCAAGATCTTATGATGGTATTCTTGATTTTAGACCTACCGCCAACTTTCATAAAGAATAACATTTTCTGAGAAATGGATAATAAAAGCTTTTCCCATATGGTGCGGACTTTCCTGGACACACTGTATGTATATAATTATAATTCAGTATCATTGCATGGTAGATGAATAGCATGAATAGGACGATGAATACGAGAGGCACTTTATCAACTATTTTTCGGGAAAATGTGTAATAATGCACAAGCGATGAGCTTTCCGAATCTAAAGTACAAATATAAAGTATAATATAGTTTATTTTTGTACTGCAGAGGTTAGTTTTGCTCAATAAGTTTATATTGTTGCGTGTTTAAGGTTCTTAAATCTTTATCAATGTACTTCTATAAACGTATAATACAACGTGTGAATCTTTTATGTCACACTTTTTATTTGACACCGTTATTATATATTTTGTCACCAGCTCGTTGCCATGAACTGCACCATTTTCGTGTTTCGCAACACTGCCCCCTTCCTCTAGAACAGTTCGGCCCGAACCGACATGGGAGACTCTAGGTATGGCGCCAGCCTATCTCGATGAACCACTTTTGTTCTTCCTTTGGCATTGCGTCTAATTCGGTACACAACGTCATTGAGCCTTGTTACCACCGTGTATGGCCCTTCCCATTGCTTTTGCAACTTCTCACAAATTCCCTTCTTTCTTCTTGGATTATAGAGCCACAAAAGATCTCCTTGCTGGAAAGGTGTAGTGTTCGCCATGATGTCATAACGCGTTTTCATTCGGTCGTAGTTAATATTTAGTTTCTTTCTCGCCAGATGATGAGTATCCAACAGTCTTTTTCTCAATTCAGACGCATAGCCGTCACTCTGACTTTTCTTGGTTGGGGGTATGCCAAATTTAATATCACTAGGTAACCGTATTTCTCTTCCAAAAATCATATTTACTGGGGAATATCCCGTACTTTCATGCATAGCGCTCCGATATGCCATCAAGAATAATGGCATGCACCTATCCCAGTCACGCTGATTGTCTTTTATGACTATCCTGAGATGTTCAGTAAGTGTACGGTTAAATCGTTCTACCATTCCGTCTGATTAGGGATGCAAAGGCGTAGTTCTCGTCTTTCTAATTCCCAGGAGGTTGCAGACTTCCTGGAAAATCAAGGACACAAAAAGTTCCTTCCTTGATCCGAGTGCAGTTCAAGAGGTACCCCAAATCTAGTGATCCACTGATCAATAAAATGCTCGGCAACAGTTCTGGCTTCCTGGTTGGGTATTGCGTAAACTTCAGGCCATTTACTAAAATAATCCACTACGACTAACACATAGCGGTTCCCCTGAACGCTTTCTGGAAATGGTCCTGCAATATCCATAGCAATTCTCTCGAAAGGTGCTCCTACCAGATATTTTTGCAATTCCGAACGACGCCTAGTGCAAGGCGCTTTGCTTGCTGTACACTCGACGCATCTCCGGCACCAGTCTTCCACATCCCTTCTCATATGCAGCCAATAAAACCTATCCCGGATTTTGTTGATAGTTTTATTTACTCCCAAATGTCCTCCTGTAGAACCATTATGCATTTCTAGTAAAATTTCATTTACTTTAACTCTTGGAACTAATAACTGCATTTTTAATGACTTCTCATCGGCTGATTCCCACCTTCGCTTCAGGACACTATTTTCCATTGCAAGAGAATTCCATTGAGCCCAGTAACTTTTTGTAGTTTCGCTATAAGGAGCAATGTCTTTCCATGCTGGCTTTACCTTCTCCATGAAAATCAAAATTGGTGCGATGTCCTCTTCTTACGCTTGAGCACATCTGATATCCTCATCAGTCCATCCTACCGCTGGCTCTATCCTAATCCTTTGTATTGATGCCTCATTTTTCTCTTCCAAGCGGTGGCAATGCTTGCACTCTAGCTGACATGGCCGCCGAGATAAAGCATCAGCATTTTCATGCAAGCGACCCCTTCTATGATGAACTTCAAAGTCATACATCTGCAAATGTTCAAGCCATCTCGCCAGTTGACCTTCTGGATTCTTGAACTGCAATAACCACTTCAGCGATGCATGATCTGTGCGAAGGATACATTTTTTTCCATAGAGATATTTATGGAAATGCTTCACGGACTGCACCAAGGCCAATAATTCCCTTCTCGTGACGCAATAATTCCTTTTCGACTTACTAAGAACTTTACTGAAGTACGCTACCGGTGATTCCTGGCCATCTTTCTCCTGAGAAAGTACTGCTCCAATGCCAAAGTTACTAGCATCAGTATCAAGAATAAAACATTTTCCAGGTTGTGGGTACTGAAGCACAGGTGATTGGCACAATTTCTGTTTCAGTGTTTCAAAGCAACTATTGCATTCCTCGGACCAAATAAATAACTTTCCTTTTTCAGTCAGCTCATGCAAGCTGCTAGCAATATCTGCAAACCCTCGAACAAAACGACGGTAGTAAGTTGCTAGTCCGAGAAAACTTTTCAGTTGGTGTTTGTCCTTTGGAATCGGCCAATTTTGTACAGCCTCTGTCTTCTCAGGGTCTGTGCTAACCCCTTCCGTCGATACTATATGTCCCAAGTATTTAACTTTCTTTCGGAAGAGGTTGCATTTCTTAGGGCTCAGTTTCAAATGTGCTCTTTTCAGCCTCATTAACACATGTTTCAAGTTTTATAAATGATCCTCAAATGTCTTTCCAATTACAATTATATCATCCAGGTATACTAGACAGGTTTTCCCCAAGAGATCTCGAAGTACACATTCCATTAATCTCTCGAAAGTCGCAGGTGCATTGCAAAGTCCAAAGGGCATCACTCTAAATTGCCAAAGTCCATTTCCCACCGAAAATGCTGTCTTTTCTCTGTCTTTCTTATGAAGTTCGACTTGCCAATAGCCACTTTTTAGATCTAAGATCGAAAACCACTTTGCTTCGGCTAGACTATCCAAGGTGTCATCAATTCTTGGTAAAGGATAACCGGCCAGGTCGCTTCTTATTATTGTTCTTCAAGCTCCAGTGTCGATGGTGAATTTGCGCTGTAAACCATCTAATTCTCCAAATATAAAAAGGCTACTTTGACTACGTTGTAGTAGAGCTATATGAACATAAATTTTGGGACTAAACTACTTTCCAACCAACCGTGGTCCCGTCAGGTTAGTTGAATCTAGTTTTCCGAAACAGGTGCGTCCTGACCATTGCAATCATTTCTCATTCCAAAACGTTGGTCCTTATTGTACTCACATTTGGAACATGTTGGAGACTCCTTCCTGCAGTCTCTTCACAGATGTCCCAAACCATTACAGGCCCAACAACGCCGGGTTTCTTTTTGTTGATCCGTCCAATATACCTGAGCTTTGTTGCAAACGCATTCTTCTACATTTAATGATCTCAGTTTTACTGCACTACGAGAAGCATTTTTCGCCGATTCATACGTGAGAGCAAATGCTAGCACCTCAGCAGGAGATTTCTTTCCGGACATTCGCAATGCCTGTTGTAATTCTCTATCAGCAATGGCATTGACAATGGCCTCGGTTGACATTTCCGTCAGGAATTCCAGATTCGCGTTTGCGTATGACAGATGAGCAAGTCTCTCAATATCCGCTTGAAGCTGCTGCAGAGACTCTCCATTTCTTTGTAATTTATTACGAAGCTGAATTCGATAGACTTGTTGCATGTGTTCGTCTCCAAACCGCAATTCCATACACTGCATCAAAGCATCGTAATTATTCTGCTTGTCTTCCGGAATCGAAAGCAAAAGTTCAGCTGCTGTACCTCGAACTGCCAACACCAGTGCGGTTGCCTTCTCTACGCTTGTCCACCTGTTTGAATTTGCTGCGGCTTCAAACTGTCGTTTAAAAATAGCCCAGGAAGTAAGGCCATCAAACGATGGAGGTTTCAGGTTGCTACTTCCATCTGGAAGTTGGTTTGATGAAGCAATTTTCGAATTAAGTTCCTGACTCAACTTCTCTATTTCTTGCCTTAGCCGAGATTCCAAAGAAATCTGTTGCTCGTTCACCAACCTCTGTTGTTCACTTAAGCGGGTTTCAAAAAAACTTCGCTGCTCACCCAGAAAGCATTGTAGTGACTTCTGCTGCTCCGCCATTTGCGAAAGTAAGGAACTATGTAGGGCTTTCTGCGAGTTTTCTATCTTCTCCATAACTTGTGTGACAGAATCTGCGGGAACTTCAACTTCTGTGCCTTCCTCGGGAATGTCTTCTCAAACATCGAATATAGCTTCCTCTGTATTCCTACCCTCTTCTTCCACGGCTTTTCGTAACCTGTCCACTAACGTTACCTTCGATCCACCAGTTTGTTGACCCCGTCTCGCCAATTCTTCCCTTAATTCGGCCACCTTCAGTTCTTGTATGCTTTTGCCTGACATCCTTACTTCTGACACCAATTGTTGCGTGTTTAAGGTTCTTAAATCTTTATTTATCAATGTACTTCTATAAACGTATAATACAACGTATGAATCTTTTATGTCACACTTTTTATTTGACACCGTTATTATATATTTTGTCACCAGCTCGTTACCATGAACTCAAGGTGCATATATTTTTACCTGGTGTGTGCAATACTCGACAAACACGCCCCCTTTTCCGTCAAATGGTTTTGAAATGACAAAGCCGACAACCTTGAAAAATAATATTTTTATTTCTTGTGCATTGGTAGAGATGATTTCAACTAAGAACGTCACGTCACGTGACTTCCCGCCAAGTTGCGCAGTAGACCACTTTCCATTCAGCGTGTAGATATATGGAGCTATTTATCAACGTCGTTATTTTCCCGCCGCGCAGGTGTACTGGTGGGGGAGTGACGTTCTTAGTTGAAATCATCTCTACTAGTGTTACCGGTTGTCATATTTGATGTTGACATTTCATTAACCTCTTTAATGGTGCATTGTATAGTAGAATCGTAGTTTTCGTTATATTTTTGAATCTGATCCAATCTATTAAAATCTATAGACTCTCCTAGTTTACATAGAACATTAGTGTTGTACTTACTTCTGTTATTGATTAGTTTTATTTACTTTAGTGTTGATATTTACATAACCTCATTTTTCAATTAAGGTACGAGATCTGTTACAAACTAACAGAGTTTTAGGAAGCATGCCACGAAAATAAGAAAGTTACAAGAAGATGGTATATATTCTGACCAGGAAATTTACTGATCTCGATTATGCTAAAACATCCAGAGAAGAAATCGGTAACTTAACCGGAAGTATCTAGCGGAAGAACATAAGACAGCAGATTTGCTCGTAATTCTCTATCTTGGCATTTCATATTCCAGACTAAATATGAATGTCTGCCATAGTCTGTTCCATTTCTCAGGTTGCATATATCAGTGCAAGTTTAAAGTGGTTGTTAATTTGTGCGACAACTACAGGACGCCAGAGGGGACAACAACACCAACGAAGCCATGAAAAGATATGAAATTCAAAAGGATCCTGCAAGCTGGATGCAAGCAAGATGGAAACAAAACTATATGGCGATCAATCAACGAAGAGACAGGCAGAAAGAGAAAACAAACGACCCAGAAACTCCTGCAAGTGAACACTTCAGTGAACACTACAAAAAGATGCCAAATAAACCCACAACCTCTACCTACAACAACAATCCCTGGCAACAATACCTGCAAAAGGTTCATTTTTTTATATCCAGCAAAGAGATCGAAAACATTATCCAGTCAATCAAAGCTAAGCAGAGCGAATGGCCTCAACACCCGGCCACCAACATTTCAAAACCTCTTGCAACAATTTTCAATAGATCCATAGAGTAAGAAATATTCCCTGCGAAAACTGCCGCCCCATTGCAATCCTGCCAGCAATATGTATCTAAAATTCTCGAAGATATTCGGATGAGAAGACTACACGAGCGCTTTGACAAACATAAGCTTTTTACCAAAGCACAGTTTGCATACAGAACAAGTAAAGAACTCCAAAGAGAAGCAAAAAAACACATAAAGCAAGCAAAAGATTGGTTTTAGGAAAATGCATTGATGCTGAACGAGGAAAAGACAAAACAAATGACATTCCACAAGGATAGATGGGAAAAAAATGGAAAAAGAAGTTAAGTTCTTGGGAATCTACATCGATGCTTGTCTCACCTGGTATGAACACACGGAAAAACTCGGGAAGTTGCAGGGTCATCTATGCAATCCGAAGAACTCAAAAAACCGCAGGGTATCAAGCTGCAAGGGTTGCATATATGGCATCGTTTCACTCGCGGCTGTCATATGGAATTGAAACACCAAGTCCTTACTGATAATACAGAAGTGAGCCATACGATGCTTGACAGCAGAAGGCTCAGGAAACCATGCCTAGCCACTCTTCCAACAACATAGAATCCTAACGGTCCATGCTGTCTACATATTAAAGTGTCGATGCAATGTACACAAAACACAACCCCAGATACCAACGCAAGCATACCTACAAAACTAGAACCAGGAACGACCTGAGGACAGAATTCTCTGGACTGACAACAGCCCACCACAGCAGAATATGACGGATTTACATCCTCCCATCATAATGGAAATCCAAGACAAATAGATGTTTCCGAAACACCCTCAAGGAACATCTAACAAACAAGGCGCCCTACAGTATTGATGAATTTGCCCAGCAGCACAGATAAATTAACAGCTATACATATACTTATGTTTTGTAATTTCTAATGACTTGCTTTCTACAGAGTGTTAAATAAATTTCTATTTCTAATAGTAAGTTTCTGATTATTAAATGTTGACGAGAAAGTTAAAGTACTATACATACACCCACTTAATAATGTTCAATTTCACCACTTTTTGAAAAAAAAATGTTTTCATACTTTTTTTGTAATGCAACGTACACCATAAGTATTTATTTTTAGTATTAGATTCATTGCATATTGTTTGCTAAATGAGAACCTAGTGACTGTCTTCAGTTACATTATAATCTTGTTCAACTATTGTTATAACATGTTAAAATAATGTATAGTAATAAATGTTATAAGGAATTCATTAAAAACAATTCTTATAGCTTACGGACATTTTATTTTACCTTGATTGACTTACAGTAAAATTACTGTTGCACAAAGCAGTGCTTTTTTACCTACAACACGCATCCCTATTTTCAGCAGTGCAGTGTGCATTTTTTTCACAATTTTTACTACTAGTTTTTATGTGGCCTCTTTGCCGTATTTTAAACCATGAAAAATATATGTTTCTGGTAAAAAGTCTTTTTAATAATATATTAACCTTCAGCATTGTATCATTACGACCAAAATCTATTTTACTCGATAGTTTTCAGTATTTCTTGCTAATTTACATACTAAACTGATTCACACATACGCAAAATAAATCAAATTTTGTTTGTAATCTAGTTATTTCAATTATTCTGTATTATGAAGGATATATCAACTCAAGAAAAAAACATATAGCATGTGGATGAATAGTTATGTAGATGAAAAATCAATTTCAATATTCACTATAATAAAAATGATAATAATTACACTTGATTGAAGGAGCGGTCATAAGATTTTTTTCTTCAGTAGGTAGTAAATACATCCAACATGTAATAAATAACCCTGCATCTCAGAACGTAGTAGTATACGTTATTGTTCATCATATTACAGTATTTCATTATGATCATCAGAAAAACAGACAGAAAAACATTAGGCATGGCCATAACGAAGGAAGTGATGACTTTTCAAGCTTTCATATGCTTTCAGCCGTATTACAAAGTCAATAGGAGATATCATACAGTTTACAACTCATTCTTTAAATAATTGTTATTTCCCATTTACACCTTTAAGGGCTAGTTTTCCAATATTGGTTTATTTCTAAGTTTAACTGAACTCCGTTCTATTCTTGATTTCCGTCAGATTCGCCAAAGCTCATTGGATACTGGTCATCAAAACGTCATTGTCAGCAGTGCTGAACTTCACTCGTGATTTAAACTACTATTGAAAAGCTAGCCCTAAGCGGTTTGAAACATATGACAGCTTGAAAAGTCTATTGGCTCTGAAGCGCCATCACTTCCGCTGTTGTGGTCATGCCTAATGTTTCTCCACCGTGCTGCTCATCACAAGACATCCATCAAAAATTGAATAATAACCAAGGCCACTTTGGCCTCAATATGACTAATGCTAGGGCTACACTAGGTGTATTGTCTGCAGCATACATGTATGGTGCGAGTGCGTTGAATAATCGCAATACATTGTTTTAAATGGACGCAACTGGACCACCGCTTCGGGCGGTGAAAGCTTTATAAAAAAACCTAGTGTAGCCCTAGCCTAATTGAACACTAAAAAACTTTTGCAATATACTCCGCATTTTCCTATTGATGCCAGAGAGGAGCTAATTTGGGCGCCCCTTGCTTCAAGTATATGCGTCCTGATAATAGCGACTGGATAACTTAGTCGCAATCTTTTCTTTAACAAATGCGTAACCATTTCCACAAATAATACTTATAAATACAGGATATGTCTCCTTGCCGGAACAGTTACAGTTCAACTGAATCATGGCATGAATAATAAATAAGAATTATTGGACAATGCCTGTCTTCAGACCAACTTCAGACGCAGAACAAGAACGGATTTCTGGAATAAAGACTACATAATCAGGCCGAAGTAGGTAGCAGCTGTAAGATTTCAGATTTTCGATGATATCTAACCTTGTTTCCTGTAATAATAAGCACTTTAAAGTAAATTACTTTATACAAAGGAACAAATAATACCTACAAAGTACTTCTCCTCAGTGAGAATGTGTCCACAAGGATTTCAAGTGAAAATTATTGTACAAAACGATGACGAAACGACAGATTAGAAGTTAAATTTAATTGTCGTCAGCTGTCAGAAATTTGGGGAGTTTTCATAAGTTCGCAAAATACTAGGGATATTTTGCAAATTTTGGTAGGTTGTCATCTCAAGACCAAAATAAACGAAGAGGGAATGAGTGTTAGACAGAGTCGATCGCCAATTGTACACACCAGGTAAAAATATATGCACCTTGCATGAACTGCACCATTTTCGTGTTTCGCAACAATATTATAAAATTTCCTAAATTTTATACTTTATACTTATGTACTACATTTTATTTTGTACTTTCATAATATTTTACTCAAATCAGCAGTTTATACGCTGCAGTGTGTCACTAGTCTACTACCGGCAAACGTTGCCTTGTAAAAAATGAGAAATAAGTGTTCAATGGCCTATATTTCTACAGTAACGATGCTGAACTTTATCACTGGATTTGAACATTCGCGGTGTCGTAGCATTTTAGAAAAAACATAAAAAAATAATCACGTTTGTAATTTGTTTTGCTTATAACTTAAAAAAATTAAGATGGTAAAATTTAAAAATGTATAATCCACTAAAAAGATATTTCCCTTTGTGAAGTCCAAGCAGTCTGTGACTGGGAGTGCATTATATTCGATTTAACACAGAACGCGCCTATTTGAGTAAAAATATTGTTATTAACATAAATGTTTACATTTTATTTTTGTTTATATACCTACGTCGCCCTTGTGTAATCTCGTGATCGTATTAATTTTTGTTCTTTGGAATTATTATTGGCAGTGTGGGACTTCAACAAATTACATTTTTTTCTGCGAAAGGCACAGTAAAAATATTTTTCATTTGATGCTGATGTTTCAATCATAATTAATAGTTAAGAATTACAGTTAAAGGATTGTTTCGCCCACATTTAACACAGATGTCAGAGACAGATTAAAAATTATTACCCGGGGGAAGTTAGCAATAAAAGTTAGCAATAAGTTTGTTTTTCAACCGACTTTAATAAATGATACATCATTTTAAAGCTCATAACGTCCTGATACCCCATGAGTTTGGCCCGGTCGATCAAATCATAATTAGTGCCCTAAAAATACGAATGAAAGTTGACTTTTTCGACAATTTAGTAAAGTTTTCGGCGTCATATCTCGGCTATGACTTAACCGATCATAATGAGCAATACATTAATCGAAAGCACAAGTCTTCATGTATTACCCATAGTTTTGCCCGATCGATATTACAACAATTACCGCCTGAAAAAAAAAATAACAGAGTACTAGCGTCGTGGGGATTTGGACAACACAGTGCAAAATAAGCACTTCCTGTCATCCGATTTTAACACATTATACACCAATCGATAGCTTAGGGTGGCAACCACTTATGCGAGTTTTGTCCGGTCGAGATTCCAACAATTATCAGGCGAGAATAATTAACAAAATTTGCGTTCCGGAGACATCGAGACAGGCCCGTGTCGGGTACAAAGGTGAACCAAAGCAAGTTTTTTAAGCACTTCCTGTCATCCGATTTTAACAAATTATACACCAATCGATAGCTAAGGGTGGCCACCACTTATGCTAGTTTTGCCCGGTCGCGATTTAAACAATTAGCGGGTAAGAATAATTAACAAAGTTTGGGTTCCGGACACATAGAGAAAGTGCGGGGTCGGGTGTTACGGTGGACAAAAGCAAGTTTTTTAAGCACTTCCGGTCATCCTATTTTAACAAATTATGCACCAATCGATAGCTTAGGGTGGCAACCACTTATGCTAGTTTTGCCCGGTCGAAATTCAAACAACTATTTCATTTGTGTTCCTGTCAGATGTAAATATTTGCGATAAATTATCGAAGTTCGTCGTGATATACACAAAATCACAAATCACATTGTCCAACAATTATGTTGTTGCACTATTAAAAAAACAAAAGCTTTATTGTTCCAGCTGCAAACTTTACATGAGCACCGAAACTCAGTGGATATGTATGTCGACAACTTGAAATTTGGAATCAAATACGCAGGAGTTAAGATAAAGATGAAAATCTCGTTTTCACTATGTACACCAACGGAAAAAATGATCTGTTATGGTAGGATCCGAACCCACGACCTTCTGCTTGCCGGGCCATAACAGGTCATTTTTTTCGTTGGTGTACATTTATATCTTCATCTTCAAAATCCTGTATCATTGGTTATGACATTATGACGAGGACTCGATTAATAAATCTTCTATTTGATGCCGCTTTATCATGACGCTAGGCGACACTGAACGCTGGCACCTTCAAATATTTAAAACTACACTGCAGATTTGTATTTAAAAAAATATAAACTATACTTAAAGAAGCTTTCTAAGCCTTATCCATTGGTTTGTACACCGTTGTACCCGACACGGTCCTTTCTTTATGTCTCCGGAGCACAAATTTTGTTAATTATTCTTGCCTGCTAATTGTTTGAATCTTGTCCGGGCAAAACTAGCATAAGTAGTTTCCATCCTTAGCTATCGATTGGTGCATAATTTGTTAAAATCGGCTGACAGGAAGTGCTTAAAAAACTTGCCTTTGTCCATCGTTCCACCCGACACGGTCCATTCTTTATGTCTCCGGAGCACAAATTTTGTTAATTATTCTTGCCTGCACCCTTAGCTATCGAGTGCTGCCTAATTTGTTATAATCGGATTACCGTAAGTGCTTAAAAGACTTGCTTTTGTCCACCGTAACACCCGACCCTGCACTTTCTCTATGTCTCCGGAACGCAAACTTTGTTAATTATTCTCGCCCGCTAATTGTTAGAATCTCGACCGGGCAAAACTAGCATAAGTGGTTGCTACCCTAAGCTATCGATTGATGCATAATTTGTTAAAATCGGATGACAGGAAGTGCTTATTTTTTACGCTTTTGTTGATCGGTGTTCAAGGCATGCGGTTGCACTGTGTTGTCCAAATCCTCACGACGCTAGTACTGTGTTATTTTTTTTTTTCAGGCGGTAATTGTTATAATATCAAACGGGCAAAACTATGGGGTGTAGATGAAGACTTGTGCTTTCGATTAATGTATTGCTCATTATGATCGTTTAAGTCATAGCCGAGATATGATGCCGAAAACTTTACCAAATTGTCGAAAAAGTCAACTTTCATTCGTAATTTTAGGGCACTAATTATGATTTGATCGATCGGGCAAAACTCAGGGAGCATCAGGACGTTATGAGCTTTAAAATGATGTATAATTTATTAAAATCAGTTGAAAAACAAACTTATTGCTAACTTTTATTGCTAACTTCGCCCGGGTAAAATTATTGGGTACTGGAATTAGGTCACAAACTATAGGGTCTGAGACGTACGGAATATATTTTTGGTTGTAGCACTAAGAAAGAAATTTAAACTAAGAAAAGTCTTAAATGTATTATGTAACTCTTCTGTGCCATTTTTCGATCGTCGTATGTGTATGTATATAGTTCCTTATCATCCTTCTCATATTTTATATTTTATTCTTTAGCCTTTGCACTTTTATTTCTACCTGTTACGTTTTGAACAATCCTATGTAAGTACGTAAACCAAGTCCGTTACAAAATCCGTCCGTGTATGGCCGACTATTTCGGAGCGATGACGTCATCTTTAATTTCTTCTGTTTTTTCCATAGAAGTCCTTATCAGTTTGCCGATCATACTACATTAATTGTTAAGAGCAAAGATTTGTCCGGCCTTTCTGCTGCAGTCACGAATGCGGTGGCTAGGATCACGGAGTGGTGCCGCCTGAATGGTATGATCCTAAACTGTAAGAAGACTGATCTGTTGCAGTTTTCATTGGATGCGCCATCGCGGTCGATACTTGTTAGAACCGGAAGTGGTTCTTTGCATCTTGTTCTGCAGGCTAGCTCAGTGGTATATACTACTCCTTCGATAAGTTGAAGGGAATTGTAGACGTTGCTTCGCTAAGAATGTATTCTTTTGCAAGTGTTGAGTTAGTGTTGAGCTATGGCATCTCTTTGTGGAGTTCATCGCCTGCCATGTTGTCCCTGTTCCGACAACAAAAGAAAATTATCCGATATATGCTGGGTCTTTCTTATCGTGAGTCTTACAGGACACACTTCGTGCAGAGTAATATTCTTACGCTTCCGAACATTTACCTATACCGTAAGCTGTTGTTCTGTAGGGAAAATCGGGATAAGTTTGTAAGGAATTGGGACCTATTTGTAACTATGCGGACTCGTGGATATTCCCTTCCCTAGCATATCCAAGGTATAACCTATCAGTATTTGAGAGAGGCCCGTATTATATGACGGTCAAGGCATTTAATGGTCTCCCAGCTGACATTGTTGATGAGGGAAACAGTTTGCAATTAAAAAAAAAAGTTAAAACAGTATTTGATTTCTAATGCATTTTATAGCATTGATGAGTACTTTGCGCGCGCAGGTTTACGGCATCATTAGCATTACATTTTCATTAGCACTCAACTTTATCTGTTATTGGATGTATGTATTTACGAGTATGACAATTGTCAATGGTACAGATAAATATTATATAATAAATATTATTATTATAACCTTGCTTTAAAGAGCACATTTATTTAAAAAATAAAAAATTAAATTTAATGGAAAAAATTATTATTGAACCCAAAAATGCACCAAATTTGGCACAAATGTTCAAATTGTTCTCTTCGGGAGCTACAGCAAAGGATTAACGGTGAAGTGGAGCAAATGAGTCCTGACATTTTGTAGCGCACTGTACATACAATGTATTTACCCTAGTATCGGTCAATGCCAAATGGTTGGTGGAGAATAATTTGAGCATTTGTGCTAAATTTTATGTTTTTTTGGGTTCATTAATAATTGTTTCCATTAAAATTGAGTTTTAATTTTTTAAAGCAACTGCTCTATTTTTTTCACAAAAAGTTATGTACCAGTTTTTTTACATTGTCATTTAAGTGGTAAAGAGTTCAATGGAAAAACAGCAATAAAGTTGGAGTTGTCAAAAAAAAATAAGATAACGTCATCGCGCCGAAATAGGTGACAGATAAAATTCTTACGTCAAAAGTTACTTCTAGATTCACATACTCAGGACATTGTTTGACTGATACTTTGTTGTGCATCATGCTAGTCACCGCGTGACTGTACATAGTGCGATTAGAGTATGAAGTGCCTTTAGAGTTTGGGTTTCACTTATGTAGTCATGTAGAATTGTTACATACATCATGGTATTTAAATAATCGCAACGTTTAATTGAGACCACTGCACCCAACAACTGAAGCAAATAGTTTATGCATGACATGACCTATTATTACTTTCCGACTAGTACCTAGAAGGAAAGTATTGTAATCGACGGAAATTTTTTTTTCGGGATTTCAGTGGAAATACGCGTTTTGGGGTCTCCTGAATCGATTGCAATGATTTCTGGAAAATGTATGTATGTATGTGTGTGTACGTATGCCTGTGAACACGATAGCGTCCAAGCGGAACAACGGATCGGGCTGAAATTTTGCAACTTATTTAGAATTTCCGGGGGACGAACTGGTTTGTTTTTGGCCACAATATGACAACGGGAAGTGGCAAATGTTATATGCGTCTTCTTCGGGATTTATACGATTTTGCCCAACTAATATCAACTCATCCTCTAGTGATTTTAAATAAGTATACTAACTTACAGATCAATGGGATGAACGGTTTAGGCGCTATTAGCTTTTATAGATACGGCTTGACAGAATCCACAGCCTTCGTCGCTGTGTTGCAAATTGTCAAATTTTGACAAACTTCGGTGCCACTGACATGACATCACATTAAATGTCAGTGTGATAAATGTTATGTCAGAGAGACTGACGTTAGGTAGGGTACAGAGTGTCTCTGGCTTCACAAAATTGAATAATTGCAAAAGTGTTCAGACACTTCATTGTGCCAACGGCGTAGTCGGAAAGTTGGGTGAGGGCCACCCCAGATATTTTTTGTGAATGTTAAGTATAAGTTTGCACAATATCTATTTGATGATGATTAGATATTGATCAATTGTCAAATAAATAAAAACACCTATACACATATATACAAGAACATTTTCTAAATTGCTTTAACTATTTATTAAAACATTAACTCTTATAACGAATCAATAAATTTAAGGATTGATGTGCACATCAGAGTGGCTGGCAATCCAATCCAAGTATGAGGTGACACGAGTGAAGGCAGATGGCCAACCGATTTCGCAACCGAGTCCCAAACCGAAGGAGACAACACCAATCTGAAAAAAACAAAAGCATTTAGCGAAAATCCATAATAAAATCGAACGTATTTATCATCAAAAAAGCACAAAATGAGCGTTTACCAGTTTGCTTCCAACGACCAGAGGGCCACCAGAGTCACCGCTGCAGGAGCCGCGGCCATTTTCTCCGGATGTGCATACATGCGTGTTTTGGATCACACCCAAGTAGCTGATGTTACAGACAAAGTTAGTGATAACATTGGTGTAGACATAACGCAAGACAGCGCTGATAGCAGTAGCTTCGTCAGACTCCAATCCCCAACCGCTAATGCGAGCTTCAGAACCACTGAAGTTGTTATTTTGATCACTGTAGGTTGGAAGAGGAACCAATTGGATGTTATCTGGAGTAAGTGAAGTTGATGATTCATTGTATCAAACTTAAGTCATAATATCTCCTTACCATTAAGTTTGACCTCTTCTGATAATTCAACGGTGGCGATGTCATTGACCAAGGTCAAGCTGTTCCAGCCTTCATGGACGTTGAATTTAGAGGTGATCTGACGAACTTGGGTGTCTTCGTTGTCATTGATTCTGTGGGCTCCCAACCTGACTTGGATTTGGGTAGCGCTGGAAGCAGAAAATTACAACTTTAAGTCCTGCTCAAAGTATGTATCAAATGAAATAGAGTTTATCATGGGTCTTACCCTTCGACGCAATGTGCAGCAGTAAGGACAAACTTTGTGGAGATCAAGGAACCACCACAGAAGTAAGTACCATCACCAGTCGTAATCAACATACCAACTTGGTATGGAATAGAGTTCGCAACGGCTTCTTGACCCCCCACAATCCTTCCTCCTCCCCTGGAGTAGAATGGGAAAGGTGGGGTGATGTCGCGGTGCTTTACCTTGGACCAGTCGACATTGTCGAAGGCCTAAAATGAGGAAGATGTTTGAAAAGAACGATGTAATTCTTTTACACAATAATTCATGAATGGAAGTAAGTACTAAGGGGCATTTCTTACCTGGGCACAGGCGATAACAGCCAAAACACACAAGAATACTTTCATGATGACTCCCAGTGAAAAGACCCGGACTGCTAATGATTGCATTTTGGGTGACTTATATATTGGATGCATTTTTCTAAATTGTAAAGTGTTTCGATAATAGTACTTTACAGCTGTTATCAGCTGTTAAGATTTAAAATAAATGTGTGTGTGCACTTAAGGCAGAACAATGAATGATCGATTCCTTCAAGGACGTTAGAAAATGGAAAGTACTAGAAATTGTTTATACGATCATGTAGGTACTTCCAACAGAACTATTACTTGATAAACTATTAGATTTGATGCATAAGATATGATCCCATTTACATTTGTTACGGTTATTAGATGTTAGTATAGCTTTGTTGGGATTCACACTATTTATATTTCGAAAAACGATTATTGGCTGGGTAAATTTATCGGATGTAGTAAATAACAACAATAGATGTCACGCTTACCACATGCTGAAACATTGCTGCAAGGTTTGGACAGACGGTTACATTCAGAGGTTATTGTTGCAACCCGAAGAGAGCAGTTATATCCATCAGCCCCGAAGGAGAAGAATTTGTGGAAATAGATAATAGTAAACCTTTAGTAAATATTTCATTATGAATACAACAAAGACGATAAAACCAGGATCTTCATAAATTTATAATTAGTTACAACATGGCATCAGGTTGTTCAAACGTTCGCCAATAGGTTAGAAAAAATAAAATTAGATGTGTATATTAGCAGTCAAGGCCTTTCTGACACAATAGTCATACAAAATCTAAATTCAGAAACGGCATTAAGTGCGTTTATTAAGCACAAAATTGAGAGTACTCGCATGAATACTCGGCTCTAAAAGATGTAAAAGCAGGAGGGTCCTCAGGCAACGTATTAGGACCAATACTCTATTTGTTATATACCAGTGACTTCAACTAGAGAGCGTGACAGCCGTGGGATCAACCGTTGATGAAGCTACGGGTAAACTTCAAGGGCTTGCGACTAAGCACATCTAGTTAAATTCGGTGTCGAATTAATATCAGTTCACATCCACTTGACGCCGCCACCAACAGGCATAAAAAGGGCACACCCCCAATCCAGATAGTGCAGCATGCCAATATAGAAAATTATTTGGGGACGACCCTAGATACAGAGCGCAGTTGTCAATAGGTAACAAGCGAGAAATATATAAACAAATGCTAAAGCCCATTTGGCAGTACGGCATACAAATTTGGCATTGTGGCAAACAGACAAATATTCAAGGTCCAATCTTTCCAAAACAGTGCCAAGAAACATTGTCAATGCCCCTTGGTACACACGAAATAGGGACCTGCATCGTGGTCTTGGAGTCACATCTGACGAGATAACAAGAGTCGCGGCTAGGCATTTAATCTGGCATTCATCATCAAGTCATCGTCGATGTCCTTCAGCTAATGGATAATCAGAACCTAGTGAGAAGATTAAAACGAACCAAAACCTTCGAACTACCCTTCGATGACAGACAAGTATCTAGTTTTAAGAAATCAGATTAAAATTGTTGGTTAATCTCATTAATTAGTTTCAATATCTATCGCATGTTGTGCGTTGTAAAAGTAAGTGCGTTTATTAAAGGATTGCAAAATTAGTTTAAGTTAGTCATACAGTCTATGTATGTAGTAGTTTTGAGTACGGTTTAGTACTTAGTGTAATAAGTAGACCGGGGTCTGCTTTTATTGCTAGCATGGGAAAACAGAGCGGACTATTTGTAATTTAATTTAACTCAAATTCAAACCGGAGAACGCGAGATCTTGAAGGTTTGGTATCGATAGATTTTTAGAAGCCAACAATAATCGTAAATGAATATCAACAATAATAACCTCAGGGTGATTAAAAGTCAAATTCTAACCAAAACAAATATATTTACAAAATGAATAATAAAAAAACTGCGGTACAAAAATCATTGAAACTATTGACATAATGAAAATGATTAGAGAGAAAACGGATGACAGAGACATAATTAAACTATAAAAATTCCCTAAATTGTTACTGGCATATTACCTCAACACAGAGATGGCATCACGGGCACAAATAGAAACAAAGCACAGGATAAGGGCCTATCGCCCTGAATGCGTCACATCTACATCATTCGACATCGAAATTACGACTTTGACTGATATTTTAAATATTCAAAACCAGGAAGGCTTTCTCCCTCCATTTACAGAAATTGAAGTTTCTAGCAAAAACTCTTGAACATCTCTGCTTAGACCATACAGAAAGTTAGCAAGTATCTGAACTTAGAAAAAGTCTATTTAATACATCCGGTCAAAAGGACCCAAACCATCTCTTACACAAATAACTGTGTGCTACCCTTGAGCCATCTGTTTATTATATTATATACAACCATTTATTCTACGCGAACTCAAAAGCCAAAATTCCCACTTATCACATTAGGCCATTCTTGGTTATTTTTGCTTACTCATTTTATCATACTGTTTTGATAACGACAGCCAGATGTGTTCAACTGGTTGCCGACACCCACGGTTTTACGCCCCGAGAATCTTCAGCTGATGTCTGGATTTGAACCCAAGACTTCCTAGCAGGAGAGCAGCGGTCTACCTCTAAAGTCACTCGCCCCACATCATACAGTCTAGTCCGTCTAGTCGGAACACCGTATATTTGGTGTCGTCCGCGTACAATATCGAGTCATCTTCCCGAAAGCATTTAGGTCATTTATATATAGGATAACGAGGAGGGACTCATCAAGGATCATTGCATCACTCCTTCACCATCGGATACGGATCACTCCTTCGTCCCTTCACCTCAACCATCATGCTGCGCCGGCTGATGTATGACTGGATAACGTCGAGTACGTTACCCCTGATGGCGCAGTATTCTTGTTTTTGGCCAACCGCCCCACGTGAAACGCATACAAAAGCTTTTGGTTAGGTCGCCACACAACGCGTCCCTTCCTTGAGAACTACTGTTACCTAAAGCACCAGATCATGGATAACATTTGTTGAGTTTTTTCCTTACATTGTTCACATGTGAACGAAGTGTCGTGGGTAAGTGTAGGACGTCACGCCCAAGCGTGAAGCTCACGCATCTGATCGAACTTGCTTGAGTTCGCCTAGTTAACAACATGGCAACCACACATTCTGGTAAAGTGTGTAACTAAACTATAAGATAAAGAGACCGAATGTTCTTGGAGCTATATGCAGGCAAGAAAGTCCGATATGACACTACAATTGAGGAGTGTAAGCAGTGGCGTCGCGAGGAGGAGTGGGCCCGTGTGCAGACACTAACTTGGCCCACTAATTTGGGCACCTGAACCCAAATAACAAAGCAGTTTATTTTCACTGTCAGACTTTACAAGTGTCTCTAATGCCCGTTTGCACCGTCACATATCCATTACCTAACTACAGTTAAGAACGACCTAACTTAAGCCTAGAAAATCGACGGCTTAAAGCCAGCATAAATATAAGCTTAGTTGTGATTGGTTGATTGTGGTGTAGAGACACATTGCACTTGAAATGTTGTTTTAAGAAATGTCAAGACAGTACCTATATGTGTCAATTTATCATGTTATCAAGCGATTTTAGGAGTTTGTATTGTAAAATTACAGTTTTATTGTGAATTAGAAATAATGGTTTCATTTTGATCATAAATTCTTTTTTTTGTGCCGTAATTTTTGTAGTTATGAAAGTAATTCAAATTTGCCGCCACATTAACCTATTGAAAGTTATTAGTATTTCCAAATATAACTAGAACTTTACAGTGTTGCCAACGTCAGAAACCCTTAAGTAATGCTTAAGTTAGGAAAGGCTGACATGCGAACGGTGCAAATGATGCCTGACCTAAGTTCGGCATAAAGATAAGCTGTTCTTAAATTTAAGTCGTTCTTAATAAATACGGTGCAAATGGGCATAAAACAATTTCTAAACGGTTTAATCCTTCGGAATTTTTTTTGGGTGAAATTAGAACATCATCGATATAAACAACTGACAATCGATATAAACAACTGCTGTTGTATTTCATAATATCGCATCGGAGTGCACGATCTACAGAACGTTGGTATACAGATGGGGCATTAACAATCCCAAATGGAATGTGTTGCGTGGTATTGAAGTGGACTGTATTTTTTGAGGGTTATACTACCGTGTAAACGATTGATTTGGCCACCGATCAAGGCCAACGGGTATTTGTCAGAAACAGTGTTACTATTTAACTCCCTATTAGTGACGCAATGTTCATCATTGCTCGGTTCAATTATGATTGCATTAAGAAGTTCGGAAATTTTATCTCTAACTATTTTTCATTCAGTGGGGGGAAAAGCGATACGGCCTACGGTGTACAATTTTATTATCTTTTGTGGAATTTGCAAACTACCTGTACCTAGTAATTCTGCACCGCTGGCAAAATATTGTTGATATTTTTTTTAATAGGTGAATCACACTAGGTTAAAATATCCGGCAATCCCAACATTCCGACTAAATCGTTGACACATTGAGCATCTAAACAAATTTGCAATTATTCAATTTTATGAATCTACATCCACTCTGAACCCCAATATAACGTCTGCCATAGAGTGACATTTAATGTCATGTCATGTCAGCGCCCACTGACGTTTATCAAAATCTAACAATTTGCAACCACAGCGACAGGCTGTGGATTCTGTCAAACCGGTTATATAAAAGCTTGTAGCACCAAAACCGTTCATCCCATAGATCAGTTAATTGGTATACATATTTAAAGCCACTAGAAGGTGAGCTGTTATCAGTTTAGCCATAATCGGATAAATCCTTAAGAATACTTATGTAACATTTGCCACTTCCGGTTGTCAGTCTCTCTGACGTGGAATATTGACTCAAGTCCCGATCGCTAGCAAAAGGGACCTCTGAGAGCCTAGGCGCTGAGCTAATACCTCTCTATATGTAATCCATACTACACCTACCACTGCCTCAATCCACACCACAGAGGGAGAACCATTGGACCTAGAACGATAAAAGGAACAGCATTCTATGGTCCGCCAATTGAGAGTATATCACTAGACCGTAAAAGCTCCAAAGATATTCTAAACATCAAATACAACTAACAGGCAGATAAGGATCTTTGCTGTCAAACCTGTCATCATCTGGCACACATTACTTATCTCATGACAGAGAAACTCATAGCCAAAACGACGAAAGTGATAACGTTCCAGAGTCAATTAACTTTTCAAACTGTCGTACTTTTCAAACCCCATTAGAAAATCAATAGGAATTATTATACAGTGTACTACTAACTCTTTAAAAACTTGTTCTTGCCATTTTCCAATTCCTTTTTAAGCGGTTTGAGACATATGTATAACACCTTGTAAAGTCTATTTGCATTGCAACGTAAGTAATTCCGCAATTATAGTCATGCCTAATGTCTTGCTGCCATGACACTACTGTAACAATTTTATCAATTCAAACGATCTTCAGCATACCCAGTAAATCATCGACTATGTTGTCACGTGGAAATCTACTCCAACGTCGGTCAAAACCAATTTTAATATAAAACAAATTCTGTTCAGAGGGCGCGCATGTCATGTCAGATACACAAACAAGGATTCTTAATACTTTGCTACGAGTAGCCTAGACGGTAAGTATTGTAATCGACGAAAAAAAAAATCGGGATTTCAGCGGAAATATGCGTTTTGGGGTCGCCTGAATCCATTGCAATGATTTCTGGAAAATGTATGTATGTGTGTATGTGTGTATGTACGGATGTATGGCTGTGAACACGATAGTGCTCAAACGGTACAACGGAGCGGGCTGTAATTTGATATAAGTATTTGATATACGTATTGCCAGGAGACGAACTGGATTGTCTTTCGTGACAATCTGCCAACCGGAAGTGTATAATGTTAGATGCGTTTTGTTGAGGATTTATCCGATTTTGACAAAACTGATACCAGCTTTTCCTCCAGTGACTTTAAATTTGTATACAAATTTACAGATCAATGAGATGAGCGATTTATGCGCTCTAAGAGTTTATAGAAGCAGTTTGGCAGAACCCACAGTCTTCGTCGCTCTATTGCAAACTGTCAGATTATAACATACGTCAGAGCCACTGACATGACATTAAATGTCATTTACCAGTATGACAAATATCATTTTGTCATAGAAACTGACGTTAGGTAGGGTCAAGAGGTGGCTCTGGCTTCAAAGTAGGGTGAAGGCGACCCCAGATATTTATTATTAAACTATACAGTGTGTATCGGCCAAATGGAATCAATTCGATAATAAATAAATGGGGGCGTGTTTGAAAAAACGCTCGGACACGTCGATCTGTATTTGTAGTTGCGCATTTTTTCCAGTAAAAACTTTTTATACAGGGTGTCTCGTGTAACAGTGGCCAATACCAAGTTTCTTATTTTAAATGGAACACCCTGTATATTATTACATTTTTTGATTCCTCTGTAAATTCTAGACATATTTTATGTACAATGTCCTATACCTATCTTCAACTGTTCTAGATTTATTTCCAAAATTATCATAAAAAAATAAAATTATTTGATTAAAGAAATTCGATAGAAAAAAAAACGAATAAATAATACTGTTTATTTCTTGATAACATAAAACATACAAAAAAAGTGAATGCTAATGTAGGAAATGTTCAAAATGCTTGCCGTGAACTTCTTGGCAACATCCTAGCCTTAAATAAAAATTTCTTCGGACGTTAATCAACATCTCAGGTGTAACCGATCTAATCGCAAGCGTTATTTGTCTTCTTAAGTCAGCTAAGTCGAGGGGTTTAGTTTTGTATATGTAATTTCAGAACTTTGTAATCTAATGGCGTCAGATCAGGGGATCGTGCTGGCCATTCAATCGATCCTCGCCTGCCTATCCACCGATTGGGAAACATTCGGTTGAGGTACTGCCGGACATTGATTCGGTAATGGGGCGGTGCTCCACTTGCTGAAACCATATCATATTCGCTGAAACTTGTGAGTTTGCTGGATCAGGATATAAGTTTGTCAAAGTTGGCAAGACATTATTTTGGAGCAGTGCTAAATAATTATTGCCATCCAAATTGCCATCAATAAAAAAGGGACCTACGATATTATCTCCAACAATTCCTGCCCAAGCATTAACCTTTTCAGGGTATTACGTATGTTCTTCTCTCATCCAGTGTGGATTTTCCCTAGACCAATAGCGGCAATTTTGACGATTAGCATGACCGTGAAGCGTAAGGGTGCACTCATCAGAAAACAAAACATGCTGTACCTAATTGGATGACAATGTTATCTAACATTGCCATCATTTCTTCGCAAAAATACGTTCTCCTATCAAAGTCATCTTCCATGAGCTCGTGAGTTGGTATCATTTTATAGGTTATAGGTTTTATAGGCAGTTAGATAACACTTTATTAAGGCTAGGGCAGCTTGGTTTTTATTTCATCATTACATAAAAAGAACGCTGAAATGATTTTGCCAATAGTTTTTGCTTACTTTATCGTTATCAATACCTAAATGTTAAATAAGTATTGAGTGTGTTGTATCTAATTTCTGTAATCAACTAACTTTATTTTTTAATGTTAATTTTTGAAATAAATCTGAAAACGTCTAATTTTTCCGAAACAATTGAAGATAGGTATAGGACATTGTACATAAAATATCTCTAGAATTTACAGAGGAATCAAAAAATTGAATAATATACAGGGTGTTCCATTTAAAATAAGAAAGTTGATATTGGCCACTGTTACACGAGACACCCTGTATAAAAAGTTTTTACTGAAAAAAATGCGCAACTACAAATACAAATCGACGTGTCCGTGCGTTTTTTCAAACACGCCCCGATTTATTTATTATCGAATTTATTCCATTTGGCTGATACACACTGTATATATTATTAAATCATTTTCGTAATCAGGCCAACCTATAGTACCGTTCGAAGAGTGATCTTATAAAGCGCGCTTGATATGACTATCTCAATATTATGAAAGCAAATACCACAAAATTGCGATATACTTAATGCAATATGTATTCCACGATAAGCTCTAGTCGTGATAAAATATCATGTTTACGTACTATTATCGAGTTCTTTTATTATTATAAAATAATGCCAGGTTCAGAACCAATAAAGCGCTCATATATAATCAACGAGATATATTTATCATTTATCGAAATCACAGCTATATATTCGTTTAGTTAATTACAACATCGGTGTTTTCCTGGATCCATGAAAGGTAAGCAGTAACCCGAGTGAAAGCAGATGGCCAATTTACTTCACAACCAAGGGAGATTCCAAATGAGACAACACCAACTTGCTTGCCTTCAGCAAACAACGGTCCACCGCTGTCACCACTGCAGGAACCAATACCACCACTGCCGTTCGTACATATATGGCTATCGGTAATGTATGAATCATAAGAGTTGAAGCAGTCATTATTGGTGATGACATCGGCAAAGACATAACGCAAAACATCACTGACTGTAGTAGCAGAATCAGAGTCCTTTCCCCATCCACTGATTTTAGCGTTTACGCCGGCAAAGTCATTGGAAGCATCTTTCAAGGTTGGAAGATTGACAAGTTGTATGTTCTCTGAAAGAAGATGTTACGAGAGTTAAATGGCATTCTGGAAAAGAAGGCTTACCGTTGAGTGCTACTTCACTGGGCAACTCTACAACAGCGATATCGTTCTCCAAAGTTTGAGAGTTCCATTTTGGATGGATGGTAATGCTTGTAGATGTGACACGAACTTGACTGTCTTCGTTTTGGTTGACATAGTGAGCACCAAGTCTTACTTGTACGCTGGTACCACTGCAAGGAAATTGTCGATTTTCGGTATTCCTGTTTATTTATTGTCGTTATTGTTCACTTTTCATATATGGTGACTACTTGTAATAATAAATACATGTATAATTGTAATGTACTATTTGTAAATATTCAGTCCCTGTTATAGGTTAAGAATTTATGACAGTTACAAGAACGTCGGGAAACAAGGAATAATGAAAAGAAAGGGCACTTTAAGAAATAAAAAATGAGGTTTCGGGTACAATACTGAATGCACTGGGGGACAGTTAAATTCTGTTGAAGAAAAGCTACGATGTGTTAAAATAGTATTTAGAGACAAATGTAAATATGTGGGGTGGCCATCACCCAACTTTCCGACTACATCGTTGGCACAATGAAGTGTCTGAACACTTTTACAATTATTCAATTTAGTAAAGCCAGCGCCATCTCTGGGCGCTACGTAACGCCAATTTCTATGACAGAATTACATTGGTCATCCTGACATTTAATGTCATGTCAGTGGCATCAACGTTTGCCAAAATCTGATAATGTGCAATACAGCGACGAAGGCTGTGGATTCTGTCAAACTGCTTCTAGAAACCCTTATAGCGCCTAAACCGTTCATCCAACTGATCTGCAAATTTGTATACATATTTAAAGTCACTGGATGGTCAGTTGATATCAGTTTGGCCAAAATCGGATAAATCCCTAAGAAGACGCTTGTAACATCTGCCACTTACGGCTGTCAGATTGTCACCAAAAATACTTCAGTTCGTCCCCCGGTAATCCTAAATATGCATACCAAATTTCACTCCAATCCGTTGTTCCGTTTGGTCGCAATCGTGTTCACGGCCATACATAAAAACATACGTACATACATAGAGTAGAATTAAACTAAGAATGGTATACGTGCTGCGTGGCGTGAAGGAATATACGACCTTGTGTATGGCCGTAATACAGACCATGGTCTACGGTGCATAGTCAAGGCCGGTACCATTCCGGTACCATTCCGGTACATACATTTTCCTGAAATCATCGCAATCGATTCAGGGGACCTCAAAACGCGTATTTCCGCGGAAATCTCGCAGTTTTTTTTTCGTCGATTGCAATACTTTCCTCTAGGGTACTAGTCGAAAAGTAAAAAGAGAACATTGCCCAACACTCAGTTAATAATCATATTATGGATTGGAACCATATTATGGATTGGAACCATGTATTTTTGGAATTGGTAGTACCCTTCAGTCACAAAAAGGACGGCAGGTTACATTCCATTATTTGACTCAAAGAACTTTACTTTCAGTTGCCTTCATGGTCCATAGAACCGTGGACGCTAGAGCAACGCATATTCGTGTAAGTTTGATTTGTTAGGCATGGCGAGTCCGGTAATACCGCTTCTGTGTGAGTCCGCCGCAGATTTAATAGTCACAAAAATGGCTTGGAAACAATCATACGCGAATATGCGTTGCCCTAGCGTCCACGGATGAATGATGGCAAGTGAAAGTGAAATGCTTTGCGTCAAAGAATGGAAGGTAACCTACCAACGCCCTTCTCGTTTCTGATTGCGGAGTCATTCCAAGAACACTTATTTTTCGTGCCCCACCCTGTATTACATCATTATCACAACTTACCCATCGACACAGTGAGCAGCGGTCAACACGTATCTTTGGGAGATCAAAGAACCACCACAGAAGAAAGTGCCAGCAGAGGTAGTAATCAAAAGAGCAACTTGGTACGGGATGGAGTTTGGTTCAGCTTCGTAACCTCCAACGATTCTATCGCTTGGGAGATTGTAGTATTTCTCCGGGAGCTCAGGAAGAACATGCCTTGGCAAAACTTTAGACCAGTCGATGTCATCGGAGGCCTGGAAAGAATATTCATGTGATTTTCTGTTTTCACAAAAATAGTTTTAATGGTTTCTTTCTTACCTGTGTCAGTGCCACAAGGGCTAATGTACAAACGAGCACTTTCATGGTTGCTATTATTGTGCATAGCTAACAATGTGCACATTTATATTGTGGTGCAGTGAAGTGTTCGACGAGAGAACCCCGGCTTCTCTTATTGTTTGATAATACATATTTGATAAGAAATCCTTTTGTTGTGTTTTTTCTTCAAATTGAACGATGATCGATCGTCTAAAGATAAGTTCTGAGAGTTACTTTTTATGAAACTCCAGTAATTACACTTTGATGTTACATCACCTAAGCCACAATTTTATTTCAAATAACAAATCGCAATAATCTTTTCCCTTGTCGATTTGATTAACTTTTTTTTGGGATTGTTATTGCTCGAGTTTTGTGCGGCCGTGGGTTTAAAGTAGAAACTCGCAAATAGGTATTATTTTAAATTTTTATTTCTCTCCACTATAAAAGGCAATTCTTGTTCTTAAAAACTTTGAACTCAAGGCAGACGAATCGATATTTCTTGCGTTCCAGGAATAAGTAACATGTAAATTAGCTCAGGTCTGACTGTTAACGTGGCCACCATTCAGAGTGCTACATTTTAAAACGGAAAAAACAACCAAGTCAACTTTTTTTGCTGCTAACTACCGCTATAGTAAAATCCACGAGAGCTGAGAATAACACGTAACTTTTAAGGTTACGAAACACATATACAAAAAGAAGGCTGTTTTATTCTATTTTGCGTGATCGGTGAAACAAGATTTGGCGTGTACGTCAAAAATAGCAGAAATCGCTTAATTATTCTCGTCCATTATTAAACTAAGAAATTAACGGCGTTTGGCCGCAGGAACGGGAATTGAAGCCCGCGAGCCGCGGGCAAAAAAAGTGGTGTCGCTCGCCAATATCCCTTCTGGTGAATTTACTTTGAAAGCGCGCTTTCCGCGGGGCAGGGGCGAAAAAAGCGTTTTTCCGAGGGGCTGCACCAGGCCGATCGACCTTGTGACGTCACAGGCCGATTTTCGATCTGTCAAAAATTGTCGATTTTCGCACGTCTCTGCCGAAAAACGCTCGCGGACGGCGATTTATACGACGGGTCGTAATTTTGGACCTTACTGTACGTCGTTCGACCGAAAACGGGGCCCCGGAATGTGTATTCACCGAGACTCCATCGATAGTTTGGGGCCGTGTTCGGCGACAGCTGATTTTTTTTTTCGATAGGTTGGTTACTCGACCCAGTTACGTTGAAAAGGGGCCCCAAAGTACGTATTTACGGAGACTCGAGCCGCAGCCCGGAGGCATGCACCGCGATATGTCGCCAAAGCGTGATTTTTAAACGCACATGGCGCATTTAAAACTGTGTGTAGGCCGCCCTAATCGCAACCTGAGGATAGATTGGATTCCGAGAAACGTGCTCGCGTCGAAAAAAATCGGGTGGCCTTCAGAGCGAGTTTTAAATGCGTTTGACGGGCATAAAAACTTACGTAGGTTGTGCAAATTATCACTGAGCCATAAGTTTTGGGCCCCAAGATGGGGCCTTCTATCCAGCTCCAAATGTATTTTGAAATGCACCTTTCTGGCATCGCTGTCGACAAACGGTCGTAATAACGTCGCGTTACTTCCGGTGGTGAGACCTCACACTGCTTGGGACCTAAAAGGCCCCATTGGGCCCATTCACTATTAGCGCCAATGGCGTATACAGGGCTGTCTCACCGAACTGATCTATTAGACGTTTCTGTCGTTTCACTTGCTCGACATTTTTTAAACTTTGTAATGGCATTATATTCCATCTGAACTCTGTATCTAAAATACTCTCAGCTCGACTGCCACTTCCGCTCACCAGCAGTCGACATCAACTTTGTTATTTGAAATGGAATGGTATATTTTAAATCAAATTTGAATTATTTCTAATCTACTAAGCATTAACTGATTAACAAAAAAGTTAAATCAAAATAAAAGAAGTGCAATAAAGCCCAATTAAAGTACTTTTTCCTCAAAATTTCACAAAAATTCCTCAAAACTCAAAAAAGAGACAAAAATTTAAATGAAATTTAAAGAAAGTTTTCAACATTTCTCAATATGTATCTAATTATATCACAATTTTGCAAAATACCTCTAAATAATTTAATAAATTTATCCGAACACAAATCTCTTTTTCCGTTTTAATACCAGGTTTGGTATGACAAAAAATTGAATTTTAAGCACTTTTTGAGGCGAAAAAAGCGCCAAATGAAGGCAGGACTGCTCCTAGACGATAAAACGTACGCACGGGGAGAAAAGAAAATTTGAATGAAACGAATTTGCTTCAAGTCAAAGAAAGATCGATGTTAAATAGTGGCAGACAAAGCTTTAGTTGCCGCAAACAAATTATTAAAACGCCAGTTAAGAGAACCGGCCAAACAAGTAACTTCAGACAAGTTCGTTCCTGGAAAACTAATTGAATGTATATAACACTGGTTTCAACACTTCAACACAAGATCGATTAGTAGACCAACTTATATGTTTGTATTGTTTGTAATATTACTGCACAGAGAGAAAAAACACTGAATGAAACGAATTTGCTTCAAGTTAAAGAAAGATCGATGTTAAATAGTGGCAGACAAAGCTTTAGTTGCCGCAGAGAAATTATTTCTTTGGTAAAATTTATTAAATTTAAAGCCATCGTATTTATATGAACTTAGTTAACTTAAATTCAATAACATAATATTTTCAAACGAAATAAACATTTTGTTTCAAGAACTCTACGTTCTTTATAAGCAAAAAAACTTTCTTTACTATGTGACAATTTAGTACTTGACTTAATAAAATTGAATGTTGATTTAAAAACTACAAATTTTGATATTATCAAATAGTATTTTAGTTTCAGTAGCGTGTAAATTACAAAATATTTATTAAATTTAAAAATATTTATTACGCCACTAGGCGGTGCGTGCGTCTAGGCGGGCTACTCACAAGGCGGTGCGCGGGCCTAGACGCTGCGTGGGCTTAGGCGGTGGTGGGCCTAGGCGGTCTATGGACCTAGGCGGTGCGTGGGCCTAGGCGGACACAATGGTCTACTAGTGAATTATACTATAACTGTAATGTCCTAATGCTTTCACTGACAATAGAATTGTACTTCGAGTGAGTTTTGTAATGAAGTTTGAGGTTAGAATTTCTCTAGTAACATTTTTGAAGAACAGCCGTTTTAGTAGATAATTATCATACATTCAATGAATTTGAAGTAGAAATTCCTATAAGTGTTAAGTGATGATTTTAATTTATTGCATCGATGAAGGTTTTTAACTTGAAAATACATATTAAGTGACGAATGTTAAAAGTATTGTAATCGACGGAAAATTTTTTTTCGGGATTTCAGAGGAAATACGCGATTTGGGGTCCCCTGAATCGATTGCAATGATTTC
Organism: Aphodius granarius; assembly: GCA_963971325.1. Lineage (NCBI taxonomy): Eukaryota > Metazoa > Arthropoda > Insecta > Coleoptera > Scarabaeidae > Aphodius > Aphodius granarius. The sequence continues at coordinate 15,208,333 of OZ020222.1, read as the reverse complement.
TGGAAAATGTATGTATGTATGTATGTATGTATGTATGTATGTGTGTGTGTGTGTATGTATGTCTGTGAACACGATATCGTCCAAGCGGAACAACGGATCGGGCTGAAATTTTGCATACTTATCTACAATTGCCGGGGGACGAACTGGATTCTTTTTGGCTACAATATAACAACCGGAAGTGGCAAATGTTACATGCGTCTTCTTCGAGATTTATACGATTTTGGCCAAACTAATATCAGCTCATCCTCCAGTGGTTTTAAATAACTATGCTAATTTACAGATTAATGAGATGCACGGTTTAGGCGCTATAGCATTTATAGAAGCGGCTTGACAGAATCCACAGCATTCGTCGCTGTGTTGCAAATTGTCAGATTTTGACAAACGTCAGTGCCACTGACATGACATGACATTAAATGTCCGAATAACAAATGTAATTCTGTCATAGAAACTGATTTTAGGTAGCGTCCAGAGATGGCTCTGGCCTTACTAAATTGAATAATTGCAAAAGTATTCAGACACTTCATTGAGCCAACGATGTAGTCGGAAAGTTGGCTGAGGGCCACCCCAGATATTTTATTTATTATTTGAGATATCTCGTCTCCAATGTAAAGAGTTATTGATAAACAATCGAATGAATGGGTTTTCGAGATATTTTGTAAATGTTCTCGATTACTAATCGATTCTGAGAATCGGTAAATAAACTAGAACACTTGCAAAATATCTCGAGAACCCATTCTTGAAATCATTTCATTACGGCCATTACTAGTTAAAATGTAATGTATACATTTATTAAAAAGAAGTGATAACAGGTTTTGTAATAATATGTATGTCAATAAAACAAAAATACAACTTAGAAAGTAAAGCATTAAATAATTCGAGTTACAGATACTAATTAATTGAAAAATCAAAATGTAAATCAAATTTTTATAAGGAAGCGGAAAGCATGTACTGTTCGGAAACTGTGGGCTGATAATTAAGTAAGCAAAATATGTTATAAAAACATGGTGAAGTATTCTAAGAAACCTCAATTAGAACCCAATAACCTAATTTTTTATTAGCCGTTAACTTTCCGACTACATCGTTGGCACAATGAAGAGTATGAACACTTTTGCAATTATTCAATTTAGTAAAACCAGAGCCATCTCTGGACGCTATGTAACATCAGTTTCTATGACAGAATTACATTTGTCATCCTGGCATTTAATGTCATGTCATGTCAGTGGCATTGACGTTTGTCAAAATCTGACACTTAGCAATACAGGCTATGGATTCTGTCAAACTGCTTCTAGAAACCCTTATAGCGCCTAAACCGGTTATCCCACTGATTTGCAAATTTGTATACATATTTAAAGTTACTGGATGGTTTGGCCAAAATCGGATAAATCCCCCACACACACAGACACGCACAGACACGCACAGACACGCACAGACAGACACACACAGACATAAGAAAGCTGTTGAGAAAAAAGGCATACTAATACATAAGAAGGTAGAGTTAATGACAACATAGTATGACTGACCTCTCCAGGGCACAGCTTTAGTTTCCTGGTACACTAATGCCCGATTGCGCCACTTTTCCTTAACTACTAAGCGTAACTTAAATAATATCAGTGTAGCTTATTTCATTGTACGTGAACATTAAGCAACGTTAAGCACCTAAGCTGCACATAAATTTAAGTCTCAAAACTCAATGGTTTAAGGTTTCAACTACATAAGCGTTTATAACCGTTCATCCATTTCTGTTTCGTTAATAACTTTATGTTAATGTTCACTTTTTGTATCTATTATATCCATTTTCTCTATTTTGCTTCTCAATTCTCATTTGTAAATGATTGTACAGCATTGTTATATGATTAATGTACAGTGTTTCGCGGTTTACTTGTTTCATCAATTATCAGGATATTTTTTCATTATGCTGAAATTTTTACTTTGAGACTAGTACTCTAGGAGGAAATATAAATGGTACGCGAAAATGCGCGTTTTGCGGTCCTCTGAATCCATTGCAATGATTTTCAGAAAATATTATGGGTATGTATGTATGTGGCCATTTTTGTATGGTACCGTACAACGCATCGGGTAGAAACTTGATGGATCAACAGGATTGCTTTTGGCCACAATTTGATAACCGGAACTGGCTAATGGTGCATGCGTTTCTTCAGTGACTGAATATGTGAACCAAATTACAGTTTAGTGGAATGAACGAATGCTGTAAGCGTTAATACACTGCACATGCAGGCTTAGTAACAATGGTTATGATGTGCAAATTTTAATAAGCCACTGTGTCGCCACTAACAGTTGATTGGGATCCAGAGTGACTGTGGTTTCTCGAAACTGAAGAATTGTAGAAAGTTAAACGCACCAATTTGTCAACGATATACAAACGTCAAACGTTTTAATTTTCCGACTGGTAAAAGTGGCTTGAGATTGTAGCGGGAATAAGCGTTTTGGGGTCTCCTGTCGATTGCAATGATTTTCTGATAAGTTGGGTGGGGACCAAACCGGATTTTTTTTATTTTGCAATTATATAGAATAAAATATTTCATTGCTAATCTAAATATTATATACAAAAACATTAATTATTGCCCTTCCTTAATCTTGCCCTTCCGAACAACAACTCCTTAGCTATAATAATTAGTATTGATTTACGTTTTGCACATAAATCAGGAAAAATGATGAAAATTGTTAATAAAATTACCAGAAAAATAAACGATGCCAAGTCGACTTCATACATAACGTTGCTAAGTGACTGAGTGACTTGTGCAATCGAAATAAGCAGAAGCCATACTTAAGTGGTTAGGACCGCGTAACTAAGATAGATATTTAAGAGAAAGTGCTGCAATCGGGCATTAACCACCTCGGTATAAATTTGGTATACATTTTGCGAATTACGAGGGGAAGAACTGAATTAGTTTTGGCGACAATCTGACAACCGAAGCGGTAAATGTTACAAGCGGCTTCTGAGGTATTCATCCTTTTTTGACCAAACAGATACCAGCTTATCCTCGTTTATTAAATGTTTAGGTTAGGGTCCTAGTCTAATTTAGAGTGGATGTGGCTTCACGAAAATGCATAATTGCAAAGGTGCTTAGATGAAACGTATCTTTAATAGCCAGGGGTTGAACTGGATTGTGTTTGGTGACAATGTGACCACCGGAACTGTTTTTTTTTAAATCTTAAAAAAACACGTTTTTGCACAAAAATTAAACAAAAATTTCCATAAAATCACCAGAAAAATAAACCTTCTGAAGTCGACTTCATTCATAAGTGTAACTTTTTAAAGGCCGCTTAGCGCACTTACAAGTTAGATAGATAGATAGGCTTTATTATGAAAACTGTTGTGGTGTACATAATTATTGAAGTACTAGTAGTCCACAGGCTGCCTAGCCGGCAGACCGCCTAGCCGGCAAACCGCCTAGACGGTAAACCGCTTGGCCCACGGACCGCCTACTCAACTGCCCGCCTAACCGGCAGACCGCTTAGACGGTATACCGCCTAGTCCACCAACCGCCTAACCCACAAACCGTCCGGCCCACTGTCCACCTACCCGGCAGACCGCTTAGACGGTTATAGATCCCATTCCGCATCGGAAGGGCAAAATATCGGAAAATGTTTGAAAAAAATTGAAAAGGGTTTTTGAAAATGATCGTGCGGGGCAGTGTGCGCTCCCAAGGGTCTGATTCTTAAAAAGAATATGAAAACATTGAGAAATGTTTGGATTTTCTGGGCATTTTTTTCCCGACCATTTTTCTGGCCAATGTGGTAAGTGAATAAAAAGGAACTTGAGTTGAGTAGGTCAGAGCTACGAAATTATAATTTTTGGAAATTTTTGAACAACTTTCAAGTTGGCTGTGTGCGTTTAAAAATATTAGAAAGAAACCTATACCAATCACCCAGGCGACTAACAAACTAAAGAACCAATCAACACATAAAGCACACAACCAACAACAAAACAAACCAATCGACCTGTTTGGTGTGGATTGTTTTTTTGTAATTTTTGTACATTTTGTATTCTTTTGAAAATATATTTAGGATGTTGTTTTATTTTTTGGGCAATTTTGGGACATAAGTTGGGGAAGAGACTTTGGTTGGATTTGGTTGGTCTTTCCACTTTTGGAATTTGAAGCAATTTTATTTTTTCTCTTTTGCAGAACAAAAAAAGGAGGAATATTTGTTGGAAAATAACCATTTTGCGCGATTTTTTAAAATTTCAGACAGTTTTGCAATTTATTTATTTTCTTGAAACATTGACACATTATGAATAATTTTGCGCATTTTAGACAACCCCTTAACCATTTTGAACAATTTCGTACATTCTTCCATTTGCTGCGTCTTTTTTTCAGTTTTCCATTCTTTCGAATTTTTGTCCAGTTTTAGGACATCTTAGCTCATAGCGGAAATTGGTTAGACAATTTTGCATTTTTTTATCTTTTAGAAATATTGACACAGTTTGTATAATTTTGCGCATTTTTGATAATCCCCATTTTTTTACAAATTTAAACATCTTGACACATTTGGACCAGTTTTTGAAAATAAATGAGTTTTTTTCAAAACTTACCTAGTTCTGGTAAAATTGGAGATATTGTGGATAATTTTGAATGATGCTTCACAAATTTTAATCACATTGCACAATTGTACAGTTTAGTCGATAGATTAAATAGTGGAAATTTTTTGAAAAGAAGTGATGCGAGGAGCATACGGGACTAACGTTGGGTTTCTTGATAATAATTTTCAAAACATTGAGACATTTTTTGGGCAATTTTTGGAGGTAAGGGGGTAAAATGGGACTTGGGTCGAGTAGAATTTTTAATCATTTTTAAATTTTTTTTTTAAAATTGTAATAAAAAACATTACCAACCACCAAACCAAGCCACCATCCAAACAATAAAACACTCAGCCAAACAACTAACCATAAAACAAACCAACCAACAGGTAGAGTTTGTTTATTGCTTTATTTTTAAAAGTTTTTTTAGACATTTTTGTTAATTCTTAGATATGCTGAGCAATTTAAGGAAATTTTGAGAAATTTGTTGAGCAATGTTTAGATTTTTCTCTAGTTTAGAGTGTAATAGGAGAAACGACTTGGGTTGGATTTAGATTTATTGAGAAATTTTTGGCAATTTGCTTTAAGCCTTTTTTTGGGAGGTAAGACATGGGGGAAGAGACTTGTTTATGGTTGGGTTCTGTTGAATTTTTGGAATCTATAGCCTTTATATTTTTCTACTTTCTTTTATGAGAAAGGGAAATCCCTCTACCGAATCGACTTAGCATAGTCGTTTACTTGTGGCTGTTTGTGCAGCAACTGTTGCAGTTACACTAGGGTTGCCATATTTGTTCAGGCGACGACCGGGACATCCGACAGAAAAAGGTTCGTTAGGAAAGAAAAATCTGAATCAGCTTAAAAAAAACTTTAATTCCAAAAATCAAAATACATTCTTAGTTAGAAAAATAAATGGTAATATAAAACAAAATCTAAATAATACTTTTAGTACTTATCTGCTCTCCTGACCTGTTTCAGTAGTTCACCTTGCCCTTTGACGTATTTATAGAATTCAGAGCATGTCATATTATAGTTCAATTTGCATTGAATAATCGTTTCAACAGTACCTACTTGAAGGCGATTTCGTTCTTTGCTCCACTGGGAAGCTATCAAGGAGAATACTCGCTCAACACCTGCATTGTGGCCAGGGATGGCATATAAATATTGGCACACCAGAATTAAATTCATTTTCCTTTCCAACACGTTCGTTTTCTCAAAGAAGTACACCCATTTATCGTGCATGCTTTTTGATGTCCAAAGCTCATCCTCTTTTCGCATGTCAATAAAATTTTTTAAATATAATACTTCTTCAAAACAACTGTCCGCTATAATCACATCCTTTTCACGTAAGTAAGCTACTGTGTTTTCAACGTCCTGCCATTGTGGTGCTTCGGTAAGGGTCATCCATGAAAATATTCCAAATTTTGACAAAGGACGACTCCACTGTTGTAAGTATTCTGTAGCCGTTTTGTAGTATTGGTCGACTTCTTCATTAAAAGATGCAATCAAATCCAAATACCGAGAATCGTTTTTTATTTTATCAAATTCCTTTTTAGTTTGAATTCCCAAAAACTTTTCTTGAGCTCTTTGCGATAATGTTTCTTCAAGGTTATCTATTAGCCCTTTCACTTCTATTATCGTAATAAACTTTTTTTCTATTTGCTTTATTTGATTTTCAAACAAAAACGATTGACTTCGTAAAAACATAAAGTAAACTAGCGACAAAGGATGATTAAAGAATTCGACGAGCATCTTCGGTGGTTTGCTTTCTGTGCGAAAGAATTCTTTCAATGGATCCCACAGTTTTAAAATGCGATCAATAGCGGGCAACAATGACAACCACCTGGTTCTTGAGTGCGATTGTAAATTACCATATGTTATATCAGCATCTTCACAAAAGGATTTCAAACGTTCATTTCGTACTGTATATATCGAAAAATATTTGTAAATTTTTAGCGCTATAGACTCCACGTCGATAGAAAGTACATCAGCAGATGTGGAGGCTGCATTGTGCAAGATGTGCGCTGGACACCCAATACCTTCTATATCTTTTGACAGTAACGATTTCAATTTGAAATAAACATTGTTAATTCCATGTCTCTCTCGACCTCCAAAATTTGTATTGGTATTGTCTGCACTGTAAGCTATCATCTTTTTCAATGGTATATTTAGATTATTTAGTGTATTTATGCAATATGTAACAATAGTCTCGGAAGTCTCATTTTCTAAAGACCCAAGCTTAATCAACTTTAACTGCATACCTTTAATATAAGAAAAAAAAGTTTTCTCATTTAAAAGTCAAATTCCTATGAAGAAAACTTACCTTCTTTTTCCGAAAAATACTGTATAAGAAGAGGAAACAATTTCTCACAGTTGTGATTGCTGGCATCGGTGAGAATTCCATAATAATATCTTTCTTTATTAAATGAATTGAGTGTGGTGCCAATATGTTTTTTATTATTGCTGTTGCCTTAGATCTTGCAGTTGACTGCTTTGCAGCAATTTTAGAATCGCAATACATGGTTGCGTTTAATTTTGTATTACAGTCCAAAGAATTAAACGACTGATGATGGTTAACAACCTTATACGCAGTTGTCAATTCTGCTGCACACACTAAAATGTCTTCTGGAGTGTTTTCTTCGACGAAGAATGCCGAAATATTTCGTGAAGTTGAAGCCGCCGATGCTGTCGTCTTATGCTTGTTGGATTTGATGTGATCAATTATCGATGTCTTTCCGCTGTGACTCACAGAAACATAAATGCCGCAGATTATACACTGTGCTTCAAATTCATTTCGGCCCTTTTTAATAAATGACCATTCTTTTGTAAAATCGTCTGAGAAATGACACTTGCGTTTAGGCATGGCCTTGAAGAAACAATTCGTCGCTTAAAATCGGTGCACTCACAACTTTCGTAAATTATAGACCTAACCACGTAGGTAGAAAATGTAAAGAAACGAAAAGCAACGAATGTGCTCGAAGTGCGATGATCGCTTCTAGGTAGGGCTCGGCGAAAGCGCTGTTTTACCGGCAGACTAACGTCGTAGAGGTTTCTATGCACAAAAGAGAGACAGCCGACCAAGATTGTTTGAGCATTACTCTCCCCGTGTTATACTCGACTAACTGCGCTCAAGAATTGTCAAATCTGGTCAAAACGTAACCGCGGCAAAAATATAATGAATAATTATAGAACAAAATATCTTTTTTGTTTAGTAACCGGGACATTTAACAGGTCAACCGGGACACCGGGACAAATTTGTTCAAAAGGGGACATGTCCCGGTAAACCGGGACGTATGGCAACCCTAAGTTACACACTCATATTGATTTTGTAATACCGCCATAAGTGTAAAACACAATTCTCTCAAATTATTAGTTTTCCTGATTAAATTCCAAGGCAATAGTGTACTAAGACAATAACTTGTCTATAACTTAAAACTAATGTTTTTTGAGTTTTTGCTGCGTGCTAATTTGAACAATGATTGTGAACACCTGTATGCAAAGTAATGTTCTTTTGTATGATATTGTTAGAAGGGTTTGGATTTAATGGAGTTTATGCATATCAAATTAAACGCGCTTAGAAAACCTCACAAAATAAATTTTCTGAAAGTACAGTTTTTAAACAAAACAACATGTAACTAACAAACAATTCATCTGCACAATAAGCTTTCCATGTCGATCCATGTTGAAGATCATACTGTATCCAGGACGTGCCGGTTTCTCATTAATATTGAATTTTGATTTAAAAACGACTATATACATTAATGTAAATACACGAAAGCCAAGGTAATTATACTATATTACTATATATTTTAATTTAAATCAGACAATTTGTAAACTACCAAAAAAAAATAACACCCTTATACACAATTATTTAATTTAAAAACACAAAAGTTACACACATATAACAGTATATAAGTATATAACAGTATGATATAGAAGACAATTTAAAAGTAACATTTTTTATGTGACATTTCTTAATAAATATTTCTAAACAAACACTTCTAACAATCAAAACGGCATCCAATATACAAAAAATAACGGTTTATAAATTATGTAATATACCTACCTAAGCAATATTATCTTTTTATCACTTTGGACAGTTTTGGCCAATTCTTAATCATTTTTGACCGTTTTAAATAATTTTAAATAATCATAGACAATTCTTAGATAATTTAGAACAATTTTGGCTATTTTGGGTTATTTTAGTCAACCTCCAACGATTTTAAACATTAATATTTTTTTTGGACATATCAGCAACGGTATCTAACCTGAAGCAAAATACGACTGTTTATAACTTACACTCCGGTTTAGAGTGCTTTCTTCCTTAAGCTTCCATTGTAATACTTTAGTTAGTACTTCTCCGCTAATACATCTTTTTGGCACATTTTATGGAAAACAGCCCGCAAATAAAATGAATATCTGCAAGAACACATTATTTAGCACAACTGGCACATACAAAAATGGAGTATGTACTCACCTGACACAAAACCCTCTCAATCGAAACGTTACCCGCTAACGTTATCGAACATATAAATATATGTACACCTATAAATTTGCATGTCATCGAAGCTGACGATCGAGGACAGTTGTCATTTTGGCGTTAATGTAAGTCAGCTCTGAGCTCACAACCAAAGAAACACCGCAATAATGCACATTTTGTGACATATACATTTTCTTGTCGGGTTAAACATTCTGCGTGGAGATAGTCGTTGAATTTTAAAATCTTTTTTATATTATTAGAGTTTCAGCCACCTTCTGTCACAAACAGCACGTAATCCGATGTGATGTACGATTGCTTCAAGAATGCAATTAATCCTTCCTTAGTGCGACACTTGCTTCTCTCGCATTGCTTGTTTTGGAAACCTTGTTTTTGCTCGGGGTGGCTCGCCCGGTTTCCAAAGCACAAATTTGACAGTAAATAATCATTTGACGTTCGATGACACCGATCGACATAACCATGACATAACGGAAGTAAGGGAACTGTCACTTTGCGGCTACTCGAGCTCCGATTGGCTAATCGCGGCCGACCTGTGACGTCACATCCGACGGCCATCTTTTCGCGCGAAAAGTCCGCGACCCCCTTGCGACGCAAATTAGGGGTGCTAGAACGATATGGGTGCCCTCCGATTTACATTCATTAACCGCTACGATTCTCGGCGCAAATTTTGACGTACGCGTTGTCGCGATCGGTCGCGCGCCCGCGGAGGAGATAGCGTTCGAAATGCAGCCTGCAAATTTGAGTTCGCATTTATGTAATATAAGATAAAATAAAGGTGCATATAAAAATGAACATACATAACACAATCACCCGCAATGATAGCTCCACAATCGGTCAAATAAATACATATATAATAAGAATACAAATATAATATAATACAAAAATAAACAATATATTGCAGGTATCTCCTATCCGGGACGAGAAATCAGCATTGCTAAATTCATTAAGAAAAATGCTCTTCGAGCGGGTAGTAAACTGTGTCCAGAAGCAGGTCTCGCAAGCCCTTCCTGAAAAGTATCACGTTTTGCATCTGTTTCAAATGAGTTGGTAATTTATTAAACATTTTTACTCCAGTAAACTGTAGGGAGTGGTAAAACTTCGCACACTTCAAACACACGGACCATACACACATACCGTCATACACACCTCAAAAATGAACGAAGTGAGGCCTACAACTCTCTCTCTGTCCAACCCTCACGATGGATCTTATAGTCCACTTCCCTGGCAGAACAGAATCCCCAGAATGCAATTGCATATCTCAGCAAGCTGCCGAAATAAGCGTGGTAGTCATTAATTGCCGCGACCTCACCCAGCTCTCTGGCGACCGCACGGATACCGTAGTGCGCCCTACTAAGTTTCGATAGCAGCTTATGAATATGGGATGCCCATGTCAACGACTGATTCAAGGTTACCCCCAAAAACCTGGTGCTCTCTAAAAACTGCAGCTGGGCACCTCCAAAAAGCAGCGACCCTACCCCCAGCCACTCCCTGAAATTCAAGAAACACACTGCCGCTGTCTTGGACACGTTCAGCACAAGTCCATTCGATGAAAACCAATGACGCATCCGCTCAGGATCATCATTTACTTTGCTGACTAGCAATAACTCATCTGCATCCGACCAGACAATGCTTGCATCGTCCGCGAACAAAGCAACTTTACACTCCATTAAAAAGCGAAGCAATACGAGTAAATCGGCCATCAACCGACACACACTGATGCCCACCGTGCAGACAGATCTGACATACCAGTCGAAATGAACATCTCTAACACCAATAGAGTTTAGTTTAGTCAAAAGCTTCCCATGATTCATACAGTGGAAGGCTTTTTTAATGTCACAAAAGACCGCCGTGTGTCCACTGTAGTTAATTCCGTTGTAAACCTCACTCATGACACTGCAAATCGCTTCTGCGGTAGAGAGACCCGAACGAAATTCGAACTGCGCACTGCTTAGTATTTTTTTCTCTACACAGAAACTCGGTAAGCTGGTTCTTAAATATCGTTTCCACAATCTTGGACACCGCAGGCAATAGCGAGATGGGCAGATAATTACCGTCATTTTTGTCCCCTGCTTTATATATTGGCATTATTTTAGCCAGCTTTAAGCAGTCAGGATATATACCCTTCATAAACGAATCATTGATCAATTTAGCCAGTGTTTCGCGGACACTGAGAGGCAAAGTCTTGAGTACTCTCGTTGTCAACCGATCATAGCCAGCTAAATTTTTATTTTTCAAATTATTTATAATTTATAACGCAATCCATGTCGGACAATGAGATCAGAGAGAGAACGAAGCTACTTCGGCCAACTCTAACCCTACCGTCCGAGTCAACATTTATGGGACCAGCACCGGCGACAATACCAGCCACAGTATGTATTAAAGAAATGATCACTAAACACCGACGACAGTCTTTGGAGCTCTTCCACAATTTTCCAAGACTCTATAATGACATTATCGGACTCGGTAAATGAAATAACCGTCTTCAAGGTTGACTTATAATTAAACACACTTACGGCAACACTTATAATTATTAAAAAATGGGCACGAGAAATATTTACGCATGTAGAGTAAACTACGCTCGTTCTTACAGTTCCCCTTAGTTAGCCACCCCTTCACTGGAACCGCTATATTATAAGCTCTAGTAATTTTATTGACAAAGTCATGAAACCTATCTTTAGCCATCCCCGAGACCCGAAAGTCCGTGCGTTCACACAATTCAACAGACCTTCTCGTTTCCTGGTTGAAATCGGACGACTAGAGATCGTGATCAGAAAGACCAGTTGACCAGACCGCGACGCGACGGCGGTTTCCACTCTTTCACTTAGATGTTCATGATCCTTTTGATGTTAAATTTCACAAATAGAAGACGCAGCCCTGACGTTGTTTCACGCGTATAATTAATATTAAAATTCACACAGAGAATAACAGTCGATGAGAGTGGGATGGAATCCAGCAACCCATACATCTTCCCTAGAAACACCGGAACATCCTGTATATCCGTTGCCGGCGAACGATAGATACAACAAAGATAGGATTTTATGATAAGCAAGTATATCAACAAACATTCAAATAGTTTCTCTTCGATGAGATGACCTTGATAATTTACCACCTTAAAGTCTAACCCGGAAATCTAGAACTTAGTCTAACCCAGATTTAACAAAGGTCATTGTTTCACCCCTCCTTGGCAGCGTATGAGCCAGAGCATAACCGTCTATGCTTACTGCATAATCGTCTGCATCCAGCCAATGTTTAGTGAAATACAATATATCAGGGTGCATACACTCTTCAAGCAATGATTGCATCTCGTCCAAGACACCTCGAATACCATGCACATTTAAAACAAGACATTTAAAAACCATAAAAAATCGGATGGTAAGAAAGAAGTCGCTTCATCAGTAAGGCTCTGACTACTAACGCTAATGCTTTCGGGCTTTTGACGCAAACCCACATTCTCACGAATGAACCGCAAGTTACTTATATTATTAGTATTAGAAAAAACTCACTATGCCGCGAAGTATCATTTAAAAAGAAGTGCTGCAATCGGGCATAAAACATGTAATTGCTGCGAAAAAAACTAGAAGGTTATTTTTTGTACTTAATTGAATACGTAGTGAAACATGACGTGCATACCCGTGCGATACTATGATTATTTGCCGACAAAATGTTTACTATCGACATTAATCATTAAGGAATCGCTGATATATACTTCTCATTCGTCACCTTATCTTCTGAGCGTTGACAATTAAAGTACAACCACATTTATAAAAAATATTTTAATCATCAAATCTCAAAATTACTGTCAATACTATTAGGCGATAACGACATCGGTCTGTTGTTCGATCCAATTAAGGTAAGCAGTAACCCTGGTGAATGCAGATGGCCAGTTCACTTCACAGCCAAGTGAAATGCCGAAAGAGACGATACCAACTTGCTTGCCATCAGCAAGCAATGGGCCACCACTATCACCACTGCAGGAACCAATACCGCCATTGCCGTTGGTGCAAATGTGGCCATCAGTAATGTACGAACCGTACGAGTTATAACACTGCATGTTTGTGATTACATCAGCAAAGACATATCGCAACACCGGGCTGATGCCAGTTGCCATGTCAGAATCACGTCCCCATCCACTGATCCTAGCAGAGACTCCAGTAAAGTCATTCTGTTGATCTGCCCATGATGGAAGAGCGATGAGTTGTATATTTTCTGAAAAGAGATGTGATTATTACACTTGAAAGGCTTAAAGCGGCGATGGCTTACCGTTGAGTTCTACTGGGCTGGGTAATTGGATAACGGCGATATCATTTTCTAAAGTGCCAGCGTTCCAACCTGGATGGATGGTAAAAGTCGTAGATGTTACACGGACCTGTGTGGCTTCATTGTCGTTGATACGATGAGCACCAAGTCTTACTTGAACGCTGGTACCACTGCAAGATAAAATCCACTTAAGTAGTTGAAGACGGCATATTTAACAACATTTTTTTTGGTTGAAACTAATTTCTTATTATTGTTGTATTGACACCCTCGAGTTTGTTTTACATTCACATTTATGGAATTATTCCTTTTAATATTTTTTTTTCATAGCGATTTTATTACGGTACACAATTCCACAACAAAATGATGGAAATATTTAACCTTTCCCTAAAATTCTTGCAGCGATATTGCTTTGACAAAGTATGAAATGTCAAAAAATCTCTTCTTTCTGCAGTGGAACAAACATGACAAAATATTTTATTTTTGTTTATAACAGACACGTATAGATTGGAGGAATGGATCCTCGTATAACAGCCCGATCCGTTGCACGGTTTGGACGCTATCTTCCTTGCAGATATACACACATACACACATACACACATACACACATACACACATACACACATACACACATACACACATACACACATACACACATACACACATACACACATACACACATACACACATACACACATACACACATACACACATACACACATACACACATACACACATACACACATACACACATACACACATACACACATACACACATACACACATACATACACACATACACACATACACACATACACACATACACACATACACACATACACACATACACACATACACACATACACACATACACACATACACACATACACACATACACACATACACACATACACACATACACACATACACACATACACACATACACACATACACACATACACACATACACACATACACACATACACACATACACACATACACACATACACACATACACATTTTCCAGAAATCATTACAATCGATTCAGGGGGCCTTTATTTCCGTCAATTGCACCTTCTACTTCCTTCTACGGTACTAGTCGGAATTTAAAAATCAGTAATTAATTTTTGCAGATTTCCTAAGGATTTTTCCACAAAAAATATTGGCTTAAGCCAGTGGAAAGCGTATTTTTCTGTATTACTTCTTACAACAACAATACCGGACAGTATAAAAAAGTAAAATCTATAATAACGAAATGATTTATAAACTTCAATCAAGTTACATATTTTTATTGCCATTAACATGAAATACTGTTCTACAGTTTTAACATTTGCATAAAATAAAATTAAATAGACGAAATATCTGATAACGTGCTGTTCACTTACCTTGTACATAGATCTTATCTTGTACATAGATCATAGGTCACCGTTTAGACTTTTTTAGACAAAAAGAGGTTTTATTTCTTATCAGAACAATTCTTATCAAATATTTGAAAAATTCATGAATAACATAAAGCATGTGTCAATACTGTATAATGTAAATCTCGGAAACGTCAACTTACCCATCAAGGCAGTGAGCAGCGGTTAGCACATATCTCTGGGAGATCAAGGAGCCACCACAGAAGAAGGTGCCGCCGGTGGCAGTGATGAGAAGACCAACCTGGTATGGAATGGAGTTTGGAACAGCTTCATAGCCACCTACGATTTTTTGACTAGGTAATTTGTAGTATTCTTCTGGAAGTTCAGGAAGAATATGTCGCGGCATAACTTTGGACCAGTCAACGTCATCGTAAGCCTAATTAAGAGATTTCAGTTATTTTTTGGAAATATAATTTTCTCTATATATCATACCTGAGTTAGGGCCACTAGGGCTAATGCACACACAATTAGTTTCATGGTGACCTCTTCTGTGTCTTGTTTAGGCGAAATGAAGATATTTATAGAAGACGAAGATAAAATCAGTTGCGAGATGTCCTTACTGGTTCAGATAGTACATATTGATAAGGGGTTTCATCTTACATTATTACATATCATTTGGATTTTAATCTATGTTTTCATTCTCCTTTTTTTAAGAAGTTGGGGATTATCTGGAGATGGAATGATAATTTTGAAGCTGGTTTCGTCAGTCTGATTGTAGATCTAAACGTCGATTGGAATCATAAGGACTGATTGCCCAAGTATTATTAAATCATTTTTAGTTGTGGAGTTCTACATTTCAACAACGAAAACCCAAAAACATAAATGTTAAAATATACATTCGAGATTCCAGTTTTGAATCACGTGGCTTTGGTAATATAGAAATGAAAATATGCCCTAAAAACTGAAAATATGCTCTAATGCCCGTTTGTCCCGTGTGTGTTATGAATGGCTTAAATATGATGTCGTACTTATGTCATCAATTTTATAAACTAGTTAAGATCATGTCAAAATGATATAAAAATATAAGCTTAGTTGTGATTGGTTGATTGTGGTGTAGACATACAGTGCACAAAAAAATGTCGATTTTAGATGTTGTAATCTAAATTTACACCTTCATTGTGTATCAGTAGTATATTATGAGGAGAAGTTAAAACTAGAAAGAGAAGCGTTTGAGGCAAAAGTTGAAAGCGATAAGCAAAAATTAATAGAGAAAAGAAGAACAAATGATATTAACGTAGGAAAAAATAGGTTACTAAAAATTTTTTCGAAAAAATTGTTAGCGTTCCTTTGGAATTTCTTTAGATAATTTCCCACTCTTAAGGTGTTCCCCGATGCTACATCGGCATTACTTGGTGTCCCTATACCTTCAGTTATTCCGTAACTTAGTTTGTGAACAAGATCCATACTACATTATGTCGCAACGGATACATTTGTCGTTGTGAGAATGAATTTCATTAAAGCACTGGTCAACTGCACCTTGATGGGTGTGTGACGGACTTAAGTTTGCGTATGCAAGTTACAAAGCACGATGTACATACCATCTGGGGAATATCTTTCATTAATAAATATTCTGTTATTTATATAAAAGTATTAACTTATTTTATTTAGAGCAACTATGGAAGTTTATTTTTGTTGTTTTCACTATAATTATAGTATTTTCTATCTAACAGTCACATTAAGGCTGCGGCTACGATACAAGCAACAATACTCCTGGCGTTGCTTATATTATAGCCAGCCTGCCGCTCACCGATTGTATTGTAGCCGCAGCCTTGGGAATGTTAAATTTATTTTACGTACCTGCTAAGTATTAAGAATGTTGTTTTCTGTTTTGAACTGTTGTGATACTTTATTTTTTTTTAATAAATAAAACATATAAAAAAATTGTTTTATTATAACCTATTCAGAACATTTATTGCTACAAAATTTCTACGCTGTATTCCATCTGCATTATCGATTTCATCCTCATCATTGCCTGCATTGTCTGGAACTTCTATCGCAGTGTCCTCTTCAGCATCACCTAAAATTGTTATTTCACCATCTACTGCAAAGTTGTGCAGAACACAACAAGCTCTTATGAAGTTGGTAATGAGTGAAATATCTTTCAGTTTCAGATGGAATAATTGTCTAAATCTTTGTTTTAATAAACCAAAGCAGTGCTCAATAACGTATCTATTAGAAGACAATTGTTTGTTAAAATTGACTTGAATAGCAGTCAGCTGACCTCTATCTTTACAGGGAGTCAGCAAATTCCACTGGCATGGATAAGCACTGTCACCCAAGATGTAAAAATCTCCACATTTTTTTTCCAATATTATGTTATCATGAACGGACCGTGGATAGCCCACAAAAATGTCCCTGATTTTTCGATTGTGATCACAAACAACTTGCATCTACAATATTCTTTATGTAATAGATATACTGTGGCATGGGACGTTAAATTGTGTGGATATAACAAATTTAATGGCATGTGGCGTATAAATAAATAAATGCTGAATCCAAATGTGTATAATAACTAATTACAAAGGTACCCATGTAATCCAACGTTCAGTGAGACACACCATATAGGTGTTAAAAAATAATACGCTTCTTACCTGAAAAGAAAAATAATGTTGCCTATTGTAATAGGAGTCAGGATCATTCTTTGTTTTGTCTATTTGAATATGAGAGCCATCGATAGCCCCAATTACTCCAGGGAATCCGTTTAGTCGAAAATGCCTCTCAATAACACTCCTCTCCGTTTCAGAAGGCCACTGTATCACTTCATTCGATAAATTGCTGATGAAATACACCATTCTCTGGATGACTACGTACAGCGTGCTTATCGTGATGTTAAACCTATCGGCTACATTTCGATACGAAGCGGTTTGATGACCAGCAAACCATAGAAATACTAACATATGTTGCATTTCATTCAACTTGCCATTGCCTCCAGCTTGATAATTATAGTATTCGCTAGCTTTGAATCGTTTTGCTAATTCTTCTGTTACCTCCCTTTTCAACCGAAAATGCTCCACAAATTCTACTTCACTATATTGAGGTATTGTTATTTCAAAATATTCTGTATTCTTAAGTCTGATTCTGACAGGTAGGTCAAGCCATTCCAGGTCATCATCACTTGATGAGGAAGCATCCGACATGATTTTGTATATATTATTATGAATTCAGCAAGATGGTGATGATTATATATATATATATATATATATATATATATATATATATATATATAATATAATCATTGGCACAATATATGATTTCAACACTATACCACAAAACACAAGGCGCAAAAGTTTGGTTATGTGCTTACTGTTGACATTCAATACGAAGGTGAAACAAGGAGAAAAAACCTACTACGCATGGCAGTAAAAGTGCAGCAAAACAATTCCTTGAAAATCCGCAAACTTTAATAACTGTGCGTAAACTATTTCCAACTAATCCTGGTTTCTGCTCGAACAGCTGACTACCCAGTCGGAAAAGTTAGAATCCAGGACTTATTTGCTGCTCGAACACCACTAGAGCAATGCGCATGCGTCTCCCAATTTACAGACTGGTTTCGCTGCTGCTCGAACAAACCTATAATAACTTACTGCTGCTCGAACAAAGCTAATACTGTTTATTTTAGAATAAAATATTTCGCAATATTACTAGAACAATGTTGCCAACGTCAGTAGGTAATGCTTAAGTTAGGAAATTGAATTTTTATTTGATCATTGCATTTTATTCCAAACACAATATAGGTACAAAATGGATTTAACTACCTCGATGGTGCATTAATATTACAAATCAAATATTTAGAAAATATACACATTAAAATCCACAATAAATATGCATTAAAAAGCCAATATAGGCGCTAAAACAATGCAAATATGTAAATAATTATCAAAATATGCAGTTATATCGAATTTTGGCAGAATATGCTAACATATGCCGTAACAAATATATCTTGAAATGTTTGGCTTTCTCTGAAACACGTTTATATCTAACCAGTTTCATGCTAGGACCAGAAGATATGCATACTTTTGGTTATGCTAAAAAAGGTGTTTAGAATGTAAAACTTCACATTTTATGAATTTATAAGAAATAGTTAATATTCTGCAAATGAAAAAGATCGGCGTGACCTCCACCCCACCATCTCACTAAAATTATTGACAAATGGGTCTAAACACTTTTGCTATTATATAATTTCGTGAAACCACAGCCACTTTAGATCCCAAGCTAACCTAGAATAACATTTAATGTCATGTCATGTCATTGGCCACCGACGTTTATCAAAATCTGACAATTGGAAACCACAGCGATGAAGACTGTGGATTCTGACAGACTGCTTCTATAAGCAGTCTGTCGCATATAGCGTCTTAACCGCTCATGCAAATGATCTGTAAATTGGTACACACATGAAATTCGCTGGAGATCTCAATTTGGTCAAAATCGGATGAATCCCTAAGACAACGCATGTAACATTTGCCATTTCTGGTTGTGAAATTATGGCCAAAAACAATGCAGTTCGTCCTCTGTTAATTCCAAATACGTGTTCCGTATCCCAAATTCAGCACAATCGGTTGTTCCGTTTGGATGCTATCGTATTCACAGACATACGTACACACCCACGACCCACATACATTATCCAGAAATAATTGCAATGGATTCAGTGAATCCCAAAACGTGTATTTCTGCTGAAATTCCGTTTCTTGTCGATTACAGTGCTTTCCTTCTAAAAATTGTTCCTTACGCCTGTTTTTTGGCAACAATTCGACAACCGGAAGTGGCAACTGTTACATGCATCTTCTTAGGAATTAATCCGATTTTACCCTAACTGATATCTGTTCATCCTCCAATGACATTAAATAGGTACACCAAATTACAGATCAGTGGGATGGATGGTTTACGCGCTATAGGAGTTTATAGAAGCACTTTGACAGAATCCACAGCCTTCGTCACTGTGTTGCGAATTTTGACAAACGCCAGTGCCACTGGCATGCCATGACATTAAATGTCAGCATGACGAATGTCATTCTGTCATAGATAGATAACTGATGTTAGATATGGTCCAGAGTGGCTCTGTTTTAACAAAATTGAATAATTGCAAAACTGTTCAGACACTTTAGTGTGCCAATTATGTAGTCGGAAAGTTGGGTGAGGGCCAGCCCAGTTATTTATTTTTGTCTTGATCGAGTTGAAAATTAGATAATTTGTTTGCCCACCCGGTATTATATACCCGTAACGAGCAGGCTTATGGATGTAGCCAAGGTTAGCATACTCAACAGGGGAGCATTGCGTATTCTGTCTAGTGACGGGCATGGATCATTAAAAGCACTTACCCTCTGGTCTTCAAGGGCTGGACAATTACATAAAATGTGTCTTACCGTCTCTTCCTCTTGCTTACATGCCCGGCAGAAGAACGTATCGCTTTATTCCACACTAAAAAATTTCAGAGCAGTGGATGTTATGGAGTAATATTTTGCTGGATTGTCTGATAGTGGGGAGCGCCCTGTTTTGAGTTATTTATTTCGATATAGCAGTGGTAAATGTACTTACTTCTAGCAATAATGTTAAAGTTTAAATGAGGTCCGACAATCTATTTCGGAAAGCGCTTTGTGACAGCTCTTGGGCTGCGTAATCGGGCTTGCAGCCTTAAAACTACTCGATTGAAAACTGAGATCAGGTGTAGAAATCATATCGTTTGTTTGTGGCAAAAATTGCATGTGCACTATGTCAATTTACATAATAAAAGATTTCTTCAAATGCAACGTAACACTAACAGTAATTCTCAACGTCAGTCCAACTTAGAAAGGAGGTGATTGTCTCTGAATAAAGAATGTAGCAGAACTAAAAGCTCTTTCAGGAAAGATTATTTATTTTTTGATGGTCGGTACTTCAATAATAAACAGATTTGTGAATATTTTATTATGAAAAAGAAACTCTATTTTTCAATAAGTTTTTGGTGTTGATGACTATTCTTCGGGATACTTTGAGGTACCCAAAAGAACAGTCATAAGCGCTCAAATAAGCAGAGCGAAGCAGTTTCTCGTAAGGGCAAGTCGACCAAGATCACCTTCTAAAATCAAAAAGTATTTATTCCAATTTGTCCATATAGGGAGGTAAAATGTAAAGGTAATAAGACAGTAATGGTGGATCTTTTGTCCTCTCTAACTCGACCGAAAACAGCAGTCAATTGTCCAAAGAGCGCAGTTTGTCCTTGTCTTGTTCGGTTCGACACCGCTTAGATAGGCTTAGGTAGAGGTCAGTAAATCCGCCCTTTGGGACACGATGGTTAATGCATAAACAATCGGGTAATCAATTCTATAGGAGGATGGTGTTGTTATATATAGAGTTATACATGTAGGTGATTTCGATGATACATGGAGGTGATCAGGAGGTTAACTAAGATTGACAGGTCGAACGGAAATTGAGGAAATTAAAAAAGTACTGGACATTTTTTAAGAATTTTCTATTTATTACAGCACCTTTCAACTTTTAACAACATGCAAATTAAACATTTTAACAACTATTAGCTTATTGTCACATCGGAATGGTTTTGGATCCACTCTAAGTACGAAGTTATCCTGGTGTAAGCAGTTGGTGCGCCTGTCTGACAACCTGCTGAACTGCCAAAAGAAATAATACCAACCTATAACAAAAAGATTCGTTCAGAATATTATTGATTATTTTAGAAAAATTTGGAAATGGGTATCACTATAGAAGAAGTAAGTATATTTACAACACGAGTGACGGTAAAAACTCAAGTAAAACATCTTTGATCAATAGGAAACGTTAAAAACTAAGTACGTTAAAAATTATTAAAGAGAATCGAGTAATATGACATGAGAATTTCACCTAGCCAAATCTGATTATCCCTCAATTTGTATGCACTCGTACCTGTTTCACCCTATATGTGACACTGGACAATAAAACCTGTGTATGGGTGAAACACATACTGTACACAAGGTGATTCCTTGCTATCATAAAGTTAAATAAACTAAAGATAATAATATAATTTAACTTACTAGAGTGCGACTAACTACCAATGGGCCTCCAGAATCGCCACCGCAAGATCCTACTCCATCAACACCGCTCGTGCAAATATGCCCTCCAGTAATGTACGTTCCATAGTACAGTACGCAGTTCACGTTAGAAATAATGATAGCCTCCACTGATCTCAGAACTGAACTTATTGTACCGGCGCTGTCAGAATCTCTCCCCCATCCACTTATAAGGCCCCATTCGCCGACAAATGTCTGATCCGCATCTGCACGTGATGGCAAACCAACTGGACCAATGTTTACTGCAAGACAATGGTTTTAAGATAATGAGTCACTAGCGATGCATACTTAAGGCCTCCCCTAACTGTCCTATACCAGTTGAATGTTCATGTCCTCAGCGGTTAGTGAAGGCCTTTAACGAGGTAAATAACACAGTTATATAAAATATATTTACCACTTCCGACTGCTGATGGTAACTCGATAGTTGCAATATCATTTACCAGATGAACGTTATCCCATTGAGAATGAATATTGAACTTCGTGCTTGTGAGTCGAATTTGAGTGACTTCGTCTTCGTCGAAAATGTTATGTGCGCCTAGTCTAACTTCAATGCTCGAAGCCCTAAATTTTAATAATAAATAGTACCTACATATATTATTTTTAAAAATTTCTCTTACCCTTCTATACAACTCGCAGCAGTTAAAACAAACTTTGTCGATATCAAACTACCACCACAAAAATAAGTGCCAGTTGGTTTAGTCACAAATAACCCAGCCATCCATGGCAGCGAATGCGGAATGGCTTCATTTCCTCCCACAATTTTTTGTCCTATGGAGAATAATTCAGGATTTTCAAGATTTACGTGAGATCCTGACGCCTACGAAATAATCAAAAAGATCATCTAACATTACGTAAAGCAAGACATTTTCTTACCTTTCCAAAAATCACTACAAATGTTATAAGGATTACCGACTTCATTGTATCTTGACACATTTGCGCGAGATTTGATAGGCTTTATTTGTGGATACTTTGTACCTGTTGAGATAAAAATTGATTCGATAATCTATAATTGATTTTCTTAGAATTTCTGTCAATATTTTGTTATCAGTTTGTGTGAATGTTTTAAAATAAAGGGGAAGTGGGTCATTGTGAAAGAATTATTTCTCTGTTCTTATCAATAAGTGGCCATCGGTTTAATATATTTTATTCAAAATATTGTGGCAGGCCCTGGAGTGCAAGTCTGAAAACACTTGCGGGCAGAGCATGCACGCTCCGCAGCAAGGGTGAGTGCGAGCGTCCGGTCCGCCAAATTTGGCAACGTCTTTCGTAAAGACTGTATTACATTGCACTAGTTTCGTCCAGAATACTTTCTATACTAGATTCAGTACTACATGAGATTAGAAGTAGTTTTATACTCTATTCCTAGAGGTTTACTGCAACAACACCATTTGCGCACGTCCAAATGAAGTAAATACTACCAACGTAACCGCGGTTATAAGCACATTTTCTAGGTTATGTCTCACCCGATGACAACCGCGGCTGCAGTTGGCACTACCAAAATTCGTACCAGTGCGCAAGTCTAGTATGAAATCTCGAATAGATAATTGGATCGCTTCTAGTTTATAAATTGACTTCTTAAGTGTGAAAACTTGGATGAAATTTATCTGATTTACATTATGCTAGACCACCTAGCTTGAAAACAGGGACAGAAACTTGGACGATACTAGTGTAATGTAAAACAGTGGTGTAATTTTACGACGCGCGTCTGAGCACATGGAGATATAACAGATGACAGCAGACCGGTCATATTTTGCTTTATTTCTAATATTATCACTCCTGCATATAACTGATCCGCTGTAAATTACGTTGTCAAGACGCACGATTTGACCAACCGTTCACTGCCACCTTAACCACTGTCAGTGTCATTAAGGCCACGCCGACTATCATGTGGTAGTAAAGAGTATTCGCTACGGTAGTGTCAAATCGGTGTTCGTCCGGTGAACCAACTGTCATACGTGGGGTTTTGTCTTTTGCTTTGGGTTTGCGTAGAATAAACGGTCGCAACAGATGGCAAAGAATAGCACAGGGTATTTGTTCAACAAACGTTTTGACCTGATCGGGTTTGTTTCGAGTTTGCTTGTGAATTGTGAATAGAGTTTTTTTCTGGAAGTGAGATGCTTCCTAACATTCTTAGGTCTGGGGGCGGAAGTAGGATGTTTTTGCTACAATAACGAACTTTGGTTCTATGTGTGGAGGGGAAACAGCTTTCCTGGTTTTGTAGTATATTTTAGAATATCAGTCGAGGTCGTGGTTTAGAAGTCGAAAGATGTAGTCGTTACGTGTTTTAGGGCAATAGACCCTTATCTTGTGTTTTGTTTCTGTGTGTGTGCCCGTGATGCCGTCTCTGCTGATGTAAATTTGCCAATAACAATTTAGGTAATTTTTATAAAATAATTATGTCTCTGTCATCCGTTTTCTCTCCAATCATCTTCATTAATGTCAAGAGGTTCAATGATTCTTGTACACTCGATTTGAAGGGTTTTTAATCTTTTTGTTAATTTTGTAAATATATTTGTTTTGGTTAGAATTTGACTTTTAATCACCCGAAAGTTATACTTTGTGTTCATTTACTATTATTTTTGGCTTCTAAAAATCTAACGATACCAAACCCTCAAGGTTTCAAAGAAAGTTCTCGCGTCCTCCGTTTGAATTTGAGTTAAATTAAATTACATTTTTGACCGCTCTGTTTCCACGCTACCAATAAAAACAGACGCAGGTCCTAACCTATTACACGGTGTCTAGCGGTGAGATATTTGATTCTTACTTTTGTAACCTCTTACATGGTGTCCAGCGGTGTGGATTTTTGATTAGTGCTTCTATTAATAACGATGGTTGCTATTGGTGTAGCACTTTTGCAAAACTTTTCATAGATTAATTTTAGACAAAGATTTTACTAAGTTTTAGGATATATTAGGATTATAAGTTTTTTTATAAGTTTACTAAGTTTTGTATAGGAATAAAGTTAGGGATAGCATCTGTAGAGTGAAGCAATCAAATGCCATTTGATTCAGTAAATAGTTCAATTTAGATTCGTACAAGTCCAGTAAAGTCGACGATTGTGTTATGTTAGGAAGATAGTTGCTCCTTAGAATGGTTAGACATATTAGAGGTATGTCTGTAAAAACGCAAATCAGCGAGTAAAGGGTAGATAGGTAATCTGTAGCATTATCTGCGGTTTCAACGAAGAAACAAAGTAGGTCTTTCGAAAAAGACATGGGCAACAGGTAATTATGCCAATAAGGGTTTTGAAATTGCACGCCCTATGCAATGTTTGTTTCAATGTTTATGTAGGACATTTTGTGGAGAATGTCAGAACAATATATACGACTGTACGAATTTGATCGAGACTTTGTCACTGGTGGCAAAGTTTGATTAGAAAGATGCTTGATAAGGAGAAAAATGTTTTGTAGAAGTACGTTTCTTTTGGTTATCTTTTGAACTGATCGATTGATTGAATGTGACAGAAATATTGATATCATTATGAGATTATGTATATATTACTTTTAATAATGAATTAGATAATATAAAGACGAAAAGGCAAGCTATTATAAAGCAGAAACAAAAAAGCTGGAAATGTAGGTACCTGCTCTTTGTAACGAAGTGAGGTCGATCGTAAACCTTTTTTTTTGCCTGTGGTCAGGGTAAGGCACTTGAAGTGAAATGAGGGTAGCATTGAGAGTATTGTGTAAGACACAATAAATAGAAAAAAATTAGGGGTATTGAATTATGAGAGAAAACGGACAGAAATAATTATTCAAAGTAGGATCAATTAGTTTGTATTATGAATGGCAGAAGAGATGCACACACGGCAGCGCACATAGAACAAAACACAGTAAGTAATTTAAATATTAATTTTAATATTAATGGGATTGTTCTTGCAAGTAGTTTTTTTTTGTAATAATAGGGGGTTTATATCAAGGGAAATTGCAAGCGCATTTGTTTGTTTTTGTTTACATTTATTTCCGCGAATATGGGTTGGTTGAAGGCAACACATGCAGCAGAAAAATGGAAATTTTCAAGAATAGAAGTATCCGGCCACGATCGCAAGATGTCTGAGAAAGGCCGTTGTCCAATCTTATCAAAGGAAGAAGACTGTTTTGATCGACGAGTACGAGATGTTCGCTTATCCAGAACAAACCAAGATTGTCCACCCTGCATGGCATAGCTTCGACGAATTTAAGTTGGAATGGCAGTAGCAGAAAGCTGCATTCCAAGAAGTAGCGCCAGTAAGCAAAGTTACGCTGGGCTACAGCATCGATGACACGTCGCTTCAGAAAGCGTGTGATGAGCAGCACAGACGACAGATACCTGTGGGCTCGCGACGATTATTATGGAACCGACGTAATGCTGAGGAGAAATCAGCTTTGGTTCAAAAGGAAGCAGTAATCAAGCCAGGAGAGCTGATTTACGTTCCTATATTGCGTGACTGACCTAGAGACGTCCTAAGTAGACGTACTGGTCACATAAGATGCATGCACCGAGAGGAACAATTCGAGGCTAAAAGTATGGAGACTAGAATATCTACGACCGACGGCAGAACAAGGATCTTGAAGAGAGAAGATGGTACACGAGCGACATCGACGAGAGATTTTGCGACCGGCCTTTTTGATGATGACACAGAATAAAGAGAAAAAGTGAGTTGTATTGTCTTTTTATGACTTTTTTGATACTGCTAATGTGTTTCTTTCTCCACATGTTTCTATTGTCCGAGAGCCGATGCCAGCGGACGACCTACTAGCTGTACCGTACCAAAGGGCACCGCGCAATCCGCGACATGGAATTCAATGTTGTTTTGCGTGGATATAAAAAAATGTAACCGCTAGATATAGGATTTTTTTTTGTAAGGAGTTGATATCGGATGACATATGATATGACAGATTTTTTTTTTTGAATAGTTTGATAGTGTTAATTTGAAGAACGATATTTGTAATCATTTCTCAAACTAAAGGTGGGAGGATTGTCATACGTGAGGTTTTGTCTTTTGCTTTGGGTTTGCGTAGAATAAACGGTCGCAACAGATGGCAAAGAATAGCACAGGGTATTTGTTCAACAAACGTTTTGACCTGATCGGGTTTGTTTCGAGTTTGCTTGTGAATTGTGAATAGAGTTTTTTTCTGGAAGTGAGATGCTTCCTAACATTCTTAGGTCTGGGGGCGGAAGTAGGATGTTTTTGCTACAATAACGAACTTTGGTTCTATGTGTGGAGGGGAAACAGCTTTCCTGGTTTTGTAGTATATTTTAGAATATCAGTCGAGGTCGTGGTTTAGTCGAAAGATGTAGTCGTTACGTGTTTTAGGGCAATAGACCCTTATCTTGTGTTTTGTTTCTGTGTGTGTGCCCGTGATGCCGTCTCTGCTGATGTAAATTTGCCAATAACAATTTAGGTAATTTTTATAAAATAATTATGTCTCTGTCATCCGTTTTCTCTCCAATCATCTTCATTAATGTCAAGAGGTTCAATGATTCTTGTACACTCGATTTGAAGGGTTTTTAATCTTTTTGTTAATTTTGTAAATATATTTGTTTTGGTTAGAATTTGACTTTTAATCACCCGAAAGTTATACTTTGTGTTCATTTACTATTATTTTTGGCTTCTAAAAATCTAGCGATACCAAACCCTCAAGGTTTCAAAGAAAGTTCTCGCGTCCTCCGTTTGAATTTGAGTTAAATTAAATTACTTTTGTAACCTCTTACACAACGACCGATCGCCCGTTGTTCGATCGAAATATGTACATACAACGAGATATAGGTAATCGCTGTCGCGAGCGAGTGATTTGTCACTACGGCTCCAAGCTGGCTTGTGATTGGCCGAATGTTATGTAGAAATGTATACAAGATACGTCTTTTTGACAAATGTCAAAACAGTACTTAATGTGTCACTTTATCAATCTATCAAATGATTTTGAGTTTGTAGTGTTAGCTAATGTACTAAATAGACTATAAATAATGTTTGTATTTTGTTCGTAAAATATTTCTTCTGCTCTATTTGTTTAGCATTATGAAATTAATTAAAATTTGCCGCCACATAATGCTATTAAAACGAAATGCCGTTTATTTTAGAAAAATATGGGGTCGCCCTCCCAAACTTTCCGACTACATTATTGGCACAATAAAGTGTTTGAACACTTTTGCAATTATTCAATTTTGTTAAAACAGAGACTCTGGACCCTATATAACGTCAGTTTCTATGACATAATGACATTTGTCGTACTGACATTTAATGTCATGTCATGTCAGTGGCACAGACGTTTGTCAAAATCTGACAATTTGCGACGATGGCTGTGGATTCAGATAAATTGTTTCTATAAACTCTTATAGCGCCTAACCGTTCATCCCACTGATTTGTAATTTGGTGTATATATTTAAATTCACTGGAGGATAAACAGATATCAGCTGGGCCAAAATCGTATGAATCTTTCAGAAGACGCATTTAACATTTACCACTTCCGGTTGTCGGATTGTCACCAAAAATGATCCAGTTTGTTCCACTGTAATTCTAAATATCTGTACCAAATTTCAGACCAATCCGTTGTACCATTTGGGCGCTATCGTGTTCACAGACATACATACCCAGACACAAACATACATACAGACATACATCTTCCAGAAATTATCGCAATCGATTCAGGGAACCCCAAAACGCATATTTCCGCTGAAAACATGATTTTTTTCCCGTTGATTACAATACTTTTCTTCTAGTGTACTAGTGGGAAAGTAAACAGTATTCTCACAATAGGACTAGGTTTTTAGAGTCATCTCAACATCAAAAACATTTAGGTAATGCTTAACATGTATACGGCTGACATGTATACGGTTCATATGAAACCGTATATTCTAACAATATACTAATTACGAACTTTTTTACTAAAAACGACCCTTTTTGCCAACATTTGCGATCTAATAGTTGCAAAATTGGGCTTTTCGGTATTACTTTTGACGCTCGAATTTAAAATATCTGGGGTGGCCCTCACCCAACTTTCCGACTACACCGTTGCCACAATGAAGTGTCTGAACACTTTTGCAATATTTCAATTTTGTTAAACCAGAGCCACCTAACGTCAGTTTCTATCGTCAGTGGCACTGACATTTGTCAAAACCTGACAAATTGCAACCACAGCGACGAAGGCCGTGGATTCTGCCGAACCGCTTCTATAAAAGCTTATAATGCTTAAACCGTCCATCCCAATTATCTGTAAGTTGGTATACATATTTAAAGTCACTGGAGGATGAGCTTATATCAGTTTGACCAAAATCGAATTAATCCCGCATGTAACAGTTGCCACTTCGGGGTGGCCCTCAACCAACTATCCGACTACATTGTTCACATTTAAATTAATGTCCGTAAGATAATAATAATACTATATTATTAGATCATAACACAAGGCACCTCTCGATACAAATAACCATAATTTTATACTGTAACGTATGTGTGCTTTTCTGCGAGGTGTTTATTTATTCTTCGCGGGCCGATAACGTAATGCTGACACATACAGTGAGCCATCCGTGAGCCCTCCATTATGGCACAAACAGAAGGCGCCCGAACGTATTTGACAACTGCCACTTCCGGTTGTCAGATTGTCACCAAAAACAATACAGTTTGTCCCCTGGGAATTCTAAATATGTATACCAAATTTCAACCCGATTCGTTGTTCCGTCTGGGCGCTATCGTGTTCACGGACATACATACATACACACATACATACATTTTCCAGGAACCGAATGGATTTAGGGGACCTCAAAACGCGTATTTCCGCCAAAATCTCAATACTTTTCCGTCGATTACAATACTTTCCTTCTAGGGCACTAGTCGGAAAGTAAAAAGGATACAATTCCGCGTGGACTAGGCGATATCTTATAAATTAAATACGTCAATTTTGAGAAAAATCACGTTTTTTCACCTCTTCGACAGAACGTGAACCTCAAGAAAATGTCACGTGACGTCTAGAAATTCGGTCAAACCGACTGACGTTTTTGACGTCAAAAATTTACATTTTTCGTCGGTTCCTGCTGACCTTATAAAAGCCTCTGGCTCTCATGTCTTGCGATAAGATCCCTTTAAATACCCTCCGGGAAGAGTGTTGGGCGAACAATTTGCCTTAAAGACAATTGTTGATCAAAAAAATCGATTTTTATCGGTTAACACGGTAACAGATACCTATGTAGATAACCTAAAATGTTGAACGTAGCGGAAATGTCAATAGATCGCTCCGAGCTATATATTTACGCTCTCGCTGCTAAAAAAAGAAAACGGGCCAAAAAAGTGAAGTTACATTTGCGGCAAACGTGCGAAAAAAGCGATTTTCCGAAGAGATGCACGACGTGTGATGCCGTAGACAAAATTTCCATCTGTCAAAAATGAGTGCTTTTTGCACGTTCCTGCTGGGCCGAAAAAAGTATGCGGAGGGTGAATATGTGACGGGTTGTAAGTTTAGACCTTCCTCTGTCTTCAGACCGAAAACGGTACCCGAAAAAGCCTATTTCACGAGACTCCATCCAAAGGGCCTAGTCGTGCTCCGCGATAATTGACCGCTGACTGGAGCCCCACGCGACGACATTTCGCGCGCGAACCCGATTTTAAAACGCCCGTCAGCGGCCCGGAGACATCCGATGATGACGCGCGACACGACGCGACGGCGAGTCAGATTCGACCTTCGCCAGTAGAAATTGAGTGAAAAGTGCATATTTCCAGAGACCCCAATAGGGTATTCCGGTGTACTACTCAAAGTAGGGATGCTACTGATTGCTACATTACACATAAAATCTCAAACATCGCTTTAAATTAAGAGAAATCGTCATTTGAAGTTTGAATTACAGTTGATCTTTGTGACGTCACAAAGATCGCTTAAAACGGGCAGCTTGGCAACGTTGTAAGTTTTCTTATGTTATTTTCACTCACACACCTTTGTTCACAAGTGTTTCAAATGGCCACGACCGGTCAGCTGTTCTCCTGTTGCCAGCGCTACTGGTGATCTGTAATCTTCGTGTATTACCGAGGGTGGTCGGTGAATTCAAATAAAATACACTTTTAATTGCAATTATCTCATAGGAAACCTAAACGAAAAGGTTTACAGCTTACGGCAAGACTCCTGATAACTTGTACGGTAGTTTAAACCGAATATCTGCTCAAATTTTGACATGACCGGAATACCCTATTAGTGAGTACTCCAACAAAACATCTTTTTTTGCGATTTCTGAAAAAATTGCCATTTTGAAAAATTCCTCGCGAGTACATAAACGACTGCGGAGACCAAAAAATACCACTGTTCGATAGACTGGGCCTTGATCGACCAAATTCCCTGAGGCGCAGCGTAAAGGGTTGCGAAGCGATATCTCACACAAGCGTGACTTTTATAAGCACGTGGGTCGTTTAAAAATGCGCCTAGGACGCGCAAATTGCTAGCAGACGATAGTATGGCCATCGGCTGTGCGAGGAACGTGCTTAACTCGATAAACTCCGGTATCATATATAGGGTGTTTTCTTTTCGAACATTTTATTTATTTTTTACTCTTTCTAGAATATTTTATAATTTTATATATGTATACAAGCTGTCTCTTTACTCATATACAGGGTGTTCGGAATGAACCGTATACAGGGCGTTTATTATCAGCTACAAAATATTTTTATCATTATAAACATATAATATAAGCATTTTATTTATTTTTTTTGCGATTCCCAGGGCGGGTTGCAGAAACACAGTTGAAGGATCCTCTAGCTATTGGTTCTCTAACTTTAAGCTCACTTGGAAACGTCGCGCAATTTGTCAAACGTCACATTGGCAGGGCGCTTGAAAGCTAACCTCACTTTTCGCGCGTATGTCGGGTATGTCGGGCAAGGAAATGAAAAGAAATGGAAAAAAGGAAAAGGGCATCAAATTACCCCTCATTCCAGAAACAAACGTCTCTGTAAAAGTGAATCGCATAATTAAACGAATAATAACATTGTGTGTACATAATGGTATTTCTCAAATCTTAGTGCTAATTTATGAAATATTTGTGTGTTGGCACAATTTATCCTACAATTTTTCTGTAGCGATAAATGTATGTAGTATTTAACAAACATTGATTTAGGATATCTTCATTATCAGTAAATTTTATAAACAATAGCTCGACATAAATCCATTAGCCACACATTTCAAAATCGTTTATCCATTAAACAGTACAAGTAGAATAACGGCCGGTTCCCACTTGTCGGATGACGGATCCGAAAAAAATCGGATGCTCTAGTGGCTTAAGGTACGTTTTCCTTGGTGCGGCTATTGCGATGATCGTTAAACGATAATTGTTGAACGATTAACGTTGACCGATAATCGTAGGTTAACCATTTTGCTCGGAGCGTATGCGATTTTTCACTAGCCGCGTGATTTCATTCACAATTACACCGTTCAATAAGAGGGTTATATCATTTAAATAATAACTGTAAGGTTAAGTCGACGTAAAAGGGTATTATTCAAACTCCTATGCAAACTTGTTGTGTAGTTTTTCACGCTGGTTCGAATGGTGCTATTGGATTTTCTCTATCTTAAACGGTTCGAAAGTTATGACGTTCCAAAATTTGACAATTGCGTCAAAATTACTACTTTACGACATTTTTTCTTTTCATACGATTTAACACTGCGATTTGGATGAGTCCAACGGCACCAGATGGGACATTATCCCAGGAATCCATTTTTGAAGACCGTTTGTTTGAAGACCTATTGGTTTTCCAACTTTGTTGGCAATCTCAGGCCATATATTATCCTTCACCCTTGCAACTCGACAATAATTTCGTCATCTGCGTCGGAAAACGAAGGAGCCATGCTGCATGCATTCTTGTTACATCAGATAAACGTTAGCGACTGACGATTATATTCACCCCACCCTTCTCTTGAACGACTATTCACGACGTACGATCGTCGTCAGCGACTCTAGCGGCAGTCGCTCGGAGCAAAATAGCTCCATAAGAAATACAAAGAAATAGTGCTCAACGATTATCGTTGCACGATTATCGCTGAACGATCGTCGCAACAGTCGCACCGAGCAAAACGTACCTTTAACATTTTGTATGGAGCTGTTCTATCCGACACCGATTTTTATTCGGCTCCGACAAGTTTTGTCGGGTGTTTTGCCAGCGCCGCAAGACCGATCAAAAATCGTGCCGGTGTAGAAGGTGGGACGGTGTCGTCTATTAACAAATTGATGAAGTGATAACCAACGACACACTTCCCAGGTTTGTGGTAATCCCACCCCTGACACCATGTAATAGGTTGACCTTAGTCTGTTTTTATTGGTAGCGTAGCAAACAGAGCGGTCAAAAATGTAATTTAATTTAACTCATTCAAACGAAGAACGCGAGAACTTATTTTCAAACCTTGAGGGTTTGGTATCGCTAGATTTTTAGAAGTCAAAAATAACCGTAAATGAATCAAGATTAATTACCGCAGGGTGATTAAAAGTCATATTCAACCAAAACAAATATATTTACAAAATGAACAAAAAGATTAAAAACCCTTCAGATCGAGTGTACAAGAATTATTGAACCTCTTGACATTAATGAAGATGATTGGAGAGAAAACGGATGACAGAGAAATAATTATTTTATAAAAATTACCTAAATTGTTATTGGAAAATTTACATCAGCAGAGACGGCATCACGGGCACACACACACAGAAACAAAACACAAGATAAGATCCTATCGCCCTAAAACACGTAACAACTACATCGTTCGACTTCTCAATTACGACCTCGACTGATATTTTAAATACTTTAAACCCAGGAAAGCTGTTTTCCCTCCACACACATAACCAAAGTTCGTTATTGTAGCAAAAAATCCTATATCCGCCCCCAGACCACACAAAGTTAGAAAGCATCTCAACTTCCAGAAAAAACCTCTATTCACAATTCACAAGCAAACTCGAAACCCGATAAGGTCAAATCGTTTGTTGAACAAATAACTCTGTACCCTTGAGCCATCTGTTTATTATATTATATACAACCATTTATTCTACTCAAACCCAAAGCAAAAGACAAAACCCCACATATGACAATCCTCCCACCTTTAGTTTGAGGAATGTTACAAATATCGTTCTTCAAATTAACACTATCAAACTATTCAAAAAAATCTTTCTCATCATATGTCAACCGATATCAACTCCTTACAAAAAAAACTATATCTAGGGGTTACATTTTTTTTATATCCACGCAAAACAAAATTGAATTCCATGTCGCGGATTGCGGAGCGGTGCCCATTGATACAGCTGGTGCGGCTGGTAGGTTGTCCTCTGGCATCGGTTCCCGGACAATGGAAAACATGTGGAGAGAGAAACACATTAGCAGTATCAAAAAAGTCATAAAAAGACAATACAACTCACTTTTTCTCTTTATTCTGTGTCATCATCAAAAAGGCCGGTCGCAAAATCTCTCGTCCATGTCGCTCGTGTACCATCTTCTCTCTTCCAGATCCTTGTTCCGCCGTCGGTCGTAGATATTTTAGTCTCCATACTTTAGCTCCATAGAGTTGCTCCTCTCGTTGCATGCATCGTATGTGACCAGTACATCTCTTAGTACGTCTCCAGGTCAGTCACCCAATTTAGGAACGTAAATCAGCTCTCCTGGCTTGATTCCTGCTTCCTTTTGAACCAAAACTAATTTCTCCTCAGCAGTACGTCGGTTCCATCATAATCGTCGCGAGCCCACAGGTATCTGCCGTCTGTCCGGCAGCGTGTAAGTGATGAGCAGCCACTTACACGCTGTCTGTAGCGTCATGTCATCAGGAAAATTGTTCTGGACCCCCCTGTCGATGCTGTAGCCCAGCGTAACTTTGCTTACTGGCGCTACTTCTTGGAATGCAGCTTTCTGCTACTGCCATTCCACCTTAAATTCGTCGAAGCTATGCGATGGAGGGTAGACAATCTTAGTTTGTTCTGGATAAACGAACATCTCGTACTCGTCGATCAAAACAGTCTTCTTCCTTTGATAAGATTGGACAACGGACTTTCTTCAGACATCTTGCGATCGTGGCCGGATACTTTTATTTTTGAAAATTTCCATTTTTCTGCTGCATGTGTTGCCCTCAACCAACACAGATTCGCGGAAATAAATGTAAACAAAAACAAACAAATGCTCTTGCTATTTCCCTTAATATAAACCCCCTATTATTAAAAAAAAACTAATTGCAAGAAGAATCCCATTAATATTAAAGTTAATATTTAAATTACTAACTGTGCTTTGTTCTATGTGCGTTCCTTACTATTAAACGTAATATATACATAATTCCACAATGATATCAATATCTTTGTCATAAACCAATCAAATCCAAATCAAATCTAAACCAAATCTAGCTCAACCGCCCTCAATCAGTTTAAAAGACAAACAAAAGAAACGTACTTCTACAAAAAGTTTTTCCTCTTATAAAGCATCTTTCTAATCAAAATCTATGTCGCAATTGCTTAAAGATTATCCTGCCACCAGTGACATAGTCTCGATCAAATTCGTACAGTCGTATATATTGTTCTGACATTCTCCACAAAATGCGTGAAATATCTAAACCCTTATTGGCATAATCACCTGATGCCCATGTCTTTTTCGAAAGACCTACTTTGTTTCTTCGTTGAAACCACAGATAATGCTACAGATTATCTATCTACCCTTTACTCGTTGATTTGCGTTTTTACAGATATACCTTTAATATGTCTAACCATTCTAAGGAGCAACTATCTTCCTAACATGACCCAATCGTCGACTTTACTGGACTTGTACGAATCTAAATTGAACTATTTACACAATCAAATGGCATTTGATTGATTCACTCTACTGATGCTATCCCTAACTTTATTCTTATATAAAAAACTTATCTACAAGAACATATCCTAAAACTTAGTAAAATCTTTGTCTAAAATTAATCTATGAAAAGTTTTGCAAAAGTACTACACCGATAGCAACCATTGTTATAAATGGAAGCACTAATCAAAAATCCACACCGCTGGACACCAAATGTAATAAGTGGGATGGTGTCGTCTATTAACAAATTGATTTATGATAACCAACGACACACTTCCCAGGTTTGTGGTAATCCCACCCCTGACATAATGTAATAAGTGACCGGGGTCTGTTTTTATTGGTAGCGTAGAAACAGAGCGGTCAAAATGTAATTTACTTTATATCAAATTCAAAACGGAGAACGCGAGAACTTACTTTCAAACCTTGAGGGTTTGGTATCGCTAGATTTTTAGAAGCCAAAAATAATCGTAAATGAATCAAGATTAATTACCTCAGGGTGATTAAAAGTCATATTCAACCAAAACAAATATATTTACAAAATGAACAAAAAGATTAAAAACCCTTCAGATCGAGTGTACAAGAATTATTGAACCTCTTGACATTAATGAAGATGATTGGAGAGAAAACGGATGACAGACACATAATTATTTTATAAAAATTACCTAAATTGTTATTGGAAAATTTCTCAGCAGAGACGGCATCACGGGCACACACACATAGAAACAAAACACAAAGGCCTAACGCCCAAACTAAGTGAACTACATGGTTCGACTTTTAAATTAAGACTTCGACTGATATTTCAAATATACAAAATTAGGAAGGCTTTCTCTCACCAAATACAGAACCAAAAACATTTGTACATCTGTGTCCGGACCACACACAGAAAGTTAGAAATCATCTCAACTTCCAGAAAAAACCTCAATTCACAAGCATACTCGAAACCCGATCAGGTCAAAACGTTTCCTGAACAAATAGCTTTGGGTACCCTTGAGCCATCTGTTTATTATATTATATACAACCGTTTATTCTACCCAAAGCAAAAGACAAAACCCCACGTATGGCAGCGTCGTTGTGTACTTCATATGTCCTAGTGAGTTTGACCTTTGATATTTATGTTTTTATTTTGTATCTTGTGAATAAGTATCATTTTGTTTAGGGTTACTCTTTGTTGTATTGTGATTTCGTTTGTCAGTTTGTGTACCTCTGTTGTCGGTGTATTTCTGTCAATGTTATGCAGAATTTTCAATATCTTGTTTTGCTGTCTTTGAAGTTCATTCATGTTTGCTTTTGTGGTTTCACTCCATACATTTATGAGGTAGTTTATATTGGATGTATATAAGGAATTATATATTGAGGTTCTTAGGAAGGGTGGAATTGTGGCTATAGTTTTTAGGAATATCGCTATACTCTTGGAGTTGCTTTTTATTAACTTGTTGACGTGTTTGTTCCAAGATAAGTTTTTTTGTATAGGTATTCCTAAGTATTTAACTTCCTTTTTTTCTGTATTGGTGTTTTGTTCATTTGGATGTGTAAATGTGTTGTCATCTTTTTGTTTGTAAATATAATATATTCCGTCTTCTTTTCGTTTACTGTTAGTATATTTTTTTGAAACCATTCTTCTATTTTCGATATATCTGTGTCAATGTCATGTTGTAGTTTTTCCCTGGTTTTTGCTGAATATAACACACACGTATCATCGGCGTACATGTAGATGGTTCCATTTAGTGGTAACTTCAAGAGGTTGTTCGTGTATGCGATGAACATAATCGGTGGTAGGACGCCGCCTTGAGGGATGCCATATTCCGCTTCATCTACGTTTCTATAGTACCCCTGTATTCTGGTGATATGGGGACGTTCATATAGATAAGTCTTTAGCAGGTCATTAAATTTTCCTCGTACACCGACGGAGTGGAGCTTTGCTATTAATTTCTTTTTTGAGATGGTATCAAATGCTTCCTTTAGGTCGATAAAAATACAAGCCACAATTTCTTTGTTGTCTATCTTTGACTTTACATCATTTATAAGGTCGAGGACTGCGGTTGTACTTCCCGAGTTCTTTTGGAAAGCATATTGTTTTTTGTCGATAATGTTGCGACATTGGATGTGATTGTTTAGTCTTGTGAGTATAATTATTTCCAATATTTTGCTAAATGTAGTTAGTGCGATGGGTCTATAATTTTCAACTTTGTCCCTTTCTCCTGCTTTATGTATTGGTGTAATTATAGTCTTTTTGCAGTGCGATGGAAATTTTCCGTCATGCAGGACAGCATTGATTAGTTTGATAAGTGTAGGTATGCCCGGCGCCTTGTTTAGTTTGTATTTCTGTTAAAGAATTGAAGCCCTTTGATGCAGAAATATCATTTATGAGGATCTTTAAATGTGCCATTTATTATAAATGTCAAAATTTTTATTGGATGACTGTCATTGACGGCCGAGAAATAGTCTGGTTTCTCTTCATTTGCGAATAAATCTTCCGCCTTTTAATAAACATTTCCGTTTAGATTTCCTGTTACTACAGATTTCCTTTTACCGAAGATTTCCTTTTACTAAAGATTTCCTTTTACTAAAGATTTCCTTTTACTAAAGATTTCATTTTACTAAAGATTTCCTTTTTCTGAAGATTTCCTTTTACTAAAGAATTCGGTTCATTCAGTGTTTGTTTCTCTGTGTAAATTTCTGTTAAAGAATTTAAGCTCTTTGATGCAGAAATAACTTTAAATCTGCCATTTGTTATAAATGTCACAACTTTTATTGGATGACCGTTATTGACGGCCGAGAAATACTCTGGTTTCTCTTCATTTGCGAATAAATCTTCCGCCATTTACTAAAGCTATCCGTTTAGATTTCCTTTTACTAAAGATTTCCTTTTATAAATATTTCCTTTTATAAAGATTTCCTTTTATAAAGATTTCCTTTCATAAAGATTTCCTTTTACTAAAGATTTCCTTTTACTAAAGATTTCTTTTTATAAAGATTTCCTTTTACTAAAGATTTCCTTTCACTAAAGATTTCATTTTACTAAAGATTTCCTTTTACTAAATATTTCCTTTTACTAAAGATTTGCTTTTACTAAAGGTTTCCTTTTACTAAAGATTTCCTTTTATAAAGATTTTCTTTTACTAAAGATTTATTTTTATAAAGATTTCCTTTTACTAAAGATTTCCTTTTACTAAAGATTTCCTTTTATAAACATTTCCTTTTACTAAAGATTTCCTTTTACTAAAGATTTCCTTTTACTAAAGATTTCCTTTTACTAAAGATTTCATTTTACTAAAGATTTCCTTTTACTAAATATTTCCATTTACTAAAGATTTGCTTTTACTAAAGGTTTCCTTTTACTAAAGATTTCCTTTCACTAAAGATTTTCTTTTATGAAGATTTTCTTTTACTAAAGATTTCCTTTTACTAAAGATTTCCTTTTATAAAGATTTTCTTTTATAAAGATTTCCTTCTACTAAAGATTTCCTTTTACTAAAGATTTCCTTTTACTAAAGATTTCCTTTTACTAAACATTTCCTTTTACTAAACATTTCCTTTTACTAAAGATTTCCTTTTACTAAACATTTCCTTTTACTAAAAATTTCCTTTTACTAAAGATTTCCTTTTACTAAAGATTTCCGTTTACTAAAGATTTCCTTTTACTAAAGAATTCGGTTCATTCAATGTTTGTCTCTCTGTGTAGCTTTCTGTTAACGAATTTAAGCCCTTAGATATAGAAATAACTTTAAATCTGCCATTTATTATTTTGTCTCAATTTTTGTTGAATGAAAATTGAACTCTGTTTTTTCCTCATTTGCGAATAAATCTTTCGGCTTTTACAAATCATTTCCTTTTAGATTTCCTTTTACTGAAGATTACCTTTTACTAAATATTTCCTTTTACTAAAGATTTCCTTTTACTAAAGAATTCGGTTCATTCAATGTTTGTCTCTCTGTGTAAACTTCTGTTAAAGGATTTAAGCTCTTTGGTGCAGAAATATCTTTAAATCTGTCATTTATTATAAATGTCACAATTTTTATTCGATCACTGTTATTGACGGCCGAGAAATACTCTGGTTTCTCTTCATTTGCCAATAAATCTCTCGGCCTTTACTAAAGATTTCCATTTAGA
Source organism: Aphodius granarius (assembly GCA_963971325.1). Classification (NCBI taxonomy): domain Eukaryota; kingdom Metazoa; phylum Arthropoda; class Insecta; order Coleoptera; family Scarabaeidae; genus Aphodius; species Aphodius granarius. The sequence continues at coordinate 15,168,723 of OZ020222.1, read as the reverse complement.
TTTCCTTTTACTGAAGGTTTCCTTTTTCTGATGATTTCGTTTTACTGACGATTTCGTTTTACTAAAGATTCCCTTTTACTAAAGAATTCGGTTCATTCTATGTTTGTCTCTCTGTGTAAACTTCTGTTAAAGGATTTAAGCTCTTTGGTGCAGAAATAACTTTAAATCTGTCATTTATTATAAATGTCACAATTTTTCACTGTTATTGACGGCCGAGAAATACTCTGGTTTCTCTTCATTTGCAAATAAATCTTCCGCCTTTTAATAAAGATTTCCGTTTAGATTTCCTTTTACTAAAGATATCCTTTTACTACAGATTTCCTTTTACTACAGATTTCCTTTTACTAAAACTTTCCTTTTACTAAAGATTTTCTTTTACTAAAGATTTCCTTTTACTATAGATTTCGTTTTACTATAGATTTCCTTTTACTAAAGACTTCCTTTTACTGAAGATTTCCTTTTACAAACGAATTCGGTTAGTTCAATGTTTGTCTCTCTGTGCAAATTTCTGTTAAAGGATTTAAGCCCATTGATTCAGAAATAACTTTAAATCTGTCATTTATTATAAATGTCACAATTTTTATTGGATGACTGTTATTGACGGCCGAGAAATACTCTGGTTTCTCTTCATTTGCGAATAAATCTTCCGCCATTTTCTAAAGATATCTGTTTAGATTTCCTTTTACTAAAGATTGCCTTTTACTAAAGATTGCCTTCTACTAAAGATTTCCTTTTAATAAAGATTTCCTTTTACTAAAGATTTCTTTTTATAAAGATTTCCTTTTACTAAAGAATTCGGTTCATTCAATGTTTGTCTCTCTGTGTAGATTTCTGTTAAAGAATTTTAACCCTTTGATGCAGAAATAACTTTAAATCTGCCATTTATTATAAATATTCCAATTTTTATTGAATGACTGTTACTGACGGTCGAGATATACTCTGGCTTATCTTCATTTGTCAATAAATCTTTCGCCTTTTGGTAAAGATTTCCGTTTAGGTTTCCTTTTACTAAAGATTTCCTTTTAATTAAGATTTCCATAAAGATATCCCAAAGGTTTTCTTTTACTAAAGATTTCCTTTTACTAAAGATTTCCTTTTACTGAAGATTTCCTTTTACAAACTAATTCGGTTAATTCAATATTTGTCTCTCTGTGTAAATTTCTGTTAAAGAATTTAAGCTCCTTGATGCACAAATAATTTTAAATCTGTCATTTATTATAAATGTCACAATTTTTATTGGATGACTGTTATTGACGGCCGAGAAATACTCTGGTTTCTCTTCATTTGCAAATAAATCTTCCGCCTTTTAATAAAGATTTGCGTTTAGATTACCTTTTACTAAAGATATCCTTTTACTAAAGATTTCCTTTTACTAAAGACTTCCTTTTACTGAAGATTTCCTTTTACTGAAGATTTCCTTTTACAAACGAATTCGGTTCATTCAATGTTTGTCTCTCTGTGTAAATTTCTGTTAAAGGATTTAAGCCCTTTGATTCAGAAATAACTTTAAATCTGTCATTTATTATAAATGTCACAATTTTTATTGGATGACTGTTATTGACGTCCGAGAAATACGCAGGTTTCTCTTCATTTGCGAATAAATCTTCCACCATTTACTAAAGATTTCTGTTTAGATTTCCTTTTACTAAAGTTTGCCTTTTACTAAAGATTTCCTTTTACTGAAGATTTCCTTTTACTAAAGCTTTCCATAAAGATATCCTAAAGGTTTTTTTTACTAAAGATTTCCTTTTACTAAAGATTTCCTTTTATAAAGATTTCCTTTTACTAAAGATTTCCTTTTGCTAGCGATTTCCTTTGACTAAAGATTTTCCTTTACTAAAGATTTCCTTTTACTAAAGATTTCCTTTTACTAAAGATTTCCTTTTAATAAAGATTTCCTTTTGCTAAAGATTTCCTTTTACTAAAGAATTCGGTTCATTCAATGTTTGTCTCTCTGTGTAAATTTCTGTTAAAGGATTTAAGCCCTTTGATTCAGAAATAACTTTAAATCTGTCATTTATTTTAAATGTCACAATTTTTATTGGATGACTGTTATTGACGGCCGAGAAATACTTTGGTTTCTCTTCATTTGCAAATAAATCTTCCGCCTTTTAATAAAGATTTCCGTTTAGATTTCCTTTTACTAAAGATATCCTTTTACTACAGATTTCCTTTTACTAAAGATTTCCTTTTACTAAAGATTTCCTTTTACTAAAGATTTCCTTGTACTAAAGATTTCCTTTTACTAAAGATTTCCTTTTACTAAAGATTTAATTTTACTAAAGGTTTCCTTTTACTACCGAAGATTTTCTTTTACAAAAGAATTCGGTTCCTTCAATGTTTGCCTCTCTGTGTAAATTTTTATTCAAGGATTTAAGCCCTTTGAGTCAGAAATAACTTTAAATCTGTCATTTATTATAAATGTCACAATTTTTATTCGATGGCTGTTATTGACGGCCGAGAAATACTCTGGTTTCTCTTCATTTGCGAATAAATCTTCCGCCATTTACTAAAGATTTCTGTTTAGATTTCCTTTTACTAAAGCTTTCCATAAACATTTCCTAAAGGTTTTTTTTTTACTAAAGATTTCCTTTTACTAAAGATTTCCTTTTACTAAAGATTTCCTTCTATAAAGATTTCCTTTTACTAAAGATTTCCTTTTACTAAAGATTTCCTTTTACTAAAGATTTCCTTTTACTAAAGATTTCCTTTTACTAAAGAATTCTTTTACTAAAGAATTCTTTTACTAAAGAATTCTTTTACTAAAGAATTCTTTTACTAAAGATTGCCTTTTACTAAAAATTTCCTTTTACTGAAGATTTCCTTTTACTAAAGATTTCCGCCAAGATTTCCTAAAGGTTTTCTTTTACTAAAGATTTCCTTTTACTAAAGATTTCCTTTTACTGAGATTTCCTTTTATAAAAGAATTCGGTTCATTCAATGTTTGTCTCTCTGTGTAAATTTCTGTTAAAGGATTTAAGCCCTTTGATTCAGAAATAACTTTAAATCTGTCATTTATTATAAATGTCACAATTTTTATTGGATGACTGTTATTGACGGCCGAGAAATACTCTGCTTTCTCTTCATTTGCGAATAAATCTTCCGCCATTTACTAAAGATTTCTGTTTAGATTTCCTTTTACTAAAGATTGCCTTTTACTAAAGATTTCCTTTTACTGATGATTTCCTTTTACTAAAGATTTCCGTAAAGATATCCTAAAAGTTTTCTTCTACTAAAGATTTCCTTTTACTAAAGATATCCTTTTACTAAAGATTTCCATAAAGATTTCCTAAAAGTTTTCTTTTACTAAAGATTTCCTTTTACTAAAGATTTCCTCTTACTAAAGATTTCCTTTTACTAAAGATTTCCTTTTACTAAAGATTTCCTTTTACTAAAGATTTCCTTTTACTAAAGATTTCCTTTTACTAAAGATTTCCTTTTGTAAAGATTTCCTTTTACTAAAGATATCCTTTTACTAAAGATTTCCTTTTACTAAAGACTTCCATTTACTAAATATTTCCTTTTACTAAAGATTTGCTTTTACTAAAGGTTTCCTTTTACTAAAGATTTTCTTTTACTAAGGATTTCCTTTTACTAAAGATTTCCTTCTACTAAAGATTTCCATTTACTAAAGTTTTCCTTTTACTAAAGATTTCCTTTTACTAAAGATTTCCTTTTACTAAAGATTCCCTTTACTGAAGATTTCCCTTTACTAAAGAATTCGGTTCATTCACTGTTTGTCTCTCTGTGTAGATTTCTGTTAAAGGATTTAAGCCCATTGATTCAGAAATAACTTTAAATCTGTCATTTATTATAAATATCACAATTTTTATTGGATGACTGTTATTGACGGCCGAGAAATACTCTGCTTTCTCTTCATTTGCGAATAAATCTTCCGCCATTTACTAAAGATTTCTGTTTAGATTTTATTTTACTAAACATTGCCTTTTACTAAAGATTTCCTTTTACTGAAGATTTCCTTTTACTGAAGATTTCCTTTTACTAAAGATATCCATAAAGATTTCCTAAAGATTTCCTTCTACTAAAGATATCCTTTTACTAAAGATTTACTTTTACTAAAGATTTCCTTTTACTAAAGATTTCCTTTTACTAAAGATTTCCTTTTACTAAAGATTTCCTTTAACTAAAGATTTCCTTTTACTAAAGATTTCCTTTTACTAAAGATTTCCTTTTATAAAGATTTCCTTTTACTAAAGATATCCTTTTACTAAAGATATCCTTTTACTAAAGATTTCCTTTTACTAAAGATTTCCTTTCACTAAAGATTTCCTTTTACTAAAGATTTCCTTTTACCGAAGATTTCCTTTTACCGAAGATTTCCTTTTACTAAAGATTTCCTTTTACTAAAGATTTCCTTTTACTAAAGATTTCCTTTTACTAAAGATTTCCTTTTACTAAAGATTTCCTTTTACTAAAGATATCCTTTTACTAAAGAATTCGGTTCATTCAATGTTTGTCTCTCTGTGTAGATATCTGTTAAATAATTTAAGCCCTTTGATGCAGAAGTAACCTTAAATCTGTCATTTATTATAAATGTCACAATTTTTATTGGATGGCAGTTATTGACGGCCGAGAAATATTCTGGTTTCTCTTCATTTGCCAATAAAACTTTCGGCTTTTACTAAAGATTTTCGTTTAGATTTCCTTTTACTAAAGATTCCCTTTTACTAAAGAATTCGGTTCATTCAATATTTGTCTCTCTGTGTAAATTTCTGTTAAAGAATTTAAGCCCTTTGATGCCGAAAAATCTTTAAATCTGTCATTTATTATAAATGTCACAATTTTTATTGGATGACTGTTATTGACGGCCGAAAAATACTCTGGTTTCTCTTCATATGCAAATAAATCTTCCGCCTTTTAATAAAGATTTCCGTTTAGATTTCCTTTTACTAAAGATTTCTTTTTACTAAAGAATTCGGTTCATTTAATGTTTGTCTCTCTGTGTAAATTTCTGTTAAAGGATTTAAGCCCTTTGATTCAGAAGTAACTTTAAATCTGTCATTTATTATAAATGTCACAATTTTTATTGGATGGCTGTTATTGACGGCCGAAAAATACTCTGGTTTCTCTTCATTTGCCAATAAATCTTTCGGCTTTTACTAAAGATTTCCGTTTATATTTCCTTTTACTGAAGATTTCCTTTTTCTGATGATTTCGTTTTACTGAAGATTTCCTTTTACTAAAGATACCCTTTTACTAAAGAATGCGATTCATTCAATGTTTGTCTCTCTGTGTAAATTTCTGTTAAAGAATTTAAGCCCCTTGATGCCGAAATAACTTTAAATGTGTCATTTATTATAAATGTCACAATTTTTATTGGATGACTGCTATTGATGGCCGAAAAATACTCTGGTTTCTCTTCATTTGCAAATAAATCTTCCGCCTTTTAATAAAGATTTCCGCTTAGATTTCCTCTTACTAAAGACACCCTTTTACTAAAGATTTCCTTTTACTAAAGATTTCCTTTTGCTAAAGATTTCCTTTTACTAAAGATTTCCTTTTACTAAAGATTCCCTTTTACTAAAGATTTCCTTTACCTAAACATTTCCTTTTACTAAAGATTTCCTTTTACTAAAGATTTCCTTTACCTAAAGATTTCCTTTTACTAAAAATTTCCTTTTACTAAACATTTCCTTTTACCGAAGATTTCCTTTTACCAAAGATTTCCTTTTACTAAAGATTTCCTTTTACTAAAGATTTCCTCTTACTAAAGATTTCCTTTTACTAAAGATATCCTTTTACTAAAGAATTCGGTTCATTCAATGTTTGTCTCTCTGTGTAGATATCTGTTAAATAATTTAAGCCCTTTAATGCAGAAGTAACCTTAAATCTGTCATTTATTATAAATGTCACAATTTTTATTGGATGGCAGTTATTGACAGCCGAGAAATATTCTGGTTTCTCTTCATTTGCCAATAAATCTTTCGGCTTTTACTAAAGATTTCTGTTTAGATTTCCTTTTACTAAAGATTCCCTTTTACTAAAGAATTCGGTTCATTCAATGTTTGTCTCTCTGTGTAAATTTCCGTTAAAGAATTTAAGCCCTTTGATGCAGAAGTAACTTTAAATCTGTCATTTATTATAAATGTCACAATTTTTATTGGATGGCTGTTATTGACGGCCGAAAAATACTCTGGTTTCTCTTCATTTGCCAATAAATCTTTCGGCTTTTACTAAAGATTTCCGTTTACATTTCCTTTTACTGAAGATTTCCTTTTTCTGATGATTTCGTTTTACTGAAGATTTCCTTTTACTAAAGATGCCCTTTTACTAAAGAATGCGGCTCATTCAATGTTTGTCTCTCTGTGTAAATTTCTGTTAAAGAATTTAAGCCTCTTGATGCCGAAATAACTTTAAATGTGTCATTTATTATAAATGTCACAATTTTTATTGGATGACTGTTATTGACGGCCGAAAAATACTCTGGTTTCTCTTCATTTGCGAATAAATCTTCCGCCATTTACTAAAGATTTCTGTTTAGATGTCCTTTTACTAAAGATTGCCTTTTACTAAAGATTTTCTTTTAATAAAGATTTCCTTTTACTAAAGATTTCCTTTTATAAAGATTTGCTTTTACTAAAGATTTCCTTTTACTAAAGAATTCGGTTCATTCAATGTTCGTCTCTCTGTGCAGATTTCTGTGAAAGAATTTTAGCCCTTTGATGCAGAAATAACTTTAAATCTGCCATTTATTATAAATGTCACAATTTTATTGGATGACTGTTATTGACGGCCGAGAAATACTCTGGTTTCTCTTCATTTAATAAAGATTTCCTTTTACTAAAGATTTCCTTTTACTGAAGATTTCCTTTTACTAAGATTTCCTTTTACTAAATATTTTCTTTTACTAAAGATTTGCTTTTACTAAAGGTTTCCTTTTACTAAAGATTTTCTTTTACTAAAGATTTCTATAAAGATTTCCTAAAAGTTTTCTTTTACTAAAGATTTCCTTTTACTAAAGATTTCCTTTTACTAAAGATTTCCTTTTACTAAAGATTCCCTTTACTGAAGATTTCCTTTTACTAAAGAATTCGGTTCATTCACTGTTTGTCTCTCTGTGTAGATTTCTGTTAAAGGATTTAAGCCCATTGATTCAGAAATAACTTTAAATCTGTCATGTATTATAAACATCACAATTTTTATTGGATGACTGTTATTGACGGCCGAGAAATAGTCTGCTTTCTCTTCATTGGCGAATAAATCTTCCGCCATTTACTAAAGATTTCTGTTTAGATTTTCTTTTACTAAAGATTGCCTTTTACTAAAGATTTCCTTTTACTGAAGATTTCCTTTTACTAAAGATTTCCATAAAGATTACCTAAAAGTTTTCTTCTACTAAATATTTCCTTTTACTAAAGATATCCTTTTACTAAAGATTTCCATAAAGATTTCCTAAAAGTTTTCTTTTACTAAAGATTTCCTTTTACTAAAGATTTCCTTTTATAAAGATTTCCTTTTACTAAAGATATCCTTTTACTAAAGATTTCCTTTTACTAAAGATTTCCTTTCACTAAAGATTTCCTTTTACTAATGATTTCCTATTATAAAGATTTCCTTTTGCTAAAGATATCCTTTTACTAAAGATATCCTTTTACTAAAGATTTCCTTTTACTAAAGATTTCCTTTCACTAAAGATTTCCTTTTACTAAAGATTTCCTTTTACCGAAGATTTCCTTTTACCAAAGATTTCCTTTTACTAAAGATTTCCTTTTACTAAAGATTTCCTTTTACTAAGGATTTCCTTTTACTAAAGATATCCTTTTACTAAAGAATTCGGTTCATTCAATGTTTGTCTCTCTATGTAGATATCTGTTAAATAATTTAAGCCCTTTGATGCAGAAGTAACCTTAAATCTGTCATTTATTATAAATGTCGCAATTTTTATTGGATGGCAGTTATTGACGGCCCAAAAATATTCTGGTTTCTCTTCATTTGCCAATAAATCTTTCGGCTTTTACTAAAGATTTCCGTTTAGATTTCCTTTTACTAAAGATTCCCTTTTACTAAAGAATTCTGTTCATTCAATATTTGTCTCTCTGTGTAAATTTCTGTTAAGGAATTTAAGCCCTTTGATGCCGAAAAATCTTTAAATCTGTCTTTTATTATAAATGTCACAATTTAAAGGTTTTAAGCCTTTTGATTCAGAAATAACTTTAAATCTGTCATTTATTTTAAATGTCACAATTTTTATTGGATGACTGTTATTGACGGCCGAGAAATACTTTGGTTTCTCTTCATTTGCAAATAAATCTTCCGCCTTTTAATAAAGATTTCCGTTTAGATTTCCTTTTACTAAAGATATCCTTTTACTACAGATTTCCTTTTACTAAAGATTTCCTTTTACTAAAGATTTCCTTTTACTAAAGATTTCCTTTTACTAAAGATTTCCTTTTACTAAAGATTTCCTTTTACTAAAGATTTCCTTTTACTAAAGATTTCCTTTTACTAAAGATTTCCTTTTACTAAAGATTTCCTTTTACTAAAGATTTCCTTTTACTAAAGATCCAATTTTACTAAAGGTTTCCTTTTACTAAAGGTTTCCTTTTACAAAAGATTTCCATTTACTAAAGTTTTCCTTTTACTAAAGATTTCCTTTTACTAAAGATTTCCTTTTACTAAAAATTCCCTTTACTGAAGATTTCCCTTTACTAAAGAATTCGGTTCATTCACTGTTTGTCTCTCTGTGTAGATAGATTTCTGTTAAAGGATTTAAGCCCATTGATTCAGAAATAACTTTAAATCTGTCATTTATTATAAATATCACAATTTTTATTGGATGACTGTTATTGACGGCCGAGAAATACTCTGCTTTCTCTTCATTTGCGAATAAATCTTCCGCCATTTACTAAAGATTTCTGTTTAGATTTTATTTTACTAAACATTGCCTTTTACTAAAGATTTCCTTTTACTGAAGATTTCCTTTTACTAAAGATTTCCATAAAGATTTCCTAAAGGTTTTCTTCTACTAAAGATTTCCTTTTACTAAAGATATCCTTTTACTAAAGATTTCCATAAAGATTTTTTAAAAGTTTTCTTTTACTAAAGATTTCCTTTTACTAAAGATTTCCTCTTACTAAAGATTTCCTTTTACTAAAGATTTCCTTTTACTAAAGAGTTCCTTTTACCAAAGATTTCCTTTTACTAAAGATTTCCTTTTATAAAGATTTCCTTTTACTAAAGATATCCTTCTACTAAAGATATCCTTTTACTGAAGATTTCCTTTTACTAAAGATTTCCATAAAGATTTCCTAAAGGTTTTCTTCTACTAAAGATTTCCTTTTACTAAAGATATCCTTTTACTAAAGATTTCCTTTTACTAAAGATTTCCTTTTACTAAAGATTGCCTTGTACTAAAGATTTCCTTTTACTAAAGATTTCCTTTTACTAAAGATTTAATTTTACTAAAGGTTTCCTTTTACTAAAGATTTCCTTTTACCGAAGATTTTCTTTTACAAAAGAATTCGGTTCCTTCAATGTTTGCCTCTCTGTGTAAATTTTTATTCAAGGATTTAAGCCCTTTGAGTCAGAAATAACTTTAAATCTGTCATTTATTATAAATGTCACAATTTTTATTCGATGGCTGTTATTGACGGCCGAGAAATACTCTGGTTTCTCTTCATTTGCGAATAAATCTTCCGCCATTTACTAAAGATTTCTGTTTAGATTTCCTTTTACTAAAGCTTTCCATAAACATTTCCTAAAGGTTTTTTTTACTAAAGATATCCTTTTACTAAAGATTTCCTTTTACTAAAGATTTCCTTTTACTAAAGATTTCCTTTTATAAAGATTTCCTTTTACTAAAGATTTCCTTTTACTAAAGATTTTCTTTTACTAAAGATTTCCTTTTACTAAAGATTTCCTTTTACTAAAGAATTCTTTTACTAAAGAATTCTTTTACTAAAGAATTCTTTTACTAAAGAATTCTTTTACTAAAGATTGCCTTTTACTAAAAATTTCCTTTTACTGAAGATTTCCTTTTACTAAAGATTTCCACAAAGATTTCCTAAAGGTTTTCTTTTACTAAATATTTCCTTTTACTAAAGATTTCCTTTTACTAAAGATTTTCTTTTACTAAAGATTTCCTTTTACTAAAGATTTCCTTTTACTAAAGAATTCTTTTACTAAAGAATTCTTTTACTAAAGATTGCCTTTTACTAAAAATTTCCTTTTACTGAGATTTCCTTTTATAAAAGAATTCGGTTCATTCAATGTTTGTCTCTCTGTGTAAATTTCTGTTAAAGGATTTAAGCCCTTTGATTCAGAAATAACTTTAAATCTGTCATTTATTATAAATGTCACAATTTTTATTGGATGACTGTTATTGACGGCCGAGAAATACTCTGCTTTCTCTTCATTTGCGAATAAATCTTCCGCCATTTACTAAAGATTTCTGTTTAGATTTCCTTTTACTAAAGATTGCCTTTTACTAAAGATTTCCTTTTACTGATGATTTCCTTTTACTAAAGATTTCCGTAAAGATATCCTAAAAGTTTTCTTCTACTAAAGATTTCCTTTTACTAAAGATTTCCTTTTACTAAAGATTTCCATAAAGATTTCCTAAAAGTTTTCTTTTACTAAAGATTTCCTTTTACTAAAGATTTCCTTTTACTAAAGATTTCCTCTTACTAAAGATTTCCTTTTACTAAAGATTTCCTTTTACTAAAGATTTCCTTTTACTAAAGATTTCCTTTTACTAAAGATTTCCTTTTACTAAAGATTTCCTTTTGTAAAGATTTCCTTTTACTAAAGATATCCTTTTACTAAAGATTTCCTTTTACTAAAGATTTCCATTTACTAAATATTTCCTTTTACTAAAGATTTGCTTTTACTAAAGGTTTCCTTTTACTAAAGATTTTCTTTTACTAAGGATTTCCTTTTACTAAAGATTTCCTTTTACTAAAGATTTCCATTTACTAAAGTTTTCCTTTTACTAAAGATTTCCTTTTATAAAGATTTGCTTTTACTAAAGATTTCCTTTTACTAAAGAATTCGGTTCATTCAATGTTCGTCTCTCTGTGCAGATTTCTGTGAAAGAATTTTAGCCCTTTGATGCAGAAATAACTTTAAATCTGCCATTTATTATAAATGTCACAATTTTATTGGATGACTGTTATTGACGGCCGAGAAATACTCTGGTTTCTCTTCATTTAATAAAGATTTCCTTTTACTAAAGATTTCCTTTTACTGAAGATTTCCTTTTACTAAGATTTCCTTTTACTAAATATTTTCTTTTACTAAAGATTTGCTTTTACTAAAGGTTTCCTTTTACTAAAGATTTTCTTTTACTAAAGATTTCTATAAAGATTTCCTAAAAGTTTTCTTTTACTAAAGATTTCCTTTTACTAAAGATTTCCTTTTACTAAAGATTCCCTTTACTGAAGTTTTCCTTTTACTAAAGAATTCGGTTCATTCACTGTTTGTCTCTCTGTGTAGATTTCTGTTAAAGGATTTAAGCCCATTGATTCAGAAATAACTTTAAATCTGTCATGTATTATAAACATCACAATTTTTATTGGATGACTGTTATTGACGGCCGAGAAATAGTCTGCTTTCTCTTCATTGGCGAATAAATCTTCCGCCATTTACTAAAGATTTCTGTTTAGATTTTCTTTTACTAAAGATTGCCTTTTACTAAAGATTTCCTTTTACTGAAGATTTCCTTTTACTAAAGATTTCCATAAAGATTACCTAAAAGTTTTCTTCTACTAAATATTTCCTTTTACTAAAGATATCCTTTTACTAAAGATTTCCATAAAGATTTCCTAAAAGTTTTCTTTTACTAAAGATTTCCTTTTACTAAAGATTTCCTTTTATAAAGATTTCCTTTTACTAAAGATATCCTTTTACTAAAGATTTCCTTTTACTAAAGATTTCCTTTCACTAAAGATTTCCTTTTACTAATGATTTCCTTTTATAAAGATTTCCTTTTGCTAAAGATATCCTTTTACTAAAGATATCCTTTTACTAAAGATTTCCTTTTACTAAAGATTTCCTTTCACTAAAGATTTCCTTTTACTAAAGATTTCCTTTTACCGAAGATTTCCTTTTACCAAAGATTTCCTTTTACTAAAGATTTCCTTTTACTAAAGATTTCCTTTTACTAAGGATTTCCTTTTACTAAAGATATCCTTTTACTAAAGAATTCGGTTCATTCAATGTTTGTCTCTCTATGTAGATATCTGTTAAATAATTTAAGCCCTTTGATGCAGAAGTAACCTTAAATCTGTCATTTATTATAAATGTCGCAATTTTTATTGGATGGCAGTTATTGACGGCCCAAAAATATTCTGGTTTCTCTTCATTTGCCAATAAATCTTTCGGCTTTTACTAAAGATTTCCGTTTAGATTTCCTTTTACTAAAGATTCCCTTTTACTAAAGAATTCTGTTCATTCAATATTTGTCTCTCTGTGTAAATTTCTGTTAAGGAATTTAAGCCCTTTGATGCCGAAAAATCTTTAAATCTGTCTTTTATTATAAATGTCACAATTTAAAGGTTTTAAGCCTTTTGATTCAGAAATAACTTTAAATCTGTCATTTATTTTAAATGTCACAATTTTTATTGGATGACTGTTATTGACGGCCGAGAAATACTTTGGTTTCTCTTCATTTGCAAATAAATCTTCCGCCTTTTAATAAAGATTTCCGTTTAGATTTCCTTTTACTAAAGATATCCTTTTACTACAGATTTCCTTTTACTAAAGATTTCCTTTTACTAAAGATTTCCTTTTACTAAAGATTTCCTTTTACTAAAGATTTCCTTTTACTAAAGATTTCCTTTTACTAAAGATTTCCTTTTACTAAAGATTTCCTTTTACTAAAGATTTCCTTTTACTAAAGATTTCCTTTTACTAAAGATTTCCTTTTACTAAAGATTTCCTTTTACTAAAGATTTCCTTTTACTAAAGATTTCCTTTTACTAAAGATTTCCTTTTACTAAAGATTTCCTTTTACTAAAGATTTCCTTTTACTAAAGATCTAATTTTACTAAAGGTTTCCTTTTACTAAAGGTTTCCTTTTACAAAAGATTTCCATTTACTAAAGTTTTCCTTTTACTAAAGATTTCCTTTTACTAAAGATTTCCTTTTACTAAAAATTCCCTTTACTGAAGATTTCCCTTTACTAAAGAATTCGGTTCATTCACTGTTTGTCTCTCTGTGTAGATTTCTGTTAAAGGATTTAAGCCCATTGATTCAGAAATAACTTTAAATCTGTCATTTATTATAAATATCACAATTTTTATTGGAAGACTGTTATTGACGGCCGAGAAATACTCTGCTTTCTCTTCATTTGCGAATAAATCTTCCGCCATTTACTAAAGATTTCTGTTTAGATTTTATTTTACTAAACATTGCCTTTTACTAAAGATTTCCTTTTACTGAAGATTTCCTTTTACTAAAGATTTCCATAAAGATTTCCTAAAGGTTTTCTTCTACTAAAGATTTCCTTTTACTAAAGATATCCTTTTACTAAAGATTTCCATAAAGATTTTTTAAAAGTTTTCTTTTACTAAAGATTTCCTTTTACTAAAGATTTCCTCTTACTAAAGATTTCCTTTTACTAAAGATTTCCTTTTACTAAAGAGTTCCTTTTACCAAAGATTTCCTTTTACTAAAGATTTCCTTTTATAAAGATTTCCTTTTACTAAAGATATCCTTCTACTAAAGATATCCTTTTACTGAAGATTTCCTTTTACTAAAGATTTCCATAAAGATTTCCTAAAGGTTTTCTTCTACTAAAGATTTCCTTTTACTAAAGATATCCTTTTACTAAAGATTTCCTTTTACTAAAGATTTTCTTTTACTAAAGATTGCCTTGTACTAAAGATTTCCTTTTACTAAAGATTTCCTTTTACTAAAGATTTAATTTTACTAAAGGTTTCCTTTTACTAAAGATTTCCTTTTACCGAAGATTTTCTTTTACAAAAGAATTCGGTTCCTTCAATGTTTGCCTCTCTGTGTAAATTTTTATTCAAGGATTTAAGCCCTTTGAGTCAGAAATAACTTTAAATCTGTCATTTATTATAAATGTCACAATTTTTATTCGATGGCTGTTATTGACGGCCGAGAAATACTCTGGTTTCTCTTCATTTGCGAATAAATCTTCCGCCTTTTACTAAAGATTTCTGTTTAGATTTCCTTTTACTAAAGCTTTCCATAAACATTTCCTAAAGGTTTTTTTTACTAAAGATATCCTTTTACTAAAGATTTCCTTTTACTAAAGATTTCCTTTTACTAAAGATTTCCTTTTATAAAGATTTCCTTTTACTAAAGATTTCCTTTTACTAAAGATTTTCTTTTACTAAAGATTTCCTTTTACTAAAGATTTCCTTTTACTAAAGAATTCTTTTACTAAAGAATTCTTTTACTAAAGAATTCTTTTACTAAAGATTGCCTTTTACTAAAAATTTCCTTTTACTGAAGATTTCCTTTTACTAAAGATTTCCACAAAGATTTCCTAAAGGTTTTCTTTTACTAAATATTTCCTTTTACTAAAGATTTCCTTTTACTAAAGATTTTCTTTTACTAAAGATTTCCTTTTACTAAAGATTTCCTTTTACTAAAGAATTCTTTTACTAAAGAATTCTTTTACTAAAGAATTCTTTTACTAAAGATTGCCTTTTACTAAAAATTTCCTTTTACTGAGATTTCCTTTTATAAAAGAATTCGGTTCATTCAATGTTTGTCTCTCTGTGTAAATTTCTGTTAAAGGATTTAAGCCCTTTGATTCAGAAATAACTTTAAATCTGTCATTTATTATAAATGTCACAATTTTTATTGGATGACTGTTATTGACGGCCGAGAAATACTCTGCTTTCTCTTCATTTGCGAATAAATCTTCCGCCATTTACTAAAGATTTCTGTTTAGATTTCCTTTTACTAAAGATTGCCTTTTACTAAAGATTTCCTTTTACTGATGATTTCCTTTTACTAAAGATTTCCGTAAAGATATCCTAAAAGTTTTCTTCTACTAAAGATTTCCTTTTACTAAAGATTTCCTTTTACTAAAGATTTCCATAAAGATTTCCTAAAAGTTTTCTTTTACTAAAGATTTCCTTTTACTAAAGATTTCCTTTTACTAAAGATTTCCTCTTACTAAAGATTTCCTTTTACTAAAGATTTCCTTTTACTAAAGATTTCCTTTTACTAAAGATTTCCTTTTACTAAAGATTTCCTTTTACTAAAGATTTCCTTTTGTAAAGATTTCCTTTTACTAAAGATATCCTTTTACTAAAGATTTCCTTTTACTAAAGATTTCCATTTACTAAATATTTCCTTTTACTAAAGATTTGCTTTTACTAAAGGTTTCCTTTTACTAAAGATTTTCTTTTACTAAGGATTTCCTTTTACTAAAGATTTCCTTTTACTAAAGATTTCCATTTACTAAAGTTTTCCTTTTACTAAAGATTTCCTTTTACTAAAGATTTCCTTTTACTAAAGATTACCTTTACTGAAGATTTCGCTTTACTAAAGAATTCGGTTCATTCACTGTTTGTCTCTCTGTGTAGATTTCTGTTAAAGGATTTAAGCCCATTGATTCAGAAATAACTTTAAATCTGTCATTTATTATAAATATCACAATTTTTATTGGATGACTGTTATTGACGGCCGAGAAATACTCTGCTTTCTCTTCATTTGCGAATAAATCTTCCGCCATTTACTAAAGATTTCTGTTTAGATTTTATTTTACTAAGCATTGCCTTTTACTAAAGATTTCCTTTTACTGAAGATTTCCTTTTACTGAAGATTTCCTTTTACTAAAGATATCCTTCTACTAAAGATATCCTTTTACTAAAGATTTACTTTTACTAAAGATTTCCTTTTACTAAAGATTTCCTTTTACTAAAGATTTCCTTTTACTAAAGATTTCCTTTCACTAAAGATTTCCTTTTACTAAAGATTTCCTTTTACTAAAGATTTCCTTTTATAAAGATTTCCTTTTACTAAAGATATCCTTTTACTAAAGATATCCTTTTACTAAAGATATCCTTTTACTAAAGATTTCCTTTTACTAAAGATTTCCTTTCACTAAAGATTTCCTTTTACTAAAGATTTCCTTTTACCGAAGATTTCCTTTTACCAAAGATTTCCTTTTACTAAAGATTTCCTTTTACTAAAGATTTCCTTTTACTAAAGATTTCCTTTTACTAAAGATTTCCTTTTACTAAAGAATTCTCTCTGTGTAGATATCTGTTAAATAATTTAAGCCCTTTGATGCAGAAGTAACCTTAAATCTGTCATTTATTATAAATGTCACAATTTTTATTGGATGGCAGTTATTGACGGCCGAGAAATATTCTGGTTTCTCTTCATTTGCCAATAAAACTTTCGGCTTTTACTAAAGATTTTCGTTTAGATTTCCTTTTACTAAAGATTCCCTTTTACTAAAGAATTCGGTTCATTCAATATTTGTCTCTCTGTGTAAATTTCTGTTAAAGAATTTAAGCCCTTTGATGCCGAAAAATCTTTAAATCTGTCATTTATTATAAATGTCACAATTTTTATTGGATGACTGTTATTGACGGCCGAAAAATACTCTGGTTTCTCTTCATATGCAAATAAATCTTCCGCCTTTTAATAAAGATTTCCGTTTAGATTTCCTTTTACTAAAGATTTCTTTTTACTAAAGAATTCGGTTCATTTAATGTTTGTCTCTCTGTGTAAATTTCTGCTAAAGGATTTAAGCCCTTTGATTCAGAAGTAACTTTAAATCTGTCATTTATTATAAATGTCACAATTTTTATTGGATGGCTGTTATTGACGGCCGAAAAATACTCTGGTTTCTCTTCATTTGCCAATAAATCTTTCGGCTTTTACTAAAGATTTCCGTTTATATTTCCTTTTACTGAAGATTTCCTTTTTCTGATGATTTCGTTTTACTGAAGATTTCCTTTTACTAAAGATACCCTTTTACTAAAGAATGCGGTTCATTCAATGTTTGTCTCTCTGTGTAAATTTCTGTTAAAGAATTTAAGCCCCTTGATGCCGAAATAACTTTAAATGTGTCATTTATTATAAATGTCACAATTTTTATTGGATGACTGCTATTGACGGCCGAAAAATACTCTGGTTTCTCTTCATTTGCGAATAAATCTTCCGCCATTTACTGTTATTGACGGCCGAGAAATACTCTGGTTTCTCTTCATTTAATAAAGATTTCCTTTTACTAAAGATTTCCTTTTACTGAAGATTTCCTTTTACTAAGATTTCCTTTTACTAAATATTTTCTTTTACTAAAGATTTGCTTTTACTAAAGGTTTCCTTTTACTAAAGATTTCCTTTTACTAAAGATTTCCATAAAGATTTCCTAAAAGTTTTCTTTTACTAAAGATTTCCTTTTACTAAAGATTTCCTTTTACTAAAGATTTCCTTTTACTAAAGATTTCCTTTTACTAAAGATTCCCTTTACTGAAGATTTCCTTTTCCTAAGGAATTCGGTTCATTCACTGTTTGTCTCTCTGTGTAGATTTCTGTTAAAGGATTTAAGCCCATTGATTCAGAAATAACTTTAAATCTGTCATTTATTATAAATATCACAATTTTTTTACTGATGATTTCCTTTTACTAAAGATTTCCGTAAAGATATCCTAAAAGTTTTCTTCTACTAAAGATTTCCTTTTACTAAAGATTTCCTTTTACTAAAGATTTCCTTTTACTAAAGATATCCTTTTACTAAAGAATTCGGTTCATTCAATGTTTGTCTCTCTGTGTAGATATCTGTTAAATAATTTAAGCCCATTGATGCAGAAGTAACCTTAAATCTGTCATTTATTATAAATGTCACAATTTTTATTGGATGGCAGTTATTGACGGCCGAGAAATATTCTGGTTTCTCTTCATTTGCCAATAAAACTTTCGGCTTTTACTAAAGATTTTCGTTTAGATTTCCTTTTACTAAAGATTTCCTTTTACTAAAGAATTCGGTTCATGCAATATTTGTCTCTCTGTGTAAATTTCTGTTAAAGAATTTAAGCCCTTTGATGCCGAAAAATATTTAAATCTGTAATTTATTAGAAATGTCACAATTTTTATTGGATGACTGTTATTGACGGCCGAAAAATACTCTGGTTTCTCTTCATATGCAAATAAATCTTCCGCCTTTTAATAAAGATTTCCGTTTAGATTTCCTTTTACTAAAGATATCCTTTTACTAAAGATATCCTTTTACTAAAGATTTCTTTTTACTAAAGAATTCGGTTCATTTAATGTTTGTCTCTCTGTGTAAATTTCTGTTAAAGGATTTAATCCCTTTGATTCAGAAGTAACTTTAAATCTGTCATTTATTATAAATGTCACAATTTTTATTGGATGGCTGTTATTGACGGCCGAAAAATACTCTGGTTTCTCTTCATTTGCCAATAAATCTTTCGGCTTTTACTAAAGATTTCCGTTTATATTTCCTTTTACTGAAGATTTCCTTTTTCTGATGATTTCGTTTTACTGAAGATTTCCTTTTACTAAAGATACCCTTTTACTAAAGAATGCGGTTCATTCAATGTTTGTCTCTCTGTGTAAATTTCTGTTAAAGAATTTAAGCCCCTTGATGCCGAAATAACTTTAAATGTGTCATTTATTATAAATATCACAATTTTTATTGGATGACTGTTATTGACGGCCGAGAAATACTCTGCTTTCTCTTCATTTGCGAATAAATCTTCCGCCATTTACTAAAGATTTCTGTTTAGATTTTATTTTACTAAACATTGCCTTTTACTAAAGATTTCCTTTTACTGAAGATTTCCTTTTACTAAAGATATCCATAAAGATTTCCTAAAGGTTTTCTTCTACTAAAGATTTCCTTTTACTAAAGATATCCTTTTACTAAAGATTTCCTAAAAGTTTTCTTTTACTAAAGATTTCCTTTTACTAAAGATTTCCTCTTACTAAAGATTTCCTTTTACTAAAGATTTCCTTTTACTAAAGAGTTCCTTTTACTGAAGATTTCCTTTTACTAAAGATTTCCTTTTATAAAGATTTCCTTTTCTAAAGATATCCTTCTACTAAAGATATCCTTTTACTGAAGATTTCCTTTTACTAAAGATTTCCATAAAGATTTCCTAAAGGTTTTCTTCTACTAAAGATTTCCATAAAGATTTCCTAAAAGTTTTCTTTTACTAAAGATTTCCTTTTACTAAAGATTTCCTCTTACTAAAGATTTCGTTTTACCAAAGATTTCCTTTTACTAAAGAGTTCCTATTACTAAAGATTTCCTTTTACTAAGGATTTCCTTTTATAAAGATTTCCTTTTACTAAAGATATCCTTCTACTAAAGATATCCTTTTACTAAAGATTTACTTTTACTAAAGATTTCCTTTTACTAAAGATTTCCTGTTACTAAAGATTTCCTTTTACTAAAGATTTCCTTTTACTAGAGATTTCCTTTTACTAAAGATATCCTTTTACTAAAGATTTCCTTTTATAAAGATTTCCTTTTACTAAAGATATCCTTTTACTAAAGATATCCTTTTACTAAAGATATCCTTTTACTAAAGATTTCCTTTTACTAAAGATTTCCTTTCACTAAAGATTTCCTTTTACTAAAGATTTCCTTTTACCGAAGATTTCCTTTTACCAAAGATTTCCTTTTACCAAAGATTTCCTTTTACTAAAGATTTCCTTTTACTAAAGATTTCCTTTTACTAAAGATTTCCTTTTACTAAAGATTTCCTTTTACTAAAGATTTCCTTTTACTAAAGATATCCTTTTACTAAAGAATTCGGTTCATTCAATGTTTGTCTCTCTGTGTAGATATCTGTTAAATAATTTAAGCCCTTTGATGCAGAAGTAACCTTAAATCTGTCATTTATTATAAATGTCACAATTTTTATTGGATGGCAGTTATTGACGGCCGAAAAATACTCTGGTTTCTCTTCATATGCAAATAAATCTTCCGCCTTTTAATAAAGATTTCCGTTTAGATTTCCTTTTACTAAAGATATCCTTTTACTAAAGACATCCTTTTACTAAAGATTTCCTTTTACTAAAGATTTCTTTTTACTAAAGAATTCGGTTCATTTAATGTTTGTCTCTCTGTGTAAATTTCTGTTAAAGGATTTAAGCCCTTTGATTCAGAAGTAACTTTAAATCTGTCATTTATTATAAATGTCACAATTTTTATTGGATGGCTGTTATTGACGGCCGAAAAATACTCTGGTTTCTCTTCATTTGCCAATAAATCTTTCGGCTTTTACTAAAGATTTCCGTTTATATTTCCTTTTACTGAAGATTTCCTTTTTCTGATGATTTCGTTTTACTGAAGATTTCCTTTTACTAAAGATACCCTTTTACTAAAGAATGCGGTTCATTCAATGTTTGTCTCTCTGTGTAAATTTCTGTTAAAGAATTTAAGCCCCTTGATGCCGAAATAACTTTAAATGTGTCATTTATTATAAATGTCACAATTTTTATTGGATGACTGCTATTGACGGCCGAAAAATACTCTGGTTTCTCTTCATTTGCAAATAAATCTTCCGCCTTTTAATAAAGATTTCCGCTTAGATTTCCTTTTACTAAAGACACCCTTTTACTAAAGATTTCCTTTTACTAAAGATTACCTTTTGCTAAAGATTTCCTTTTACTAAAGATTTCCTTTTACTAAAGATTCCCTTTTACTAAAGATTTCCTTTACCTAAACATTTCCTTTTACTAAAGATTTCCTTTTACTAAAGATTTCCTTTTACTAAAGATTTCCTTTACCTAAAGATTTCCTTTTACTAAAAATTTCCTTTTACTAAACATTTCCTTTTACCGAAGATTTCCTTTTACCAAAGATTTCCTTTTACTAAAGATTTCCTTTTACTAAAGATTTCCTCTTACTAAAGATTTCCTTTTACTAAAGATATCCTTTTACTAAAGAATTCGGTTCATTCAATGTTTGTCTCTCTGTGTAGATATCTGTTAAATAATTTAAGCCCTTTAATGCAGAAGTAACCTTAAATCTGTCATTTATTATAAATGTCACAATTTTTATTGGATGGCAGTTATTGACAGCCGAGAAATATTCTGGTTTCTCTTCATTTGCCAATAAATCTTTCGGCTTTTACTAAAGATTTCCGTTTAGATTTCCTTTTACTAAAGATTCCCTTTTACTAAAGAATTCGGTTCATTCAATGTTTGTCTCTCTGTGTAAATTTATGTTAAAGAATTTAAGCCCTTTGATGCAGAAGTAACTTTAAATCTGTCATTTATTATAAATGTCACAATTTTTATTGGATGGCTGTTATTGACGGCCGAAAAATACTCTGGTTTCTCTTCATTTGCCAATAAATCTTTCGGCTTTTACTAAAGATTACCATTTACATTTCCTTTTACTGAAGATTTCCTTTTTCTGATGATTTCGTTTTACTGAAGATTTCCTTTTACTAAAGATGCCCTTTTACTAAAGAATGCGGTTCATTCAATGTTTGTCTCTCTGTGTAAATTTATGTTAAAGAATTTAAGCCTCTTGATGCCGAAATAACTTTAAATGTGTCATTTATTATAAATGTCACAATTTTTATTGGATGACTGTTATTGACGGCCGAAAAATACTCTGGTTTCTCTTCATTTGCGAATAAATCTTCCGCCATTTACTAAAGATTTCTGTTTAGATGTCCTTTTACTAAAGATTGCCTTTTACTAAAGATTTTCTTTTAATAAAGATTTCCTTTTACTAAAGATTTCCTTTTATAAAGATTTGCTTTTACTAAAGATTTCCTTTTACTAAAGAATTCGGTTCATTCAATGTTCGTCTCTCTGTGTAGATTTCTGTGAAAGAATTTTAGCCCTTTGATGCAGAAATAACTTTAAATCTGCCATTTATTATAAATGTCACAATTTTATTGGATGACTGTTATTGACGGCCGAGAAATACTCTGGTTTCTCTTCATTTAATAAAGATTTCCTTTTACTATAGATTTCCTTTTACTGAAGATTTCCTTTTACTAAATATTTTTGGATAAGCTGCGACTTGAGTGGACTGTATTTGTTTAATAGTTGGTAACTATTGCCACTTATCCACTTAAAATTCAAAGAATGGCACGAGGCCGACAAAAAACTGGAACGAAACTGCCAACGCCGAGTATGTTTAAACCGACGCAATAATCTTGATTTAAATATCACGTATAAGACTAAATACCTGATGCCTTGCTCTGTAGAAATGTAAACGACGAAGAACGAATAGGACAATACAGAAACAACGACCTTATGCTTTGTTCTGTAGTTCACTTAAGACACAACCAATTTGACAAAAATATGCACCGACAGAAGCCTTATGCTTTGTGCGGTAGCTTCTTTTTGCAACTGAACGTAGAAAACACTTAATAATTGCTGATTGACCAACTAACCAATTCAAAACGACACCAGAACTAAAGCGACTGCTCGAGGCAACATTCAAAATCTATCTATGGTTAGATATACGGCCGCAAGTCTGAAGTAAACTCGACCCGTCACCCGGGCAGAAAAAGTGGTGTACAACTCGAGACCGAAAATACATATCCGACCAAACCAACCATGCCAGTGCATACGGACGTATACAATATTTAACAAAAATCAATCCAACAAATAATGTTAATGGCGTCAACATTCCCCCCGCCCTGAACAACGGTTCAGAAAATCGGAGTAGCATACAAATTCAAAACTGTCCTAACGAAATCCACACTATACTACCTATATTTCACGGAAAGAAATCCTATTGTGATGGTAACGGACACAAACGAACAACAGGGCGCTTATAAGTACCATCTTTGGTCTTAACAGCAACCACTCTAATAACTCCGTCGGAACCCGGAAAAACTTCGGTAATTATACCTACAGGCCATCTCAATGGTGGCAAATTGTCATGACGGACCACGACAACCGTATCAAGTTTTACAGGACAACTAGGGGTATTCCACTTTTGTCGTACCTGTAACTGGTTCAGATATTCGGTATGCCAGCGCTTCCAAAAGACTTGCACTAGATGATCTAATAACTGTTTTGGTTTTAACAAATTCGGCTTTTCCTCTAATAGATCTTCACTGGGAAGCATTCCCAATGGTGCTAATGTAAGGAAATGCGCTGGAGTTAAGGGCGAGGGATCAGAAGGATCGGAACTCATCCAACATAATGGCCGCGAATTCAACAGAGCTTCTATTTGAGCCAAAACTGTACTAAATTCTTCATAAGTCAAAATCTGTGTACCGATCACCTTATAGAGATGAGACTTTACCGACTTAACGCCAGCTTCCCAGATTCCTGAAAAGTGGGGACTAGCGGGAGGTTGAAATTTCCACTCCATGCGATGTTCTTCGAGGCCGACCCTTAAACCAGATGCATATTCTTTTGAGTTAATTAATCTGTACAATGCCCCCAATTCGTTTTTAGCACCAATAAAATTTGTACCACAGTCGGAGTACATAACCGAACAAGGACCTCTTCGACTAATGAATCGCTTAAATGCTGCCAAAAACATATCCGTCGTGAGGTCGGATACAAGTTCCAAATGTAGTGCTTTGGTAGATAAGCATATAAATAAGCACAGGTATGCCTTTTGGCTCTTAGCGCCTCTTCTACGTGACCATGTAATATAAAATGGTCCCGCATAATCCACACCACAATGCATAAAAGGCTTCGCTTCTGTGACGCGTGGTGTTGGAAGATTGCCCATTATTGGGTAGGTAGACTTGGGCCTAAGTTTAAAACAATGGTTACACTGCCTAAGTCGAAACCGGACTGCATTTCGGGCAGCCAAAATCCAATATTTTTGTCGTAAAATAGTCGTAACCAAATGTGGGCCAGTGTGTAGATTTTTTCTATGACAACTTTCAATTAACAAGTCTACAAAATGATCCTTTTTTGGCAGGAGAAGAGGGTGACGAGCATCATAACCAATGGAGGCATTTTTTAATCGACCCCCAACTCTAATCAGATCATTCTCAACAAATGGACACAAATGCCGCAATCTGGAAGAACATAGCTGCTGTTTTTGTAACAACAATATGTCGGACCGAAAATGTCGCATTTGAACCGCTCGAATTAGCGCCAATTCCGCTCTTTCCAAATCAGAAGAATCCATATCTCCTGAAGATTTTAAGATTCGTGCAAACCGTAGTATGTACACAGTTGTGTGAATCAGCTTCGACCAGGACGAAGAGCGTTCAACAAGAGAATACAGAATTGATTCCTCAGGCTCAGTCGTCAGCAAACAGGTCAACCTCTGTTCAGGAACAGAAATATTATCGGGGACAATAGAACTAATTGGCCATTCCTCAGAAGGTAACCGTAGCCATTGCGGACCAACAACCCAATCTGGATTGACCAGCAGCGACGCGGGCGACAAACCGCGAGACAAACAGTCACTAATATTTCTTTTTCCGTCAATATGAAACCAGTCAGCTGAATCCACCAAAGACTGAATCTGGGAAACTCTATTCGCTACGAATGTTTGCCACTTGTATGGGGGCGACTTGATCCAGTGCAGAGTCACCGTAGAATCCGAAAGAGCGTAACTTGCCTTTATATTTACTCTAGAGTTTAATGTATCTCGGACAAACTTCAATAACCTTGCTAACAAATGTGCAGCACATAGCTCCAACCTAGGGATTGATTGTACCTTCATGGGAGCAACCTTTGTTTTTGCGCAAACTAAATTTACTGTGACCAGACCACTGGACGTGGTAGTCTTTAGGTAAATCACAGCGCCATAAGAAGTGCTACAAGCGTCCGCAAATCCAATCAAGGTAGCCACCCCACCACGAAACATACCTAAATGTCGAGGCACTCGAAAATCTTTTAAACTGAGAAGTTCGCTTTCAAATTCGTTCCAATTTTTAATTAATAACGGTGGTGGAGTCTCATCCCAATTCAACTGAAGCGTCCATAATTCTCTAATCAACAGTTTGATTCGAAGTGTTACCGGGGATAGAAATCCCAAAGGATCAAATAATCGCGCTAGTACCGACAAGACATTTCGTTTGGTGCATTTATGGGATTCGGAATTGATAGAAAATGAAAACAAATCAACGCCAGGGTGCCATTGCAAACCCAAAATCTTCAACGTATCCGCATCAAAATCAACCACCTTCGGAGATCGATCGGAACTAGGTATCTCTTGCAGTAATTGCTCGGAATTAACAGCCCACTTTCCCAATTCAAATTTCGCAGCTCTAAACAATTCAACTAATTGGTGGTAAACTAGTTTAGCTTCATCAATATTGTCTACACTAGAAACGAAGTCATCCATATAAAAATCTCTAGATGAGAATGAAGCAGCTAATGGAAAATTATCATTTTCATCAGTAGCTAATTGTTTCAGAGTTCTTAGAGCAAGAAACGGAGAAGATCTGATACCAAAAGCCACCGTATTCAGCTGATACAATTTGACTGGCTCATTAACAGAAAATCTCCACAACAATCGCTGAAACCGCCTATGTTGTTCACACATTAAAATCTGAAGATACATTTTCTTAATATCAGCAGTAAATGCAATCTCAAACAAGCGAAAGTTAAGAAAAATGGTTACAACATCTGATTGCAGTTTCGGACCTGTATGAAGTATATCGTTCAAAGATAAGAGGGTACTAGTTTTTGCACTAGCATCCATAACAACTCGTACAGGGGTAGAAGCACTGTCGGGCTTGTAGACAGCGTGATGAGGAATGACATAGGATGGTTGAGTTGTCTGATCATTTATAACTTCAGACATATATCCCTCCATCAGATACTCGCTCATAATTTTACTGTATCGATCCTTTAAATCCGGAAATTTTTTAAACTTTCTTTCTAACGCGTAATACCGTCTAAGGGCGTTAAAATAAGAGTCTCCCAGAAGCGAAGGATTTTGACTAAAAGGCAGTGACACAATGTAGCGCCCAGACAAATCGCGCTTGACAGTAGAACTGTACAATTGTTCACATTCAATATCAGAGGGAGAACTAAAACTCTGAGCCGGAACCTCTTCCAGTTCCCAAAACTTCGAAACTAAATCCTCCAAAGACGGATTAACCGCTGCAAAAAAGGAATTCAATGACGAACCGGAATCAGAAAACGATGGAACAGAGCCCATCACAACATAATCCAGACTTGTTTCCAACGCAATAGGTTGGTTATTGCCTGGATTAATTTTTCCAGTGCGCAACAGAACCGCAAATAATTCTGCGCCAATAATGCCATCTATTTTGCCAGAATGCGCAAATGTATCATCGGCCAATTGCAAATTACCCAAATAGGCCAACGAACGCTCATCACAGTCACAACTAGGAAGTTTTTCTGCGATTGTATCCAGTAATAGGACTTCCAGACTAAAAGAAACATTCAGATCAAAACGAGACACAATAACCATACTGGATTTTCCTTTTACCCTTGTATCGGAAGAACCAATACCGGTGACCAGAGAATGGCATCTCTGTATATTCAATTTTAAGCGCTTAGCGCATTCCAAGGTTAGCATATGTCCCGTACTTCCCGAATCAAGCAGAAATCTTACCCTGTGCTTCATTCCACAACGATCTACGACATAAACAATGGCGGTAGAAAGCAAAACTGTACTAGGGCCTCTGGAAATGTTAGCACTTGAACACAGGGACACGTTTGGAGAACTTGCACTAGTACTCGGAATCGAAGCGATATCAAAATGTAGAAGGGTGTGATGCTTGTGTTGGCAAATTTTGCAGGTATATTTACTAGGGCACCATTTAATTAGGTGAGGTTTAAAACAATTAAAACATAACGACTTCTCCTTCACTAGCCTATGTCTGTCTATTGGAGACAGATTCAAAAAATCCTGGCATTGAGTCATCGAATGTGTCGACTGACAAACCGGACACAACTGCACATCTTGTGCTACAAAGGATTGCGTCGCCTGTCGCTTTGGGCTACCCACATGTTGTTTTTTAATTGCTGTGGTGCAGACCGACTTAATTTTGCTCTGGAGACCAATAAAATCCAAGATTTCCCGATAAGTTGGGATAGTTGATTGTTTGCGAGCATTCTCAAATAAACAACGGGTATCGGAGTCAAATTTATCCAACGCAACATAGGCTACAACAAAATCGAACAAATCTGCGATAGGGAGTTTGCGCAGTGCGTTGTAGGCGCTATCAAACTTTTCCAAAAAGGAGTTAAAGAAATCGTTTGACTGTGTAGAGGACGATTTCAAATTTAACATTTGCTCCAAGTAAGTATTGGCTAACAATCGATCGTTTTGATATTTGTCAACCAACGCCTTCCACAAGATATTATAGTTACTACCAATTGGAGGAACACCTGCACAAACCGATCTAGCAGTACCAGACAAAGACCCCACAAAGTAGTGCATCCTATCAATATCGGTTAGCTGGGTGTTTTCGTCAATCATGCTTTTAAAGCACTCGTAGAATGTAGGCCACTCATTTATGTTGCCATCAAAAACCGGCAAATGTAATTTAGGCAGCCGTGGAGCGTTGATCTTCGAGTCTTGGGCCAGTGATTTATCTTCCTCAGATTTGGGATTAACCTCTTTCAAAATTTTCGAAACACGACAATACAGATCATTAAAAGATTTTAAAGCTTTAAAATCTGGTAGGTATTCATCATCCAGCTCCAAATTTATCGAATTAATCTCGTCTATAACGTCTTTATATTCTAACCTAGTCTCTTCTAACAATTCGACGCCCGACAGAAAGTTAGAACGATTCACCGCATCAACTACCTTTTGACCCGCATCGTAAACCTCTTGGATGCTATTAAATAAATGCTCCTTTTTTGCTACCAAAAGTTTCAATTTTCTTTGATTTTTTTGTGCCATAACGCCCACTCCAAGAACAAAATAAACGAAAATATATGCCTCCAAAACCAACTAAATGAAAAAAACTCCAATTATAATCCAAAACCAAAATACAAATCCGCTAAGTAAACCAAAAATAAAATCAAAGAAAAAACAACAAAAACCTTCTACCAGTAGATCCGGCTCGACGGACCAATAAATGGATAAGCTGCGACTTGAGTGGACTGTATTTGTTTAATAGTTGGTAACTATTGCCACTTATCCACTTAAAATTCAAAGAATGGCACGAGGCCGACAAAAAACTGGAACGAAACTGCCAACGCCGAGTATGTTTAAACCGACGCAATAATCTTGATTTAAATATCACGTATAAGACTAAATACCTGATGCCTTGCTCTGTAGAAATGTAAACGACGAAGAACGAATAGGACAATACAGAAACAACGACCTTATGCTTTGTTCTGTAGTTCACTTAAGACACAACCAATTTGACAAAAATATGCACCGACAGAAGCCTTATGCTTTGTGCGGTAGCTTCTTTTTGCAACTGAACGTAGAAAACACTTAATAATTGCTGATTGACCAACTAACCAATTCAAAACGACACCAGAACTAAAGCGACTGCTCGAGGCAACATTCAAAATCTATCTATGGTTAAATATACGGCCGCAAGTCTGAAGTAAACTCGACCCGTCACCCGGGCAGAAAAAGTGGTGTACAACTCGAGACCGAAAATACATATCCGACCAAACCAACCATGCCAGTGCATACGGACGTATACAATATTTAACAAAAATCAATCCAACAAATAATGTTAATGGCGTCAACAATTTTCTTTTACTAAAGATTTGCTTTTACTAAAGGTTTCCTTTTACTAAAGATTTTCTTTTACTAAGGATTTCCTTTTACTAAAGATTTCCTTTTACTAAAGATTTCCATTTACTAAAGTTTTCCTTTTACTAAAGATTTCCTTTTACTAAAGATTTCCTTTTACTAAAGATTTCCTTTTACTAAAGATTCCCTTTACTGAAGATTTCCTTTTACTAAGATTTCCTTTTACTAAATATTTTCTTTTACTAAAGATTTGCTTTTACTAAAGGTTTCCTTTTACTAAAGATTTCCTTTTACTAAAGATTCCCTTTACTGAAGATTTCCTTTTACTAAAGAATTCGGTTCATTCACTGTTTGTCTCTCTGTGTAAATTTCCGTTAAATAATTTAAGCCCTTTGATGCAGAAGTAACCTTAAATCTGTCATTTATTATAAATGTCGCAATTTTTATTGGATGGCAGTTATTGACGGCCCAGAAATATTCTGGTTTCTCTTCATTTGCCAATAAATCTTTCGGCTTTTACTAAAGATTTCCGTTTAGATTTCCTTTTACTAAAGATTCCCTTTTACTAAAGAATTCTGTTCATTCAATATTTGTCTCTCTGTGTAAATTTCTGTTAAGGAATTTAAGCCCTTTGATGCCGAAAAATCTTTAAATCTGTCTTTTATTATAAATGTCACAATTTAAAGGATTTAAGCCTTTTGATTCAGAAATAACTTTAAATCTGTCATTTATTTTAAATGTCACAATTTTTATTGGATGACTGTTATTGACGGCCGAGAAATACTTTGGTTTCTCTTCATTTGCAAATAAATCTTCCGCCTTTTAATAAAGATTTCCGTTTAGATTTCCTTTTATTAAAGATATCCTTTTACTACAGATTTCTTTTTACTAAAGATTTCCTTTTACTAAAGATTTCCTTTTACTAAAGATTTCCTTTTACTAAAGATTTCCTTTTACTAAAGATTTCCTTTTACTAAAGATTTCCTTTTACTAAAGATTTCCTTTTACTAAAGATTTCCTTTTACTAAAGATTTCCTTTTACTAAAGATTTCCTTTTACTAAAGATTTCCTTTTACTAAAGATTTCCTTTTACTAAAGATTTCCTTTTACTAAAGATCTAATTTTACTAAAGGTTTCCTTTTACTAAAGATTTCCTTTTACTAAAGATTCCCTTTACTGAAGATTTCCCTTTACTAAAGAATTCGGTTCATTCACTGTTTGTCTCTCTGTGTAGATTTCTGTTAAATGATTTAAGCCCATTGATTCAGAAATAACTTTAAATCTGTCATTTATTATAAATATCACAATTTTTATTGGATGGCAGTTATTGACGGCCGAGAAATATTCTGCTTTCTCTTCATTTGCGAACAAATCTTCCGCCATTTACTAAAGATTTCTGTTTAGATTTTATTTTACTAAACATTGCCTTTTACTAAAGATTTCCTTTTACTGAAGATTTCCTTTTACTAAAGATTTCCATAAAGATTTCCTAAAGGTTTTCTTCTACTAATGATTTCCTTTTACTAAAGATATCCTTTTACTAAAGATTTCCATAAAGATTTCCTAAAAGTTTTCTTTTACTAAAGATTTCCTTTTACTAAAGATTTCCTCCTACTAAAGATTTCCTTTTACTAAGGAGTTCCTTTTACTAAAGATTTCCTTTTACTAAAGATTTCCTTTTATAAAGATTTCCTTTTACTAAAGATATCCTTCTACTAAAGATATCCTTTTACTGAAGATTTCCTTTTACTAAAGATTTCCATAAAGATTTCCCAAAGGTTTTCTTCTACTAAAGATTTCCTTTTACTAAAGATATCCTTTTACTAAAGATTTCCATAAAGATTTCCTAAAAGTTTTCTTTTACTAAAGATTTCCTTTTACTAAAGATTTCCTCTTACTAAAGATTTCCTTTTACTAAAGAGTTCCTATTACTAAAGATTTCCTTTTACTAAAGATTTCCTTTTATAAAGATTTCCTTTTATAAAGATTTCCTTTTACTAAAGATATCCTACTAAAGATATCCTTTTACTAAAGATTTCCTTTTACTAAAGATTTCCTGTTACTAAAGATTTCCTTTTACTAAAGATTTCCTTTTACTAAAGATTTCCTTTTACTAAAGATTTCCTTTTATAAAGATTTCCTTTTACTAAAGATATCCTTTTACTAAAGATTTCCTTTTACTAAAGATTTCCTTTCACTAAAGATTTCCTTTTACTAAAGATTTCCTTTTACCGAAGATTTCCTTTTACCAAAGATTTCCTTTTACTAAAGATTTCCTTTCACTAAAGATTTCCTTTTACTAAAGATTTCCTTTTACCGAAGATTTCCTTTTACCAAAGATTTCCTTTTACTAAAGATTTCCTTTTACTAAAGATTTCCTTTTACTAAAGATATCCTTTTACTAAAGAATTCGGTTCATTCAATGTTTGTCTCTCTGTGTAGATATCTGTTAAATAATTTAAGCCCTTTGATGCAGAAGTAACCTTAAATCTGTCATTTATTATAAATGTCACAATTTTAATTGGATGGCAGTTATTGACGGCCGTGAAATATTCTGGTTTCTCTTCATTTGCCAATAAATCTTTCGGCCTTTACTAAAGATTCCCTTTTACTAAAGAATTCGGTTCATTCAATATTTGTCTCTCTGTGTAAATTTCTGTTAAAGAATTTAAGCCCTTTGATGCCGAAAAATCTTTAAATCTGTCATTTATTATATATGTCACAATTTTTATTGGATGACTGTTATTGACGGCCGAAAAATACTCTAGTTTCTCTTCATATGCAAATAAATCTTCCGCCTTTTAATAAAGATTTCCGTTTAGATTTCCTTTTACTAAAGATATCCTTTTACTAAAGATATCCTTTTACTAAAGATTTCCTTTTACTAAAGATTTCTTTTTACTAAAGATTTCCTTTTACTAAAGATTTCCTTTTACAAAAAAAATTCGGTTCATTTAATGTTTGTCTCTCTGTGTAAATTTCTGTTAAAGGATTTAAGCCCTTTGATTCAGAAATAACTTTAAATCTGTCATTTATTATAAATGTCACAATTTTTATTGGATGGCTGTTATTGACGGCCGAGAAATACTCTGGTTTCTCTTCATTTGCCAATAAATCTTTCCGCTTTTACTAAAGATTTCCGTTTATATTTCCTTTTACTGAAGATTTGCTTTTTCTGATGATTTCGTTTTACTGAAGATTTCCTTTTACTAAAGATGCCCTTTTACTAAAGAATGCAGTTCATTCAATGTTTGTCTCTCTGTGTAAATTTCTGTTAAAGACTTTAAGCCGCTTGATGCCGAAATAACTTTAAATGTGTCATTTATTATAAATGTCACAATTTTTATTGGATGACTGCTATTGACGGCCGAAAAATACTCTGGTTTCTCTTCATTTGCAAATCAATCTTCCGCCTTTTAATAAAGATTTCCCCTTAGATTTCCTTTTACTAAAGACACCCTTTGACTAAAGATTTCCTTTTACTAAAGATTTCCTTTTGCTAAAGATTTCCTTTTACTAAAGATTTCCTTTTACTAAAGATTTCCTTTTACTAAAGATTCCCTTTTACTAAAGATTTCCTTTACCTAAACATTTCCTTTTACTAAAGATTTCCTTTTACTAAAGATTTCCTTTACCTAAAGATTTCCTTTACCTAAAGATTTCCTTTTACTAAAAATTTCCTTTTACTAAAGATTTCCTTTTACCGAAGATTTCCTTTTACCAAAGATTTCCTTTTACTAAAGATTTCCTTTTACTAAAGATTTCCTCTTACTAAAGATTTCCTTTTACTAAAGATATCCTTTTACTAAAGAATTCGGTTCATTCAATGTTTGTCTCTCTGTGTAGATATCTGTTAAATAATTTAAGCCCTTTGATGCAGAAGTAACCTTAAATCTGTCATTTATTATAAATGTCACTATTTATATTGGATGGCAGTTATTGACGGCCGAGAAATATTCTGGTTTCTCTTCATTTGCCAATAAATCTTTCGGCTTTTACTAAAGATTTCCGTTTAGATTTCCTTTTACTAAAGATTCCCTTTTAATAAAGAATTCGGTTCATTCAATGTTTGTCTCTCTGTGTAAATTTCCGTTAAAGAATTTAAGCCCTTTGATGCAGAAGTAACTTTAAATCTGTCATTTATTATAAATGTCACAATTTTTATTGGATGGCTGTTATTGACGGCCGAAAAATACTCTGCTTTCTCTTCATTTGCCAATAAATCTTTCGGCTTTTACTAAAGATTTCCGTTTACATTTCCTTTTACTGAAGATTTCCTTTTTCTGATGATTTCGTTTTACTGAAGATTTCCTTTTACTAAAGATGCCCTTTTACTAAAGAATGCGGTTCATTCAATGTTTGTCTCTCTGTGCAAATTTCTGTTAAAGAATTTAAGCCTCTTGATGCCGAAATAACTTTAAATGTGTCATTTATTATAAATGTCACAATTTTTATTGGATGACTGTTATTGACGGCCGAAAAATACTCTGGTTTCTCTTCATTTGCGAATAAATCTTCCGCCATTTACTAAAGATTTCTGTTTAGATGTCCTTTTACTAAAGATTGCCTTTTACTAAAGATTTTCTTTTAATAAAGATTTCCTTTTACTAAAGATTTCCTTTTATAAAGATTTGCTTTTACTAAAGATTTCCTTTTACTAAAGAATTCGGTTCATTCAATGTTCGTCTCTCTGTGTAGATTTCTGTGAAAGAATTTTAGCCCTTTGATGCAGAAATAACTTTAAATCTGCCATTTATTATAAATGTCACAATTTTATTGGATGACTGTTATTGACGGCCGAGAAATACTCTGGTTTCTCTTCATTTAATAAAGATTTCCTTTTACTATAGATTTCCTTTTACTGAAGATTTCCTTTTACTAAGATTTCCTTTTACTAAATATTTTCTTTTACTAAAGATTTGCTTTTACTAAAGGTTTCCTTTTACTAAAGATTTTCTTTTACTAAGGATTTCCTTTTACTAAAGATTTCCTTTTACTAAAGATTTCCATTTACTAAAGTTTTTCTTTTACTAAAGAATTCGGTTCATTCACTGTTTGTCTCTCTGTGTAGATTTCTGTTGAAGGATTTAAGCCCATTGATTCAGAAATAACTTTAAATCTGTCATTTATTATAAATATCACAATTTTTATTGGATGACTGTTATTGACGGCCGAGAAATAGCCTGCTTTCTCTTCATTGGCAAATAAATCTTCCGCCATTTACTAAAGATTTCTGTTTAGATTTTCTTTTACTAAAGATTGCCTTTAACTAAAGATTTCCTTTTACTGAAGATTTCCTTTTACTAAAGATTTCCATAAAGATTGCCTAAAGGTTTTCTTCTACTAAAGATTTCCTTTTACTAAAGATATCCTTTTACTAAAGATTTCCTAAAAGTTTTCTTTTACTAAAGATTTCCTTTTACTAAAGATTTCCTTTACCTAAACATTTCCTTTTACTAAAGATTTCCTTTTACTAAAGATTTCCTTTACCTAAAGATTTCCTTTTACTAAAAATTTCCTTTTACTAAAGATTTCCTTTTACCGAAGATTTCCTTTTACCAAAGATTTCCTTTTACTAAAAATTTCCTTTTACTAAAGATTTCCTCTTACTAAAGATTTCCTTTTACTAAAGATATCCTTTTACTAAAGATTTCCTTTTATAAAGATTTCCTTTTATAAAGATTTCCTTTTACTAAAGATATCCTTTTACTAAAGATATACTTTTACTAAAGATTTCCTTTTACTAAAGATTTCCTTTCACTAAAGATTTCCTTTTACTAAAGATTTCCTTTTACCGAAGATTTCCTTTTACCAAAGATTTCCTTTTACTAAAGAATTCGGTTCATTCAATGTTTGTCTCTCTGTGTAGATATCTGTTAAATAATTTAAGCCCTTTGATGCAGAAGTAACCTTAAATCTGTCATTTATTATAAATGTCACAATTTTTATTGGATGGCAGTTATTGACGGCCGAGAAATATTCTGGTTTCTCTTCATTTGCCAATAAATATTTCGGCCTTTACTAAAGATTTTCGTTTAGATTTCCTTTTACTAAAGATTCCCTTTTGCTAAAGAATTCGGTTCATTCAATATTTGTCTCTCTGTGTAAATTTCTGTTAAGGAATTTAAGGATTTAAAGGATTTAAGCCCATTGATTCAGAAATAACTTTAAATCTGTCTTTTATTATAAATGTCACAATTTTTATTGGATGACTGTTATTGACGGCCGAAAAATACTCTGGTTTCTCTTCATATACAAATAAATCTTCCGCCTTTTAATAAAGATTTCCGTTTAGATTTCCTTTTAATAAAGATATCCTTTTACTAAAGATTTCCTTTTACTAAAGATTTCCTTTTACTAAAGATTTCCTTTTACTAAGGATTTCCTTTTACAAAAGAATTCGGTTCATTCAAAGTTTGTCTCTCTGTGTAAATTTGTGTTAAAAGATTTAAGCCCTTTGATTCAGAAATAACTTTAAATCTGTCATTTATTATAAATGTCACAATTTTTATTGGATGGCTGTTATTGACGGCCGAAAAATGCTCTGGTTTCTCTTCATTTGCCAATAAATCTTTCGGCTTTTACTAAAGATTTCCGTTTATATTTCCTTTTACTGAAGATTTCCTTTTTCTGATGATTTCGTTTTACTGAAGATTTCCTTTTACTAAAGATGCCCTTTTACTAAAGAATGCGGTTCATTCAATGTTTGTCTCTCTGTGTAAATTTCTGTTAAAGAATTTAAGCCCCTTGATGCCGAAATAACTTTAAATGTGTCATTTATTATAAATGTCACAATTTTTATTGGATGACTGCTATTGACGGCCGAAAAATACTCTGGTTTCTCTTCATTTGCAAATAAATCTTCCGCCTTTTAATAAAGATTTCCGCTTAGATTTCCTTTTACTAAAGACACCCTTTTACTAAAGATTTCCTTTTACTAAAGATTTCCTTTTGCTAAAGATTTCCTTTTACTAAAGATTTCCTTTTACTAAAGATTCCCTTTTACTAAAGATTTCCTTTACCTAAACATTTCCTTTTACTAAAGATTTCCTTTTACTAAAGATTTCCTTTACCTAAAGATTTCCTTTTACTAAAAATTTCCTTTTACTAAAGATTTCCTTTTACCGAAGATTTCCTTTTACCAAAGATTTCCTTTTACTAAAGATTTCCTTCTACTAAAGATTTCCTCTTACTAAAGATTTCCTTTTACTAAAGATATCCTTTTACTAAAGAATTCGGTTCATTCAATGTTTGCCTCTCTGTGTAGATATCTGTTAAATAATTTAAGCCCTTTGATGCAGAAGTAACCTTAAATCTGTCATTTATTATAAATGTCACAATTTTTATTGGATGGCAGTTATTGACGGCCGAGAAATATTCTGGTTTCTCTTCATTTGCCAATAAATCTTTCGGCTTTTACTAAAGATTTCCGTTTAGATTTCCTTTTACTAAAAATTCCCTTTTAGTAAAGAATTCGGTTCATTCAATGTTTGTCTCTCTGTGTAAATTTCTGTTAAAGAATTTAAGCCCTTTGATGCCGAAAAATCTTTAAATGTGTCATTTATTATAAATATCACAATTTTTATTGGATGACTGTTATTGACGGCCGAAAAATACTCTGGTTTCTCTTCATTTGCGAATAAATCTTCCGCCATTTACTAAAGATTTCTGTTTAGATGTCCTTTTACTAAAGATTGCCTTTTACTAAAGATTTTCTTTTAATAAAGATTTCCTTTTACTAAAGATTTCCTTTTATAAAGATTTGCTTTTACTAAAGATTTCCTTTTACTAAAGAATTCGGTTCATTCAATGTTCGTCTCTCTGTGTAGATTTCTGTGAAAGAATTTTAGCCCTTTGATGCAGAAATAACTTTAAATCTGCCATTTATTATAAATGTCACAATTTTATTGGATGACTGTTATTGACGGCCGAGAAATACTCTGGTTTCTCTTCATTTAATAAAGATTTCCTTTTACTAAAGATTTCCTTTTACTGAAGATTTCCTTTTACTAAGATTTCCTTTTACTAAATATTTTCTTTTACTAAAGATTTGCTTTTACTAAAGGTTTCCTTTTACTAAAGATTTTCTTTTACTAAGGATTTCCTTTTACTAAAGATTTCCATTTACTAAAGTTTTCCTTTTACTAAAGATTTCCTTTTACTAAAGATTCCCTTTACTGAAGATTTCCTTTTACTAAAGAATTCGGTTCATTCACTGTTTGTCTCTCTGTGTAGATTTCTGTTAAAGGATTTAAGCCCATTGATTCAGAAATAACTTTAAATCTGTCATTTATTATAAATATCACAATTTTTATTGGATGACAGTTATTGACGGCCGAGAAATAGTCTGCTTTCTCTTCATTGGCGAATAAATCTTCCGCCATTTACTAAAGATTTCTGTTTAGATTTTCTTTTACTAAAGATTGCCTTTTACTAAAGATTTCCTTTTACTGAAGATTTTCTTTTACTAAAGATTTCCATAAAGATTACCTAAAGGTTTTCTTCTACTAAAGATTTCCTTTTACTAAAGATATCCTTTTACTAAAGATTTCCATAAAGATTTCTTAAAAGTTTTCTCCTACTAAAGATTTCCTTTTACTAAAGATTTCCTTTTATAAAGATTTCCTTTTACTAAAGATATCCTTTTACTAAAGATATCCTTTTACTAAAGATTTCCTTTTACTAAAGATTTCCTTTTACTAAAGATTTCCTTTTACTAAAGATTTCCTTTTACTAAAGATTTCCTTTTACTAAAGATTTCCTTTTACTAAAGATTTCCTTTTACTAAAGATTTCCTTTTACTAAAGATTTTCTTTTACTAAAGATTTCCTTTTACTAAAGATTTCCTTTTATAAAGATTTCCCTTTACTAAAGATATCCTTTTACTAAAGATATCCTTTTACTAAAGATATCCTTTTACTAAAGATTTCCTTTTACTAAAGATTTCCTTTTACTAAAGATTTCCTGTTACTAAAGATTTCCTTTTACTAAAGATTTCCTTTTACTAAAGATTTCCTTTTACTAAAGATTTCCTTTTACTAAAGAATTCGGCACATTCAATATTTGTCTCTCTGTGTAGATTTCAATCAAAATTCAGAAATAACTTTAAATCTGTCATTTATTATAAATGTCACAATTTTTATTGGATGGCTGTTATTGACGGCCGAAAAATACTCTGGTTTCTCTTCATTTGCCAATAAATCTGTCGGCTTTTACTAAAGATTTCCGTTTACATTTCCTTTTACTGAAGATTTCCTTTTTCTGATGATTTCGTTTTACTGAAGATTTCCTTTTACTAAAGATTCCCTTTTACTAAATAATTCGGTTCATTCAATGTTTGTCTCTCTGTGTAAATTTATGTTAAAGAATTTAAGCCCTTTGGTGCCGAAATATCTTTAAATCTGTCATTTATTATAAAGGTCACAATTTTTATTGGATGACTGTTATTGATGGCCGAAAATACTCTGGTTTCTTGTTCATATGCAAATAAATCTTCCGCCTTTTAATAAAGATTTCCGTTTAGATTTCCTTTTACTAAAGATATCCTTTTACTAAAGATTTCCTTTTACTAAAGATTTCTTTTTACTAAAGATTTCTTTTACTAAACATTTCCCTTTACAAAAGAATTCGGTTCATTCAATGTTTGTCTCTCTGTGTAAATTTCTGTTAAAGGATTTAAGCCCTTTGATTCAGAAGTAACTTCAAATCTGTCATTTATTATAAATGTCACAATTTTATTGGATGACCGTTATTGACGGCCGAGAAATACTCTGGTTTCTCTTCATTTGCGAATAAATCTTCCGCCATTTACTAAAGATTTCTGTTTAGATGTCCTTTTACTAAAGATATCCTTTTACTAAAGATATCCTTTTACTAAAGATTTCCTTTTACTAAAGATTTCCTTTTACTAAAGATTTCCTTTTACTAAAGATTTCCTTTTACTAAAGATTTCCTTTTACTAAAGATTTTCTTTTACTAAAGATTTCCTTTTACTAAAGATTTCCTTTTATAAAGATTTCCCTTTACTAAAGATATCCTTTTACTAAAGATATCGTTTTACTAAAGATATCCTTTTACTAAAGATTTCCTTTTACTAAAGATTTCCTTTTACTAAAGATTTCCTGTTACTAAAGATTTCCTTTTACTAAAGATTTCCTTTTACTAAAGATTTCCTTTTACTAAAGAATTCGGCACATTCAATATTTGTCTCTCTGTGTAGATTTCAATCAAAATTCAGAAATAACTTTAAATCTGTCATTTATTATAAATGTCACAATTTTTATTGGATGGCTGTTATTGACGGCCGAAAAATACTCTGGTTTCTCTTCATTTGCCAATAAATCTGTCGGCTTTTACTAAAGATTTCCGTTTACATTTCCTTTTACTGAAGATTTCCTTTTTCTGATGATTTCGTTTTACTGAAGATTTCCTTTTACTAAAGATTCCCTTTTACTAAATAATTCGGTTCATTCAATGTTTGTCTCTCTGTGTAAATTTATGTTAAAGAATTTAAGCCCTTTGGTGCCGAAATATCTTTAAATCTGTCATTTATTATAAAGGTCACAATTTTTATTGGATGACTGTTATTGATGGCCGAAAATACTCTGGTTTCTTGTTCATATGCAAATAAATCTTCCGCCTTTTAATAAAGATTTCCGTTTAGATTTCCTTTTACTAAAGATATCCTTTTACTAAAGATTTCCTTTTACTAAAGATTTCTTTTTACTAAAGATTTCTTTTACTAAACATTTCCCTTTACAAAAGAATTCGGTTCATTCAATGTTTGTCTCTCTGTGTAAATTTCTGTTAAAGGATTTAAGCCCTTTGATTCAGAAGTAACTTCAAATCTGTCATTTATTATAAATGTCACAATTTTATTGGATGACCGTTATTGACGGCCGAGAAATACTCTGGTTTCTCTTCATTTGCGAATAAATCTTCCGCCATTTACTAAAGATTTCTGTTTAGATGTCCTTTTACTAAAGATTGCCTTTTACTAAAGATTTCCTTTTAATAAAGATTTCCTTTTACTAAAGATTTCCTTTTATAAAGTTTGCTTTTACTAAAGATTTCCTATTACTAAAGAATTTGGTTCATTCAATGTTTGTCTCTCTGTGTAGATTTCTGTTAAATAATTTTAGCCCTTTGATGCAGAAATAACTTTAAATCTGCCATTTATTATAAATGTCACAATTTTATTGGATGACTGTTATTGACGGCCGAGAGATACTCTGGTTTCTCTTCATTTAATAAAGATTTCCTTTTACTAAGGATTTCCATAAAGATTTCCTAAAGGTTTCCTTTTACTAAAGATTTCCTTTTACTAAGGATTTCTTTTTACTAAAGATTTCCTTTTACTAAAGATTTCCTTTTACTAAAGATTTAATTTTACTAAAGGTTTCCTTTTACTAAAGATTTCCTTTTACAGAAGATTTTCTTTTACAAAAGAATTCGGTTCCTTCAATGTTTGTCTCTCTGTGTAAATTTCTATTCAAGGATTTAAGCCCTTTGAGTCAGAAATAACTTTAAATCTGTCATTTATTATAAATGTCACAATTTTTATTCGATGGCTGTTGTTGACGGCCGAGAAATACTCTGGTTTCTCTTCATTTGCGAATAAATCTTCCGCCATTTACTAAAGATTTCTGTTTAGATTTCCTTTTACTAAAGATTTCCTTTTACTGAAGATTTCCTTTTACTAAAGCTTTCCATAAAGATTTCCTAAAGGTTTTTTTTTTACTAAAGATATCCTTTTACTAAAGATTTCCTTTTACTAAAGATTTCCTTTTACTAAAGATTGCCTTTTACTAACGATTTCCTTTTATAAAGATTGCCTTTTACTAAAGATTTCCTTTTACTAAAGATTTCCTTTTACTAAAGATTTTCTTTTACTAAAGATTTCCTTTTACTAAAGAATTCTTTTACTAATGATTGCCTTTTACTAAAAATTTCCTTTTACTGAAGATATCCTTTTACTAAAGATTTCCATAAAGATTTCCTAAAGGTTTTCTTTTACTAAAGATTTCCTTTTACTAAAGATTTCCTTTTACTGAAGATTTCCTTTTATAAAAGAATTCGGTTCATTCAATGTTTGTCTCTCTGTGTAAATTTCTGTTAAAGGATTTAAGCCCTTTGATTCAGAAATAACTTAAAATCTGTCATTTATTATAAATGTCACGATTTTTATTGGATGACTGTTATTGACGGCCGAGAAATACTCTGCTTTCTCTTCATTTGCGAATAAATCTTCCGCCATTTACTAAAGATTTCTGTTTAGATTTCCTTTTACTAAAGATTGCCTTTTACTAAAGAATTCCTTTTACTGATGATTTCCTTTTACTAAAGATATCCATAAAGATTTCCTAAAGGTTTTCTTCTACTAAAGATTTCCTTTTACTAAAGATATCCTTTTACTAAAGATTTCCATAAAGATTTCCTAAAAGTTTTCTTTTACTAAAGATTTCCTTTTACTAAAGATTTCCTTTTACCAAGGATTTCCTTTTACTAAAGGTTTCCTTTTACTAAAGATTTCCTTTTACTAAAGATTTCCTTTTATAAAGATTTCCTTTTACTAAAGATATCCTTTTACTAAAGATATCCTTTTACTAAAGATTTCCTTTTACTAAAGATTTCCTTTTACTAAAGATTTCCTTTTACTAAATATTTCCTTTTACTAAAGATTTGCTTTTACTAAAGGTTTCCTTTTACTAAAGATTTTCTTTTACTAAGGATTTCCTTTTACTAAAGATTTCCTTTTACTAAAGATTTCCATTTACTAAAGTTTTCCTTTTACTAAAGATTTCCTTTTACTAAAGATTTCCTTTTACTAAAGATTCCCTTTACTGAAGATTTCCTTTTACTAAAGAATTCGGTTCATTCACTGTTTGTCTCTCTGTGTAGATTTCTGTTAAAGGATTTAAGCCAAGCCCATTGATTCAGAAATAACTTTAAATCTGTCATTTATTATAAATATCACAATTTTTATTGGATGACTGTTATTGACGGCCGAGAAATACTCTGCTTTCTCTTCATTTGCGAATAAATCTTCCGCCATTTACTAAAGATTTCTGTTTAGATTTTCTTTTACTAAAGATTGCCTTTTACTAAAGATTTCCTTTTACTGAAGATTTCCATTTACTAAAGATTTCCATAAAGATTTCCTAAAGGTTTTCTTCTACTAAAGATTTCCCTTTACTAAAGATATCCTTTTACTAAAGATTTCCATAAAGATTTCCTAAAAGTTTTCTTTTACTAAAGATTTCCTTTTACTAAAGATTTCCTCTTGCTAAAGATTTCCTTTTACTAAAGATTTTCTTTTACTAAAGATTTCCTTTTACTAAAGATTTCCTTTTACTAAAGATTTTCTTTTATAAAGATTTCCTTTTACTAAAGATATCCTTTTACTAAAGATTTCCTTTTACTAAAGATTTCCTTTTACTAAAGATTTCCTTTTACTAAAGATTTCCTTTTATAAAGATTTCCTTTTACTAAAGATATCCTTTTACTAAAGATATCCTTTTACTAAAGATTTCCTTTTACTAAAGATTTCCTTTCACTAAAGATTTTCTTTTACTAAGGATTTCCTTTTATAAAGATTTCCTTTTACTAAAGATATCCTTTTACTAGAG
Organism: Aphodius granarius; assembly: GCA_963971325.1. Taxonomy (NCBI): domain Eukaryota; kingdom Metazoa; phylum Arthropoda; class Insecta; order Coleoptera; family Scarabaeidae; genus Aphodius; species Aphodius granarius. Next base: position 15,126,522 of record OZ020222.1, on the reverse strand, counting down.
ATATCCTTTTACTAAAGATTTCCTTTTACTAAAGATTTCCTTTCACTAAAGATTTCCTTTTACTAAAGATTTCCGTTTACCGAAGATTTCCTTTTACCAAAGATTTCCTTTTACTAAAGATTTCCTTTTACTAAAGATATCCTTTTACTAAAGAATTCGGTTCATTCAATGTTTGTCTCTCTGTGTAGATATCTGTTAAATAATTTAAGCCCTTTGATGCAGAAGTAACCTTTAATCTGCCATTTATTATAAATGTCACAATTTTTATTGGATGGCAGTTATTGACTGCCAAGAAATATTCTGGTTTCTCTTCATTTGCCAATAAATCTTTCGGCTTTTACTAAAGATTTCCGTTTAGATTTCCTTTTACTAAAGATTCCCTTTTACTAAAGAATTCGGTTCATTCAATATTTGTCTCTCTGTGTAAATTTCTGTTAAAGAATTTAAGCCCTTTGATGCCGAAAAATCTTTAAATCTGTCATTTATTATAAATGTCACAATTTTTATTGGATGACTGTTATTGACGGCCGAAAAATACTCTGGTTTCTCTTCATATGCAAATAAATCTTCCGCCTTTTAATAAAGATTTCCGTTTAGATTTCCTTTTACTAAAGATATCCTTTTACTAAAGATTTCCTTTTACTAAAGATTTCTTTTTACTAAAGATTTCCTTTTACTAAAAATTTCCTTTTACAAAAGAATTCGGTTCATTCAATGTTTGTCTCTCTGTGTAAATTTCTGTTAAAGGATTTAAGCCCTTTGATTCAGAAATAAATTTAAATCTGTCATTTATTATAAATGTCACAATTTTTATTGGATGGCTGTTATTGACGGCCGAAAAATACTCTGGTTTCTCTTCATTTGCCAATAAATTTTTCGCCTTTTACTAAAGATTTCCGTTTACATTTCCTTTTACTGAAGATTTCCTTTTTCTGATGATTTCGTTTTACTGAAGATTTCCTTTTACTAAAGATGCCCTTTTACTAAAGAATGCGGTTCATTCAATGTTTGTGTCTCTGTGTAAATTTCTGTTAAAGAATTTAAGCCCCTTGATGCCGAAATAACTTTAAATGTGTCATTTATTATAAATGTCACAATTTTTATTGGATGACTGTTATTGACGGCCGAAAAATACTCTGGTTTCTCTTCATTTGCAAATAAATTTCCGCCTTTTAATAAAGATTTCCGCTCAGATTTTCTTTTACTAAAGACATCCTTTTACTAAAGATTTCCTTTTACTAAAGATTTCCTTTTACTAAAGATTTCCTTTTACTAAAGATTTCCTTTTACTAAAGATTTCCTTCTACTAAAGATTTCCTTCTACTAAAGATTTCCTTTTACTAGAGATTCCCTTTTACTAAAGATTTCCTTTACCTAAAGATTTCCTTTACCTAAAGATTTCCTTTTACTAAAGATTTCCTTTTACTAAAGATTTTCTTTTACTAAAGATTTCCTTTTACTAAAGATTTTCTTTTACCGAAGATTTCCTTTTACCAAAGATTTCCTTTTACTAAAAATTTCCTTTTACTAAAGATTTCCTTTTACTAAAGAGGTCCTTTTACTAAAGATATCCTTTTACTAAAGATTTCCTTTTACTAAAGATTTCCTTTTACTAAAAATTTTCTTTTACTAAAGAATTCGGCTCATTCAATGTTTGTCTCTCTGTGTAGATTTCCGTTAAAGAATTTAAGCCCTTTGATGCAGAAGTAACTTTAAATCTGTCATTTATTATAAATGTCACAATTTTATTGGATGACTGTTATTGACGGCCGAGAAATACTCTGGTTTCTCTCATTTGCGAATAAATCTTCCGCCATTTACTAAAGATTTCTGTTTAGATGTCCATTTACTAAAGATTGCCTTTTACTAAAGATTTCCTTTTAATAAAGATTTCCTTTTACTAAAGATTTCCTTTTATAAAGATTTGCTTTTACTAAAGATTTCCTTTTACTAAAGAATTCGGTTCATTCAATGTTTGTCTCTCTGTGTAGATTTCCGTTAAAGAATTTTAGCCCTTTGATGCAGAAATAACTTTAAATCTGCCATTTATTATAAATGTCACAATTTTATTGGATGACTGTTATTGGCGGCCGAGAAATACTCTGGTTTCTCTTCATTTGCGAATAAATCTTCCGTCATTTACTAAAGATTTCCGTTTACTAAAGATTGCCTTTTACTAAAGATTTCCTTTTAACAAAGATTTCCTTTTACTAAAGAGTTCCTTTTATAAAGATTTCCTTTTATAAAGATTTCCTTTTACTAAAGATTTCCTTTTACTAAAGATTTCCTTTTACTAAAGGTTTTCTTTTACTAAAGATTTCCTTTTCCTAAAGATTTCCTCTTACTACAGATTTTCTTTTACTAAAGATTTCCTTTTACTAAAGATTGTCTCTCATTAAATTCGTTGTCAAAAAAGTTGTCAAAAATTGCTCGAAGCAACCGGAAAATATAACAGTATCTGGCGTCGATGGCGTTCCGCCTAACATACGGTTTTACCACTCAAATTTTTAATCAGCCGCAAAAATTTTATGTTTTGGACTTTGACTCAATATATAAAGGAATCCTTGGAGTTGATTTTCTTATTGCACATAAATGCGTAATTGACTTCGAAAATAAAATTATTAAAACGCGTCATCAAACAATTCAACTACATTCAGTCAACAATCAATCACGTATAGATACTATGCAAAAAATGTCTAATACCAAGAATATTATAAATATACCACAGCGTTGTCAGAAAGTGCTCCGAATAGGATGCAAAAATTTTAAGAATCACGAAAATCTAATTTGCCCTGAAATAAAAATTAGTGAACACTTATCAATTCCTGGCGCTAATTATTTTACACTACAGTGTTGAATACTTCTAGCAAAATATCAACGATAGCGAACTTATCCGTTAATTTAGAAACGTTCCCGGAAGTAGATGATTCCTCGCCTAATCCTATAAATAATATAAAAAAAATAGATCTTCAAATAGGTCAAAAACTATCTTAGAAAATTTAAACTTAACCCATTTAAACGTAGAAGAAGAAAAAAACAAATACAAAAATTATGCGAAGAATTTAACAACATTTTTACTAAAGGGAGAAAAGCTTAGTTTTACAAACGCGGTGAAACACACAATTTTAACAGGAGACGCGCCACCAATTTACACGAAAAATTATAGACATCCTCACGTGTTAAAAAGCGAGGTGGATCGCCAAATTGACGAACGTCTTAGGGACGGTATTATTCGACCTTCTAATTTCCCGTGGTCCAGCCCCCTTTGGATTGTTCCAAAGAAACCCGGCCCGAACGGCAAAAAACGGTGGCGTATAGTAATAGACTATCGCGAACTTAACGACGTTACAAAAGCAGACAAATACACGATTCCGAACATCAAAGATATTTTTGATCAACTCGGTCGCAGTAAATACTTCACATCCATCGATATTGCTTCGGCATTTGGCATTTTTACAGATTGAAATGTCGCCAGTGGATATTGAGAAAACAGCATTCAATACCTCCAAAGCTCATTTTGAGTACGTCCGAATGCCCTTTGGACTAATAAATGCGGCCTCGACTTTCCAGCGCGTTATGAATAACGTTTTTCGAGGCTTAATTGGGGAATCAGGCCTTATTTACATCGATTATGTTTTAATATTCAGTGAGTCTCTTCAAGACCACTATAATAAAATTCGCGCTATCTTCAGTCGACTAAGACAATCAAACTTAAAAATAGAACCTAGTAAATGCCACTTCTTACAAAAAGAAGTACAGTTTCTGGGTCATCTGTTAACCGAAAACGGACTAAAACCTGATCCTGGAATAAATCGTGTGTTATGAACTACCCAGACACTAAAAACATAAAAGAAATCCAATCTTTTCTCGGATTTTTCGGATATTACCGTAAATTTATTCCGAAGTTTGCCGAAGTAACCAAGCCACTCACGAGACTTTTAAAAAAGAATACCGAATTTGTATTTGATGACAATTATAAAACTGCTTTTGAAAAATGTAAACATCTTTTGACAAACCCGCCAGTATTAACGTATCCGGATTTTAGTAAACCGTTCATTTTGACGACTGATGCATCTAACGTGGCATTGGGAGCCGTATTGTCCCAAATACAAGGTGATAATGAATCTAACCGCCCGATAGCGTATGCGCCACGAACCCTAAATGAAACCGAAATGCGTTATTCGACAACCCAAAAAGAACTGCTCGCCATTTTGTATGCTTGTAAACAATTTAGACCCTATATTTTTGTAATAAATTTACCCTTATTACAGATCATGCGCCCCTAAAATATTTATTTTCCTAAAAAGAACCTTGCAGAATTCGATTTCGACGTAATTCATAAACCAGGGAAATTAAACACTAATGCTGATGCATTATCTCGTATAAAAATAAACAAAATTGCCGCATCCAGACCCCAAAATGTCGAAAATATTATAGAATCGTACCATACAGCTGTGGATAATTACCACAAAGGCGTAACAGAAACGTATAATAAGATCAAATCGGTTCACAACTGGCGTAATATGTATAAAGACGTGTCGAATTTCATAAAGAAATGCGTTGTGTGTCAACTGAATAAGATCCACCGCCAATGCCGTGCGGAACCCTTAAATTTAGTTGAACCGCCCTTAAAGCCGTTTGACAAAATATCCTTAGATATTTTATTTATACAACAAAGCTTTGTTCTAACTGTTGGCCAAGAAAACGCCAAATTGTGTAATAAATAAAATAAAACTGTACATGCAGCATTACAGTTCTGTGATGTATTCGAAATATCCCATGTCACGTCATCCGTAGAGCATTCCCAATCTCAGGGTCTAATTGAGCGACTACATGCAACCCTTGCCGACACAGTAAGGTGTTGTCTGAATGACGACAACTCTTTTTATAATACTCTCAGTGATGCTCTTTTAATCGGTTTAAACTCTTATAATAAGTCTCAACATTCATCGTTTGGTAAAAGCCCTTTTCAAATTACTTTTCCGTACATAGAAAATACTGACCTCGAGACTTTGAAGGATAAAGTAAACGAAGAATTAAACACAGTTAGGCAGAAACAACTAAAATCAAAAATTAATACCAATGACCATTTTGATAAGAGAAAAAATTTCAAATCAGTTACAAATGAACCTGGGCAGTTATTGCTCTTGAAAAGAAAAAATAACACGGACAAACTGACAGAATTTCGAGGTCCCTTTGAAGTTGTAGACGTGAATCTGGAAAATAAAACAGCCACAATACGTTTAGATCGAAAACAGTCTAAATTTCACTTTGATCACTTGAAACATTTTGTTACAGGTGTTTCCCGTCCCTCCTAACCGCCGTTGCAAGCAATAACTATTCCTTAACAAGCATAAACAACGAAGTCGAATTGTACGTTGAAGGTATTGCATCAATTAAATTTTCTAGCCCTTTCTGGGATTTGGTAATTGTTAAAAATATCTCTTTGGTATAGTATTCTCTAGAAAATATTGATAATTTGTTGAACAAGCTTTCTCACGTCATTAACGAACCTAACAATTCAGAGAAAGACTTCACAAAAATTAACGAGATTACTCCTCGTGTAGTAAGCCTGAAGTTGATTTCAAAGCCTGAATAGATTACTTAGGAATTTAATATACGAAACACCCCGATCCGATAGTTTCGAAATACCCCGATCCGCGGTTTAATCGACGGTTTAGAATCGATTATAAAAATAATAACAGGAAATTTGGATATAAACGACGCTAAAAGGTATGACAATCTCATTCGAGGATTGCAGCTGAACGACAATACATTTAAAGACATCCTTAGATCGCAGGTTCAAATTGTGGATTCAATGAATGCGAAATTTAATAACAGCATATTTCAATTGCGACAAAACGAGGAATTACTTTTGAGGAAGGTCACTAAGTACATAGAGCATAAAAGCGAAACAGTGAAGGAACATTTTTATTGACAAATCCAAATTCAACTGGAACAACTGTTTGAATCGTATTCTATTATAGAAAACGAAATTCAGACTTTGATCTTGGGCGTTACATTTGCCAAATTAAATAATTTCTACAACCCTCTTGTTGACCCGGATATTTTAATTGAAGAGTTTCAAAAAATCCCGCATAATTTGGCAGACACAAATTGACCCATAATTCCAGATATCAATAATCTAAATATTCTCTTAAAACTGTGCTCTTTTAAATCGTACATTACTGAAGACAAGCTGATAGCCATTCTTCAGGTCCCTTTAGTAAAAAGCGACCTTTATAAGTATCACGTACTACCATTCCCGTCTACCCATAATTCCTCTATTATATTCCCATCCTTGGAATATGTGGCCGTATCTTACGATCATACGCTGTACGTAAGCGCGGACAAGTAATATCTGATGAGTTGCAAAAAAGTAATTGATGTTTTTATTTGTCCGAGTGCTACAACCACAGAAGCAACCTTGGGCCCATGCGTAGTCCAGATGTTTGCAAAGAAATAGAATCCGAGATGTATCGCGGAAGATTAACAACTCCAGAGCATCGTGGTTACACAGCTGAAACCAAACCACTGGATCATCGCAACCCCTAGTCCAACGACGCTGACAGCATGCTGCGAGGGTCGGTGTTTTCCCGAAACTATAAATAAAAATGTTCGACTGTCCCTACGATGGCCATGCTTCGCTACAGTAGGACGAGTAACGAAAATAATTTCGATATAGACTTTCCTGCAATAGTTAACGTAGATACAGATTTTACTAAAATTAAAACATTGATTAATAAACAAAAAGATAAGCTAGATGCAATTCAGAATCAACCTGTCGATGTTCATGACTACTTCTTACCGTTAGGAATATTAGTGTTAATCGTAATAGTTACAATATTATTAAGAAATTATATTAAACAATTATATAATACGATACTATACAAATGTAGATCTAATAACACTCCTCCACGTAACCATACTGCCGAATCTTCTCGTTCGCGACCGATTAACTTGAGAACCTTGTTTGAAAATGTTTAACGTTAATTAATTATGTACTTGTACTTAGTAAGTTTTAATTCTTTTAAAGTTTGATTATATTTGTTTTAACTTTCCTTTTTTTGACAATTAAATTTGACAAAGTAAATTACTTTTAGGGGGGAGGTGTTAGGTAGACGCTTAGCCCGGCCCTGTATCGCTAATGCGACTTGGCTTAGACGCCGCTAGAATTAGGAATTTAATCTTTGTACAACCATTGTTTATGTAGTTATAGTTAGTCAACGGAAGGTTAGTTAAGGGAGAAGAAATCCAGGGGGCGATGCTGTCGAAGGGAGTTAATCTCAGGCAGGTTCTTTGCTTATAGTTACGTTTCTCGATCACAGATGGCGCCTTTTGAATTTCTTGTACTCTACCAACGAGATGTAAGAAATAACAAAACACAGGGTTTTGAGCGAACAGGTGGTTAGGCGAACTTGTTCGTACATTTCCTATTTCCTATTTTTTCCTATTTGTAACTTTTTTTAACATCTGTATTACCCGGAATTACTTATTTCTCACTTATTTTCCTGTCAGTACATATTTGGTAATTATTTTTTAATTTACTACATCCCTTTTCCTGTATTTCACACGTTTGCCTCGCCACGTTTTATTTTTTCTCTATATTACTTGATACAAATAGATACTGAGAGCATTGTTTATATATGTATATATACATATATAAACAATGCTGAGAGTATAGAGATTTGTGCGACTGTACTGTAATGATCACAGGTAAATTATTTACCTGTAAATTACCTGAGGTAATAAAAACATTCCTTGTAAGTGATTCAAGTTTCAAATGATTTTGGCACCAATGATATTTTTATGCTGATGAAACAGACAAAATGCGGTGTATTTCAATTATATTTAGCTTTTCAATTACGTGTGGAAAGACTTTTATGCCCTGGTCATATTACGATGTTTTACTAGCGTATTATTTGCTACTGACTGCTAACAGCATGGTGTGACCTAGTGATGAGACGTTCTTTCTGTAACGTTATTTTGGAACGTTCTTTTCATGTCACGTTCCGGAACGTTCGCCGATCTGCCGGAACGACGTTCCTCGGAACGGTTTTCAAGTAGGCTAGAATACCATAACCCATAAATGGAAGTACCGATAACCGTTTTGCGAATTTGCTGCTAGCGTTTGTGTAACTTCGCTAACATTTGAAATACTTTGCGAGATGCGAGCAACAATTTAAACTATCATAGCCTATGAAAATGACAAGAAATTATTTAAGTAATGTAAATGAGTTACCCTTTCGTTCTAGTAACAAATATAGGTCATAATTAAATTAACATCTTCTGTTCATGCGGGTGGCGCAACTCTTTGAACGAAATAAAAACAATTTTGCTTTAATATTATGTAATATTTTATACGCAGCGAAATAGTCTGTTGCTGATGATGCCATTAGGGCGAAACCGAAGTATATAAATGAACTATATTGCAAAAGGTGTTTCTTTAACTATCTTTTAGTCAATCTGCATATATAAACTTACGTTTAATCACAAAGGGTAATGAATGAATAGATAGTGCCTATAATTTAAACATAATACTATACTATTACCATTGTTTATATACTATGTAAACAATGCTATTATATGCTTATATCAAATTTGGCGCAAGTACTACCGTTGGCACCGGTAACGTATGCTATGTTTGCCGTGATGCAGAATGAACGGGACGATCAAACCGTGATCCATACGTCGGCGTCGCAAAGCTGGGCCAATAAACATGGAGGGCTAACCGTTCCGAAGTAACGTGATTTCGGAACGTGATTTTTTCGGAACGATAACGTTCGGAACGTTCCGAATAAGGAACGTTTTTCCCCAACACTAGTGTGACCACTCAGCCAGCCCACCAGCGCTTGTTTAACTTTTACAGCTTAGAACATGGAAAAAATAAACCTTGCAAAACATGCAACTCTCTCCGTCTAGCGCCCGGCCGGAGCCGAGCGTGTCGCTTCCGTTTGGCTAGCGAGGCGCCGTGATAGTAACCAGGAGTACGAGATGTACCTATTACCGCAATAATGTAAAACAATAATTTTATGACTATACTTGGACACGATTTTTTGTCACATATGTACATAGTTTATTGATACGCACACAGACATAAGTACATATATTTAGATATAGGCAATGTCGCAAATATAAGTAGAAATCGCTCATCGGAAAATTGCTTGTGAAAATTTCCAAAAATAAAGCGGAACAAAACTTTTTTCTGCGGAACAATTTGGCACAAAACTAATACAATACTGTGGCATCGAGAAAATGTCAAAATTCCAAAAAAGCTGTTCTGGCCCCCTTCGGAAAATTGCTTATATCTCCGGAAATAGGTCGGAACATAACTTTTTCTCAATGGAACAAAACGACACAAAACTAACACAAAACTTTGGCATCCAAAAATTTTCAAAATTCCAATGTGGTGGGGCTGGAATTTCCCCAGCCCCCCCTCAAAAAATGCCTATATCTCGCGAACGGAAGAGGAACAAAACAATTCGACACAAAACTTTAGTATAAAGAGATATTTCAAAATCCACCATGGTGGGGCTGGAGAAATGCACCTGAAATATTCTCCCAATATACATATAGGCAGGGGCGGATCCAGAATTTTTTTTTTTTTTTTGGAAGGGGGTTAAAAATGCTCCAAATGATAAATTGTGTTGTACACGTTTATGTTTTCCGCTTGCTATAACCAAATTGCAAACACCGTAATTTAATTTGAATATTTCGGGGAGGGTCCAGACTCACAAAAGCACCCCCTAAATCCGCCCCTGCAAACATGGCTTTAAGCGATACAGTTGTTAAAAATACTGATCACATAATGAATAATGAATATTCGCCGGTCAAGAAGTTATGCTGCAACGTTAATTGGAATGCAAAATGAGGGGTGTTTTAGTATTTGCTGCTTGCTGTAGATTATTAACCGGGTGTTAACGAGCATAATGTGACCACTCAGCAACCGCTATTTTTGCATGCCGGCATCAATGGTTTTGGCTGTTGCTTGTAAAATTAAACATGTTGAATTTTTATTAGCCGTTATTTTGAGTTATTTTGAGGACAAATATGTGGGTATTGTAGAAAATTGCAACTATCGATTATAATAAATTATTTAAAGCAACAATTATTCATCACTTTTGTTAAATGTGTAACTAATAATATAAAATTATAAATATGTGATTTATATTTTTATTTTAAATAATATATTTAAATATTTCTTCAAAATTTAATAACCTGGATTATGCTTATTTATGCATTTTATGCATACAATGCAAATATTATGTAATATTTATTAGTTTCTGTTACGTGTTGAGTTTTATTTGAAGTAGAAATGCATAGATACTAATATCTTTTGTAAAATATATCAGATTTTAATTATATCAATTGTATATTCAATTCTATAATTGTGTATTATATTTCAATTAATACATTGAACGGAAAACTGATGGAATTACTTTTGTTTGAAATTAATATAAATAAAACATTAAATATAAAGTAGAAAATACATTACGGATGAAAGCAGTAACTTTTAAACAATTTATTAATTTAGAAATATGTAACTACATATTTCTAAATTAATAAATTATAACTATATAAGTTTAAGCATATGTTAGATCGCCTATCCTTGTGGGCTGACCTGACTGAAGGCCATCAATTTTAACCAACACGGACGGGACATTTGTTCCATCTTTATCGCGAGTACAACGATTCTGAGCTCAACTGCTCAGCTCAAGTTAAGTTAGTTTCACCTTTGTCCAATAGAGGGCAGCATTATGCAGGGGGTGTCGGTTGACTAACTATACAAATGTATACATATGTACAAACAACGGTACAACCATGATAAGAAATAAACGGACCTGCAACCGGTGTTCGACTTTTACTTACATCAACCCTTGGCAACCCGTTCATAACTAAGATTTCCCTTTACTAAAGGTTTCCTTTTACTAAAGATTTCCTTTTACTAAAGATTACCTTTTACTAAAGATTTCCTTTTACCAAAGATTTCTTTTTACTAAAGATTTCCTTTTACTAAAGATTTCCTTTTACTAAAGATTTCCTTTTACTAAAGATTTCCTTTTACTAAAGATTTTCTTTTACTAACGGTTTCCTTTTACTAAAGATTTCCTTTTACTAAAGATTTTCTTTTACTAAAGATTTCCTTTTACTAAAGATTTCTTTTTACTAAAGATTTCCTTTTACTAAAGATTTCCTTTTACTAAAGATTTCCATTTACTAAAGATTTCCTTTTACTAAAGATTTCCTTTTACTAAAGATTTCCTTTTACTAAAGATTTCCTTTTACTAAAGATTTCCTTTTACTAAAGATTTCCTTTTACTAAAGATTTCCTTCTACTAAAGATTTCCTTTTACTAAAGAATTCGGTTCATTGAATGTTTGTCTCTCTGTGTAGATTTCTGTTAAAGAATTTAAGCCCTTTGATGCAGAAAGAACTTTAAATCTGCCATTTATTATAAATGTCCCAATTTTTATTGAATGACTATTACTGACGGTCGAGAAATACTCTGGGTTCTGTTCATTTGCGAATAAATCTTTCGCTTTTTATTAAAGATTTCCGTTTAGACTTTCCTTTATTAACATTACCATGATTAAATATCCAAGATTCCTCATAACAGGTCTGTTCGAGGTAACAGTTTCTAACGGTTTGCAGGCAATGCCAATGCGATTCCTTGCTATACTATTCCCCTACTCACCTCGCACTACTACGTCTGGTACAATATAAATCTGACTCCCAACCGCAAACAAAGATATTATCTAATTCCTGCTATAGCAGATCAGATTTTTTACTTTATCATACGTAGTATGACAAAGTATTGTAATCGTTTAAAAAAAAAAAATTGAGATTTTAGCGGAAATATGTCGTTTTGGATCACCTGAACATGTTTCACCAAGGTACAAAAAATGTCTGTGTGTGTGTGTGCGTGTGCGTGTGCGTGTGCGTGTGCGTGCGCGTGTGCGTGTGCGTGTGCGTGTGCGTGTGGGTGTGTGTGTGTACCCGTTTTTTGTGGCGACGATTCCGGAGAAACTACTGAAGGTATCGAGACGAAACTTCATATTTAGAAGTTTCGTGACTAAACTTAGAGCTGAAAGAAGTTTTGTCCAAAAGGGCCCAAAGGAACTCGAGGTTTACTCTTATCATTTTTCAACAATTCTGCAAATTAGCCGCCATTTCTGTAATTTCGTCAAAATAGTTAAATAATAAAGTATAGTAAAGAAAATTTTGTATAATTTATGTCCATTCCATTTTTTGGAAAAAAAATTAAATCATAGTAAGCGGATGCCTCTTGAACTTCCAAATTGCCCCCCTGAACACGGCTGTATCGTATGATGAAGTCGTGTGCCTGGCCACATCAGATTTTTTTTGTTTTAATTGAATAGGCGAGGTTTGTTCGAACAGCAGTCAAACGAATACACAAATAATTCTGCGCATGCCACTGCTATTTTTACAAAGCTAAAATGGAACATAACATTTTCCGTATTATCGATAAAGTAGAAAACCACAGAACGAGCGACACTATAAACCGCTGACGTTTTTAAAATAAACTATAAAAAAAAGTCGTCGCGTAAAAATTCGACAGTTTCTACCGAAAGTGTCTAGGCTCGCAAAATTGATGTGCGCACTAATGAAAGTCCAAACTATAAGGGCCAGTTCGTGGCACTACTCTCGCATTCTACGATTGTGATTTAGATAAGTTAGATTTAGATAATTTGGACAGAATTCTGTAAAGATTGCGCCCTAAATATAAACATGCGTAGATCCTACCTTATAGTGTCTTTTTCACATCCAACAGTGGTTGTCATCCATTGGATCTACCTTGCACGTGATGTCTTCATCTCACGAAGGTGCCCTCCATTAGACTCCCTCAGTTGTCCTTCACCTTGAACTTCATCTTGAGCTGCCATTTGACTTCACTCGTAACGTTTATTCGCGCACTACCGAGATGTACACCGCACTGTTCACGAAGCGACTGAAGATTTTTCAAAAATAAATTCGGTACCTGCGACCGATTAAAACAAAAAGTAGTTACTACGTGTCATAAAAACTGCAGTAGTGATCACATTATCGACCGGCTTTCTCTATAGACCAACAAAACAGCATGAATCACATGCTTCAGACTTGCCAATACGTCACCTTAGTAACAATGATATGTATAATATACATAATAGTATATATTATAATAATATTATATATTATAATATTATATCTTATTAAATTATTTTAACAGCACCTACTGGTAGCAAAAATTGGAACAATTAGCGCCTGCTAATAACGTCCGCTAAAATTTTATGATCAGCCATTTTTACTTTATCATACGTAGTATGACAAAGTATTGTAATCGTATCGAAAAAAAAAAAAATTGAGATTTTAGCGGAAATATGTCGTTTTGGGTCACCTGAACATGTTTCACCAAGGTACAAAAAAATGTCTGTGTGTGTGTATGTGTGTGTGTGCGTGTGCGTGTGGGTGTGTGTGTGTGTGTACCCGTTTTTTGTGGCGACGATTCCGGAGAAACTACTGAAGGTATCGAGACGAAACTTCATATTTAGAAGTTTCGTGACTAAACTTAGAGCTGAAAGAAGTTTTGTCCAAAAGGGCCCAAAGGAACTCGAGGTTTACTCTTATCATTTTTCAACGATTTTGCAAATTAGCCGCCATTTCTGTAATTTCGTCAAAATAGTTAAATAATAAAGTATAGTAGAGAAAATTTTGTATAATTTATGTCCATTCCATTTTTTGGAAAAAAAAATGAGATCATAGTAAGCGGATGCCCCTTGAACTTCCAAATTGCCCCCCTGAACACGGCTGTATCGTATGATAAAGTTATGTGCCTGGCCACATCAGATTTTTTTTTAATTAAAATTCTAATAACCCACTACCATTTCCACCATTTCTTGGTGGGATTTTCTGATATAAACACGAATAATTCTTCTGCTCTGGCTCACTGTTGTTTTTACAAATCTGATATATTTTTCGTATTTTTTGTCAATTTTTCCTGGCTCTAAATGGAACATTATAAATAGCGTATTATCAACAAAGTATAAAGCCTCAGATCGAGCGACACTATAAACTGCTGATCTTGTTTAATAAATTATAAATATGTCTGGGCTGGCCCTCACCCTACTTTCCGGCCACATCGTTGGTACAATGAAATATCTAAACACTTTTGCAATTATTCAATTTGTAAAACCAGAGCCACCTACCAGAGGACCCTACCTAACGTCAGTTTCTATGACATAACGACATTTGTCATCCTGACATTTAATGTCATGTTATGTCAGTGGCACTGACGTTTGTCCAAATCTGACAATTCGCAACACAGCTACGAAGGCTGTGTAAATTTTATTTATTGCTATAAAGAGATTGGTTATGAAGGTACGTTTAAAATAATCTCCTCAACTTATAGCGTGATGTCACTGATGTAGCTAATATTTGCTTTTCTGATAAATATTTTTTGGTATTTCAAGTTGAAGAGAGTATAATGAAGACGTACAATGGCCCCAAACGTTCCCGGGTGATGTCAAGAAGTGGGGGCAGTAGAATTTTATGGTTTAGTGTACTCCAAATGAAGAAAGATGCTCTAAAAACGTTGAAAACGAAGTAAAAAGGTCGGCAAACGCGTATTAGTGAGAAAAAAAGTGGGTTTAAAATTATATTTTTTAGGTTATGTTGACAGCAGTTGTGTTAGTAAAATTGGTTATATTTAGTGGATTTTTACGCCTGTGTGCTTGTAATGTTGTGTTGTGTAATAAGGAAGTTTGAGGAATGGGGCGCAATCCCCAAAGAGGGAGAGTGTCCCTGTGGGCGGTGTGGCTCGCCGCTTCGATTGGTAGCAGATGAGGATCGGTATATTTCATTATCAACAATTATAGGTGTTGCTGTGTATTTACGCATATTTCACTGTTTTATTGTGCGTTATTTCTTTGTAGGGATGATGGAGTGAGGTGGTATTGTGGAAAGAGTATGCGGAAGGGTCACCGGAAGAAGAGCTTTTGTAGGAACCGTATCGGACTTCGTACGGGGACCTTCGTTGCTCAATCACATCTTACGTTGTTCCAAATATTAGCATTCATTCGCTGCTGGGTTTGCAACATTGCTTGCGCCAAACTTTTGCTTGCGCCGAAGTAAGAATTTCCAGGACAACCGCAGTTGACTGGGCTGGCCTTTGTCGTGAGGTTGTCTTGGATGCTTTTATGACGCATAAGAGGAAGTTAGGCGGTGTTGAGATGTATCCGACATGCGTTGTTTTAGGGTGACTTGAGGTCGGTTAAGGGGTCTTATTGGTTTGGAACGCTTTAAATGTTATAATAGAGCTATGTAATGTACACTACTACGTATATTCTTACTTTGTACCGTAGAGATGCACCCGACATGCGTTGTTTTAGGGTAACTTGAGGTCGGTTAAGGGGTCTTATTGGTTTGGAACGCTTTAAATGTTATAATAGAGCTATGTAATGTACACTACTACGTATATTCTTACTTTTGTCATACGTGTGGTTTTGTCTTTTGCTTTGGGTTTGAGTAGAATAAACGGTTGTATATAATATAGTAAACAGATGGCTCAAGGGTGGTAAACTTATTTGTTCAAGAAACGTGTTGACCTGATCGGGTTTGTTTCGAGTTTGCTTGTGAATTGTGGATACAGATTTTTTCTGGAAGTTCTACATTGTGTGTGGTCTGGGGCGAAAGTAGGATTTTTTTTGCTAAAATAACGAACTTTGGTTCTGTGTGTGGGGGTGAAACAGCCTTCTTGGGTTTTAAAGTATATTGAGAATATCAGTCGAGGTCGTGGTTTAGAAGTCGAAAGATGTAGTCGTTACGTGTTTTAGGGCAATAGGCCCTTATCTTGTGTTTTGTTTCTGTGTGTGCCCGTGATGCCATCTCTGCTGATGTAAATTTGCCAATAACAATTTAGGTAATTTTTATAAAATAATTATGTCTCTGTCATCCGTTTTCTCTCCAATCATCTTCATTATGTCAAGAGTTTCAATGATTATTGTACACTCGATCTGAAGGGTTTTTAATCTTTTTATTCATTTTGTAAATATATTTGTTGTGGTTAGAGTTGACTTTTAATCACCCTAAGGTTATACTTGACATTCATTTACGATTATTTTTGGCTTCTAAAAATCTAGCGATACCAAACCCTCAAGGTTTGAAAGAAAGTTCTCGCGTCCTCCGTTTGAATTTGAGTTAAAATAAATTACCTTTTGACCGCTCTGTTTCCATGCTACCGATAAAAACAGACCCAGGTCCTAACCTCTTACACTTTGTACCGTAGAGATGCACCCGACATGCGTTGTTTTAGGGTAACTTGAGGTCGGTTAAGGGGTCTTATTGGTTTGGAACGCTTTAAATGTTATAATAGAGCTATGTAATGTACACTACTACGTATATTCTTACTTTGTACCGTAGAGATGCACCCGACATGCGTTGTTTTAGGGTAACTTGAGGTCGGTTAAGGGGTCTTATTGGTTTGGAACGCTTTAAATGTTATAATAGAGCTATGTAATGTATACTACTACGTATATTCTTACTTTGTACCGTAGAGATGCACCCGACATGCGTTGTTTTAGGGTAACTTGAGGTCGGTTAAGGGGTCTTATTGGTTTGGAACGCTTTAAATGTTATAATAGAGCTATGTAATGTATACTACTACGTATATTCTTACTTTGTACCGTAGAGATGCACCCGACATGTGTTGTTTTAGGGTAACTTGAGGTCGGTTAAGGGGTCTTATTGGTTTGGAACGCTTTAAATGTTATAATAGAGCTATGTAATGTAAATTACTATGTATATTTTTACTATGTACAATATAAAATTAGCATTTTTTAAAAATTGTATTTTAATTATAATTTCTTTGTATTTTTTCAATAAAAATATAACAATGATTTTTGTTTTATTGAACTGTTATGTTACCTTTTGGTTTTTGTGGGATTGTGAATTGGTATTGGTATTGCTTTTTTGGGTAAAGTTAAGGTGGCTGGAAGTACTTAAATTACTATAAATTTCTTCAACAGTTGTCATGGTTACTAAGAAGTTTGACAAATTCATATTTTTTTATTTAAACTGTCTCAAGTCATCTCCGTTAATTACAGACGAAAATGGGCATAATTTGGTGTATAGTTTAAGTGATTGTAGTGATTTAGTGGCATCGAAGCAGTAGGGGACATGGAAAGGCAACACTGGTTTATAATTGACAAGTGAGTACAAGTTATTCAGTATATGCTCATAAAATCGCATTTCGGGTGACTTTTTCACATCAGAATATCAGAAAAAGGTGCATTCCGCCCGCAAATGCGATATTTAAGCGATATTTGTGTCAAATATGACGTCACAAAGTGGGTGGGAAATTTTCAATGAATAAGCAACTTAACACACTTTGGATGTATGGTTTGAGGTTAGGTTTTCAATTACAGAAAATAGTGGTTCTTTTTCATTTTATTTTCACTTTCCCAACATAATTTCATCTTAAAATTGACGTTTTTAACCATTTCAAGGTCATTCCGAAAAAAAAAAAAACACGTAAAAATGGGCTGCCCCAACTTCTTGACATATTCCGGTGAAAGTTGACTACTTTATCGTCGTTGACGCGGTTTTCTCCCGGAAATCTAGAACTTAGTGATTCGGACCGCGGAAGTCTCCAATCTAGATAAATTTATTAGTTGGATTCTCGCATACCGGTTTCGAATTTCCCCGTCTTGCATAAAGTATAGAGTTAAAATTACAAAGTTACACTTAAAATCACAATTAACATACAAAAATCTCTTACCGTCAAATAATTAATATACGTCGTACATAGCTACAGGAAAAACAGGACCAGGACCATTGCGGCTTGCATTTATTTCTAAAAAGTGGGAAAGCATTAGGTAGTTAATTAATGGAAAAGCTATCTTAATATATAGCGTGTTCTAGTCAAAGTGTGGTTAGGTCAAAGTCGCGGTCGAGTTTGTCAAATCGTCACTTGAGTCGGTATGCTAGTTGAGCTAGTATCATGATCGTATTATTAATACATGCAGAATATCATGTGGATTACGAATTTTTATCACCGATGTGATTTGAAATTCTATTTGAGGACGCCAAATACTATTTTAGATGACGGGCTGATAATTAAATCATTTTTTTGCTAACCTGTTCTATATTTTGTATGGGAAAAACTTTGGGATATACTACTGGAATAGCGCTATCGATTGACAGATGTTTTATTGAGAAATTCGAACAAAAAGTTATCATCTACCGGTACGTCAATAAACAACCAACATACAAATAATCTTGATGTTGAATGTGTTTATTACAGAAACCCGATAATATCTCCTTAGATCTATTAAAATGATAAAAGCCTCCATGTAAAAATCTTTTATCTATTTATTTTTATTTACATTTTGTTACATATCACGGCTTATAATATGTAGAAAAGTACTGATTTACACATTTTTTCAGAAATTTAATTCTTGTTAAGCGATGTGGGCGTCGCTGTGTGATTCGATCCAGTCCAAGAAGAAGGTAAGACGAGTGTAGGCGGTTGGCCATTGGACTTCGCAACCATGTTCCAAAGCATAAGAGACTACTCCAATTTGCTTGTTATCAATGACCAATGGTCCACCAGCGTCTCCAGCGCAAGCTCCGCGACCGCCTTCTCCGCTCGTGCAAACATGACTGGGAACAATAATACCCAAGAAGCTAAGGTTGCAGGTTAGATTAGTGATTACATCAACTTCAACTTCGTGTAAAACCTCGGCCAGAACTTGATCACCAAAATCGCTTGTTACTCCCCAACCACTGATAACAGCGGCATAACCCGAGAAAGTGTTGCCAACGTCGGCAAACATTGGCATGGCGACGATTTGGACGTAATCTGTAAAATAAAGAATAAACTAATTTGAATGAAGAAGCTTTTTAATATTAATGAATTTATAATTCAAAATAGTATAATGTCAACAAACACAAAACAAATTAATTTTTTTCCGATTTTTTGCGACAATCTGACAACCGGAAGTTGCAAATGTTACATGCGGGTTCTGAGAGATTCATCCGATTGAGGTCAAACTCATACCAGCTCATCCTGCAGCGACTTTAAATACGTCTACAAATTTGCAGATCGGTGGGATGAAACGTTTAGGCGCTATAAGCGTTTATAGAAGCAGTTTGACAGAATTCACAGCCTTCGTCGCTGTGTTGTAATTTGTCAGATTTGATTATATTGAATGTCAGAATGACAAATGTCATTATGTCATAGAAACTGACGTTAGGTAGGATCCAGAGTGGCTCTGGCTTCACAAAATTTAACAATTGCAAAAGTGTTCAGACACTTCATTATGCCAACGATGTAGCCGGAAAGTTGGGTGAGGGCCATCGCAGATATTTTTTTCTTAAACTAGCATTTTCGGTACCTTTATCTCTGTAGCATATCAAGGAAATTATGTGGAATTGGTGGCTATATAAAATTCTAGTTACTTAAAGGACACCAATCCAATTTTTATTATTTTCGGGTAATGAAATTATTGATATTGTTTAATAGCAAGCATCATGTTTTTATGAACGGCAGAACTTTCTGTTATTACATCTAAAAAAATTTAACAGAGAGTGAGTTGCCATACGTAATAAATAATCGTCTTAACTAGATCAGTTGTTTGCGAAAAAGTACACTTAAGCTAAAGTGTTGAATATTTTTGACCACCCGTCATTAAAGTTTGTTTGTCTAAAACCCCCAGATCTTTCTAAAGAGAATAATGGAAGCATTGATGCAAATCTTAAATATCGGCATCGACAAAAGCATTAATTTGAACTTACCATTCAATTCAGCAGCTTGCTGCAGTCTTACAACGGCAATGTCGTTGATCAAAGCTTGGTCATCCCAGCCGTGATGGATGGTGTATTCAGTGGTGTAGTACCTCTGTTGATTATTTTCGAGAGCTGAGATACGATGAGCACCCAAGATAACTAGGACTTGGCTTGCACTGTAATATCACAATTATTATAGGCGTTAGATATTTTCAATACCAATGTTGAATTAATTCGGAGGCCTACCCTTCCAAACAGTGAGCAGCGGTGAGGATGTCCCTATCGGAGATTAGGGAACCGCCGCAGAAGTAGGTTCCTGTTGCAGCAGTGATGACAAGACCTGCCTAAAATGATAATATAAAAAAGACATATGCATAGATAACGCAAGGGTTTCTGTGAGTTTACATTATTACGTATACTTGTCGTAACAACTTATCAAAATAAATATAATATTATAATGACGTACCATGTACGGGCGGCTGTTGGCGTCGGATTCCTCTCCTCCAACGATCCTCTCTTTGAAAACAACATTTTCAAGACCGAATGGCAAAGGGAGTTTGATATCCCTGTGCTTAACTTGAGACCAATCAACAGTAGTGTCAGGTACAAAAGCCTACAAATTACAGTTCAATAGAGAATGTTGGTATCCTCTAGGGAATACATTAGTCATTAGTCCCAGTATTGTTAAGTACTCACGTGAGCAGCGGCCAAACAGGCCAAAACGCTGAGCAGTAGCTTCATGTTGGAAGTTAATGTAGTTCTCGTGGTACTTTTTTGAGTTTATATATAGAGTGGTTGTCGAGATATTATTGTCCTGATAAATACTTAAGTAATTGGGTTAAACTTTCATCTCTTATCAAACAATGGTGCTCATCAGATTGATCTGCTTTGATAAATGAAGCAATAGAAAGGATTATTCATTTAGTTTTCTTGAATGTTGTGATTCCATTGCAATGCTGCTGATTACAGAGTTTTTGAATTTTCAATACCTTCAAACAAATTTAATTTCGGTCAGTAGTCATTCATTTAAGTTATATATGAAAATTGTTGTCACCTTGGAGTTTGACCAAGATTGTACCTGGCGGTTGAAAAAAATATCATTATGTCGCAGTCAGTTTCAAGTATATCTAGATATTGATCGTTACAAAATACAAGTGTTTTTATACATACAACCCACTCGAATTTTGGTTTAAAGATACAAGTCATCAACAGACAATAATTTTCAACCAAACAGTATATTTAAAAGAAACAATTGACAGTGTAACAATTATCATAAAATGCTTATGTAATAACGGCATCAGTATTCCTTTGCAACCAGTCCAAATAGTGAGTTACGCGAGTGAAGACGGACGGCCAGCCTGTCTCACAACCCATTCCTACATTGAACGAAACGATACCAACCTAAAACAAACAAATTAATACATATTCTTGTATTTTGTCTTCCGGAATAGTTTACCAGTTGATTGTTAATGACTAATGGACTTCCAGAGTCTCCTGTGCAAGCTCCCCTACCCTCGTCACCGGAAATGCATAATTGCGTTGGCCTAATTATGATAACTCCCAAGAAACTTATGTTGCACTCGATATTGGTGATTATTCGGCTGTCAACTCTTCTCAAAACGTCAGAAGGGTTTGAGGTTGTATCTGAATAAACACCCCAGCCACTGAGGGTACCAGTGGCACCAGCAAAACTGGTGTTGATATCGGAAAATCCAGGAATGCGAACGACTTGGACAAACTCTATAAAAAGCAACATTGCTTAGACATTGTATATTTTGTCAAATGTAATTTTTTTTCATCACTGGCCTCAACATTTTTTTGTGATTAAATAATAACTGAAACTATTAATAAAATCGGCTTTATTCACGCAACCGTATACTTTTGCTCGATACAACTTGGGTTACGACAAAATTGCTATTTTTTGGGCAACCTGTGTAATGTATATTAATTTGAAATGAATAAACCGACCTTAAATGTAAAAATAAAACTATACTAGTGTAGTCAAGTTGAAGACAGTTCATGGCGATGTGAATAAACCGACCTTAAATGTAAAAATAAAACTATACAGCAAACGCAGTTGAAACCTTAATTAAAGTAATTAATGAGCACATTAACAACACATAACAATACCATTAAGGGTCGCTTCTTCCTGCAACTGCACAATACCGAGATCGTTTATTAATAAGTCCTCATTCCATCCATTATGGATCTTGTAATCTGTTGTGAAAAATCTTTGCTGGGTGGCTTCATTGACGTTCCAGTAGTGAGCTCCAAGTCTAACTTGTACTTGTGCAGCACTGTGGAATAAAGTTATAACTTACACTATAACTTACACTTATTTTGGAGGCATACCCGAGCAAGCAATGACCAGCTGTGACAACGTGTCTTCTAGAGACCAAGGCACCTCCACAGAGGTAAGTTCCAGTGGAGGCTGTGACGATTAAGGCAGCCTAAAAGTAAGTAATATATAATAATATAATATATAATAATTAATTAAAACATATCAGTTTTAATCCAGGATGATTGAAATACAACTTGTGTGTGCTCCGTATTTATAATAAAATGATCGAAATAACAAAAAGATTGCTCTGTGCTCATTACAGTACCGACGGCCTTTCATTTATGGAGCAACTGAAGTGATTTTCGGGTCAATTTTCGGCCCCCTTGCTCATTCTCTTTTAGATCGATTTCAGCCAAAAGTTAATAGGTTCAATTTTATGTAAAGGTTAGAAATCTTTGTATAAAATTTCATAGCGTTGGGTACAGCGGTTTTTCTTTTTGGAAATAATCGAAAATACTCAAACAACATCAGGATTTTTCAACAAGTGTGGTCAAAACATTCCGGTTACAATAACTCCCTAATACATTAATGTTTAGCGGTCGGAAAAAATTAACAAAAAAAAAATAAAAATCGCATGTATTAGTTTGTTACTTCACACTTTTGGTGTGTTAATGACACCATACCTGATAAGGGAGGCTATTTGGCGCGGCAATTTCTCCTCCCACAACTCTTTCTTCAAAAACGACATCTTGCAAATCAAATGGAAGTTTTACAGGTGGTCTTCTATACTTTACAGTAGACCAGTCAACATCCTCGACAAATGCTGCCTAAAAATAGGTATATCAAAAAATTATATCTATATTCAATATTGCATAAATAATGTACTTACACGAGCAGAACATGTAAGAGCCAAAATCACAAAAATGTACTTCATCCTTTCAAGTAGGTATCGTCGGTATACTTGACCATTACTAATTTCGAACTTATATCGGTATTAGTTGTCTTTGCAAATGACGTTTTTCGTTCTTGAAGTATCCTTGACTTGAGATAAAATCTTAGGCGGATGATTGTCATCGTATGATCTACAGATGATTAATTTTCTAAAGATTACATTTGCTTGAAACTTAAAATTGTGAATGTAGATTATCGACTGACATGTGAGATCATGAGAATTGATCGCACACATTTAAGCTGTTCACACATATGATAATGATAAACTGGTCACGGTCAAGTCAAAGTCATGGGACGCCAAAATACCGAAATAAGATCTGCATTTATAGTTCTCGATTCATCTTGGTGATCAATTCGACGTAGCGTTTAGTCCGTTTAGAAGACATACATAAACATAATTTAAAGTGTGACTTAAAGTGTACATCATTTGAAGGGTTACGAGGTCAACGTTTACAAGAAATCATCAGAAATACCCTATCTGCAGCCTAACTAAAGAAATGTTTACATAAGTAATTACGCCTATGAAATTTTATTGTAAGCAGCTTAAGTTCTGCGAGTGAAGGCAAACGGAGTCATTTGGCGCTATTTTTATTACCCTTATTTTGAGTTTTTTCTTATTTTTCAGATAAATGCTTATTTGATATTCGCGTTTTGAACGTCTTTTTTTAATATCTGGGGGTAGTTTTGGGCAGGCGCCTCTTTGTCTGAGTGTTTATAAACACAAGCGGTGCAACTCGGATTGCTGGCCAATTAGTCAAACCAAAAATGGAAGAACATCGACTAGACTACGTTATGCCGGTTAAGCGAAATTACATCTGTCTTAAGGGGCGATTTTTTATGGATGCCGACACTCCCCTAAAAACTTATTGACATCTGTTGACTGCAAAAAAATTAAAACAAAAAAAATTGCTTTTGCATCACTGGATTAAAAGAAAATATTTGGGATGGTCCAGTGAATTCAGAGGACCTCAAAACGCTTATTTCTGCAAAAATCTCGAATTTTCTTTTCCGCCGATTACAATACTTCCCTTCAAGGGTACTAGTCGAAAAGTAAAAATAATAAAAATCACAAAGACCGCCTGGTTAATAAATAAAACTTTGACGACCTCGTTAAGCAAGGTCTTGTGCTGGAGATGGCCGAGTTCTATTTGATGCAAATTTTAAAACAAGTTATTTTGCTTATTTTACATATTTTTATGACAATCGATGCAGAATTAAATATCTGGGGTGGCCCTCACTCAACTGTCCGACTATATCTTTTGCACAATGAAGTGTCTAAACACAATTATTCAATTTGGTGAAGCCATACCTAACGTCAGTTTCTATGACATAATGGCATTTGTCGTAATGACATTTAATGTCATGTCATGTCAGTGGCACTGACGTTTGTCAAAATATGACAGTTTGCAACACAGCGACGATGGTTGTGGATTCTGTCAACGTGGTTTTATAAATGATTATAGCTCCTAAACCGTTCATCCCACTGGTCTTCAAATTTGTATACATATTTAGGGTCACAGGAGGGTGAACTGGTATCAGTTTGGTTAAAATCGGATAAATCCCAAAGAAGATGCATGTAACATTTGCCACTTCCGGTTGTCAGATTGTCACCAAAAACAATCCAGGTCATCTCCCGGTAATTCTAAATATTCACACCAAATTTCAACCCGATCCGTTGTTCCGTTTGGGCGCAATCGTGTTCACGGCCGTACACACATACATACACACATACATTTTCCAGAAATCATTGCAATCGGTTCACGCCCCCAAAACGCGTATTTCCCCCCAAAACGCGTATTTCCGCTGAAATCCCGATTTTTTTTTCCGTAGATTACAATACTTTCCTTATAGGGTGCTAGTCCGAAAGTAAAAACCAAAGATTCTTTGTAATTGCAATCCTATCCCAATTTCTAACAA
The DNA here is from genome assembly GCA_963971325.1 of Aphodius granarius. NCBI lineage: Eukaryota > Metazoa > Arthropoda > Insecta > Coleoptera > Scarabaeidae > Aphodius > Aphodius granarius. The sequence continues at coordinate 15,101,591 of OZ020222.1, read as the reverse complement.
TTAAAAAGTTATGCGCCAAAAAAAAACTTATTGTAAAACTTATTAGACTAATTGCCATATCGAACATGAGTTTAATTCATTTTATGAAATAAATTGTTTTCCAAAGCTATGTTAGATTTTTATTAATGACATGGGAATACGAGTTTATGAGACAATATGAGTTTTCAGTGTATTACTTTTTAAATCTTAAACATTGGGATAGAGGTGTAATTAGAAGGAATGCTTGTTTTTTTTTAGTACACCGATTGACATAAAAATATGCAGGGGTTTCAATTTAAAATAAGCAAAATAACTTGCTCTAAAGTTTGACAACTATGACATTAGATATTGATCAACCTGTATAATTTGAATCAATGGAACCTGGTCAAAGTGACCACTAGACCTTACTTAATTATTTTTTATTTTCATTAGTTTTTTAATCCCGAGATGCAAACGCGATTTTCTTTTCGTTTTAATTTTTTTTGCACTGCTATCACACCGATTTCAATGAAGTATTAGTGGTGTGTGCATCCGGTATAATAAAACTATTTCTTAAACCTTGTACATAGAAAGTATAGCTTTTATGTTGTAAATAAAATACTCATTGTAATTATTGCCTTTTTAATATGTTTCAAAATAATACTATAATGTTACAAATAATAATGCTATATATCTAAGATATCTACAATATCTAAATCTACATCTTACATAGCCCTTGTCTAATCAGTAATTATTTTCAATATCATCATCCTGTTTTACAGTGTGAAGTAGATACTTTTGAAAAAACTTCTGGAGACATATTTTCTTTTGTTTCTTCTTATACTTGTAATACGAAGAGGAAATCGACGGAATGTTCATCAGATCCGTCATTACCTTGGCTCTACTATTTTTTTCCGATTATCCTCCTCAGGAAAAAGAATTTTTAATCCTTATTTCTGAAATCTTGCGCTTCTTCTGACATAACCTACTAGAAGCACTGCTTCTAATCTGTGCACCATTGATAAGAATTTAATTGAATCTTTGAGTTATATTATACCAGTTATATTGACACTCCTTAACATTACGAGAGAAAAAAAAAACGAAATGCTGATGCGAATGCTTTTATTTCTTGTACAACAATTTAAAATGTTGATTACGGTTTCTTTGCTGATGATTTGAGGCAATTTGAATGTTATTTACTCTAGTTTAGCGATTGGATTCTGATAACCGAAACTTTGGATCAGACTCTAAGTCACTTCGAAACATTTTCCATCATCTAGCATAGGTCAAGGAATAATGTTCATAAGTAAAACCCTAAATTCAAAACAATTTTCTTAAAAAATCGTATATTTCTAAAATAATAACCACAGTTAAATTACAAATGTTTAGTTTCCAATGTGCGCATCAGTATTGGCCTCAATCCAATCCAAATACTGGGTAATGCGACTGTAAACCGTTGGCCAGCCGGTCTCGCATCCTAGACCCAAAGCATAGGAAACTACACCAATCTAAAAAAAAAAAAACATTATAGCATTCAAATTACCTATATTAAAACTTATCATTAAGCTACTCAAAATTTTAATTCTTACCAATTTGCCTTCTGAAATCAATGGGCTTCCAGAGTCTCCAGTACATGCTCCCCTACCAAAAGCACCTGAGGTACAAATATGAGTTGGAACGATAATACCCAAGAAACTGATATTGCAAGCCAGATTTGTAATAACTTCAGTCTGAACGCGTTTCAAGGTATCAGATGGGACCCCCTCAGCATCAGATGTTACTCCCCACCCACTTACGGAAGCTATATAACCAGAGAATGTATTGCCAATATCGGAGAACAACGGAAGTGGGACGACTTGTACGTATTCTGAAAAACAATGTATATTAGCAGGGGATCTAGAATAGAGGTTTCGAGCTGGTACCATTAATGACAGCCTCATTTTGAAGTGTAACAACGCCAATATCGTTGATTAGTAATTCTTCATCCCAACCAGAGTGGACTTTGTACTCAGAGGTGAAGAAGCGCTGTTGGGTGGCTTCGTTAAGGTTCCAGTAGTGGGCACCGAGCCTTACTTGGACTTGACTAGCTCTGCAAAGCAATTTTTATAGATAATTTGGGGTATGATCTGCAAATTCACTTTCAGACCACATCCGTGTGTGAAATACACTTTCCGGGACTGGACAACAGCCGCGATCTTGTCGACGTACAAGATTACAGATTTCAAGTAAACAGATTTCAGCCATAAATAGTTCTACGATTCTACCAGGTGACACGGTTTAAATCTATGAAGAATAACTCCGTTGAAGTTTTATACAAGTGCAATATTTTTATGGGAAACTGAAAATGACTTCTTAAAGGCAATATGACCTAACTTTTTAAAATGTATTTCTATAAATACTTATTTTTTACCCAACATGCATATAAATGGTCTGCATACATAGAGCCACAATTTTAATTACACTTAAGAATAAACGCTGCTTTAGTTGGCTATTTTTTTCAAAATGATCTTATAGAATAAATTTTGATTCAGCCATCTGATGATAGAGAGTAAAGCAGAATAAAATTATAAAGATAAATACTAAAATTTTGAAAAAAAGAAAACGGTTTCATTGATTTCCGAAAAATAACGGTCATATCAACACGTTGCTGATTGGATAAAAATTGATCAGTAAAAAAGTCTAATTCGACATACCCCACCAGGCAATGTCCGGCAGTTAAAATATGTGTTGTGGAAACCAAGACACCACCGCAGAGGTAAGTTCCAGTTGAAGCAGTGATGATCAAAGCAGCCTATAATAAACAATGCGCACATTAATACATTACAAAGATCACACTGAATCGATGATAACCGTTGCAATGATTAGCATTTTAAGGTTACTATATACCATCATAATTCAATTGTTGAATTATTTAAATCTGTTAGAATGCAAACGAATTCGATTTAGCGGTTTCTGGTGAATTTTCTACAGATATATTTTTGGAAACGCCATAACCACATGATGTACATAATCAACACGGTATTTAAATTTAGTAGAAAAGAAAATGAATAAAACATTAGATTCATTTAATAGTCTCTAATTGAAAATTATAATTGCACATTAGTTTTGTATAAATTGTAGATAAGTCAAATATTATTATAAAACAGACATGTGTGTTTTTAATTTGTTATCATTGTTCTCGCATGGTAACCATCGCTATCGCTAGTGCGACTGAATCGTACATAAAATACTAATAGAATAGAAAACAACTTACTTGATAAGGAATGGAATTTGGTTCTACAACTGCACCACCAACTATTCTCTCGTCGAAAACAACATTCTGCAGGTCAAACGGAAGTTTTACTTGTAGCCTCCTGTGCTTGAGCGTGGACAGGTCTACATCGTCAACAAATTCAGCCTAAAACATGATATAAATGAAATGGTTCGTACAACATGACGATTTAAACTTACGTGGGCAATTGCCACAAGGGCAAGAACTACCAAGATAGACCTCATCATGTCGAAAGTATGGTATATTTGACAACTCAAGACTTATATAACACGTCCTGTCCTTAAATTAGCTGAATTCGAGTACTTGAGATCTTGTTGAGATTAGATTTAATCTCATTGGGGCTCAGTATGGATGGGTTATGTCGCAATCGGGATTATTTACATTTGTTATGTAATCTTTTGCATTAATTTGAAATCTGATAGATTGTCTCAAAAAAGATGGCATAGTTTGATTAAGAATCAGGGTACATGAGAATACTAATGAACGTCTTTGCATGTATTACCTATACGTTATTATTATTTTGTTTTAGATAAATATACTAACTTATATATATTACTATATGCTAGACAGTAGACACTACTTTTCTTTAAATACATTTATTCGTAAAATGTTTGAAACACAATAGATGCAAGATGCCGTAAAAGACAAAATTTATAGTAAGTAAAGCAGTTTACTTTAAAACTAATGACCGGGTAGCTAAAAGTTCAGTTGACGGTCGACTGGTTCTAATTGTTTCCAAAGACTTTAAAATGTCTTTATAATATATCTTGCCTATTGGAACCGGAGAACACATTCGTCATACCGGACTTTCGAGTACTGTCTCTTGGCCATATACTTTATGTCGGCAAGAAAGATATATGCACATACAGGGACACAAATGGGAATTTTTTTTATTACCCATTTCTCAGAAAATTTTATTCTTTATGAAACTTGGCGGTACGTCTGAAATCAAGAATGCCATCATAAGATCTTAAAAATATCGCACCATGTACGAGGTGTTTGAAAAAAAGTTGTTTTTAAATTTTCACTATATGAGAACACTTTTGTAGCGGCTAGTGATTTGAAATGATTCTCCTTAAACGGCTTCTTAGATATTTGCTTAAGTTTCCTCTAATACTCGCGATTACGATAGCGTTTTGAGCGCTTCTTTAAAATCATTGCAAAAATTACCGTTTTTTGTGCATTTATGTTTTTCACCCAGTAAATATTAAAATATCATGCAATACGCAACACAGATAAGTAAGATAGCTTCCATTTACTTATTATTATTGATTGTGGGTGTGCTGACAAAACTGATTTATCAGCTGTTCACGTATTTGTATGCTATACACCTCAAAAAAATGGCTCATCCGAAAGGAAAGCATAATAGCGTCATGAAATTACTTATTAGTGTGTATACACCATGCATTTCCATAATTATTTCAAATTTTTCTGGTTTATAAAAATCATAAGAGTACCAAGAAAACGGCAATTTTTGCAATGATTTTAAAGAAGCGCTGGAAACGATATCAAAATAGCGAGTATTATGGGAAATTTGAACAAATATCTAAGAAACCATTTAAGGAGAATCATTCAAATCACTCGCAGCTACAAAACTGTTCTCAAATAGTAGAATTTTAAAAATTTAAAAAAATTTAACCGCGAATTTTTTTTCTGTCGTAGGTGGCTGTGATTTCAAATCTGAGCGTAATTATTTTTAAGATCTTATGATGGCATTGTGGATTTCAGACCTACCGCTAACTTTCATAAAGAATACAATGTTCTGAGAAATGAATAATAAAAAATTTTCCCATTTGTGTCCAAGTTAGTGCCGAACCCTGTATATCAGTAGCTGCCATCGGACCACCTCTATCACCAGTCATCGCAAATTTCTTCATGGGATTGCGCGAGAAAGAAGCTATTTTGACTAGCAGCTACAGGCCCAAACATTATGTAGCTCAGAAAAGTGATAAGGTTGTGGTTATCAGGTTTCCTGTGGCATGGTCATGGTGGCGATGGTAACCAAAAAAGAATCAGAAGGTGGCCTTGGACAGGATATATCACAACAGCTGTCCACAGCTGTCGTGACAGATTGAGATAATTTATATTTGTCATTATTTTAATAAACACAGCGATTTTTCATTCCTGGCCATGATTAACCATAATTGGTGAGTTGAGGAGCTACAACTGAACACTACCACTACAAGACTCGACCAGCCGACGCATATCAGGCAAAAGAAGCCCACTTTCGTTTGGCCAACGCGAGGCCCAGTTTATACTGACAGTTTATACGGACACAACTAAATTTGCATGTTTTTACTAACGTGGATGAGTTCTGCTCTGCAGAAATCAAGGACGTTGTTTCCGCACCTCCGACCAACGATCAGTATAAATAAATTCGTCGAAGATGAACTTATTCGTCGAATTTCTCTGTCGGAAGAAAAACAGCTGCTGATGGAGGAGAAACTTGGCGACAGAAAATCTTATGACAACTTGGTTGCAGCGCCCTCCCACACAAGCACATGCTATCCTGCTAACTCTAACTCACATCTGAGCATAAAAAAACTGGTTATTACAGCAGACAAGATTCGTGAGTACAACCATGTCTGCCAGCAGTGTGTAACGCCTCCGTAGAAGTTAATCAAGACCTGAAACTGAAGATGGAAGAATTGAATCAGCAGCTTAATAACTTAAAAACCTCAACATTTTCGCAGTCGGTCCCGTTTGCGATCGTCTCGGCATTCCTCTCCTTCGTACATTTGTTGGTATCATTCTTGTTATGAAAAGCCGCACGAACAAATGTACTCAGCCGTGCAGATTTTATCAGCTCTCAATGTTGTCAAACTTCAACGGCAGCTCGTAATGATGGTATCGAGTTGCGCTCAAACTACAAGCTATTTATTTATGTCCGATCGTGTTGCAAACACAACATTTTTAATTGATACCGGCGCCGACATATGCTCATACAGAAAATCCAGTACAAGATCAGAACAACCCCCATCAATTTCAAGCTGCGGACAGCTAATGGCAGCGAAATGGTACGTTTCGGATTGCGCAGAAAATTCGATTGGAATTTTATCGAATGATGGTCTTATGGAGATTATTGTGCCTTAAGCACACGAACCATTCCAAACCTATACACGGTGCGACACATTCATGACTTGTCACATTCATGACCTTCACGGATGTACCATCTTCACAAATCGATCTGGTCCAAGCCTACATGAAGATTTTGGTAAATTTGGAAAACATTTCAAAAACTGCTTTAACGACCCCGTTTCGACTTTTCGAATTTCCGTACATGGTACATGTTTTTTTTTATTAAGAAACGTTAGACAAACCGTGCAAGATTTATTGATGAGGTAACTTGTGGTCTATATTTTTGTTAGTCATACGTCGATAATTTGCAGTTCTTTTCGCAAGATGAAAATGAACACTAGCAATATCTTCGTCAAATCTTCGAACGCTTCACAAAATATGAAACCATCATCAACACTCAGAAGACCATCCTCGCTAAAACTGCTATTAATTTTCTTGGATACGTAGTATCTTCTGGTGGCATCAGACCTAGATCGAATAGAGGCGCTCCAGATTTTTAGCTATGTTGAATTTCTATCGCCGTTTTTTTAGCAGATACAGTTCAAGTGGAGTGATGAGAACAAGGCTGCATTTTGCCCTTTTGCTTGCAGAAATTCGTAAGATTATGATATCTAAACTATAAAATGTTTATTATGGATGTTTTAATCGGATCCGCAATATATACATATGTGTAAAACTCACCCTCTCTGTTTAATTTTGGCATTATTACATCTTTAAATTCCTAATCTTTTGCTTTTCACTCTTTGTATGCTCCACATATCCACATATCCCTTCATTATCGTCCAATCCCATTGACTTAAAATCTTTCTTGTTTAAACCCAAACGTTTATGCCATAATTTTTGCAGCATTGCAACTTTGTATAATATATTTGCATATTTCAATTTCAGATTTGCTGTGTATATACTGTGTGTCGCATCAAACTTTACAATACATCGCTTTTTTCTCGAGATTTCAGTGGAAATACGCATTTTGGGGTCACCTGAATCCATTCCAACGTATTTAGATTGGAGACAATGATCCAATGATTTCTGGAAAATGTGTGCGTGCGTGTGTGTGGGTGTGTGTGTGTATGTGTGTCTGTATGTGTGTGTGTGTCTGTGTGTGTGTGTGTGTGTGTCTGTGTGTGTGTCTCTCTGTGTGTGTGTCTGCGTGTGTGTGTGTGTGTGTGTGTGTGTGTGTGTGTGTGTGTGTGTGTGTGTGTGTGTGTGTGTGCGTGCGTGTGTGTGTATGTCTGTGTGTGTGTGTGTCTGTGTGTGTGTTGGGGTGTGTGTGTCCGTGGGCGTGGGCATGCGTGTGCGTGTGTGGTGTATGGCTGTGAACACGATAGCGCCCAAACGAAACAGCGGCTCGGAGTGAAATTTTGCATACGTATTTTTTTGGTGACAATCTGACAAGCGGAAGTGGCAAATGATAAATGCGTGTTCTGAGAGATATATCCAGTTTTGACCTAACTGATACCGGTTCTGCCTCTAATTACTTTAATTATGTACACCAAATAGGGTATTACGGCACTCAAATTCGGTTTTAATACGAAGTAGGCTACCTCCTGACCCCCTTTTACAAATAAAATTCGAAACACAATGCTTTAATTTAAGAGAAAACGCCGATTGAAACAGTAAGGGCCGGTTTCATAATCAACTTAAAGTGGCCTTTAAATTAAAAGTGAACTTTAACTTTTAAAATGTGTTTCATAATACAACTTTAAGCGTAAAGTAGACTCCAATGTAAAAGTGCCGATATCGTGGCTTTGGTGCGTTAAAGTTGGCTTTAGTTTTCACGCGCAATCGTTTTGGTTCTTAAGGTATAAGTACAAGGTAATTTCTGTTTAGAAAATATTTTTGTCCTTATTATTATACTTTTTGTAGGTGCCGATGATTTTATACGAATACAATAAGTATAACATGCGCGGAAAGAAAATGAATATAATGTGGTCAGTTTAAATAAAAAAGAACGAGTTAATTTAAAACGTTTGTATTAATTTTTTTAGAAGGGACATTGTTGAATAGCATAACTAAAGTTCGTCACATTCATAACATATAAGTTTGGGGGTGCTAGAAAAGCTTAACTTCAAATTGTCGACCATCTTGAAAAAAGGGTTAAATTCATTCACATTTTTTACCTATCGTCCATCGTTATTGACATATCGATCGAATAAGTCAACATTTAAGGTAGGGAAATTTGTTTTTTGCTATTTTTTCGCGACAAATATAAAAAAATGTCTATTATGAAACTGTTAGAGCATGTTCAGTCTTATAACTTGTTTTTTTCCCGTCGACTAAAATTACGATCTGTAGCGTGCCGGCAGCAAAGCCGCCGGCACGGTTGTATGCACACGTGAAAACGGATGAAGGGTATTTCGGGGAATTGTTGGGATACAAATTAAATAAATAAACCAGACAAATTATAAAACAAACATATGAAATAAATGTATTAAACAAATAATTTTTTGTGTAGCAAAAAATAATAATTGGGGGCCCCCCTTTTCTATATTTTTCGTCGTTTTGATGGTCCTGGCTGAAGAAGTTCTTCCTCGGTTAACTCTTCGAGTTGTGGAGACTCTCGAACCGCAGGAAATGATGTTGGGATGGTCGAAACATCATCATCGTCGTCGTCGTCGTTGAATAGAATTTTGACTCTGGCGATGTTGTTCAATGTTTGCCCACTACAATACAGGCAAATAACAGAGCAACTAATTCCTGCTTTCCTGCACCTAAGTGCAGGAAGAGTCCCTAAGGACTCTTTCCCGGGATTTCCCGGCCGAAAAATCCCGGGAAAAAAGCTTATTTTGCCAATCCCGATTCCCGGAATTCGTACTTTAATTCCCGGGAGTCTGAAATACTAATTTCCAAAGTGAATAAAACGAAATATTCTGGGAAAACGGCAGAGTTGCTATTCCAGTAATTTAGTACATCCAGTTATTTGGCTGCATTTTTTTAGAAACGCTCAAAATCAGATTCTTACAGAGACACTGAAAAGACCTCATTACTTGTAGGCGGAGTGGCCTAGTGGTGAGCTGCGAAACTTTCACTAGAAAAGTCCAAGGTTCACACGTTAAACGAGGGGTCCCGTAGCCAGTTTCGACCATTGGTTTTGCGAGATAGCTATATTCTATCCGCCCAAGATCATGCAGCGCACTCGTTGATGTGTCCCAATATAATATTTAAGAGGCTTGTACAAGGAGTCTGTTGAGACCTAGAAGTACAGTGTATTGTTTTGAAAGAACATTTGTGACCTCGGATGCGAAAACGGACCTATCGTGACGTTATCCTGCACGCTATTTTCGCGCGTAAAGTCTCTTCCGATAGCTACCGTTATGGCGCACGTTATTCTTGTGCGATAGGTCCCTTTTCGCATCTCAGGTCACATATTTATATAGGAATGTCCGTTTCTTTTATATAAATAATACACGTTATTTGTTATTGTACGTTGCCTTACTGTTCTTTTCCATACTATAGTTTTGATAATGTTAATATCGTTTTAAAAATATCCCGGGAAATCCCGGGAGTGAGAAAAATGCCAATCCCGATTTCCGGGATTGGAAAAAAGTCGAGAATCGGTATCCCTCACCTGCACCCATACACTGAGAGAAAATAAATGTAAAATCAAATAAATTTATTTCTTTGAACATATTTCTTTCAAGAAAATAATATATGTTTGAAACAAATAAGTATTTTTAAATTAAAAAAATTGAGCTGCATGGCCTGAAGGAAATATTTTATTTGAATTAAAAAGAAATAGTTTTTACTGAAAAAACGATTCTTTTACACCAAATGGGTTTCCGTGATTTCTATAATAAAGAAAGCTCTAATTTGGAAGTACACTTTACTGAAACTAAAGTACTATTTGATATCAAAATTTGTAGTTTTTAAATCAACATTCAATTTTATTAAGTACTAAATTGTCAAATAGTAAAGAAAGGTTTTTTTACATAAAAAGAAATTTTGTTTGAAAATATTATGTTATTGAATTTAAGTTAACTAACTTTCATACAAATACGATAGCTTCTTTGAATTTAATAAATTTAACCAAAGAAATAATTGCTTTGCGGCTACTAAAGCTTTGTATGCCACTATTTAACATCGATCTTTCTTTGCCTTGAAGCAAATTCATTCAAATTTTCTTTTCTCTATGTGTAAGCAGCCTCAAACTTTCCTTTCCATTTGCACGAAATGAGTTTTAAAAGTTCAGGTGGAGCGGGTTCGTCTATGGTGCAAATTGGTTCTAGCCCGTAATTAATTAGTCGCCAACCCCATATTTGAGGATATTTGAAAAATCCGAGCCACGTTTGTACTTTTAGATATGTCCGGAAAATGTGTTGGCGGACTGCGCTTTTTATTGGTGGGAGTAGTGAGAGGTGATTCAACTTATTTGTCGTCATTGACTTTGCAAAGCGATGGAATCGCAAAATATTGATCGATTTCTCCTGTTTATCACCGCCATATAAACCGATGAGGAATCGCTCTCCAGCACACGTTAGAACTTCCGGATCGACCTTTTCTTGCTTCAATTATTCTACCGATGACTGTAGCTCCGGATTCTTCTCGGGAGTGTTGATAAATTTCGACTTTGCAATATTATAAAAAGACGACGTGGTGGCGCTGAAAGCATGAATGAAAAGAATGTTCTCAACAGCAGATTTATCATGCTTGAAACTATTCGGAGAGCACAGCTTTGCTGGTGGCAATACACCAGCAAAGCTGCACTCTCCGAATAGTTTTAGCTGGTTTGCAAAAAAAATTGTCCTGTGTAAGTCCGGTTATTTAACCAAAAGATGATATCTTCATCGACGTCTTCCACCGAATTCTCATTAATCGATGCTTCTTTAATTGCCGTGGTTACAATAAGGGGATCAACGCTTCAAAAATGTTCGACCTTTTTGATCGATATTTCAATAACCATGAACAATAGGTAAGAAATGTATAGGACCTAAATTATAAAGCATAAAAAAGCAACAAATAAGTATTGATTCAAAATTATCGTATCTCAACGGAAAACCGAGATATTGAAAAAAAAACTGAATTTAACACTTTTTTCAAGATGGAGTTAAATGCATATAGGAAACCGAGGTAAAAACTGATCTATAGGGTCCTATAGAGGATCTGTTTTTAACAAAATTAAATAATTGCAAAAGTGTTATTATTGTGCCGGAAAGTGGTCGGAAAGTTGGGTGACGGCCACCCCAGATATCTGTGTTTGGTTCCGGCTCTGGAGGCTTGTTCTATCTTCTGATAATCCAGTCTCTCGAGATTTCTATCCGAATCAAATTATATATTCCGACCTTCGGTGGCATGTTACTAAATGACTATACTGTCTGGACGTTTCATGCTTCACCTAACAAATTTTCTTCAATACTTCAAATCAAACGAATTATTGTGTATGTCATTCGCCTTCTATCGCATTTCAAGATGAAAAGATCATTTAATCCTGATGTTGTATCTCCATTCGAACCGCAGAATTCATTACATTCACTGGTAAAGCACGTTCAAACTCGGTGTTTCCCAGAAGTAATTCATTTCGTATCCAGCAATTAATTACCTACAGAGCCTTCCCGTAAACTCGCTCCATTCTTCGATCGAGATGGGTTACTTAGGGTGGGTGGTCGATTGCGTAATTCTGGAGTGCCGTTCGACAAGAGACATCAGTTGCTGCTGCCAAAAGCATCGCGATTGACAGACTCTCCTGGCACAACAGTTTTGGATTTTTCTCCAAGAAGTGCCATCCTCCGAGTACTGACCAGATGTGGCGCAGCGTGCTCGACGGTGAACCCATCTACCGTTGAAAGGGGAACCTTTCTAATACTGGGTATGGAAACGCGCAAGCGTTCTGGACGGCGACTCGTCAAAGGCGAATTACGCAAGATTTTCGACACGAGTACTTGAAGAAATTCTAGGCTGTGGGTCAGCATCACACTCTACGGTGCGACCCCTAAAACCACTCAGAGCTACCCTATACCATGGCATCCTGTGCTGTAAGTCAATGTGGCGCTCTGCAGTGTATAAATATGTAGATCGGAGGATTAACACAAGTACCGAGGGGAAGGAGGGCCCCCATGGCTTGGTAAGAAATAGAGGGACGAACAAAGTTAGATAGTGGACTTGTGTTGTTCTGGGAAGACCTGCGAGTAATGGCACCCTTACAACCCCGACTTAAACTGACAGCCATAGCCTCTTTCACCTGGAGGAGGACTCTCGGGGTCAGATACGTTTCCTAGATGGTGAGACTTGGAAGCTGAATCATTTCATGACACCTTTCTAGCCGCTCTGAGACAAGTCAGTTCCCGTCGAGGTCACGGTTCTGTCATATATCGAGCCCAGGGAACGAATGAAATGCCAAACATCGCTGATACCATTGGACCAACGCTGTGGATCCACTGGCAATTCGATCCACCAGGAGCTCCTCATTTCAATGGGTTATCGGACGCAGAGGTGAAATCTACAAGCACACACTTACCACGTGTCCTTGGAAAGCCAGTACTCACCTTCGAGGAGATGTCCACCGTATTCACGCAGATCGAGGCAGTATTGCATTCACAACCCTTTTCCTCCCTTCCTTCCGATCCAAACAATATTGCACCGCTTGTTTGTCAATTTTAGACCAAGTCACTGATTGGTGGGGTTCCAGACATCGACATCATCAACCAACCAATGAACCGATTGACTCGTTGGAATCCGCTCGAAAGAATGGTTCAGGATTCTTGGGGTCGCTGGAAGGACAAGCATTTCTTTACCACGCAACTGTGGCACAACTTGACCACTCTGGCACTTTCCATATCTATTGGAGATCTGGTTCTTGTCAAGAAGGAACAACTCCCATCGTGAAAGTGCGTCGTACCGATCACAGACTGGCCAACTGAAGTGTTTGTCACTAGAAAGTTTGTGTCTTACCGCTAATTTAAACTCTTGTGTTTGGTCACCGCTTATATTTTTGTATATTGTGTTTAAAAAATATATGTTATCTATTTTTTGGTGGGTGGTAATGTTAACCCGCGACCATGCTCGATCATCCTCGAGGCGCCTGTCGCCGGGGTATAAATGTGGATTTACCCGATTATTCCCTCTCTTGTTTCTTCTGCATCTATACCGTACAATACTCTAGTCAATATATATCTGCACCGCTTCTCAACCGCAACAAGACCGCAACTTCGACCGCTGTATAGTATAAACGTAATCGCGCCGTGTGAGAGCCAAATATACATTACGTAAGAGTCCTTCTTTTGTTTCATTTTATCTACCGTTCTGTTAGCGCCTCATCCTAACCAGCACCTTTTTATTGACCCCGGTTTATACCGTGTGCATTCAGATAGTTTCTTACCAATGAGAGCATGAAGAATAACGGTAGTTTTACCAGTCTTAATATTTAATTTTCTAGATTTTTCTGATTTTAGCTTTTCTCCATTGGCTATATTAATTTTCACATGGTTTGATGGTCTTATAACATCATACATCCATCTATTTTCTCTTTCACTAGATGATCAGAAGCTCCACTGTCTAGTATAAATTTGATGTTCGCTGCTGTGCTTGTGGTGGTTGCTATAATGCACAATTGTTCTTCGTCGTTGTCTTCATTGCTATTTCTTGGTGCATAATGTCTTTTGGTCTTGATATTTTTCTATACTTCTTCGATTTCCTCATTGATATTGTCATCTCCCTCGGTTGTTTGTCAACTTTGGGCAGTTTCTTTAAAAGTCCTACTTCTCCGCATTCAAAGCAGGTTTTATTTTTGCATGTCATAAAGGAATGATTATTGTTGCCATTTTATGACTTTTGAGTTGATGATAACGCCATGTAAAATATTTCCTTCAGACGGGAACCTTAATCTGCAAAACCATTCTTCGTTTGCAAGTTGCAACCAACTTCAATTCTACCCAATTTGTGCAATGGGACCATAACATGTCGAATCTTGGATTGATTATGAGACTTTTCTAGTAGTAATGGTTTTATTTGCTACCAGACAAATTACACATATCATAACAAAACGCATATTTATAAATATACAATAGAAGGATTTATTCGTGCATATCCGCGATCTAAATTGTAACCGTATACACGTGTTTCGGACTTATTAGTCCTTATCAGTACAGTATAGCTAAAGATTAAAGGTGAACCCTCAACAGAGACGTTGTGGAGAAGTTAAAGCTTCAGTTCAAGTTAAAGCCACATCCTCCAATTCGAGAACTAAAAGTAACGTCGCGCCGGAGGTAACAAGTACACCCCGAGGTACAACCTTAGCCCAGGTAAGAGAGGAACATTTGCGGTGAAATTTAAACAATAGAAATGATAAATATATATTACGCTCTATTACCATAACTACATAGTCAAATACTGACATCATCTGTCGAGTCTGTAAGTAAGACGAAGAAACGATATTATCGTCGGACCGACATAGAGAATTATTTTAAAAATATTAAGCATGTTCTAATCAAAAACACAATGAACCGGGTAGACTAGTTTTTAATAAATTACTTTGAATATTTGACTGGTATTTTAAAATTACAAATATCTCAACAGATAAAGAATTCAAAATCAAGTATACAAGGGAATGGAAGTAGTGAAGTAGTGTTATGCGGCTAATTACAGTAAAACCTTAATTTCGGTAAAACTAATTGTTAAATTGCAATTTCATTATGTACCACTATAACGTATGTTTAAATAAAAATCGACGTTTGTTGCAACATTTATTGCATCTTTTTAAATGAAACTGAAATAAATAAATAAATTTTATAGAGTATATTTTTTGTTGCATATTGTAGAATTAGTTTTAAAATATTATATTTATCGTATAAATTCTATCAAAATTGAAATGCAACCCGTGGGTTTAAAGTATTTAATATGAATCATATTAAATTGAATCATAACGAAAATCGATAGTCTTATGCTAACATGGAAACTACTGCATCCAAGTGATATGGTTTCATAAATAAAATTAAATTTTAAATGTGAGGTAGGCTGTGCGCCCACCACAGATACTTCCTTGACACGTTAAGGAAAAATTTTGAAAAACATGTCCTTGGTAGATGAAGAAGGTATTGATTTGACTTCAACTGAATTTGAATTTATGGATGATCTTCAAAATTAAATTGTGGCTAACCACATCAGAAACTCCAGGAAGGTCATGTTCGAACTGATGCTTTTAAATTCGCATACGGATCTTGTCAGAATCGCATACGATCGCTGTGTCGGCATGCTCGAGATCCGCACAGCAAAATTATTTGGTTTTTTGGAGGTTGGCTACAATAAGTAATCGGTCGGAGTTTAAAACGCGGAGATTTGAGTAATTTTTGAGGAGATAACTTTTGATAAATACATATTATAACAGCGTTCATATCGTATTCCCATAATACTGTTTATACTTTCGATGCACGGTTTATTCTATGGTGTAGGCATTGCTGCCATCTAGTAACGAATAGCCAGAACTCAATTCTACCTACTCACTTTACGTAATCTACATTGTCTGTAGCGCATCGGGTTGAGTTGTCGGATTGCCTTGTTTTCAATTCCGTGTTTGGCGTTGTATGCTGTATACATGTTAAACATGAGCTACATAAATTGCCAAAAGACTTCAATCTACACATTTAAAATGTAAGTTATTATTAGCCTTTAATAGTTAACACTAAGATATTGGTAAATTTGCTATGAAGTTCTCCATATTTTTTCATCTACCATGAATTGAATAAAAATGCGTTGATTTGGTTGATGATTTTAATAGTTGGGTTCTCGCATACCGGTTTCGGGTTTTCCCGTCTTCAGTGCATACACTACAGGGTTAAAAATTACAGTCACATTTAAAATCATACTTAACATATAAAAAATCTCTCACCGTCAGATAATTAATATGCTTCATACATAGCTAGAGGAAAAACAGGGCCAGGACCATTGCGGTTTACATTCATTTCTAAAAAATGGGAAAGCATTGGGTAGTAAATAAATAACGGAAAAGCTATCGTAACAATTATCTACCTTAATATATAGCGTGTTCTAGTCAAAGTGTGGTTAGGTCAAAGTCGGAGTCGCGTTTGTCAAAGCGTCGGTAAGTCAGTGTCCTGTTGTTAGGTGTCTTCGCTGATTTTTGGTGGTCTCTTCAAATATCTCATGAACATGCGATTACTTTTAAATTCGTTGAGTATGTTGTTAGGTGCATTTCTCCAGCCCCACCATGGTGGATTTTGAAATATCTCTATATACCAATGTTTTGTGTTAGTTTTGTGTCGAATTGTTCCGTAAAGAAAAAGTTTTGTTCCTCTTCCGTTCGCGAGATATAGCCATTTTTGAGGGGGGGCTGGGGAACTGCCAGCCCCACCACATTTGAAATTTGAAAAAAATATTATGCCAAAGTTTTGTTAGTTTTGTGTCGTTTTGTTCCGTTGAGAAATAGTTTTGTTCCGACCTACTTCCGGAGATATAAGCAATTTTCCGAGGGGGGGCCAGAACAGCTTTTTTGAAATTTTGAAATTTTCTCGATGTCACAGTATTGTAATAGTTTTGTGCCGAATTGTTCCGGAGAAAAAAAGTTTTGTTCCGCTTTATTTTTTGAAATACAAGCAATTTTCTGATGAACGATTTCTACTTACGTTTGCGACATTGCCTATATCTAAATGTATGTACTTCTGCATGTGTGCGTGTCAATAAACTATGGACATATGTATAATTGAGAAAAAATCGTGTCCAAGTATAGTCATAAAATTATTGTTTTACATTATTGCGGTAGTAGGTACATCTATATTATCACGGCGCCTGGCTAGCTAAACATAGGTGACACGTGTCGCTCGGCTCTGGCCGGGCGCTGGACGGAGAGTTGCATGTCTTGCAAGGTTTATTTTTTCCATGTCATAATGTACAGAGTGGTGATAAAGTTCGGAACAAAATTCATAATATCGTTATTTAGTGTTTTCAAGAAAAACGCTCCGACACGTCGATTTTAACTTTTAAATAGCCACCTTATGGCGTAAAAATTTTATTTATGACGTCACCTATTTCGGAGCAATGACGTCATCAATATTTTTTTTAAATGGCAACCCCAATTTTTTTGCTGTTTTTCAGTAGAACTCGTTATTTAAATAGCGATGTAAAATAATTGGTACCTTACATAACATTTTTTTTTAAATAGCACATTTAGTTTAACAAATAAGTTTAATTGTAATGGAAAAAATTATTATTGAACCCAAGAAAATACAAAATTTAGCGCAAATGTCTAGATTGTTCTGATTCTACAGCAAAGAATTCGCGCAGGATTGGAGCAAATTAATCTTGACAGTTTGGAGCGCAGTGTGCATACAAAGTGCTTTCATTGCTATCGGTCAATGCTAAATGGTTGGTGGAGAACAATTTGAATATTTCCGCTGAATTTTGTGGTTTTTTTTTTCGGCTCACAATAATGTTTTCCATTAAAATTATTTGTTTTTATTTGTTAAACTAATTGTACTATATATTTAAAAAAAAGGTTATGTAAGGTACCACTTATTTTACATCGTCGTTTAGGAAATAACGTCTTCTACTGAAAAAAAAGCAAAAAAATTGGGGTTGCTATTTAAAAAAATGACGTCGTCGCCCCGAAATAGGTGACGTCATAGATTAAATTCTTACGCCATAAGGTGGCCATTTAAAAGTTAAAATTGACGTGTCCAGGCGTTTTTCTTGAAAATATTGAATAACAATATTATGAATTTTGTTCCGAACTTTATCACCACTGAATGTGACCGGATTACGGTCTACTTACAATTTTTCGAATACTTTTTGAAGTATATCTGTTGATCATCTGTTTCGAGTATTATTACCTTTGTCTTAAACTAAAAGCTCTTTTCGTTACTCACTGCGCCTGCTTTTTTGATAGAGATGTTTCAAACTAAGAAGAGCACAGTTGTATATGCAACCAAATATACACAGGCAATTTATAAACCATACACTGGGTATGATTGGTTGCATATACAACTGTGCTCTTCTTAGTTTGAAACTACTCTACACTTGTTCAAAGGGTTTGCTCCTTTTTCTAGGTTGTGGTTGTAAAGTATCTGCGGGGCCTTTACGTTGGCGTGACAGTGAGGGCGAGATTTATTGTCTAGGCAACCATTTTTCGAGTAGTGGGGATATTTGGTTAGTCCATTGTCCATAGACATCTTATCACATCTTATTACTAGAATGCTATACGGATAGAATGCGCAGAAAATTTTTGCCCACAATTGAACACTCAATACCACTCAGTTGGTGAGGAGGAAGGAATGCGTACTAAGTATTACCAGTGAACAACGTGAAAGGAAAGTGGGTATCTATTACTGACTGTTTCCTATTTTCTTGACCACAACTGACCACAACATAACCTATGAATGTAACAACCAAACGTAACCCTGTTAGGATTGCTTGTCAAATAAGACATTTTATCGAAGACTCGTATAGAGCGGGTCACATATACTGTTGTCTACTTTTTCTTACTATGCAGAACAGGAAAAGATCATAAAGATCAAATTTTATTTAACTGTAACTTAGAAAAAGACAAAACTGTTATTAATCAAATGTCAGGTTAACATAGTTTATTTTTTTAGTAGTCTGTAAGTGTTCCGACCAAAAAAAGAAAGCGCTCTGAAGGAGACACATTCTGACAAACGGACACTTTCGTAGTAAACCCAATTTCTGTGCGCATGCGTAATAAAAACTAAGAAACTAAACTAAATTTGAAAGATATTAGCTCGTGATCGTCAAAATTAATAAATAGGACCTCTACATTATGACTAAAGAATGCACACAGATGTTCAAAGGATCCAATTTCCAGCCAGGAATAACAAAACACTCACTTACCTGAATTAAAGAGAAGCTTACACAAAGTAGAAGAACAGGAAAAGAGGAAGTGTATAATAAAACAAAGACAGATTGTTGTTATCCTTGTTTAATTGAAGAATTTATCAATTTTTGATTTGTTAAGTAATTTTCAGTGCAATAATATTGCTTTTGTTGTGGGTTATTCCGTTGTTGACGATTTTTCCGTTTAGGCTTATATTTATATTTATATTTTGTATTTTAATATTTCCTTTATTAGGGTGTTGGTTTATTTGTAGTAGTTTGAATTTTATTGATATGTAGTTGTTGGTTGTAGTAGATGGTTTATATTTGGTTGTAGTTGTTGTAATTCCTCGTTGTTATTTATTTTGTTGTCTAAAATGCTGTAGTGAAGAAAATATTGTTGGGGAAAGAAAAATAATACCAGTTCGACACTTTTAAGTGAACAACAAAATAGTTTTGTTAACAGACCAGTAAATAATTCATATCGACTAGAGTACTGCTAGAAAGGTAACTTAGGAGATTAGGTGAAAAAGGACTTTTCACAATCGGCAGTGGCTGGGGGTTTCCCTGTCCCTCGGTGGGGCTCTTACCACTCATTGTAACCGTTGCGACAGTTGTCAGGATGGTAAACGTTGGTTAGGACACATAGAAATACTAACGTGTTGGGGGTATCCCTCTCCCGCGAAGGGGCTCTTTGACACGCTTACAGAGTATCCTATGAAGGTCTCAGGGATTTTAAAGGATTAGGTTTCAAACCTTGTCACTGTGAATACCGTCTACCATGACAGATCTTTTGTCATAATACCCAGTCTTCTCATAGACAAAATTATAATGGGCAACACAAACAAAAATACATAAACAACCGAAATGAAATAAATATCGAAATAACCTGAAAAGAAAAAGGGCTGTCTGTCCCACGGTGGCTCGTTTTGTCGATAAGTCATTATTCACATCGTGAATTTTTAATAATATCAAAAACACTTAAAAGTCGAACCTCTTTAAAATAAACCAAGAAATACTAATAAATAACTAGTTAATTAAGCAAGCCAAACAAATCATCAACAACATCAAAAACAAACCACAACTAAGCAAAGCAAATAGCGAAAGCAAATAATACAGTTACAAAGAAATAGGATAACTACAAAAATAAAGTGTGGGGGCGCTACTAGATGTCAAAAAACCCCACAGAAAAATTAGTATCATCTAGAGCCCATTTATGAATATTTTCTATCTTTTCTCAAAAATAAATAACAATAAATTGTATAAATAAACAATTTACAATAAGTCAAAAGTGAACAAAACATGGTAGAGAAGCAAAAATACAAAAGCATGAACAATTAAGCTATGATACAAAATAAATGAACTAATTGTTAAACGTTAAATTAGTAAAATGTATAACAACGCAGTTAAACGTATGAAACATGCGGCGCAATTTTAATCTACGCAAAAACTTAAAACTACATAATTTACTTAGGAAAATGCAGATAGAACCGATTATAAGCAAATATGTAGCAAACATGAATTATATTTAGATCTAATGAACAGCTAAAGTGCGTATGAACAAAGAAAAGGCGTTATTAAGGTAACGACGCAGTGGCCATATTAACGCCGCACTAGAGCCAAGAATGTCGTAAAAAGACAAAACCAATACATTACCGGAAATAAGGAAGATTGAATAGAAGTAAACGATATTACCTGTAATTAGGAGATGAATGGCTAAAACTTCGCTGTAAAAGAATACTATTGCGTAGCAAATCTATAAACACAACCTCTCTAGACGAATACTCGTAACGCAGTTAAGGTGACTCGCTTCGAGAGCCTTCACTCTCCCACCACTAATCTAGTTTCCATGCGCCAGGTTGAACATCAGGATGAGAGCGCGAAAAGATTTAAAATTTGAAATTTAAATCAGGTTCCTACAAGTCATATAATTTGAATTACAATATGTGTAGTTAAAGAAACCTGTGTGTAAACTTCCACAGCCTTGGTTGGAGCCTCATATTCAGTGTAAAACGATGTATATTTACCATAGATATTTACTTACTAATAAATATTTAATAAGTACTCTAGAATAATAAACATTGAAAGTGCCGCCAATGCTTTCACGTAGCGCGCATGCTTCACACCTCACCTGCGCGATGTCGTAAAGTGGGCACTTTTGTTATATGGTACTGGCATTCTAGGAATATGATTTCTGTGGGTTAGTATGAGGTTAGTCACGTAGCGAACTTATGTAGTAGTTGTGTAGTAGTCGTCGTCAAGCTATCGTATCAGGAAGACGTGTACACCTAGTTGCTAATAAATACATACGTTAAAAACAGTGTATCAATACAAGAAAGAAGTTGGGGATCTCCCAAACATAATGGTCCGTCGAACGCATAAAGAAACATCGCCAAACACACGAATTTACAACGATAATTATTACATCAAAATGACAACACAAGCGAGCCAGCAACCGAGAACGTCACATACACACATACGTCACGCCACAACAAGTAACAGGTTAGTGCGCTCCTTGATCATTTTCTGCATCCCAATCAATCCTAATCTCTTTAAACACGATTTCAATTTCGCAACGTGCACTTTTTTAAGTGTTATAATAATTATTCGCGACTTGAAATCTTTTATTCGCAAAAATGACGACGGAGCTAGCGGTAGCAATACAAAAACGATCAAATGCAAAAAGATCATTAACGCGATTTCGAACGTTCGTAGACATTAAAACGGCAAACCTGATTTAATTCAGATAGAAACGCGATTATCAAATATTCAAACCCTGATTGACGAATTTAATGAAATACAACTAAACATCGAGCTGTTGGATACTAAAACCGCGCAAGATGTTCACGAAAAAGAACGCGATACATTTGAAACCGCATTCTATAGCTACAGTCATGGGAACAGCTTCGTCAAATCAGTCATGCACGCACATCGATCAAAACTTACACACGGCGAGTCACGTAAAGCTACCCACACTCAACTTATCCTCATTAGACGGATCCTATACGCAGTGGTTATTTTTCAGAGATACCTTTAAGTCAATAATTCATGAAAACGAGTCTATTCCAAAAATTCAAAAGTTTCACTACTTAAGGCTTTCCCTGAAAGGTGACGCTGCTGAAGTGGTTAACGCTTTGGAAATATCTGATGCTAATTATGATACTGCATGGACATTATTGGTAGAACGATTCGAGAATAAATATTTTGCACATGTCCTCCATTTCGAAAGAATCTCACACAAATTTGCGTTCTATATGGGACGGTACACGGAAGCATATACGCGCCTTGGAGGTCTTGGTGCAACCGGCCAAGCAGTGGGATGCTTTGATAGTAACAATAATTTCGGAAAAATTGGACTGTCAGAAGAATGGGATGAAATTAAACGGTTAAACGCATGCTCCAACTGCTTAAGACAATATCACTCAGCTAAAAGTTGTCGTAATAGTGGTACTTGTCGTAAATGTCAGAAAAAGCATCACACTATTCTACACTACAATAACCATAAGGCTTCTAAAGAGAAAGAAATTTCACACCAATCCGAAGATCGCTCAGGCGCAAACAGAACTCATCCAGTGTCTAATATAGCCTCACATGGTGTCTCATCACAAGTATTGCTATCTACAGCACTGATTCAAATATCCGATCGATATGGCAATACACATCAATGCAGAGCGCTTCTAGACTCTGGATCACAGTCTAACTTCATGACTGAATCTCTTCTGCGAAAATTAAACTTAAAAAAACATGGCGTCAACTTCGTTGTTTCAGGAGTCGGCCAGTCCGTCCGTTGCGAATATCAAATACAAATGCGACGCTAAGATTATGTCCAGACATAACTCATTTGCAAAAAAACGCTAACCTTTCTTGTCCTACCAAAACTTACTGATGACTTACTACATATTACTTTTGATAAAGAAGAGTAAAACATACCGAAAAACATCACTCTCGCTGACGCAGCCTTTAATAGCACGAGCAAAATAGATATTCTTTTGGGAGCAGAAATCTTCTAGGAACGTCTATAACGGACAATTCAAATTAGGTACATCTAAAACTATTTTACAAAATAACCTATTAGGATAGATCATCTCAGATCCTATCTCACAACAACTGTTGACGCCATTAACATTATTTGTTGGATTGATTTTGTTAAATATTGTATACGTCCGTATGCACTGGCATGGTTGGTTTGGTCGGATATGTATTTTCGGTCTCGAGTTGTACACCACTTTTTCTGCCCGGGTGACGGGTCGAGTTTACTTCAGACTTGCGGCCGTATATCTAACCATAGATAGATTTTGAATGTTGCCTCGAGCAGTCGCTTTAGTTCTGGTGTCGTTTTGAATTGGTTAGTTGGTCAATCAGCAATTATTAAGTGTTTTCTACGTTCAGTTGCAAAAAGAAGCTACCGCACAAAGCATAAGGCTTCTGTCGGTGCATATTTTTGTCAAATTGGTTGTGTCTTAAGTGAACTACAGAACAAAGCATAAGGTCGTTGTTTCTGTATTGTCCTATTCGTTCTTCGTCGTTTACATTTCTACAGAGCAAGGCATCAGGTACATATTTAGTCTTATACGTGATATTTAAATCAAGATTATTGCGTCTGTTTAAACATACTCGGCGTTGGCAGTTTCGTTCCAGTTTTTTGTCGGCCTCGTGCCATTCTTTGAATTTTAAGTGGATAAGTGGCAATAGTTACCAACTATTAAACAAATACAGTCCACTCAAGTCGCAGCTTATCCATTTATTGGTCCGTCGAGCCGGATCTACTGGTAGAAGGTTTTTGTTGTTTTTTCTTTGATTTTATTTTTGGTTTACTTAGCGGATTTGTATTTTGGTTTTGGATTATAATTGGAGTTTTTTTCATTTAGTTGGTTTTGGAGGCATATATTTTCGTTTATTTTGTTCTTGGAGTGGGCGTTATGGCACAAAAAAATCAAAGAAAATTGAAACTTTTGGTAGCAAAAAAGGAGCATTTATTTAATAGCATCCAAGAGGTTTACGATGCGGGTCAAAAGGTAGTTGATGCGGTGAATCGTTCTAACTTTCTGTCGGGCGTCGAATTGTTAGAAGAGACTAGGTTAGAATATAAAGACGTTATAGACGAGATTAATTCGATAAATTTGGAGCTGGATGATGAATACCTACCAGATTTTAAAGCTTTAAAATCTTTTAATGATCTGTATTGTCGTGTTTCGAAAATTTTGAAAGAGGTTAATCCCAAATCTGAGGAAGATAAATCACTGGCCCAAGACTCGAAGATCAACGCTCCACGGCTGCCTAAATTACATTTGCCGGTTTTTGATGGCAACATAAATGAGTGGCCTACATTCTACGAGTGCTTTAAAAGCATGATTGACGAAAACACCCAGCTAACCGATATTGATAGGATGCACTACTTTGTGGGGTCTTTGTCTGGTACTGCTAGATCGGTTTGTGCAGGTGTTCCTCCAATTGGTAGTAACTATAATATCTTGTGGAAGGCGTTGGTTGACAAATATCAAAACGATCGATTGTTAGCCAATACTTACTTGGAGCAAATGTTAAATTTGAAATCGTCCTCTACACAGTCAAACGATTTCTTTAACTCCTTTTTGGAAAAGTTTGATAGCGCCTACAACGCACTGCGCAAACTCCCTATCGCAGATTTGTTCGATTTTGTTGTAGCCTATGTTGCGTTGGATAAATTTGACTCCGATACCCGTTGTTTATTTGAGAATGCTCGCAAACAATCAACTATCCCAACTTATCGGGAAATCTTGGATTTTATTGGTCTCCAGAGCAAAATTAAGTCGGTCTGCACCACAGCAATTAAAAAACAACATGTGGGTAGCCCAAAGCGACAGGCGACGCAATCCTTTGTAGCACAAGATGTGCAGTTGTGTCCGGTTTGTCAGTCGACACATTCGATGACTCAATGCCAGGATTTTTTGAATCTGTCTCCAATAGACAGACATAGGCTAGTGAAGGAGAAGTCGTTATGTTTTAATTGTTTTAAACCTCACCTAATTAAATGGTGCCCTAGTAAATATACCTGCAAAATTTGCCAACACAAGCATCACACCCTTCTACATTTTGATATCGCTTCGATTCCGAGTACTAGTGCAAGTTCTCCAAACGTGTCCCTGTGTTCAAGTGCTAACATTTCCAGAGGCCCTAGTACAGTTTTGCTTTCTACCGCCATTGTTTATGTCGTAGATCGTTGTGGAATGAAGCACAGGGTAAGATTTCTGCTTGATTCGGGAAGTACGGGACATATGCTAACCTTGGAATGCGCTAAGCGCTTAAAATTGAATATACAGAGATGCCATTCTCTGGTCACCGGTATTGGTTCTTCCGATACAAGGGTAAAAGGAAAATCCAGTATGGTTATTGTGTCTCGTTTTGATCTGAATGTTTCTTTTAGTCTGGAAGTCCTATTACTGGATATAATCGCAGAAAAACTTCCTAGTTGTGACTGTGATGAGCGTTCGTTGGCCTATTTGGGTAATTTGCAATTGGCCGATGATACATTTGCGCAATCTGGCAAAATAGATGGCATTATTGGCGCAGAATTATTTGCGGTTCTGTTGCGCACTGGAAAAATTAATCCAGGCAATAACCAACCTATTGCGTTGGAAACAAGTCTGGGTTATGTTGTGATGGGCTCTGTTCCATCGTTTTCTGATTCCGGTTCGTCATTGAATTCCTTTTTTGCAGCGGTTAATCCGTCTTTGGAGGATTTAGTTTCGAAGTTCTGGGAACTGGAAGAGGTTCCGGCTCAGAGTTTTAGTTCTCCCTCTGATATTGAATGTGAACAATTGTACAGTTCTACTGTCAAGCGCGATTTGTCTGGGCGCTACATTGTGTCACTGCCTTTTAGTCAAAATCCTTCGCTTCTGGGAGACTCTTATTTTAACGCCCTTAGACGGTATTACGCGTTAGAAAGAAAGTTTAAAAAATTTCCGGATTTAAAGGATCGATACAGTAAAATTATGAGCGAGTATCTGATGGAGGGATATATGTCTGAAGTTATAAATGATCAGACAACTCAACCATCCTATGTCATTCCTGATCACGCTGTCTACAAGCCCGACAGTGCTTCTACCCCTGTACGAGTTGTTATGGATGCTAGTGCAAAAACTAGTACCCTCTTATCTTTGAACGATATACTTCATACAGGTCCGAAACTGCAATCAGATGTTGTAACCATTTTTCTTAACTTTCGCTTGTTTGAGATTGCATTTACTGCTGATATTAAGAAAATGTATCTTCAGATTTTAATGTGTGAACAACATAGGCGGTTTCAGCGATTGTTGTGGAGATTTTCTGTTAATGAGCGAGTCAAATTGTATCAGCTGAATACGGTGGTTTTTGGTATCAGATCTTCTCCGTTTCTTGCTCTAAGAACTCTGAAACAATTAGCTACTGATGAAAATGATAATTTTCCATTAGCTGCTTCATTCTCATCTAGAGATTTTTATATGGATGACTTCGTTTCTAGTGTAGACAATATTGATGAAGCTAAACTAGTTTACCACCAATTAGTTGAATTGAGCCGTTGAAAACCATAGTGGTATAAGTCACAGGGAAAGCATTTAGAGATAAATCGCTTTAAAGTTAATGCATTATTGAGAAATCCTGAAAATAAAAATAAATACTTTTTTGTGGAATGTGCCTTAGGATAAAGCTAACTTGAATTTTTAAATCAAAATTAACTGTTTTTTTGTAACTGTATCTTTTTTTGCAAAGAATTTGAGACTTAGACCACTTTGCCTTCCAGCAATGGTACCTATGTAAAATAGCTAATAAATTATTAGACTTTTAAATCAAAAACGTGGTGTCATTTTTTATTAAACAAAATACAAAACTAATTTAAATTTATAAAATAAACAAAGAAAAACTAGATATTATCTTCTTCATCTTCAACTACTTCAAGCGGACCAATATCTTCAACATTTGGATTTCCAATAATGCCTCTAAAGTATTGTTGATGGACGGGAGGAATAAATTGAAAAAGATCTTTAATATCTTTCTTCTTTTTGTCATTGACAGGAAGAACATTATCATAAAGTAATGGCAATTCAATATTTTTTATGAGTTTAGGAACACCTTTTCGATTAGGAGCTATGCTAATAGAATGAAAAGGATAGTCCTCATTCAGTGTTTCCTTATAGAAAATCGTATAAGGTTTGTTTTTCTCAAAATGTAACCACATTATCTTCAGCCACGATACTGGATCATTGTCTTCATTTTTCTTTCGCCGGGTGACTGATTCTTCCAATAATTTTGTGGAATAAAAGTCACTTCTTTTCATTTCAGTAACGAAAAATGGGTTTTTGGGTCGGGTCTTCCTTATTATTGCATACCAGTCTTCGGGCACGTATTTGATTCTGTCTTTAGCATACTTTTCTATCTGACCAAAATCACGGTCATTTGGTAAAAAGGAATGACCGGAAACCATAAACTTATGGTCAATTTCCTTTATATTATTATCTGTATCTTCCAAAAGTTTGAGCCAAAAAAGGCATTGCTTAAAATTTCGGTTCTGTCCACCGCAAGCATCGCTGTAAGCTATGATGTGATTTGCATGTTTTGCGTTGAACAAGATGTGTTTGCGAATACACGATCCGATTTCTTGGGCACCGCGAGATGCTGTAATCTCATCCCATACATACATAAAAGATCTCTCGCTTTCAGCCAGTTCGTGTATGCCCAAGTTGTAGACATACATGTTTCTTTTGTAATATGCTATGGAGCAAGTTAATGTTGGATAGGGCAGTGCCTTTTCTAGATCAAAGGTGAAACTATAAACTTTTCCTCTATTCAAAATTGTCGTTCCTTTGTCTCTTGCCATACTCTTTCTTGCATTTTCGGCCTTTCGTAAATGCAAGGTATGTTCTGCCTGCAAATTTTGTTTTTCATGCTCATTGGCAGCGCAGACAATCTTAGCCTTAAATACATCGCATCTCACACACGTGTCTTTTGAGGGAACGTGGAAGTGCAAGTTAAAATCGCGATGGAAAATCCTTCTATATATTGCTTCTGATACAGGGACGCTTTCTTCGTTTTCACATTTTTCCTTGTATAGGTTGTACATTATTCTTATGTTTAAGTCGGAATCAAGAAATTTTCGATTGGGGTTATGACTGAATGTATAGTGCGATTTGTATGCAGGAAAACTATTAATGTGCACATGAACACCCTGTACTTTTTCTTCTGCTGTCTTATTTTTTGGCTCATGTTTGCCACGTAAATCCTCACCCGGCGAGGAGGTTCGTGCTCTTTTAAGAGCCCTTTCCAGTCGACCATTCGAAATTTGAAGGGTTTGCAAGAAGTATTGCTTACATACGTTAACGGAAATGCTGTTATTATTTACCCAATAACAATTTGTGACAGTTTTCCCTGGATTGGATCCGTCCCGCGTCCGGACTCTTTTAATTGCATTTTGTTTGACTAATCCACAGATAAATGCATTTTGTACAGAAAATTCTCCCATCCTCCAAAATGCCTCAAACATTTTTTTTCTATCAAGCTCGGTTATTTTATCAAAGCATTTTTTCTTGCAATTGCAGTTCGAATTTACAAATGTTTTTCCCGGAACATTTTTCCCAGAAGTACTGGTGTATTCCTCTCCTGCATTCCTTCGTCGTTTTCGAACTGACTTTATATGTTTTTCTGGTTCTCTAAAACGTTTTCTTCCGACACGTTTCTGGCTTCCAATACCATCTGGTTGCTGAGCTATTTGATCTTCCTGAATTTCCTGCTGTATATCCTGATTTTCCTCATTTTCCCGAATTCTAGCAGGGGGGACCCCATTATATTCTCCTTCTTCATTTTCATCTGAAAACATAGTTGAGGTTATGTTTATTTTTAAAATGATTTAAAAATGACTTTGTTTTACCTGTAGAAGAGTTATCTGTTTCCTCGGACCCATCCGAACTCATTTTATGGAAGTTATTGCAAACATAAATAAAAAACAAAACCTATAGCATTTAAAACCAGAGTGGTCTAAGTCACAGTTGTACCAGTGTGGCTTTCAACTCTATGCGCATAAAATTTCCAGGCAGAACAACTAGCGCCATCTCTCGACAAACTAATGAACATATAGGGTTCAGATTTGCCTAGAAGGTAGATTACTATAGTATAATGAATTTCCAGTGGTTAACTAAATAAACTCGTTTTTGTGACTTGGACCATTCTGGTTTTCAACGGCTCAATTGTTTAGAGCTGCGAAATTTGAATTGGGAAAGTGGGCTGTTAATTCCGAGCAATTACTGCAAGAGATACCTAGTTCCGATCGATCTCCGAAGGTGGTTGATTTTGATGCGGATACGTTGAAGATTTTGGGTTTGCAATGGCACCCTGGCGTTGATTTGTTTTCATTTTCTATCAATTCCGAATCCCATAAATGCACCAAACGAAATGTCTTGTCGGTACTAGCGCGATTATTTGATCCTTTGGGATTTCTATCCCCGGTAACACTTCGAATCAAACTGTTGATTAGAGAATTATGGACGCTTCAGTTGAATTGGGATGAGACTCCACCACCGTTATTAATTAAAAATTGGAACGAATTTGAAAGCGAACTTCTCAGTTTAAAAGATTTTCGAGTGCCTCGACATTTAGGTATGTTTCGTGGTGGGGTGGCTACCTTGATTGGATTTGCGGACGCTTGTAGCACTTCTTATGGCGCTGTGATTTACCTAAAGACTACCACGTCCAGTGGTCTGGTCACAGTAAATTTAGTTTGCGCAAAAACAAAGGTTGCTCCCATGAAGGTACAATCAATCCCTAGGTTGGAGCTATGTGCTGCACATTTGTTAGCAAGGTTATTGAAGTTTGTCCGAGATACATTAAACTCTAGAGTAAATATAAAGGCAAGTTACGCTCTTTCGGATTCTACGGTGACTCTGCACTGGATCAAGTCGCCCCCATACAAGTGGCAAACATTCGTAGCGAATAGAGTTTCCCAGATTCAGTCTTTGGTGGATTCAGCTGACTGGTTTCATATTGACGGAAAAAGAAATATTAGTGACTGTTTGTCTCGCGGTTTGTCGCCCGCGTCGCTGCTGGTCAATCCAGATTGGGTTGTTGGTCCGCAATGGCTACGGTTACCTTCTGAGGAATGGCCAATTAGTTCTATTGTCCCCGATAATATTTCTGTTCCTGAACAGAGGTTGACCTGTTTGCTGACGACTGAGCCTGAGGAATCAATTCTGTATTCTCTTGTTGAACGCTCTTCGTCCTGGTCGAAGCTGATTCACACAACTGTGTACATACTACGGTTTGCACGAATCTTAAAATCTTCAGGAGATATGGATTCTTCTGATTTGGAAAGAGCGGAATTGGCGCTAATTCGAGCGGTTCAAATGCGACATTTTCGGTCCGACATATTGTTGTTACAAAAACAGCAGCTATGTTCTTCCAGATTGCGGCATTTGTGTCCATTTGTTGAGAATGATCTGATTAGAGTTGGGGGTCGATTAAAAAATGCCTCCATTGGTTATGATGCTCGTCACCCTCTTCTCCTGCCAAAAAAGGATCATTTTGTAGACTTGTTAATTGAAAGTTGTCATAGAAAAAATCTACACACTGGCCCACATTTGGTTACGACTATTTTACGACAAAAATATTGGATTTTGGCTGCCCGAAATGCAGTCCGGTTTCGACTTAGGCAGTGTAACCATTGTTTTAAACTTAGGCCCAAGTCTACCTACCCAATAATGGGCAATCTTCCAACACCACGCGTCACAGAAGCGAAGCCTTTTATGCATTGTGGTGTGGATTATGCGGGACCATTTTATATTACATGGTCACGTAGAAGAGGCGCTAAGAGCCAAAAGGCATACCTGTGCTTATTTATATGCTTATCTACCAAAGCACTACATTTGGAACTTGTATCCGACCTCACGACGGATATGTTTTTGGCAGCATTTAAGCGATTCATTAGTCGAAGAGCTCCTTGTTCGGTTATGTACTCCGACTGTGGTACAAATTTTATTGGTGCTAAAAACGAATTGGGGGCATTGTACAGATTAATTAACTCAAAAGAATATGCATCTGGTTTAAGGGTCGGCCTCGAAGAACATCGCATGGAGTGGAAATTTCAACCTCCCGCTAGTCCCCACTTTTCAGGAATCTGGGAAGCTGGCGTTAAGTCGGTAAAGTCTCATCTCTATAAGGTGATCGGTACACAGATTTTGACTTATGAAGAATTTAGTACAGTTTTGGCTCAAATAGAAGCTCTGTTGAATTCGCGGCCATTATGTTGGATGAGTTCCGATCCTTCTGATCCCTCGCCCTTAACTCCAGCGCATTTCCTTACATTAGCACCATTGGGAATGCTTCCCAGTGAAGATCTATTAGAGGAAAAGCCGAATTTGTTAAAACGAAAACAGTTATTAGATCATCTAGTGCAAGTCTTTTGGAAGCGCTGGCATACCGAATATCTGAACCAGTTACAGGTACGACAAAAGTGGAATACCCCTAGTTGTCCTGTAAAACTTGATACGGTTGTCGTGGTCCGTCATGACAATTTGCCACCATTGAGATGGCCTGTAGGTATAATTACCGAAGTTTTTCCGGGTTCCGACGGAGTTATTAGAGTGGTTGCTGTTAAGACCAAAGATGGTACTTATAAGCGCCCTGTTGTTCGTTTGTGTCCGTTACCATCACAATAGGATTTCTTTCCGTGAAATATAGGTAGTATAGTGTGGATTTCGTTAGGACAGTTTTGAATTTGTATGCTACTCCGATTTTCTGAACCGTTGTTCAGGGCGGGGGGAATGTTGACGTCATTAACATTATTTGTTGGATTGATTTTGTTAAATATTGTATACGTCCGTATGCACTGGCATGGTTGGTTTGGTCGGATATGTATTTTCGGTCTCGAGTTGTACACCACTTTTTCTGCCCGGGTGACGGGTCGAGTTTACTTCAGACTTGCGGCCGTATATCTAACCATAGATAGATTTTGAATGTTGCCTCGAGCAGTCGCTTTAGTTCTGGTGTCGTTTTGAATTGGTTAGTTGGTCAATCAGCAATTATTAAGTGTTTTCTACGTTCAGTTGCAAAAAGAAGCTACCGCACAAAGCATAAGGCTTCTGTCGGTGCATATTTTTGTCAAATTGGTTGTGTCTTAAGTGAACTACAGAACAAAGCATAAGGTCGTTGTTTCTGTATTGTCCTATTCGTTCTTCGTCGTTTACATTTCTACAGAGCAAGGCATCAGGTACATATTTAGTCTTATACGTGATATTTAAATCAAGATTATTGCGTCTGTTTAAACATACTCGGCGTTGGCAGTTTCGTTCCAGTTTTTTGTCGGCCTCGTGCCATTCTTTGAATTTTAAGTGGATAAGTGGCAATAGTTACCAACTATTAAACAAATACAGTCCACTCAAGTCGCAGCTTATCCAACAACACTTGAGCTTAAATCATTCTTCATGCAACTTTATTACCAATCAGAGCTTAGATGTACGTTTGGAAAAGTTCTGGGAATTAGAAGAAGTAGGTGTTCAAAGGAAATTGTCTCCAGAAGAAAATGAATGCGAAGAGTTGTTCAATTCCGAAACAACTCGGGCACTGGATGGACGATATATAGTTAAACTACCCCTAAAGAACCCGATAACATTACTTTGCGAATCGAGACAAGAAGCAGAAAAACGTTTTTTCGCGTTAGAACGTAAACTGACAAAAAACCCAAAACTACGGGAGCAGTATTCAAAATTTATGAGCGATTACGAATCTCTTTCACACATGTCTCGAGTCAATCATCTAAACTTAACCGACATTCATTACTACATGCCACATTACGGCGTAATAAACGAAAATAGTGAGACCACTAAGCTACGTGTCGTATTTGATACTTCAGCAGCAACTAGCAGCGGAATTTCGCTGAATGATCTCCAGTATGTGGGTCCAGCTTTGCAAGAGGAGAAAACATAATTATGTAATATCAGCTGACGTAACGAAAATGTACCGGCAAGTTTTAATAACACCTGAACAACGATGTCTTCAGAGAATTCTTTGGCGTGCGACGTCTAATGAAGAGTTATCCACATACGAAGTCAACACTGTGACTTACGGAACAACAGCCGAATCGTATCTCGCGATAAAATGTCTTCAAAAACTAGCAAATGATGTTCAGCAAGTTTACCCACGTGCTGCAGAAGCCATAAAGTCAGACTTTTATGTTGACGATTTGCTCACCGGAGCAGAAGCGGTTCAAGAAGCTGTTTGAAGTTTAGAAAGACACATTTCGGACATATTACAACAGGGCTGTTTCGAACTGCATAAATGGCGTTCAAATATATTAGAAATTATAAATCATGTAACAAGGGGTACTTCTGCCTCAAAGGTTCTTAAATTCGGTGATAAAACGTCTAAACTACTCGGTCTTACCTGGTCCCCACTGATGATAGCTTAAATTACGATATAAACGCAAAACCAATAAAGCAAATTACAAAGCGTACAATACTTGCCGATAGCAAAAATATTTGACCCTCTAGGTCTACTAAGCCCATGCACCATAACTGCCAAATTAATACTTCAAATCCTTTGGATGTCCAAGCTCTCTTGGGATGAGTCTATTCCATTAAACCTACACACCAAATGGTTAGCATTTCAAGATCAGTTAGGATTATTAAATGAAATTAAAATACCAAGACAGATTTTATGTCAAAATCCAAGGGTAATCGAATTACATGGATTTTTAGACTCTTCAGAATCGGCATATGGCGCTGCCATATACATTAAAAGCGTAGATCGTGATGGGCGTAGCCTCGTTGGCTACGCCCATCATGAAAACGACCGGAAAGCTGGAATTATGTAAATACCCGAGAAAATCCTGTGGACCTTTTAACACGTGGGATCGAACCAAAATCACTAAAAAACTCATCGCTTTGGTGGCATGGCCCATCATGGCTCTCAAAATCGCCAAAAGAATGGCCAACAAAAACCGTTGAGAACTTTCAATACAATGAGGTGCCAGAATCCATACAAAATGAATTTAGAAAAAATACAATAAATTTAAATACCATCGTACCGGCAACATAATTCATAAATATTCTTTGGTTACAAAATTACAAAGAGTGGTAGCTTATTGTATGAGATTCAAAAACAATTGTCAATTAAACCCTACTCTAAGACAACTAGGTCCTCTAACTGCACACGAACTCAGTAAAGCGTTTACTAGATTAATAAAAATAGTCCAAGGAATTTATTTTGTTCAAGAATTGCATGATTTAGTCAAGACAAAATCTGTAAGTTCATCTAGCAAAATGTTATCTCTTGCTCCGTATTTAGATTCCGAAGGCATTTTTCGTGTTGGAGGGAGATTAAAATATTCTTATTATGAACCAAACAAAATTCACCCAATCGTACTACCAGGCAACGGACATTTTTCCGAAGTACTTGTAAAACATGAACATATAAGCTTGCTTCATGCAGGGCCGCAAGCACTTTTGGCTGAATTACGTCAGAAATATTTGATAATTAGCGGTAGGGATTTAGTAAAAAGAAAAGTACACCAATGTATTCGATGTTTCCGTTGTAAAGCAAATCCAAGCAATATTCAACATCAAATGGCAGACTTGCCAAGGTTACGTGTTACCCCGGCTAGACCATTCTTAAACTGCGGCGTTGATTATGCGGGTCCCTTTCTCATCCGTGACCGAAAAACCCGAAATTTTAAAGTGACGAAGTCATATGTATGGTTGTTCGTGTGTTTGGCAACAAAGGCGGTACACATAGAACTTGTGAGCGATTTGACGACTGAAGCCTTTCTGGCGGCTTTACGAAGGTTTACAGCGTGACGCGGTAAATGTCTTAACATATTTTCCGACAACGGCACGAACTTTGTCGGTGCAAACATTCAGCTACAAGGTTTTCTCAAATTTGATCAAATTCTGTCTGAATTAAATCAGGAGGGTATCACATGGCATTTTATACCTCCCAAAGCACCCCACTTTGGCGGCATCTGGGAAGCAGGTGTTAAATCGGTCAAGCACCATGTAAAGAGGGTAACAGGTGAAACAAAACTCACTTTTGAGGAGTTTGCAACTGTATTAACACAAATTGAAGCTTGTTTAAACTCCAGACCCCTGTATCCTCTATCATCCGATCCTTGTGATAACACAACTCTCACACCTGCGCACTTCATTATCGGCGAATCTTTGACCACGGTTCCTGAACCAAATCTGCAGGACGTACAGGAAAACAACATTTCTGGACACGCTGGTCCAAAGAATACGTACCCGAAGTCCAGATCCGAACTAAGTAGTAGTAGTCAGTAGTAGTTCAGCAATCAAACGACTCACACGTACGTTGCCCGCGAAATCCGATCGGTTGTTGTCCTAACAAGTGCTAAGTAAGCAACAGTCGAAACTAGGTCGCGAGCGCGTAGGTGCAGTGCAATAATGTAGAGTATAATGAACTGGATTAAGCGTTCCACACACGTAAGCTATCCACGCGCACTCTAATAAGATAAAGAAGTCACATTTTGTTCGATCGTGTTGGATCCCGGACCAGCCGAACGGACGCAAAGTAGAACACGCAAATTGGTCGGCCCCTCATCGTAGCAGGTGTGACGACGATGGGGGACAAGGCAAAGCCAACTGGGACGCCGAAGCATTGCTCCCAAGCGTCGATCCAGTTTGGAACCTGGAGTGAGCGATCTACGCTTCCACGCAAAACGCAGGAAGCGGACAGGAAGGAGGTAAAAACTGGGGCTTTCGAAAGTAAGCCCCGTGTCCAGAGGTCGCCAAACCCAGCCAGAAAGGAGAACCCAAAAACCTCCAACCAGCAGGGAATAGAAGAGCAGAAAAGGACCCTACTGCCGTCTCCAAAACAGAGTGGTAGCGCAAACATGGTAACACCGCTGATGTCCAAGAAGGATAGTCCCAGGTGGGAAGAATTGAAGGCAAAAGTGGAAGCAGTCCTTGGCACTCCAACACGGACAACGCCAGAGGCTACGAAAACGTCTGAGGAAAAGACAACCAAGAAACGGAAGCGTGCAAAGTTTCTGTCCCTTCCTTTGGAATTAGAAGAGGCCTCCAGCACGGAAGAAGAAGAAGTAGTCTCGAATAGCGTGACAATGGAAGAAGATGAGGAAGCCAAATTGGACGAGGTTCTCAAGAAAACATACTCCAAGATGGAAGGCCTTCAGGAGCAGGTGAAAAAGGCAAGTGGAAAGACGGAGAATACATTGGCAAGTATGATGAGTGATGTCATGAAAACTATGGCATCTCATGTACAGAAAGCCGCAGGTGTACGAAGCGAACATCTACCCAGAGCTACGGGGAATCCACTCACCGCACCTGAGGGACACGGCTTTGTCATAGTACTGGGTGGAGGAGATCAAGAGACCGGTCTCAGAAACAGCGTCCTACGACAGGTGCCAGAGCTTGACGGCTTCTCGTGTCAAGAGACCGGAATTGTTGAGGTGGTAAAGACAACCACTATCAAGGTAGGCGACAAGACAGTAGAGAAGCGGCGACACATCTTCGTTGTCCAAAGAAGTGAGACATCCCCATCCGTGGATACCATACTAGAGCAACTGGGAAGCACAATGGGACCGGACGCGAAGATAGCTATAAACGACCCGGAGGGCGATCATGCCGAAGCTCGGAGGGCGGGCATCTGGAAGGTGTTCGGTAAAAGGGCCGTAACATATGCACGGAAGAAAAAGGACACGGATAAGCGTGGATACGCTGACGCAGCAAAGACCGCAAAGGGAGGCACAACACTACAAAAGCCAAGGACCAACCCACCAAAGGATAGGCAGTCGAGACAATTTCCAGATCTGCCGAAAAGAAGAGACGGAGCCGTCATCATCAAGACCGGCAGCGGGCCCTATGCTGAGACTCTGGCCCGGGTCAAAGAACAGCTGAACGCTGATGGTGACTCACTCAATATCAAGGGAGTGAGAAAAACCAAATCCGGCGATCTAATGATCAAGGTCAAGGACCGGGAGAGTGCGGCAAATCTGCGAGAGCAGATACGAATGCCAACGGGCTTGACGGGGCTACCGACCAGAGTAGCAGGGAAAGAGCGAACGCTCACTATCAGAGACCTTGAGTCGACATGCACAGAACAGGAAATTGTAGATGCAGTACATAAAGTCCTGGGAGATGGCTTCAGCGCCGACATAAACATAAGGGCATTAAACAAAGCCTACCGCGAAACAAAGACTGCAATCCTGCGGGTTCCGGAAGGCGCAGCGGTGGTACTCCTCCGAAAGAAAACTATCAGAGTCGGGTGGGCCGTAGGACGCGTTGGAGAACGACAGCAGGTGGCAACGTGCTACAGATGCTGGGAGACTGGCCATCTCGCGGCCGCTTGTAAGGGCACGGACCGGAGAGAACTCTGCAGAAACTGCGGCATGGCGGGTCACATGGCAACAGCCTGCGATAAGGCCCCAGGGTGCCCTATCTGCAAGACGGAGGGACATAGGGCGGAAACCTTACGCTGCCCTACGTACGCAAAAGCCATAGAGGATGCGCAGAAGGGAAAGGTACAATCGCACAATGCCTGAACCCTACCACAAAACAACGAACAGAAGGGCGCTGAAAGACCAACTAAGACCTCAGCAACAGTCCCCGACCAATAAGAAAAACCACCGTCAAAAATCAAAAGAGACCGTGCAAGGATGGAAAAGCACCTCAAGGATAGAGGGGGGATGATCGCTTTCGTTGCTGGAGAAATCCTGACGTCTCAGACGAGAGCGGCCATCACACACGCATCCGGAGTGATAGAAGTTCTCACTCCTGTCCCGCCGTGCGAAACCTCAGAAATCGCCACAAACATAGCAACAGGGAATCCAGGCCAAATCCAGGAACAAGTAGAGGAAACGCCACGCGGGTGGTACTCTAATGTGCCACCAATAGTAAGAATGACCCTGAAGAGTATCCGTTACGCCCAGCAGCGATTGCGAGACAGGACACTGTTTGACACGGTCAGAAACTACCTCGGATACTTCGTGAGGACGGAGCAAGGGGAGATTGTAGGGGGAGAAAGTAAGGTCTCCTCCGAAGCAAAAATAATGTCTGAAGGCATGCCCCTTGGTGAAGATCTCAGGCTGCTATACCTCCGGTTTCTCGCCAGCTATGGCATCTCCGATGAAAAAGCATCAGAAGACCTCGAAAAAGTGTGGCTGTACCTTGGGTCCACTAGGAGGATGCGACTGGAGTCAGTCAGAGAAAGTGACAGGAGATATATGGCACCACCACCACCATGGTCAAGATCCTTCAAGTGAACCTAGGCAGAGGAAAAGCCGCACAGGACCTGCTATTAGCGACGGCGGTGAAGAAAGATGTCGATATAATGCTGGTCTCCGAGCAAAACAACGCTATCACAGAGAAACTAGGGTGGTGGACGGACGACATAAAAGGCGCCTCAATCGGCATAAGAGGTCACCGCGTATCTGTCCGAAATCACGGAGCCGGCAGAGGCTTCGTATGGGTAGATGTCGGGATGGCTACGTTCTACAGCTGCTATGCATCACCAGCCATGACAAGGACAGAGTTCGAGGAGTTTCTGGAGGAGCTGGAGGGCAGTTTGAGGACAGGGGCCAACAGATGCGTTGTGGCAGGTGACTTCAACGCAAAGTCTCGTCAATGGGGATCAACCCACACAGACGCAAAGGGAGAAGCTCTATGCGAATGGGCAGCAAGAAATGGCATGGTGTCCCAGAACGACGGAACGACCAACACCTTTCGAAGAAGATCTGGAGGAGGCTCGGTCATCGAC
Source organism: Aphodius granarius (assembly GCA_963971325.1). Classification (NCBI taxonomy): domain Eukaryota; kingdom Metazoa; phylum Arthropoda; class Insecta; order Coleoptera; family Scarabaeidae; genus Aphodius; species Aphodius granarius. The sequence goes on along the minus strand of OZ020222.1, from coordinate 15,062,788 downwards.
GTAACCTTCGCTTCAGATAACGTCGCCCGCGAGATGGGGGGTTGGTGCGTGGTGGAGGAAGAAACCATGAGCGACCACATGTACATCTCGTACCAGCTGCACGCCGAAAACACCAACGTCCCGGACGAGACATCTCCCAGCCCTGGATATAATGCTAAGAAAATGAATACCGAAGCATTTATCGAGGCTTTACAGGATGAAATAAATGGCGGAGACACCGACGTAAGGTCATTCATGGCGGCGCTCGAGAAAGCATGCGATGCGTCAATGCCAAAAAGAAAGAAGCCAGGGAGAAGATCAGTCTACTGGTGGACCGAGGAGATAGCGGAGCTCCGTAAGGTATGCAACCAAGCCAGAAGGAAGGCGCAAAGAGAAAGGCGGGACGATATGAGACGAAACCAGCTTCTAGATGAGTACAAGAACGCCAGAAAGTTACTCAAGGTCGCCATCCTTCAGTCCAAGGAGAACCATTGGGCCAACGTCCTCGAAGAGGTAGAGCAGAACGTGTGGGGAGAAGGTTACAAGATAGTAACAAAACGCCTTAAAGCCAGAGCCTCCCCACCAAACCTCACACTGGCAGAAACGCGAGATATCGCCAAGAAACTGTTCCCGGAGCATCAGATACGACAAGGCAGAAGATGGTCAAATGAGACCGAGGAGGAGAACGCGGAACCCTTCACCGTCGAAGAAATAAAACAGGCAGCCGCCAAAATAAAAAGCGGCAAGGCTCCTGGTCCCGACGGAATACCGCCGGAGGCTGTCAAGACTATGGTGGCGCATGCAGGAGAATACGTCACCGATGTCGTGAACAGGATTTTGGTCGAAGGAATATATCCTGACGAGTGGAAGACAGGGAAGCTGGTACTGCTTGCAAAGGGAAATACCACACCAACCAAGTACAGACCTATATGCCTACTTGACAGTGCCGGAAAACTCCTGGAACAGTTGCTGGTGGACAGACTGAAGCGCGAGCTGGAGAGAAAAGCTCCACTTGCCGAAAATCAGTTCGGCTTTAGAGAAGGGCGTTCAACAGTGGACGCAGTAAAGGTCGTCACAGAAGCTGCAAAAAAGGCAAACCAGGGTACGCAGCGCAACAAGCGCTACTGCATGCTGGTCACATTAGATGTCAAAAACGCATTTAACACCGTGATGTGGGAAAAGCTTCTAGACGAGCTAAAAAGAAGGAAAATTAGCCCGTACCTCGTGAGACTACTTCAGAGCTACCTGGAAAATAGGGGGCTGTTGCTCACCGGAAAAGATGGGTCGACGGAGAGGATGCCCGTCACTAGCGGCGTCCCACAGGGGTCGGTCCTCGGACCGACACTTTGGAACCTCCTCTTCGATGGGGTGCTGCGACTCAAAACCCCGGGAGTCGAGAAGGTGGCGTACGCCGATGACCTGGGTTTGATTGTCACTGGCAGGACGTGTGCCGAGGTCCAAGACCGAGCCAATACGGCGATCGCTCGCATCGTGGAATGGATGGAAGAGCACCATCTCCAACTAGCCGCTGAAAAAACAGAAGCGGTGATGCTCACCGGAAGACGAAGGTTACAACCGGTAGTGCTCACAGTGGCCGGAGTGCTGATTGAACCTTCCCGGAGCCTAAAGTACCTGGGGGTTCATATTGAAAAAAGCCGCCGTTACAAAAAGCATATAGACGAAACGGCCGCAAGAGCAGAACGAACAACTGCTGCACTGTTGAGGCTTATGCCAAAAGTAAAAGGAGCACGAGCGAGTAAGAGGAGAATACTCGCGTCGGTGGCAGAATCGGTAATACTATACGCCGCCCCCGTATGGGTAGAAGATATGGCGTTCGCCAATAGAAGGGACAGGCTTTCCAAAGTACAACGGAGGGCGGCAATTGGGGTGTCATCGGCATACCGAACGGTCTCCACAGCGGCTATTCAGGTTGTCGCTTCACTGACGCCGATACACCTGAAGGCGGAAGAAAGAGCCCGACAGTACAAGCAAAGACCGGAAGAGCGAGTGTCCAGAAGAGACCACCGAAACCTAACACTCGAGAAATCGCAATCGGAGTGGGATAGCGCGGATGTCGGCCGGTGGACCCATAGTCTGATACCCAGAGTGGCAGACTGGGTAAATAGAAAGCATGGTGAGGTCAGCTACGAGCTAACGCAGGCGCTCACTGGACATGGCTGCTTCGGATCCTACCTTCACAAGTATAAGAGAAGGGAAGGACCTGAGTGCGCATACTGCGGACAGTTGGACACGCCGGCACATACCCTCTTCGAATGTAATAGATGGGGGGAACTGCGCAGGGCGTGTCCATACAAAGAAAGCCTGACAGAAGAAAGGATGGTGGAGGAGATGCTGAAAGGCCCAGATCAGTGGAAACAAATAGCAGACACCATAAGGAGAATACTCCAAGAAAAAGAAAAGGACAACCGACGTCGGGATGTAATAGGTCCTCCCGTCCCTTAGTGCGTAAGGGACCGCGATGGACCACGGGGACAGAAAGAATGGACCATGAGGGTAAGATAGCGCCAGGACGTCCGGCGCAGGATAGCTCCAGGAGAATCCGGAGCGAGGAGGTACGGGTACCGGAATACCGGACCAAAACGACTTCAGGAATTCCGAAGCCAGGGAGGGAACGCCGGAATACCGCAGTCCCAGAAGAAGGTGAGCAATGTGTACCCCAGCATAGTGGACGTGAGTGTCGGGAAGGTCCCAATGGTGACGCAAGTGCGCGTGTACAGTGCGGTGCCGCCGAAGCGTCGTGATGTGGTGTGTGCGTCTGGTGCGCGTATAGTGTGTAGGGCACGCCTGGAGCCACAGGTGCCTTGGAGGAAGAAAGGACTTCAAACCCTAGTGTCATGGGCAGGTGCAAGCTGCATGTATGCGGGGTGTATAGTACTTAAGGTGCATGTTTACTAAGTAAGGGCATGGCTGGTATTAAATTTTAGGTAGTATAGGTAGCAGTAAGGTAATTGTAATTTTGATTTTGGTCAAAAATGTCGAAAGTAGATCCGCATTAATAAATGACCCTATAAAAATAAAAGCTGCTCTGAAATATAAAAAGTGCAGTGGTATGCGAAAAAAGGTGAGAGTGTTGAAACAACTGAAGTAAAAAAAATATATATAGATTGCTTGTATTGTCTTACTATGGTTTTGTATATCCTCAATTTAAGTTATTTAGAGATGTTTTTTTGCTGCACAAAATACTTTTTGGGTTTATCATCTTAGATCACAAAGTTATTTATGCTTAGTTACATATGCTTATATTATTTATATTTAATTATATATGTATAGATTTTAATTTATGTTCATCCTGTTTATATTTTATTTATATTGAAATAAGAATAAACATAAATATTTTTCTCTGTTATAATTTTGCTTTTATATATATTTAATTAATTACTTTTCCTTTTATCAGTGGACATATATGTTTGTTAAATAAATACATAGCTTTGTAAGTATCCTGTTTGAGACTTCAAAATCTAAGTATTTACTTAAAGCAAACGTGCATGTAATATATTTACTTCTTTTTATTTACTACATCCAATAAATACGGCTACAAATTAAAAAAAGCGGGAAAAGCACTATTACGCTGGTGGCGCCAGCATTTCGGTGTTGGGAACCGGAACTTTACAAGCGACACGGATTTCTGCGCAGTCGCCAATCTATATAAGTATTTATGTATCTTATCTATGACTTCGATCGCAGGCGACCGAAGAAAATATCGGGTGGCCCTCACCCCACTTTCCGACTACAATGTTGACATTTAAACGAATGTTCGTAAGATAATAATACTACTATTAGATCATAACACAAGGCACCTTTCGATACAAATAACCATAATATTATACTGTCACATATCTGTATTTTTCTCCGAGATGTTTATTTTTTCTTCGATCGCGAGCCGAAAACATGTGTTTGCATAAATGCTTGACACATACAGTGAGCCATCCGTGAGCCCTTCATTACGACACAAACCAAAGGCGCCCGATAGGTATAAACTCTTATAGTGCCTAAACCGCTCATCCCATTGATCTGTAAATTTGTATACATATTTAATGTCACTGCAGAATGATATGGTGTCAGTTTGGTCCAAATCGGATGAATCCCTAAGAAAATGTATTTGACAACTGCCCCTTCCGGTTGTCAGATTGTCACCAAAAACAATCCAGTTCGTCCCCTGGTGATTCTAAATATGTATGCCAAATTTCAGCTCGATCCGTTGTTGCGTTTGGGCGCTATCGTGTTCACCGACATACCTACACACATACACACGTACACACATACATTTTCCAGAAATCATAGCAGTGAGAAACTAACAGGTTCTAAAAGAAATTAATTATAAAATTAGAAGTGGGTCTGTCCATCATGCAAGGTAATGTAGTACTATGTGTAGAAATAAAAGGCCTCTTCCCTTTGCAGAATATATAATTTATTTTGTTTTACTACTTACAGTGAAGAGGCCTCTTATTTCTACACATAACATTGTGTGTTGAAATAATTATAGATTTCTCTTACCAAGGCAAGGTGTAAATCTTTGAATGTATTTTTTCCTTTTGCTCCTTCTCAGCTATACAGGGTGCAATAATTTGGAGAGGCGATGTAACTCAATATGAGGGAAAAAAAGTCTTAATAAAATTTTGAAATGAGTGCAATAATTTGGAGAGGCGATGTAACTCAATATGAGGGAAAAAAAGGAAAAAAAATTTTGTAGTTGAAAATTGAATTGCCGCTACCCACATGTTTTCATAATGTGTAGCACTCCGTCGAAAGCTAGCCCGTACCTATCTGTAGCACGCGGAGCACTCGAGCTCTCTGGTCAAGTCGCTACTACCCTTTCTAAAAATGTGCAGCGTCAAATTCTGCATTTTTAATAATTAATTACTCAATACTGGTGTCACTTAGAGAAAAAGCGTATTTGAATTTTTTACTCCGATTATGAAGATCTATAACCCCTATAAATTATTGCACTCATTTAATATTCACCCTGTATAGGATACTAACTGGGTATTATTGTAACAACTGCTGTAGTACATATTTGCCTCGACTATGAAATTCACTTATGAGCGCATAACACAATTATACTAATGAGAAGTAATTTTACCAAAGCTATGGCTGTGGCTGGCTCTTGAAGTTTTAATTCAAGGTCCATTAAATCTTGCACCGTCGATGTTAGTACTGCATCATACAAGGCAAGCCATGACAAGATATTGTACTTGTATGAAATCAAACAGGGTTACATATTTTGTATCATAATACTTATCAAACAGAGGCAATGGGCGACTTCAAACGGACTCAATGACTGAAGGACTCACACTTTTGGCAAACTTCAAAACGTATATCTAGGTAGTTAAATAAATAACACGAACAGTAAATAGCGTGACCACGCCTGCATTTACCGACGTGGCTAATAACACACAGAATAGTAAACAACCAGAACGATATCTTGTGTTGGCGGGAAGGTTTGCGCAGATCCTCTCGCGTTTCGTGCGGCCATTTTAAAAATAGGACAAATTACAACCAATCAGTTGCAAGTAAACACCGCGCATAGGCTGTGCCATTTAGGTTGACGGAATTTGCAACGGTCCACATACTTATCACCTATCGCCTCAAGGTGGACGATTAGTATGTGAAATATGCACGCCTATCGGTTCGTCATTTATAGTTTGTTTGCATGGAAAGTGCAGGACCGTATTCAGCCCGTGTATTACTTGATTTCGCACATTATTGTTCGTGATTGATTTTAAGTCATCTTACCGTTATCTGAGTGTAGTGTGTTATTACTGTTATTAGGAATTAGTGATATAAGTTTAGTTTTACATAGAATTTAGTTAGGAACTATAAGAGAGCGCAAAAGATAGAAACTACAACTTTCCACGCATTTCCAAAGAACATCGGTTATAACAAATTAATGCTTATACATTCTTCATTCAGACACGTGTTATGTATATAACTTCCATTGAAGAAGATGGGGTGATGTTATGTGGTCGAGACGATTTGCTACGACTCGAAACTGTCCATATCAATCACAGATCAAGTATAGGACATTTTGAACTGCTTATGTTTCCCAACTAGCTGAAAATTAGATTAGAGCTTGACGCTCTACCTACGATTTTTCCTAGTCTTGAAGGGTCAGTTTCAGGGAATACTTTATTAAATTGTATAAAACTATAAATTTTGTACATGCGTGTTTATCGTATACATATAATATCGTATACATGTATCTTTTGTACATGTATTTTTTGCATCTTTATTCACGTATGCGATTATTTTTCACATTAAAATTTCGCAATTTTAATTTGAAAAACAAATGAGCAAAAAGGCAAATTATTATTTGGAAAACGAATAAATCGTAAATAGTACGATAGCCTTTGTTTTCCTATAATTTTCCCCTGTAATCCTAATTATGTCTTAATACTGTGTATTATAAAATAAATTCACTTTTGTCTTAAACATATCCACACAAGTATTAAAAACACAAGCAACATTCTTAGGCTCTTCACAAAAAGTACATGCCGGCCCTGAGTTAAGTACGAAACAACATGGCGCGAGGTCATGAAATCTAGCCGATAAAAATCAAAGGTACCGCCGAGAGATATTCTTCTGGTTGTTTACTATTCTGTGAACAACATGCCAACAACACAGCCACTTGCGTAGTTAGGAGATCCCCACATGCCTTTGATAATTGCAGTTTAGATTTAGCAGGTTAGTTTCATTTGATACTTTGGGTATATAACTGGCACATGATAGGAATATACCGCAACTGCAAGTGCTCCAAGCGTTCCTGTAGCATGTGCTGGGTATATGAGTTAGAAACCATTTAGGAACATTATTTACGACATGTGCCAGGCATATGCCTATCAGCCTATTACATGCCATCTGTACATGAACCTTTGGCATCTAAAAGGCATATCCCTGGTATATACCATATGTACATATACCTTTGGCATCTAAAAGGAATATGTCTGAAATGTGTCGGCACATAGTGTGCTGCTTGGGATGTTTTATTAAGATATTAGAACAAAAAAAGTTATGAATATCTGTTATGGCTATCTTCTTATCATAGAAGATATTATCTTATTATCTTGGCTAAATGAAAAGTAAAAAAAAAAATATTGGCCGAACTAGAACTGACGATAAAGAAAAAACTGCCCATGGTAAAAGTGCTTGCAGTTCATTAATTTATTTCACCCACTAATTGTTATTAATTTGCTCCGCAATAACTATGGTAGGTAGGGGCAGTTCTCATCCATCTTTTGATGTATTTGTCGATATGATCACACAAAGGGAATGCGATTGTTTAACTTATTTTAGGTTGCACTACTTATGGTGCATAGAGGATGTTGAAAATACTCATATATGATTAATTTATTAGGCACTAATTAGCAAAATGTTGGGCTGCAATAACCAGGGTAGTATAACCGAAGTTTTCTCTTCTCTTTCAATTGGTGTTGATGTATTAGCTAAGATAAGCGGTACTAAATATGTATATAGAAATTCATTGAATTTTTTTAAAATTTTTGGTAGTTATTAGTTGGTCTCTCTGCTATAACTATGGCAGACACAGTTCACCACCGCACAACAAAAACTCCTCGCTTTTGTTGCTAATATAATAAGTAGTTAATATAATGTAATTAACTAAATGTAATTAATATAATGTTGCTAATATAATAAAAATTATTTTACCAAATTGTTCTATTATTATTATTATTACTGATATACTAGAAAAATTCAAAATGTATGGTTTGGTATTGGTAACTAAATAGGTTTCGACCAAAAAATAATCCGAAAGCCAGGAAAAAGTCTCGCCTCGGTCGGCGTCAACTAGCCCTTTGACATTTGCCGCCGCAACACGACTATACAAAGACAAATCTGCCGACATTCACGATAAGGTGTCTGTGTGGGCATTTTCTTTTCTCGCAGAGTGTACAGTGGAAGTGATCTATTTCACCCCTTTGCGCCTCAGTTTCCCTGCAATTTTAGGTTCAGTGACTGACATTGCCTCTTAAACTATAGGACAGTCTTTCATTCAATTTTATGATTAGTTGAAGTGGGGTTTCCAATTAAGTTTGGGGTGAATTAAGTTTGATATTACAATTTTTTAACTATCATTTTTGAAGGAGAAAAGACAAACAATAACGACGGATTTAAATTTTTTCTCCGGGATCTGTGTTGGTATTAGATATCTATGCTTGGAACTGTTCAAGGTCAAATGACGTTCTATCGCGCAGATTTTGTGGCGTTGTTGTGATCTCAAAAATTGGAATTCAGGTGCATTCTATATGCAAATGTTAATTGAAAAAGCAAAACAAAACAAGAAGAAAATTACCAGCGCCGTCTATAACAAACCCGCTGAACTACTCCATGACGAGGCATATTTAAATATGTCCAGTTACGAATCCGCCTCAACGAACGAAAGAGTCTCCGCTCTGGGGGTAGAAATTTGAATTAAACAATTCGGGGTAAATAGCGCCATCTACATTCGCTTGTTCAGGCGAATGACGCATTTCATTGGCTATTTGCCTCAACGAGCGAAAGAGTCCCACTCTGGTGGTAGAAATTTGAATTAAACAATTCGGGGTAAAAAGCGCCATCTACATTCGCCCGTTCAGGCGGATTTTCCCCGGGATAGACGTCTAAATTTCAAAGCTCCTCTTCCATTTTTTTCACTATCAATCCAAGTGATGCGTCATCCTCGCTGCAGTTGAACGGTGGAACCGATAAACTATCCATTTTTCTTTGTTTATCCTCGTCGCCACTGTTGCAATTGTAGGTATGCTCGAGAATGCCGAGCCGTAGTAAAAGAGTAGTTCAATTTGTAATAACGTATTTACTTCAAGAGCCAGTACAATACTGAGTATCGACCTACATGTGTGCATAAACGGCAAGACATAATATATAAAAACTAAAACCCGCTCTTCGTTCTTCATTCGCCCCTCGACGTATGCAGCTACACATACATATAGATATTGTAACACAAAACTATAAAAGTGAACAAAAAAGAACAAAACGGAAACAAATCGGGAACGGGAACAATTCGTGTACAGGAACAAATCGGGCAGAGGAAACAAAACGGGAACAAATACAATGCAATCTAAAAATCGAAAATATGATATATTCTTTAGACTTACCTAGACGAAAAATTATTCCACGTAACTACTTACCAATGTATATAAAACACTAAGAACGAGAAATAGGAACGCAAAACACACTATACTCGCAACACACCATTCAAAATTACTGTAAACAGATGAACGCACTTAAACACAGTTCGAAAATTAGCCTGTTTTACAGTAATTGTTTAATACAGTAACGAGAGGTTATGTTTATATATGTCAAAATTTATTCCGCCTCAACGAACGAAAGAGTCGCCGCCCTGGTGGTAGAAATTTGAATTAAACAATTCGGGGTAAATAGCCAATGAAATGCGCCGTTCGCCTGAACAAGCGAGAGACGCACTCGGGGGGGTAGAAATTTGAATTAAACAACTCGGGGTAAAAAGCGCCATCTACATTCGCTCGTTCAGGCGGTTTGTATTGGCCCAGGGCGATACCTATCAGTAAAATAATAGACTCTATTGCATGCTCATTCAGTAGCCTATACCGCTGGCGTGACACTCGTAAGACGCTCATCCCCTCTTCACATGCGTAAGTTTTTTTTATGTAATCATTTACAAATTAGAAAACAAAATTAAAAGTTATTGCAAATTTACCAATAGCAACAAAAGCCAGCAACAAAATTTTTTTTCATCCGATTGCAATGAACTATACACCGTTGGAAAGCCCATGACGAGCTGAGTCTACCATAGTTATTGCAACGGAATCAATTAATAACTACCACCTAAAAAATTAAAAAGAAAGTCAAAATTTCAATGAATTTCCATATCTTTAGAACCGCATATCTTCGCCAATACTTCATTATACTTATTAAGTGTAACACCAATCGAAAGCGCAACCTTCGATTATACTACCATAGTTATTGCAACCCAAAATTTTGCTGATTAGTGCCTCAAATAAATTAATCAAATATGAGTATTTTTAACATCCGGGTACCATATGTAGTCCCACCTAAATTAAGTTAAACAAACGTATTCGCTTTGTGTGATCATATCGATAAATACATCAAAAGATAGCTGAGACCTGCCTTCACCCATCATAGTTAGTGCAGAACAAAATTATAACAATTAGCGGGTGAAATAAATTAGTGAATTCCAGACACCTTTTCCATAGGCTATTGGTCGACGGCGAACAGCGCTATGTAAATCCTTTTGTGCAAACTTTTTTCAAGATTAAATCTTATCGATATATACATCAAAAGATAGCTGAAACTTCCACCTACCTACCATAGTTATTGCAACGCAAATTTTTAACAATTAGTGGATGAAATGAATTAATGAATTCCGGTCAGTTTTTCCATCGGCTATTGGTCGACGGCGAACAGTGCTATGTAAATCCTTTTGTGCAAACTTTTTGCAAAATCAAATCTTATCGATATATACATCAAAAGATAGCTGAGACTTCCACCTACCGACCATAGTTATTGCAACGCAAATTTTCAATAATTAGTGAGTGAAATAAATTAATGAATTCAAGGCACTTTTTCCATCGGCTATTGGTCGGCGGCGAACAGCGCTATGTAAATCCTTTTGTGCAAACTTTTTGCAAGATTAAATCTTATCGATATATACATCAAAAGATAGCTGAGACTTCCACCTACCTACCATAGTTATTGCAACGCAAATTTTTAATAATTAGTGGGTGAAATAAATTAATGAATTCAAGGCACTTTTTCCATCGGCTATTGGTCGGCGGCGAACAGCGCTATGTAAATCCTTTTGTGCAAACTTTTTGCAAGATTAAATCTTATCGATATATAGATCAAACGATAGCTGAGACTTCCACCTACCTACCATAGTTATTGCAACGCAAATTTTTAACAACTGGTGGGTGAAATAAATTAATGAATTCCGGGCACTTTTTTTATCGGTAATTGGTCGACGGGGACGAAAAATATCAATTTTCTCAGGATGCGCTGGCTAATGCGTGATTCCCGTCACGGCAGAGTCGGTTCGAGTCGTGACAACGTTTTCTTTTGTTTCAATTATTAAAATGAAAATCATTTCTAAATATCGCCTTAAGCTTTTGTTATCGAAATCTTGGATGACATATTGATACACTTTTTTGTTATATACACGTCTCCTCTTTCATATCTTGTTTTAGATAAATTTATGCAAACATTTTTTTAAATTCTCCTGCTGCCGTATATATAAAAATATAAAATTTGTCGATTTTGTCAATCTTCTACCATTTACGCTACTCGATTTATAGTACTGTTTACTGTCGTCCAATAGCTGATCAAAAAAGTGCCTGGAATTCATCAATTTATTTCACCCACTAAATTGTTAAAAAATTGCCCTGCCATAACTACCGTAGGTAGATGAAAGTTTCAGCTATCTCGTGATTTAGATAGCACCGTTGGCCGTCGCCATATAGCCGAATTGGCTATAGGAATTCATTAATTTATTTCACCCACTAATTGTTATAAATTTGCCCTGCAATAACTATGGTAGGTAGTCTCCGCTATCTTTTGATGTATATATCGATAAGATTTGATTTTGCAAAAAGTTTGCACAAAAGGATTTACATAGCACTGTTCGCCGTCGACCAATAGCCGATGGAAAAACTGACCGGAATTCATTAATTCATTTCATCCACTAATTGTTAAAAATTTGCGTTGCAATAACTATGGTAGGTAGGTGGAAGTCTCAGCTATCTTTTGATGTATATATCGATAAGATTTGATTTTGCAAAAAGTTTGCACTAAAGGATTTACATAGCACTGTTCGCCGTCGACCAATAGCCGATGGAAAAACTGACCGGAATTCATTAATTCATTTCATCCACTAATTGTTAAAAATTTGCGTTGCAATAACTATGGTAGGTAGGTGGAAGTCTCAGCTATGTTTTGATGTATATATCGATTAGATTTGATTTTGCAAAAAGTTTGCACAAAAGGATTTACATAGCACTGTTCGCCGTCGACCAATAGCCGATAGAAAAACTGACCGGAATTCATTAATTCATTTCATCCACTAATTGTTAAAAATTTGCGTTGCAATAACTATGGTAGGTAGGTGGAAGTCTCAGCTATCTTTTGATGTATATATCGATAAGATTTGATTTTGCAAAAAGTTTGCACTAAAGGATTTACATAGCACTGTTCGCCGTCGACCAATAGCCGATGGAAAAACTGACCGGAATTCATTAATTAATTTCATCCACTAATTGTTAAAAATTTGCGTTGCAATAACTATGGTAGGTAGGTGGAAGTCTCAGCTATGTTTTGATGTATATATCGATTAGATTTGATTTTGCAAAAAGTTTGCACAAAAGGATTTACATAGCACTGTTCGCCGTCGACCAATAGCCGATGGAAAAACTGACCGGAATTCATAAATTCATTTCATCCACTAATTGTTAAAAATTTGCGTTGCAATAACTATGGTAGGGATGTGGAAGGCTCAGCTATCTTTTGAAGTATATATCGATAAGATTTAATCTTGCAAAAAGTTTGCACAAAAGGATTTACATAGCGCTGTTCGCCGTCGACCAATAGCCGATGGAAAAAGTGTCTGGAATTCACTAATTTATTTCACCCGCTAATTGTTATAATTTTGTTCTGCACTAACTATGATGGGTAGAGGCAGGTCTCAGCTATCTTTTGATGTATTTATCGATATGATCACACAAAGCGAATACGTTTGTTTAACTTAATTTAGGTGGGACTACATATGGTACCCGGATGTTAAAAATACTCATATTTGATTAATTTATTTGAGGCACTCATTAGCAAAATTTTGGGTTGCAATAACTATGGTAGTATAACCGAAGCTTGCGCTTTCGTTTGGTGTTACACTTAATAAGTATAATGAAGTATTGGCGAAGATATGCGGTTCTAAAGATATGGAAATTCATTGAAATTTTGACTTTCTTTTTAATTTTTTAGGTAGTAGTTATTAATTGATCCCGTTGCAATAACTATGGTAGACTCAGCTCGTCATGGGCTTTCCAACGGTGTATAGTTCATTGCAATCGGATGAAAAAAAATTTGTTGCTGGCTTTGTTGCTAACTTCACACAGCTACCTAGTTTTGCTTTGTTATTCTCTTTGTATTTATTGTTACGAGGAATTTATATGCCTATAAACCAGCCCAATCCTCTCAATGCAAGAAATCGGAAATTTGGAAGTACAATTATAAGATTTGGCCGAAGTAATTATCTGAATGTAGTCAGTGGTAATTTCTGAACTGTTCCCGGTACCCTTAATCATCAATAAATATTTTATTAGGTAACCCATGTTGAACTAGGTAATGGTTCATGTTCCTTACCTCATGTTAATATTATTAAATATGTAATAATATTATTGTTTTAGCTTTGATTACCGATCCTATAGATTAGGTGTAATGTAATACGAAATTGTACGAATTATGGTTACACATCACCGTCACCTCGCTACGTAACCAATTATCGCTTATGATGAAAACATGGTATGTATATTTAAATTTACGCGTCATGCCAATTTGATCATGCGCGTTGATTTGATCAAGTTCATAGATCTAACCAACATAAACATAGGCGCCCGCAGAAATTATTTTGGGGGGGCTAAGATCATGAACTTTATATTTAAATATTTTATTTTTTTTTCTAAGTTCGGGGGGGCAAAAGTACAGGTAAACAACGTAAATAGATATAACTACACCCGCTGTGATACGTTCGAGATTTCATTAATTTTATTATTATTATTTACCAGCATAAGCCCGTTAACTTCGTTAAATATTTTTCAATCATTTTCTTTTCGACGATGATCTATGAACGTACAAATCTGCTCTAGTCAATTTCTATCTCAAAACACATTTTATGAATGCGTTCCAATCTCCCAAACACTCTACGCCCATAAAATGGCTACTGCGCATCCGAATACGACCCACATCTTTGAAAGAACTACCACAATATGTAGTTCAGTAGTTGTAATGGCAGTTTTTATGTACATAGATTCTGGTTTTCAATAAACAGTCGAACCTGAAACATTGTTTGAATCATGGATTAAAAACAAAGGTTTGTTACTCTTTTAACGTAAATGCGTCGCCTTCTGTGCATGTATCACATAGGCAACCAACATTAAATCCGCTATTGAATTTGAAAGCAGCCATTAGTAACATAGGAAGACATTTATGCTTTTTAAGTGTGTATTATGTTATTATGCAAATGGCATAAAATGAATTTTATTGTGCAAATTTACAATAGAAATAAAAAAAAACAAAACATAAAAAATTAATTCTTTCTTAATCAGTTTTCTTCTAAATCCATACAGGATTAATAAAGCCATCACATGACGTTATGCAGACATTCAGGAAGGTGGAATCCTCTATCAGGAAGATATCAAGTATTAACAGCAACAAAATTCCAAGAGAAATAAATTTCTTCAATTATTTTGTGCTTAGTGTGTCAAGAAATTTATTTATGGAGAGAAGATGTTTTGTCAACCTAGAGGACCACGTGATATTGGTTTTTTTTTTGTTCTTTGGAACAAGAAAACCACATTATGGTTATCATAAAAACAATTGTATTGTGCTATACTAAAATTAGATTTTTTAATATCACAAACTAGCAAACAGAATCCGAAAGGGGGGATTTAGTAAGAAAAAAGTATTCCCGATTGGTACTGTTTTGTAACCAATAAAGTAATGTTAAGAATACTATGACCTATTATTTTACATTTATATCTTTTTGACATGCTGCGATATCGTCGGTGCGACTTGTTCATTGCGAAACGATCAAGAACAACTCATAAACGTTATAAAAACTAAACTCTGTGGATCCGCAGATAATTTAATTAAGTATAAAAAAATCACAACATGGGCTGAATTAAAACCAATATTACAACAACAGTACCTCGAGAAACGAACAATTGCGCAATTGCAGACAGAACTAGTAAATTCACGGCAAGGTAGTAATGAGGATGTGATCACTTTCGCCAATCGTCTCGAACGATTAACTTTAGATCTTACCGACCGACGCTTGCATAGCGAGCGAAGGGGAAGATTCTGCAGACGTTATTCAAAACTTAAACAAAAAGTCATGCCTAAAAGCTTTTGTAGATGGTCTCAGTAATCCAATTAGACTAATTATTAAAGCTAGCCGGTTCACAGTTTTCCAAGACGCTGTCGCATCAGCATGCGAAGAAGAGCGGTCAATCAAAGCTTCAAAATCGATGCCTAACTCCTATCAAAATTCTCGAACTACAGCTCAGCCAAAATGTTTCAAATGCGAGAAACTGAATCACAAAGCGGAAAACTGCTACTCAAATCTTCCGAAAATCCAAAACCAGAATTTAAAAGAGAAATTAATATTAATACGGTAAATGCGATATGCCGATATTGCAAAAATATAGGTCATACGATTGAGCAGTGCCGAAAACGGCAATATAATAATTCGCGCGCGTCGCAATCCCATTCCAACCAAAACCGTCATAATTATAGAAACCCAAGCCTTGCAAATAACTCCCAGAATTCGGGAAACGAGACGCGACCTGCCGCACAGGGTCATGCGAGACAGGTCCGCGACCTCTAACGAGTGCATCAATGGCCCCTCGCGATGTCAATGTGTCCATTGCATCTGCTGAGTCAATTTCTATTCCTATCTATTCAACCGACGAGTTCCCAGGATCGCGTTGTAGTATCGTATCAAATATAGTTTCCAAATCCACTGAATCCGCTGACTCAACTACTATTTCAAATACTATTTCTACAACTGGTAAAACCACCGAGTACGCTATATCATGTTCCAACACTACTACTAATTCAGATCATATGTCTCTTTCCACTGAACCCGCTGAACCGACTCTATCATCTGACCATGACAAAACTGACCTACCTCAAGAAATATACATTTTAAATGATCTTATATCCAACTGCTCGACTGTAACCATACCTCTGAATCTAGCTGCTACTAAATTCACCGATTTTCTCTTAGACACTGGGTCCGATGTTACCGTTTTAAAACTTAAATGTGTCGATCTCAATGCCTATGTCGATGTAGATCATAAGCTTAAATTAAAGGGAATCACTTCTGAAATCATATCCTCCCTCGGTGTCTGTCAAGGTGTATTTTCCCTGGGAGATCACGATTCAATTACGCATCCCATACATTTAGTTCCGAACGACTTTCCAATAGCTTCTGACGGGATATTAGGCAAAGATTTTCTAATAAAAAATAACGCAATCATAAACTATAACATTCCAATACTAGTCTTGAATGAACAGAAATATTCCTTTAAAATACAAAATCCCGAAATGATCACCGTACCCGCGCGAACTGAGCTTCATGCTAAAATACCTATATCAATAACTGAACCCACAGTGTGTCTACAGAAAGAAATATCAAAAGGTCTTATAGTTGGAAATTCTATAATAAACCCCCACAATGGAACTTGTAAAATTAACATAATAAATTCGAACGAGGTCCCAGTCACTTTCGACATCAAACAATTAGAATTCGATGATCTAAATAAATACGAAGTTTTATCTTTTCATCCCTCCACAGAACCATCGCGATTTAAAATGATTGAAGGTAGATATCAGCCATTTAAATGATGAAGGACGCGAATCCATACTTTCGATTTGTAGAGAATTTCATGACTTGTTTTACCCTACAGGATGACAAACTAACATGCACTGATTCAATTCAACATTCTATTCCCCTTCCTAATGATCGCCCAATTTTCGTGAAACCATATCGCTTACCCGAGTCACAAAAAACTGAAATTAAAGAGCAAATTGGTAAGATGCTGAATGATGGCATTATCGAACCGAGTAGATCCCCGTATAACTCTCCTATATTAATTGTCCCTAAGAAACCAGATCCGTCCGGGAAAAGACGCTGGCGTGTGGTTGTAGATTTTCGAAAACTGAACGACACCACGGATTCCGATGCTTACCCACTGCCTAATATTACCGAGATATTAGACCAGTTGGGCAGGGCGAAATATTTCTCTGTTGTCGACCTCGCGTCCGGGTTTCACCAAATCTCTCTTGACCACCGCAGCAAACCGTGTACAGCTTTCTCCTTCGCTGGAGAACACTTTCAGTATATATGATTACCTATGGGGTTGAAAGGCTCGCCCGCGACATTTCAACGCCTTATGAATAACGTGTTAATGGGAATACAGGGTCTGAAATGCTTTGTGTACTTGGACGACACTAGCTGACCACAGTTCCAAGCTGAAAGATGTATTTTTCAGACTGCGAGAACACAATTTGAAACTCCAGCCAAGCAAATGTAATTTCCTTCGAAAAGAAATCTGCTATTTAGGGCACATAATCTCAGAAAAGGGTATTCAACCCGATCCCAAAAAGACTAGTGCGGTTCAAGAATTTCCCTATCCACGCAACCAAAAACAGCTCAAATCATTTCTTGGCCTCGCTTCTTACTACCGCCGATTTATATCCAGATTTTCCGAAATAGCAAAACCTCTTACAGATTTATTAAAGAAAGATGCCAAATTCGATTTTAATATCCATTGTAAACATGCTTTTGAAACCCTTAAACAGATGTTAGTAAGTCCACCCCTTCTTCAATTTCCAAATTTCTCAGAAGAATTTCACTGATGCTAGTCAAGATGCTTTAGGCGCGGTGCTATCACAAGGCGAAGTCGGAAGTGATCTGCCTATAGCTTAAACTTGAAGAATACGAATACGAAATTAATTATAAGCCCGGAAAACAAAATTCTAATGCCGACGGGTTATCCCGAATGTATAAAATTCAACCCCAATCCTTTGCTAATAAATATGAAACTTATCTAAATGAGATCGAAACTAAAGTATTCGCGCTCTAGAACGTTCACACAGGACCCTTGTTGAGTATTTACGATGTTATATTAACAAAGACCAAAACAACTGGGATGACTTCATGCCCTTTGCTACCTTTACATACAATACCACTCCGCATACCTCAACAAACTTTACTCCATTTGAACTATTATACGGACGAAAAGCAACCCTACCAACAACAATACAGAAGGATCCAGAGACAATTTATAATTTTGATGACTACCATAACGAACTAAAATCTCGACTCCAGCACTACCATAAAATTGCACGAGACACTGTTATACGAAATAAGGAGACTGCCAACGACAGATTTGACAAAAACACTAAAGACCTGGAATTACAAGTGGGCGATACGGTACTTTTGAAAAACGAATCTAATGCAATTGGAAAAATCAAGAAACTAACACCCATTTACGAAGGTCCCTATGTAGTAGTCTCAGTTGATAGTCCTCAAAATTGCACTATAAAAATAAAAAGAAAACTAGTTAAAGTCCATAAGAATAGACTTAAGAAATTACAGGCTAATTAGGGTTAGAACTTAGAAATACGCAATTAATAGCAATAGCAGAAATAGCAAATAGTAATGAGTAATATTAGGTTCATTATTTAATTTCAGACAATGGTTCCATTAGTATTCGCCCTCATTATGATCCACTACTTCTCCGGAGCTAAACCCGCTGAGCAGGGGTACTCAATTCGAAATTTAGATGCATCAACCGGATTGTATTACGAAAAGCTTGGTAACATAAAATTATATAAAGATTTTTGGAATGTTATTACTTAGATTTAGAAAACTACCAGTCTGAACTCAGTACGATTCACTCTTACTATGAACGCGTTGAATCACATTGTATAGCATTGAAATCCCGGAACATTTCGAGTAGTCAGTGTTCTTTCGTACATTCAACACTTTACACTCACATAAATACCATTGTGGACCAAAATGAGGTAGTTCGACAATTGCTAGGTGTAGACATTCGAAAGAAACGTGGTCTTTTAAACGTTGTAGGATCAGTTTCAAAAACATTATTCAGAACATTGGACGAAAGTGATGATCTATACTACAACGATCAGATAGAGAAATTAAAGGAAAATCAAAGTCATTTATTAACACTAGTCCGCGAGCAAACTTCCATACTCGAGACTACTGTCCACCTAATAAATGCAACAAAAAGTAGCCAACTGTACTACAAGCGTTTAGAAGATAGAGTAAATAGAATCTCCACTCTATTTAATGGCTATGTTAAGGGATCGCTAGCTAATAATTTTAAACAAGAACTATCAGCCCATATAGACAATATTGTAATAGATTTAAGTATTTTATTAAGTTCATTTTCCGTTGCGCAAAATAATCTTTTAGATATAATAATTTTAGCCGAAGGGTATGTTACATCCTTGATTTTGAATCCAGGGCGCATTGTAAATAAACTGTTAGCGCAGCAAAAACAATTGCAAGATGTATATTTTCCGCTGCCAATGAAACTTGAAAATGTTGAATCGATTTACAACACTGCTAAGGTCCATATATTTTTCACCAATAACAAATTAAGTTTCGTAATATGTTTACCTTTAATCGAAGCACGTATGTATGAGGTTTTACAAATTACAAGCGTACCGATAAAATTATCAAATATAACCTTTTCTATAATTGTACCCCAAAGTAAGTATGTAGTAATTAATAAAGTAAATCAGTATCATTTCTATCTCACTACGACCGAGCTGTCACAATGCATAGATATAAACAAGTTCTTCATATGCGAACAATTTAAACCAATATATCGTTCACATTTCAGCAATGACTGTGAAGTCAACTATTTAACAGTAAGTCATACTCACCTTAGTACTTGCGAAAGGAGGATCTTTAAAAGCGAAAATCTATTTTTATACAAATCGCTGAACCAAATACATTCATATTTGCAGCACCTTCTCCAGACAATTTATATTTGAAATGTAAAAATGATAAATTTGAATCCACCGTCACTTTAAATGGAACTGGAATGTTAAACTTAAAACCAACTTGCCAAGCATATACAACATCTATATCACTAACTACAAGTAATTTTTACAAGAGCAAAGTATCTGTTGTATATATCCCCAAATGAATCCTGAAACCCCTAAATTTGATGAATCTATTGATTTAACAGACACATCTAAGATCCCCACAATTTCGTCACCACTCGTCGTTTCAAATAACGATAACGAAAGTAATAACTTGGGAAAGCGCATTGAAGATTTGAAGGCTCTTGAAAAGATGACGGCAAGGTCGCAAACTCATTATTACATTTCCTACGGATTAGCTTTCATGTTTTTCATTATAATTTTAATATTGCTATTTTATCCAAAAATATGTATGATTTTCAAAACCTTTGTTAAAAAATCAGAAGAAATTGATCGTCCGAAAGACGAATCCCAAGCTGCCAATTCGGATGTAGAGCTTTCGGAAAAGGTCGAAAATTCCACCAATCCTCGGTACAATTTTCACAATTAAGGGGGGAGGTGTAGTAAAGTACCTATGTGAAGTTAGCCCCCAGCCCCCCTCTTATGGGCACTTACATGTATCGAAAAACACTAATTACTCCACTGTCGTAAGAGATACCGCAATGAAACTAACACTGTTCGAAAGAACGTTCTTTGGCCAAACCGAAAGTGGAAATGCCCCGTCTCAAATATTTAAATTAGTATATGTAATTAATGAATATCTTCCGAGATGTCACAAAAATTTCGTAAAAATCGGGATGTTTGAGAGTCTGTATCTCGTTGACTCATTGTTCAATTTTAACAAAATAAACGCCAATCGATTCCCTATTCTTTTTACTGATGATATCTGGAAATGCCCGGTCGCAAATTTGAAGGACTGAGGTAGTACAGGTGAGCGACCTTCACCGTGCTGCGCGAGAGCCTGTGTTTAACTTCTAGGGGGGCTAGAAGTTAGCCCCCAGCCCCCCTCTTATGGGAACTTACGTGTATCGAAAAACACTAATTAGTCCACTGTCTTAAGAGATACTGCAATGAAACTAACACTGTTCGAAAGAACGTCCTTTGGCCAAACCAAAAGTGGAAATGTCCCGTCTCAAATATTTAAATTAGTATATGCAATTAATGAATGCCTTCCCAGATGTCACAAAAATTTCGTAAAAATCGAGATGGTTGAGAGTCTGTATCTCGTTGACCCATTGTTCGATTTTAACAAAATAAACGCCATTCGATTCCCTAATGCCTCTACTATTGATATCTGGAAATGCCCGGTCGCAAATTTGAAGAGCTGACGTAGTACAGGTGAACGACCGTCGCCGTGTTGCGAGAGCGCTTGTGTATGACTTCTCGCACCCATACTATGTGAATTTATGTGGATTGAAGAATACTAATTACTCCACTGCCTTAAGAGGTACCTTAATGAAAACAACACCCTTAGAAAGAACTTTCCCTGGTCAAGTTAAAAATGGAAATGCCCTGTCCAAAATATCTAAATTAGTATATGTATTTTAAAATTAGTATATGTAATGAATACCTAATGTGGTGACCCACAAATTTGTCAAAAATCGCGATTATTAAAACACTGTCTTGTTGACTCATTGTTGAATTTTAACAGAACTAACACCAATCGATTCCACATTTCCTCCATTGTAGAAATTTGGAAATGCCACTGAGCGACCGTCGTCATGTGTTGAAGTTTCAGTCGCCCTCTTATGGGAATTTACGTATATTGAATAACACTAATTACTCCACTGTAAAGATACTATAATGAAGGTAACACCGTTTAAAAGAGTCAGCAAAAATCGACGTATTTGATTGGCTGTAACATTATTTGTTCTATTTAACAGTTTCATAAATGGATCTGCTTGTAAACTATAAAAATGTATAACTCGAATGAAAATCGGCAGTTTGTGGAGTAATATCGAAATTTAATAATAAGGATAATAGGAAATTCATTATTTACGAATGCTAATTACGCATTTGAGACCGGGCATTTCCATTTTTTATTTGACTAAAGAACGTTCTTTTTAATACTCGTACTGTTACTTTCATTACGGCATCTCTTAACACGTAATTAGCGTTTTTCAATACACGTAAATTCCCATAAGTGGGAGGCTGAAAGTAAAACGTCAGCGTTCTCGAAGCACGGCGACGGTCGCTCACCTGTACTACCTCACCCCTTCAAATTAGAGAGGGCATTTCCAAACTTCTATAGTGCAGATAATGGGGAATCAAATCTTATCAGTTTTGTTAAAATTGAACAACAGGTCACTGAGATATAGTCTCTCAAAGATTCTAATTTTTGCAAGATTTGCGGGTTATATCGTCAGGTATTCATTAATTACATATACAAATTTACAATATTGGAACCGGGCATTTTCACTTTTAACTTGGCCAAAGAACGTTCTTTCGAAGAGCGCTATTTTTATTGCGATATCTCTTAAGACAGTGGAGTAATTAGTGTTTTTCGATACACGTAAGTTCCCGTAAGAGGAGGGCTGGAAGTCAAACACAGGCCATCGCGTAGCACGGCGACGGTCGCCCCCTGTACTACCTCATCCCCTTCAAATTTGCGACCGAGCATTTCCAGATATCAATAGTGGAGGCATTAGGGAATCGAATGGCGTTTATTTTGTTAAAATTGATCAATGGGTCAACAAGATACAGACTGTCAAAAATGTCGATTTTTACGACATTTTTGTGACATCTCAGAAGGTATTCATCAATTACATATACTAATTTAAATATTTGAGACCGGGCATTTCCACTTTTGGTTTGGCCAAAGAACGTTCTTTCGAACAGTGTTAGTTTCATTATGGTATCTCTTAAGACAGTGGAATAATTAGTGTTTTTCGATACACGTAAGTTCCCATAAGAGGGGGGCTGGGGGCTAACTTCACATAGGTTAGTAAAGTCACCTTTACTCCCTTTGGTAGATCTAGTTTATATGACCGGTACAAAAGTGCATCGATGACATTACGTAAACCTCGTGCATTCGCAAGAATGCTGATTCTCAGTTGCCCCACATTTTATTGATTTTTATTGGATGTGACAATCACGCCAATCAATTAATTCATTTCATGGGTCAAATGCACTCATGCCATTTTCGATGGACAAAGCGACTGAGGATCGGTTTCATACATTAGAAAATAGTTAGAGTTAGACATTGTAACCATTAAGACGAAGCTGTAACAGAAAGGGAACGAATAAACCGGATACTAAACTTACTCTTGGTTTTCCGTAATAAATTCCTCCATTTTCACCGAATATATAAATTTAAGTAAAATAAAACACAGATGTGTTTCGGTGATGTTTTTATTTGATCTGTTGGCTACCTGGTTTCGAATTACCAATTCGTCTTCGGGCCATGCTATAATGAATTACAGTTTTTTGGATTACAATTGTATTTTGCACTATTCACTAAATATTACCGTCAATCATAATGAGAATGAGTGGTCATGTGTCGTTGCATGGTGTTCATGTTGCTGTATCGTAAGCATTCTTGCTTTCTTCGGGCGGTATAAGCTTGATTTTTAAAGTTAAACGTATCAAGATGGTGGTGCATTTGCGACTGGAGACGTAATAGTTCTGTGTTCAATATTTGTTCTGGTGGCCTTGTATTATTGGCGCGGTTTTTGAAATAGGTCTATAAATAGATGATTCTTGTTTATTGCTTACTTTATGTCTATAATTTCGTTGAGAAGCCGGTCTGGGCATTCTCTATCGTGTTTATATATTTCCAGATCTTCTAAAATATCCATTTTCTTTGATTTACCTATTTCGTGGATTAAGGTAATGTTGCTGGTATCTATCTGGTGATTATGTTCATTTAGATGTTTATGTACACTAGAATTCTGGTTTTTAGTGTGCTCTTTGTATCTTTGGAGTAGATTACTCTTGGTGTTAATTTCTTCGCTTCCCAACATTATGTTGCTATTGCTGAATTTTCAGCTTCACAGGGTAGACCTCGTGCTACTGTAACCGTCCACTCCGCATATGACTATGCGAAGTCGGTATTAAAGTTAGGATAAATGAATTAAATTAAAGTTCGGTTGTCTAGTGTGGATTTTCAAATAATACGCATTTCAACAATAACAAATAAATATATTATCAATAGATACTTAAACCTAGTAACAATTGACAAGTCTTACTTACATCTTGTAACACAATTTCACTGCTAAATTCTCGAACTTATCGATAGAATGGCTAAACCACGATTTATTATTGTTCGACAAGCTATTGCCCATCGAAAACTAAATTTGTTTAATTTGCAATTTGGTGCTCGATTGACTACGTTAGCATTTGTTACAATACCACTTGACCTGGACTTACGATTACTGAGGATTTTGATATGTTCACCAAAGCGATGACACTATCTGTTGGTGCGACCATTTCTTGTAGGTAAATTTCCATGCCTGATTTTGGCCTAAGCTGCCTTACCTTCTTCGGTGGCAAATTGTTCACCTCTTCTAGCTGACGGACGTTTTTATTGAACAGCCTTAATGTGAGCCTTAAGGTCCGAATTCATAGCGACGGTCATCGCAACGCGATCAACCACAGCGTCCCGCTATATTGACGGCCAGAATATAGAGTGATTTCGTTGCGACGTTCTCTGTCAAATGTCAACCGCGTCTCTTATGCCGGGCACACACGGTACTGCGGTGCAGTACGACAAATTTGTACAGCGGAGTTGTACAACTTTGCAATTGTGTAGGGTCCAGTCATACGATCCAACTTCGCAGTCTTTCGCGCGACAGCGTACGGTAAAGATGTCGGAGAGCGAAGAAGAAAAATATTGGATCACCTGGTACTGGTATTCAGTGTTTCACATTTTTATTTGAACGTTATTACTACAATATTTATTATAGTTAAGTATTTGCCTAATATAAATTCCTTACAACCACTGTCTATATATACCTGTATTATTATATTGAATACATAATAAAATCCAACGCTGCTACGCTAATGGGTAAATAACGCTAGTGTATGCAACCGAAACTACCAGGTCGGGGTGGCAATTGAGATTCCGCCTACCAGCGGTGACGGTTTTCTATTGCAAGTGCGTAAACTGTCCAACAAGCCGGAAGAGTGGGGGTAGCGAAAAATGCATGTGTGACGTCATAGGTCTAGAGGCAGATAACCCCATACCATAGCATAGACGTATTCTAATAGGCAATAGCGCATGCAACAAATTCGCGCAAAAAGTCGGTCGTTTTATTAGGGTTGTTTAGTGTTTACTCGTGACGACCTTCTTAATGGTTCTTGCGGTTAACTATTTCTTAAAAATATGTCGGTTCAAATTTGTAGTGTTTAGTTAATAACATAATATAATAACACTTCATTAAATAAGTCCTTAAAACTGCATTGATATTTTGCCCACCCATTTAAACCTATCACGAGCCGCTACTGCATCATACACACCTGGCTTATGATACCTAACTTCACTGTTGAGTTGAAAATATTTTGTTATCTGTATATGAAAAACACCTTAATTTCCAAAACTTTCTTGCAACGTTTCAATTGAAACCACTAATACTTATCGTTTAAATACTTTTATCTTGCTTGCCAAAGTAGCACCTAAGTACATATTCACCAGCAAAAGTGCAAACTTTGTAATTTGCCACTTCTTGGTTTAATTTAGCAATAAAAACAATTATACACTTCTTTTATTTAAGAAACAAAGTCAACGTTAACAATAAAATCGTTACATTTTTCGTAACCATATTACTATAATTGTTTCAAATAACTGGATTAACTTCCTATGTAAATTAAGAGTAGGACAAAATTGTTTTGGCTCAACCATATTTGATGCCTTTCCGACTAGTACCCTATATAGAAGGAAAGTATTGTAATCGATGGAAAAAAATCGTGCTTTCAGTGGAAATATGCGTTTTGGGTCCCCTGACCCGATTGCAATGATTTCTGGAAAATGTATGTGTATATGTTTGTTGTATGTCTGTGAACACGACAGCGTCCAAACGCTACAACGAATCGGGCTGAAATTTGGTATGCGTATTTTGAATTGCCAGGGTCGTCCGAACTGGATTGTTTTTGACCACAATCTGACGACCGGAAGTGGCAAATGTTACATATGTACATTTTGTTAGGGATTTATCCGTTTTTGACCAAACTGATACCAGCTCATCCTCCATACATTTTATACACATTTGGAGATCAGTGGGATGAACGCAGCCTACTTCGTCGCTGTGTTGCGAATTGTCAGATTTAATCCATACTGACAAACGTCAGTGCCACTGGCATGACATGATATTAAATATCAGTATGAAAAATGACTATCTCATAGAAACTGACGTTAGATAGCGTTCTTCTCCTTCTTCTCCTTCCTCTCCTTCCTCTCCTTCTTCTCCTTCTTCTCCTTCTTCTCATTCTTCTCCTTCTTCTCCTTCTTCTCCTTCTTCTCCTTCTTCTCCTTCTTCTCCTTCTTCTCCTTCTTCTCCTTCTTCTCCTTCTTCTCCTTCTTCTCCTTCTTCTCCTTCTTCTCCTTCTTCTCCTTCTCCTTCTTCTCCTTCTTCTCCTTCTTCTCCTTCTCCTTCTTCTCCTTCTTCTCCTTCTTCTCCTTCTCCTTCTTCTCCTTCTCCTTCTTCTCCTTCTCCTTCTTCTCCTTCTTCTCCTTCTTCTCCTCCTTCTTCTCCTCCTTCTTCTCCTCCTTCTTCTCCTCCTTCTTCTCCTCCTTCTTCTCCTCCTTCTTCTCCTCCTTCTTCTCCTTCTTCTCCTTCTTCTCCTCCTTCTTCTCCTCCTTCTTCTCCTCCTTCTTCTCCTCCTTCTTCTCCTCCTTCTCCTCCTTCTTCTCCTCCTTCTTCTCCTCCTTCTTCTCCTCCTTCTTCTCCTCCTTCTTCTCCTCCTTCTTCTCCTCCTTCTTCTCCTCCTTCTTCTCCTCCTTCTTCTCCTCCTTCTTCTCCTCCTTCTTCTCCTCCTTCATCTCCTCCTTCTTCTCCTCCTTCTTCTCCTGCTTCTTCTCCTCCTTCTTCTCCTCCTTCTTCTCCTCCTTCTTCTCCTCCTTCTTCTCCTCCTTCTTCTCCTCCTTCTTCTCCTCCTTCTTCTCCTCCTTCTTCTCCTCCTTCTTCTCCTCCTTCTCCTCCTTCTTCTCCTTCTTCTCCTTCTTCTCCTTCTTCTTTGACATATTAAATGCGCGGTCCCACTTTGCCCGTGGATTTAAAGCACCCATCAGGGCACGTAATCACCAAGTAATGAGGAAGGAGTTACTTTTGACAGCTGAATACCTGTCCAAGTGCACAGATACAACTGGAAGATACTTGTGGCAAACCAATAGAAAAACATATTTAGATTCCGCGGTCCGAATTACTAAGTTCTAGATTTCCGGGAGAAAACCGCGCAACAGAGTGCGAAACGTTGACTACTTTATGGACGTTGACGCGGTTTTCTTTCGGAAATCTAGAACTTAGTAATAGAAAACCATCTTTTGTTGGCTTCATACTATCATGCTGTACTTGGAATATACGACACATATATGTGAAGACAAATAAATTGGCATATCTACTGACTTACAAATGCTGCCAAGACAATTTGGAGCCATTTTCTTGTGCCATATGGTAAGATATTTAATAGTTTCATCCACGTGGGCATCCCAGCAGCTTGGAGTCCAAGATGCATGATCAGAGTCAAGGGACTGGAGGGAATTGCTAATCACTGGATTGTTTGTCAATTTTATTTTGCACAGGTAAAAGGAGTACCGATAGAACTGCACGACCAATCGATATTTCGTTGGTAAAAAAATATGGATTAAATATTGAAGAAGTGAGATGCCTCTTAATATTACCATATCAGACTATGTACATAATGTTGTTTCGTATATGGCTGGGTATGTCATTAAAATGTGCTGGAAACGAATTAAAAGTGACGTCCGTATTGAGGCGCTCATTGATCGAAATAAATTATCTGCAGGACAGCACCATTTGATGCGTATTCGAAGAAAAGACAGAGGTATTTTTAATTAGTAAATCACTAATATGTTTCAGTTGTTTACGTACAACATTTTTAGCTGGAGTTATATTTCCGTCAAGCAATCTGAAGTTTGTCAAGTTTGTCAATACTGCAAACATCAAATTAGAAAGTTGATGAACTTTAAGGACAACAAAATTCCTGCAGAAGATTGTTTCATTACGACATCTGCGTTGGTTTTATCCAATAATTTATTGCAAAACAATTTATTTGAATCACTCACTCAGCATAATTTGGAGACAAGTCCTGATAAAGATTCACATTCGCCTCAACGAACGAAAGAGTCTCTGCTCTGGTGGTAGAAATTTGAATTAAACAATTCGGGATAAATAGCGCCATCTACATTCGCTTGTTCGGGCGAATGGCGCATTTTATTGGCTATTGGCCTCAACGAGCGAAAGAGGCCCACTCTGGTGGTAGAAATTTGAATTAAACTATTCGGGATAAATAGCGCCATCTACATCCGCTTGTTCAGGCGAATTCGGTAATTTTAATAAAAAATATTTTATTTTGTTATATAAAAATACGTTTTCACAACCTTGCAAAAACATATTCAGAAAAAAATGCAAGGAACTGTAGTGCGAAAAATTCTTACTAAGTTAATTTTAGTTAAGGATCACGGGAAGTGGTCGTTGGACGCCGTCCTTAACGGTCATTGCTATATACATCAATAAATGGCGGCACCCACCGTATATATGATTTTTTGGTTGCAAGCGTCAACGGAAGGATTTTGTGATTCCCATCGCCAGCGTTCTTCCGCTGCCCCTTGCCGCTCTAAAGAGATAGTATGCGATTTCTTTCTAACTGACTGTTTGAGATCGGCCTCCTATCATTCGCTCCACTCGCTAGAAGTGTGTATACGAGTTTTTGCCAAGCGATTTGCGTATTACGTGTTACATATTTTCTTCGGTATTCGTTTGTTGATTGTTACGCTGTTTGAACATTTTTTTACTTTTTACGTGTTATTACTTATTAGTGTGTAAAGGATTTACTTAGGATATTGTTATTTTGAGACGTTGGAGTGGTGTAGTGCACAAACTACCTACCTGTAGGGTAGAGTTTATTTTGTTCGTTCCCCATTATTATTAGTTATTAGTGATTAGTGCCATAGACTATCTACGTACTTGTAAAGTTTTGGTAAAACGGATATAGCAGAAATAATATATTAGACTTAGGGTAAGTAATGCCTTTTGATTTCGTAATAACATAATCAATGAGCTCAAGATTTTTGTTTAGATAAAAATTAGAAATTTAAAATGGGCCCACGTACCACTAAGTATCCCAGCCAGTCACGAAAATGTGGGCGACATAAGAAGGCAGTTGCATCCAGAAGATTGTGGTGCACAAGAAAAACCAAAGGTGGGTAGGTACTACTAGTTACCATTGAATTAAATTTTTGTAAATTAAACAACTCAGTTTTGACTTTTAGCACCCCTAATGAGTCCACTTCCACGACCCCTTCAACCACGGTGAGCGAGTCAAATTTCGATTTTCAAGTGTAAGTGATGATTTGTACATACAACATATGCACTATAAGTGCTGTTCCTTCTTATTATTCACAACATTTTCATAATTTCTGTACAATTATATTATAGGTACGATGTTACATTAATAATGTCAAATGTTTTTTCTTTTTCTTGCAGCATTCCTAAGAAATCTACTACACCCAAGAAACGTTTGATTTACAAGAGTAAGTAATAATTTTATTACTTAGCATTGCGCTAATTTATTTATCACGCATACATTTATGTTAATTACATTAAACGTTTTTAAGATTATTACTCAATCCATTTTCCCATAATTTTTCTATACTCTATTTCCCATATTTTGATTTTCAATATTATATTATTTGTATTATAGCATTGTTACTCATATAATTTATTATCATAATTTATGTACGATAAAGTGTAGTCATTTATGTATATTACGGTATAGGGATGTGCCGGATCGATACTTTTGTATTGAATTCATATTGATCCTTTTTAGCCGTATACTCAGTTACTTAAACTGATACTTTTCAGAAAGCATTGATGCCAAAACTAAAGTAAAACTTCAAGTTGATTCTTTTTAACATACAGTTTACTTACAAATGTTTTGCTCATATTATCATTACTAATTATGAAACACCCGTGGATTGCCATGAAAAACATATTTCTCTAATAACAGGCATTTTATAGCTCCGGCTTGAAATAAAAGGTACTGTGGTCATTCTAGCACGCTGGGAAATTTTTAACAACCTATGTAAAAAGTGGAAACAAAAGTTGATTCTATATATATATTAAATAAATTTGCATGTCGCACTCAGTACTGCTATGGCACTGCCGTCAAACCAAGAGAGAAACTTTCCCAACGTTGTTCACACTGTATCACCTCGGGCTCTAACCAGCTCGACTCGCAGCAACAACCTAGTGCCGGCCTGCACAACTCGATTTGTAAGTTGGGCCATAATACATTATGAAAAATTTGGGCTGGCAGAAAGGAAATCTGGGTCAGGGGAAAATTTTCGATTTTTCAGCAGTCTTCGCGGGCCACAAAGTGGGTGATGGCAGGCCGCATGTAGTCCGCGGGCCGTATGTTGTGCAGGCCTGGCCTAGTAGCAGTATCAATTCAGTACATAGTAATCATTCGCATTTCGATACTAGATCTCGTCTCGATACTTGATATTAGGTACATGTTTCGATACTTGATATTTCTTAATCGTTTCTATGCTTGATATTTGACACCCATTTTGACACCAAAATTCATACCACTGCAATACTGATAACTGAATTATTAAGTTTTGTTCATATTAGTACAGAGGTGAATAACAATATTACGTGTTGTGAACCGAATACTATTTGAAATAAGTATCAGATATTTCAAATATTGAACAGTAATGAATACTAAAGTAAGGAATTGATACTTTTTGCACATCTCTATTACAGTATTGCATTACACACTTACTTTTCATTGATAAATATAATGGTTTTGCTTCTACAACCAATACTGAAGACACTCACTATTAATATTGAATATTATTCACAATATTTACATGTGATATTTATCATAATTAAATTGTTCTAGCATCCCTAATCAGAGTGAGGTAGAATCTGAGTCGACCGTGATGGACACAATTTTCACTTTTGTTCCTGATGCCGAATATGAGAGGTTTAATTTTATTTTTGCACACCCATAGTTCTCACCAGTTATTGATATTATTTTGTTTAAGTGTAATGAACCATACCCTCACAACTGAGCAGAGCGCTGACGGATTTGGAGAAAGGATTCTGTACGGATACAGAATTGTAGGTATACACCATGTACTATCCTGGGCTATTCCGCTTCAGTATGTGCACTCAAAGATATGCATACTTGGAAGAATCATTCCTACAGAAGAAGAATTTGTGTTAAAATGTACTTTGTGCAAGTACAAATGCACATATGAGACAGAACCGACAATGCAGCAATCATCAGTTAACACTGGAATGGTATGGGGGGCAATCAGTAGTGGCAGTACCTATGGCCAAGTGAGTAGTGTGTTAGCTGTGATAGACGTTCCGGTAATGACACACAAAATGTTTTACACAATGGAGAGGTAGCTGTCGACACACTAGGAAAGTGAGGCAATCGTATCAATGAAAGCAGCTGGCAAGGGAAAAAAGCAGCAGGCTATCAACAGTGGATGCATTGATGATGAAGGCTTTCTGTGGACCACAGTGTTTGTCGATGGCGGGTGGAGTAAGCGCTCTTATGGACATGGGTACAATGCAGCGTCTGGTGCAGTATGTATACACTTAATAATCATCCTTTTTTGCGGATGAATTTTTTAATGATTATAATTTTGTATTATAATTATTGTATTTCAGGATGTTATAATTGGCAAGAACACGAAGGAGGTTTTATTTGCAGGTATTCGCAACAAACGCTGCAGCATCTGCAATAACGCTGCCAATATGAGTGTTGATGCAGCACCCCATGTGTGCTACAAAAATTGGGATGGATCCTCTTCTGCCATGGAGGCAGATATCATCGTTGGAGGATTCAATAAAAGTTTAAATATGCATGGATTAAAGCATTTGTCATTTGTGGCAGATGGAGACTCTAGTGTTCACTCCAAAATAATGGCGAATGAGGAGTACAGTAAACATATCAATAAAATTCAGTGCATAAATCACTTAATTAAAAATGTGGGAAAAACACTGCATAAAGTGAAAAATGATAAAGGTGTTGATTTGACAGCCCGCAAGTTATCAACACAGACAATAATAAAGAAAATCCAGAGTGGCATTTTAAAAATTGTGGACTCTACAGAAGACCCTGAAATATTACAGACCGATGTGTTCATCAGACCAAGTTGAATTTATTAAATTCAGCTGTCCTGATATATCATCTCAATGGTAATAAATACATGGCATACTGATATTAAAAATCTCATTGTAAAATCACATTGTCATTCCAGGAAGCTTAGATACTATATTACGAAAAGTTTATAGAATTAGTGGGAACACAAACAATAATGCAGCAGAATCCTTTATGGCAATACTTTGTAAATTAAATTGCGGAAAAAGGATTAATTTGACAAACAGAGGATCGTTTCAAACAAGAGTTTACCTAACATGTTTACGCTATAACGAAGGTTAGGTACAGCGTGTATATGTTAGCGGCAATCTATATAATTCGACATTCTATGAAATACATAGGCATTCTATACAATTCCTAAATGCATTAGGCACTGTATATAATAGGAATAATTTTATGCTTTGCCTAGGCGTTTTATACAATACCAACTATTATTTAGGCAAAGAGATTCGTATATCAACTTGCTATGCTGCGATCTCAGGGAAACTGCACATGGCAACGTAGGACAACAAACTTGTGATTGCTTGTGTCCACTATGCAAAAAGAATGAAGCAGTATTAAGGAATCATGAATAAGCTAAGCACAGTTTGGAGATACAGGACGAAATCCACCCAGAAGTAATTTTTCCCAATTAGTTCTGGCTCAATTAGTTCTGGCTGATGTTGATAAAAATAAAAGAGGCAGTAAGAATGTATTGAAGAAAACGGATCTTATAAACTTGGAACAAGAAATGACACATTAAAAGGGATGTACACTAGGTCACAGATTGTACTCTGCACCAGAAACTTTATTGACAAAGAAGTTGTACCAATGGACAAAGACCTTACATTACTTACAAGAACATTTTCTTGTACAAAATGAAGTCAAAATAACAAATGTGGGTGTAAAAAATAATGTATTATATATTTAAAAATGGCATTCAAGCTCAACTGGTTGCAATAAATAATTATGTGTACCTAAGATTAAAAATAATATAGGTACTTAGACATATTTTATTTTTAAATTTTGGAGTATTATTTTTTGCTTTAGCATTAAAGTTGTGATATAGAAAATTATTTTCACTTGTGATAAAAAGCATTTTTGAAAAATTTGCTTCCATATTAAATACATATTTATATTGTATTAGAATCTTCATTTATCTTTCTGTTATTAGAATATCAGTCTATTTGAACATGTGATTATATGGAGTATGTATTATATTTATTTATTATAAAAAAGCTTTCATGTCTGCAAAAATAAATTTTAACAACTTAAGTGCGATTCTTATCAAAGTTTCCGAACCAAAAATGTCTGTGCAAAGCAACGAAAAACACACTACAAAAATAAGAAGAAGTTGCTTATTACATTTTGGATGAAACATAAATCTCCAAATTTCTGTGTTTCATATCCCTTTCATATCGTTCCAAATTTGTAACTTTCAACAAATTTACAAAAATATATGTTATTCCCTAGTTGTATTAACAGCTAGTTGTAAAATATTAACAATTTAGGTCAATTTCTTTTTTTTATTCAAACACAATCTTTTTACTCAAATATATTATCTTTTTTTCCAAATAGAATATTTACTTACTTTAAGGCCGACCTTTTATTTCAAATAAAACCAGATTTCATTCAAACGTATTTCTGCAATTAAACCCAAACAATTTCTATATTACGGAAATCACGGAAAACCGATTGGTGTAAGAGAATCATTTTTTCAGTGAAAACAATTTCTTTTTACATACTTCAAATAAAATATTTCTCTCAGCCCATGCAGCTCACTTTTTTAAATTTAAAAATACTTATATGTTTCAAACATACATTTTTTCCTCGAAAGAAATATGTTCAAAGAAATACATTTATTTGATTTTACATTTCTTTTCTCTCAGTGGATATCTTTATTTCTTTTTCAAGTTTTGAAAAGCTATTTATTATATACTCTGCCTAGTTCTCACAACTCATTG
Source organism: Aphodius granarius (assembly GCA_963971325.1). Lineage (NCBI taxonomy): Eukaryota > Metazoa > Arthropoda > Insecta > Coleoptera > Scarabaeidae > Aphodius > Aphodius granarius. Next base: position 15,028,691 of record OZ020222.1, on the reverse strand, counting down.
TATAAAATGCCTAGGCATTCTACACAATGCCAATCATCACATAGGCAATGTATGCAAAACCGTAAACATTTTATACTTTGCCAAATTCCTTGCGGTATTGTATAGAATGCCTAGGCATTGTATACAATGCGGAATTATACACATTGCCGCTAACAGATACACCGGCACATACCACATACCCTCTACGAATGTAATAGATGGGGGGAACTGCGCAGGGCGTGTCCGTACAGAGAAAGCCTGACGGAAGAAAGGATAGTGGAGGAGATGCTGAAAGGCCCAGACCAGTGGAAACAAATAGCGGACACCATAAGGAGAATACTCCAAAAAAAGAGACGGACGACCGACGCACAGAGGGGTATTGCACACAAAAAGCTGGTCAAAACATTATCCTTTTATTTATGTGTATGAAATTGGAAGAAAAGTTGTTATTATTATGGACTCAAATAAAACAAAAATTAACGGCAAAACCAAAAATAAAAACTGTATTATATTATACTTATGCTAGGCGTATTTAACAATTATTCATATTCGTCACTGGAGCTATCGTCAGTTGATTCGTCATCATTATCTTCTACTTGTCGATCTCGCGATGGAATGAGAAGTTGAAGTGTTTCTTTAGATAACGGCTTTTTTGATTTTTTTTTGTAATGGGCGTATACCTGTTAATAATGGATCTGAGGTTAACAGTAACCGATTTATCATGTCTCTATTACACAATTCCCTGGAAAAGTTTCTTGCGAAGTGTAGACGATATGAACGGAAGTGCTTATGTCGGGCGTCGGCAGCTTCCTCTGACAGTTGCCCTATCGGTAATAAGGCATTGGAAATTATCTCGGCGCCATGCATTAAAATTTTATGCATTGTTGGTGTCACTGGATGCCAATTATATAAACTTACATATATATGAGCTGTTTCAATTGCAAATCTGTAGAATTCTCTTTCGAATCTTTCAAATCTATCGATATCAATCTGATGTCCGCTGGATATAGTCTCTAATATTATCTTCAAATTAAAAATTAAACTTTCGTCAACACCAGTCATCTTACTTGTTAGTTTAGGTTCTTGAAAAAATCTCCTGGCCTTTTGGAATATCTACCAAGAGCCCCATTTCCTCTCTAAACTTTGTTTGAATTTTCTTTTTTGTATCTGCTACAATTATTTTATCTTCTTGGGATCTTGTTATCCACTTTTTTTGTCGGTATCTTGTAGGATAAGTGAAGGATGGACTCAAACAATCGAATTTTGGCATGGAGAAGAGACATTCCCAATTGAAGTGAATTTGCAGTGACATATTTCTTCAGTGAAAGATTGTTGAACTGTTTTGAAGTTGCCCCACACAAATAACATCGCATTGTAGATACAGTATTAGTTGCGGCATTGCATATTTTCCCATCAACCATGATAAATAGTAACGTGTGGTGAAGTGTAAGTTCTGGTTCAGTTTTCAGCCGGACCTTCATACTTTGACATTCTATATACTGTATTTCATCCTTGATCACATCCGTTGTTTCATGCATGAACCTGATTCTGATTGGTCTGCAATATCTAGGAGATGATGGTACTGGGTTTTGCCATAATAATTTACCATTGTTGACTTTTAATCTTGGCACAAAAGAGCTTTGAAAAATATGTGCATCAGAGTCTGTTGCATTTTCGAACTTTTGTTTGTATTGACTCTGCTGGGATTCATCGCAACCCCAGTTACAAGTCGTTCTAAATTAGACCTTTCTTCATTGCAGCTTTCAACAATTGCCCCCAGAAAGTGGCATAGACGGGAACAAGTGTGGTCTAACATTAACTGCCTCTGGCTTTGGATAATATTGTTTCTTTGCCTCTTGCAGTATCGAGTAACACGGAAATCGTTGTTTATCGGCATTTCTCATGATATTGTATTGTCTCCTGGTAAAATCTCCCTCCACGAAAATAGATAGAGCTTCTGTAGGCGAAAGTTGCGGTAAGTAATATGTTTTGGCGATACATTTGCGTAACGTAGATGCTCTTGTTGGTGAGTTTGTGATGTCTTTAAGAACTCTGGAGGCATCAAGTTTACCGCTTGCTCTCAAACTCATTTGCGTAGCATAAGTTAATTTATCAAAATTCGTGTGTTCTCGCAAATTCTTTGTTTTTCTCCTTTTGGTGCGTTCACTAGATGTCAAGAATGGTTTTGGAGGTCGACCACCGGTATGTACGATAGAAGGCACCATCGTTGGTATAGTAATAACACCTCGCAACCAATTCTCGTTTTTTTTTTTTCAAATACGTCCACAGACTAGACAGACAGCGCAGTAAAGGTTATTTTCCATGACCCCCGATATCTCGTTTCTCTCTTCAACTATCGTCTATTTCACTCTAAAAGCATGAAACCGTGACATAGGGGGCGCTTGGGGCACGTTGGCGCCATATTTGAAATAAATCTGTCGAATTAATAAGCTAGTTAAAATTTAGATTAAAAAATGTTTGTTATCGCAGTCTTGACTTCTCGCATATTATTATAAATAAAAAATATAAAGAAATTTATTACACATATTATATCAATGTAATATAACTGATTATAGCAAAACGAAAATTTATATAACTGAATGCAGTTGCGGGATACTACAAAACATATAAATAAATAATTTTAGGCCACATAAATAATAAACATATATAAAACAATATTTTATTAAGACAATAAATTAAAATTTATTAGTCGAAAATAGAGGTTACACATAAGTACATAAGTATACATAAGTACGCACCTATCCAGATTCTTCGGTAAACAGAATAATTTCTCTTTATCGGTTTTTCCACAAATTATACCAAAACAATTTACTAAATGCGCAAATATTGAAATTTGACGCTTGTCATAAGTAGTGAAATGACATAGTGATGACATATAATTTATAGATTTCTGTGGGAACTCTGTCCATCAACCGAGCGCCCCCTGGGCAAAGGTTTCACAAAAAACGATAAAGATGTCAATATACCGATTTAATTGGACGGAAAAAAGACAGAGGGATGTGCACTTATTGCTATCTAGCTGCGGTGTCTGTCTAGTCTGTGAATACGTCCCGTTTCTTATGTGCAGCTATCCATTTAGTCCTAAAATCAAATTTAAAATGAGATAATTTATGCTTCAAGATAGTGCGGTCACAGTTTGTGTCTTCAAACAAATAATCTCCAAATATTCCAGTTTCTTGTCTATTTGTTTGACGGAATATTGGAGCAACATTTCATATAAAGTTTTTTTTTTGTAAATAGCTTCACCTCTTCCGAAAGAAAAAGATAACAACGTCTAATGAAAATACAAATGGATTTTGACGGCATGTTTTTTTTTTAAGTATACTGCCCATAACGCCAAACATCCGCGACCTTTTTCTTTTGGTCTGACAGCCTAAGATATGCGGTATTAAGAATCCGTTTAAAATTTCACTCGGACGGACCCGGAAATACAATAAAAAAATACTAATTTATAAAATAAATTAGACCTAAAAATCAGTCTTTCTGTGATAACTAATTGTACCTCTGAGGATGCCCCAAATACGTTTAAGTAATCATAGAATACATACCTGTACTTTCCAGATTCATATTAAATTATTATCAAACTCTCTGTATCAGTCACTTTTTGGTGGCTTGGAATTTTGTGCTTGTAATTTTGACGCATGCTGTCAAACAACCTGTAACCATAGCAACCTAAAATATTTACCGCTTTGTGTGCCAACTATCGTATTTTACCAAGGTATCATTACCAATGCTCGATTATTACTTTCAGAAATTAGAGTTTTGGCCAGCTTTTTAGTCCTAATACCCCTATGTGCGACGTCGGGATGTAATAGGTCCTCCCGTCCCTTAGTGCATAAGGGACCGCGATGGACCACGGGGACAGAAAGGATGGACCATGAGGGTAAGATATCGCCAGGACGTGCGGCGCAGGATAGCTCCAGGAGAATCCGGAGCGAGGAGATATGGGTACCGGAATACCGGACCAAAACGACTTCAGGAATTCCCAAGCCAGGGAGGGAACGCCGGAATACCGCAGTCCCAGAAGAAGGTAAGCGATGTGTCCCCCAGCGTAGTGGACGTGAGTGTCGGGAAGGTCCCAATGGTGACGCAAGTGCGCGTGTACAGTGCGGTGCCGCTGAAGCGCTCGTGATGTGGTGTGTGCGTCTGGTGCGCGTATAGTGCGTAGGGCACGCCTGGAGCCACAGGTGCCTTGGAGGAAGAAAGGACTTCAAACCCTAGTGTCAAGGGAGGTGCAAGCTGCATGTATGCGGGGTGTTTAGTAGTTAAGGTGCATGTTTACTAAGTAAGGGCATGGCTGGTATTAAATTGTAGGTAGTATATAAGATATGGTGTAGGTAGCAGTAAGGTAATTGTAATTTTGATTTTTGTTTTAATATACGAAAGTAAAGGTTATACCCAACCCAAAAGAGCGAAAGGGATAAACTTGTAAACACTTTTAATTAAAAGAGAAATCATAAAGGAAGATGTCGCTGTCGGCACAATGCTTCGGTGATACCTGACAGCGGGGTGGTGGTGGGATCTTCCAATCCCTTCGACATCTGGGAGCATGGAAGCACATACTTGAATATAAATGGCCCTAAAATAGAGCCCTGTGAAACTCCATGTCGCACAATCAATAGCCCCGACTGACGAGAACCAATGACCACCCGCTGCCATCTATCTGCAAGGAATGAACGGAAGAAATCAATGGCTTCCAGCGAGAAGCCCATATGGTATAAGCTCATATATAAAAAAGGCATATTAGGTTTTGACGCGGAAAAAATAAAGTAAATCTGAAAATTGGCACAGACCTTCTATGAAGTGACCTGAACAACATACTGAAAGTCCTATATCGTCCTCCTTCGGTTTCATGCTTTTTTCGGGAGTAACTATGGCGTCTTCTATAAAATCATTAATATAGTGGGAAACAATAAGTTACTGTCCTAATCGCGTGAAAATTGGTATTTACAGGAAGTGCTTATTTTTTACGCTTTTGTTGATCGGTGTTCAAGGCATGCGGTTGCACTGTGTTGTCCAAATCTCCACGACGCTAGTACTTTGTTATTTTCTTTTCAGGCGGTAATTGTTATAATTTCGACCGGGCAAAACTATGGGGAGTACATAAAGACTTGTGCTTTCGATTGATGTATTGCTCATTATGATCGGTTAAGTCATAGCCGAGATATGATGCCGAAAACTTTACTAAAACTGTCGAAAAAGTCAACTTTGATTCTTATTTTTAGGGCACTAATTATGATTAGATCGACCGGGCAAAACTCATGGGGTATAAGGACGTCATGAGCTTTAAAATGATGTATCATTTATTAAAATCGGTAGAAAAACAAACTTATTGCTAACTTCTCCCGGGTCCGCCATTTTGGAGCCGCCCTTTTGAATTTTGCATTTAAGTAACAAATTCAAATTCAGCATTTCTCAATAGCCGTAAATACGAATTTTGACGCGATTATGACAGTAACTTATCGTTTCCCATTATATTTACGTTTTTTAGTTACCCCCGAAAAAAAAGCATGAAGCCGAAGGAGGACGCTATAGGACTTTCGGTATGTTGTTCAGAGCACTTAATAGAACGTCTCCACCAATTTTCAGATTTACTTTATTTTTTTCCGGGTTTTGCAAAATTTTTCCCTAAAATGCCTGGGCTACTGATGCCGTGTAATTACGAAGAGTCTTATAGTATTCCCAATCGGCTGCTTGTTTCGTGGTTTTAGCTTTTTTGTACGCTTTATCTCTTAGAGACATCATTACTTTTATAGTATCGGTAATGTATGAAGGGGGCCGCGGACGGTTACGAACCAACTGCAAAGGTGCATGTACATCAAACAAAGCCACCAGAGCATCCGTGAAAAAGGCAACCTTGTCATCTGGTGCTTCCAGATCGAACACAATATTCCACGGTGTATTGATGAGGTCACTACGCAAACGGTCATAGTTAAAATTCTTAAAATTACGGATATATCTCGGCTCAGCCTGCCGCTTGCGTAACGTAGTTTGCACGGTACATCAAATAAGACAGTGATCCGACAAATGATGAACACATATCACACACGATTCTTCTACCGTCAGGGAATCAGAGATGATAATCAGATCCAGCAGAGAACTCGAGGTGCCGGTAGCTCTCGTCGGCTCATCAATGATCTGCGTCATACCCATCGACTCCACAACGTCACAAAATCTTGGCAAGCAAGCATTCTCCGTGTTCAAGAAATCAACATTAAAATCACCGAGAACAACCACGCGATCACAATTCAATATGATATCCGATGTCACACTCTCAAATGAAGCCAGAAAATTATCAAAATTTGACCCTAGGGGGGCGGTACATACAGCCAATGCCAAAACGCAACCCATTCACATCAACAGTCACCCACACCTGTTCTAAATCTGGCAAAATAAACCTTCCAAATACGCGATACTTGAAACGCGCTTTGAAGAATAAACCAACGCCACCATCTCTATCAGCACGGGAAGCCGCAATGAAATTGTAACCGGTTAAATTAACAAGGCCCTCAGAGTCAGCAGTTAACCAGGTCTCAGAGACGCCAATCATATCATAATAATCGATAGCGATAAGATCCGCCAAGTCAGGAAGCTTATTAACTATAGATCGGACGTTTAAGTGTGCAAACTTCATTATAAACTAAAGGTACAAAAGTAAAAGAATAACAATAATGGCAAGAAAAAAATCGTTCTACAAGTTTCAGATGTTGAAAGAAAAACAGAGATTCAGAGTAGGCAATGACAGAACTATTAATTATAGTAATGAGAAAAGTAAGGAAAGAGAAATATGTGTATTCTAAAAGGAAAAATTACCTGTACTAGTGCAAAAAGAAAAAACGTAAGAAGATGTTTCAATGCAGTTTCAATGCACTACGGCAAACGTTCGGACTCGCAGAACATTAAATTTAGATTAAATTCTATAACTAATAATACCAAATCAATAAAAAAAATTATTAAAGACTAATCATCTATACATGGGGGAACATAACTCAATGGAAATTATTTGAAAAATAAAAACAAAACGCAATTCTGAATTTTAAGAAGCGATTGTACATACCATCAATTTACATCAAATCAACAGAGAAAGAAAAATACAAAATATGAAAATGTGAAACAGGAAGCAGACGCACATTGACGAATCATGAACATAAAACAGTATCCAACAATAGTTAATTATAGTTGACAAATGTAACTCAACGGTTTCGTCCACATTCATTCGTCCACACATTAATCAATCATCTTAATGGTTCATTATAATACTCGCTATTTTGATAGCGTTTTCAGTGCTTCTTTAAAATTATTGCAAAAATTACCTTTTTCCTGGTGCATTTATGATTTTTCACCCAGTAAATATCAAAATTTCATGAAATATACAGGTAAACCATAAAAATTTACCTATGTTTTTATCCCAGATATATATGCAGGGCCGCCGAGAGGGGGTGAAAGCTGTGACTGTAGTCACGGGCCCGGCACTGAAAAGGGCCCGGCAGCAAAAATGGACCTAAAGGTCATTCTGATTCTATTGCACTAATTTAATGCAATAGCATCAGAATGACCTTTTAGTGCCACTAGAAAGATATTTTTCAAGCTTCAAAGCTATACTTTTTACAACATTATGGTGTAAAATATTAACATCCATAGACAAATAAAATAAAATATTGCAGTCTAGCAGACTAGTTTTAAACTAAGTGAACACAGTGACATATGCAGCCAATTATACCCAGTGTATGGTTTCTAATTGACCCGCGTATATTTGGTTGCATACACAACTGTGCTCTCCTTTGAAATATTTATACCATACAATTGAGCCTGCATCAGCAAACATTGACTCACTTCTAAAAGAACTACTAAAAGAATAACATTTTAGAACTAAGTGGCAAGATCTTCTCACTGAAGCTACACTTGTTGCGAATGAATTAGGTATAATGCAAAATGTTTAAAACCAGTCGAAAGCGAAGAAAAGAAAATTAGCACACGAAGAGAGAGCAGATGGGGATGACACAAGGCTATTTTATAAGAACTGTTTATTACTTTCCGACTAGTAGGTACCCTAGAAGGAAAGTATTGTAATCGACGGAAAAAAATATTCGGGATTTCAGTGGAAATACGCGTTTTGGGGTCCCCTGAATCGATTACAATAATTTCTGGAAAATGTATGTATGATGTATGTGTGTATGTGCATATGTGTGTATATCCGTAAACACGATTGCGCCCAAACGGACCAGCGGATCGGGCTGCAATTTCGTATACATATTTAGAATTACCGGGGGACGAACTGGATTGTTTTAGGTGACAATCTGACAACCGGAAGTGGCAAAGCAGCGTCTTCTAAGGGATTTATCCGATTTTGGACAAACTGATATCAGCTCACCATCCAGTGACTTTAAATATGTATGCAAATTTGCAGATCAGTGGGATGAACGGTTTAGGAGCTATAAGAGTTTATAGAACCAGTTTCACAGAATTCACAGCCTTCGTGGTTGTATTGCAAATTGTCAGATTTTGACAAACGTCAGTGCCACTGACATTACATGACAGAGATAAAGAAAGAGATGGCTCTCGCTTTACTAAATTAAATAATTGCAAGGTGTTTAGGCACTTCATTGTGCCAAAGATTTAGTCGGAAAGTAGGGTGATGGCCACCGCAGATATCTTTGTTATACTTGATGCAATTACTTTCCAACTACACATGCGCTTTACATCTTTAAAAACCATTCAAAATTTATTTTTACCAATATTAAATTTTTAAGAAATTGTTGGGGGCTGTGTGAGGAAAAGGAAAACTACCAATTCCCAATTTAACTATGATTTTATTTATTAAAATTTGGTGGATGATTCCTCTGCGTTCTCTTCTTCTTTCTTCTTTGTTCACTAATTTTTAGGCGCACTGGATCGACTTTTACACTTCACTTGATTTCTTGATTTTCCGAACTTATCCGCACTCTTCTAGATCTTATGATATACTTATCGTTTTTTACGTCTATATATCTTTTTCCCCAGTTCCACTCTTTGCTCGACACATCGTATGACTTTTATTAACCAATGAAAATGAAGTAAAGAATGACGAAAAGCTTGGTCTGCAAAAAGTGCAACTGCTCGACGCACGTATGCACAATTCCTAGAATTCGTTTATGAAATATAAAATCCTTAGTTCTGTATGTTCCCATTTATTCACTTAATTTATTATACTTTTACCAAAAGGGGTGTAAAGGCGTTAGGACTTTACAACACCTCCCCACTATTTTTGAAAATTGTACCGAGGATTGGTGCAATTTTCACTCGCGACTTTGTTAACATTCTCTTCAAGCTCTATTTGCGGATCTGGTTGAATATTGTCTTTAACTTTAAGGTTTGAAATGAACTTTGAAAATTTAGGATAGCATAAATATATGATGGTTAAGATAACAATGGCTATAATAAGCGTATAAATAAAGGAATAATGAATTCGTGTGTGTTGTGTTAATTCTTCGTGTGCTTTTAATACTTCTAAACGTTGACCTAAACTATTAATGGCTTGATCATTGTCAGTTAATACCATGGATGATGATATTGACGGAAGGTAAATATTTTGTGTTTCAAACAATTTATCAAATTTGGAAGAGAGATTTAAATACGGAATATATGTTACCGTTATACGATCTTTAAAAACGTTATGAGGAGTTAATGATACTGATTTTGTGTATGCAGTACAATTTGAGGTAATATTTAAAATGCCGGTTCCTAATAAGGTGACCGTAGTTACTTTTTCGCTAAGTTTGCAATTTATATGAAGAAAATCCTCTACTGGTGTAGCAAATATCCAAGAGTTTGGTTGAGCTAATTGTATAAATAGGGTTTGTTTAATATTGACAATTCTTTTGTTACAATTTTTCCAATCTTTGTTGTTTAATGTTAAGTAATTAACTTCGCAATCAGTGCTAAAATGAGATCGGTAAATAGGCTTGGTATTTTTACAGATATACATGTCTGGCATTTTCTTACAAAAAGAAAATTCGTTTGATGTCAGATAAAAATAATATTGATTCATTCTATCATTCACTAGGTATGGAAATTTTGGAACAGTGACAGAAAATGTAGACTTAGCTAGATGATTTGGAATACTAGAGAGTTTCAGAATTTCGTACATTCGTGAATCGACTAAGGGTACATGAATTATAAAACTTAATTTGTTATCTATAAAAAATATTTCTATTTCTGCAGTGCTATATATTATTTCAATGTTTTCAAGTTTTAAAGGTAATGGAAAATTTAAATTCGTTAGAGAATTCTGTTTGGCAGTTAAATCATCGATAATACGTTGAGGACTTAAAACTAAAGGATGTAATATTGCTCTTTCAGCTAATGATATAACATTAATTAAATTGTTTTGGGCTAAACGAAATGAACTTAGAACTATATTTAACACTAAAACTAAGTCGTCTAATTTTATAGCTAATTGATTTTTGAAAGTTTGTGTCGCAGCACCATGTAATAATAATGTAAACTTCTTTGAAATATTTTTAAGCTTATTATCTACTTGTTTAAAATACAGATTATGATTACCTTTAGTACTATTTAATATGTGAACAGTACTCTCTAAAATAGAAGTTTGCTCCTTCATGAGTGATAGTAAATGACTTTGGTTAGATTTCAAATTTTCAATTTGCTGGTTGTAATGGTTAGCATCTTCCTCATCCAAAGTTCCGAACAAGGTTTTGGATAAGGATCCTACTACGTTTATTAATCCTCGTTTTTTGATTTTATTTGAATTTATGCCTAATAATTGCTGAATTAAATCGTTCTGTAATTTGCAATTGAACAATTCGATAGCTAGTGTAGAGTTTAGTAAGGAACATCGTTCTGAGCTCACATTTTGGAAAATGGAATGATCGCAAAATATGGAAATTTGGTTGTGGTATGTCTTAATAATTTCGTATTCAGAATAATAATTGTTTAAATCCAGGTAGGTGATTACTTTCCAGTAGTCGTGGCTTAATCTTAAATTTCCCACTTTCTCATAATATAGAGCAGTGTTGTTGAGATGTTGAATTGAATACTGGCTAACGACGAAAGAACATAGGAACAGGAACGGATTCAGGATCAGGAACAATGCCATCTGAAAAAACATTTGTATTAGCAGCTAATCGATAAATAATTTTAATCTGTTCTTGTGCACTTTAACTGATTTATTGTTTATTTTGATTGTGCAATTTTGATCACTGTTGATTGAGATTACTTCGTACGGACCTTGGTAAAGGGGTAGCAATTTCTTTGGCTTCCCTACAATGCTGGTTTCATTTTTCAATAGAACTCTGTCTCCGGTTTTTAAACTTAAATTGTTAACGGTTTTATCGTAATTTATCTTCGCGCGCTCTTTGTTTTGAATTAAAGTTTCTCTTGCAATTTGATGGCTGTGTTGGAGTCGTGATCTTAGCTCGTTATAGTAATCATCAAAATTATATATTACTTCAGGATCCTTCTTTAAGGATGATGGTAAGTCGGGTTTTCTACCGTAAATGAGTTCAAATGGTGTGAAATTTGTAGCAGAACTTGGCCACGGGTTTTTACCAGATTTCTTTAGACGAGAAAAGCAAACCTGTCACAGCCTTTTCATTTTTCGGTGAACATTATCAGTTTAAACGACTTCCAATGGGATTGAAAGGATCCCCAACCACATTCCAGCGTTTGATGAATAACGTCTTAACAGGGATGCAAGGAATTAAACCAGATCCGAGGAAAACCGACGCCGTGCAAAATTTCCCTATTCCAAAAACGCCCAAACATGTCAAATCTTTTATGGGTCTAGCTAGCTACTATCGCAAATTTATCCCAAACGGGAGCGTGGGTTCGAACCCCACACCTGACACCATTTTTGTTGGTGTCAGGTGTGTTGGGTTGATCTAAAGCGTCTGAAAGAAACTCAGGTGTTTAGAACGAGCCCCTGGATTCAGCAGCCAGTAATCTATTGGAGACGCTACGAGTCCAGCGTTGGGAACTAGTGAGGCGCTGCGCCGAAGGAAATTTCCATTCCATACAACTATAACGATCCGAGAAGGACGAACCAGCATCAATCGAACCAGCACCAATCCGAGACGCCGTCGTCATACCGAGCATCAATCGAACCAGCATCAATCCGAGACGCCGCCCTCATACCAACATTCAATCAACATCCGACGCTAACGTGAAGTGTTAGACTAAATTTTAACAAGTAAGACTCATTAATTATATGCCAGATCTTAACGAAAATCCCGAAATTCCCGATATCCCAGCAGAGATGCCTTTTCAGTTGGATGCCGCGATCAAAATGATCCCAGAATTCGATGGGAATAAAAATAATTTACACCGTTTTATATCCTGCTGTGATATCGTGGAAAAAACCGCAACAACCGCCGCAAATCACGCTTTATTGTTAGACGTGATAAAAACTAAGTTAAACGGTCCTGCATACAATATTATCAAATACAAAGACTTTGCCACTTGGGCCGATTTAAAGAAAACTTTACAAGATCAGTACCTCGAAAAGAGAACCATAGCTCAAATCCAATCAGAATTAATTAGCATCTTCCAATATCAGAGCGAAGCCGTTCAAGAATACGCCAATCGGGTCGAACGATTATGTGCCGATCTGAACGATTCTTGTATAGCTAGCGAAGGCGTTGAAGCATCGGAAACCATCCGAAAATTAAATTCTAAACTCGCGTTACAAGCATTTGTCGAAGGTCTAAAATCACAATTCAAATTAATCGTAAAAGCCTCACGATATGACACACTCCAAGACGCGATTCAAGGAGCCTGTCAAGAAGAAAGGTGTGTACTTTTTCCAAAACATTCTAAATTTCAACCACAAAATCCAGCAAAATTTAATAAGCAACCACAAAAGTGTTTTACTTGTGGGAAATTAGGTCATGTACAAAGTCAATGTTACCAAAAACAAACAAATCAATTTCCACGTTATCCTAGCTCAAATCCGCATCCCCAACCCCGTATTAAACAGGAATTCAATGCATCTATCAATCAAGTAACAATTACCTGTAGGTATTGTAAAAAAATAGGTCACGTAATCGAGGATTGTAGAAAACGTAAATATAACAACGAGCGCCGCGCACAGCAATCCGATCCGCCGCGACAAAATTCCACGTACGCGCCGCGTCAACAAACTCCGGGAAACGAGAACCGCCCAGGAACGTCAGGCAGCGTACCCAGCGGGCGACAATGAACCTCTGCCTCAGTCAATCACATCAAAATCAATTTCCAATCTGTTCTACAAACTCTAACAATTATTATGACATATTTACTGAAATTCCTGAAGTCTCCGAAATCTCCGAATTCTCTGAAATCGCCGAACTCTCTACAATTTCCGAAATCGCTAAAGTCTCTGAAATCGCCGAACTCCATACAATCCCCGAAATCTCTGAAATCGCTCAAATCTCCAAAGTCTCTGCAATACACGAAATCAAACAAAATTCTGAAATCAATGAATGTAATCAAACTAAATCACCCGATAATAAAAATCAAGACTTTCATGTGTACTCCATAGGTTGCAAAAACTCTAAATCGTATTATGTAGATATTTCTTTATCTCTAGCCAAGTGCCAGACTGCACGAATGTTACTCGACACCGCTTCTGACATAAGCATTTTAAAAGTAGGTCATGCAGAAACTGATATACAAATAAATACGAGCAACACATTAAAAATAAAGGGAATCACGAACGAAATCGTATCTTCTTTGGGCTCATGTGAGGGTAAATTCCAATTAGCTGAAAATGTATTCGTAACACATCCTGTGCATCTCGTATCTGACGATTTTCCATTAACCTGTTCGGGCATCCTTGGGGGAGATTTCTTAGAAAAATATTCCGCTCAAATCAGTTATAAAGATTTAACAACAACAATGATAGTTGATAATATGTACCACACTCTTCCCATGTCAAAAAACAACAGCGTAATCGTTCCTCCTAGGTCAGAATATACAGCACAATTGCCAATCGATTTCACTAATACAAAAGTCTGTTTGCAAAAACAATTAAAATCAGGTATAATGGTCGGAAATTCCATAGCAAATCCTATCGATGGATATTATAAAGTAAAATTGCTAAATCCTCATCAACATCCGGTAATTTTTAATGTTAATGAACTTGAATTTGATGATCTAGAAAATTATTATTGTATTGACTCCATACTGCCTCATGATAACTCAAGTCGAATTGATCAATTGCTATCCGATATCGATACAACTCATCTAAACTCAGAAGAAAATAGTTCAATTATAGACATCGTTGCAGAATTTAATGATATATTTTATTTATCCGGTGATAAGCTAACTCACACAACCTCGATAGAACATTCGATTCCATTAACCACTACGCGTCCGATATTTGTTAAGCCATACCGATTACCCGAAGCCCAAAAATCCGAAATTAAGCAACAAATAGAGAAAATGCTCGATGAAGAGATTATCGAACATAGCAAATCCCCGTATAACGCGCCCATCCTAATAGTACCCAAGAAACTCGATTCATCCGGAAATCGAAGATGGAGATTAGTAGTCGATTTTCGAAAATTAAATGATTCCACTGAAGCTGACGCTTATCCATTGCCTAATATCTCAGAGATATTGGACCAATTGGGTAGTTCAAAATATTTTTCTGTTATCGATTTGGCCACGGGTTTTTACCAGATTTCTTTAGACGAGAAAAGCAAACCTGTCACAGCCTTTTCATTTTTCGGTGAACATTATCAGTTTAAACGACTTCCAATGGGATTGAAAGGATCCCCAACCACATTCCAGCGTTTGATGAATAACGTCTTAACAGGGATGCAAGGAATTAAACCAGATCCGAGGAAAACCGACGCCGTGCAAAATTTCCCTATTCCAAAAACGCCCAAACATGTCAAATCTTTTATGGGTCTAGCTAGCTACTATCGCAAATTTATCCCAAACGGGAGCGTGGGTTCGAACCCCACACCTGACACCATTTTTGTTGGGGGCTGTGTGAGGAAAAGGAAAACTACCAATTCCCAATTTAACTATGATTTTATTTATTAAAATTTGGTGGATGATTCCTCTGCGTTCTCTTCTTCTTTCTTCTTTGTTCACTAATTTTTAGGCGCACTGGATCGACTTTTACACTTCACTTGATTTCTTGATTTTCCGAACTTATCCGCACTCTTCTAGATCTTATGATATACTTATCGTTTTTTACGTCTATATATCTTTTTCCCCAGTTCCACTCTTTGCTCGACACATCGTATGACTTTTATTAACCAATGAAAATGAAGTAAAGAATGACGAAAAGCTTGGTCTGCAAAAAGTGCAACTGCTCGACGCACGTATGCACAATTCCTAGAATTCGTTTATGAAATATAAAATCCTTAGTTCTGTATGTTCCCATTTATTCACTTAATTTATTATACTTTTACCAAAAGGGGTGTAAAGGCGTTAGGACTTTACAACAAAATATCGGACTCGGGTAATAACTTAATCAACAAATATTCGAAAGACCTAACACCATCTCTAAAAGATGAAATATATCACATGAAAAAGATTTATAATACCACGTTTTAAGATATTATACCAGGCTGACAGTTATTAAATTCCATTTACAAATTTCAACTTTACGGTGTTTTCCACGAAATACGTATTGCGATCAGAATTTTTTGCACGATGCTTGTTACAGTTGCCGAAAGTGAAAGAGCATTTGGCAGACTTTCGGCAATAAAGAACTTTAATAGCTCATCTATGGGACAGAAAGGTTAAATGGCCTAGGTCTGCTATCCATAGAAAGGGATCTGGCAATGAAAATTGATTTCGATGACTTGATTAAAGATTTGGTAACCTTAAAGTAAGGAAGAATCTGTGTCATCAGATAAGGTATTAAATATTTAAGAATCACTTTTTTATTTCATGTTTGCATAATGTTATTTAATTATATAAACTTTACAATAAGTTTTTGTAATAATATTTAAAAATTTATATGGTGTTAAATGAAATGAATTTTTATGTATATTGCACATGCCGTTTTTTTTTTTTTTTTGGGTGTATGGTAGGTGACGGGCCCGGGCTGCACAGGCCTGTCACGGGCCCGAACATTTCTCTCGGCGGCCCTGTATATATGCATTCGTAAAATTATTTTAAAAAATGAACCTGAAGTTAGGACAGAAGTCGTGTACATTCTGCTTCCAGTTCGTCCTTTGTTAAAGGTGGTTGCATAGCATGAATACCATAGTCTGTATTTATTTTCTTTACAACTGCTTGCTTTTTTTTCTGTTTCTCCATCTTGCGCTTAACTCTATCTCGATTTACGTCTTGTACATACTTGTAAAATATTTCCCAGCTGCTGTCTTGAAGCAGTTTTGCCAACATTTCAGATGCCAAGCTAATCCTAAAAAATAATTCATGTTATTTATAGTTGATATGAAAAAGAAAGGAATTAATAATGAAAATTAGCAATATATATATATATATATATATATATAATATATAGCGGCAATGTGTATAATTCCGCATTCTATACAATACCGCAAGGAATTTGGCAAAGTATAAAATGTTTACGGTTTTGCATACATTGCCTATGTGATGATTGGCATTGTGTAGAATGCCTAGGCATTCTACAAAAGAAATGTAAAATCAAATAAATGTATTTCTTTGAACATATTTCTTTCGAGGAAAAAATGTATGTTTGAAACATATAAGTATTTGTGAAAGCTGTTCTGGCCCCCCTCGGAAAATTGCTTATATCTCCGGAAATAGGTCCGAACAAAACTGTTTCTCAACGGAACAAAACGACACAAAACTAACACAAAACTTTGGCATCCAAAAATTTTCAAAATTCCAATGTGGTGGGGCTGGCATTTCCCCAGCCCCCCCCCCTCAAAAAATGCCTATATCTCGGAACAAAACCTTTTCTTTACGGAACAATTCGACATAAAACTAACACAAAACTTTGGTATAAAGAGATATTTCAAAATCCACCATGGTGGGGTTGGAGAAATGCACCTGAAATATTCTCCCAATATACAAACAAGCAGGGGATCCAGAATTTTTTTTTTTGGGGGGGGGTCCAAAATGCTCCAAATGATAAATTGTGTTGTACACGTTTATGTTTTCCGCTTGCTATAACCAAATTGCAAACACCGTAATTTAATTTGAATATTTCGGGGAGGCTCCAGACACACAAAACCACCCCCTAAATCAGCCCCTACAAACATGGCTTTAAGCGATACAGTTGTTAAAAATACTGATCACATAATGAATAATGAATACTCGCCGGTCAAGAAGTTATGCTGCAACGTTAATTGGAATGCAAAAATGTCAAAATGTGGGGTGGTTTTAGTATTTGCTGCTTGCTGTAGATTATTAACCGGGTGTTAACCAGCATAATGTGACCACCCAGCAACCGCTATTTTTGCATGCCGGCGAATGGTTTTGGCTGTTGCTTGTAAAATTAAACATGTTGAATTTTGTATTAGCCGTTATTTTGAGGACAAATATGTGGGTATTGTAGAAAATAGCAACCATCGATTATAATAAATTATTTAAAGCAACAATTATTCATTACTTTTGTTAAATGTGTAACTAATAATATAAAATTATAAATATGTGATTTATATTTTTATTTTAAATAATATTTAAATATTTCTTCAAAATTTAATAACCAAATATTATGTAATATTTATTAGTTTCTGTGACGTGTTGAGTTTTATTTGAAGTAGAAATGCATAGATACTAATATCTTTTGTAAAATATATCAGATTTTAATTATATCAATTGTATATTCAATTCTATAATTGTGTATTATATTTCAATTAATACATTGAACGGAAAACTGATGGAATTACTTTTGTTTGAAATTAATATAAATAAAACATTAAATATAAAGTAGAAAATAAATTACGGATGAAAGCAGTAACTTTTGAACAATTTATTAATTTAGAAATATGTAACTACATATTTCTAACAATTTAGAAATATACTGTTAAACAATTGAAGACCTGAAAGAGACTTTCTTATGAAAATATATAATTTAATTAATAATAATTGAAATGATGATTTAATTAATAATTAAAATATTTTTGTAAATAACTAATTGTAGTAGAGTCATTTACTTTTCAACTAATACTTCTAAAATATAGAATTCCTAATTTTATTGTCATCGTGGCCTTGCCTATGTTACTTACACCCGTGTACAGTGCTTTCAAAATTTAGTCAGGTTCAAGGCAGGTAGTCAATAAAACCCCACAAATTGGTATCAAATATGATGTTGCTGCTAGCAGCGCCAGCAACTAGCGGCTAATAAAACAGCCTAGTGTGACCCTGGCTTTAGAAACAAAGGTTAGCAACTACAACTTTTGCAACCGATTGCAATTAACGATACATCGTTGGAAAGCCCACCGCGAACTGAGTCTACTATCATACTTATTTCAGAAGAATCAGTTGCTAATTACTGGCTAAAAAATGATTAGAAATTGAATTGCTACCTTCTTATTGACGGGCAACCGTCAAAGAAGTGGTGTCGGCGTGTTTGCGGCACGTTGAATGCGGCCGCCTTTGACGGCTTCCTTTGATAATAAATTCGCCGGCAGATCGGCTCCGGTGTCCACTATATTGTGCCATATCACGCATTAGTACAGGAAGGAAATTATTTTTTTAATGCGTTCGTTTTTAATGTCAGTTTGAAACACTTTTGCGGTTTGATGAAATTAAAAAAGAGTTTTCAGTTTTCAACATACCTGCTGAGAATTTCGATTTTTAAATTCGATTTTTGTAATGAGCCTTTTATGATTACAACATAGTCGTCGGCTGACCTTGAAATGCAAATATCTCAATAATTTTATTTCGGCCGTTAGGTCGTTTCTGTCGGTCCAGTCACATATTTGTGAAATATTGAAATAATTAATAAATAGGTTGTTTCCAATTCAACTATTTGGGGTAATTATAATTATAAATATGTAAATGAAAGCATTAAAAAAACAACAATTTTTTTTGAAGAAAATAGTCTGAACAGGTATGCTGACATTTTCAAAATGTTTTGAAAAATATGCTTAAAGAAAAAATATGTATAAGCTGCTGCTAAAAATTGACAGGAAATTTAGAGTAAAAATTTTCCAGAATGGAATGAAACTTGTCAAACCCATAGGAAATGTGAGGACATTAATATGATCCAAGAAAATATCATCAAGAATGAAATCTACTAATGAAAAAAGTGAAAACCTTGGAAATATCGGCATTATTTCGGTTTTTATTATATGTATTTAGTATTTCCATTGATTCCATAGTTATGTACAAACAACAATATTTTATGTATTGAAGTTCTATTATAAACACAATAGTGTCTTATTTCTTTAAAAGTTTAAGCATATGTTAGATCGCCTATCCTTGTGGGCTGACTGAAGGCTATCAATTTTAACCAACACAGACGGAACATTTGTTCCATCTTTATCGCGAGTACAACGATTCTGAGCTCAGCTCAAGTTAAGTTAGTTTTACCTTTGTCCAATAGAGGGCAGCATTATGCAGGGGGTGTCGGTTGACTAACTATAATATGTACAAACAACGCTCGTAGCTAACCTCGCTATGCTTTCTTTCTATCACCGGGGCGAAAGCGCGATTGTGAATTTGGGAACACCGTGGGGAAGGGCGGGTAGGGGCGGGCAACTTTGCCACTGATCCCATAGATGGCGCTGTTAACATGAAGTTTGCGCATTAAAAAAATATGTTTATTTAATCCAAAATACCATAGAAGCGTAGATAACATTAACAAATAACAAATACTATGTTTGAAAGAACAAAAACTACATTAGACATAGAGTAGAAACACCAACGTTGTGACTTGTTCATGACTAACTTCATACCCCGAGGCGAAAGCGGAATTGCGAAGTTGGAAACAAGGCGGTGGAAGGGGGGGCTACTTTGCCACAGGTTTCATAGATGTCGCGGATAGCGCCATACGCCAAGAATTCCTGTAGTTAAAGATGACGAAAGAAAAGGGTAGATGGCGCTGTCGGGTTTTAATATGAAGTGATGCTCGTAAAGAATGCGTACGTAAGTAAAAGTTTGCTATTAAATTATTAACTACATACTACTTTCAGATTCATTGTTTACGCAAAAATATATCCGGACCACCTATATCCGATGAAGAAGATCATGTTGTTGTTGTTTGGTGAGTATCGTTTTCAATATTGTTAATAATGGAATACATATCTCTTGGAAGAAAAAAGTATTCATGTAAATACCCTCAGTGCACAAATTGTTATTTAGTTTTGATCCAAGACAAGAACTATAAAAACAAACATTTTTATGAATTTCCTTCAACCAATGCCATTAAACTGAATATTTGGAAAGAACATTGCAACTTTAGCCCTGATGAGTGTTAGGGGTTGAAATAAAAGATGAAGTGCGTAGACTAAAGTTTATTTCCCACACCTCCCTGGATACACTGGATTTACAGGTCACACGCCGAATCGAGCTACCCAACTTAGCTTTACTTGAATTGAATTTGACTTCACTTAATAACTACTGACTAAAATTACTCGGACAATGAGTTTTGTCTATTCCTGATGTCACGTGGTATATAGAATAAAGGTCCAATAGGATATGAATTAGTGACATCGGAAATGACCAATGAGCGCACGGCACGGTGTACGCTGTTCACAAGAAGTGCCTAATGTCACTGAACCTGTGCATCAGCACATTTCATGTGTTGCAAGTGTCCGCGAGACAGGAGTTTGAAACTATAACATGACACTAATAAAATGAACAAAGGAAATGCATTATAAGCATATTTGATGATTGTACCCGAGAATAATATTAAGTATTTACTAAATGCAATCATGAAACAATTCAAAAAGGGGTTGTAAGGGGTACTTTACAACAGCCCTGATAAAGATTGCAAATATTATCATATTTGTGAAGACCATCTTGATATTATACAGTTCAGGCACCCTAAAATTAAAAAGCTAAATTCGAATGCCGTACAATACAAGTTTATTAATGATTTATTGCCACCCGAAGATATTTTGCAATTACCGTCTGCCTCACAATCTGGTTCTTCATATAAAAATGATCACTCTTTAGAAAGTGATCCTAATATCCCTATTAATAAGTCTGGCAAGGTTTCCTACGATATAGGCTATCCAAATATTTCAGATTCTATTTACAATAATGTCACAGAGCATTCAGATGTATCTCATTTAGATCAGACAGTCTGACAGTCTTCATACAGACAGTCTGACAGTCTTCATACAGACAGTCTGATAAGAACAATAAATATTCATTTCTTTTGAAACATAATGCTGGAATTCTGTCAAAAGTAGGCGTATCAAAAAAGGATTTATCACCCCGTGAATTAGATATGTACAAAATCCACCGAAATGTTAACTCAAAAATGTCAAAATTAAAATCTTCTTTACAAGTAGAAAATAATAAGTTGAAAGAATTAAAGAATATGTACGATAGTGGTTTATTTCAATTCATCGAAGAAACTTTAGAATTTTAGTAACGTTACGTAATTTTTTAAGAAAATTACGTAACGTTACAAAGAAACCACATGGTAAGAGATGGACTAGTGAAGACAAAGTGTTTGCAATATCCATTTATAAAAGAAGTCCAAGACTCTACAGATATTTAATGTCTATTTTTGAATTACCGACTCCAAGAACTTTGCAATTAACATTATCAAAAATTTCCTTTTCAACTGGCATTAATAAACCAATCTTGGATATGCTTGAAAATGCCAGAACTGGATAGAAATATTACTTTATTATTTGATGAAATTTCACTTTCGCCAGGACTTCAGTATGAATCACACAAGCAGACAATTTGTGAGTTTCAAGATTTAGGAGCGCTGGGTCGCTCTCATGATTTGGCAAACCATGCTTTAGTTTTTATGATACGTGGTATAAGAAAAAGTTACAAGCAAGTGATTGCATACTATTTTTCTAGTAATTCTGTTAAGGGAGATAATTTGAAAACACTTATTGTTTATTATGCAGTTGCAAAGCATTGGTTTTAACGTAGTTGCAACAGTATGCAATCAAATGAAAGCTAATCAGAAGGCTTTGTCAGATCTGTGTTTGGAAAATTTAGATGCACCAACATCTTTTCATGTTGTAGTTAATGATCAACCAGTTTGTGTCATTTATGATGTGCCTCATTTACTTAAAAATACTCGTAATGCTATGATGACAGGTAATATTCGATTCCAAGACCTGAAAGAAGCTAAATTTAAATATATTAAAGATACTTTTGATATGGATCAGCAAAGAACATACAAAATGTTACCAAAACTTAAAGATCAACGTTTTAATTCAAGTGATAGTTTCATGAAAATGAAAGTTAAGGTTGCAGCATGTGAGTTAAGTCACTCTGTCGCCTCAGCAATAGAAACTTTTGTAAGCTTAAATAAATTACCATCGGAGGCAATATATACTGCTGAGTTTGTATCTAATGTAGACAATCTTTTTGATTCACTTAATGGTTTTCCCATGGTTTTCCCAGCCAACGGTTTTCCCCATGTGCCGCTTAGTCATAATTCGCCCCATTTAAATTTGTGGAATAAAATGTTAACACAGTTAAATGATTGGAGTATTTTTAGCATAAAAGATGGGACAGACAAAACTGGTATGTTTTCCTTTGTTAAAGGTTGGCAGACAACATTAAGATCAATTACTTTTATTTGGAATAAATTAAGTTCAGAGGGGTTACAATACCTTAATTTGAAAGCTTTCAATCAGGACGCATTAGAAAATTTGTTTGGACAAATTAGGCAACATGGTATTACAAATTCCCATCCTACCTGTCATCAATTTGTTGCAGCCTTGAAAAGTATAGTAGTCAATAGCCTTTCTGCACTTGTCTTAAAAGGCAACTGTGAAGATGATAACTGTAATACTCTTACAAATTTTACTAAATTTTTATCAGACTACAATACAGATAATGATTCTAATCCACCCACTATTGATCCTGTCAATAACGAATATAATGATTTAGATTTTTTATCTAATGAAAATCAAGCTTCAGCATATGTTGCCGATTATATTCTTAACACTATTTCTATACCAGATTGCCAAACTTGCAGAAGTAATCTGTTTTCAGAGGATTTAACAGACTTGCACATTTTTACAAATTTCAAAGAATATTCAAATAGTAATAAATTATGTTATGCTAGTGACAAAGTAGTGGAGCTTGTAAATAAAGTTCACTTTTATCTTTATCCATATTTAGATAAACATGGTCATGAAGTAAACATCGAGACACAGTTTAAAAATACTTATTGCAATACTTTGAAAGTACAATTTTGCCCCACCATAACTGTGAAGTAAATATCATAGATAAAATTACTCGATTAGATATATATAAAAGATAAATTGCCTAAAAGATATCATAGTTCTGGACATAATGAAAAAGTAAAGAAATTTAAAAAGAGTAAATTAAGTTAATTTTGTTTACATTTGAAACTTTATTTTATACTACTCCTAGTCGTTTTGAATTAATGCTGCCTGTGATTAATTTTTTGTTTTAGGAAGTGCCTTAGAGACATATGGCTGTGCGAAACCGTATTACATGACATTCCATTGATCTCAGTATAGTATAGCATTGTGATATTTTCTTCAAAACATTATTTTTATGTTCTATTTTATTTATTTATTACAACGTTATTTTATTTATAGCAAAGAATATTATTTATTTTATTTTGTTATAATGTTATACTCTTTGCATGTAATATTATTTTGTATAGAAACAGTTGGCCTATACCCAAGAGTCACTGACTTTAGTTGCTGGGTCAACACTTGGTGATGGGACATTTGGGAAAATGTAATGTTTTGTTTATTACCGAAAGGTTTGTTTATTTTATTGTTATAGTTTATATTATTTTTCTAAG
The DNA here is from genome assembly GCA_963971325.1 of Aphodius granarius. Lineage (NCBI taxonomy): Eukaryota > Metazoa > Arthropoda > Insecta > Coleoptera > Scarabaeidae > Aphodius > Aphodius granarius. The sequence goes on along the minus strand of OZ020222.1, from coordinate 15,004,831 downwards.
TGATAAGCTTGTGGCTACAGTTGGCCCATACCCAGGAGTCACTGACTTTAGTTGCTGGGTCAACACTTGGTGATGGGACATTTGGGAAAACGTTATATTTTGTTTATTACCGAAAGGATTGTTTATTTTATTGTTATATTTTATGTTATTTATATAAGTGATAAGCTTGTGTTTTATTTTGATCCCTGGCCATCTATGGACAGAACACGTAATGCTTCGCTGTCGAGTAAGCTAACCTTGGCTACATCCATAAGCTGGCTGCTCGTTAAGGGTATATAATACCAAATGGGCATGGAGGCTGGCACAAAGGGTCCACTGCTATGCCTGGCATAGAGCCTCCCAACCCTACATACATACACATGTTTTATTTTATTATATTAATATAATTATGCCTACAGTTGGCCTATACCAGGAGTTACTGACTTATGCTACATTTTCATTAATACTAAAGTGATTTTGTTTGTCCATATTTTAAATAGTGATGTTATACTAGTTTTATAATAAGTCAATTTAAATGGTAATATTTTGTTGTTTATTTTATGTTTAATTTATATACTGTATATATGTATTTAATATATGTTTATATTCTATATATATAATATAAATGATACCACAATATATCTTGTTTTATTTAAAAAGTAAAATAGTTTAAGTTTTAAACAGTAATAATATATGGTACACTATATCGAACCATTCAAATTTCCCGCATTTTTGTACCGAGCGCCCTCTGATGGCTCAGTGGCCAATCATTATTCCCCTCATCCCGCAGGCAATCATTATTCCCCTCACCGTGATCCGTGTTGCTCTCTTTTACTATGGAGTTCTCACTTCTTAATGTGTATTTTCTTTGCTTTCTATTTACCCAGTCTACCACTCTGGGTATCAGGCGATGGGTCCACCGGCCGACATCCGCGCTATCCCACTCCGATTGCCATTTCTCGAGTGTTAGGTTTCGGTGGTCTCTTCTGGACACTCGCTCTTCCGGTCTTTGGTTGTACTTTAGGGCTCTTTCCTCCGCCTTCAGGTGTATCGGCGTCAGTGTAGCGACAACCTGAATAGTCGCTGTGGAAACCGTTCGGTAGGCTGATGACATCCCGATTGTCGCCCTCCGTTGTACTTTGGAAAGCCTGTCCCTTCTATTGGCGAATGCCATATCTTCTACCCATACGGGGGCGGCGTAGAGTATTACCGCTTCTGCCACCGACGCGAGTATTCTCCTCTTACTCGCTCGTAGTCCTTTTACTTTTGACATAAGCCTCAACACTGCGGCGGTTGTTCGTTCTGCTCTTGCGGCCGTTTCATCTATATGCTTTTTGTAACGGCGGCTCTTTTCAATATGAACCCCCAGGTACTTTAGGCTCCGGGAAGGCTCAATCAGGACTCCGGCCACTGTGAGCACTACCGGTTGTAACCTTCGTCTTCCGGTGAGCATCACCGCTTCTGTTTTTTCGGCGGCTAGTTGGAGATGGTGCTCTTCCATCCATTCTACGATGCAAGCGATCGCCGTATTGGCTCGGTCTTGGACCTCGGCATACGTCTTGCCAGTGACAATCAAACCCAGGTCATCGGCGTACGCCACCTTCTCGACTCCCGGGGTCTTGAGTCACAGCACCCCATCGTAGAGGAGGTTCCACAGTGTCGGTCCGAGAACCGACCCCTGTAGAACGCCACTAGTGACGGGCACCCTCTCCGTCGACCCATCTTTTCCGGTGAGCAACAGCCCCCTATTTTCCAGGTAACTCTGAAGTAGTCTCACGAGGTACGGGCTAATTTTCCTTCTTTTTGCTCGTCTAGAAGCTTTTCCCACATCACTGTGTTAAATGCGTTTTTGACATCTAATGTGACCAGCATGCAGTAGCGCTTGTTGCGCTGCGTACCCTGGTTTGCCTATTTTGCACCTTCTGTGACGACCTTTACTGCGTCCACTGTTGAACGCCCTTCTCTGAAGCCGAACTGATTTTCGGCAAGTGGAGCTTTTCTCTCCAGCTCGCGCTTCAGTCTGTCCACCAGCAACTGTTCCAGGAGTTTTCCGGCACTGTCAAGAAGGCATATGGGTCTGTACTTGGCTGGTGTGGTATTTCCCTTTGCAAGCAGTACCAGCTTCCCTGTCTTCCACTCATCAGGATATATTCCTTCGACCAAAATCCTGTTCATGACATCGGTGACGTATTCTCCTGCATGCGCCACCATAGTGTTGACAGCATCCGGCGGTATTCCGTCGGGACCAGGAGCCTTGCCGCTTTTTATTTTGGCGGCTGCCTGTTTTATGTCTTCGACGGTGAAGGGTTCCGTGTTCTCCTCCTCGGTCTCATTTGACCATCTTCTGCCCTGTCGTATCTGGTGGGGAGGCTCAGGTTTGGTGGAGAGGCTCTGGCTTAAGGCGTTTCGTTACTATCTTGTAACCTTCTCCCCACACGTTCTGCTCTACCTCTTCGAGGACGTTGGTCCAATGGTTCTCCTTGGACTGAAGGATGGCGACCTTGAGTAACTTTCTGGCGTTCTTGTACTCATCTAGAAGCTGGTTGCGTCCCATTTCGTCCCGTCTTTCTCTTTGCGCCTTCCTTCTGGCTTGGTTGCATGCCTTACGGAGGTCCGCTATTTCCTCGGTCCACCAGTAGACTGATCTTCTCCCTGGCTTTTTTCTTTTTGACATTGACGCATCGCATGCTTTCTCGTGCGCCGCCATGAATGCTTCGGTATTCGTTTTCTCAGCATTATATCCTGGGCTGGGAGATATCTCGTCCGGGACGTCGGTGCTTTCGGCACGCAGCTGGTACGAGATGTACATGTGGTCGCTCATGGTTTCTTCCTCCACTACGCACCAACCCCCCATCTCGCGGGCGACGTTATCTGAAGCGAAGGTTACGTCGATGACCGAGCCTCCTCCAGATCTTCTTCGGACGGTGGTGGTCGTTCCCTCGTTCAGGGACACCATGCCATTTCTTGCTGCCCATTCGCATAGAGCTTCTCCCTTTGCGTCCATGTGGGTTGATCCCCATTGACGAGACTTTGCATTGAAGTCACCTGCCACCACGCATCTGTTGGCTCCTGTCCTCAAACTGCCCTCCAGCTCCTCTAGAAACTCCTCGAACTCTGTCCTTGTCATGGCTGGAGATGCATAGCAGCTGTAGAACGTAGCCACCCGGACATCCACCCATACGAAGCCTCTGCCGGCACCGTGATTTCGGACAGATACGCAGTCCCCTCTTATGCCGATTGAGGCGCCTTTTATATCGTCCGTCCTCCACCCGAGTTTCTCTGTGATAGCGTTGTTTTGCTCGGAGACCAGCATTATATCGACATCTTTCTTTACCGCCGTCGCTAATAGCAGGTCCTGTGCGGCTTTTCCTCTGCCTAGGTTCACTTGAAGGATCTTGACCATGGTGGTGGTGGTGCCATGTATCTCCTGTCACTTTCTCTGACTGACGCATCATCGCATCATCCTAGTGGACCCAAGGTATAGTCACACTTTTCGATGTCTTCTGTTGCTTTTTCATCGGAGATGTCATAGCTGGCGAGAAATCGGAGGTATAGCAGCCTGAGATCTTCACCAAGGGGCATGCGTTCAGACATTATTTTTGCTTCGGAGGAGACCTTACTGTCTCCCCCTACAATCTCCCCTTGCTCCGTCCTCATAAACTATCCGAGGTAGTTTATGACCGTGTCAAACAGTGTCCTGTCTCGCAATCGCTGCTGGGCGTAACGAATACTCTTCAGGGTCATTCTTACTATTGGTAGCACCTCAGAGTACCACCCGCGTGGCGTTTCCTCTACTTGTTCCTGGATTTGGCCTGGATTCCCTGTTGCTATGTTTGTGGCGATTTCTGCAGTTTCGCACGGCGGGACAGAAGTGAGAACTTCTACCACTTCGGATGTGTGTGTGTGTGTGATGGTCGCTCTCGTCTGAGACGTCAGGATTTCTCCAGCAACGAAAGCGATCATCCCCCCTTTATCCTTGAGGTGCTTTTCCATCCTTGCACGGTCTCTTTTGATTTTTGACGGCGGTTTTCTCTTATTGGTCGGGGACTGTTGCTGAGGTCTCAGTTGGTCTCTCAGCTCCCTTCTGTTCGTTGTTTTGTAGTAGGGTTCAGGCATTGTGCGATTATACCTTTCCCTTCTTCGCATCTTCTATGGCTTTTGCGTACGTAGGGCAGTGTAAGGTTTCCGCCCTATGTCCGTCCGTCTTGCAGATAGGGCATCCTGGGGCCTTATCGCAGGCTGTTGCTATGTGATCCGCCATGCCGCAGTTTCTGGAGAGTTCTGTCCGGTCCGTGCCCTTACAAGCGGCCGCGAAGTGGCCAGTCTCCCAGCATCTGTAGCACGTTGCCACCTGCTGTCGTTCTCCAACGCGCCCTACGGCCCATCCGACTCTGATAGTTTTCTTTCGGAGGAGTACCACCGCTGCGCCTTCCGAAACCCGCAGGATTGCAGTCTTTGTTTCGCCGTAGGCTTTGTTTAATGCCCTTATGTTTATGTCGGCGCTGAAGCCATCTCCCAGGACTTTATGTACTGCATCTACAATTTCCTGTTCTGTGCATGTCGACTCAAGGTCTCTGATAGTGAGCGTTCGCTCTTTCCCTGCTACTCTGGTCGGTAGCCCCGTCAAGCCCGTTGGCATTCGTATCTGCTCTCGCAGATTTGCGGCACTCTCCCGGTCCTTGACCTTGATCATTAGATCGCCGGATTTGGTTTTCCAGTCTCCGCATAGGACCCGCTGCCGGTCTTGATGATGACGGCTCCGTCTCTTCTTTTCGGCAGATCTGGGAATTGTCTCGGCTGCCTATCCTTTGGTGGGTTGGTCCTTGACTTTTGTAATGTTGTACCTCCCTTTGCGGTCTTTGCTGCGTCAGCTTATCCACGCTTATCCGTGTCCTTTTTTTTTCGTGCATAAATTACGGGCCTTTTATCAAACACCTTCCAGATGCCCGCCCTCTGATCGGGGGCTCGGCATGATCGCCCTCCGGGTCGTTTATAGCTATCTTTGAGTCAGGTCCCATGGTGCATCCCAGTTGCTCTAGTATGGTATCCATGGATGGGGATGTCTCACTTCTTTGGACAACGAAGATGCGTCGCCGCTTCTCTACTGTCTTGTCGCCTACCTTGTTAGTGGTTGTCTTTACCATCTCAATAATTCCAGTCTTTTGACACGAGAAGCCGTCAAGCTCTGGCACCTGCCGTAGAACGCTGGGAAACAAGGCAAAGCCAACTGGGACGCCGAAGCATTGCTCCCATGCGTCCATCCAGTTTGGAACCTGGACTGAGCGATCTACGCTTCCACGCAGAACCCAGGAAACGGACAGGAAGGAGGTAAAAGCTGGGGCATTCGAAAGTAAGCCCCGTGTCCAGAGGTCGCCAAACCCCGCCAGAAAGAAGAACGCAAAAATCTCCAACCAGCAGGGAATAGAAGAACAGAAAAGAACCCTACTGCCGTCCCCAACACAGAGTGGTAGTGCAAACATGGCAATACCGCTGATGTCCAGAAAGGATAGCCCCAGGTGGGAAGAATTGAAGGCAAAAGTGGAAGCAGTCCTTGGCACTCCAATACGGACAACCAGAGGCTACGAAAACGTCTGAGGAAAAGACAACCAAGAAACGGAAGCGTGCAAAGTCCCTTCCTCTGGACTTAGAAGAAGCCTCCAGCACGGAAGAAGAAGAAGTAGTCTCGAATAGCGTGACAATGGAAGAAGATGAGGAAGCCAAATTGGACGAGGTTCTCAAGAAAACCTACTCCAAGATCGAAGGCCTCCAGGAGCAGATGAAAAAGGCAAGTGGCAAGACGGAGATACAAAGAATATCGAATACATTGGCGAGTATGATGAGTGATGTCATGAAAACTATGGCACTTCATGTACAGAAAGCCGCAGGTGTACGAAGCGAACATCTACCCAGAGCTACACGGAATCCACTCACCGCACCTGAGGGACACGACGTTGTCATAGTACTGGGTGGAGGAGATCAAGAGACCGGTCTCAGAAATAGCGTTCTACGGCAGGTGCCAGAGCTTGACGGCTTCTCGTGTCAAGAGAATGGAATTATTGAGGTGGTAAAGACAACCACTAACAGGTAGGCGACAAGACAGTAGAGAAGCGGCGACGCATCTTCGTTGTCCAAAGAAGTGATACATCCCCATCCATGGATACCATACTAGAGCAACTGGGATACACCATAGGACCTGACTCGAAGATAGCTATAAACGACCCGGAGGACGATCATGCCGAAGCTCGGAAGGCGATCATGCCGAAGCTCGGAGGGCGGGCATCTGTCGTAGGTGGCTGTGATTTCAAATCTGAGCTTAATTATTAATTCTAACCAACATTCCCAAATAAAATTTTTCGATAATAATAATAATATTCCAGGTACTTTACTCTTATGCGCGCTTCACTTTTCAACACCCGGTACACGGTGCGATATTTTTAAGATCTTACGATATGGTATTCTTGATTTTAGACCTACCGCCAACTTTCATAAAGAATAAGATTTTCTGAGAAATGGATAATAAAAGTTTTTCCCATATGGTGCGGACTTTCCTGGACACACAGTATGTTTTTATGCTTGGTATAAGCTACGATATAAAGTAATGGGTAATAAAATGGATTCAAGAATGAAATTATTGCTATTCAAATGATTTCAATAATCGAATGAATGGGTTCTTGAGATATTTTGATGATTCTCAGAATCAATGGAAAGAATCGATTTTCTAAATCGATTCTAAATAATCGATTCTATCAATGAAATAATCGAGAACATTTACAAAATCTCTTGAAACTCCATTCATTCAATTCTTTGTCATTCGAGTATCTCTTTAGAATCGGTACGAGATATCTCAAAGGGCTCGACACATAAACAGAGTTGGGTGTAGTATTTGTTATTTATTTATTTCTATTGAATATGCAAAACTGGATTTTTTTAACACCCGGTTATAACGAACCAATTTTCTTTAAAATTTTAAAAACTTTAAAAAAATTGTTTTGCCTATAATGAACTTCGGTTATAACGAACCAATTTTGCCGGTCACTTGAAGTTCGATATAACCGAAGTTGACTGTAATTCATTCGAGTGTTTAGAATCGATTAAAAAAATTTGAATGTGTCATCAAAAAATCCATTTTTTTAAGAAATGAGATATCTCGATTATTTTAATAATCGATTATAATAGATACTATCATTCAAAAGTGCCCATCGCTAGTATAAAGGCAGACCTAAAATGTATTGATAGTTTTTAATTTTGTGTTTTCAATACTTATAATAGCAGTGTTATGTTATTGTTTTGTTATGTTATTGAGATTGTCTTGTGTATATAGGTAGTTAATAAAAACGTCTGTGTTACGTAATAAATATAACTGATAAATGTTATTACAGGTATGTATTTTAATAAACAAATAAAAGATTGAGCAAAGTTTCTTTTATTATACCTTTCCATTTCACTTCTACGAATAAGTTCAAATTATATAATAATTTATAACTGAAAAATTTGAAAATAGATGTTGCAACCTGGACATGATTCAGTACTTAATTATATAAAATGACAAATACAAATATAACTATATCTGCTTCATTCTTTAGTATGTATACTTGCGTGGTTATGTATGTATCTACTTTGAGTATTTGCGCATATGGGACGTATTTCTTAGGCGAATTTGGCCGGACGAAGGTTGGGGCCCCGCTGCCAGAACGGATGATTCACGATATACCCTAATTTTACCTGATTGAACCACAGAAATTATATTCCTATAATGCCAGTACCATATAAATGCGGCTCCACACGCAACGGAAAATCCGAAGGTCTGCCTTGATGCGCTAGGCCTTAACCTGACATTTGATTAATAACAGTTGTTTGTCTTTTTCTAAGTTACAGTTAAATAAAGTTTGATCTCTATGATTTTTTCCTGTTCTGCACAGTAAGAAAAACTAGACAACAGTATATGTGACCCGCTCTATACGAGTCTTAGATAAAATATCTTCACCCAAAAGCTTTGGGGTTGCTTCTAAGTTGGGCTATCGAGACCAGCGCGGAAAGTGGTCTACCAAGCGTACTTCTCGTTCCTGCAGGACGTATTAGGGCAGGTTGCTTGCTCGTAGAGGAATCTCTCCGTGTATCAATTTCTGGACACTGTTTTTTAACAGCAATCAGATGCAGAAATCAACTAAATTTTACCCCTTTCACCTGACACCAATCTTGTTGGGGAGCGAAGAAATTAACACCAAGAGTAAGTTTAGTATCCGGTTTATTGGTTCCCTTTCTGTTACAGCTTCGTCTTAATGGTTACAATGTCTAACTCTAACTATTTTCTAATGTATGAAACCGACCTTCAGTCGCTTTGTCCATCGAAAATGGCATGATTGCATTTGACCAATGAAATGAATTAATTGATTGGCGTGATTGTCACATCCAATAAAAATCAATAATATGTATTTGTTGGATGGCGTGATTGTCACATCCAATACAAATTAATAAAATGTGGGGCAACTGAGAATCAGCATTCTTGCGAGTGCACGAGATTTACGTAATGTCATACGATGCACTTTTGTACCGGTCATTTACCTATACCTATAAACTAGATCTACCAGAGGGAGTAAAGGTGACTTTACTACAATAGGTATGTTCTTTAAAAGTGCCCCTGAAATCTGTTAAGTTTAACATTGACAGCATTAATGCTCAAGTAGATCCAGAACTGACATTAGACAATAAACAAAAGTTGTTGAATCTTCTAAACGAGTTTTCGGACTGCTTTGCCGAAAACACCAAAGAGTTGGGAAAAGTAAAGGGAGCAGAAATGCCAATAAACTTAACAGATGACAAACATGTGACGTATAAACCCTATAGATTGTCGTTTTCTGAACGAGAGAAAGTTCGAGATGTAGTGCAAGACCTATTGTGTAATGATATTATACGCGACTCGGATTCGCCATATGCGAGTCCTATCTTGTTGGTTAGTAAAAAAAAATGGTGACGTAAGAATGTGTATAGACTATAGAGCACTTAATGCCAAAACAGTAAAAGATAAGTATCCTTTGTCACGAACAGACGATCATCTTGATAAGCTAAAGGGTTATAAGTATTATACGGGATTGGATTTAACATCAGGTTATCACCAAGTTCAGTAAAGTTCAGTAAAGCAGAAAATTCAATTTCCAAAACCGCTTTTGTTACACCTAATGGTCATTACGAGTATCTGAGAATGCCTTTTGGTTTAGCTTGTGCTCCTGCAAAATTTCAAAGGATGATGTTAGGTCCTTTGCGATACAAGGAAGCCATGGCGTATATGGATGATATTCTAATTCCGTCAAGATAGGTTGAATGTGGGTCGGATTCATTGAGAAAAGTTCTCATTAAGTTCAGAAATGTCAATATCACTCTTCGATTAACAAAGTGTTATTTTTTACGCACAAATATTGAATATTTGGGGCATAAAATAAGTGCAGAAGGTATGCGACCCGATAAGTCAAAAACTAATGCTGTAAGTAACTTTCCTGCACCGCGAATCGTCCATGAGGTACGGCAATTCTTAGGTCTAACCAGTTATTTCAGAAAGTTTATTTTGGCTATTTTAGCAAAACCACTGCAGTGTTCAACAACAAGCATTTGAAACCCTTAAGATCCAACTTACTAGAAAGCCTGTTTTAGCAGTTTACGGTCCTCAAGCTACTACTGAATTGCACACGGATGCCTCAAAGTGGGGTATCGGCAGTATATTGATACAGGAGCAACAGAACAAAGCAATGAAGCCTGTAATGTACTACAACCGACAAACCACTAAGGAGGAGCAGCGACACCACTCGTACGAATAGAAACTTTAGCAGTAGTAAGTAGTATAAAACATTTTCGCATCTACCTTTTAGGGATACCATTTAAAGTGGTGACGGACTGCAATACATTGCGAACGACGCTATCCAAGCGAGATCTTATTCCAAGAGTCGGGAGATGCTGGCTGACTACTCTTGAGTTTGATTACACAATTGAGTAGAGACCTGGCACAAAAATGGCATATGTTGATGCACTTAGTCGAAACCCTGACAGGAACAATAGCCAAGAAATTGATTGCTTGACTGTGGGTGTAAACGAAAACTGATGAATATTGGCTGCCCGACGATCTGATGACAGATCGAAGTAAGATCGTTTTGGATAAGAAGCCTGCGGACATGGAAGAAAAATCTATTCATAAAGAATATGTACTCAGGGATGATCTTTTGTACAGAAAAACAACAAACGGACTAAAATGGTTAGTTCCACATGGTGCTAGAAATCAGATTTGCACTTATCATCATGATGGGAAAGGTAATCTAGCCTTAGATAAAGTCTCCATTTAATATCCGAAAAGTATTGGTTTCCCGGCATCCGCAGTTATGTTAAGAAATACATAGCAAAATGTCTTGCTTGCTTGTACAACAAAGTACCATCAGGAAAACGACCAGGCTTTTTGAACTCCATAGAAAAAGATTGTATGCCCATGGATACGGTTCATTTATTTTTTAGGTCCTTTTGTACAAAGTAAGAAAAAGAATTCTTACTTGATAGACGCCATTGACAGTTTTACGAAATTCTGTTTTGCAAAAGCTGTTCTGAGTACCAAAGTGGGACCTGTATTGGGCTTTCTAGAAGGTATAATTGATATGTTTGGAGTTCCACGTAGGATTGTAATGGATAGGGGCGCAATCTTCACCAGCAAAAAGTTGGCTGAGTTTTGTAAGAGTATGGGCATTAAAATGGTGCTTACAGCAACGGCTACCCGGCGAGCAAACGGCCAAGTCGAACGTTACAATCGTACAATCTCGTCTTGTCTTAGTGCAACAATGAACGAAGAAGACAGGTGGGACGTATGCTTAACCACTGTACGATTTGGGATATATCGCAAAAACTCCATACGAATTATTTTTTGGGTATCAACCACGAGGTGTATCCGATTCGTTATAAACGTTGTATCACACGGAACTCACTATAAATCACTTACAGAAACGCGAGAAAAAGTCTCGAAGCGTATTTCTGAAAATCAAGTTACCATGAAAGACCGGGGAGAAGCTAGCCATAAAAGATATCCATAACTTTTTTTGTTCGAATTTCTTAATGAAACATATATCAATCGATAGAGCTATTCAAGTAGTATACCCCAGAGTTTTGCCCACAAAAAATATCGGACGGTTTAGCAAAAAAATTGATTTAATTACCAGCGCGTCATCTATTTGAGGACACCATGAGCAAATCAGCTCATGGTGTCCTCAAATAGAATTGCAAATAACGCCATCCGCCGATACCGTAGAGCATCGGGGATAACAAATTCGGAATCTACATGAAATTCTGCATCTAGTAATAGTATCTATACGACACTACCCCTATGGTTACAACCCCTCTTCTATAAGTAAAGCTGTAAATTGGTGTCGGCTTATCAAGTGGTTTATATAAATGTTTATAACTATTGCAAAAGTTGATGCATAACATTGATTAGTACGTAATTGTAATTGTAGGTAATTAATAGGGGTAACTACCCTGAAAAGGTCGGAGTTTTCCCCACTCAATAACACCCCTAAAATGACAATAATGTTGACCTACCCCATAACAAGGAATACGACGGCAGACAGATAAAATGTTTAATAACTTTTGTAAATATTCTTGTATAACTTTGCTTTATACGTCAAATTGTAGGTAATTCCTAGGGGTAACTACCCTGAAAGGGTAGGAGTTTTGCCCACTCAATAACACCTCTAAAATGACAATAATGTTGACCTACCCCATAACAAGGAATACGACGGCAGACAGATAAAATGTTTAATAACTGTTGTAAATATTCTTACATAACGTTGCTTTATACGTTGAATTGTAGGTAATTAATAGGGTACCCTGCGGTACCCGAGGTAGCCTGGAAACCTCGGAGTTATGCTCACTCGATAACACACTTTAAATGATCATAATGTGGACCTATCCAATAGAAGGAATGCACGGGCAGAGAAATAAAATAATTAATAACTTTTGTAAATATGCTTGCATAACTTCTATTCGTACGCCAAATTGTAGGTAATTAATAGAAGTAACTACCCTCGAAAGCTCGAAGTTATGCTCACTCGATAGCAGACCTTGAATGATCATGATGTGGATCTACTGCATAACAAAGAAGCCACCGCCACACTGATAAAAACATTAATAACTTCTGTAAATGTGCTTGCATAACTTTGAGTCATACGTCAAATTGTAGGTAATTAATAGAGCTAGCCAATGATCAGAAAAATTTTTTTTGGGTTCAATAATAATTTTTTCCATTAAAATTAAATTTTTATTTGATAAACTAAACGTGCTATTTAAAAAAAAATGTTATGTAAGGTACCAATTATTTTACATCATCATTTAAGCAATAACGAGTTCTACTGAAAAACAGCAAAAAAATGGGGTTGCCATTTAAAAAATATTGATGACGTCATCGCTCCGAAGTAGGTGACGTCATAGATGATTTTTTTACGCCATAAGGTGGCTATTTAAAAGTTAAAATCGACGTGTCCGAGCGTTTTTCTTGAAAACACTAAATGACGATATTATGAATTTGTCACACTTACAGATAATACAGGGGTCATCCACGACCACCTTAAAAATATAGAAAGATCAAAATGAAGAATTTCGATTCTATCGTAAGTTTAATTTTATTCTGAAGCCATCATATTGAATAATTGAAACTCTATGGAACTAGCATCAGATAGCTATGTCTAGTGGGTGCTCCTTTTTAGGGAAGTCTGTGGGCATTCTTTGTAATTTGATAACTGTTAAAAGAAATTACTGCAATCAGGTTTTATAATTTAACTGTCCAGATAAAAGCGAGTTCTATTCCGTTCTGTTCTCTTTCACTAGAACTAACGTTACAAAAACAAACATCGTAAAAATGTATATTTCGCACAAATAAATACATTTAAGTAAATCAAACAATATTAGCATCTGTATTTGCTTGGATCCAATCCAAGAACTGGGTGATACGCGTGTAGACGGTTGGCCATCCTGACTCACATCCAGTAGCCAAGTTATAAGACACAAGACCAATCTGTAACAAATCCACATATAAAAAAAATCTGGTCCAAAATCAAAGCTGAAAATAAAAGATATCTTTATGAGATAAGAGCTGTGCTTGATATTTAAAAGTAAAATATTTTTTAATGACAAAGAAAAGAATGTTTATGAAGTGTAATTCATTATTCAACCGAAAAGTTGCAGTGAAAAAATGTTTGGACAACATACAACTTTCAAGGATTTTGTCATGAGGAATACACCATAACGTTTCGTTATCTTACCAATTTATTATCTGTGACCAGTGGGCCACCAGAATCACCAGTGCAAGCCCCTCTGACACCAGCTCCAGAAGTACAGACGTGACCAGGCCTAATGATACCCTGATAACTTAAATTGCAGAAGAAATTGGTCAAGATGTCGACTTCCACACTTCTCAATTCCTCAGAAGCGGCTCCTGAAGCATCAGATTCCAAGCCCCATCCACTAACCCTACCAATGAAACCGGCGAAAGACATGTCTGTATCGGCATATTGTGGAAGTGGAACTACTTGTACATACTCTACAAAGAAAACCCTTGTTTATTACCCAGGATCATTTAAAAAATAAATAAACCAATGAAAAAGCATGGTTGGTTTTGCATGCAACACAAAACTTTCTGGACAAAAAATCCAATAATCACCAAATAGTATTCACGCGCGATTTCTGCCACTCCTATGTACATATTGTACATACAATAGTCTCTATGTAATTGCTTATATGCTCTACTCTACGCTCTGTTGTACGCTCTACTCTCTATTTCAGCGTTCGTCAACCGGGATGCCGCGGCACCCTAGGGTGCCGCAAGACATCTCTAAGGGTGCCGCGGGAAAAACTTAAAAATGTGAAAAATAGGCATCTGTGTTGTTTAGGCTAAAATGCTGCAGCGGTAAAAAGGTTAAGGTGCTCTATCTACGTACACAGCCCCTTAGAATAAATATAGAATAGCTTAAACTGTACAAACAAATTGCTTAGGATGAGCTGTTAAGGAGTATTGCCGCAATTAATATATTTATAAAGTATTGGTTTTAATTCTAAATACTTACCATTGATAACAGCATCATTTTGAAGATGAACAACGGCAATGTCGTTGATTAGTAGATCCGGGTTATATCCATCGTGGATTTTGTAATTTGTAGTAAAGAAGCGCTGCTGAGTACCTTCGTTTAGATTCCAAAAATGTGCTCAAAGCCTTACCTGGACTTGACTGGCGCTATAGAGATTTAAATTTAAGCTTAAAAAGATTAATTTTGTTTTGTTTAATGACATACCCCACCAAACAATGACCAGCGGTTAAGACGTCTCTAGCAGATACTAAAACACCACCACAGAGGTAAGTTCCAGTTGATGCAGTGACAATTAAGGCAGCCTAAAATTAATCACTAATTTAATGGCCCTATATTATTCTGTAACTAATGTTATTATGGTCTATTACTATACAAAATATAATCATGACATTGTAATTAACATAATGAATTTGGTATTATCTATGGTAATTCTGTTATTAGCAGATGTATGTATGTAAGGGAAAATTACATTATTATAAAACTGCTTATATCTAACAATAACATTAGAAACACCCCGCACTGCGATATAGTGTTTTTTAGGGAGTGATTCTGTTGATGCATCTAATAGCACTCGATAATATTTTAAACAGATGACAAACATGACATACATTTTAGACGCCATACCACTTTCTTTAGATCCAGAAAACTTATCAAATGGGCAATTTCAAGAACAAACATCTGTATTACTTGTGATGAACCCGTGTTACCCTATAATTATGCTTGGTTGGTACATACGTTTCGTCATAAAAGTGCAAGTCATTTAAAAACAAAAAATTAAGTGCCACATTCTGGAGGATTCCTCATATTATAGATAAGACTCTACATATAATATTGTAGATAAGATTTGAAATTTTTCCGTACTACATTCTATTACTGAACTCAAATCTAGGATCTCGGATATATTTATGTGTTATCAGATTTTAACGTGGAGTCTTGGACTGAGGGTGACACCAAAAATTATCAAGAGAACAAGTTTTTAAAATATGGACACTTCAAACCGAAATTGTAAGTAGTGGTGTTATTAGGAATGCCATCAGTAGATATTATGGGCATTTCTTAGTTTTTAATTCTAGTACTAACTAAGCAGTAGTATAAGGGTGCTAATCGCAGCTTGTTTCTTGAGAGGGGGTGAATTTTCTGTAAACAGGGGGATCAGTACGGACTGACCGATATTTGAATGTGAGTACCGTATTGCCTGTGCTCGCGGCAGTGAGTACGTCGGTGGAACAAAGCAATCGGTCAGCGTTCAGGTATCAGAACATGAACGTTGCACCAGGTTGCGGCAATACAAGGTTGCAATCATACAATCCTGTTCGATCAAACCAAAATCCTAGGCCGAGAATGACAATATTATCCGCGAATAATTTGTGAAACCATAGAAATACTGAAATACTCCTGCATCTCAATAGAGACCACGGCTGCCCAATACGTGGAAAACACTCAACACACCACAAACCAACACAGTCGCCATCTGTTACCCAGATGCCTGCTACAAATACCCTTTCACTTCCTTGCAGTCGACACTCTTTATCTATCTTAGTGTGAAGAAGTCCTGAAGATGCCTCTAACAACAGAGTGCGAAATGTCGGTAATT
Source organism: Aphodius granarius (assembly GCA_963971325.1). Taxonomy (NCBI): domain Eukaryota; kingdom Metazoa; phylum Arthropoda; class Insecta; order Coleoptera; family Scarabaeidae; genus Aphodius; species Aphodius granarius. Next base: position 14,989,153 of record OZ020222.1, on the reverse strand, counting down.
ACAACGTCACAACGCGGTCTCTTCCAGGAAATCAAAACCATGGCAAAAATGTTTTCTCTTTGTATAAAGTTGTTATTTATTTCTGTAAGTTATTAATGTAAATTTCTGTAATTTTGAATAACTGGTGGTATCTTTATTAACTTTAATTGATATATATTATTGTCATCTTGAGTTAACTCAACCTAAGATGTAATTTTAGTGTTTCAAGAAATTCGAGAAATTTTGCCGTTAGTTATGCATTTTTAAGTTTGATGTTTAAGAAAATAATAAAATACTTCAATACACAAGTGATCGGGTCTTTTAAGTTCATACACTTTGACAGAAATATGAATTAAACATTACATATTTTTACTTTATCATACGTAGTATGACAGGACTCGAGGTTTACTCTTATCATTTTTCAATGATTTTGCAAATTAGCCGCCATTTCTGTAATTTCGTCAAAATTGTTAAATAATAAACTATCCATTTTTTGGAAAAAAAAAATTAAATCATAGTAAGCGGATGCCCCTTGAACTTCCAAATTGCCCCCCTGAACACGGCTGTATCGTATGATAAAGTCATGTGCCTGGCCACATCAGATTTTCGTTGATTCATTTTTAACGAATAGCATTGTTGGTTTTAAATGTTTCTTTCTTTGGTGCACACTAGAAAAACGTCACGATTCTTACCTGGTATGGGAGGCTGTTTGGTTCCACAATATCACCACCAACAATTCTTTCCTCGGTAACAACATTCTTCTGGTGCAATGGGCCATTTACAGACAACTTTCTAGTTTTAACAGTCGACCAGTCAATATCATCAACAAATTCAGCCTGAAAAATATGCGATGTTATTGCATATTTAATAATTTATAAGAATATTTTGAATTGCTTACCTGTGCTAAAGCAGCCAGAGCAAAAATCGCTAAAACGAATTTCATGGTGACAAATGTTTGTCGCAAATTAGAATTCAGGTCTTATATAACATACAGATGCCCTGTATGTTGCCAAATTTAAACCTCTTGAAGTATCTGATTAAGATGAGATTAAAATCACCATCAACTCGAGATGCTTGGTTATTGTTTATTATGTAATATTATTATTTTGGTGTGATAAAGATATGTAAATTTCGAGTACTCCATAATTGAGATAGATAAAATTATATCTATGCAGCGGTTAGGTGTAAATGAAAAACAATTTTCTCATTTATGAGATAGGTGATTATTGTGTGTTTACAATTTGTAAGAATAATACTTATTGAATATTCATATTAAAAATACATATTTAGTTAATTAATGTTGAATGATAGGCACACAGTTCTTGGTTTTCCCAATATGATGTTAAAGTACAACATCTGTGTTCGACTGTATCCATTTTCCATGTGCTGCTACTCTGGTAAATACTGTTGGAAATCCAAGATCGCACCATCGCGCACCGAAGGACACAATCCCAACCTAAAACATTATTTATATATAATAAACAGTTCTTTACTTAAGAAATAGATGGATAAATAACTAGTTCGTCCGAGCGTTTAATTGCTTTTTGTGACTTATTGATGATCTTATTTTATATGTAAAAACAAAAAATGGTGTGTAAAAATAATCTTCATTTTTTACTAATATGTAGTTATAATTATGATTTTTTGCGTAAAAAAATATCAGTCAGAATCTCGAATTATGGTCATTGTATGTCTATATGTTCAAATTTATAAATCATCCGAAAATGCATACCAAGCTCGCACCTAATTATCAAAGTTGTAAGGATGCATGAAAGGCAGAATACAGGACAGTAGTTTCTTTAAATTTTTATCAAGTTAATGTCAAGTTATTCATATAATACCTGCTTATTATTTAATACCAGTGGGCCTCCAGAGTCACCGTTGCAACCGGAAGTATGAAAATATCCAAAAGTGCATACATTTCCTGTCATACTTGTCGAAGGGAATGTCAACAAGCATAAAATATTCGGTATAATTGTAAGGTATCCGACTTTCAATTCCGGAGATAGATTACCATTTGATGATACTTTTCCCCAACCACTAATGGTGGCGATACCAAACCAGTTAGATAATAATTTGCTCCGCTCGGTTTGCAATTGGGCAATTTGAACATTCTCTACAATAACAACATTCATATAGAAACATAAATTTAAATATTGTAACAACTCGCCATTTATAGTAGCATTTATAGGTAATTCTACAATTCCTATGTCATTCGCAAGATTTATGTTATTGTATTCTTCATGGATCTTGAAAATCGTTGACAAGTATCGTTGTTGGGTAGGCTCTATTTCTTGAACATTATGAGCTCCTAAAATAATTTCTACCTCTGTTGCCCTAAATACAGTAAGAATCCCATATAAATAACAAGTAAAAAACTCCGTGCTAAGTAAACTCGCAATTAATTTTAAAAGACTTACCCTTCTAAGCAATGTGCAGCTGTTAAGACATACATAAGAGATATTAAAGACGCCCCACAGAAAAATTGTCCTTGTGGAGTTGCCACAATCAACGCCGCCTAAAACTATGTCGTTACAGAACGTAAAATGCTTGAAAGTATTTGTGTGAAAACCTGATATGGTACAGAGTGCGGTTTTGCAATCTCTCCCCCATAGATTCTTTGGTTATTCTCTTGTGAAGCGTTCGACGTTTTATTTAAATTACTGATGTCTGTAAATCTTACTAAGATGTTATCCCAATCAATTTGTTCATAGTTCTTTAAATTTTAAAATAAATCGGTCACGTAATAAGTACATCATGCATTGTCTATAGTTACCAAATTATCAGAATTAAAATCAACTAGTTCCCCACCTACAATTCGTAGCAAATCATAAACGTTGCTATCTATATTAAAATCTTTAGGTTGATTTCTTGGTTGGATTTTTTCCCAGTCTTTACCGTCTTTTACCAAATTTTCCTAAAGAATAGAACTCAGTCTTATGTTGCGTATTTTAAAATACCAATAACTTACCTCTAAAGTAACCCATTGAACTTCTACGCCATAAGTAGCAACAGTAATCTAAAAAGTTTTACATGTATCTTAAATCAACACATATTTCATATTTTGTACAAAAACTTACAAAAGTCAAACTTAAAAGAATCTGTGGTGTTAGGTCCATTCTGCTTAAACAAACCGTTAGATCTTATTGTTACACCAAATAACATTGTGTTATTTTTTTCGGATATTGTCATTTTATATGCGAAAGTGCATGTTATGGGAAAGATAATTTCGGAATATGCGTAAACAGTTTTATTAGTTTTCCCTTGAGCATATTGCGAGAAGTACTTACAATTAAGATTAAGATCCCTTTTCGGTCGTTTTATGTGACAGTTACGAGTAATAAACGTTATCTATGAGAAAGAAAAGTAAATTTTGCTTGATGCAAACAACTACATTTATTTATAGTATAGAGTTAGAATTATTCTAGAGATAAATTAGTATACATAATGTATTTGTACAATCACTGTAAATGTTTTGCAAATAGTAAAACTAAACTTTCATTAGTTTGCAAAATATAAGCAAAGTTTTGTTCCTATCTTCAACTTTTTTGTGATCCATATCTACTTTTATTAAAAGTATAGAAAGTATTATTATGTCTATCAGCTTAATCCATCACTTTGTGCGAATCAAGTTTCACTTAGTTCCCAATATTTTATATCAAATTGGTCCTAGCAATGAATTGGGTTATTTAGAAAAAAGTAGCTAATAACAATATGGGTGCTAAATGAGTAGGTACTTATTATAGTATAGAATTATATCAATGGTGTATGTATCTATCTATGTATGTATGTATGCATGCATGCATGCATGTCGTTTGCATGCCGTTTGGCCGCTATCTATGTACGATACTGAACTCCGTTCTATTCTTTATTTCTGTCAGATTCACCAAAGCTGATTGGATACTGGTCATCAAAACGTCATTGTCAGCAGCTGAACTTCACTCGTGGTTTAAACTTGTTTGAAAAACTAACCCTAAATATGTATGTATACCAATTTACAGATCTCATCGATCGGAGATTTAAGCGCTATAAGCTTTTATAGAAGCAGTATGACAGAATCTACAGCTTGGCAGATTTTGATAAACGTCAGTGGCCTCTGACATGATGACATTAAATGTTATTTTATGACTGACGTTAGGTTATAGTTCTGTGTGGATATGGCTCCACGACAATAAATAATTGCAAAAGTGTTTAGATACTTCAATGTATCAGCGGTGTTTATCAGCGGTGTTGATATTTATATTAAAATAGAAATTTACTCTGCGACTACGTTTTGATACAACTCTCCTTGAGGTATCATAGTTGTTACGAGCAAATCATTAAACACGCGAGTAGGTAATATTTTGTTACTATATTTATACAATAGTTATATCATATTTTGTTAAATATATTTTATATGTAAATCAAGTGTCTAATAAAACAACGTTATGTTACAAGATAAATTAGGTTTCTTACTAATACTTATAGTATGTTCATGCATCCATAGTACACAATTAAACCAACTTGATTTTTACGAACTTGTTTTCCTGGAAGTACAGGTGGTAACATGTTGTCGCTGGTATGTGTGCTCTCAGTGCCATCTCAGTGCATACCATTTTAAAGAAAATTACCTTAACTGACAGGTTACAAAACTTTCCAAGTAGAACTCGGGCTTTCATAAATTTAAGTGTTACTCCTTTCGCCATTACTTGAGATCCTACCCCAGCCAGTAACTTGATTTTTAAGAACTTGTTTTCCTGGAAGTACAGGTGGTAACATGTTGTCGCTGGTATGTGTGCTCTCAGTGCCATCTCAGTGCATACCATTTTAAAGGAAATTACCTTAACTGACAGGTTACAAAACTTTCCAAGTAGAACTCGGGCTTTCATAAATTTAAGTGTTACTCCTTTCGCCATTACTTGAGATCCTACCCCAGCCAGGAAATGTTGACAATTACGGAATAAACAGTAAATAAGTGAGCATATGTTGCAGTGAATATGTTGGTAGCGCAACAATTTTTACGTAATCTAAAAAGGAAAGCAATTACGAATTCAATCTGGATCTAGATACGGTTTAAGGGAACTATTATAGAAGCAATCCATCTAGGACCCAACATTGTTCCCTAGTGAGTTTTCAGCCAATTTCAGCCAAGGCTTGATTGAGTTTTTTACCACAAATGCCTTTGTCTGTAGCTCAATAACAGTGATGTTATACTGATAGAATAAACTTGAAAACCCTTCATAAATTGTAATTACTCATTGGCCTCTTTGCAGTATTCTTTCTGTTAAGTTGGTTCGTCTTTATCATAATAATGGGCGCCTAATAAAACTTGAATATATTATGGAAATCCCGAGAGACAGCTGATATTAAAACATATCTTTTATAAATTAAAGAACGTGTACAGTTGTATAGGTTAGAATGCTTATGAATTGGAGTTACGATGTATGGAAATGATGTGGATTGGCATTATAATCGTTTACGATTCTCGTCAGGATTCCAAGTTGGTTGTTGGTTAACTAAAATTATAACATATTTATTTGTATGTTTAATCAACATTTTGAAGCAATCATATTATGGAATATTTTGAGTCATGTATATCATTGAGATGTCTACCAGTTTCTACAATTTAATTAATGTTAAAAAACTTTTATGGGTCCATCTATTTTTATCAGGAATTAGGAAAGTAAGTACCTGTAAAGAAAATGCATTTATTTGAAAACATTGACCTTTGATATCTCAGCAGTTAACAACATATTTGGTGTAATATGTTTGACCAGTTGAGCAAACGATTTTCTCTCAAAATTTTGTGAATTAAAACCTGTTACACCCTGTATAATAAAAATGCGACATTCCAGTCACAAGTAAGATTAAGTTTCAAAGAATACTGTCTAAACAGAGAAACGATTAGTACCTAATTTATAGTATAAAACGACATCGTCAATCAATTATCAAGAACCAGAATGACATAACAAAATTACACTCTAAAAATACAGTTTTGACCTTTGGAAAAATTTACTGTGGATAAGATCGTCAAAAATCCAATCAAATCACATTTTTTTATCTTACGATAATTTGATAAGAATCCAAATTAGAGATCTGCCGATGTCTATGATAAAGGCATCCTTTAACGAACGCGATTGTTTCGCGTGACGACATTATCGCCGTCGCCGCGAAAAAAATCGCGTTGGATTGGGTTGGGTTGAAAACTTAAGTTAGCAATATCGAGCACTAACTTGGACACAAATGGGGAAATTTTTTTCAGACAATTTTATATCACTAACAAGTTTCTGTATTGTCCTACACCTAAAATGCAAACATCAAGGTATGATTATCTGCTTGCGTATACCGGGTTTTACAAAATTAAGAAAATTACTAAAGAGTAAAGTACTTTTATTTTTAAAGATACGCAAACATTTTATTTGGAAAAGGTATTTAGAAAGATTAGAAGGTGTCACATGCCACTTTAAAGCAACATATTTACTTACTTACTTATTTACTCATTTACAATTGGACACACTAACAGGAGGAAAATATCAAAAACATTACATTCAATGCCATCAAATGTCACAAAAACTAAACAAATCCAGAAAAAAAAATTAAATGTTTCACAGCAAAAAATATAAATCCTAATTAATAAAAATTAAACAAAATACACTTATCTGTTACAAAAAACAGCGACGTAACAGGTTAGCCCTAAAGTCGGTTGGTGGAGCACCCGAAGATGTCACAGTCCACGCGGTTACAAGCAGTAACCATCCGATTAATCGGCGAGTTCCGATAAGCGTTCCTACGAGTCAGTGGAGCTACAAATGCATCACAGCAAAGTTGACTCAAAATATTTGGTGCGTCGTATTTGCCGTTCAAGATATTTGAAGCGAATAATATATTCGACCAAACTCGCCTGTCCTCCAGAGTAGCGAAACAAAACCTACGACAACGCGCGGAATAATCGGGTGCAACAATACTAAATTTATTGCACAACCGACGAAGAAAGCGACTCTGGATCGACTCAATAGGATCGATGTAAGTAGCATATTGAGGGCACCAGACGACACAGCAAGAACACAGCAAGAGACCTGGGTGTAGACAAAGGCGTAATAGAGAGAAATTATATATTTGGGATCCTGAAACAGAAAGGTAGCTCTTAGAATAAAACCTAGCATACTGTAGGCCTTCCTTATCACCGTGTCTATATGAACATCAAAAACTAATTTTGAATCGAAGATCACACCCAGGTTCTTAACGCTAGAAACTCGTTCAATTGTGGTGCCATCAAGATGATAATCAAAGTTTACAGTTATTTTGCTTCGTGAAAAAGTGATGACTCGACATTTAGCTGTGTTGATGCTTATAAAGTTACCTCGACAGTATTCGGCAAGGCTATCCAAATCACACTGAAGATTAGTCATTATTGTCTCTAATTATCATAAATAACTTCATATCATCAGCATACAACAGAAATTTGATATACTTCAAACAGTCTGATACGTCATTTATGTACAACAAAAACAAGAGTGGTCCTAAGTGACTGCCTTGAGGAACCCCCGAGCTAACCGAAATGCACTTTGACTTAAATCCGCCAATGTAAACTGCTGAGAACGGTTTTTAATGAGAAGAGTCGACCCAGCGCAACAAATCGCCCGCAATACCAAAGTCGCCCAACTTCGCCAATAGAAGATTGTGGTTTAACCTATCGAACGCCTTCGCAAAGTCCGTGTAAATGGAATCAACCTGCGCCCCGTCATGCATGGAGTTTAGAATGAAGTTCGTGTATTCAACAAGATTGGTATCTACACATCTACTAGAAAAAAACCCATGCTGTTGTGTTTTTATCAGATGTTTAGAATTAAAGAAAATTACTTTGTACACAAACTTCTGGAGCAATTTTCCAAATACCGGTAGTATTGATTTAGGACGATAGTTAGTGACCGATGTTCTATCACCGGCATTATATATTGGAATGACGTACGCCGACTTACAGATATGAGGAAAATGCAATCTGTACTTCTTTGCAAAAAGTGGTGAAATCCCATCGGTTCCAGCTCCTTTCAAGCTGTCTAAAGAATGGAAGGCTGACTCCACCACGGCAAGGTCTATGCAAATAGAAGACATTCGTGTAAACCGATCCAAAGTAATCGGCGAAGAGATCGCAGATTGCTCCACCGTCCGACGCCTCAACGCTATCGAAACGCATCACCGAGGGCATAGTTCGATCCGTGTTACGTTTTAACTTAACAAATCGGGATCAGAACGCATATATGCGAATATCAGCGAAAACTGCATTCAACACATATCTCCTCAAATACTCAGAAATGTGCACAAAGAGAAGTTTTCCTTTAGTTTATAAAGTTGATAAAAATGTTAGATGCAATTAAAAAATATCTGGGGTGGCCCTCACTCAACTTTCCGACTACATCGTTGGCACAATGAAGTGTCCGAATACTTTAGCAATTATTCAGTTTTGTGAAGCCAGAGCCACTCTAAACCCTACCTAACGTCAGTTTCAATGACATAATGACATTTGTCATACTGACATTTAATGTCATGTCATGTCATGTCAGCGGCACTGACGTTTATCAAAATCTGACAATTTGCAACACAACGACGAAGACTGTGGATTCTGTCAAACTGCTTCTAAAAAGGCTTATAGCGCCTAAACTGCTCATCCCAATGATTTGTAAATTAGTAATACATATTTAAAGTCGCTGGAGGATGAGTCCGCTGAAATATCGAAAAAACTTTTCTGTCGATTACAATACTTTCCTTCTATGGTACTAGTCAGAAAGTAAAAAACGTGTAAGTGGAAAGTCTGAAGGGGAAGAAGATAATGAAGAAAGGAAGAAGAAAATGGAAGAAGACATAAAAAAGAACAAAAGCTATGTAGGTAATGTAAGAATCAGAAAAAAACGGAAGGTAGTGAAGAAAGCCAGCTAGAAGAAGGAGATAGACAAAAGGAAGAAATGTTTAGCAGAAAAAGGAGCAAAAGAAGTGCGATGGCCGGGAATCGAACCCGGATCAACTGCTTGGAAGGCAACTATGCTCACCATTACACCACGTTTAGACTCCACAGAGTGCAGACGCGTTGTAGTGAGCTCCGATATTCCACCTGAGAAACGACGACGGGTCTACTAAACGTACTAACAGTTCGAAAAGTTCCAACAACAAAGTGAAGATCAAGAACTGTGCACAGATTACCTAGGAAATACGTTACCTTTAACAATAACCAAGTTCACGAACACCCGCTGAACGACATTGCCACGACCTCCAGCCGTTCCCAACAAAGAATGTCAACCTGGAAGCAGGAGGAACTGCAGAAGCTGCGAACGCTGCTCCAAGATCATCCGGAAACACTGAGTAAGGACGTTTTGCTATTATTGAGCCACGAAATTCCCAATCGATCGACCGCCGCTATCAAAAAGAAAGCTCTCGAAATTAAAAACGAAAGTGTACGAGATGCCCCCGAAGACACCCGAAACAAAAAACCAAAATGTCACCACTGGTCGACAGAAGAGGAGCGCAAGCTTATCGACAAGTACACGGAACAGATTCCTAACTTATCCACCAAGAGAGAACGCATTAAAAACATCAGACATCATTTCCCTGAACGCACTGAGAGGGCGCTGGAGAAAAGATTACGGGACAACCACCCAGAAGTGTACTATGCGCCACCTACCGCCGGCAGGGACACACAAACTCGTCCCGCCCAGACTCCCCCCGATCAGACGGATGACCGACAGATACCGAACGTAACCGAAGAGGAACCGATCTTGGTACGAAACTACACCAATCTGCCACCAGCACCGGACGCAGAACTCGAATCGCAACCAATGTCGGAAACCTTAAGAAACCCAAACATGACTACGGAAATGCAACTCCCGGCCGATACAGAAGATGATTTGCTGGAAAACCAAATAAATAACCTAGAAGAATCACTACTACAACTAGTGGACGCATCAGGACAAAATCAACCCGATCCAGAACCACCACCTAACCAATCTCAAAGCAACTCACCAACATCAAATGATTCAAGACCTCCAACCCAACTAGATTTGACATCAATACCAAATGATCTCAAAAAACAATTCAACCGAATATACAGCCTAGTCAATTCCAAACAACAACCAAAAGGCCTATTAAAATTTAACACCAGTAAACGCAACAAAACATTAAACCACATCAACACAATATTGGCGGAAAAAATACACAACATCAACACAAATACAAAATCGGACAAGAAAAGGAGGAAAAATATAAAGAAATCCATCCTTGCGGCCGGATACCTGCTTAGGAAAAAAGTTGTTGGAAGAATTGGCAAAGCTAGGTTAGAACCTAAACATCTTATGACTGAAAAGAGAATCGCCACACTACAACAGCGACTTTACTTGGCTAAACAAATCCAGAACAACAAAGGTGAAAAATTTACGAAAGAACAACTCGAACAGAACAGAGTCATAAAGAAATTTAAACTAAAACCCACACAATACATCAAAGGTGTCGAAGACCAAATCCAAATGTTGAAGAAAAACTTAGAATGGCAGAAGAAAAGACATGAAGACATACAACAACGAGACAGGTATGAGGAAAGACCGTCCACCAATATACTCTTTCCAAAACCATCCAAAACACAACTGGATGCACAAAGGGCAAAAGAATTCTTTACAAGTCTATATCAAAAAGGTACAAAACCACCAAGTACACCAATCTTCAATAAATGGCTAAAAGTCTTAAAGTCCACCGAAGATAATGTGGCACTGGAAACAAAGGAAGAGATCTTCAAAAGAACATCGACAGCTATAAAAACTTCCGCTGCATGGAAGGCCTCTGGAGCAGATAACATCCCATACTTCCTTTACAAAACATTCCCAGCGGCCGAAAATTATCTTGCCGAATTCGTATACGACAACCTTACGGGCAACTATCGAATGACGGAGGAAGATGTCACTGCCACGATTACACTCATACATAAAGATGGACCAGAGGACGACCCGAAAAACTACCGGCCTATCGCAGTCCTAAACACGGACTATAAAATCTTGACGAAAGTAGTAGCAGACATAGTGCAGGACAAAGTAGCAAACTTAATACCGCATGAACAACTAGCGAGAAAGGGAGTTTGGGGCACTATGCATGGGCTAATAATTGATAAGGCGGAGATACAGGCAGCTCGATACAGACGGAGACAGCACTTCACAGCTTGGTATGATTTCAAAAAAGCTTATGATTCAATACTTCACACCGAATTGCGCAGACTTGTAAAAGCCCTCCCAATTAACAAAGACGTTGCCAATCTGATAATTGCCATCATACGACTGTGGAATGTGAAACTCCGAATACCAGATACAGAAGATAGCCCAACCATCAAAATAAGACGAGGAGTCTACCAGGGCGATAGTCTGAGTCCGCTCCTATTTGTCCTAATGACAGCCGGAATTTTTTACACGATCAGCACAGATCCAGAAATTGCTAAATCATCTAGAGGTAAAACTCGACTAATAGCATTTATGGACGACATCAAATGCCACACAAACAACAAGGCAACATTGGACAAAGTTACCACCACAGTAACAGAAGGTGCAAAGGAGCTGGGGTTAGAGCTCAATGTCAACAAATCAGCCATGTATGCAGAAAGAGCTGAAATGGACCCGCAGGAAGACACACTTGTCCCACAAATTAAAAAAGCTTACAAGTACTTAGGCATTGAACAAACGGCAAGAGACTCGCACTCGAATTATACAATAATCAACAACAAAATGGTCAGCAAAGTTGAGAGCATCTTCAAATCCGGACTCACCTCATTCCAAAAAATGAGACTGTACAACAGCACGGTGATCCCCATGATTGTATATGTTACGGGAAATCTTAGCCCAGAGGAGCCTGTTGGAGCCACACTTAATAGATGTAAGACCCTTGACAAGGAGGTCAGAAGAATTGCCATAGAACATCTGCTGAAATCCAATACAACATCGAACGAGAGATTCTACTTACCACCACATCTAGGAGGACTAGGGTTTCGGTCACTCAAAGTGGAAACAATGGCACAATACATACGGCGATACTGGTACCTAAGAAGAACGAAAGAACTAGAAAGTACATACAAACAACTAGTACAACTACACCGAGGCCAACGAAGAACACCAATTGGGGATTACCTACACGTGTTGAAGAAGTACGGACTAGAAGAAATCACAGAAGAAGACATCACTGACAAGACATGTGCAAATGACCTAGAAAGAATGCGAAAAATAGATCTCGAGAAGCGAATGGAGAAATGGTCACAACACATGTTTTACCCAAAACTGATCAAAAAACACCGACGAGAGATCATATTCCCGGCAGCGACATCAAAATATCTCGACTCCAAAAAGCTAGCCCTCGTCAACTCCGCATCTGAAGAACAAATATACAACCTTCGAGCAAAATCAGGTGATGCAGGAGGGCTATGCAGAAGAGGTTGCGGAGTCGATGAGACTGCATATCATGTGGCATCAACATGCAAAGGCCATTCGTACACACCGAGACACGACATGGCTGTGTATTGGACGATAAAAACCATCCTAGAAGCCACATCAGCACCAGAGACTATATGGAGACAACTAAAATATGGAAGTGGCAGCTTCAATGCCGAATACGAAGCCAACAACAAAAAATACGCCATTAGAGCTGGGCAACCCATATTCACTCAGAGAAGGCTACACCACAACAAGCCGGACATCATGGTAAAAGTAGGCGAACCACTGAGGAAAATATACCTGTTTGAAATCTCAACTCCACACCTACAGAATTACAGATTACAAGAAAAAATTAAAGTCGTAAAATATACAAAAAACTCGGTAGACGACATCGACCACAAAAACTGTCATACTGTAGGACGAGACCTCAACCTAGCATCGGAAATACGAAGCGAAAATAAATGCCCAGTAGAACTAGGTATCTTCCTAATAGGATGCTACGGAGAAATATTGAGGACAGAAGAACACCAAAAGTTTGAAAGACTAATGATGGAGTTGGGATCACCAAAAGGGTCTTTGGAAGCAATGTTGCAACGAGCGGCATACTCAGTGCTCACCGGGACAGCTGGAATATTAATGAGACACATGGGCAAATAAAGGAATCCGCAACAAACTTATCTGTGATACAAATTTATTATATTGTATGTTACTAAGTTAAATTATATATTTAAAATGTAAATATACATAGATATAAATAAAGATATACACCACCATCGCAACTGAGAGAAGCTATAGCTTAAGAAAATCGCCCGGTTAGATTTCCTCAGTCAAGCGTATCTTCTCTTCGCCTTCGGCGTAAAATGAGATGTGAAAGTAGTCTGTAGCAAATAATTGTCTATTATATTCTATAGTTCCACTAATTCAAATAATAATTTCATATAATAACGCCCACCGAAGCAGTGAGAATAAAAAGATTACTAAGTACTAATTACCAAATCACCAACATTTTTCTATTATATAAAAAATAAAATACCCTGGCAATTCCTTTAGAACTTGATTACAAGTCTGAAAAGGGCGAAATTAATGAAGGAAGGAAAGGCAAAAGAAGAGAATGAAAAACAAACGTAATTTCCCTCTTACATAAAAATCGCAGAAAATAAAGAGTAATATAATAGAAAGAATAATAATATAATATTAACCGTGAAAATGGATAAATAAACGTTTTTAAATACACAAATTAAAGGACGACGATAAGAAATTTGAAACGGAAAAATAAAGAGAGATCAAACATAAATATCTGGGGTGGCCCTCACCCTACTTTCCGACTAAATCGTTGGCACAATGAAGTGCCTAAACACTTTTGCAATTACATATTTAATTTAGTAAACCCAGAGCCATCTCTGGGCGCTACCTAACGTCAGTTTCAGTGACAGAACTATATTTGTTACACTGACATTTAATGTCATGTAATGTCAGTGACACTGACGTTTGTCAAAATCTAACAATTTGCAATACAACCACGAAAGCTGTGGATTCTGTCAAACTGCTTCTAGAAACCCTTATAGCGCCTAAACCGTTCACCCCACTGATTTGAAAATCCCTTAGAAGACGCTTCTAACATTTGCCACTTCCGGTTGTCAGATTGTAACCAAAAACAATACCAAATTTTAGCCCGATCCGTTGTTCCGTTTGGACGCTATCGTGTTCACAGACATATGTACGTGCATACATACACACATACGATTCAGGGGACTTCCAAACGCGTATTTCCGCTAAAATGCCGAATTTTTTTTCGTCGATTACAATACTTTCCTTCTAGGGTACTAGTCAGAAAGAAAAAGGAGAAGAAATTGAAAAGAAAAGCAAGAAAATAAGAAAGGGTAGAGGTAGAGTTAAAGAAGAACACAAGAAAGAATGCCTTAAGAAGAATATCTGGGGTGGCCCTCACCCAACTTTCCGACTAAATGGTTGGCACAAAGAGGTCTCTGAACGCTTTTGCAATTTTTCAATTTTGTGAACTGACATGACATGTCATTGAATGTCAGTATGATAAATGTCAATATGCCATAGAAATTAACACTAGGTAGGGTCCGGAGTGGCTTCACAAAATTTAGCAATTGCAAAAGTGTACCCCAGATATTTTTAATTTCGTCAACATTACAACATGGGTCAATGCAGATTTAAATACGTAACTATGGGTTTAATTTAGGTTAAGTCTTATCTATGAATTTGCATCAAGTGATTGATTCTCCTACAAGAGTTACGCCCCGTTCGTGTTCGCTGTTGGATCTTATTTGAGTCTCTGACCGCGATTTAATCACAAATTCGGGCGTGTTGAAAGGAATATCCGACCATCGATCCGCGTTTTGCGAACTTAGAATTGTCCTGAATAGACCTGCTACAATTCATAAGTCAATTTGAACCTACAGAAACTTCCAACATGATGTATTGCAGGATTTACAACAAATAGCATTTTATGGCATTTTTTGACATTTCAAATATTGATGAAAAAGTTACATATCTTATGAACGGCTTGTTTGTTGTCATCGACTTTCATATGCCCATTGTTACAGTGAAGGTTTCACGTCCTCCTGCTCCGTGGTTGACAAACGTCATCCGTGAGATGCAACGTTTGAGAGACTTAGCCCACAAAAGGTTTCTAGTGATGAGATCGGAAGAAAATTGGAGGCATTACAAGGATTTGTGGAACGCGATAAATGGTGCGGTAGATCGGGAACGGAGGGCGTTTGTGGAATCCGAAATAAGAAATGAAAAAAATACATGGAAGGTGTTAAACAGAATTGGTGTTGGGAATTCCAGTAATTCGCAGCAAATTCCTGCTGATTTGTCAAACCCAAATGAAATAAACAGTTATATAAGTCAAGCACTTCTGTCATTCTATAGGATGAATACCATCACCACTATTAAATTTTCATTTAGTCAAGTTACCAATTTTGATATTGACAAAGTTATAACTTCTATAAAGACCAATGCCATGGAGTATGACGGATTAAACGTTAAAATGCTGAAATTGTGTACTCCACACATTACACCATAACTTGCGCATATCATTAATGAATGTATTGAGTACTCATGGTAGCCTGCGCAATGGAAGCATGCACTCATAAGGCCTATTTCTAAGACAAAGGTTCCCTCGACGTTCTCTGACCTCAGGCCAATCAGCATTTTGCCAGTATTGTCTAGGGTAACAGACAAACTTTTATGGGCACAATTAAATGAATTCGTACAAGAAAATAATCTCCTTCCGACTACACAATCGGAGTTTCGGTCTGGGTACAGTTGTGTGACGGCTCTGTTGACAGTTGTGGACGATGTGGTGGCGGAATGTGATAATGGTAATTTGACAATAGTGTGCTTATTAGATTATTCAAAGGCCTTCGATCGTATGGGCCATGATCTTTGTACGGCAATTTTGGCTTATTTAGGTCTCGATGAAAAAGCAATCAAATTGTTATCAAGCTTTCTGAATAATAGAACCCAAACAGTGTCTCTGGACGGGAAGCGGTTGATTCCGCTGCCCAACAAGATTGGCAGTTCACAGGGATGCATACTGTCGCCGTTAATATTTATAATGTACACAGCTCGTTTTCGAAGTGTTTTGAAGTATTGTAAAGGTCATTCGTTCACAGGCGAGCAGTTTGAGGAGGCATATACGAAAATTAATGCCGATATAGCTGCTTTAATGGACCATTTCACGCCAGCACGGTCTGGAACTTAATGTTAAGAAAACTGAGTTATTACTATTCGGGCCAAAGAATCAACGACTTAAGTATGCCAGCAAAATGAATATTCAATTAAACGGCGAACAATTAGCTTTCAAAAATTCAGCAAAAAGTTTAGGTATAATTATTGATACAAAATTAACATTTCAAGATTACGTGAATAAATGTGTCCAAAGAGCTTACGGTCAATTAAAGTTAATATACAATTTCCGGGCCTATTTAAATATGATATTGAAAAGATTATTATGCGAAACATTAGTGTTATCAATATTTTATATAATTACGGTGATGCGTTATATTCACCTTTCTTGTCTTGTAATTTAAAATATAAGATACAAAAGGTTCAAAATGCGTGTCTGAGATTAATATACGGCTTAAGGCGGCGAGATCATGTTAGTCCTGCTCTTCGAGTTGCTGGTTGGCTTAACATGGAGAATAGAAGAATCGCTCACTCGGCTTGTTTGTATTTTAAAATTATCTTATTTAAAAAACCACCATATCTTTTTCAAAAAATAAGATTTAGAACGGATGTGCATGTTTTGAATATTAGGTTTAAGGGCATGTTTAAGCCTCTAATTTTATAGTGCGTTATTTGGACGCCAATATCGATATTTGTTCGTTTGTATAATAATAAAAATAAAACTTTAGTTGAGGCCTGTATATGCTAGAAAAGTATTGCAGTCCAGTTTTTGTTGACCCGCTGGACAACGCCGTGACTTGACCGGCGAGTTGCTCGGCTCAGATAGATTTTGAAACTCGCTTCGTGCAGTTGTGCCTATAGTGAACAAACGTATTTCGACGTTCTGTTACCTAATTAGTGCTATTAGTGTCGTTGGTTTTCGTCTATTGTTGGTTCCTTTGATTACTGGTTTCCCGTGGTCAGTCATGAGCGGCTACCACGCGGTCCACTGGGTTAGTAGTATCATTTTCGTTAGAAATTATTCATACAGTCCACGTGCTCGCAATTTTTGTTAATTAGGTTTGCATTGGCGCAAACATTTTTGGTCCGTCGAGCCGGATCTATCCTATCAACGGTGGATTTTGGTTTCCTTGGAGTTTTTTCGTTTTTAGTTTGATTATTTAGGAGTTTTTTTGGTTTGGTTTTTTGGAGTTTTTTTTTTGGTTACTTATTTTATTGGGTCTAAGCTTTAGTTTGTCTGGTTTGTTTATTTTTGGTGGTTTATTTTCTCACGATGGAGGGAAAATTGCAGAAGCAATTAAAAACTTTTGTAGGTAAGCGAGAATTTTATTTTACTCGTTTGCAAAATCTTTACGATTGTGGCAAGAAGCTTGACGACCCCAACCAAGCCAAGAATTTTGAGGTACGGTTGGCACTTTTGGAGGAAACTCGGACCGCCTTTGAAAAAATAATTGATCAAATAAATGAAGTGAATCTGGAATTAGACGCCGATTACACGCCTGACTTCAAGTCTTTAGAAGCATTTGACGAGATATACTGTCACGTACTGTCTATAGCCGAATAATTAAAGGAAAAAACTAAAACTGAGAACTTTGATTCTCAAATACAAGCATCAACTGGACTTGTAAAAAATATTCCTCGATTGCCAAAAATTGAATTACCCACTTTCTCGGGTGATTTTACAGAGTGGCCAGTATTTTACGAATGTTTTCGTTCATTAATCCATGATAATGATACATTATCAGACGTGGATAAAATAAATTATTTGATGGGCTGTTTATCTGGAAGAGCGCTGACTCTTTGTAAGGCTATTCCTCCAATTGGTTCTAATTACCAGGTGCTTTGGAATTCGTTAGTTGAAAGATACCAGGATGAACGAGTACTAGCTAACCACTACTTTGAGCAAATGCTAGATCTTAAACCAGCATCTACTGCATCCTGTAATAGCCTCAATAATTTTGTAGACAATTTCGATGGTGCTTATAATGCGCTTAGACAGTTAAAACTCTCTGACTTCTTTGATTTTGTCGTGGCCTATTTGGCACTTAAAAAACTGGATCCAGAAACTAGAAATCTCTTTGAGAATTCTCGAAGAAAGTCATCCATGCCAACATACAAAGATGTTTTGACCTTTATTAAGGAGCAAGCTAAAATTTATGAACGCTGCAATCCATCTTCAAGTGTACCCAATTCAACGGGACATTATAAATCCAAACCGAAACATTCTTTTGTTGTCCAAAGCATCTTGCGATGCGAGCTTTGTGATTCGGAAACTCATCCATTAAAGAAGTGTGCGGAGTTTTTAAAATTGTCTCCTTATGAAAGATATCAATTAGTAAAGCGAAAGCTATTGTGCCTAAATTGTTTGGGTGGTCATAGAGTGAGAGAATGTTTGAGTAAGAGCCATTGCAAGACTTGTGGTTATCAACACCATACTTTGTTGCATTTTGCAAAAAACTTCTCACCTGACTTGAACGCTCCTACTGTTTCTGACGGGATCAAACCGTCGACCGATGGGAGTTTGCCTGCGCAACCTCAAGGGACTGATCCTAGTTCTAAACAGCTGAAGCCCCAAAATTTATCTCTTTGTTCGTCATCCGATTCTGTAAGAGTCAGTGGAACCGTGCTACTATCTACAGTAGTAGTGATGATATTAGATTCACTTGGCCAAAGACATCATGTTAGATTTTTGTTGGATTCCGGAAGCACCGGGCATTTTGTAACCGCTGCCTGTGCGGAAACTTTAAAGTTAAAAATACGTCCAAGTGATTCTTATGTACACGGTATTGGTTGTTCAAATAGTTTGATTTTGGGTAACGCTGCAGTCACTGTCCATTCTAGGTTTGACGCAGCGATCAGCTATCCGTTGAACGTGTTGGTGGTTGAAAGAATAACAGGTAAATTACCACAACAATCGGTAGATCGTCAATCGTTGGGCTATTTGTTTGAAGTTCCGTTAGCGGATGACAGTTTTGATCAGCCTGGAGAAATTAGTGGCATAATTGGTGCTGAACTTTTCCCTTATTTGTTGGGTTCCACAAAGATTGCAGTGTCCCAGAATCTGCCTGTTGCGATGGAAACTTGTTTTGGTTTTGTGGTTATGGGAAGTGCACCGACTTTACTGAATTCTTCGGCTTCTTGGCATTCCTATTATGTGGCCCTTGAGACCAGGTTGGATAATTTAGTATCCAAATTTTGGGAAATTGAATCAGTTCCCCATGAAATCTTTGAAACACCTGAAGATAAAGAGTGTAAAACACTTTACGCCTCTACTGTAAAGCGAGAATTGTCAGGCAGATATATAGTGACATTACCATTCCAAAGAGATACGTCCCTTTTAGGAGACTCATATTTAAGAGCTTTGAAATGTTTTCAATCGTTGGAAAGAAGATTTGACAAGTCCCCCGAATTTAAAATTCAATATCAAGCAATCATGCAAGAATATTTGCGAGAAGGCTACATGTCACTTGTGGGAACTGATGATGTTGAGGGTCCTCATTACAACATCCCACACCATGGTATATTCAAAGCGGGTAGTTCATCAACCCCGTTGCGGTGTGTGATGGACGCTAGTGCCAAAACTACGTCCAATCTATCGTTAAATGATTTGTTGTATACAGGGCCAAAACTTCAATCTGACGTCCAGACTATTTTCCTTCACTTTCGTTTGTTTGAGATCGCATTCACCGCCGACATTAGAAAGATGTGTCTACAAATATCACTTAGCCAGGAACATCGCCGATTTCAGCGACTATTATGGAGATTTTCTAGAGATGACCCACTAGAAATGTATCAGCTTAACACAGTGTCGTTTGGTGTTAAGTCCTCACCTTTTTTAGCCTTAAGAACCCTTCGTCAGTTGGCACTAGATGAAAGGGATCAGTATCCTCTTGCTGCGTTGGTGGTCAACCGAGACTTTTATATGGACGACTTGGTATCAAGCGTGTCTACGATTGGGGAAGCTAAAACCTTATATGTTCAGCTGACTAATCTATTTAAAGCCGGTGGTTTTGATTTAGTGAAATGGGTTGTAAGCTCCCATGAACTAATGGAGGAAATACCATCATATCATAGGTCTCCGGATATAGTTAATTTTGAAAGCGATACATTAAAAATTTTGGGCCTACAATGGCATCCTGGGTGCGATGAATTTTTATTTCAGGTTCAACCAGACACTAGGGATTGTACTAAGAGAAATGTTCTCTCCGTATTGGCTCGTCTATTCCCATTGGGGCTTCTATCTCCAGTTACCCTACTAATAAAATTAGTGATTAAAAAATTGTGGTTGTTAGGTATTGGGTGGGATGAGCTCGCTCCTACGTCAATTGTAAATCAGTGGCACAATTTTCAAAGGGAATTAAGCGAGCTCAAATCTTTTCGTGTCCCACGGCACCTAGGTATCTTTGATGGTAGTTCGGTGACTGGTTGGTTTTGCGGATGCATGTTTGACATCATATGGCGCTGTAGTTTACTTTAGGGCTTGTCTGCCTAATGGCTTAGTCCACGTAAATTTGGTTTGTGCTAAAACCAAAGTTGCGCCAGCAAAAGTAGAATCTATACCACGGTTAGAATTATGTGCTGCTTGTTTGTTGTCTAAGCTGATGCACTTTGTTATGGAAACTTACAGATCTCGCATAAGTATAGAGCGTTGTTTCGCCTTTTCTGACTCCACCGTCACTCTTTGTTGGATAAAGTCCCCTCCCCATCGTTGGCAGACATTTGTAGCTAACCGAGTGGCTAAAATACAAACAGTGTTAGCATCTGATAATTGGTTCCATATTGATGGAAAACTAAACGTTAGTGATCATTTGTCTAGGGGTTTAACCCCCCGCGAATTTATGACTCTGGCAGATTGGGCCACAGGTCCCAAATGGTTAAAATTGCCATACTCGAAATGGCCAATAAATCAATCTGTTTATCTTAGCGATTCTATTCCCGAACAGAGGCCAATTTCATTGATAGTCGCGGAGGCACCGGTATGTGTTTTGGAGACTTTAATTACAAGGGCTTCATCTTTGACACGGTTGCTTCGATCCACTGTTTATGTTTTGAGATTTACAAAATTGTTAAAATCTTCTAAGGACATTACCACGACTGATTTGGATGTAGCAGAATCTGTTCTAGTCCGAAGTGTGCAATATAAGCATTTTGGTTCCGAAATTAAGTTACTTCAGCAGGGAGAATTGTGCTCCAGTCAGTTGCGATCACTCTGTCCCTTTTTGAGTGACGGTCTTATAAGGGTCGGTGGAAGATTGAATAATGCTAGCGTGAACTTTGATGTCAAGCATCCATATCTGTTACCTAAGAAGGATCATTTGGTGGATTTGTTGATTGATCATTGCCACCAAAAGAATTTGCATACCGGTCCACATCTGGTATGTTCTATTTTACGCCAGAAATACTGGATATTATCGGCCAGAAATACCATTAGGTTTCGGTTGCGCAAATGTAACCATTGTTTTAAAATGCGGCCTTCTTCTACCGCCCCCCTCATGGGAGATTTACCTTCCGTACGTGTCACTGAAGTAAAACCTTTTCTCCATACCGGGGTTGATTACGCTGGCCCATTTCATATCACCTGGTCTAGGAGAAGAGGAGTTAAAAGCCAAAAGGCTTATCTGTGTCTGTTTATATGTTTGGCTACCAAGGCTTTGCATCTTGAATTGGCATCCGATTTGTCAACCGATACATTTCTTCAAGCCTTCAAACGCTTTCTGTCTCGACGAGGTGCGTGCTCGATAATTTATTCCGACGAATTTTACGAATTTTATCGGGGCTAGAAACGAGTTGGATGCATTGTACCAATTGGTTAATTCGGAAGAATTTAATTCCAAGTTAAAGGATGGCCTGGAGGGTGATCGTATTATTTGGAAATTTCAGCCTCCTGCCAGTCCACATTTCTCCGGCATTTGGGAGGCTAATATAAAGGCAGTCAAAGTCACGTTTACAAGGTTATTGGCGAGCAAATTCTGACTTACGAGGAGCTGTATACCGTATTCTGCCAAATCGAGACCTTGTTAAACTCGCGACCGCTCTGTTGGTTAAATTCCGACCCCTCGGAGCCCATAGCTTTGACTCCGGCTCATTTCTTAAACCTCACCCCTTTGAAATCTTTCCCGGGTGCTGAGCTGATGGAGGATCAACCTAACCTCACCAAGCGTAAGCATTTATTGGATCACTTAGTTAAGAGTTTCTGGAAAAGATGGCACATCGAGTATTTAACGCAACTCCAGATGCGCCAGCAATGGAATACTCCTACTTGTCCGATAGCGGTTGGTACTGTAGTAATTATTCGGCACGACAATTTACCTCCATTGAAGTGGCCGGTTGGTATTGTCAACGAAGTTTTTCCTGGCAACGACGGTGTCATTAGGGTAGCTACTGTAAGAACCAAAGATGGCACTTACAAGAGACCTGTTGTCCGCCTATGCCCGTTGCCCTCCCAATAAAAATTAGGTTTTTGTAATTTGCATTTGGTTCAGAACAATGGTTCAGGGTGGGGGGAATGTTTAAGCCTCTAATTTTATAGTGCGTTATTTGGACGCCAATATCGATATTTGTTCGTTTGTATAATAATAAAAATAAAACTTTAGTTGAGGCCTGTATATGCTAGAAAAGTATTGCAGTCCAGTTTTTGTTGACCAGCTGGACAACGCCGTGACTTGACCGGCGAGTTGCTCGGCTCAGATAGATTTTGAAACTCGCTTCGTGCAGTTGTGCCTATAGTGAACAAACGTATTTCGACGTTCTGTTACCTAATTAGTGCTATTAGTGTCGTTGGTTTTCGTCTATTGTTGGTTCCTTTGATTACTGGTTTCCCGTGGTCAGTCATAAGCGGCTACCACGCGGTCCACTGGGTTAGTAGTATCATTTTCGTTAGAAATTATTCATACAGTCCACGTGCTCGCAATTTTTGTTAATTAGGTTTGCATTGGCGCAAACAGGGCACTTTAACACCACCTGTGCATAAACATGAATATTTCAAGAAATGTTACTCTTACCAGATTACCTTCGTATTCAACGGTCTTCCCAGAACTGCCAGGGAATGCGCATCCGTCCAAACTTTTAAGAGTATATGCATAAACATCTGATCCAAATACAATCCATAAACAAGGGGTAGTACTGGCGGCGCGGTGGGCTTCCATTTCTATTTTTGCGTTAATTGTATGCGGGGCGTGGGATACAGCTGCCTGGTTTTCTTTTTTTCTCCTGTTTTTTTCTTCTCATATTCAACAGTTGGTATATATTTTCAGTGAAATAGGGTTTAAATGGAAGAGCGGTTATGCCGAATTTCACCTTTTGTTCAAATGTATATGATCTAATTACTAATTTTTTTATATGTATTCTATCTATTTGAACAATAAAGTTTGTTTATTATTATTATTTACTGGTTCGTCAATGTTCGTGTTGGAGCTTAATCGCCGTCTCATTCGACTTGTGTTGGTTGAGTGTGGTCGTACGGTCTAGCGCAGGTAAAGTAAAATAATGTCGGTGCAAACTAACATATGCTATTACATAAATTGTGGAAAACGTTGGTATAAAGATTCGGGATACAATTACTTTCCCGTAAACATAGAGAAAGGACTATTGAATGGCAAAAGAACAGTGTAAATATAGAAATTGCCGCAATGCATATAGAAGAACTAAAAGAGGCAAAAATTTGTGAAAGACATCTAAATAATCTTAATATCTTATTTGAGAAATATACACTTTCGAATAGTATTTTTCAAACGTAACTTTTAGTGCAATATTTCTTGTCCGGAAAATCGACGGTAAATTGTAAACTATTAATTAAAATTAAACTTTTTCGTAAATTGAAATGGTAGTCAAAACGCATTAAAAAAAATCGTTATATGCAAAACTCCACAGAAAAATTCGAATTCTGTTGTACTTTTAAGTTTTATAATGTTCATTTATCATTCACACATTTATTTTTATAAACTCTAGTTGTTAATGCTTTTTACTTTCCGACTAGTACCCTACAAGGAAAGTATGTATTATAACACTGGTCAACACTATAAAATTTTCCAGAGTTTTGTTAATCGTTTTTGATTAAATTGAGGGTGCTGATTACAAAATGCCTATATCAAATTGCATCCCGATCCGTTGTACCTTTTGGACACTATCATGTTCACAGACATACCCACATACCCATATACATTTTCCAGAGATAATTGCAATCGATTAGTGAAATCTCGTTTTTTTTTTCGTCGATTACAATACTTTCCTTCTAGGGTACTAATCTGGAAGTAAAAATAAAATATTTTTAAAAGTAGAGCTGTTAGGAAAAAATTAGTATGTTTTATGAAAGTTGAAAATTGTTGACCAGTGATAATCGACGGAAAATGACATTTCGATATTTTCGCGGAAATACCCGTTTTGAGGTCCCCTGAATCGAATTGAAATGATTTCTGGAAAATGTATAAGTTAATTAATCGCACAGTTACAGTTAGCCGACCCAGACACAAATTTCGATTTTCTCGGAAACTATGAGGAGGCAATCAAAACAATTGAAAGGCAATAATAGGCAAAAAGTGGGCAAACGATGATATGTTTTTGAAGATTTTTTGCAAAGGTGGGGGGGGCCAACTTCACATGCAAATTTTCGAATATTTTCTATAATTTAGTTATTATAGTATATATCGAAAAACTACTGATAGGGCAAAAATAGGCAAACAAAATGCCATCGATTGACAGTCTTACAATTTCGACAAGTTGAAATTCTTCAAGTTGAACAAATCGAATTTAATATGTCCACACTCGTAATCTAGAACAGCATTACTTTTGCCGCTTCATACCCGGGCGGCCTTGAGAATGATAGGTTCACCGAAATTCCACAAGAATTTTTAGAGGCAGCAACACCCGACTAAGAGTGTGGTGGCCAAAGTCATGCAGTGGAGTAAGGGGAGCAGTATATCTGCTTGCGACACTCATTTCTATAGCGGTTGCGAGTCTACCTGATTTATCAGTCAACGCATTGATGTAATATAGCCACCCGCGCGCCACGTACAACTTACGGGAGGCCAATAGCGCGCCACTCTCACTTTCCCCGAAAATATTATTCAGACTGCCTACCTTGAAGCAAAAAACTATCTGCCCGTTGCTATGTGCAGTAAAAATTCGGTAGAGATGATTTCAACTAAGAACGTCACTCCCCCACCAGTACACCTGCGCGGCGGGAAAATAACGACGTTGATAAATAGCTCCATATATCTACAGTGCTAAATGGAAAGTGGTCTACTGCGCACTTGGCGGGAAGTCACGTGACGTGACGTTCTTAGTTGAAATCATCTCTACCTCGATTTTACCACAGAATAGTAAACAACCAGAATGATATCTTGTGTTGGCGGGAAGGTTTGCGCAGATCCTCTCGCGTTTCGTGCGGCCGTTTTAAAAATAGGACAAATTACAACCAATCAGTTGCAAGTAAACACCGCGCATAGGCTGTGCCATTTAGGTTGACGGAATTTGCAACGGTCCACATACTTATCACCTATCGCCTCAACGTGGACGATTAGTATGTGAAATATGCACGCCTATCGGTTCGTCATTTATAGTTTGTTTGCATGAAAAGTGCAGGACCGTATTCAGCCCGTGTATTACTTGATTTCGCACATTATTGTTCGTGATTGATTTTAAGTCATCTTACCGTTATCTGAGTGTAGTGTGTTATTACTGTTATTAGGAATTAGTGATATAAGTTTAGTTTTACATAGAATTTAGTTAGGAACTATAAGAGAGCGCAAAAGATAGAAACTACAACTTTCCACGCATTTACAAAGGACATCGGTTATAACAAATTAATCCTTATACATTCTTCATTCAGACACGTGTTATGTATATAACTTCCATTGAAGAAGATGGGGTGATGTTATGTGGTCGAGACGATTTGCTACGACTCGAAACTTTCCATATCAATCACAGATCAAGTATAGGACATTTTGAACTGCTTATGTTTCCCAACTACCTGAAAATTAGATTAGAGCTTGACGCTCTATCTACGATTTTTCCTAGTCTTGAAGGGTCAGTTTCAGGGAATACTTTATTAAATTGTATAAAACTATAAATTTTGTACATGCGTGTTTATCGTATACATATATATCGTATACATGTATCTTTTGTACATGTATTTTTTGCATCTTTATTCACGAATGCGATTATTTTTCACATTAAAATTTCGCAATTTTAATTTGAAAAACAAATGAGCAAGAAGGCAAATTATTATTTGGAAAACGAATAAATCGTAAATAGTACGATAGCCTTTGTTTTCCTATAATTTTCCCCTGTAATCCTAATTATGTCTTAATACTGTGTATTAAAAACACAAGCAACATTCTTAGGCTCTTCACAAAAAAGTACATGCCGGCCCTGAGTTAAGTACGAAACAACATGGCGCGAGGTCATGAAATCTAGCCGATAAAAATCAAAGGTACCGCCGAGAGATATTCTTCTGGTTGTTTACTATTCTGTGATTTTACTACGAGTTTCCCTTCACGTTGTTCACTGACAATATGTAGTAATCTGAGCAAGTGATTAAAATTTATAATATATGTACATACATTTGATAGGCTAATATTTTATTGCAGTAAGTATGCAATGATTTGAATCATTGAAATGCAATGATTTGAAAGACTGGGGAGAAGATAGACAAAAGATATCCATAACTTTTTTTTCGAATTTGTTGATGAAACATAATGTCAATAGATAGAACTATTCAAGTTTGTAGTGTACCCTGAGTTTTGCCCACAAAAAAAATATCGAACGGTTTAGCAAAAAAAAAATGATTTCATATTAGCACGTCATATAAAAGAGCGTATGGCGTTCTCATGTACAATTTCAAATAATGTCATCCACCCATACTGTAGATACTATAATAATGGTGTCATCACGACATCATGATTACCCTTATGGTAACAACCGCTTTTGGCGGTTTTACGTAAGTAATGCGGTAAATTGATGTGAGGCTTACCGAGTGTTTTATATAAATGTTTATAACAATTGCGAAAGTTAATGCATATTTTTGATTAACATGTCAAATTTTACGCAATTAACAGGGGTAGCTACCCTGGAAAGATCGGAGTTTTGCTCACTCGATAACACCCCTTAAATGATTGTCTTGTAGGTCCACATTATATCATTATTTAAACAAAGGATGTTATCGAGCGAGCATAACTGAGCATTCCAGGGTGTGGAATTTTGCGCAATTTTATTTGTATTTCGACACATTTTATAAATGCGTTCGTATCACCCAAACAATGTACCGCACTAAACAACGCTAAAACCGTATCAATGCTTTTCTATCGTTTGGCTGCAGCGGATCTGACCCATTGGTCTGGCCGATGCCGATGCGCAACATGGCGGGGGTCGTGTATGCCCCGTCCTTCTCTTTCTTGTCTAAGACACGTGTGTGTATTATATATGTAGATGTGGTTGCATAAATGCATGCCCATTACAACAAACTTATGACAGCGCCACCTTTGAGAAAATCGATTAAAATCGATATTGCAACTGCTTCCACAAACATCTAAAAGTTCCCAGAATATTACCATATTTTTGTCAACAAATTTTATTCGTAATTAACTGAAAATCTAAACTCCAATTATTGGAGTAAGGGTATCCACAACAGCATAATAAAGGCTAATATACATTCAATATCCACTGTTTTCGTCTGACATTCATATTTGACGAGCAGTTTGTGGTCCTTGCAATACGCCATTTTCATGGCTGAATTTATTACGGTAGATGCTTTTTTTGGTACTCGAAAATAGTATACTAGCCTTCATTGATCCTTTAAAAAATCAATGGGATATCTGGTCTGCAATCATCACATATTGTTGCTAACTATGAACAAAAATACTATTGCTTGAGGGTAGAGAATGTGCGCGAAATCTACCCCATAACCTAGCCTTACAACGGGTTGTTATGGACAACTGATTGTTATGGACAAGTGTAGCAGGTTTGCGCTCGCAGCGCAACGATAGCATAGAGCCTGCCTGCCCCATTATCTTGAGCTAAACACTGAATGACAATGTCACTCCCAAAAATTAAGCACCAAATTTAATTTTTGTTTTGGCGCAAATTGGCATGTTTTGCCTTAATTATAGCTCCTAAACCGTTTATCCCACTGGTCTACAAATTTGTATACGTATTTAGGATCACTGGAAGGTGAACTGGTATCAGTTTGGTTAAAATCGGATAAATCCCTAAGAAGATGCATGTAAGACTTGCCACTTCTGGTTGTCAGATTGTCACCAAAAACAATCCAGTTCGTCTCCCGGTAATTCTAAATATGTGTACCAAATTTCAACCCGATCGTGTTCACGGCCATACATACACACATACATTTTCCAGAAATAATTGCAATCGGTTCAGGGGACCCCAAAGCGCGTATTTCCGCTGAAATTTCGATTTTTTTTCCGTCGATTACAATATGTACTTTCCTTCTAGGGTAGGTACTAGTTGGAAAGTAAAAAGAAATAAAGTCGTTTAACAGCGGCCACGTATGCTATTATTTTAGCCAGTACAGTTTTTACTTTCCGACTAGTCCCTAGAAGGAATGTATCGTAATCGACGGTGGATTGTTTTTGGTGACAATCTGACAAGCGGAAGTGGCAAATTACACGCGTCTTCTTAGGAATTTATCCGATTTTGGCCAAACTGATGTCAGTTCACCATCCATTGACTTTAAATATGTGTACAAAGACACAAATCAGTGGGATGAAGGGTTTAGGCGCTAAAAGGGGTTCTAGAAGCAGTTTGACAGAATCCACAGCCTTCGTGGTTGTATTGCAAATTGTCAGATTTTGACAAACGTCAGTGCCACTGACATTACATAACATTAAATGTCAGTATGACAAATGTAATTCTGTCACTGAAACTAACGTTAGGTAATGCCCAGAGATGGCTCTGGCTTTACTAAATTAATTAATTGCAAAAGTGTTTACGCACTTCATTGTGCCAACGATTTAGTCGGAAAGTAGGGTGAGGGCCACCCCAAATATTTTTTTAAGCAGTCGGTTCGATTTGTTGTAACTTTTTTAATAAAACTGCATAAGCAGCGTCCTTTATATTTCTGTTTTTATAGTCCGGGCTTTTTGTCTTCCATAGACATGGATAATTTTTGCACAGTTCAATGTTCATACATAGGTAGACATCCATAGGTAGAACCCAAACTATATACGCCAACCTCTCGAACATGATAATCTTGTATGGACGAGCATGCTTGCGCATTGATGAATTCCAGTCAAATCGGAAAGCATGTGCGACGAGGATGCTTCCGATATTTTGACCACACACTGACGAATATAAACGCGCAAGCATGTATGACACACATGTATGACACGCTTGCATGCAGGTGTATGGGTCACTTTAAGCACTAATAAAAATTGGTTGCAAAAATAGTGCAGACGCAGAAATCGTAAGTGCTAAACGGCGGTGAAGCAGAAGAAAATGCAAAATAAAACATCACAACGCATGCTGAGACCACATTTTGGTACAACGTCCAGACTCAAACCCTCCGTTTTCGCAGAAAATCTGTCATAAGAAGTCAAAATTTTGACCGATTTTCGTGGCGAATGTGTGAAATGTCACATTACAAAACCGGCGAAACTCTCAGAAGTTCTGCCAGGGACGTATGTGGGTAAATTACGATAAACAAAATTATAGAACGCTAAATAATTTATTTACATGGAATGTATTAAAATTTTATTCCGATTATAACAATGCACCTAATCTAATTATGACAATGCGCTTAATTACTGATTGGGGTTGTAATCAAATTCTTTTTAATGTGTATAAATTCTTTTTATTGTATATAAATTCGTTTTAATGTGTGTTTATATTTCTATTGTTGACCTGTCACATCTACAGATTGTAGCTACTGTGGGTTAATAACGTATCTACCTATCACATGTGCTAAAGGTAAAGTCGGTGCATCCTCGAGCTAAATATGGCAAAACTGTATCATTCTTCATTCATACTCCTGAGTACCATAAAATATGACCCTGCTCCACGAATAACCTAGAAAACAAGTGTAAACCTACTGACACAAAAAACATTTCGCCATTTATACCGTCAGAAAAGTCTCTAGGGACAAAAAAGTAAATTTTCCAGCTGTCATCTTAATGGGTCTAAATGCTCTAACCATCATGAGCAATAAACTTTTTCTACACGAAATACTAGCAATATACCAGTTTGTGTCGAAAATCGTAGTTGGCAATCTATCACTTATTATCATAATTTCGTTGCCATGCCAACAAAAAATAAGCACTTGAAATGTTGCCAATATACAATAGACGATCATGCTCAAGCTGTTTGTGGATGTCAGTTCTGTAACATTCTGAAAATTTGAGATCGATTAATTATATAGGTTTGTTCGAGCAGTGAAAAACTTTGACTGGATAAGTCAGATATGTTTCTATGATAACTGCATCATAGCAATGACACATTTTTGGGTCATTCAAAAAGCTAATTCCGAACTATGTAGTTGTTGATTGCTGCTCGGACAAAGCTTATATGTGCCATATTCAGTTTGCGACAATTGTATGTGAATAGGATACTAACCAATGACAAGTTGAACAACTGAAAACATATCAATAGCAGACTAGCGGAAAACTGCATCAACAACAAATAGTTAAAACTTGTTTCAGTTTTCTGTGCTACATCAATAATTTGTTGATAATGGTCAACACAGTCTCCAATGCATATGTCAAGATATTTCTGGATGTCTCCTGGTAAAAGTTGTACATTGCTGTTGTCAAAGCAGGAACTGGAGTATACTGATAGGTCAACTTCAATACCATCTTTTTTCTACAAATTTGAAAAATAAGTCTTGTGGTGACTACTATATTTGTCAAAATAACATTTTTTAAATTTTATTTCAAGTTGCAATTTTTGTGAAAAGTTCATAGTTTTAAGAAATCATTTATTAACGACCTATAAATAACAGCACTGATCAAAGTTATTTATTATTTCACGTATAATGATTTTGATTTTAGTCATGAAACATGTTGCTTGCTTCTTCTGAATTATTAGAACACTGACTGATTAATTGGCTATTTTAAGTTATTGCCAATAAGTAGTCATATTTTTGTGATGGATCAAAAAGATCAGAAAGAAATAAATTTTCTATTGTAATAGTCATTTCTATTGCGGAGATGTAAACTAGAAAATGTAAACTATAAAAGTAGCATAAAGCCGCTTTTATAGCTACGCATGTAGTTTGCAAAATTGTTTATCTCCGCAAAAGAAATATCAATGTACGAAACAAAAAATGATCCGCATTTCTTCCGATTCTATGCACCTCAACTGCGAGATTAAAATTTTACGCGCGTAGCTATAAAAGCAACGTAAGAGATCAGTAATTGTTGTTGCTGCTAGTGCTACGAGTTTACATTTTTCTTTTATCCTTAAAGAAATCGTTAGGTTTATTTAACTTACCATCATCTTTTCAGTTCTCTCCACTATACATTCAAACGAGTTAATTAGAATAAGCAATTGCGCTTTAAGATGACACAGAATGCTGCAAATCAATGTATCACAGGCACCTACGATGTAACCGTACACCAGTGCACAGATCGCTTGATAAAAACAGGTGAGTTCATACATAGGTCTGGAATTTGTATCGAAAGAGTACCAAGCATGGTAGAATAATTTACTGGAGACACGCGTTGTATTTGCATTAGTAATTGGATCAATAAATACTTCTTCCCTCATGTTGTTCATTATTTCATTTGCCACAGACGAGCCAACCATAAAATGCAGAGACATATAAAAAAACCAAGCTTGGCCATTTGTTAACTTGATCGCGTCTTGTACAAACTTTAGTTCCTGTTCTCCGCCTCTTTCAGGGTTAGGACGAAAAATACCAGATTGTATGGCTACACAGATGTTGTGGATTTTGCTACGCAACGCAAAAATTAGCAGTCCTTTAGCAACGGCTGAAATAAAATGATTATATGTTATCTTCAGGATTTGCTAGTAAAACTAGAATCGTGTCAATATTAATTTTTATATGGATACTGTTACTAATTGTTACTAAGATTGTAAAACAACTATCATCTATGGTTACTTTATATGACTGGTCTACCTATTTTATAATTTCACTCACGTCACATTATTATGTCCTTTTTAAAGTGGAGGGTAGGCAGATTTCACCACCAACCCAACTTCTGAACCGCCACTTTATTTATTTTTTTCTGATGTCAATGTTCTTGCTCTTTTTGTTTTTGATTTATAGAAATTGTATGCAAATTCACATTCTTGCTTTACTTTTTAAATTACTAGTCAACAAAGGATTCCGCAAAAGTAAAACTAATACTTAATGAGCGTGAAATGGCAAATTATTCAATTTTGTGAAGCTACTCTGGACTCTAACGTTACGTCAGTCCAGGGGTACGGCGCTGATACGTAACCATAGATAACTAATATATTATACTAATATAGATATGCCACTTCCCCCCCCGCCCCCTTTGAGTGATAATTGATAACAACGCCACCTAGGCGACTGGGAGCAAAAAATATAGACACAGGACCGGACAGGACAGACCTAGCCATCACTGAAAGCGGTATATTAAAGATTGTTATTGTTAAAATTAGAAAATCATTAATGCAATATAATTTCTCTGAATAAAAATATATTTTGTTAAACAGCAAATACTACATATTACACAATAGATAACGCTGGAAATATGTCTTGATAAACCCAGGCACAATGATGTATTTCTTCAACTGGTCTTTTAACTCTGCAGCGGTAGTATAAACTGAAATAGAACAATGGATATTATGATTATGTAATTATAGTTTTTTTAATGATATGAACTACAAAACAAAGTGCAATTTTCTTTAATATTGATAAAATGCACTTTCTTTCTTTTTATATTCATGGTGAAAACTTCTATGGGTATAAAACTGGGTGGATCTCTGTTGTTAATTTTCATGTATTTAAATGTATTTAAAATCCATATAAAAATTTCCAAGTATTTAAATTTTTGTTTTCTTTCCATGTGAACATACGTACTCTTCGAAACAAACATCTTGAAGTAGAGTACATATAATTTTCTTTTATATATCGGGAAAACTAGTAACAATTTTTACCTTCTGTAAATAATTAATGTAATACGCAATATTTTGTGGTTCCTCCCAGACATATCTACCGAAAAATGATTTCAGCATTTCCTCAAATTATTAAAAATTCATTGACGAGATCTCTCCAGATTGTGACCCAACGTTGTTATGAAAATAATCTGGAAATTTTGTTGCATTTGTACAGCCAATGCCCATTTCGGTTGAGATATTTTAAAAACGAAAAAATTGTCTTATGAGCGTTATTTTCTGAAATGTAACAATGATAATTAATGATTTTCTAATTTTAACAATAACAATCTTTAATATACCGCTTCCAGTGATGGCTAGGTCGGTCCTGGACCGGATAGTCCGGTCCTGTGTCTATAATTTTTGCTCCCAGTCGCCTAGGTGGCGTTGTTATCAATTATCACCCAAAGGGGGGGAGTGGCGTATCTATATTAGTTATTTATGCGTCAGTCGTAGAACAACATTTAATTCCATGTCATGTCAGTGGCCACTGGCGTTTATCAAAATCTGTCAATTTATAACCACAGCTACAATGACTGTCAAAATCTGTCAATTTACAACAACAACTACAAGGACTATGGATTCTCCCAACTCAACACAACTTTGTAATTACCTCGTTGAAACATTTTTTTTTTTAAGAGCGGAAGGGATTGGAAGATCCCATCACCACCCCGCTGTCGGGTATCACCGAAGCATTCTGCCGACAGCGACATCTTCCTTTTGATTCCTCTTTAAAATTTAATGCAAGTTTATCCCTTTCGCTCTTTTGGATTGGGTATAACCTTTACTTCGTAATATTAAAACCAAAATCAAAATTACAATTACCTTACTGCTACCTATACTACCTACAATTTAATACCAGCCATGCCCTTACTTAGTAAACATGCACCTTAAGTACTAGACACCCCGCATACATGCAGCTTGCACCTGCCCATGACACTAGGGTTTGAAGTCCTTTCTTCCTCCAAGGCACCTGTGGCTCCAGGCGTGCCCTACGCATTATACGCGCACCAGACGCACACACCACATCACGACGCTTCGGCGGCACCGCACTGTACACGCGCACTTGCGTCACCATTGGGACCTTCCCGAAACTCACGTCCACTATGCTGGGGACACATCGCTTACCTTCTTCTGGGACTGCGGTATTCCGGCGTTCCCTCCCTGGCTTCGGAATTCCTGAAGTCGTATTGGTCCGGTATTCCGGTACCCGTATCTCCTCGCTCCGGATTCTCCTGGAGCTATCCTGCGCCGGACGTCCTGGCGCTATCTTACCCTCATGGGTCATTCTTTCTGTCCCCGTGGTCTATCGCGGTCCCTTACGCCTAAGGGACGGGAGGACCTATTACATCCCGACGTCGGTTGTCCTTTTCTCTTTCTTGGAGTATTCTCCTTATGGTGTCTGCTATTTGTTTCCACTGTTCTGGGCCTTTCAGCATCTCCTCCACCATCCTTTCTTCTGTCAGGCTTTCTTTGTATGGACACGCCCTGCGCAGTTCCCCCCATCTATTACATTCGAAGAGGGTATGTGCCGGTGTGTCCAACTGTACGCAGTATGCGCACTCGGGTCCTTCCCTTCTCTTGTACTTGTGAAGGTAGGATCCGAAGCAGCCATGTCCAGTGAGCGCCTGCGTTAGCTCGTAGCTGACCTCACCATGCTTTCTATTTACCCAGTCTGCCACTCTGGGTATCAGACTATGGGTCCACCGGCCGACATCCGCGCTATCCCACTCCGATTGCCATTTCTCGAGTGTTAGGTTTCGGTGGTCTCTTCTGGACACTCGCTCTTCCGGTCTTTGCTTGTACTTTCGGGCTCTTTCTTCCGCCTTCAGGTGTATCGGCGTCAGTGAAGCGACAACCTGAATAGCCGCTGTGGAGACCGTTCGGTAGGCTGATGACACCCCAATTGCCGCCCTCCGTTGTACTTTGGAAAGCCTGTCCCTTGTATTGGCGAACGCCATATCTTCTACCCATACGGGGGCGGCGTATAGTATTACCGATTCTGCCACCGACGCGAGTATTCTCCTCTTACTCGCTCGTGGTCCTTTTACTTTTGGCATAAGCCTCAACAGTGCGGCGGTTGCTCGTTCTGCTCTTGCGGCCGTTTCGTCTATATGCTTTTTGTAACGGCGGCTTTTTTCAATATGAACCCCCAGGTACTTTAGGCTCCGGGAAGGCTCAATCAGCACTCCGGCCACTGTGAGCACTACCGGTTGTAACCTTCGTCTTCCGGTGAGCATCACCGCTTCTGTTTTTTCAGCGGCTAGTTGGAGATGGTGCTCTTCCATCCATTCCACGATGCGAGCGATCGCCGTATTGGCTCGGTCTTGGACCTCTGCACACGTTTGATTGTCAACCCAGGTCATCGGCGTACGCCACTTTCTCGACTCCCGGGGTTTTGAGTCGCAGCACCCCATCGAAGAGGAGGTTCCATAGTGTCGGTCCGAGGACCGACCCCTGTGGGACGTCGCTAGTGACGGGCACCCTCTCCGTCGACCCATCTTTTCCGGTGAGCAACAGCCCCCTATTTTCCAGGTAGCTCTGAAGTAGTCTCACGCGGTACGGGCTAATTTTCCTTCTTTTTAGCTCGTCTAGAAGCTTTTCCCACATCACGGTGTTAAATGCGTTTTTGACATCTAATGTGACCAGCATGCAGTAGCGCTTGTTGCGCTGCGTACCCTGGTTTGCCTTTTTTGCAGCTTCTGTGACGACCTTTACTGCGTCCACTGTTGAACGCCCTTCTCTAAAGCCGAACTGATTTTCGGCAAGTGGAGCTTTTCTCTCCAGCTCGCGCTTCAGTCTGTCCACCAGCAACTGTTCCAGTAGTTTTCCGGCACTGTCAAGTAGGCATATGGGTCTGTACTTGGTTGGTGTGGTATTTCCCTTTGCAAGCAGTACCAGCTTCCCTGTCTTCCACTCGTCAGGATATATTCCTTCGACCAAAATCCTGTTCATGACATCGGTGACGTATTCTCCTGCATGCGCCACCATAGTCTTGACAGCCTCCGGCGGTATTCCGTCGGGACCAGGAGCCTTGCCGCTTTTTATTTTGGCGGCTGCCTGTTTTGTTTCTTCGACGGTGAAGGGTTCCGCGGTCTCGGTCTCATTTGACCATCTTCTGCCTTGTCGTATCTGATGCTCCGGGAACAGTTCCTTGGCGATATCTCTCGTTTCTGCCAGTGTGAGGTTTGGTGGGGAGGCTCTGGCTTTAAGGCGTTTCGTTACTATCTTGTAACCTTCTCCCCACACATTCTGCTCTACCTCTTCGAGGACGTTGGCCCAATGGTTCTCCTTGGACTGAAGGATGGCGACCTTGAGGAACTTTCTGGCGTTCTTGTACTCATCTATAAGCTGGTTTCGTCTCATATCGCTCCGCCTTTCTCTTTGCGCCTTCCTTCTGGCTTGGTTGCATACCTTACGGAGGTCCGCTATCTCCTCGGTCCACCAGTAGACTGATCTTCTCCCTGGCTTCTTTCTTTTTTGCATTGACGCATCACATGCTTTCTCGAGCGCCGCCATGAATGACCTTACGTCGGTGTCTCCGCTATTTATTTCATCCCGTAAAGCCTCGATAAATGCGTCGGTATTCATTTTCTTAGCATTATATCCTGGGCTGGGAGATATCTCGTCCGGGACGTCGGTGTTTTCGGCGTGCAGCTGGTACGAGATGTACATGTGGTCGCTCATGGTTTCTTCCTCCACCACGCACCAATCCCCCATCTCGCGGGCGACGTTATCTGAAGCGAAGGTTACGTCGATGACCGAGCCTCCTCCAGATCTTCTTCGGAAGGTGTTGGTCGTTCCGTCGTTCAGGGACACCATGCCATTTCTTGCTGCCCATTCGCATAGAGCTTCTCACTTTGCGTCTGTGTAGGTTGATCCCCATTGACGAGACTTTGCGTTGAAGTCACCTGCCACCACGCATCTGTTGGCCCCTGTCCTCAAACTGCCCTCCAGCTCCTCCAGAAACTCCTCGAACTCTGTCCTTGTCATGGCTGGTGATTCATAGCAGCTGTAGAACGTAGCCATCCCGACATCTACCCATACGAAGCCTCTGCCGGCAGGCACCGTGATTTCGGACAGATACGCGGTCCCCTCTTATGCCGATTGAGGCACCTTTTATGTCGTCCGTCCACCACCCTAGTTTCTCTGTGATAGCGTTGTTTTGCTTGGAGACCAGCATTATATCGACATCTTTCTTCACCGCCGTCGCTAATAGCAGGTCCTGTGCGGCTTTTCCTCTGCCTAGGTTCACTTGAAGGATCTTGACCATGGCGGTGGTGGTGCCATATATCTCCTGTCACTTTCTCTGACTGACTCCAGTCGCATCCTCCTAGTGGACCCAAGGTACAGCCACACTTTTTCGAGGTCTTCTGATGCTTTTTCATCGGAGATGCCATAGCTGGCGAGAAACCGGAGGTATAGCAGCCTGAGATCTTCACCAAGGGGCATGCCTTCAGACATTATTTTTGCTTCGGAGGAGACCTTACTTTCTCCCCCTACAATCTCCCCTTGCTCCGTCCTCACGAAGTATCCGAGGTAGTTTCTGACCGTGTCAAACAGTGTCCTGTCTCGCAATCGCTGCTGGGCGTAACGGATACTCTTCAGGGTCATTCTTACTATTGGTGGCACATTAGAGTACCACCCGCGTGGCGTTTCCTCTACTTGTTCCTGGATTTGGCCTGGATTCCCTGTTGCTATGTTTGTGGCGATTTCTGCGGTTTCGCACGGCGGGACAGGAGTGAGAACTTCTATCACTCCGGATGTGTGTGTGATGGTCGCTCTCGTCTGAGACGTCAGGATTTCTCCAGCAACGAAAGCGATCATCCCCCCTTTATCCTTAAGGTGCTTTTCCATCCTTGCACGGTCTCTTTTGATTTTTGACGGTGGTTTTCTCTTATTGGTCGGGGACTGTTGCTGAGGTCTTAGTTGGTCTCTCAGCGCCCTTCTGTTCGTTGTTTTGTGGTAGGGTTCAGGCATTGTGCGATTTTACCTTTTCCTTCGGCGCATCCTCTATGGCTTTTGCGTACGTAGGGCAGCGTAAGGTTTCCGTCCTATGTCCCTCCGTCTTGCAGATAGGGCACCCTGGGGCCTTATCGCAGGCTGTTGCCATGTGGCCCGCCATGCCGCAGTTTCTGCAGAGTTCTGTCCGGTCCGTGCCCTTACAAGCTTCTGCGAGATGGCCAGTCTCCCAGCATCTGTAGCACGTTGCCACCTGCTGTCGTTCTCCAACGCGCCCTACGGCCCATCCGACTCTGATGGTTTTCTTTCGGAGGAGTACCACCGCTGCACCTTCCGGGACCCGCAGGATTGCAGTATTTGTTTCGCCGTAGGCTTTGTTTAATGCCCTTATGTTAATGTCGGCGCTGAAGCCATCTCCCAGGACTTTATGTACTGCATCTACAATTTCCTGTGCTGTGCATGTCGACTCAAGGTCTCTGATAGTGAGCGTTCGCTCTTTCCCTGCTACTCTGGTCGGTAGTCCCGTCAAGCCCGTTGTCATTCGTATCTGCTCTCGCAGATTTGCCGCACTCTCCCGGTCCTTGACCTTGATCATTACATCGCCGGATTTGGTTTTTCTCACTCCCTTGATATTGAGTGAGTCACCATCAGCGTTCAGTTGTTCTTTGACCCGGGCAAGAGTCTCAGCATAGGACCCGCTGCCGGTCTTGATGATGACGGCTCCGTCTCTTCTTTTCGGCAGATCTGGAAATTGTCTCGGCTGCCTATCCTTTGGTGGGTTGGTCCTTGGCTTTTGTAGTGTTGTGCCTCCCTTTGCGGTCTTTGCTGCGTCAGCGTATCCACGCTTATCCGTGTCCTTTTTCTGCCGTGCATATGTTACGGCCCTTTTATCGAACACCTTCCAGATGCCCGCCCTCCGAGCTTCGGCATGATCGCCCTCCGGGTCGTTTATAGCTATCTTCGAGTCAGGTCCTCCCATGGTGCTTCCCAGTTGCTCTAGTATGGTATCCATCGATGGGGATGTCTCACTTCTTTGGACAACGAAGATGCGTCGCCGCTTCTCTACTGTCTTGTCGCCTACCTTGATAGTGGTTGTCTTTACCACCTCAATAATTCCAGTCTCTTGACACGAGAAGCCGTCAAGCTCTGGCACCTGCCGTAGGACGCTGTTTCTGAGACCGGTCTCTTGATCTCCTCCACCCAGTACTATGACAACGTCGTGTCCCTCAGGTGCGGTGAGTGGATTCCCCGTAGCTCTGGGTAGATGTTC
Source organism: Aphodius granarius (assembly GCA_963971325.1). Taxonomy (NCBI): domain Eukaryota; kingdom Metazoa; phylum Arthropoda; class Insecta; order Coleoptera; family Scarabaeidae; genus Aphodius; species Aphodius granarius. Next base: position 14,949,760 of record OZ020222.1, on the reverse strand, counting down.
GCTTCGTACACCTGCGGCTTTCTGTACATGAGATGCCATAGTTTTCATGACATCACTCATCATACTTGCCAATGTATTAGATATCTTTTGCATCTCCGTCTTTCCACTTGCCTTTTTCACCTGCTCCTGGAGGCCTTCCATCTTGGAGTATGTTTTCTTGAGAACCTCGTCCAATTTGGCTTCCTCATCTTCTTCCATTGTCACGCTATTCGAGACTACTTCTTCTTCTTCCGTGCTGGAGGCTTCTTCTAGGTCCAGAGGAAGGGACAGAAACTTTGCACGCTTCCGTTTCTTGGTTGTCTTTTCCTCAGACGTTTTCGTAGCCTCTGGCGTTGTCCGTGTTGGAGTGCCAAGGAGTGCTTCCACTTTTGCCTTCAATTCTTCCCACCTGGGGCTATCCTTCTTGGACATCAGCGGTGTTGCCATGTTTGCGCTACCACTCTGTTTTGGGGACGGTAGTAGTGTCCTTTTCTGCTCTTCTGTTCCCTGCTGGTTGGAGGTTTTTGGATTCCCTTTCTGGCTGGGTTTGGCGACCTCTGGACACGGGGCTTACTTTCGAAAGCCCCAGTTTTTACCTCCTTCCTGTCCGCTTCGTGGGTTTTGCGTGGAAGCGTAGATCGCTCACTCCAGGTTCCAAACTGGATCGACGCTTGGGAGCAATGCTTCGGCGTCCCAGTTGGCTTTGCCTTGTCCCCCATCGTCGTCACACCGGCTACGATGAGGGGCCAACCAATCTGCGTGTTCTACTTTGCGTCCGTTCGGCTGGTTCGGGATCCAACACGATCGAACAAAATGTGACGAAAATGTTTCGAAACCTTCTACTTCACAAATTCTGGATTCCATTAAATGCTATGTCATGTCAGTAGCTACTGAGATGTATCAAAACTTTCCAGTTTACAACCATAGTGACTACGGCTGTGAATTCTGTCAAAGAGCTTCTATAAATGTTTATGGCGCGTATTTGGTCTTAAAATTGGCACACAAGTCAAATTTCAGCTCAAAATGTTGCACCGTTTGGGCGCAACGGACCGGGCCTCAAATCCCGCATTTCTAATAACATCTCGAAAACTAGTGGGAATTGTTGATAAAGGATAAACAGCTTCATACAATAATTAAATCTTCTGAAAAGAGACATCTCATCAGTTCCATCATTCTTGCCTAGATATTTTTAGTACGTTTTCGAAAACCCGGACCGCTATCTACATACCGGAGCACCTTCACGCGCATCTACTCCCACAGTACACAGATGGAGACACCACCTGTGTAAAACTGCAGTGGAATGAGCGTGGAAGAACCAGAGATATCATCTTCGCATTTACCCCCCTATCGAGGACCAACCACCTTCTGAAGGCCTGCTGAAACTCGTGGACGCATGCTCCCTCGAAGGCTGGCAGCTTATCTTAGCCTGCGACTCCAATGCCCACTCAACCTACTGGGGCAGCGCAACAGATAATCATAGTGGTATCAAGTTTTCTGAATTTATTTCTAGTAATAATCAGCACAAGATGTCAGACCATCATCGACATAACGTTGGCCATACCCAGTATCTCTCTAAGTTTCGGAGGAAATCTCCCATGTCCGACCGCAGATGGATCACCTACGATCTTGATTCCTGCAGGGGAGCTGAGATGCCAGGGAGCTGGATGACTATTCAACCTCCATCAGTAACGCCCTGACGTTCTCGTACAAGAAAGCTTGCCCGCCTACGAAGGTGAGGTGACGCCGAATGGGCCCATTACAAGGACAACAGAGAAAGGCTTGGCGTACTTTGTGTGAAGATGTCGAGAGCGTCTCCGAGGTCTCCCGACTCAAAAAGCGAATTTCCAGCGACCCCGTCGGTATACCAAAAACCTCTCAGAAAGCTTAGATATCATCCCCAACACCCACAAAAAATTCAAGAATAGGTGGGATATAATTCCAGGCTGCTCAACAGCCAAGGCACTTCTCAATTACCGTTCTGCTAGGATGGCGAAGAAATTATCGGCTCATCACCGGCTGACTCACGGGACACTGTTGTACTAGATAGAATATATTATGTAGGTACAATATGCAGTTCAGCGACACTTTCTTCTGTTGAGCATGTAAGCAAGAAGAAGGAACGGTAAGGCACATTTCATGTGTGTCCCGCCCTAGAAAACCAAAGGGTAAGTGCACTGGATGTCCCTGGCCATCTATGGACACAGTACGCAATGCTTCCCTGACGGGTAAGCTCACCTTGGCTACATCCACAAGCTGGCTGCTCGTTACGGGTAGTCGAAGGCTGGCAGCTTATCGTAGCCTGCGACTCCAATGCCCACTCAACCTACTGGGGCAGCGCAACAGATAATCATAGTGGTATCAAGCTTTCTGAATTTATTTCTAGTAATAATCTGGAGATACTCAACCATGGCACGGAAAAGGTGTATATGACCGTGAACACGATTGCGCCCAAACGGAACAACGGATCGGGCTGATATTTGGTATACGTAGAATTACTAATTAATTAGAATTACCGGGGGACGAACTGGAGAGTTTTTGGTGACAATCGGACAGCGGGCAGTGGCAGATGTTACAAGCGTCTTCTTAGGGATTTATCCGGTTTTGGCCAAACTGATATCAGCTCCCTATCCAGTGATTTTAAATATGTATACCAATTTACAGAACAATGGGATGAACGGTTTAGTCGCTATAAGCTTTTACAGACGCAGTTTGACAGAATCCACAGCTTTCGTCGCCGTTTTGCAAATTGTGAGATTTTGACAAACGTCAGTGCCACTGACTTGACATGACATTAAATGTCAGCATGACAAATGTCATTATGTCATAGAAACTGACGTTAGATAGTATTCAGATTAGCTGTGGTTTTATAGATATTTTTATTTACACCCTTTTGATTTATAACTCTTCAATTGCAAAAGCACATTTTCTTTTTTACTTGACTTGTTGATCGGGTGATATATCAAAAATTCCTTGTCAGGACCGAGTATAATTTTATACGATAGACTTTATAACGCAAATTTAACGTTTTGTCTTTACAACCGCTTCGGATAATAAACTCTGGTCAAAACTATGACATATTAAACTATACATATAGTCCAGTCATTACATCGGAAAAAGCGGGTTAAAAATGCAAATGAACCGAGAAGGCTAAATTTTTGATATGACGTGGAAGGGCTCTAGAATGCTTAACTTCAAATTGTCGACCAAGATTTCTTCCTATGTGCATTTTCCGGCATCTTGAAAAAAAGAGTTACATTTAGTTTCCAATAACTCGGTTTTCCGTTGAGATACGATAATTTTGCATGAATACTTTTTTTGTTGGTTTTTTATGCTCTACAATTTATGTTCTATACATTTTTTACCTATCGTTCATCGTTATTGAGATATCGATCGAAAAAGTCAAAACTTAAGGTAGTTAAATTTGTTTTTTGCTATTTTTCCAGTTGAGATACGATAATTTTGAACGCATACTTTTTTGTTGCTGTTTTCACGCAATTTACAATTTAGGTCCTATACATCTTTTACCGATTCCACCGCTTTGCAAAGTCAAAGTCAACCAATCACCTCTCACTACTACCACCAACAAAAAGCGCAGTCCGCCAACACATTTTCCGGACATATCTACAAGTACAAACGCGGCTCGGATTTCTCAAAGATCCTCAGGAATGGGGTTGGCGACAGACTAATTACGGGCTGGAACCAATTTGCACAACATACCTGAACTTTTAAAACTCATTTCGTGCAAATGTAAAGAAAGGAAAGTGTGAGGCTGCTTGTGGGTGCAGAAAAGCAGGAATTAGTTACTCCGTTAGTTGCCTGCATTGTAGTGGGCAAACACAGAGTCGACATTCCATAGAAACGACGAAAAATATAAAAAAAGGGGCCCCTTAATTATTATTTTTGGCTACACAAAAAATTATTTGTTCAATAAATTTCATGTGTGTGTTTCATAATTTGTCTGGTCTATTTATTTATTTTGTATCCCAATAATTCCTCGTACAACCTTTCATCCGTTTTGACGTGTGCATACAACCATGCTAACAATCGAAACGGGGCACGGACTTTGCGGCGCGCTAGTGATCGTAATTTTGGTCGAAGGAAAAAAATAAAAAAAAAACGTAGTAGGTCTGAACATGCTCTAAAAGTTTCATAACAGACATTTTTTCGATATCTATTGCGAGAAAAGAGAAAATAGCAAAAAAACAAATTTCGATAGGTAGAAATGTATAGCACCTAAATTGTAGAGGGTAAAAAAGGCAACAAACAAGTATTCATTCAAAATTATCGTATGTCAATGGAGAACCGAGTTATTGTAAAAAACTGAATTTAACCCTTTTTTCAAGATCGCGGAAAATGCACATAGGAAATCTTGGTCGACAATTTGAAGTTAAGCTTTTTTAGAGCCCCTCCAAGTCATATCAAAAATTTAGTCTGCGTTGTTCTACTTACTAATTACTTAGACGGTTTAGATTTAATTAAAGTTACTCACCTAATATATGGGTAAACACATAAGTTAATAGAAATGCTGTGTCTTCAACAGTGAACTCTTCCAACAATAAAGCAAAAATCTCGCCAGCCAGAAAATGAAGGTAAATGAAAATAGTTAGAAAGATGGTATATAGATAATTCAACAACTTTTCAGCATGTGTTTTGGGTGGATTTATGTTCACTCCACACCATTTCAACACTACGTAGTGCATATAAAAATAATTTTTTGGTTTGCTTCCTGATACTTGATCGTTTGTCATGTTTGCAGAGTGACAATGAAGAGAATTTTCACAAGTCAAGTCCAACAGATGTTCTCAGCGTAAACCGGCAAAGTTTTAAAAGTTGATTTATTATTAATATTTGCGACAGTATAATGATATAGCATAAGGAGCATTTATACATATTTAATGTTGCAATAGAATTTAATACGCGAAATAGCATTTATTATACCAATTTAATAGTATACTAGTTTAAAAGTACTATTCTAAATGCGCATTTTTGTTTCGAACTAAGTAATTGTATTAAATTGGATACCATTTCGAAAGGTGTAAATCCTTCATGTTAATATTTAATAAATTTTCGTATTTCATATTTTCGAAGTATCTGATTATGTTGTGGGTATACAGAAAATAGATTGTTCTATTCGTTTTTATAATCTATATATATTTATGACCAAATTGTCACATCAGTATTTGCTTGAATCCAGTCCAAATATGACGTCACTCGAGCGTAACCTGCTGGCCAACCTCTCTCGCAACCCAAAGCCAAAGCAAATGATGCAACACCAACCTAAATAAGAATAAAACATTTGTATTGAATGTAAGTTACTAATATTATTGTATTTTAAAAAACAACAAAATTCTTTCAGTCATCTACCGAATAATTGAAAAAAAAGTGTCTACAAACCGTAGCAGTGAAAAATGTCTTCTTAACTATCCCCTTTAGTAATGTGTTGTTGTTCACACACACACACACATACACACACACACATACACACACACAGAAATTTTTTTGTACCTTGGTGAAACATGTTCAGGTGACCCAAAACGACATATTTCCGCTAAAATCTCAATTTTTTTTTCGACACGATTACAATATTTTGTCATACTACGTATGATAAAGTAAAAATATGTATATAATAGTTATATAATTATAATAATAAACTTTACCTGTCTATTCAGAGACATCAATGGACCACCGCTGTCTCCGCTGCATGGACCACGGCCACCATCTCCAGAGGTACAGACGTGAGTTGGTTGAATAACACCCAAGTATCTGAGGTTGCAGGCCAAATTAGTAATCACGTTGACGTCAACCAATCTCAAAACTGGACTTATAGCAGTGCCACCATCAACGTCAATTCCCCATCCGCTAACCCTACCATTTTCACCAGCAAAACCCATGTCAGAGAATCTGGGCAAGGAGACCAGCTGTATATATTCTAGAACATTTAAATGCATTATGAACACCTTTTTCTAAACAACTTTGTTTATTTTTTAGTACCGTTTATTGGCGCTTCGGACTGTAGCTCGATTACGGCAATATCGTTGACTAGTAATGATGGATTCCAGCCAGAATGGATAGTAAACCTGTTGCTCCATGTCCTCCACTGTGTTTGTTCATCATCGTTGATCCTATGGGCACCTAAACGTACCTGAACCTGAGTAGCTCTGAAACCGAGGAATTTTATTTTAAAAACGATTGTATTTAGACCGCTTTGACGTTATAAATTGGATACTTGTGACGTTACATGCCATTTTGTGAGGTTGTGGGGTGCTTCAAACTAATGTACGTGGGGTACTTTTTAAATAAATGAAAGTGCAATGAATAAAACTCAATTTTCAGCATACTTTGAGGTTGTATATGAATTGATAAGATAAAATACTATTGCTTGTATTAAAAAGATTCGAATTTTACCGACATCATTTTTTAATGATTTGTTCAGTTTGCGGATAGTTTGCCCACTCAGACAATATATTATACCTGCTCATTCTCTAGTTACTTTAAATATGTATTCTAAATTACAGATCATTGGGATGAACGGTTTGTGCATTATAAACGTTTATAGAAGAAATTTGACAGAATCCACAACCTTCGTCGCTGTATTGTAAATTGTCAGATTTTGACAAACGTCAGTGCCACCATTAAATGTCAGTATGACAAATGGCATTTTGTCATAGAAACTGACGGTAGGTAGGGGAGCGGCACTGACTTCACAAAAAAATTGAATAGTGTTCAGACACTTCATTGTGCTAACGATGTAGTCGGAAAGTTGGGTGACGGTCACCCCAATATTTTAACTGTTTCCATTCGTATTTTTGGGATTGTCAAAATGTGGTAATAGTCATTTTCCTAAAGTATTTTTAGACAGTCAAACACGTTGGTATCATTTTCGTATTTCACATTGTCGAATTTGTACATTAAACGAGATACAATACAACGTGATACAATGGAGACTTCCGTGGTCCGAATCTGAGGGACTCCTCGTAAATGTCATGGTGTAAAGAAGTCATGCTGATACCTTGCAACAGAGTGCGAAACATCGACATTTGTACCACCACAACGCTGTTTCTTCCCGGAAATCAAGAATTAATTAACATGATAAGAGAATGTACTACCGTGATATCAAAAATTATGTTGGTCAAGGGTTGCCATGTAAAACGGTTGTCTTAGCTTAAATCATCCTTTTGAAATAATTCTGTCATTGTCAAGCTACACTGATATATATCATCAATGACTTACAAATGTGTTACCTACTTATTTCAGCTGTAAAATAGTAATGAACTACAAGTTATGAAATACTAATAATGTTTTCATTAACAAGAAAAACTAAATTACATTACTAGTTTACGCGCCTCCTTATGTAATTATATAACTACCAAACAAGGTATCTCGGAGGTAACTCAACTTCAAGATTTTGAAGAAAAGCAAGATTTTGTCGTGGTATGTGCTGTTGCGCCGTCTTGCTGAAAATAACCGTACTGAAGTTCATCATCGTGTAACTGTTGCACAAATTCAGCCAAAAAGTTGTTTCCGTACCTTTCTGCGTTGACGGTGAAATCGAAAAAAATTGGCCCAATTATTCTCCTGATAGAAACTGCCATCCAAACACCAAACATGCGGGTTATTATCAGTGCTCCACATTCGCATATCACACGCTTCGTCAGAAAAAAAGTTAAGTTCACCAGATCGTCATTCATTAAGTTATTGGCAAATCAACGCCAACGGCAGTACGCAACGCGTCTGGAGTGATCTGTGGGCTGAAGAGCTTGATATGATTGCATCTTATATGGATGCATGTTCAAGTCCTTCTTTACAATATTTTGGCAAGTTCCATATGAAAGTCCAATTTTTTGAGAGACGTCTTTTGGAAGACGTCTTTCCATACGTTGACGAACGTCATTAACAACTTCTTCTGTACGAACTCTTGATCTACCAGCACCTTTTTTATGAGCCACAGAACCAGTTTCGCGAAACACTTCAACACAATTTGTAAGGCACGCATAAAAATTGTCTGGTAATATTGCTACGGCTGGGAAGTTTTGAATCGCTAGGGGACGAACTGGATTGTTTTTTGCCACAATCTGACTACCGAAAGTGGCAAATGTTACATACATTTTCTTAGGGATTTAACCGATTTTGACCAAACTGATATTAGCTCATCTTCTAATGACATTAAATATGTATATAAATTTGCAGATTAATGGGATGAACGGTTTAAGTGGTATAAGAGTTTATAGAAATAGTAACAGAATCCACAGCCATCGTCGCGGATTGTCAGATTTTGACAAACGTCAGTACCAGTTACATGACATGACTATAAATGTCAGTACGATAAATGTCATTTTCTTATTGAAATTGACATTAGATAGTGTGCAGAGTGGCTATGGCTTAAAAAAATGAATAATTGCAAAAAATTTTAGACACTTCAATGTGCAGAAAGTGTAGTCGGAAAGTTGGGTGAGGTCCACTCCGGATATTTATAGATGGTTGTAACGGTGCACAGATGGCATGGGGTAATATAAAAACAGAAGGATATCTATTTATGACATCCGTTGTGTGGATTTGGCCTAGACCCATAACGTTTTCGAGGATTTGCTTGTGTCTTATGAAAAGAGAGATTTTTTTTTGGCCCTTCTTCTATGCGGTTTTGTAAAGGAAACAGATGTTTATGTTTTGATTGAATAACGAACTTTTAGATGTGTATGTCGAAGGGACAAGCCTTCCTGGCTTTCAATATTTGAAAATAAGGCCAGTCTTAATTTTGAAATATCATCGTTGGTAAAAAAATATGACAAACAGTTATTTCTGAGGAACCCGTTCGACAATAACTGACTCAATAAAACCGTGTAGATTTTCAAGCTCTGAGTTTGCATGAAGTCCAGCAGCTATGAGAACAGATAAGATTTCATGTGGAACTACGAAAAAACATCAAACATCAATTATACACAAACTTAGATTGTCATAAATTTATCTACGAAAATTTCAGTTTGTTTATAATCGATCAATCCAGAAAAAACTTTGTAATATGTTATATGTATGTTCTGGGTTAATGTTCCGTTTTTTTTGTATTCTCTATTGAGACAGTTCTAGAAAATTGTTATTACTCTCGTACATTCGCAGTGAATTTATTAAACTAAATTAAATTAAACCGGCCACATTTCCAAATTTGGGTTCACATGAATTCTAGAAGTTATAAGAACAGTTATGAGAATATCATTTTACTTTTTGTCGAACTACGAGAAAACATCGAAAATTCGATTATCCACAAACTACAAATGGCATAAAAATTAAATGAGCTCATAAAGAATATATTTATCTTCTGGGTTAATGTTGAGGAAATTTTTTTATCCTATGTTTAGACAGTTTTAGAAAATAGTTATTACTCACGTGTCTACACAATGAGCAGCAGTAAGTACAAATCTCCTCGATATCAAGAAACCGCCACAAAAGAAAGTACCTTCAGCTGACGTAATCAGAAGGCCAGCCTACAACATCACAAATTCATCTCCATCGGATTCATTCTTTTTCCTTTAATTTACAAACCTGAAAGGGAATCGAGTTGGTTACAGCCTCTTCACCTCCAACTATTCTATCTTTAAAAATAACTTGATCCAAATCAAAAGGAAGAGGAATTCTGACATCCTTCATTTTCACTTTAGACCAATCCACATCATCTTCATATGGGGCGGCCTAAAAATGTTTAATTATAATTATTGTGAAAGAATTGTATGCATTATTATTGCTGTACGTACGCCAGCTAGAACAAGGCACAATATCGGTAGAATCAGTATTGACAGCATGTTTATTTTGATTACATATTCATTACTTTTTGGACGTATATATATATATATATATATATATATATATATATATATATATATATATATATATATATATATATATATATATATATATATATATATATATATATATATATATATATATATATATATATATATATATATATATATATATATATATATATATATATATATATATATATATATATATATATATATATATATATATATATATATATATATATATATATATATATATACAGTAAAAGTACTTTTTCGGGCATAACCGCTAACTAAATGCAACCGTAGACACGTGTTTCGGACTTGTTAGTCCTCATCAGTACGGTATAGCCAAAGAGTAAGATGGAAGCTCTATGGAGAAGTAAACAAAAGGGACCTTAATCAGGGAGACCAACGTCACCAATTGATGCTTCGGTCGCAACATCCCCGGTATGTAGGACAAGAAGCAACGTCGCGTCGAGGTAAACAGTACACCCCAAGGTACGCCTTTTAGCCCATGGTATAATAAAAGAAAAATTAATTATTTGCGGTGTAATTTAAACAGTAAAAGTACTTTTTCGGGCATAACCGCTAACTAAATGCAACCGTAGACACGTGTTTCGGACTTGTTAGTCCTCATCAGTACGGTATAGCCAAAGAGTAAGATGGAAGCTCTATGGAGAAGTAAACAAAAGGGACCTTAATCAGGGAGACCAACGTCACCAATTGATGCTTCGGTCGCAACATCCCCGGTATGTAGGACAAGAAGCAACGTCGCGTCGAGGTAAACAGTACACCCCAAGGTACGCCTTTTAGCCCATGGTATAATAAAAGAAAAATTAATTATTTGCGGTGTAATTTAAACAGTAAAAGTACTTTTTCGGGCATAACCGCTAACTAAATGCAACCGTAGACACGTGTTTCGGACTTGTTAGTCCTCATCAGTACGGTATAGCCAAAGAGTAAGATGGAAGCTCTATGGAGAAGTAAACAAAAGGGACCTTAATCAGGGAGACCAACGTCACCAATTGATGCTTCGGTCGCAACATCCCCGGTATGTAGGACAAGAAGCAACGTCGCGTCGAGGTAAACAGTACACCCCAAGGTACGCCTTTTAGCCCATGGTATAATAAAAGAAAAATTAATTATTTGCGGTGTAATTTAAACAGTAAAAGTACTTTTTCGGGCATAACCGCTAACTAAATGCAACCGTAGACACGTGTTTCGGACTTGTTAGTCCTCATCAGTACGGTATAGCCAAAGAGTAAGATGGAAGCTCTATGGAGAAGTAAACAAAAGGGACCTTAATCAGGGAGACCAACGTCACCAATTGATGCTTCGGTCGCAACATCCCCGGTATGTAGGACAAGAAGCAACGTCGCGTCGAGGTAAACAGTACACCCCAAGGTACGCCTTTTAGCCCATGGTATAATAAAAGAAAAATTAATTATTTGCGGTGTAATTTAAACAGTAAAAGTACTTTTTCGGGCATAACCGCTAACTAAATGCAACCGTAGACACGTGTTTCGGACTTGTTAGTCCTCATCAGTACGGTATAGCCAAAGAGTAAGATGGAAGCTCTATGGAGAAGTAAACAAATTAAATTACACCGCAAATAATTAATTTTTCTTTTATTATACCATGGGCTAAAAGGCGTACCTTGGGGTGTACTGTTTACCTCGACGCGACGTTGCTTCTTGTCCTACATACCGGGGATGTTGCGACCGAAGCATCAATTGGTGACGCTGGTCTCCCTGATTAAGGTCCCTTTTGTTTACTTCTCCATAGAGCTTCCATCTTACTCTTTGGCTATACCGTACTGATGAGGACTAACAAGTCCGAAACACGTGTCTACGGTTGCATTTAGTTAGCGGTTATGCCCGAAAAAGTACTTTTACTGTTTAAATTACACCGCAAATAATTAATTTTTCTTTTATATATATATATATATATATATATACTGAAAATTAATTAAATTTATAAAATCCTCGGGTTTTAGAAGATATATATAATTTAATTGCATCTAACATCATGTTTGTAGCACTTTTATGGACATTCATTTTCTACGTAGAATATGATTAATACCTACTTAATATTATTTCTTCGATAACTTCAATGGATATTGAGTTTACTTACATCATATATATATATATATATATATATATATATATGTTGGTCGAGTGTCCACGACGAAGAATTGATGGATTAGAATGCCTGATAAATATATTTGAAGAAGTTGAACGATACGAATCCTATAATTAGGTAAGTATTTTATTTAACCTGTCCTCATTTAAAATAAAATTAAATAAATATCATAAGCCTTCATAAGTATCTTAATCCTGACGTGTTTTGTACGGAATGAGTTTCATCGGAAACATTTTCTTATATAATACATATAGTATGTATTTAAGAAATGTTATGGCCATGCTATATTTGTTTACAGCAACTACAAACCATAGAAAATATGAATTGTGTAATGGCAAAGGGCAAGGAGGAAGTTATTCGGGAGGTGGACAAAGTTTCTTATGCTGATAAGCTGAAGACGTGAGTAGCGAAGAAACACCGAAATGCTCAAAGAGGAAATTGTCACGGGGACAAACTTAGTCATTGGTATAAGAAAGTTAACGAGCAAACATGATGAGCTCTTTGATCCAGATGTTGAAATAAGAATGGCCAATGTTGCATCAATCCCTGCTACACTTGGTGACGATGTGGTCGATACGGCTCATGCTGACCGTTCATCAGCATGTTCTATTTACCAAAAAATTGCGGAATTTTATTATGCTCATTTTTTACAAATGTTACAATGCAAATGATACAGTCCTTTCAATGCACATTTAAACTCAATTTCTCTAATCAAATTAGCAGGCAATAATATGAAACAGACAGAGCAATAAAATTGTGGGTAAAGATTAAAGCCATATTGGCGTTAGATGTCGTCTACTGTTCACTGTCCTCTATTCAACTCGTTGAAGCCAACAAATGCATACCCAGAATAGTTTACCCATGGTTACCTTTAAATAACGACGTGCTGCCTCCCTAGAACATATCTGATACTGATACGTAATCTTTAATAGATTTAATCCTTATCAGGAGCAACTTCTCAAACACACAGGAAAGAGTGATTGAGTGTGACCTTTCTACTCACATCAAGGGGCCGCTTGCGAATTGCCTTTGGAGATTCGGTCTGCTGATCTGACATCTGTTGAAACTCGATAGTTTACACACTTTTGAAGCTTCACTTGCCAATGCATCATTAATTCTATGCAATATGAATGGAAGATATTATTCTTGTAATTTAAAATGTTCAGGAGAAGATTTATGCCGTACTATGAACTAAAGGACTAGATGTTACTGTACTAACAACACGTACCAGTTTGTTTGAGTGATACTGACTCTTTTGTGATTCGGATAACGGGGAGATTTTGGGGAGCGATGCACTTGTTAAATTCGCTCACGAATCTTATCAAGCCACTAGGCAACAAACATTATTAAATACTCTTGACAAGGTGTATCATTTTTGAGATTAAAAGGACAACATGCAGTTCGTGGCAATCTTGCTACTGGAGTTTGAGAAAAAGAAGAACAAATCTTCTACATTTTGCAGCGTGGGAAAAAGGCAAAATAAACCAAAAAAGTGTATGTGAGAACAGAAGTTCGGCTCGGCATAAACAATCAGAGAAGTTTCGCTAATTTTGAATTCGACAAATAGTATACATACTCATTTAGAAAATTGGAAATACTAAGATGTAAGTAAACTCAATATCCATTGAAGTTATCGAAGAAATAATATTAAGTAGGTATTAATCATATTCTACGTAGAAAATGAATGTCCATAAAAGTGCTACAAACATGATGTTAGATGCAATTAAATTATATATATCTTCTAAAACCCGAGGATTTTATAAATTTAATTAATTTTGTTCAAAAAGGCAAGAATATCAGGACGAACTAATATTTAGTTAAATCAAAAACTTAAATCATTAATTGTAATTGAAGTTAAACATCGGTGAAACAGAAAATGTAAAAGCAATATATAAGGCTTGTCAGTTAGGAATGTAATTGAATGACTACATGTAAGTACAATCCAATAACAAAATTGGTGACGTTGTTTGTGTTTTTTAGTAGAAATAAATTTCCTGCAAGTAGACAACAAACGTATACTTTTTATTCGATTTCTCTTTGTTATAGATATTTGTATCAAACTGCGCATTAATATTTACTTATTTTTATTGTTAATATTATTGCAAATAACTTGGTGATTATAGATAGTACTCTATATAAATATTCGGGTAAACAACCTACAATCAGAATTCGTCATGAAAACCGTTCTATCGGCACTAATTTGCGTTGCCGTAGTCCTCGTAAGTTGTCTGCGAACTCGATAAGTAGACATTGGGTAATAACAGATATTTTCTTTAGGCTGAGGATGGCATTAACTGGTCCATCGTTAAGAGGAGAGACATCAGGATACCGCTTCCATTCGACTTGGAGCAAGTTGTTTTTGACCAGAAGATTGTTGGAGGAGAAGAGGCTATTCCACACTCTATACCGTACCAAGTAAGCGTCTCCACTTACGAGATAAATTAAAATACCAAGCACGATATCTATTTTAGGCTGGACTTTTAATCAACACAAGTGAAACAATTTTCTTCTGTGGTGGCTCGCTTATCTCCAACAAGTTTATCCTCACCTCTGCACACTGCGTTGAAGGGTAAGCAGAATTTGTTTGTTGACGGTGCCAAACGTCGGTTATTTTTATTAAGTATTTTGAAGTCAAGACGCTCACCAACGGATTCCAGGAATAATATATCTGCTATTGTAATTTCGAACATATCAACGTTTACGTAGAGGAACTATGTACTTTTAGTTAAAATATTATTTCGGTGATAATAACTTTCAGAGCAACGGAAGTCGAGGTTCGTATTGGAGCCCATAGAATCGTTGAGAATGAAGATAGTCAACAACGATTCTTAACAAATAAATTCGTCATTCATCAAGGATGGGATAGGGAAAGGTTGGAAAATGATATAGCTGTGGTTGAATTGCCAACCTCAGCAGCATTGAACAGTGAGTATCTGATCTAAATACATGTTAAAAAATCAAATCAAGGGCTAAAATTAAAATGCAATTAAGGAGCATAAAATAAAAAACATAAAAAAAATAATAACAAAGCCGTTTATTGCTTTGATTTCTATAACGCAAAATTATTTTCACGGTTTATGAGTAACAAAAACAAACTACTCTAATGGAATTTCTTGTTTAACCTATCAGATTACTTTTTTAGAATTTTAGAAAATTGTTATATATATATATATATATATATATATATATATATATCCATGCATTCAAAATGTCTTCTTACTCATGCTTTTCTTCCTCAAAAATCATAAAATGTCTCGAGTTACACATCTGACATAACATGACATAGTTATTTGTTTATTATTTATCACTTTGTGCATTTTGTAAGGCAAAATGTCAAAACTTCAATGTCGGAGACATTTTCTTTTTTTGGTAACAACCAAGCAACCCCTCAAATTACCCCCATACAACTCAAAGCACTGTTCCACCTCCTTCCAAGTCGTTACATACTAATCGATAGTCCAACTAAAATTTTTTTAGCAATTTACTTTACGTCATCTTAAACCATAAACCTTCGTCAAAATTGTACGAGACATGACTTATATAAAATACTACAACATCATTATCTGACAATTTGTTGTAGGTAACGTACAGATCGTATCCCTCCCAAGGTACTCCGATGTGGAAAACGACTTAAGTAGTGTGACTGGTACGATCAGTGGTTGGGGTGTAGATTCCAATGATGCGACTGGCATTTCGTTAGTATTGCGATATATATTGGCTAGGGTTATGAATGACTTCATTTGCAATGTTTATTTCTCTGGTATCATCAAACCAACACATGTCTGCACATCTGGTGATGGTGGTAGAGGAGCTTGCACTGGTGATTCTGGCGGGCCACTTCTTATGGGCAATAGACAATTTGGTCTTGTCTCGTTTGGAATCGAAGAAGGTTGTGAAATTGGTTGGCCAACGGTATTTACCCGTATTACTTCGTACCTGGACTGGATTGAAGCTAATACCGATGTTGCGATTTTACCTTAATGCCATTGTATACACTAGAGTACTAGACTATATTTGCCGCTTGCTATACTAAAATAAAATAATGGTAAGAATCTATAATGATATCAATACAAAATAAAATTATTTAAATATTTTAAAATTAAGTGTTGCTGTTGGTTTTTATAGTAATTTTTTTGTAATAATAATATATAAACTGCCGTTAAACTGGGGTATAAAAAGGTAAATTGATATTAGTAATTTACTCGATTGTATATCAAAATGTAGGTTACTTTGTTGCAAACATTGTGGTATAGGGTTGTATTTGCAAAAGTTGGCATATCTTAGTGTTGTCGCGATTTTAAATATAAATAATTGAGTAAGAAACTGTAGCTAGACAGAGAGTACTATATTAACTAATACAACAGAAAATGGTGCAGAATAGCAGATTCGTTGGAAATTTCAGAAATAGTCACCGCACCTTCACCAGCACATCTCCTACAGCATTTTCATTTCCAGGAATATATCGTATATCTGCCGTCAGATTTTGTGGAGAGCTCGCAGATTTGGCTGACTAAATGCTGTAGTCAGAGGTTTGTGGTCGGTGAAAATGGTAAAACTAGCCACGGTCGAAAATATCGTATAGAAAAATTGAGAAAAATAGAGTATTTTCACTGCAGTTCAGGCAGCAAATGTGAATAGAATGCAAGGGGAACTCTATTTTTCCATTTTGTTGCTGTTGTAGTGCTGCATCCATTGCAATCTGAGATGCACCCTGTCACGTTGTGACATGAAACTAGGAAATATGTTTGAAATTTGTATCACCGCGCGTTATATTTCTATGTTTAGTACGTCTGGCGCCATCTCATGGCTGACCTTGGAACCGATATTTTGACATTGTAAAATTAACGTTATGAATTTTTAATTAGTTTTGAGTATTGATGAGTTCTCTTGTATTCAGCAGATACACGATCCTTTGGAATGACGTTTTGCCAAATATTATCTTTGTTTGTTCGACTTTAGCGCGGATGTCGCATGAGGATCGAAATGTTTATAGGCGATTTTCTCGGTAATTACGGCATATCCATCGTGTACTCCATTTACCGGACAGTATCGGCCACCGAAGACTCTGTTGGCTTAGAACTCATCGTGCTATTTAGTTCAGTTTAATAAATATTCATGATTTTGTTGATTTGTCGTTTTTTTTGCTGGGTTTACATGTGACTGCATAGGTTCCGTTGTTGTTTGTATTTTTGGCCTTTCGCATTTTTAATGCCGTTTTCAGTTTCATAGTAGTCATTTGGTAATAGTATTTTGAATGTTTGAAGTTGCAATTAAGATTTTTGGATTAATTAGGTCAGTTAGTTCGTCTATCGTCCGCCAGGGGTGCTAGTGTTTTTCTGGTTTCATAAAAGCAGTTGCAGGAGTGGGGTAGTCTCATTTTGAATTCTTCGATTGCTGAAGATAGTTGTGTGAAATTGAGTCTTAGTTTTTTTGTTGAATCGCTGATTAGCCATAGTGTCCAGAGTTGGAGTTTCGTCGGTTGTGCAATGGTTGGTGCACATCGACATTCCTGTGAATTTGGGGATTTATCCACTCCGGCACATATTAAGCTGTGAGCTTATCGTCGTTGGACGGAGAAAAAGGCGTTTAGTCGTATTCATTACTTGTTAAACCCGCCTAACATCTCAGGGGTAAGCAATCGATTGATTTTCAGTGGAATTGATTCTAATTGCATTTCGAATTCCTGTAGTTTTTTTTCCTTGTTGGTTGGATTTTACTTCTTCGTGTACCTCCTGGGTTTGGTACTGTCTGGAGTGCTGTCGTGGAAGCATCCACCCTCCTGTGGTCAGCCGCTGTTTTGTCAGCCGACCTAACCTCTCAAGCCCATCATTGCCGCAGATCTCGGGGCATCGTCTTAATCAAGAGCGTCACCGTTACGGACACCGCCTTATTGCTGCATCGAATATCGATCTACGTGCAAGACTACTGTGGAACCAAGTAGGTTTTAATTATATCTTATATCGGGTCCGTGCGCTTCGATTGACGACTGCGTTATTAGCTATCGAGAACATAGCTAGAGGTTAGGATTGTATCGAACCACCATCGGAGTAGTAGCGTTATCGTTTTGTATTATTATTAGTAACATTTGTAGAGTTGAGTCAATTCAATTATCCTTTTGTATTTGTAAACGAAGGTTAGTCATTTCGTCGAGTTAATGTGTATTTTAGAGCTTGGAATTTGGATAGAATATATTTAGTTAGTCAGTTCAGTCTTTTAGTCAGTCATTAATTAATTTGATAGTTAGTCGATTGGTTCATTTAATGATTTGAGATGTTATTAGTCGCTCTTGGTGGAACGTAATATTATTCATATTTTCAACGCGCTTTATTTAGTAACTTTAAACGGTATTTACCACTTTATCGCCCTCGCTCGTGTATTTGGCCAATTACATTGCGTCGGTTACTTTTATTGAGCTTATTACGGCTTGCACATCGTCGTCTAGCGTTGACGATTGGATATACGTTTACCTTGTGCGCCTATTTTGGTGTATTCTGTCGAATTTTATGGAACTTAGGATTTTACGAGTTTACCGTTGCGCCTTTATTAAGATTCTAAGGTTTTTAATCACGTTTGTAGTGGTATTGATCAGTATTATTGATTCGCGCATTATTGTTTATTATTATTATTCATCAATTCTTTTGGATAATAAAGTTATTGTTTTGGATCTGTTGGGTTTGAATTGTCGAGCTTCCTTTTTTTTCCTTCCAACTACTGTCCCAATTTCAGGTTTTATCCACAGCCTAGTGTTTAAATTGGGTGGCGCCTGTTACATCGGTTGTCAAATAATTGACCCCTCCCAATCTCCGAGAGAGCAGCTGGGTACACTTGTGGATCACCAACGGAAGGCGACAATAGGTAGGATCTTCGGCAGTGAAAATTCCGGTGTAACAACCCACTGGAGGGTTGCTTGAGTTAGATCTTCCTTTATCGTCTGAAATGCATTTATTCTCTCTGCTGCCCATTCGAGGATGCTTCTGAGGTGTTATTAGGAATAAGCAGAAAGAATGTATTTATTGTACAAACACTGTCACTGCATATCGTTTGGAATGCTAATTTTGCTTCTTTCATTTTTTTCTGGGGAAGCGGTCGTGCCTTAAAAAAATCGGTTTATCTGTTGTTTCAATTGTATGTGTAACTGTAATTAGTGACGTAATCTGCGTTGTTGAAACAATGAAGAAAACTTGCTTAAGATGTCGTGGTATGTTGTCCTGGGTAGAAGTACAGAGATGTCATTTACTGGAATATTCCTTACTTTGCCTCTGGAAGTTAAACCTGTTACTGACTCGATAATTTGTTTTCCTCGAATATCAAGAAATAAGTCGTAATTTTGAAGACAATCAGCACCGATGATTTGCTGTTGTGAAATGCAGGGCATTTGTTGGCAAAATCTATGCAATCCAGATGCATTATACAATGACGCCATTTTTTTTGAGGACGTGTTTGCACCATCCGGACAGAAAATCTCTGTGTCGGAGTATTGGAACAATTGCGATGAAAACCTCTTCTACGACACTGAAATTTTGATAATTTGTTTGATAGTTTTGTCAGAGTTGCGGTTAGTTCATTTAATTGTTGTCTAATTTTAATTTTTAATTCATGTCATTGTCATGATTTTTACTCATTAGGACATTGTTGACTTTGGGTGGCTTGGACATGATGTTGTGGTAAGGTGAGTTCGGTTATCTTGTCTGCTAAAACTACCAACCTTGATAAGTCGTCCTTGCTTGTTCGTAACACCATTTGGACGCTAGTTAGCAAACGTTGCATCCGAAGCGTTTTGAGAGCTGATTGTGTCAATGATTTGCCACCTAGATCCTGCATTTTTCTCAACAACGGTAAAGGTTTACCCGTACAGTCTACGTGAATATCAGTTAGAAGTCTTCTTATGCCGAGCGCTCATGCTACGACTATTTTGGGACACAGGTCGCAAACCAGTTGAGCTCGCACCTGTTTTGTGGTTTTGGCAACATATAGCGATAGGGGTGGGTGTCTCCACACGAGGTGATCGCTAGAACACCGATCAAACTACTGCAGTCCACCCCTGTAGAACAGAAATATCTCCTGAAAAGAAATGGACGGACTGTATTTCCGAACTATGGAAGAACAACAGTTTTTCCAGAATCTAACCTTCGGATTCCTAAGATCCGCAACCCTCCGTTCAGAGAAGGAAGGATACATAATGGCAGTCCAGAATGGGGTGTTCACTTTCAAATATATCAGCTGAGAGTAATGCAGATTCCACCACGGACATCAGATGCACAGCTGTAACGTCCACAGCCTGACACTCATGAGTCAATTATTATAAGGCATCGACATCCAGTAACTCTACCCTGTTCGCCGCTGAATGTATTCTGGAAAAGTTCTTGTTAGTTTCCTAAAATTAAAGCAGGAGGATAATTTTAATAGGCAAATCAATACAAGAAAATTAAACTAAAAGTACACTTTAATGATGAAAATTGTTTAAACAGGTCTGCAATTGGTATAGCACCAATGGCTCAAGTGTTCAACATACTACTTACAAGGTCACATAATGTTAAATATGTTACTGACTTCCTTACTCGCTTTTTGCCTATGACATTTTCAAGAAAGTCGAAAGTAAGTACAGTAGGTATTTTTTTTATAGGAAATTGCCATA
Organism: Aphodius granarius; assembly: GCA_963971325.1. NCBI lineage: Eukaryota > Metazoa > Arthropoda > Insecta > Coleoptera > Scarabaeidae > Aphodius > Aphodius granarius. The sequence goes on along the minus strand of OZ020222.1, from coordinate 14,929,210 downwards.
GTACGCCAATATAGACTCACCCGTATAAAAGATTACACCGAAATTTAATAATAAGAGCAATATCATTTTCCAAAGTAGCTGTTGAATCGTTGTTGTGTTATTTTGGTTGATTCGACAAATCTGTGAGCGCTAAGACGCACATTCATTCTAACGGCTATAAAGTTATATTTACAACGTTAAGTCATAACCTCACATGTTAAAATACAGACCCTTAAATGCAATGGGGAGTTGTAAGAACGAAACGTCGTGAAAGAAGTGAACCGCAATACCATGTTTGGGCATTTATAGTCATAGTCAACTGTGCAACCTAATTGACCAATTAATCGTTTAACAGTACCCCAAGCAGATGTTCTGGTATGGAGCGGAGTTTGGTGCAACGTCTTCTCCTCAAACATTTTTCTCATCATAGCCTACTTGTGTAATTTGAAGGGCAGTGGCAACATTTATCTCTCCTTTTGACGATCGATCAGTCGATGTCGCCCTCAGTCTAAACTGGGTCCTCAGCCTCAAAAAATCACGAAATTTTCATGATGAAAACTGCTACTGAAGGAGGTGCTAATCGCCATATTTATATTTAGATATCAGATTAGAATGCAATGTGTATAAGAATGAATAACTGATATCTAAATTAATAGCTTTTAGACTGTTTAGAACGGACCTTGAAATATGTCAACAGTGGGGCATAACATAAGACAACATGATAATAATCAAAGTTAATCAAAGATCAAGATAATAATCAATGTTATATCGATTGTGAGTGTGATAGTCTATCAGAGACCATCAGTAAAGAAAACATCTACTTGCGAAGTGATAACTCCTTTTGTGATTTTGCTATCAGTATTGAATGATGTAGTGTTTCTGCGATAGCAGTTACAAAAAAAAAATACCATATTATTATTATTGCTCGGGTTTACGTGTGATCCTTTGGCACAAATTGTTTACAAAGGATCAATTGGGATTGAAAACCCAAGTGAGATTAATGCCTGAAGACTTTCAATGTCGGTTCTACTCCACTTTACTGCTCCAAAAAAGTAAGTGAGTACGGTACATGTTGAGTACTTTGACGAGGTTTCTGCTGTTGAGACTAGTGGGTGCTAGTTACTTTACTCTGTCTTACGTTGTTCAGATGGGATGTTAATGGTTTGCTGTCCAATCTGTTATACTTAGTTTCATTCTCAATTATTTATAGGGCTTTTGCTGTTCCATAGCTTTATAGAATGTTGGATATCACACGTGACTATGTTGATAATGTAACATTTGTCCAGCCGAAACTTTATACCGATATCTAGAGAGAATTCATCCATTATCTTCAGCATCTGGCGCAGCTGGTTCTTTAAAGCTGCCAGCAGCTTCAAGTCATCCATATACAGTAAATTGTTGAGTCGTGCCACTTTCTGGTCGATGAAAACATTCATTAAACCTGCATTCATGCGCCTAAGCCGCGACAGATAAATTTATATTGCTGTTCAACAGTATTGCCATAAAAATTCTACTGTCGCATTCGGAAAAGTTGAATATGCTAGTAGCGTATTACCATGGTTTATATAGCATATAGTTAGTCAACGGAAGGTTAGTTAAGGGAGAAGAAATCCAGGGAGCGATGCTGTCGAATGGAGTTAATCTCAGACAGGTAATTCTTTGCTTATAGTTACGTTTCTACAGTACCATTCGGGTTGACCAACGAGATGTAAGGAATCACATAACACAAAGTTTTCTATACGACAGATAGTTAGGCAAACTTGTGCGTACATTTCCTATTTTTCCTATTTGTAGCTTTTTTACTTTCCGACTAGTCCCTAGAAGGAAAGTATTGTAATCGACGGAAAATGACGTTTCGAGATTTTTGCGGAAATACGCGTTTTGAGGTCCCCTGCATCGATTGCGATGATTTCTGGAAAATGTATCTATGTATGTATGTATGTATGTATGTATGTACATATGAATGTATGTACGTATGTATGTGTGTATGTATATCTGTGAACACGATAGCGTCCAAACGGTACAATGGATCGGGCTGAAATTGTGCATACTTATTTGGAATGGGGTCGAACTGGATTGTTTTTGGCCACAATATGACAACCAGAAGTGGAAAATGTTACATCCGTCTTCTTCGAGATTTATACGATTTTGGCCAAACTAATATCAGCTCATTCTGCAGTGATTTTATATAAGTATACCAATTTAGAGATCAATGGGATGAACGGTTTAGGCGCTATTAGCTTTTATAGAAGCGGCTTGACAGAATCCACAGCCTTCGTCGCTGTGTTGCGAATTGTTATATTTTGACAAACGTCAGTGTCACTAACATGACATGACATTAAATGTCAGTGGGACAAATGTTATTATGTCACAGACACTGACGATAGGTAGGGTACAGAGTGGCTCTGGCTTCACAAAATTGAATAATGCAAAAGTGTTCAGACACTTCATTGTGCCAACGGCGTAGTCGGAAAGTTGGGTGAGGGCCACCCCAGATATTTCTATTATTGTGTCCACCGTTAATAGTAAGTAATAGCTTTCATATAAATACCAGTTTAATGGGTTGCCCCTGGTCGGTTGCTGTCTCACGTAATGATCATAATAAAAGAACCACTTATCTCCAATACAACTGACTCATACACCTACATATTACTTTAGAGTATGATTCAATGCTGAAATGTGCGTTTTAAAACTGATGCTAAACGTCGATTTGTATATTCTTATTGTCAATCGCCGTCACAATATTTGAATATTTGCACCAAAATACGCGGCTTCCAGCATAACAACACCTAAAGACCTACGTCATGATCTTTGGTTTTCAGAATATTAAACTTTAATATTTCGTATAAGGCAACTACAACAATTCATTTACTACTAATTAATTTTGGCCAGGGTGCAAAAAAAATCGAAAATTTTCTCACATTATTTTGAAATGTCAAAAACTCATTTTTTTACAAATGGAACGCCCTGTATATGAATACACCATTGGAAAGAGAATTTTTTTCTCTATTAATCGATATATACATATCCCTATACATATCCTCTGTAGTTCTTGAGATATTACTGTATTTGAAAAAATGCGTTCACAACTGTTGATTATTTTATCAGGTAGATTAATATTTTTGGTATCAGGCTGTTTATTATTATATTTATAATTTTTACTTTCCGACTAGTCCCTAGAAAGAAAGTATTGCAATCGATGGAAAACAAAATTTCGAGATTTTAGCGGAAATACGTGTTTTGGGGTCCCCTGAATCGATTGCAATGATATCTGGAAAATGTATGTATGTATGTATGTATGTCCGTGAACACGATAGCGCCCAGACGGATTGGATGGTGTCCCGGCGCATTCGTCACATGATGTTTCAATGGAATTCGATCGGATGTTCAACGACAGGTGGATCGGGAATATAGGACCATGGCGGTGGCCACCAAGTTCTCCAGATTTGACGCCATTAGACTTTTATTTCTGGGGTCCAGTAAAAAGCGGGATCTCAAATCAGGATCTCTCAAACCGAGTAGTGAGAACTATTAACGCTCTTCAGCGCGAAGAAGTGCTAAGAGCTACAACCAACGAAGTTGAAGAAAGAATATTTAAATGTTTAGAACATAATAGGGGACCCTAGATTTCTCTCATTAGATGTATGTCATATGGTTTCTACAATTTGTGTTTCAATTTCTGCTGTGTTTCAATAAATGATAATAATGGATTACAAGTTTCTAATGCCAATGTCAGGTAAATTTTAATAGATTTCAGAAAAAGTTTGTCATATCTCAAGAACTACAGAGGATAGGTATAGAGAACCTTAATATCAATTGATAAAGAAAACAATTCTCTTTCCAATGGTGTTCCATTTGAAAAACATGGGTTTTTCACAATTGAAACTGTCGAAATTGATTTTTACATTCTGAACACCTGTACACGATATAATGTACAAATAGATACATTTCTAATGGTACACCCACAGAGTGCCTGCCTATCAAATATGAAAGTGTTACCTTTAGTATTAACTGAGATATTCAACAATAAACTTCACCCCGAAAACAACGAAAATTATAGAAAAATCGAAATAACCAAAAAACGGTGACATTTAAGTATAGGGAATCCTGATAAAAATCAATGCATTTTGATACGAAGAATTCAAATTTGACATAAACAATATAGTATTCCGTTTAAAATAACAAAGTTGATGTCGACTTGCGGTGACGGAAGTAGCAGTGGCACTGAAAGTATTTTAGATTGAAAACGTCAGAAACTTCTAATGAACCAGTTTCGTGAGACACCTGTATAAGAAAGCAAATCATTCATGTGACCTTTTTTTTCGACTAGTATCCTAGACAAACGCCAGTGCCACTGACATGACATGATATTAAATGTCATTATGTCATAGTAACGGACGTTAAGTAGGGTCTTCACAGAATTGAATAATTACAAAAGTGTTATTGTTGTTGGTGTGTTATGAAAACTGTGTGAGGGCCACCCCAATTATTTATTTACCGACTAATACCCTAGAAGGAAAGTATTGTAATCGACGGAAAAAGAATCCGTATTTTAGCGGAAATACTCGTTTTGGGGTCCCCTGAATCGATTGCGATGATTTCTGGAAAATGTATGTGTGTTCGTGGGTATGTCTGTAAACACGATAACGCCCAAACGGAGCAACGGATCTCCCTCTCCCTCTCCCTCTCCCTCTCCCTCTCCCTCTCCCTCTCCCTCTCCCTCTCCCTCTCCCTCTCCCTCTCCCTCTCCCTCTCCCTCTCCCTCTCCCTCTCCCTCTCCCTCTCCCTCTCCCTCTCCCTCTCCCTCTCCCTCTCCCTCTCCCTCTCCCTCTCCCTCTCCCTCTCCCTCTCCCTCTCCCTCTCCCTCTCCCTCTCCCTCTCCCTCTCCCTCTCCCTCTCCCTCTCCCTCTCCCTCTCCCTCTCCCTCTCCCTCTCCCTCTCCCTCTCCCTCTCCCTCTCCCTCTCCCTCTCCCTCTCCCTCTCCCTCTCCCTCTCCCTCTCCCTCTCCCTCTCCCTCTCCCTCTCCCTCTCCCTCTCCCTCTCCCTCTCCCTCTCCCTCTCCCTCTCCCTCTCCCTCTCCCTCTCCCTCTCCCTCTCCCTCTCCCTCTCCCTCTCCCTCTCCCTCTCCCTCTCCCTCTCCCTCTCCCTCTCCCTCTCCCTCTCCCTCTCCCTCTCCCTCTCCCTCTCCCTCTCCCTCTCCCTCTCCCTCTCCCTCTCCCTCTCCCTCTCCCTCTCCCTCTCCCTCTCCCTCTCCCTCTCCCTCTCCCTCTCCCTCTCCCTCTCCCTCTCCCTCTCCCTCTCCCTCTCCCTCTCCCTCTCCCTCTCCCTCTCCCTCTCCCTCTCCCTCTCCCTCTCCCTCTCCCTCTCCCTCTCCCTCTCCCTCTCCCTCTCCCTCTCCCTCTCCCTCTCCCTCTCCCTCTCCCTCTCCCTCTCCCTCTCCCTCTCCCTCTCCCTCTCTCTCTCCCTCTCCCTATCCCTCCCCCTCTCCCCCTCTCCCCCTCTCCTCGAATTTCTTCAAGTACTCGTGTCGAAAACCTTCCGGAATTCACGTTTGACGAGTCGCCGTCCGGAAAACGCTTGCGCGTTTCCGTACCCAGTATTTGAAAGGTTCCCCTTTCATCGGTAGATGGGTCACCGTCGAGCACGCTTTGGGCGAGAACTCTACCACATATCATTTCTGTCGGCGGCATCACATTGCCCACATACGTGGGATAGGGTAGCTCCTGAAGACAGTTTTAGGAGTAAACGTCATGTGGTCTAAATCGTTTACCCGCGCTTTGCCTTAATCCCTGTTCGGATATAAATATCAGATCGTTAAGTACTCATTTTGGCACAACTTCCGAAGGCCACGGTTGATAAGTCACCGCCGGGAGCCAGATGTCTGGTGTCCCTCCCTCACATCTACTAAAGGCAGTGGTCGCCGTTGGCCCGGAAATCCGGTATTGGTTAGACCGAAAGCCAGTTTTCAGGGTGACCTCGTGAGGTCTGCCAGTCACCCGGTGTTAGTGATGACAGGAACAAATACTCCACGTAAAACTTCAGAGACATCGTTGGCATTGTCGGAGTCCAAACCCCATCCTGTGACTCTACCTTGTTCACCGCTGAAGTCGTTGCCAACATCAGTGTAACGTGGAAGTGCGACAGGTTGAACGTATTCTGAAAAATGTTCTTGTTATATTAGAAAAAAAAATCGACAAGTAGAAATAACATATTTTATATGGGCACCTTACATGGGCCTCTAATAACTAATATTTTATTAACTTTCTTGCTTAAAGCGGCATTCGTGCCAAATTCTTTTTAGCAAATCACTGTGAACACCTAAAGTAAACCTACAGATGTCTTTTCTCCCCACTTTGTTTTCAGGAAACCATATCACACGCACACCTCATCCACTGCAATCGATGCTAATGTGAGCCTGAAAATCTACACCGACGGCTCGAAACGACAGGAGGGTACTGGAGTAGGGATCTTCTCCCACGATTTCCAAGCACGGCTATCCATACCACTTGGCAGGTACCCATCTGTAACGCAGGCGGAATTATACGCCATCAAAACTGCCTCGGAAGTTGTCGCCAACTCCAATAAATCCGGCAGGAACATAGTGATATTCACTGACAGCAGACAGTCTATTTTAGCCCTGGAGAGGTGTCGCTTCTCCTCTGGGCTTCTTCTCGACTGTCACCAGGCCCTGGTCAATGCGTCCAGGTCAAATTCCATCACCCTGGCCTGGATTAAGGGACACAATGGGATCAAGGGCAATCAGTACGCCGACAAACTTGCTCGCAGGGCGTCTAGGCGGGTGCCGGAGGCACCAGAGCCCTTCCTCCTTCCGTCCTCTTCTTCCCACTTAGGGATCCTGACGGACGTCACCCACAAAAAATTCAAGAATAGGTGGGATGCAATTCCAGGCTCCTCAACAGCCAGGGAACTTCTCAACTACCCATCTGTTGGGATGGCGAAGAAATTACACGAGCTCCCCAGAAGTAAGCTGCGTCTTATCACCGGCCTACTCACGGGACACTGTGGTACCAGAAAGCATATGTACAATATGCAGCTCAGCGACACTTTCTTCTGTCGAGCGTGTAAGCAAGAAGAAGAAACGGTAAGGCACATTTTATGTGATTGTCCCGCCCTAGAAGACCAGAGGGTAAGTGCATTTGATGATCCCTGGCCATCTATGGACACAATACGCAATGCTCCCCTGTCGAGTAAGCTAACCTTGGCTACATCCATAAGTTGGCTGCTCGTTACGGGTATATAATACCGGGTGGGCATGATGGAGGCTGGCACAAAGGGCCCACTGGGGCCTAAGCGCCGCCTATGCCTGGCATAGAGCCTCCCAACCCTACATACATACATACCTAAAGTAAAGCGAAATTTTCCCCATTTAGTCAATCATTTTGCTAATAATTTGTTAGCAATTTTCTACCATTATAAGCATCTCATAGCTGAGTAAATTGGTAAATTAGAAAAGATATTTTTGTTGCCTAGGTGTTAAATTATACCTAAGTAAAGTTTTAATTACTGAAACAGGATAAATTGTATGCACTACTTAGGAAGTGTTTGTTTATCACCATGGAATACTTCCTGACAAAGAAAACATCAGGAAAACGTTTGCAAAATTGCTTCTCGTAAAATTTGCTATAAAATTAACCCCAAACTATTGGCTTTTTAGCTATAAATGCGTTTTCGCCGTGTGTAATGTTTGGTTCGGTGAGACATTTGGAAAACAACAAATCACAATCCTGTCGCCACCATTGCTAAAAATATTTGTTGCGGTTAGGCGATCCAACTATTAATGTTAAACTATTTTAACTTCCTTACAAACATAAAAGTAGCTTAAATTTGCGTAAAATAGACCATTGAAAAATGCAATTAGAAAAAAATCTCCAAAGTTGTTAATACTGAATAACTGGCTAGCATGGTTCATTGTTGGGCTTGGTGTTCGTTAACTGGATTGTTTTTTTATGACAATCTGACAACCGGAAGTTGCAAATGTTACAATCGTCTTCTTAGGGACTTATCCGATTTGGCCAACCTGATACGTACCAGCTCACCAACCAGTGACTTTAGATATGTATACCAATTTACAGATCAATGGGGTGAAAGGTTTAGGCGCTGTAAGCTTTTACAGAAGCAGTTTGACAGAATTCACAACCTTCGTCGCCGTGTTGCAAATTGTCAGATTTTGACAAACGTCAGTGCCACTTACATGACATGACATTTGTATTATTCTATGACTGACGTAGGTTGGGATCCAGAGTGGCTGTGACTTTACGAAACTGAATAATAGTAAACGTGTTTAGACACATATGTCAACAAGTTAGTCAGAAAGTTGGTTGGGGGGCAACCCGGATGATATACTAAAATTTAAAATTTTAATTTAGTTATTATTTTTAAGTCAGATTAAATTAAGTAAGTAACTAAATTTGGATAATTAACTAATCCACTTCGATACTAAAAACGTTAAATTAAACACAAGTTAATAAATATTTTGTATCAAAATGCTACCCAAAAATTGCTTATGGAATAGATCTGCTGGTAATAAAAGCATGTCAATACTATATTCTTTATATCTTTTGATGCTGTTTAATTCATGTAGAGATCAATATTTCTTCTGTGGCAATCATTTTAAACGCATGTATGTACCTATAAGGTTGTGCTGGTTTGACACACCTAAGTTAGACTTACCATTAAAATAAGCTAACACTGCTATTTCAATTAGAGCAATATCATTTTCCAAAGTAGCGATGTTCCACCCAGGATGGATGGTAATTCTATCAGCGTTTGCGTTAAATCGTTGTTGTGTTGTTTCGGTTACATCGTCGAATCTGTGAGCTCCAAGACGGACATTAACCTGAACGGCTCTGAAAGTATATTTACAGTATTTCCCATTCTCCGTAGATGTTAAAATGCTTACCCTTCAACGCAATGGGCAGCTGTCAGAATAAAGCGACGGGAAAGCCGCGATCCACCGCAAAACCATGTTTGGGCATCTATTGTCATAGCTACGAGTGCAACCTAAAAGGCCAAATTATTTATCCCTTAATGATAATTATCTTCGCTAAGTGGAGATTCTTACTTGGTATGGAACTGAGTTTGGTACAACTTCATCTCCTCCGACCATACTCTCGGCGAAGACTACTTGTTGCAAGTCTACTGGCAGTGGTAACCTGCCAGTAGACTTGCAGATTTTGACCTGTAAAACAGCCTAGTGTGACTGCGGTATTACCGCTAGGCCACCCTCATGTTTAAATGTTGAAACTTGGTTGGCCGCGCCATTGGATACAGATTGTATCATTCCGCATGTAAACCACAGCAATAATAATAGTGTGGGATTTTTTTGAGATTTCTGTCTTTAGGCGCTGTATCAAGTAATGATAAGACAATCAAAAATAATAAAGAAATAAGTTCATAAATAGACGTTTTTCAACAGAATTCAAACAAATTTAATACAATCGATTCTTTTTGTGATATCGTGATTTGCTACATAATTAGTTTATTTTCTTATGTAAATCCCCTGGGCTGACATATCCAAGGTTCTTTTCAATAAATCTGATGTTAACATAGCTATCAGTTATAAATTCTTATGTCGTATTTCAATCTGATATCTACATATAAATATGGCGATTAACATCGCCAATAGTAGCAGTTTTCATCATGAAGGCTTTCATAGTAGTACTAGCTTTAGCAACTCTAGCCCTTGTAAGTTTTGAAGCAGATCCAGTGAATAAGATTACATGATAATGGATTACTTTTTTATATCTAGGCTGAAAAGGGTATCGACTGGTCTGCAGTGAAGAGGAGGGACATCAGGTTACCACTGCCAGTAGACTTGCAACAAGTGGTCTTCGCCGAGAGGATTGTCGGAGGAGATGAAGTTGTACCAAACTCAGTTCCATACTCTAATTATGTAGCAAATCACGATATCACAAAAAGGATCGATTGTATTAAATTTGTTTGTATTCTGTTGAAAAACGTCTATTTATGAACTTATTTCTTTATTATTTTTGATTATCTTATCATTACTTGATACAGCGCCTAAAGATAGAAATCTCAAAAAAATCCCACACTATTATTATTGCTGTGGTTTACATGCGGAATGATACAATCTGTATCCAATGGCGCGGCCAACCAAGTTTCAACATTTAAACATGAGGGTGGCCTAGCGGTAATACCGCAGTCACACTAGGCTGTTTTACTAGCCCTTAGTTGCTATTAATTAATTACTGCTAATGCTGCCTACATACCATGAGCACGAGTTTTATTTTTACTTTCCGACTAGTCCCTAGAAGGAAAGTATTGTAATCGACGAAAAAAAAACTCGTGTGTGTGTGTGTATGTGTATGTATGTCTGTGAACACCATAGCTTCCAAACGGTACAACGGATCGGGCTGAAATTTTGCATACTTATTTAGAATTGCCAGGGACGAACTGGATTGTTTTTAACCACAATCTGACAAACGGAAGTGGCAAATGTTACATACATATTCTTCGAGATTTATCCGATTTTGACCAATTTGATAGTTGCTCATCCTCCCGTGACTTTAAACATGTATACAAATTTTCAGATCAGTGGGATGAACGGTTTAGATGCTATAAGAGTTTATAGAAGCGCGTTGACAGAATCCACAGCCTTCATCGTTGTGTTGTGAATTGTCAGATTTTGACAAACGTCAGTGCCACTGACATGACATGACATTAAATATAGACTTCATTGTGACCACGATGTAGTCGGAAAGTTGGGTGAGGGCCACCCCAGATATTTGTTTTTAAAAACATTTCTCAAAAATCATAAAAGTTCATTTTATTCACTTTATTTGGTAACAAGTAGCAAATTTGGAGGCAAGAAGATGCTCAGATAAGCGTGTGTCTAACGGCGAAGAACTGACGTGGTATCTTCGAGTGCGTGCTTTATATGAAACCATTATTATCTAAAACTATTTGCTCAGTAAGGGTTTTATTATAATGTGTCGGTCCCATAACTCCTCCGGCGGAAGAGGGAAGCATCAGCTGGAGCTTTATTTTGAGATGGTCAGGTGATGACTCTCGGGTCTTGGACTCTCTTGGCAGGCGTCTGGTTTGCAGTCGGCGACCTTAAGGTCGTTGGAAGGGTCGGTGTTTGCTGCTTTTGCGCATGTTTGGAAATAGCGCTTTGTTAAACATATAACATATTAAAATATATAGTACAGTGTGGGGCAGAATGGAAGGGCGTTTTTGAAATGTAAATAACTCAGCTGTGTAAATGTAATTACGAAAAAGTAAAGCTTAGATGGTACAATTTAACAATGAAAATGCTAAATTATGTTCTGAAAATAATGTACGGCAGATGACGTCCGTTTTTTGCAGTGCACTGCTGTAGTTCCTCAAAGTTCTGCATTACCCTTTGACTGTTTGACTGTTACGCATTCAAAGTAATAAGTGTTAGCGATAATTGGATCAATGGGCAGTTTCGTCGCTATTAATAGGGTGCTTATATATGTCAGGTCGTGCATCAAATCTTCAGAGTCCATGATGGATGCATGGTATGAGTTTGACTTTACGAATGTCATTGCGTTGATTAAAATTTGCATGATATCATTAATATTATGGATCATAAATATTAGTTGAATAAAAATAGCGTATATCCAGGTTTCCTTAAACTATTTGTTTTAGAAAGTAAAATTTTTAATTGCATTTTTACTTTCCGATTAATATCCTAGATGGAACGCATTGTAATCGACGGAAAAAAAACTCGAGAAATCGAGATTTCAGTGGAAATGCGCGTTTTGGGGTTCGCTGAATCGATTGCAACAATATGTGTCCGTTTCTATGTTTTAATGTGACATCGCAGTGAAAGGAGCATGAAAATATATTGTGTTTTACTATCAGCGAGGATGATACTGTTGTTGCTCTCTACGTATGGTGAGTTATTCTGTAATAGATGTCTATATAGCCGGTGTTCAGCAATGGAACATTTTGCACCGGTCGGTGTCCAAATACGCAAGACCAGTTAATGTATGTACTGTGATAGGCAGTAAACGTCTACCGGCTTTACCACCATTATCGGTACACAATACATCTAAGGTGAATGCTCTGATTTTTTCTGTGAAGGCCTACAAGTATGACAATGTGTAGGACATATCCTGGAGTTTTGCATCCATAGAAAACAATCGGCCGAAAATCAGTTTAGATTGTTTTCAGTGGTCGATTCAATCCTAGGAATATTGACCTCGGCTGTTGAGTCGTTTTTGATACGGACGGTTTCTAATTTTTTACACTCTGAATGTGACCAAAATTTTTGCAAACCAGGATTGACAGTTGGTGAAATTGACCTGTTGCGCTAGTTGAGCTAGTGGTGCTGCTGTTGGAATATTCAGCTGCACAATGACATTGAGCAACTCCTTGAACTGCTCGTTGGAGAACATCACGGGGTCTGCCATCGTCTGAAGCTTCTTTGGTAGTGCTTGTACCGGGTGATCTTCCTCTAGCCCTGTCTGACAGCAAATAAAACGTAGTCCAATAACAGACGTGAGCCACGCATTAACACGATTTTAGAGCAGCCCTTTCGTTAGCACTTTCGCTCACCGCAATGATCTAATAAAAAAAACACGCAGAGCCTCTAATCACCGACAATACTAAATCTAAATTCTTTTATGTTAACCTTAGATAATAAGTACATGCAGTTGGAACATGTACTTATTATCTAAGGTTATTTGCAACTTAACCCGATCATCAAAATAATGGCATTCTCAGAGCATTTCCTGGCGGGAGATGAGATTGAACTATTCGGAGAACTGGGTTATCTCAGGCTAGCAAACTATTACTGTAGAGAGGTCAGTAAACATGGCGGCGTATCTTTGTTCCTCCGTAAAGACATGAACAGTTCAAATATAAACATGGAACACTTCGCCAGAGACAAGATATTCGAATGCAGGGCGACCTTCGTCGCGGACTTAAGCATTGCAATTGTTGTCGTATACAGATCCCCAAAAAGCGACTCAACCGACTGCAATGACTTTCTAATAAGATTGCACAGCGCGTTGCGGCGCGTGTTTTCTAGACATAAGAAGGTAATGCTAGTCGGTGACTTTAATGTGGACATGCTGGCGGAATCCAATAGACGATATAAAGTATCGCGAACTTATATAAGAAAAAAGAATGATTACCGATAAAAGCCTAAGCGCTTTAAATCTAAAGTTGTCCTCCACAGATTGGAACGTGGTACTGAGTAATAACGACGCTGAAGATAGCTTCAATATCTTCCATTCGCCAATACTTAGCGACGTGAATAAATTTCTGCTTCTAAAAACCCTGCAACTAAAAAATACTAAGCGGAAATTCAAATTTAGCGAGGATTTAAAAAAGAAAAGAAAGTTTTTCCACCGTATCCAAGAATGGGACGCCAATGTGAAGACAGGACTACAACAACTTTAGCAGGGAATACCTTAAAATGCTTGACGAAGAAAGAGGATGCAGCAATTCTAAACTAGTTAAAGAAGCAGATAACAAAAGTAACGCCATATAGAGCGTAATCAATAGAGAGACAAACAGCACCAAATCAATAGAAAAAACAAACCACACAGCAGAAGAGATTAATAAGCACTTCGCAAATACAGCAAAAATAATAGTTGATCAAATGTCATTGGGAGCTGATTACAGAACCTATCTAAATAACGGTACCAAAGAAAACACCAACTTCTTTCTAACCCCGACGACTGGAGAAGAGATCCCCAACTGCTACAAATCATTAAAGAGAATTAAAGGAAATTATGCCGAGCATCTTGGTACCACTAGCTCACGTCATAAATACTTCTTTTGCAACGGGAATATTTTCCCCAATATTGAATGTTTCTTCGAAAATCTGCATAGATAAGAAGAGTATGCTTGACAATTATTGCCCGTCTTTTCAAAGATCTTTGAGATGCTGATTCAAAAGTGTTTAATCTCCTTCTTGGAAACTAGCTCTCAGTTCTCGTCTGCTCAGTTTGGCTTTCGTCCGGGTAGATCTACAATAGGTACGATACTGAGAATAGTCAAGCAGATCTCGCAAGCACTACACGAGAAGACGGTGAGAATCGTGACATGCATCGACCTGAAGAAGGCATTTGACTACCTCCAAGCTAGAGCGGAAGGCGATTAGGTGTCCCAAATCTAATTCGAACCTTTCTGTCCGATCCCCGAACCCGGTGACCATCGGGGTCCCTCAGGGTAGTATCTTGGGCCCATTGCTCTTGTTGGTGTACGTGGATGGCCTGCCAGACAGCGTGTACTCGGAAGTCACATTATACGCGGACGACGCAAGTTACCTCAGCGTCGGATCTCTTGAGATTGAGGCTTCCCGTTTGTCTGCTGACACCTTGGAGTTGACATCTGAGTGGTTCATCTCAAATCGCCTAAAGTGCACTGCGAGCTTGATGGATGGTCTGGGCCTTCATAATGGAGTGACTAACTATAATGACCGGTTGCTCGAGTCTCACAGCTCTGTCAAGTCAGACGTGTGTGTGCAGTTAGTTCGCTTCGGTGCTTTTTCTCCTCCACGGTCTCCTGTGTGCCATCTCAAGGGACCTGGAGCGTTCTGTTGAAGGTAAGTGTCCTGCTTTTTAACGTACACGTGCACTTCTTGTCGTGCCGGCAGCGGGTTGGCTACAGTCACCATATCGTGACTGCTGTTGGCGGTAGGTCTAAAATCAAGAATACCATTATAAGATATTTAAAAAATCGCACCATGTACCGGGTGTTTTAAAAAAAGTGAAACGTGCATAAGAGTAAAGTACCTGGAATATTAATATTATCGAAAAATTTTATTTGGGAATTTTGCTTAGAATTAATAATTACGCTCAGATTTGAGCCACTTACGACAGAAAATTTTTTTTTCGCTTCTTTTTTAAATTTCCACTATTTGAGAACAATTTTGTATCTGCTAGTGATTTGAGATGATTCTCCTTTAACGGTTTCTTAGATATTTGTTCAAATTTCCTATAATACTCGCTATTTTGATAGCGTTTCCAGCGCATCTTTAAGATCATTGCAAAACTTACCTTTTTCTTGGAGCATTTATGATTTTTCACCCAGTAAATATCAAAATGTCATGCAATACGCAACACAGGTAAGTAAAATAGCTTCCTTTGATTTATTATTGGTGATTGTAGGTGTGCTGATAACACAAATTTACCAGCTGTTCACGTATTTGTATGGTACACACCTCAAAAAAATGACGAATCCGAAAGGAAAGCATAGCAGCGTCATGAAATTGTTTTATTAGTGTGTATACTCCATGCATTTCCTTAATTAATTCAAATTTTTATGGTTCGCATGATATTTTGATATTTACTGACTGAAAAATCATAAGCGCACCAAGAAAACGGTAATTTTTGTAGTGATTTTAAAGAAGCGCTGAAAACGCTGCCGAAATGGCGAGTATTATAGGAAATTTAAACAAATATCTAAGAAACCGTTTAAGAAGAATCATTTGAAGTCACTAGCCGCTACAAAACCCTTCTCAAATAGTGAAAATTTTAAAAAGAAGCAAGAAAACATTTTTCTGTCATAGGTGGCTGTGATTTCAAATCTAAGCGTAGTTATTAATTCTAAGCAACATTCCCAAATAAAATTTTTCGATAATGTTAATATTCCAGGTACTTTGCTCTTATATGCGTTTCACATTTTTTTAAACACCCAATATGTGGTGCAATATTTTTAAGATCTTATGATCGTAATCTTGATTTTAGACCTACCGCCAACTTTCATAAAGAATAAAATTTTCTGAGAAATTGATAATAAAAGATTTTCCCATATGGTGCGGACTTTCCTGGACACACTGTATATAGAATTTAATTTGGTTATTTTTCATTTCTGAAGGGTCGTTTTGTTTCTTTTTTTGTCGTTCTATGTGGAGGTCTTTTTATTTTCTTTTATTTTTCTGGAGGATAATCTACGAATAATCCGGATGATCGAGTAGCGAGCACGTTGGCGTATAGCTCTGTGTATTTTTCAAAGTTTTTGACGTCAGTTTAAACAATTAATAATTGGGGAGTGTAAGGCATTGCGAGTTTTTTTTTTTTTTTTTTTTTTCAAGTTGTCCGATGAGTTGCTAGCAGGCTTCGAAATAATGTTAGCTGACAAGCTGGCTGTCTATGATAAACATATACAACACCTGGAATCTGAAAATGCTGAACTGCGAGCTAAGTGTGATGATCTCGAACAGTACTCACGTAGAAACAATGTTCGATTACATGGTTATATTGTGGGTGGCGACTATGACATATTTGCGAGACCTGGTTGAACACAACGGTGAACAATCAAGAGGTATCCATTGATGGATATAATCTATGCAGAAGAGATCGGGCAGGTAGGGTTAGCGGGGTGTGCTGGTATGTGAGGGCCAATCTATCGTTTACTGTTATGGACTGTTCTGAAACAATCGAACAATTGTGGATTGTTGTTAATGTTGGTAATTCAAAATTTCAAGTTACAACTGAAGCTAAAAATCTTGGAGTCATCCTGGAGCCAGAGCTAAGATTCAGGAAGCATATTGCTGGGTGTATCCAAAGAGCGTATTCAAAATTGAAATTATTCTACAACACCAGGCATATTCTTGCTCCAGCGGCCAAAGTAAAAATTTGTAAATCACTCATCTTGAGCTATTTTAATTTTTGTGACGTTGTATATGGTCCTTGTTTGACTGCTGATGACTCACTTCGCATCTAACGTGTGCAGAACTCTTGTTTGCGGTTTATATACGGTATAAGAAAATATCAGACAATATCACATAAACTAAGGGATGCTGGTTGGTTACGAATGAGCAATAGAAGGCTGCTGCATGCATATGTATTCTACCAGAAGGTAATAATTAATCGTGCACCTGCATATCTGTACAGAAAAATAGGATTTCGAGCGGACGTTCATAATTTGAATTTACGTTTTCGGGAATTGCTGACGCCACCCATTCGACATACTGAATTATATAGCAGATCATTTCAATGTCAGATTGCACTACATTATAATTCCATAGCCCCAAGTATAAAATCATTAAGTCTGCACTCGTATCGGAAAAAGCTCTTTGATATGCTGTACTTCGGCCAGTTTCGGTAGACCATGTGCGGCGGTTGCAGTGCGCATTAGATGGGTGCGTGAGGGAGAGGAGGGGGGAAATTGAAATTCTGTTTTTTTATTTTTGTCCCATTTGGAGATTTATTTTATATAATTATTTTTTTTCTCTTGCAATGAATTGCTGGTCGCGGGATTTGTAGGTAAGATTTGTAGATGTAGGTAAAGAAATTTAATTTAATTTATTTTTTTTTGAATTATGTATAAAAACAGTGCGCATTGTGAGTATACTGCTGTATTGTTAAGTGTCTTAAGTTAGTAGTTTAGGCATGGTTAGGTGCAAAAGCAGCTCGATTTATCAAAGCGAGCTGAACCTCGCCATTTCATACAACGGGTTCTTCGACTTGTGACTTTTTATTACTTTATATTATTGCTGTTGTGTGAATAAACACAATTATTATTATTATTAAGTTAAAGACGATCTGTCGGCAAAAGGTTTTCATCCACCAAAAATCACCAGAATGAAGCATCCCAGGACCAAGGCTGAGATGCCTCTCATCCGCCACCTTCCTAGGGAAGAAAAGGCTATCTACAATATTGTAGACATATGTGGCTTATCGATCAGTGTTGAGGCCTTGAAACAGTCACCAGTAGTAGATCAATGTTATCGATGTCTCCTCTACGGCCACAGTTCGAGTAATTGCACCTCGGAGTTCCACTGCAAAAACTGTGCCGGAGCTCACGACTCAAGGACATGCCCTATCTCTTCGGAGGCCGAGTCCAAATGCTTTCTCTGCAGCGGAGACCATAAAGCCAGTTATAGGGGCTGTCCGAAGGCTCCTAAAACAAAAATTATGCCAAAAAATAACAATAATAACCAAAGACCTGCATCAACTGTCCCTACTATCAGTAATATCAATAATAATAATAAAGCTTTTCAACAGATGTCTAAGATCAATTCTATGCAAACTCCATCCACCTCCGTCGCCACTATGGCACAGGTGGTTAAACGTGGCTGTGCCAAACCGTCGCCTTCACCACAACAGGCAATCATCTCGCAACAAGACCTGGTAGCCACAGTCGGTCAACTTAAAGAGGCGGTCGTAACTCTATCCACCATGTTCAACGAAATGGCTCAGATATTTTCCAAACTATAATGCCTCGTCTCGTTAAATCTAAGCCACGCTACTTGCGCGTTATGGCATGGAAAGCGAACAGTCTCGGTTGCAAAATAAATGAATTCAGGGATTTTGTTGTTCGTTATAACATCGATGTGGCGCTCATCAGCGAAAGCCACTTAAAACCCAGCCGTCGATCTGCGGTAGCAAACTGTCTCTGCTACCGTAATGACAGACTGGATGGACGACGTGGTGGCACCGCCATATCCGTTAAGAACTCCATACAACACAATGAGGTCAATATTCCAACCCTTTCTCATTTAGAGGCAATGGCAATCACCGTATATACAGCGCAAGGCGAAATCCTCATAACGTCAGCTTACAATCGACCCGTTCTCACTATACTTCGTGACGATATCTCCACCATTTGTGGACTCAGCAATAATGTTATTATTGCTGGAGACCTAAATGCCAAGCACTCCAACTGGAATTCTATCGATCCAAATAGGAACGGTCGGATTTTGAACACCGTAGCCGATGAGCTGGATCTAATCATCCAGGCGCCACAGGTCCTACTCAGTATCCGCCTCTGGATAACCTCACACCAGACATTCTGGATATAGTTGTCTCCAAAAATATTGTCCTCAATCAAGAGGTGGAGGTGATCCATGAGCTCTCCTCTGAACACCTCCCAATCCTCTTTTCATTAGGTGGTGCCTACGACGTCAATTCCTGCAAGATGGAGATCTCAAAAACCGCTTGGAGAACTTGTCACAACTCCCTCAAAGATTTTTCTCTCCCCGGCCACGCCTTCAGTCTAAATGACAAAACTCTTGCTCTCGAAAGCAAAATACAGGAGGCGTTCCGTAACGCAACCACCACTCGACTTATCCCAAAAAAACTTCCGCAATATTCCTCCAGACGTTCTCAATTTAATTCAAGAAAGGCACAGAGCAATCAAAAAATATATTAGAACATTATCCCCTGAGGATAAACTAATCAAAACCGCCTAAACGGGCAAGTTCGGGTGGCGATACGGAACCTTTCCAATGCCTCCTGGCAACAAAAAATGGAAACCCTTCAACCTGAGGATGGCACTCTCTGGTCGTTGAGTAAGACCCTCCGCAAAGGTCGGACATCTATCGGCGCCTCCGCCATCAAGGAGTGGTGGCCAATACAGATAAAGATAAAGCTGAGCTGTTCGCCGACACGCTGTACAATATCTTCAATAATAATATCCCTAATAACAGGCAACATATTTCTATCCTTGAGCGCCTTCCAGGGCAGGACATTCGTCCTACCACCCTTACCGAGGTCAAATCTCTGATCGGAGCCCTCAAACGTCGCAAAGCTCCGGGCCTGGACGGTATATCCAATGCCATGGTCCAGACACTCCCGGAGCCAGTTCTAAAATCCCTGGTTGAGATTATAAACCAGGTACTCAGCACGCAACAGTTTCCCGATGCCTGGAAAAAAGCTAAGGTTATACTGATTCACAAACCGGGAAAACCAAAGCACGACCCTGCAAATTATCGGCCCATAAGTCTCCTGCCGACGCTCTCTAAGATCACCGAAAGGGTGATCTTGGATCGCCTCCTAGAGCAGTGCGAAGAACTTAATTTAATTCCACCTGAGCAATTTGGTTTTCGGCCCCAGCACGGCACCGAATTGCGATTACTCCAACTCACGGAACACATCCATGAGGCGCTAGACCACAGGGAGGTCTCCATTGGAGCCTTCCTGGCCATAAAACGAGCATTCGGTACAGTTTGGCATGATGGACTCATTGCCAAACTGTATAGACTTGGAATAAATCCAAAACTCATTAAATTAATAGAGAGCTTTCTCCGTAACCGAACCTTCGTGGTTTCGGTTGGAGATGTTCTGTCGCTCATCAGAGCTATCCTGGCGGGCTTGCCCCAAGGAGCCGTGCTGTCCCCGACTCTGTACGTTCTGTACACTGCGGACATTCCTAGGCACGAAGAAGTTTTTGATTTCATATTTGCCGATGACTTTGCCATGTTAGCAAAATCCAGATCGGAAGATCTCGCACACCATCGTGTACAGTCGGCCCTAAGCTCTCTCCTCACCCGGATAAGAGCCAAACAATTATTTTTTCTAATCGTCGCCTCCTAAACCGCTCCCGACTTTTTCTTGGCACAGATCCCATCCCCCAGGTCAGTACTGTAAGATATTTGAGCGTCATCCTGGATGAAAAGCTTTCCTGGAAGCTACATTTAGAATCTGCTGCAAAAAAGGGCTCTCAGGCTGTTGGAATGCTGTACCCCATGATTTCCAGAGGCAGTAAGCTCTCCACAGCCAACAAAATCCTCCTCTACCGGCAAATTGTAAGACCGATCATGTTCTATGGCAGCTTGGTCTGGGGCACTGCAGTTAAAACTCACCTCAAAAAGCTGCAGGTGCAACAGAACAAGTTTTTGCGAATTTCCACCAATGCTCCATGGAGAATTAACATGAACATCGTGCACGAGGAGACCGGAATTGAGAAAGTGGAGGAATATATCCGAAAATCTTCCAGCAAGCGGTTGGACGTGGCTCAAAACCATCCCAACACGCTGGTTACTGATGTCCTGGTATACGAACCGACGCGCGACGTTAAGGGCAAGAAGGAACCGACCCATGACGGTCCTTCTACCGCCGCCAGTCCCTTAACGTTGGTAAGAGTCCTTTTTAAAGTCTTTGTGAAATTCTGTACAGTCCTAATTTATTTCTCTATTTATTTATTATTATTTTTAAACACAGAGTCATTATTTACATACACAAATCTAGTCACTTTCGCAGTCCATTCGCTGCCGTATCGTCTTTCATTTCCACAATCTAGTCACCTTATTCAAAGATTTTATCTAGTCATTTTACCAAGTCATTTTGTCCTGTATCTGTTAATTTATTTATTTATATTTATTTATTTATTATATCCTACACGACGCTTATCCACAATTTATATTCAGATCTCTAGTCCGGCCGCGCGCTGTCTGCCATGGCGGGACCGCGGCGACGGTTCCCATTGGCAGACTCGAGCTCGGGGTCGACTCGAAGATAAACAAATCTACCAGTGCACCATCTAGTTGTGCCACTTGGATGTAATGGCTTCTCAGGGTTCAACATATGTGTTAGTAGTAAATAACCCGACCAGTCTTGGTAGTCAGTGGGTATTGTTCGATGCCTCCAGTTTTTATTATAAAAAAAAACTTCGGATAAGCGCCCACGGCGTAAGGCACCGTATATTTTATGTTCTGTTTTATTCATTAATTTGTATATTGTGTAATTAGAATTAATAAATGTTTTGTTAATGCTTAATGCCTCCTGCCCGGTCGACCCGGGTTCGGATACTGAGACAGACTATGCACTTTATTATTTTTCTTTCATTTTGTGGCTGACAATTTACCTTTAAATCATTTCTGTTATCCACTTATTCGAGCTCTTTTCTTTCATTTTCTCTCAAAACATCTGTCCATTAGATTTTTCTATTTTAACCACAACAAACAATTTTCTTTGCGCGGTTGACGAAGCGCACCAATTGTCGAGTCGGGGCAAATATGGTTATTCCATTGCCTCTAATTAAGCAAAAACATGGAGATAGACCGGTTGCTCGACTTAATTTTCACGAATTTCGGGTGCACTGTATCGGTTGAGCTCGACTCAGTTCCTTTGGTTAATGTTGACAAGCACCATCCACCGTTGGGTATCTCTGTTCGTTTGCTTCAAGATGTTCGAAGTTCTGCTTTTCCTGTAAACACTAATCTGAGACATAATTTTCGTCGTACCAATCTCACGGGCTTATACCAGGATTTCGCAAATTTTGACTTTTCATTCATTAGTTCTTGTGGTGAGGTAAACTATGCTGTCGCGGCATTTTATTCAGCAATTAATACTCTCGTGTAGAAGCATGTGCCTAAGTGTTCCTCACCTACTGCATGGTGCCCTCCGCGGTATAACGCATCCGTCAAAAGGCTCATAAAACTGAAAGAGTATTACCTTAGAAAATGTTGAGATTAAGAGGGCTTATTCTTCCTACTTATACAATACTGAGCGATCGATAGGCAGTGACATAGATGCTTTCTGGCATTACATCTGTCAGGGAAATGGCACCTCTAGGATACATTGTTGTCTTACCCTTAATGAAAAAGAGATATCGAACTCGCAGGAAGTGGTGGATGCTTTTGCTGATGTGTTTTCTGCTTCATTTGGCCAACGCAGTCCTCCTGGTGTAGCTGACCACCTCGCTACTCAGACTTATAATTGCTTTTATCTAGCGCCATTCACATCTGAGAAGGTATTAGCGGAGTTGTAAAAGGTAAAGGCGGATTTCAGTATGGGCGATGATGGTCTACCTGGGGTCCTTGTTTGGGATTATGCCAGAGTATTTGGTGAGCCGATGGTTAATCTCTACAATCTCTCTTTGTCGTGGACAACGTTCCTGATATCTGGAAGCGCTCAAGAATAACTCCAGTTTTTTAAGAAGGATAATCGTAGCAATCTGCAGAATTATAGACCAATCAGCATATTATCCCACTTTGCCAAAGTATTTGAGAAATTACTTTATTCGAGGGTCTACCATGCCGTTGCTCCCTATATCTCAATTCAGCAGCATGGTTTCTTGCCTGGGCATTCGACAATAACGGTACGACAATAGTTATGTTCGATTACCGGTCGCACTCAGATTGAGCGCAATCTTTTTGAGCGCGTTCAGTATACAATTGAATATGGCAATCGAACCTGCTTTTAGGTCGTACGTGGATGGTACGTGGCACGTGGTCTGCTGCGCGCGCACTATAAACATGGGAAAGAAAACCTAACCTTTTTTAAAACGTGTGCATCGTGTGCATAGTCCATTTACCACGCATTTACGAATGTTATTTGAATCGAGAGGATGGCGTCAACAGCGACAATCCAATTGTTTGACGCCGAAAAGGGGATGTTGTACGAAATTAGATTAAGTATTGAAGACGAGGAAAGATATAGGACAGGTAAAATTGATATCTACAGATATGTGCAACGTATTTTCTTTTGTTATTGTTATTAGATCCCGAGTTTGCAAACGCATTATTGCGTCATGCACGGGAGCATTATGAGCCGGTGGAAGAGCAGCTTGCAGAGAACGAGCAAGTACAGAGCCAACAACCTGAAGCAGAGGAAAGCCAGCACACTGAAGGTGTAGAGCAGCCCACCAAAATCTGTAGGATTACAAGAACACATTGCTTCTCATTGAATCAGTTCACAGCAACTACAAAAACATGCACCATCCAAAGCATAGGAAAGTTGTTTGGGACCATATAAGCAACGATATGGTAAGCCAGGGAGTTGTTGTGGACGGAAAATTATGTTCGGTGAAGTGGAGGGATCTTCTTTTTTTTTATTAAAGATAAAACCAGTTCAACAAAGATATTGTTATATCATGGTTGAGATAATTATGTACATATCATTTCATTTTTCGTTTGTGTATTAGTTAGGAGGTGTTTGTCTCTCCGTCAGTCAGATTCATCTGCTAAATCCTGGGGTAGTTTTCTTTTGAGTCGCGCATGGACGTCGCGCTGGTCCACTTGGTGGTGTGCTGCGCTACTACACTTGTACATGTTTTCGAAAAAAATATGGGTAACTTTTTTTCGTGAATTCTTTCAGAGTTGATATACTTAATTCCTCATGGAGTTGTTCGTTCCGGACAAACCAGGGTGCATCCACCGCTATTCTTAGTATTTTGTTTTGTAGAGCCTGAAGTTTTCTGAAGTTGGTTGCAGAAGAATTAAACCATACGGGACACGCGTATGTAATCAGCGACCTCAGCAACCGACGTTTTGATCTTCTGTTTATAAGCGGGTAGAGTTGTTTTAATCGGGCATAGCCTAGATTGAGTCTTGCGTTTATATGGTATAGATATTTGACCGCTTGATCTGGGGGGGGGGGGTTCCATTTGATTGGACTATTGTTTGTTATAATGGGAGGAGCGTTTCGAATTATCTTCAGTGTAAAAATTTTTGTTTCGCATTTGTCTGCGTTTAACTGAATACACCATCTTTTGAGCTATTGATGTATTTGATCAATTGCTCTCTGTAGCTTCTCAATAGCATCCTCCAAATCGCTTTCCTGAGTCATTATCATCATGTCGTCCGCATATAATACTTTCTCATTATGTTCTTACAATGGTATGTCTTGTAGAGAGATATTGAATAATGTTGGTGACAGAATACCTCCCTGGGGGACTCCCGCTTTAATAATCCTTGTGCTAGAAGTTTCGCCGTTGATTCTAACATAAAATGTTCTATTTTCTAAGTAAGAGAATATTATGGCACATAGGTATACGCTTAGGCCTAAATGGTTAATTTTATATTTTAATCCTTCTATCCAGACGCTGTCAAATGCTTTTGCTACATCCAAGAACGCTGCTGTGGTAAACTTTTTATTTTCAAAACCTTGTTCGAACTCAGCCACTCTTGCCAACTGATGCGTGGTCGAGTGACCTTGTCGGAATCCAAATTTTATGTTAGGGATAGCCTGGAGTGCATCCAATTCAATTCGCAATCGGCTTAGAATCATTTTTTCGAAAAGTTTTGAAAGTGTTGGGAGCAGACTTATGGGTCGATCGTTACGTATGTCTGTCTTCTTTTTTGAAGGTTTTGCGAACATGAGAACTTCCGCTTTTTTCCTAGCTACAGGAAAGTAGCCAATTTCCAGGCATTGATTAAAAATAAAGGCAATATATTCGATGACCACAGTTGGAAGGTGTTTTAAGACGACGTTCGGAATGGGATCGTGTCCAGGTGCCTTTTTGGTTGGTAGTGAAGCCATTAATGATTTTATTTCTTCTGCAGAACTTGGTTTTCAAATGGGAATGTGGTGATTAGGTTGCTTTCATTGAATTGTTGACTGTTGTTGCAAACTGGACATTTTCTATGATTTGAGGGCAAAATACGGTTTCCAGGTAGTTGGCAAAGGCGTTTACTTTTTCTTCGTTTGTATCAATATTTCTTCCGTCTACAATTAATGAAGGAATAGGTGTATGATTTGACATGTGAATTTTTACTGCAACCGTTTCAAGGGCTGCGGTTGTTATGTTGCATTGGTAGTGATGGATATGTCTTCTTATTAGGATTGCTACGCCTCCAGATGCTTTCTTTGACTCTCTATCTTTTCTATATATGGTGTATCCACTAATGCTGAAATCTTCACCAGGAGCCAGGTGCGTTTCAGTTATACAAGCAATATCTATTATATAACGAGCCAAAAAGGCTATTAACAGAGGTCTTTGTTTTTTTATACCATTGGCGTTGAAGTTCAGAATAGTTGTGTTCTGTACAGTTTTAAGGTTGTCAGGCATTGATAAGGGATGGGATTATTTCATTGATGATATTTGTTTTAATTTGGGAAATTAGAGGAGAGAGAATTTGCTTGAGTAGGTTCATGATTGTTGATACTATGGTTGTTGAGGTTTGGGATTGTTCTTGTTGGAGAGGATTTCGAGAATGAGCATTGCTTGTAGTTTGTGGGTGTAGTTTCTTAAGCGTGTTGGCATAGGACGTGGTGGGGTAGGTTTGTAGCTTGGTGTGTAGGTGTTGATTTTGATTTTGTGGTGTGGTGTATCTGGGTATTTCTATGTCTGCGTTGTTTCTCTTTTGTTGTCGTGGATTGTTTCTTTGTATTTCTTTGTGAACCTTACATCCTCTGTAGTTGGATGGATGTGGTCCATCACAATTATGGCATTTAGGTGGATCTGCTTTCTTTTTATTGCATTCAGTGTAATAATGTTCTCCGCTGCATTTTACACATCGAGGTTGTAACGAACAATAGTTCTTTGTGTGTCCATACTTTTGGCAGTTGTGACATTGGGGTACAGATGAAGCTGTTCTTCTTGGTTCGACTGATACATAGCCTTTTCAATTTCCTTGATGTCATAGATTTTGTTGGCGTCTTCAGTTGGTGTCAGTTCGACAGCACATAGAGGGATGGGTAACTTTGATTTGTTTATAAGTCTGGTTGCTCTAATAATTGGTAATTTGTGTTGTTCGAGTGCTGTCATAATTTCTGTTTCTGAGAGTGATATTGGAACATTTCTTAAAATTACTGATAAAGGCTTGTTTCACGGGTCTTGGAACGTGTGAAATGCTATTTTATCATCTTTATAATATTTTGTCATATTTCTATAATCGTCTGCATCTGTTAGGTTAATTTTTAGATTTTTTCCTTTATAAGTTGTTGTAAACTCATTCTTAGTGTTAGCTTTTAGGTCTTTTATGATCTCTTGATGATTAGTGGCATTGTGTAAGATTATTGGAGGTATTTTGGTTTTAGTCACAGGTTCATTACTGTTTGTATTAGATTGACTAGCGGTGTTGTTATTGTCATTTGTTGTATCTTCCTCATTTGCCA
Organism: Aphodius granarius; assembly: GCA_963971325.1. Taxonomy (NCBI): domain Eukaryota; kingdom Metazoa; phylum Arthropoda; class Insecta; order Coleoptera; family Scarabaeidae; genus Aphodius; species Aphodius granarius. The sequence continues at coordinate 14,902,703 of OZ020222.1, read as the reverse complement.
ACACGTGGTACTTATTATTGCAAATAAGATTTTGAGGGTCCCATGTATATTTCTTTGATATATTATCAATTGGTGGCGATAGATGATCGGATGATCTCTTGTTGTTCATCATAGCGGAGGGATCTTCTACGAACGTACAAAGCAGCAAAGGATGCAAAGAACCGTACTGGGCATGGTCCCTCACACAGCCAGGGAGTTGTTGTGGACGGAAAATTATGTCCGGTGAAGTGGAGGAATCTTCTACGAATGTACAAAGCAGCAAAGGATGCAGAGTACCGTACTGGGCATGGTCCTTCACGTTTTTTATAATCAACTGGATGAATTTCTAGGTAAATATGTTACATTTTATTTGCATGTAGTAATATATAACATAATACAAAAAAGTCTTAACTAATGTTGTCCCAACATTACCTTAGATCTTCTTTGTCAGAACAACTGTCTAAATAATAAAACTATCATTTGCAAGTAAATTTATGTTGGAAAACATTTTTTGCCTGTAACAGCAGTACTTCACTTTTTTCTCGTTTTTAGGCTGTAAGGCTAGTATTAGCAGCGGCAAATCAATCAACGTAAGCACCATCCCCAGTACAACTGCACCGTCCGGAGAAGGGTCCTCCACAAGCCAGGCAGAACATAACAGGATCACATCCCCCGACCAACCAGCGACATTGAATGTAGCAAATGCCAATACGCAATATCTATTGGCGCGCGCAGAGTATTGTAGAAAGCGAGCAATTGAGGTATATTGCAGTTATTAATTATTATTATTATATATTTGTGTACAATAGCAAAATTGTTTTTAAAACATATTACTGAAATACAATTGATGCATATCTGATCGGATGCGAAAAGGGACCTATACTATGGTGTGAAAACAACGTGCGCCATAACCGTACCTATTGGAAGACCTTACGTGCGCAAATATGTAGCGTGCAAGATAACGTCACGATAGGTCCCTTTTTGCATCCGAGGTCACACATAATCACAATCTCCGCCATACCGTTCCATGTCTGTGTATTGTCTTTTTTACCTCAATTCTGTCGAGGTAACAAATAGACAATGTTTATCGTCAACTTATATAACTTCTTTATTCAAAGGTTGATGAGCTGCGGGTGGACAGAGCGCGACGGTTGGATATTGCCCAAAAGAAGCTAGAAGCCTTACAAGAGATCGCTAGGTTCATGAGGGATGGTCAAGGAAGGCTGTAATGTTTCTGCCTTAGTAATGTATTTTTGTAATACCACTGCCTTTGGCAGCCTTCCACGCTGCTTTTGTGTCGTTTTTTGGCTGCTTTTGTGTTAAATTTTACTTACTTTTTAGTTCATGTAAAAAAATGCATTTTAATTTTTTCTGGTGCGTGCTTTTTACCCAGAGGTAGTGGTGGGGTTATAAACAATACATTGATTTATGTATGTATGTATATATATAGTAAAAATGATTCTCTCGGGCACACCCGCTATCTTAATTGCAACCGTAGACACGTGTTTCGGAATTATTAGTCCTCGTCAGTACGGTATAGCCAAAGAGTAAGATGGAAACTCTAAGGAGAAGTAAACAAAACAAAAAGGACCTTAATCGGGGAGACTAATGTCACACAATTGATGCTTCGGTGGCAACATCCTCGGTATGGAGGACAAGAAGCCACGTCGCGTCGAGGTAACTAGTACACCCCAGGGTACACCTTTTAGCCCATGTATAATAATTGAAAATGAATTATTAGCGGTGAAATCTAAACAGTAAAAATGATTCTCTCGGGCACACCCGCTATCTTAATTGCAACCGTAGACACGTGTTTCGGACTTATTAGTCCTCGTCAGTACGGTATAGCCAAAGAGTAAGATGGAAACTCTAAGGAGAAGTAAACAAAACAAAAGGGACCTTAATCGGGGAGACTAATGTCACACAATTGATGCTTCGGTGGCAACATCCTCGGTATGGAGGACAAGAAGCCACGTCGCGTCGAGGTAACTAGTACACCCCAGGGTACACCTTTTAGCCCATGTATAATAATTGAAAATGAATTATTAGCGGTGAAATCTAAACAGTAAAAATGATTCTCTCGGGCACACCCGCTATCTTAATTGCAACCGTAGACACGTGTTTCGGACTTATTAGTCCTCGTCAGTACGGTATAGCCAAAGAGTAAGATGGAAAGTAGTAAAGGAAAGAGTAAGATAGAAGTAAACAAAACAAAAGGGACCTATATATATATATATATATATATATATATATATATATATATATATATATATATATATATATATATATATATATATATATATATATATATATATATATATATATATATATATATATATATATATATATATATATATATATATATATATATATATATATATATAAATATAGTAAAAAGGATTATCTTTTTTTGGGCATAACCGCTATCTGAAATGCAACCGTAGACACGTGTTTCGGACTTATTAGTCCTCGTCAGTACGGTATAGCCAAAGAGAAAGGATGGAAACTCAATGGAGAACTCAACAAAAGGGACCTTAATCAGGGAGACCAACGTCACCATTTGGAGCTTCAGTCACAACATCCTCGAATTTGAGGACAAGAAGTAACGTCGTGCCGAGGCAACAAGTACATCCCGAGGTGCAACATTAGCCCTGGTACAATATAAAGAAAAAAAGGTATTGTTTGCGGTGAAATCTAAATATAAATATAGTAAAAAGGATTATCTTTTTTTTGGGCATAACCGCTATCTGAAATGCAACCGTAGACACGTGTTTCGGACTTATTAGTCCTCGTCAGTACGGTATAGCCAAAGAGAAAGGATGGAAACTCAATGGAGAACTCAACAAAAGGGACCTTAATCAGGGAGACCAACGTCACCATTTGGAGCTTCAGTCACAACATCCTCGAATTTGAGGACAAGAAGTAACGTCGTGCCGAGGCAACAAGTACATCCCGAGGTGCAACCTTAGCCCTGGTACAATATAAAGAAAAAAAGGTATTGTTTGCGGTGAAATCTAAATATAAATATAGTAAAAAGGATTATCTTTTTTTGGGCATAACCGCTATCTGAAATGCAACCGTAGACACGTGTTTCGGACTTATTAGTCCTCGTCAGTACGGTATAGCCAAAGAGAAAGGATGGAAACTCAATGGAGAACTCAACAAAAGGGACCTTAATCAGGGAGACCAACGTCACCATTTGGAGCTTCAGTCACAACATCCTCGAATTTGAGGACAAGAAGTAACGTCGTGCCGAGGCAACAAGTACATCCCGAGGTGCAACCTTAGCCCTGGTACAATATAAAGAAAAAAAGGTATTGTTTGCGGTGAAATCTAAATATAAATATAGTAAAAAGGATTATCTTTTTTTGGGCATAACCGCTATCTGAAATGCAACCGTAGACACGTGTTTCGGACTTATTAGTCCTCGTCAGTACGGTATAGCCAAAGAGAAAGGATGGAAACTCAATGGAGAACTCAACAAAAGGGACCTTAATCAGGGAGACCAACGTCACCATTTGGAGCTTCAGTCACAACATCCTCGAATTTGAGGACAAGAAGTAACGTCGTGCCGAGGCAACAAGTACATCCCGAGGTGCAACCTTAGCCCTGGTACAATATAAAGAAAAAAAGGTATTGTTTGCGGTGAAATCTAAATATAAATATAGTAAAAAGGATTATCTTTTTTTGGGCATAACCGCTATCTGAAATGCAACCGTAGACACGTGTTTCGGACTTATTAGTCCTCGTCAGTACGGTATAGCCAAAGAGAAAGGATGGAAACTCAATGGAGAACTCAACAAAAGGGACCTTAATCAGGGAGACCAACGTCACCATTTGGAGCTTCAGTCACAACATCCTCGAATTTGAGGACAAGAAGTAACGTCGTGCCGAGGCAACAAGTACATCCCGAGGTGCAACCTTAGCCCTGGTACAATATAAAGAAAAAAAGGTATTGTTTGCGGTGAAATCTAAATATAAATATAGTAAAAAGGATTATCTTTTTTTGGGCATAACCGCTATCTGAAATGCAACCGTAGACACGTGTTTCGGACTTATTAGTCCTCGTCAGTACGGTATAGCCAAAGAGAAAGGATGGAAACTCAATGGAGAACTCAACAAAAGGGACCTTAATCAGGGAGACCAACGTCACCATTTGGAGCTTCAGTCACAACATCCTCGAATTTGAGGACAAGAAGTAACGTCGTGCCGAGGCAACAAGTACATCCCGAGGTGCAACCTTAGCCCTGGTACAATATAAAGAAAAAAAGGTATTGTTTGCGGTGAAATCTAAATATAAATATAGTAAAAAGGATTATCTTTTTTTGGGCATAACCGCTATCTGAAATGCAACCGTAGACACGTGTTTCGGACTTATTAGTCCTCGTCAGTACGGTATAGCCAAAGAGAAAGGATGGAAACTCAATGGAGAACTCAACAAAAGGGACCTTAATCAGGGAGACCAACGTCACCATTTGGAGCTTCAGTCACAACATCCTCGAATTTGAGGACAAGAAGTAACGTCGTGCCGAGGCAACAAGTACATCCCGAGGTGCAACCTTAGCCCTGGTACAATATAAAGAAAAAAAGGTATTGTTTGCGGTGAAATCTAAATATAAATATAGTAAAAAGGATTATCTTTTTTTGGGCATAACCGCTATCTGAAATGCAACCGTAGACACGTGTTTCGGACTTATTAGTCCTCGTCAGTACGGTATAGCCAAAGAGAAAGGATGGAAACTCAATGGAGAACTCAACAAAAGGGACCTTAATCAGGGAGACCAACGTCACCATTTGGAGCTTCAGTCACAACATCCTCGAATTTGAGGACAAGAAGTAACGTCGTGCCGAGGCAACAAGTACATCCCGAGGTGCAACCTTAGCCCTGGTACAATATAAAGAAAAAAAGGTATTGTTTGCGGTGAAATCTAAATATAAATATAGTAAAAAGGATTATCTTTTTTTGGGCATAACCGCTATCTGAAATGCAACCGTAGACACGTGTTTCGGACTTATTAGTCCTCGTCAGTACGGTATAGCCAAAGAGAAAGGATGGAAACTCAATGGAGAACTCAACAAAAGGGACCTTAATCAGGGAGACCAACGTCACCATTTGGAGCTTCAGTCACAACATCCTCGAATTTGAGGACAAGAAGTAACGTCGTGCCGAGGCAACAAGTACATCCCGAGGTGCAACCTTAGCCCTGGTACAATATAAAGAAAAAAAGGTATTGTTTGCGGTGAAATCTAAATATAAATATAGTAAAAAGGATTATCTTTTTTTGGGCATAACCGCTATCTGAAATGCAACCGTAGACACGTGTTTCGGACTTATTAGTCCTCGTCAGTACGGTATAGCCAAAGAGAAAGGATGGAAACTCAATGGAGAACTCAACAAAAGGGACCTTAATCAGGGAGACCAACGTCACCATTTGGAGCTTCAGTCACAACATCCTCGAATTTGAGGACAAGAAGTAACGTCGTGCCGAGGCAACAAGTACATCCCGAGGTGCAACCTTAGCCCTGGTACAATATAAAGAAAAAAAGGTATTGTTTGCGGTGAAATCTAAATATAAATATAGTAAAAAGGATTATCTTTTTTTGGGCATAACCGCTATCTGAAATGCAACCGTAGACACGTGTTTCGGACTTATTAGTCCTCGTCAGTACGGTATAGCCAAAGAGAAAGGCTATACCGTACTGACGAGGACTAATAAGTCCGAAACACGTGTCTACGGTTGCATTTCAGATAGCGGTTATGCCCAAAAAAAGATAATCCTTTTTACTATATTTATATTTAGATTTCACCGCAAACAATACCTTTTTTTCTTTATATTGTACCAGGGCTAAGGTTGCACCTCGGGATGTACTTGTTGCCTCGGCACGACGTTACTTCTTGTCCTCAAATTCGAGGATGTTGTGACTGAAGCTCCAAATGGTGACGTTGGTCTCCCTGATTAAGGTCCCTTTTGTTGAGTTCTCCATTGAGTTTCCATCCTTTCTCTTTGGCTATACCGTACTGACGAGGACTAATAAGTCCGAAACACGTGTCTACGGTTGCATTTCAGATAGCGGTTATGCCCAAAAAAAGATAATCCTTTTTACTATATTTATATTTAGATTTCACCGCAAACAATACCTTTTTTTCTTTATATTGTACCAGGGCTAAGGTTGCACCTCGGGATGTACTTGTTGCCTCGGCACGACGTTACTTCTTGTCCTCAAATTCGAGGATGTTGTGACTGAAGCTCCAAATGGTGACGTTGGTCTCCCTGATTAAGGTCCCTTTTGTTGAGTTCTCCATTGAGTTTCCATCCTTTCTCTTTGGCTATACCGTACTGACGAGGACTAATAAGTCCGAAACACGTGTCTACGGTTGCATTTCAGATAGCGGTTATGCCCAAAAAAAGATAATCCTTTTTACTATATTTATATTTAGATTTCACCGCAAACAATACCTTTTTTTCTTTATATTGTACCAGGGCTAAGGTTGCACCTCGGGATGTACTTGTTGCCTCGGCACGACGTTACTTCTTGTCCTCAAATTCGAGGATGTTGTGACTGAAGCTCCAAATGGTGACGTTGGTCTCCCTGATTAAGGTCCCTTTTGTTGAGTTCTCCATTGAGTTTCCATCCTTTCTCTTTGGCTATACCGTACTGACGAGGACTAATAAGTCCGAAACACGTGTCTACGGTTGCATTTCAGATAGCGGTTATGCCCAAAAAAAGATAATCCTTTTTACTATATTTATATTTAGATTTCACCGCAAACAATACCTTTTTTTCTTTATATTGTACCAGGGCTAAGGTTGCACCTCGGGATGTACTTGTTGCCTCGGCACGACGTTACTTCTTGTCCTCAAATTCGAGGATGTTGTGACTGAAGCTCCAAATGGTGACGTTGGTCTCCCTGATTAAGGTCCCTTTTGTTGAGTTCTCCATTGAGTTTCCATCCTTTCTCTTTGGCTATACCGTACTGACGAGGACTAATAAGTCCGAAACACGTGTCTACGGTTGCATTTCAGATAGCGGTTATGCCCAAAAAAAGATAATCCTTTTTACTATATTTATATTTAGATTTCACCGCAAACAATACCTTTTTTTCTTTATATTGTACCAGGGCTAAGGTTGCACCTCGGGATGTACTTGTTGCCTCGGCACGACGTTACTTCTTGTCCTCAAATTCGAGGATGTTGTGACTGAAGCTCCAAATGGTGACGTTGGTCTCCCTGATTAAGGTCCCTTTTGTTGAGTTCTCCATTGAGTTTCCATCCTTTCTCTTTGGCTATACCGTACTGACGAGGACTAATAAGTCCGAAACACGTGTCTACGGTTGCATTTCAGATAGTGGTTATGCCCAAAAAAAGATAATCCTTTTTACTATATTTATATTTAGATTTCACCGCAAACAATACCTTTTTTTCTTTATATTGTACCAGGGCTAAGGTTGCACCTCGGGATGTACTTGTTGCCTCGGCACGACGTTACTTCTTGTCCTCAAATTCGAGGATGTTGTGACTGAAGCTCCAAATGGTGACGTTGGTCTCCCTGATTAAGGTCCCTTTTGTTGAGTTCTCCATTGAGTTTCCATCCTTTCTCTTTGGCTATACCGTACTGACGAGGACTAATAAGTCCGAAACACGTGTCTACGGTTGCATTTCAGATAGCGGTTATGCCCAAAAAAAGATAATCCTTTTTACTATATTTATATTTAGATTTCACCGCAAACAATACCTTTTTTTCTTTATATTGTACCAGGGCTAAGGTTGCACCTCGGGATGTACTTGTTGCCTCGGCACGACGTTACTTCTTGTCCTCAAATTCGAGGATGTTGTGACTGAAGCTCCAAATGGTGACGTTGGTCTCCCTGATTAAGGTCCCTTTTGTTGAGTTCTCCATTGAGTTTCCATCCTTTCTCTTTGGCTATACCGTACTGACGAGGACTAATAAGTCCGAAACACGTGTCTACGGTTGCATTTCAGATAGCGGTTATGCCCAAAAAAAGATAATCCTTTTTACTATATTTATATTTAGATTTCACCGCAAACAATACCTTTTTTTCTTTATATTGTACCAGGGCTAAGGTTGCACCTCGGGATGTACTTGTTGCCTCGGCACGACGTTACTTCTTGTCCTCAAATTCGAGGATGTTGTGACTGAAGCTCCAAATGGTGACGTTGGTCTCCCTGATTAAGGTCCCTTTTGTTGAGTTCTCCATTGAGTTTCCATCCTTTCTCTTTGGCTATACCGTACTGACGAGGACTAATAAGTCCGAAACACGTGTCTACGGTTGCATTTCAGATAGCGGTTATGCCCAAAAAAAGATAATCCTTTTTACTATATTTATATTTAGATTTCACCGCAAACAATACCTTTTTTTCTTTATATTGTACCAGGGCTAAGGTTGCACCTCGGGATGTACTTGTTGCCTCGGCACGACGTTACTTCTTGTCCTCAAATTCGAGGATGTTGTGACTGAAGCTCCAAATGGTGACGTTGGTCTCCCTGATTAAGGTCCCTTTTGTTGAGTTCTCCATTGAGTTTCCATCCTTTCTCTTTGGCTATACCGTACTGACGAGGACTAATAAGTCCGAAACACGTGTCTACGGTTGCATTTCAGATAGCGGTTATGCCCAAAAAAAGATAATCCTTTTTACTATATTTATATTTAGATTTCACCGCAAACAATACCTGTTTTTCTTTCTATATATATATATATATATATATATATATATATATATATATATATATATATATATATATATATATATATATATACAGTAAAAGTATTTTTTCGGGCATAACCGCTAACTAAATGCAACCGTAGACACGTGTTTCGGACTTGTTAGTCCTCATCAGTACGGTATAGCCAAAGAGTAAGATGGAAGCTCTATGGAGAAGTAAACAAAAGGGACCTTAATCAGGGAGACCAACGTCACCAATTGATGCTTCGGTCGCAACATCCTCGGTATGGAGAATAAGAAGCAACGTCGCGTCGAGGTAAACAGTACACCCCAAGGTACGCCTTTTAGCCCATGGTATAATAAAAGAAAAATTAATTATTTGCGGTGTAATTTAAACAGTAAAAGTATTTTTTCGGGCATAACCGCTAACTAAATGCAACCGTAGACACGTGTTTCGGACTTGTTAGTCCTCATCAGTACGGTATAGCCAAAGAGTAAGATGGAAGCTCTATGGAGAAGTAAACAAAAGGGACCTTAATCAGGGAGACCAACGTCACCAATTGATGCTTCGGTCGCAACATCCTCGGTATGGAGAATAAGAAGCAACGTCGCGTCGAGGTAAATAGTACACCCCAAGGTACGCCTTTTAGCCCATGGTATAATAAAAGAAAAATTAATTATTTGCGGTGTAATTTAAACAGTAAAAGTATTTTTTCGGGCATAACCGCTAACTAAATGCAACCGTAGACACGTGTTTCGGACTTGTTAGTCCTCATCAGTACGGTATAGCCAAAGAGTAAGATGGAAGCTCTATGGAGAAGTAAACAAAAGGGACCTTAATCAGGGAGACCAACGTCACCAATTGATGCTTCGGTCGCAACATCCTCGGTATGGAGAATAAGAAGCAACGTCGCGTCGAGGTAAACAGTACACCCCAAGGTACGCCTTTTAGCCCATGGTATAATAAAAGAAAAATTAATTATTTGCGGTGTAATTTAAACAGTAAAAGTATTTTTTCGGGCATAACCGCTAACTAAATGCAACCGTAGACACGTGTTTCGGACTTGTTAGTCCTCATCAGTACGGTATAGCCAAAGAGTAAGATGGAAGCTCTATGGAGAAGTAAACAAAAGGGACCTTAATCAGGGAGACCAACGTCACCAATTGATGCTTCGGTCGCAACATCCTCGGTATGGAGAATAAGAAGCAACGTCGCGTCGAGGTAAACAGTACACCCCAAGGTACGCCTTTTAGCCCATGGTATAATAAAAGAAAAATTAATTATTTGCGGTGTAATTTAAACAGTAAAAGTATTTTTTCGGGCATAACCGCTAACTAAATGCAACCGTAGACACGTGTTTCGGACTTGTTAGTCCTCATCAGTACGGTATAGCCAAAGAGTAAGATGGAAGCTCTATGGAGAAGTAAACAAAAGGGACCTTAATCAGGGAGACCAACGTCACCAATTGATGCTTCGGTCGCAACATCCTCGGTATGGAGAATAAGAAGCAACGTCGCGTCGAGGTAAACAGTACACCCCAAGGTACGCCTTTTAGCCCATGGTATAATAAAAGAAAAATTAATTATTTGCGGTGTAATTTAAACAGTAAAAGTATTTTTTCGGGCATAACCGCTAACTAAATGCAACCGTAGACACGTGTTTCGGACTTGTTAGTCCTCATCAGTACGGTATAGCCAAAGAGTAAGATGGAAGCTCTATGGAGAAGTAAACAAAAGGGACCTTAATCAGGGCGACCAACGTCACCAATTGATGCTTCGGTCGCAACATCCTCGGTATGGAGAATAAGAAGCAACGTCGCGTCGAGGTAAACAGTACACCCCAAGGTACGCCTTTTAGCCCATGGTATAATAAAAGAAAAATTAATTATTTGCGGTGTAATTTAAACAGTAAAAGTATTTTTTCGGGCATAACCGCTAACTAAATGCAACCGTAGACACGTGTTTCGGACTTGTTAGTCCTCATCAGTACGGTATAGCCAAAGAGTAAGATGGAAGCTCTATGGAGAAGTAAACAAAAGGGACCTTAATCAGGGAGACCAACGTCACCAATTGATGCTTCGGTCGCAACATCCTCGGTATGGAGAATAAGAAGCAACGTCGCTTCGAGGTAAACAGTACACCCCAAGGTACGCCTTTTAGCCCATGGTATAATAAAAGAAAAATTAATTATTTGCGGTGTAATTTAAACAGTAAAAGTATTTTTTCGGGCATAACCGCTAACTAAATGCAACCGTAGACACGTGTTTCGGACTTGTTAGTCCTCATCAGTACGGTATAGCCAAAGAGTAAGATGGAAGCTCTATGGAGAAGTAAACAAAAGGGACCTTAATCAGGGAGACCAACGTCACCAATTGATGCTTCGGTCGCAACATCCTCGGTATGGAGAATAAGAAGCAACGTCGCGTCGAGGTAAACAGTACACCCCAAGGTACGCCTTTTAGCCCATGGTATAATAAAAGAAAAATTAATTATTTGCGGTGTAATTTAAACAGTAAAAGTATTTTTTCGGGCATAACCGCTAACTAAATGCAACCGTAGACACGTGTTTCGGACTTGTTAGTCCTCATCAGTACGGTATAGCCAAAGAGTAAGATGGAAGCTCTATGGAGAAGTAAACAAAAGGGACCTTAATCAGGGCGACCAACGTCACCAATTGATGCTTCGGTCGCAACATCCTCGGTATGGAGAATAAGAAGCAACGTCGCGTCGAGGTAAACAGTACACCCCAAGGTACGCCTTTTAGCCCATGGTATAATAAAAGAAAAATTAATTATTTGCGGTGTAATTTAAACAGTAAAAGTATTTTTTCGGGCATAACCGCTAACTAAATGCAACCGTAGACACGTGTTTCGGACTTGTTAGTCCTCATCAGTACGGTATAGCCAAAGAGTAAGATGGAAGCTCTATGGAGAAGTAAACAAAAGGGACCTTAATCAGGGCGACCAACGTCACCAATTGATGCTTCGGTCGCAACATCCTCGGTATGGAGAATAAGAAGCAACGTCGCGTCGAGGTAAACAGTACACCCCAAGGTACGCCTTTTAGCCCATGGTATAATAAAAGAAAAATTAATTATTTGCGGTGTAATTTAAACAGTAAAAGTATTTTTTCGGGCATAACCGCTAACTAAATGCAACCGTAGACACGTGTTTCGGACTTGTTAGTCCTCATCAGTACGGTATAGCCAAAGAGTAAGATGGAAGCTCTATGGAGAAGTAAACAAAAGGGACCTTAATCAGGGAGACCAACGTCACCAATTGATGCTTCGGTCGCAACATCCTCGGTATGGAGAATAAGAAGCAACGTCGCGTCGAGGTAAACAGTACACCCCAAGGTACGCCTTTTAGCCCATGGTATAATAAAAGAAAAATTAATTATTTGCGGTGTAATTTAAACAGTAAAAGTATTTTTTCGGGCATAACCGCTAACTAAATGCAACCGTAGACACGTGTTTCGGACTTGTTAGTCCTCATCAGTACGGTATAGCCAAAGAGTAAGATGGAAGCTCTATGGAGAAGTAAACAAAAGGGACCTTAATCAGGGCGACCAACGTCACCAATTGATGCTTCGGTCGCAACATCCTCGGTATGGAGAATAAGAAGCAACGTCGCGTCGAGGTAAACAGTACACCCCAAGGTACGCCTTTTAGCCCATGGTATAATAAAAGAAAAATTAATTATTTGCGGTGTAATTTAAACAGTAAAAGTATTTTTTCGGGCATAACCGCTAACTAAATGCAACCGTAGACACGTGTTTCGGACTTGTTAGTCCTCATCAGTACGGTATAGCCAAAGAGTAAGATGGAAGCTCTATGGAGAAGTAAACAAAAGGGACCTTAATCAGGGAGACCAACGTCACCAATTGATGCTTCGGTCGCAACATCCTCGGTATGGAGAATAAGAAGCAACGTCGCTTCGAGGTAAACAGTACACCCCAAGGTACGCCTTTTAGCCCATGGTATAATAAAAGAAAAATTAATTATTTGCGGTGTAATTTAAACAGTAAAAGTATTTTTTCGGGCATAACCGCTAACTAAATGCAACCGTAGACACGTGTTTCGGACTTGTTAGTCCTCATCAGTACGGTATAGCCAAAGAGTAAGATGGAAGCTCTATGGAGAAGTAAACAAAAGGGACCTTAATCAGGGAGACCAACGTCACCAATTGATGCTTCGGTCGCAACATCCTCGGTATGGAGAATAAGAAGCAACGTCGCGTCGAGGTAAACAGTACACCCCAAGGTACGCCTTTTAGCCCATGGTATAATAAAAGAAAAATTAATTATTTGCGGTGTAATTTAAACAGTAAAAGTATTTTTTCGGGCATAACCGCTAACTAAATGCAACCGTAGACACGTGTTTCGGACTTGTTAGTCCTCATCAGTACGGTATAGCCAAAGAGTAAGATGGAAGCTCTATGGAGAAGTAAACAAAAGGGACCTTAATCAGGGCGACCAACGTCACCAATTGATGCTTCGGTCGCAACATCCTCGGTATGGAGAATAAGAAGCAACGTCGCGTCGAGGTAAACAGTACACCCCAAGGTACGCCTTTTAGCCCATGGTATAATAAAAGAAAAATTAATTATTTGCGGTGTAATTTAAACAGTAAAAGTATTTTTTCGGGCATAACCGCTAACTAAATGCAACCGTAGACACGTGTTTCGGACTTGTTAGTCCTCATCAGTACGGTATAGCCAAAGAGTAAGATGGAAGCTCTATGGAGAAGTAAACAAAAGGGACCTTAATCAGGGCGACCAACGTCACCAATTGATGCTTCGGTCGCAACATCCTCGGTATGGAGAATAAGAAGCAACGTCGCGTCGAGGTAAACAGTACACCCCAAGGTACGCCTTTTAGCCCATGGTATAATAAAAGAAAAATTAATTATTTGCGGTGTAATTTAAACAGTAAAAGTATTTTTTCGGGCATAACCGCTAACTAAATGCAACCGTAGACACGTGTTTCGGACTTGTTAGTCCTCATCAGTACGGTATAGCCAAAGAGTAAGATGGAAGCTCTATGGAGAAGTAAACAAAAGGGACCTTAATCAGGGAGACCAACGTCACCAATTGATGCTTCGGTCGCAACATCCTCGGTATGGAGAATAAGAAGCAACGTCGCGTCGAGGTAAACAGTACACCCCAAGGTACGCCTTTTAGCCCATGGTATAATAAAAGAAAAATTAATTATTTGCGGTGTAATTTAAACAGTAAAAGTATTTTTTCGGGCATAACCGCTAACTAAATGCAACCGTAGACACGTGTTTCGGACTTGTTAGTCCTCATCAGTACGGTATAGCCAAAGAGTAAGATGGAAGCTCTATGGAGAAGTAAACAAAAGGGACCTTAATCAGGGAGACCAACGTCACCAATTGATGCTTCGGTCGCAACATCCTCGGTATGGAGAATAAGAAGCAACGTCGCGTCGAGGTAAACAGTACACCCCAAGGTACGCCTTTTAGCCCATGGTATAATAAAAGAAAAATTAATTATTTGCGGTGTAATTTAAACAGTAAAAGTATTTTTTCGGGCATAACCGCTAACTAAATGCAACCGTAGACACGTGTTTCGGACTTGTTAGTCCTCATCAGTACGGTATAGCCAAAGAGTAAGATGGAAGCTCTATGGAGAAGTAAACAAAAGGGACCTTAATCAGGGAGACCAACGTCACCAATTGATGCTTCGGTCGCAACATCCTCGGTATGGAGAATAAGAAGCAACGTCGCGTCGAGGTAAACAGTACACCCCAAGGTACGCCTTTTAGCCCATGGTATAATAAAAGAAAAATTAATTATTTGCGGTGTAATTTAAACAGTAAAAGTATTTTTTCGGGCATAACCGCTAACTAAATGCAACCGTAGACACGTGTTTCGGACTTGTTAGTCCTCATCAGTACGGTATAGCCAAAGAGTAAGATGGAAGCTCTATGGAGAAGTAAACAAAAGGGACCTTAATCAGGGAGACCAACGTCACCAATTGATGCTTCGGTCGCAACATCCTCGGTATGGAGAATAAGAAGCAACGTCGCGTCGAGGTAAACAGTACACCCCAAGGTACGCCTTTTAGCCCATGGTATAATAAAAGAAAAATTAATTATTTGCGGTGTAATTTAAACAGTAAAAGTATTTTTTCGGGCATAACCGCTAACTAAATGCAACCGTAGACACGTGTTTCGGACTTGTTAGTCCTCATCAGTACGGTATAGCCAAAGAGTAAGATGGAAGCTCTATGGAGAAGTAAACAAAAGGGACCTTAATCAGGGAGACCAACGTCACCAATTGATGCTTCGGTCGCAACATCCTCGGTATGGAGAATAAGAAGCAACGTCGCGTCGAGGTAAACAGTACACCCCAAGGTACGCCTTTTAGCCCATGGTATAATAAAAGAAAAATTAATTATTTGCGGTGTAATTTAAACAGTAAAAGTACCTTTTCGGGCATAACCGCTAACTAAATGCAACCGTAGACACGTGTTTCGGACTTGTTAGTCCTCATCAGGACGGTATAGCCAAAGAGTAAGATGGAAGCTCTATGGGGAAGTAAACAAAAGGGACCTTAATCAGGGAGACCAACGTCACCAATTGATGCTTCGGTCGCAACATCCCCGGTATGTAGGACAAGAAGCAACGTCGCGTCGAGGTAAACAGTACACCCCAAGGTACGCCTTTTAGCCCATGGTATAATAAAAGAAAAATTAATTATTTGCGGTGTAATTTAAACAGTAAAAGTACTTTTTCGGGCATAACCGCTAACTAAATGCAACCGTAGACACGTGTTTCGGACTTGTTAGTCCTCATCAGTACGGTATAGCCAAAGAGTAAGATGGAAGCTCTATGGAGAAGTAAACAAAAGAGACCTTAATCAGGGAGACCAACGTCACCAATTGATGCTTCGGTCGCAACATCCCCGGTATGTAGGACAAGAAGCAACGTCGCGTCGAGGTAAACAGTACACCCCAAGGTACGCCTTTTAGCCCATGGTATAATAAAAGAAAAATTAATTATTTGCGGTGTAATTTAAACAGTAAAAGTACTTTTTCGGGCATAACCGCTAACTAAATGCAACCGTAGACACGTGCTTCGGACTTGTTAGTCCTCATCAGTACGGTATAGCCAAAGAGTAAGATGGAAGCTCTATGGAGAAGTAAACAAAAGGGACCTTATATATATACAGGGTGCCATAGAACAAACTACCATGCATAGCACCACGTGATAGAGGGCCGCAAAATAATAAAAAAAGTTCCTATACACTAATGTCCGATCGCTTTTTGTTTTCAAGTTACCGGCTGTTGAAGTTTTTTTGATAAATGTTATTTAGTATTACTTTAATTAGGCAGTAGAGGTAACAGGCTTTGATTTCATGAAACTGAACCTATGGTACTATCAAAGCAAGCTAAAAAGTCAAGTAGTTTAAGTAGTGTTTTTAAGTAGCTTTTAAATAATGATAAAGTTTGGAAAAAAATCATAATATCTTTATTTAATGTTTTCAAGAAAATCGTTCGGACACGTCAATTTTAATTATTAAATAGCCACCTTATGACGTAAACATTTTAACTATGAGGCCATTTATTTCGGAGCGATGAGGTCATCCTTATTTGTTTTAATCACAACCCCATTTTTTTGCTGTTTTTTCAGTAGAACTCGTTACTCCTTAAATGACGATGTAAAATAATTGGTACCTTACATAACCTTTTTTTTGGAAACATTTTATGTTTTTTTTTTTAACAAATAAAGTCTTAATTTTAATGGAAAAAATTATTATTAAACCCAAACAGACACTAAATTTAGCGCAAATGCTCAAATTGTTCTCTTTTCTCAACATTTGTTGACAGGTGCAGGCGTTTGGAACAGAAAAATTAAATAACTTCAACAGCAGGTAACTTAAAAACAAAAAGCGATCGGACATTAGTGTATAGGAACTTTTCTTATTATTTTTTGGCCCTCTATCGCGTGGTGCTATGCATTGTAGTTTGTTCTATGTCACCCTGTATATATATATATATATATATATATATATATATATATATATATATATATATATATATATATATATATATATATATATATATACATACATACATATATATATATATATATATATACATAAATCAATGTATTAGATTTCACCGCTAATCATTCATTTTCAATTATTATACATGGGCTAAAAGGTGTACCCTGGGGTGTACTAGTTACCTCGACGCGACGTGGCTTCTTGTCCTCCATACCGAGGATGTTGCCACCGAAGCATCAATTGTGTGACATTAGTCTCCTCGATTAAGGTCCTTTTTGTTTTGTTTACTTCTCCTTAGAGTTTCCATCTTACTCTTTGGCTATACCGTACTGACGAGGACTAATAAGTCCGAAACACGTGTCTACGGTTGCAATTAAGATAGCGGGTGTGCCCGAGAGAATCATTTTTACTGTTTAGATTTCACCGCTAATAATTTATTTTCAATTATTATACATGGGCTAAAAGGTGTACCCTGGGGTGTACTAGTTACCTCGACGCGACGTGGCTTCTTGTCCTCCATACCGAGGATGTTGCCACCGAAGCATCAATTGTGTGACATTAGTCTCCCCGATTAAGGTCCTTTTTGTTTTGTTTACTTCTCCTTAGAGTTTCCATCTTACTCTTTGGCTATACCGTACTGACGAGGACTAATAAGTCCGAAACACGTGTCTACGGTTGCAATTAAGATAGCGGGTGTGCCCGAGAGAATCATTTTTACTATATATATATATACATACATACATAAATCAATGTATTGTTTATAACCCCACCACTACCTCTGGGTAAAAAGCACGCACCAGAAAAAATTAAAATGCATTTTTTTACATGAACTAAAAAGTAAGTAAAATTTAACACAAAAGCAGCCAAAAAACGACACAAAAGCAGCGTGGAAGGCTGCCAAAGGCAGTGGTATTACAAAAATACATTACTAAGGCAGAAACATTACAGCCTTCCTTGACCATCCCTCATGAACCTAGCGATCTCTTGTAAGGCTTCTAGCTTCTTTTGGGCAATATCCAACCGTTGCGATCTGTCCACCCGCAGCTCATCAACCTTTGAATAAAGAAGTTATATAAGTTGACGATAAACATTGTCTATTTGTTACCTCGACAGAATTGAGGTAAAAAAGACAATACACAGACATGGAACGGTATGGCGGAGATTGTGATTATGTGTGACCTCGGATGCAAAAAGGGACCCATCGTGACGTTATCTTGCACGCTACATATTTGCGCACGAAAGGTCTTCCAATAGGTACGGTTATGGCGCACGTTGTTTTCACACCATAGCATAGGTCCCTTTTCGCATCCGATCAGATATGCATCAATTGTATTTCAGTAATATGTTTTAAAAACAATTTTGCTATTGTACACAAATATATAATAATAATAATTAATAACTGCAATATACCTCAATTGCTCGCTTTCTACAATACTCTGCGCGCGCCAATAGATATTGCGTATTGGCATTTGCTACATTCAATGTCGCTGGTTGGTCGGGGGATGTGATCCTGTTATGTTCTGCCTGGCTTGTGGAGGACCCTTCTCTGGACGGTGCAGTTGTACTGGGGATGGTGCTTACGTTGATTGATTTGCCGCTGCTAATACTAGCCTTACAGCCTAAAAACGAGAAAAAAGTGAAGTACTGCTGTTACAGGCAAAAAATGTTTTCCAACATAAATTTACTTGCAAATGATAGTTTTATTATTTAGACAGTTGTTCTGACAAAGAAGATCTAAGGTAATGTTGGGACAACATTAGTTAAGACTTTTTTGTATTATGTTATATATTACTACATGCAAATAAAATGTAACATATTTACCTAGAAATTCATCCAGTTGATTATAAAAAACGTGAAGGACCATGCCCAGTACGGTACTCTGCATCCTTTGCTGCTTTGTACATTCGTAGAAGATTCCTCCACTTCACCGGACATAATTTTCCGTCCACAACAACTCCCTGGCTGTGTGAAGGACCATGCCCAGTACGGTTCTTTGCATCCTTTGCTGCTTTGTACGTTCGTAGAAGATCCCTCCGCTATGATGAACAACAAGAGATCATCCGATCATCTATCGCCACCAATTGATAATATATCAAAGAAATATACATGGGACCCTCAAAATCTTTTTTGCAATAATAAGTACCACGTGTTGGCAAATGAGGAAGATACAACAAATGACAATAACAACACCGCTAGTCAATCTAATACAAACAGTAATGAACCTGTGACTAAAACCAAAATACCTCCAATAATCTTACACAATGCCACTAATCATCAAGAGATCATAAAAGACCTAAAAGCTAACACTAAGAATGAGTTTACAACAACTTATAAAGGAAAAAATCTAAAAATTAACCTAACAAATGCAGACGATTATAGAAATATGACAAAATATTATAAAGATGATAAAATAGCATTTCACACGTTCCAAGACCCGTCAAACAAGCCTTTATCAGTAATTTTAAGAAATGTTCCAATATCACTCTCAGAAACAGAAATTATGACAGCACTCGAACAACACAAATTACCAATTATTAGAGCAACCAGACTTATAAACAAATCAAAGTTACCCATCCCTCTATGTGCTGTCGAACTGACACCAACTGAAGACGCCAACAAAATCTATGACATCAAGGAAATTGAAAAGGCTATAGTATCAGTCGAACCAAGAAGAACAGCTTCATCTGTACCCCAATGTCACAACTGCCAAAAGTATGGACACACAAAGAACTATTGTTCGTTACAGCCTCGATGTGTAAAATGCAGCGGAGAACATTATTACACTGAATGCAATAAAAAGAAAGCAGATCCACCTAAATGCCATAATTGTGATGGACCACATCCAGCCAACTACAGAGGATGTAAGGTTCACAAAGAAATACAAAGAAACAATCCACGACAACAAAAGAGAAACAACGCAGACATAGAAATACCCAGATACACCACACCACAAAATCAAAATCAACACCTACACACCAAGCTACAAACCTACCCCACCACGTCCTATGCCAACACGCTTAAGAAACTACACCCACAAACTACAAACAATGCTCATTCTCGAAATCCTCTCCAACAAGAACAATCCCAAACCTCAACAACCATAGTATCAACAATCATGAACCTACTCAAGCAAATTCTCTCTCCTCTAATTTCCCAAATTAAAACAAATATCATCAATGAAATAATCCCATCCCTTATCAATGCCTGACAACCTTAAAACTGTACAGAACACATTTATTCTGAACTTCAACGCCAATGGTATAAAAAAACAAAGACCTCTGTTAATAGCCTTTTTGGCTCGTTATATAATAGATATTGCTTGTATATCTTATATATATATATATATATATATATATATATATATATATATATATATATATATATATATATATATATATATATATATTACAGTTTGTTGTTTCATATAAAATAATATATATGTATATATAGTTTTATAGTTATGTTAATAAAATTAGAAAATAAATCACTGAGAAATATTAATCTGTTTCTTGTAACAAAAAGTCATTGTATAAAATTAAACAACTTTATTCTATATCTACAAAGAATACTACAAGAAAAAATTAACAAAATTGAAAAAAAAAAAAACTTCCACAGTTCATTAACTGTGCCCTACGATCCATTCCTGGCTCTAAATGTTCTCCATCTTCATCTACATCTTCATCACCACTTCCTTCAGAATCTTCTTCAATATCTTGTAAATCATCGAAGTCTATACATATATTGTGGAGTACACATGCGGAAATTGTTGCCTCAATTATAAAGGCAATGTTCACATTTTCAAAATACTTTAAGCGTCTAAAGCGCCCTTTTAATAGTCCAAAGGCATGCTCAATTACAATTCGGGTTGAAGAATGTCTGTAGCTGAATTGTTTTTGAGCAGCTGTCAAATGGCCATTGTCCCTAAAAGGTAGAACTAACCACGGCAAATTCGGATACGCACTGTCACCTAATAAAGACGTATTATCAGGCAAACCATTTTCACAAGCCACCTTATAGATATTGGAGCGACGCAACACTCTTGCATCATGTATAGAACCTGGTTCTCCGCAAAAAATGTCTATGAATTTTTTTGTCGTGATCACATACCGCTTGTAGCACTATACTTGTAACACCTCCTGTTCCTTTGGTTTCTTTCTAGGTATGAGTGCCATCAATGCACCCAACAACACCACGAATACCTTGTTTTGATGCAAATTCTCTCCCATTGTCATGGATTCTACGTCCTTGCGGCCATTTTATACATTGCTGCGACACACTGACAAAATATTTCACTACTTTATGCACGATTTCCAAAGCCGTACTTCTTGATACATCAAAACGGTCACCAACTTGTCGAAAGGTCTCGGAATTTGCCAGATACCATATGGTGATACCATAAACAGTGCCTTTTCAGGTAGCACATATTCTCTGCCACCCTTGTGTGGGATTGGCAAAACATTTGCAGCAATCATATCCTTTGGAATGTGGTCCTTTGTTTCCGGCGATATTCTAAAATGAGCTCGGAACTGTCGTGACTCAAACTTTGACACAACTCCCATGAAATTTTTACTACGTTCCTGGTCCACTCTCACGGAATTTTCAGCTCCGCTAGACGTACTGCTACTGTCATATTCTTCGCTTGTATCAGACTGGGCCAATTCCTATAAAGAATTCAATATAATTAACAAACTAACTAAAAAACAATAGCATAAAGGTGCTTTTTTATTGCATCAGTAAGGACTACTGCACATCAAAAGATAAGGATTAAGAATGTCGTTTGTTTGTTTTGGTTACATGATGCAACATGGGTACAAGTTTAACAGAAAAGTAGGATATTCAACAATCACCACAAATAACATTAATAAAACAAGTATGTATTACTTAATAATACTTACCAATATAACATCCATGCTTTTAGCCATTTTCTGTAATCGTTTTCACCGCTTTGTAAACAAAAACTTCGTCAACCGTTCGCAAACAACCCATAAACTGAAGTGCACAATCAACAATGCACAAGTGAATAGTGAATGTGGTTATGGCGCGTCAAGCATGCGGGTAACGGTTGTCAAATTTAAAATAAGATACTCCGTTCCTATGGTGGAATCATATCAAATCATATTGAGTGTGAATCCGTTAACAACTGCGCAATTTTTAGGGTTATGCTTCAAAGGGGGAACTGACCGCATCGTTTTGAGTACTGTCAAAGTGGTAATAGAAAGGCTCTTTAGTCAGCTGCAGGCCTATTCACACCGTGTGCATTTTATCACTCGAGCTACGGAAATCAAAGCATGCTACCTCTACTACCTAATTAAAGTAATGCTAAATAACAGTTATAAAAAACTTCAACAGCCGGTAACTTGAAAACAAAAAGCGATAGGACATTAGTGTATAGAAACTTTTTTTATTATTTTTCGGCCCTCTATCACGTGGTGCTATGCATTGTAGTTTGTTCTATGTCACCCTGTGTACGTTACAGTTTTTTATATAGAACACGTCGTTTTTGTATCGTAATATATTAATAAAGAAACCAAAGTTATTTACGAGCCAGGGTTTCATTCAATAATTCACATTTTGGCGCCGAAACCCGGGAACTTTGGAAAACGAAGAACGTAGAGAGAACGTGAGATAAGCAGTGAAAAGTCAAGCTGAGGTATGGACGCAGCGAAGCGGAAATCGGCTAGAACACAATTAACGAAATTTATGAACATGGGAAAAGAACTTATATCAACAACGGAACGAGAGGTACCAATTCGGGAAATCAACGTTTTGATTGAACGGATAAAGGCTGCGGAGGTGACATTGCATCATCTAAACGAAAAATTAGCGCCAACGATTAACGAAGAAGCGATGGAAGAAGAGGCATCTAGTGTCATGGATTACAAGGACCAAGCAGTGGAGGTGATCGCTGACTTACAACAGGACTAAAACGAATGAGAGAAGTAACGCCTGTTGCAGCAGTAACGACTCACAGCGCCACCCTTGGTCAAGAAGGAAGTACAACGCCAATGACAATTGCCAAAAGCAGTATAAGTGATTCCACAACACCAAGAAGTTCGGTGAGATTACCCCATTTAGAGTTACCTAGATTTGTTGGCGATATTATGGCCTGGCCAGAATTTTGGGAGCAATATTGTGCAGCAATTCATGACAACGTACATATGAACGACAGTGCAAAATATGCTTATTTAAAATCATACGTTACTGGTCGTAGCTGTTTCAATACAGGCTTACCAACAAGTCAAGCTTCTTACAAAGATGCGATTGAGATTTTAAAGTCTGAATATAGCAACCCCGAACGCATAATTGATTTATATGTTCGAAAATTATTGTCCATCGCATCGGTAAGAAGTTAGGGAGACGTAAACGGACTTAGGAAGTTATATAATACCGCTTCTACAATTATAAGGTCACTATCCACGTTAGGTGTCACTGCAGACCAATATGGACTTTTGGTAAAATCAACAATTTTTAAGGCTTTACCATATAAAATGCGCATTTCTTCCAATAAAGAAAAATTGAGCAAGATATCGACTGAAAATTCTTCAACTGTACAATCAACTACTGCTGGTTTGGAGGTAGAATCTGTTGATTACAACAGTGAAATTAAAGCACTACTGCAATTTTTGAAGAATGAATTAGATTCTGTTGATTTGGCATATTATGAAGTATCATCTGAACCTCAAACACACAATTCAAGGAATAACTTTGTTTCAAATACTATTAGCAATAACAGATTGAAGAAAGACAACTTTACTGCAGCAGGTTTGTTGACTCGTATAAACAGGTGCTTATTTTGCAAGTCCGAAATGCACGAATCAGCAAACTGCAGGGAAAATTTATCAGTAACAAGGAAAAAAGAAATTTTGAAGCAAAATAGATGCTGTTTCCGATGCACAAAACCAAACCATACATCCAAATTTTGCTATTCTAAGATAGAATGTAAATCTTGTAAAGGTAGACATGCAACAGCAATGTGTGATCCGTATCCAACGACATCAAACGAAACAAATAGCAGAACAAAGAATACTGTCGAAGAGGAAAGGAGAAATTTGTCAACCAGTCTATTGACCAATGGGCAGCTAAATTATGTTTATTTGCAAACAGCATGCGTAAGAGTGGTAAACAAGAACAAAACCGGCATGATTAGGTTGATTTTAGATGGTGGCAGTCAGTTAACATTCATCAAAGAATGTTTTGCACGACAACTGAATTTATAAGTGATAGGAAAGCGTAGAATATCAATTCAAACATTTGGTAAAACGACACGTGCACCTGTTAGAATATGCAATGTACACTGGTCAAAAGAATTAGGGGATAATGAAAAATTTGTCAAAAATTGAAAGTTGATTTACTACCAAACCATCTATCCGATTTTGATGATTCTTTCACTCACTGGTAGCCCAATTCTTCAGCAACAGTGCGGATGGACAGTTTTTATTCGAATTTTGAGTTTTGAGCATATACAGGGTGTACTAATGACGTAATGTTTTTTGCCTGAACTTTGAAGCACTATATGGGTTTTTCCAGCTGTAACAACTGGCAATAACTGAAATGAAACGGTTTAAAGGAGATGCAACAAGAAAAGTAATAACAAAACGGAACGATTTCAAGGTTGATTTTCTCTGGAACCGCTTAACGGATTTTGGCATTTTTTTATTGACATGTGGTTTGATTTCTCGGCAATAATACGGTGGTAGGAACTTTTGCATGAGATCCCGTTTTAATCACATACTGGGTGTAAGGATGAGGCCACGTTTCTATCCGACATTGGGAACACTCTCTGGGGTGTGCATTGGAATTTGATGCTTGAATTTGTTGAACAGAAAGTAGCCTGACCTTTTCTAAATATTTCTTTTTTTTGATTCACGTCATTATCTCTATTATTAACGAAGATAAAATAAGAGCTGTATTGAGCGTTATTCACAATGTAAATTCGTAAATTCGACAAAACCATGCGAAGCTACTCTAATATACTGTTGACACCACCAATAAAATGTCATAATTAATATTTCATTGATTGGTTTTAATACGATATGCTTAGTTTGTTAAAAAATAATGTTAACACTTGTTACGAAAAAAGAAATACGCGTCAACAAGTTTATGCGGGATTTTTTGTGTCAGTCACCAGCAGGGTATAAAAACCGGTACGCACTGTGTCACAATTTAGTAGATTCTAGACTTATACGGCAGTTGTCCCAAATGGGTGACCAACATGATATTGCTGAATCCATGGCTTGTAGAATTATTGGAAGGCTGGAAGCAGGGCAGACGCAACAAGTTGTTGCAGAAGCTTGCAATGTGGCTCAAAGTGTCATTTCTTGGCTATGGAGTCGGTTTTTAGAAACGGACAATGTTAGAAGGAGACGAGGGCAAGGTTGTTGCTGGCCCGAAGAAACAGGTGGATGAACGCTACCTACCTAAGGGCAGACTTGGCTGCAAGTACAGGAAAGCTAGTATCAACACAAACCATCAGAAATTCCATAACTGGACATTCCTTGATGACATGCGAACTTGTATCCAAAAGAAATTTTTCGATTCTCTTTTATCCACGACTTGTTATAACTGTTCTTGCCATATCTCCTTTACTAACAGACATAATAACGTAAAACAAAAAATGAGATGTTAGATAAAGAAACTAACTGCACAATTAACCGCTGTAAACACTAAATTTGGATAGACACTACATGGGTCAAGCGTTTCAACAACAAAGAATGCTTTAGTCAATTTGAATTTGGCAACAGTATTAAACGTAAACGCCAATGATGATCATGTAGATTTAAAACAATTTTGGTCATTAGAAACTATAGGAATAAGTGTAAATGAAAACGAATTAAATCATTTTATGCAGAGCAATATAAAATGGAATAGTGAACGTTATGAAGTTTCTTTGCCGTGGAAAAATAACGAAAACTTAGATAACAACTTTACTGGAGCCTTGACAAGACTAAAACGATTAACTTTAAAGCTGTTAAGAGATAGAAAATTAAACGAGTATGATAGAGTGGTGCGAGAATATATGGAAAATGATTGTGCTGAATGCATATTACCGGACCCCTTAGAAAATAAGAAGCGAACATACTATATGCCACATCACGCAGTATATAGAGACGACAGAACTACTACAAAAATCCGAGTAATCTTTGATGCGTCAGCTCATGCCCCTGGATTTCAATCCCTTAATCAACAACTATATACAGGCGACAGTTTGGTACCAGATCTGTTACGGATTTTATTAAACTTTAGAGTTGGATCTATTGGACTTATTGCCGACATAGAAAAGGCATTTCTTTAAATAGGACTAGCGGAAGAAGATCGTCACGTTCATAGGTTTCTCTGGTACGAACACCCAATTGGTATGGATATGTTATCCATAGATGAACTTCCAAATATTACCACTTATCGCATGAAGCGTGTAACGTTTGGTGTAACCACAAGTCCCTTTTTATTGTCGGTCACGCTTCGAAAGCATTTTCTGGATCAAATGGAACATTTCCCAAAAACAGCAAACATATTACTGAAGTCATTTTACGTTGATGACCTGGTTATTGCAGGTCGAAAGGTGATAGCTCGAAAGATGCTTGTAATGGGTCGGAAACCCATTAATTATTTATTAAGATATGATCAAATTAAGCGAGATATTTGTAAGAACATTCGGGAATGTCAAAGGTTTTTGCTAGGGTTGAACATCTGGTTTAGGATTTGACCGCGTGTTATAAGTTTAAAATTGAAGAGTTGTCATTGGCTAAGAAGAAATGCTTCCGGCTTCCTTTGGGGTCGAGGGATGCAAACGAACAGATCTCGCTCTTCTCATTTCAACCACCGTCATGTAAAGTACACGTTTTTGTGGAGCGTTCTTAGGCGCTTAAGTTTATCCCTGGTAAGTCTTTTCAACTCGTCTCGCATTTCATTGTAAATTAAATTATTCATATTTCTGCTAAAAGTGTGTCTGTCTACATCAACTCCTAGGTTTAATTTAAACGTCAATATGTTCAAAGCTTCATTCATTTTTCTATGTAACCTATCAAACGGGATTGTTGATTATTATTGTTAATAGATGTTATTGTTTTGAAAAGTGTTTCGTTTCATTTGAGTAGTCTTGCTTTATCAGCCTTTATTAAATGTTAAATACTTAAACGCGTCAGTTAGTAGTCAGAAAATGTGTTCACAAGGTTCAAGAAAAAGAACCCAGTTAGTTTTGCCTTCAAATAAATTGGAAGATATTTGATGAGTTAGAATTTTGACCAGTAATTAAAGCCCTTAAACCGCGTTTAGCCAAATGCTACCATGTTAGGAAGTCGCAGTTGTTCCCGCCATTTTGACCTCCTACATTTGGCGCCAGTGGTGAGATATATATAAAATGGAGCTAAAGATAAAAGTAATGTTATAATCATTAGATAGTGATATTAATGGAGCTAGAGACTATAAGTTATAAACAATTAAGTTAGTTAATGAATTAGGGATATAAGAATAGGTATATAGATTAGTTGTGTAGAAAGCATCGAAGCATAGAAGGTTTATAGGATAAATGCTTCCCAGTTAGTTATATGTTTCGTCAATTTATGTCCAGTAAGGTGAGATCATCTAAGAATGATCAATTAGCGAGAAAAGTGTATTAGTTAATCCAGAACCACGGTTTGGTTAGATACCAGTAAAAGCTAGATACAAGGAATCTCGAGTATGCGTGCAATTAATTATTGGCGGCTCGAAAGGACATTAGAAATGTCAGTAGTGTTAAAAAATGGACAAGTTTTGATTATTTATATCGATGGTGGCAGCAAAAACAATAAAAATTTCGATGTAAATATCTTAATTAGTATAAAAATTTTGCATTAAGAATTGCATAGTAGTCTGGCTCTATTTGCATTATTTTCTGAACTGTTCGTGAATACATTTGTATGGCTATATTTAAAGATTTAGAATTGATTAGATTTTGTTTTTGGAGTGCAATTTCATTTTGTTGTTGAGATGAAAGAATATTTTTCTTTGTTATAAGATTATATTTTGTTCGACTTAGCAAGTGTACATTGTTGCGTAACTTGTGAGTTTACGAGAGTCAGGTAGCCAAAATTGTGTCGTTGGCAACCCTTTGTCTATAAGGGACACCCAGGTCAAAACACAGATGTACAGTGTCGACAAAAGGGAACAAAATAAATATACAGGGCGAAGCAAACATTTAGAGATTGTTAACAGACTGATTAAAGATTAAATTAATATTATTTTTTTGTTGTAAATGATAAAAAGCAGAGAAGCGAGACAGTTGATTAGACACCGGATAATAAACACATAGTTAGATTAATTAATTAGTATTAAAATTTAAGGGGATTTCTTTTGCAATTAGTTTTTTTTATACAGTAAAAAGTTAAAGGGTTCATTTTAAGGGAGAATTGCAAGAGAGTTTGTATTGCATTTATTTCCGCGAATATGGGTTGGATTGGAAAGCAACACATGAAGCAGAAGGTCAAAGTTATCAAGAAGTTAAATATCCGGCCAAGGAGTTGCAAGATGTTTAAGAGGTCAGCTGTCCAGGAGAAGACTGTTTCGATCGACGAGTTGGCGACGTTCGCTGCTATCCAGAAGGAAACTCGAGTTTGTTCTCTTTGCATGGAATATGGAATCGACGTAATTAGGGATCCAGGACCAAGTCCTGATGACACTGAAAGTGTATTTTGGATCGGCACAGTCGTTCCCTGTGGCCCCTATATTACTAAAGGAATCGACGAAAAAAACTCATGAGTAGTTTTTCGGTTCACACGAGCAAAAGTATTTGCTACATAAGGGAAATGTAAGTAACCCAGGTGCGGTTTTTACATTCCGAAAATGGCGACCATAAGGCGTACTCAGAAGATGCGACGGTCAAGAAAGAAATGAATAACCACCTGCAACTTGATGAGCATTTCTCGGAAGTCAACCCTATGGAGATTATGACGTCCGCAACCGTGAGCGCAGAAGCAAGAATCTTGAAGAAGGAAGCTGGGACACGAAGGACAAAGACGAAAGGTTTTGCAACTAGGCTGTAGATGGAGAAATAGAAAATAGAGAAAGAGTAAGTTGTATTGTCGTTTTACAACTTTTGATACTGCTCATGTTTTGTTTTTCCTTTATTTACATGTTTTCCATGGACCGGGTTGGACAGCAAAGGACGCTAAACACCGTGAGCATCTACAAAGGATTGTACCGTTGCGTTTGCGTTCATGTTTCCTTTCGACCGGGGTGGATGGATGTTTTTTCGTTTCGCGGCGATTTTTCTTTTGTTTTGTTTTGTTTTTCAGGGAGATAATTGTAAACGATGTATCTGTTAGAGATAATTATTTTGAGTTTGTAAAGGAAAGGTTTAGACAGTATTTTGTATCAGACAGAGATAGTAGAGAATCAGTTTTGATCGGGGTTTAGTTTTTTTTTAGATGTTCAATTTTGTTTGTGGAAAATTGTCCATTCTTAAGGACGGAGGAGTGTAATGGGTCGGAAACCCATTATTTATTTATTAAGATATGATCAAATTAAGCGAGATATTTGTAAGAACATTCGGGAATGTCAAAGGTTTTTGCTAGGGTTGAACATCTGGTTTAGGATTTGACCGCGTGTTATAAGTTTAAAATTGAAGAGTTGTCAATGGCTAAGAAGAAATGCTTCCGGCTTCCTTTGGGGTCGAGGGATGCAAACGAACAGATCTCGCTCTTCTCATTTCAACTACCGTCATGTAAAGTACACGTTTTTGTGGAGCGTTCTTAGGCGCTTAAGTTTCTCCCTGATAAGTCTTTTCAACTCGTCTCGCATTTCATTGTAAATTAAATTATTCATATTTCTGCTAAAAGTGTGTCTGTCTACATCAACTCCTAGGTTTAATTTAAACGTCAATATGTGCAAAGCTTCATTCATTTTTCTATGTAACCTCTCAAACGGGATTGTTGATTATTATTGTTAATAGATGTTATTGTTTTGATAAGTGTTTCATTTCATTTGAGTAGTCTTGCTTTATCAGCCTTTATTAAATGTTAAATACTTAAACGCGTCAGTTAGTAGTCAGAAAATGTGTTCACAAGGTTCAAGAAAAAGAACCCAGTTAGTTTTGCCTTCGAATAAATTGGAAGAGATTTGATGAATTAGAATTTTGACCAGTAATTAAAGCCCTTAAACCGCGTTTGGCCAAATGCCTACCATGTTAGGGAGTCGCGGTTGTTTCCGCCATTTTGACCTCCTACATGCTAATGATTTATTTGAAGAATCTACACAGATATTACGATCAGCCAATATGAATCTTAGGAAATGGTTATCTAATAATCCTTCAATGCTAAGGCGCTTTGACGAAAATTCAAAAATTACAAAGGTTTTAGGAGTATTATGGGATACACTTACGAACCAATTAGAGGTTAAAATACATTCAGACTTGAAGAATAAATCCGACTTAATAGCCACCAAACGTAACATACTTCAAGAAGTAGCTAAAATATTTGATCCGATGAGAATTTTAGGACCATTCACAATTCGAGCAAAAATATTTATTCAATTAATTTGGAAAAGAAATTTCAAATGGGATGATATCATAGAAGATAATTTAAAACTAGAATGGTTAAAATGGTATAACGAGATGGAATCTTTAAATAATATGAGAATACCTAGATGTATACTTAGTCATGGACTAGATGAAGTGGAACTTCACATAGTTTCAGACGCAAGTTTGCATGCTTATGGCGCGGTTGCTTACTTAAAATGTTTGTCGTCAGGTGAGTGCAAGTTTTTACTGTCAAAGAACAGAGTTGCACTAATAGGAAATGAAGGTAACAAGGAGTTAACTTTGCCTAAATTGGAACTAACAGGAGCTACATGTGCAGCAAGACTACAAAAAGATTTACGAGAAACCTTAAGACAAAGGAGAAGATGATAGGTGATCTGAAAACTGATGAGATTTTAAATGCAGCCGTTTACTGGATAAAACACACCCAGTATACAGCTTATAATCATGAAGTCGTAAGTTTATCAAAACGAAAACCAATTGATGCATCATCATCCATTTTGTGTCTGACTCTTTTGTGTCTAGACGAAAATGATTTACTTTTTTACTTTTAGGAGGCAGGTTAGATGAAGCTCCTATACCTTCCGATACTAGACATCCGATATTGCTTCCAAAACGTTGCACATTTACAGAAAGAATAATATGGGATTGTCATGACAAAGTACTGTGTGTAAATGCTACTTTAGCAGAAGCTAGACAAAGATTCTGGATTATTCAGGGATGTCAGTGTGTGAAGAAAATAATTAGAAATTGCTTGAAATGTAAACGTTTAAAAGGAAAATCTGCATATGAGAACTTCGCACAAATTCCAAAAGCGAGGATGACAATGGGAAATGCATTCAAAGTCACGGGCGTGGATTTTGCTGGACCACTGTTTATAAATGTTAAGAACAAAAGTGAGAAATGTTATATTATGTTATTTACATGTGCTACAATATAGTCTAAGATCCCGATCTAGATCGACCTTCCCTCATCCTTTTTCCCAATCAAATCTATATTTCATACAATGTAAGGCGTAAGTGAACAGAATGTCCTAGGGTTGCCGCCCCATATCCTGGCAAGGCTATTTTTAATTAAAAATTATTTAAGATAAATTGGTACTAGTAATTTACCCTCATCGTTTTTCCTAATCAATTGTATACCAAAATGTAGGTTGCTTTGTTGCGAAGATCGTGGTGTAGGGTTGCCTTTGCAAAAGTTGGCATATCTTAGGATTGTCGCGATTTTAAATATAAATAGTTGAGTAAAAGGGTACGTTCACATGACAAGCGCCTAGCGCGCGATTACACTGTTGCTGTGCTATCGCCTACTATTACGACAGACAATGAAGCAGAATAGCAGTTAGCTTCATACTTACCAGTTACCAATCTTAGTTTGGCGTTTTTTGTAAGTCTTTGGCTCTCAATTGGTACCAAATTTTTCAAGAAAAAGAATGACCGGAACTATTTAAAAAAATATCTTAAATAATATTAAATTAAAAATAGCCTTGCCAGGATTTGGGGTGGCAACCCTAGGACATTGTGTTCATTTATACTTTATAATGTATAAAAAATAGATTTGATTAGAAAAAAGGATGAGGGAAGGTCGATCTAGGTCTGGATCTTGTACTAATAAGAGCTGTGCACTTAGAATTAGTAAACAATTTATCAACTTATAGTTGCATGCGAAGTCTTAGGAGATTTTTTTTTCGAGAAGAGGCATACCAGATATAATATATTCAGATAATTCAACAACTTTCCATCGTGCTGCATACGAATTAAAGAAATTAACGGAAATACTTCAACGAAACAAGGTGCAAGAGCTGGCAAATAAATTTCGAGTGCAATGGCGCTTTATTATTGAGAGAGCAGCTTGGTGGGGTGGTTTTTGGGAAAGAATGGTAAAAACCGTAAAGGACGCACTGAAGCTCACATTGGGAAGACAGTTTATCGGAAGCGAAGAAATGCAAACCATACTGACAGAAATAGAGGCTACAGTAAATTCAAGACCTTTAACATATATAGATGATGATGAAACTAATCTATTAAATTTATCTCCGTCTCATTTTCTTATTGGACATTCCTGCGCTGGAATTCCACTTGAAGCATCTATGAAAGAAATAAAACGTAATGATCTAACTAAACTTTGGCAAGAAAGAGAGAAAATTACGGCCAAGTTTTGGGAAATTTGGCAAAAGGATTACTTACAACAACTACGACTCGCCCAAACTAACGACCAAAAAGCAACAGAGAGGCTAAATTTGGGAGATATAGTCATAATATATGAAAAACATCAACTTAAACAAAAACATCAAATTAGGCAAAATTGAAGAATTAATCCATGGACGAGATATGAAGATAAGAGTTTCTAAAATCAAGATAAGTAATGGAACGTCAATAAAACGACCAATACAACATCTCTACCCAATGGAAATCGCATCTTTTTCGGCGGGGGAGGATGTAGAAAATTGATTATCATTACAGTAACACAGTTGTTACAGATACTTGTTATAATATACAGTGTGTCCAGGAAAGTCCGCACCATATGGGAAAAACTTTTATTATCCATTTCTCAGAAAATTTTATTCTTTATGAAAGTTGGCGGTAGGTCTAAAATCAAGAATACCATCATAAGATCTTGAAAACATCGCACCATGTACCGGGTGTTTAAAAAAAAGTGAAACGCGCACAAGAGTAAAGTACCTGGAATATTAATATTATCGAAAAATTTTATTTGGGAATGTTGCTTAGAATTAATAACTACGCTAAGATTTAAAATCACAGCCACCTACGACAGAAATTTTTTTTCGCTTCTTTTTTAAATTTCCACTATTTGAGAACAATTTTGTATCTGCTAGTGATTTGAGATGATTGTCCTTAAACAGTTTCTTAGATATTTGTTCAAATTTCCTATAATACCTGCTATTTTGATAGCGTTTCCAGCGCATCTTTAAAATCATTGCAAAAATTACCTTTTTCTTGGTGCATTTATGATTTTTCACCCAGTAAGTATCAAAATGTGCTGCAATACGCAACACAGGTAACGAAAATAGCTTCCTTTGACTTATTATTGGTGATTCTGGGTGTGCTGATAACACAAATTTACCAGCTGTTCACGTATTTGTATGGTGTACACCTCAAAAAAAATGACGAATCCGAAAGGAAAGCATAGCAGCGTAATTAACATGTTTTATTAGTGTGTATACTCCATGCATTCCCTTAATTAATTCAAATTTTTATGGTTTACCTGTGTATCGCATGATATTTTGATATTTACTGGGTGAAAAATCATAAGCGCACCAAGAAAACGGTAATTTTTGTAATGATTTTAAAGAAGCGCTGGAAACACTGTCGAAATGGCGAGTACTATAGAAAATTTGAACAAATATCTAAGAAACCGTTTAAGAGGAATCATTTTAAGTCACTAGCAGCTACAAAACCCTTCTCAAATAGTGAAAATTTAAAAAAGAAGCAAAAAAAAATTTTCTGTCGCAGGTGGCTGTGATTTCAAATCTGAGCGTAATTATTAATTTTAAGCAACATTCCCAAATAAAATTTTTCGATAATGTTAATATTCCAGGTACTTTACTCTTATGCGCGTTTTACTTTTTTTTAAACACCCGGTACATGGTGCGATGTTTTTAAGATCTTATGATGGTATTCTTGATTTTAGACCTACCGCCAACTTTCATAAAGAATAAAATTTTCTGAGAAATGGATAATAAAAGTTTTTCCCATATGGTGCGGACTTTCCTGGACACACTGTATACGTTGACAGTTTTTGATATAGAACACGTCGTTTTTGTATCGTAATATATTAATAAAGAAACAAAAGTTATTTATGAGCCAGGGTTTCATTCAATAATTCACAAGCACTAAGACTCGTTGGTCCTTATCAGAGTTAGCAAGCCGATTTGGGAACATCCTCGTTGACCTTGACCTAGAGTTTGACCTGGGGTTTCCAAATCTGCTTGTTGTTGACCTTGGGGTTAAGGTTTTACCTTCAACCTTCATCTTTGACCTTCAACCTTGACCCTTACCTTAACCTTTAACCACATTTAACATCGACCTTTAACCTTGGCCTGTAACGTTGGCCTTTAACTTTGGCCTTTAACCTTGGTCTTTTGCCTTGATCTTTAAGCATGATCTTTAACTTTGACATCAACCTTGAGTTTAGCCTCAGAAAAGGTGCATGACTAATCTGGAGTTTTACCTTAAAAATGAAAAGGTTCTTTGTTTCGCTATGACCCTCAGAAGAGGTGTGGTACTGTTTCTCAGATTCTTACTACAAAACAGTGGCGGCTCGTGGATGCATTTTGTGGGAGGACTGAAGAAATTACATACAGGTAATGAAGAATCACTACAAGTTGAAAAACGCCCTTTTATTGAAATATTTTAGATAAACATTGTAGATAAAACACTGCGTGTTTTTTTTTTTTTTTTCACTTTTTCGTTGTGTTTTTATTTTTTGTCTGTAGACTTCACTTAATTGCGTTCTAATATCAACTGTTTCCAGCATGTTTTTTATTTTTACTTTCCGACTAGTACTCTAGAAGGAAAGTATTGTAATCGACCGAAAATGACGTTTCGAGATTTTCGTGAAAGTACGCGTTTTGAGGTCCACTGAATTGATTGCGATGATTTCTGGAAAATGTCTGTATGTATGTATGTGTGTGTGTGTGACCCAGGGTTTCAATTTTTCTACAACCACTACTGTTCGCCTACATCGGTGGCCCTCTCGATGGTCTTCCACTTCGTAATGGTCATTGAAGAGTACTTTCCTTACGCGAAAAGGACCTGTAAATTTTGGCATTAACTTTCTGCTGCAGTTAGTATCGGGTTCGCTTGATATCAGAACCAAAACTAGTTCGCCTTCGCTGAAAGATCGTGCTTTACGTCTGGCCTTATCATAGCGCTTCTTCTACTCTGCTTGATTGTGGCGCGTGATATGGTCTTTAACTTTTGGTCGAAGTTCTGACAAGTCGATCCTTTCCACTTGCTGCTGCACTTCTTGAAGTATATGTGATCGGTTGCGGGTTATACCAAAGGAGAGCTTCAGATGGGGTGGTTCCAATGCCTCTGTTGTATGCAGTGTTCATCACACCTTGGACTTGCTTGATATACGCGTCTCAGTTGGCATTATAAATTTCCACGCTCGAGGTGGCTAACGCTTATACAATAGTTATATCATTCACATTGTCCATTTCCTCTTGGGGTAGCAACATCATTTAGCACTGAACAAACACATGATCTCACGGAAAATCTTCACGTCCGTTGAAACTTTTGTTGTCTTTGCAAGTTCGATTGTCACAAATTTCCTAACCGCATCCACGATAACGATTAAAAACTTGTTCCTTCTATAGCTTTTTTCAAATGGACCCACATAGTTGGTGTTCAGGGTGTGAAAAGGAACCTCAGTCTTTTTGATGAGGTGGAGTTTTTCTTGTTTCTTACCAGGGCACTGTTTATAATATGAGCAGTTAAGACAAGCCTGGACTTACTTTGTCACTGCTCGTCGCATTTTGGGAAACCAGTAATTTTGCTGTATCCTCCTCAGGGTGTTTTCGATCCCTGGATGACCAACGTGCTGGTTTGGGACCAACCCACAACTTATTCCCATCGCCCATCTCTTTGAAGTACATCTTTGTTTCCTTGTCATTTTTCCTTCATGAGTATTTGACGAATGCGTGATAGTTGTTCGTCTTGTAGCGGCGCGCCCGATATTCAGACACCCTCGGTGAGATCTATCTGATTAATTTCGCCGTCTGTATCATGTATTGGAACGTCTACGTGAGGCATTTTCGGTCCTGGACGATAACTCAGTTAAAAGGAAAATTCCTGCGCGTCAAGCCACACCTGGCGACTCTAGGAATGAGATCCTCTCTCGAGGAGGTTGTGCGAAATGTATTACAGTACGTAGTCCAAGGAGATACAACCTAAAATGTTTCAAGGAGTGGACGACGGCCATCGGTTGGTTCCAATTCATACGAATCGTATAGTCTAAGATCCCGATCTAGATCGACCTTCCCTCATCCTTTTTCTAGTCAAATCTATATTTCATACAATGTAAGGTATAAATGAACACAATGTCCTAGGGTTGCCGCTCCATATCCTGGCAAGGCCATTTTTAATTACTAGTAATTGGTACTTGGTACTAGTAATTTACCCTCATCGTCTTTCCTAATAAATTGTATAACAAAATGTAGGTTGCTTTGTTTCGAATATGGTGGTGTAGGGTTGCCTTTGCAAAAGTTGGCATATCTTAGGGTTGTTGCGATTTTAAATATGAATACTTACACTATCGCTGTGCTATCGTCTACTATTGCAACAGACAATGAAGCAGAATAGCAGTTACCTTCGTACTTACCTGTTACCAATCTTAGTTTGGCGTTTTGTGTAAGTCTTTGGCTCTCGATTGGTACCAAATTTTTCAAGAAAAAGAATGACCGGAACTATTAAAAAAATACTTTAAATAATATTTAATTAAAAATAGCCTTGCCACGATATGGGGCATTGTGTTCATTTATATAGAAAAAGGGATGAGAGAAGATCGATCTAGGTCCAGATCTTGTACTAGTAGTGGCATTGGTCTCATGTGGATTGCTTGCTGCAATAGGCCACAACCTTAACTGGTTCGGCAGGACATTTTGTTGTTCCATATCCCATGACCGCGAGATACCCGACCGAGTCAGGTGTGTCAGTGGCTCCACTACTCTAGCATAATTTTTTAAGAATTTGCGAAAATAACCTGATAATCCTAAGAACTGTCGAATCAGCTTTACGTTCTCCGGTGAGCTCATGTTCATGACAGATTCTACCTTTTTCTTGGTCTTGGTTAATTACTTTGCCGAGGTAATCGACGGTGCTCTATCAAAACTCGCTCAGAAAAAAAACAATTTATGCAGAAGGATAAATGAAGATAACAATGCTTAACAAAGAGGCAAATGGAAAAAAATGTCCGATATGGGTTACGCGAGGGACCATCGCGACGCCCCTTCAAGTTAATAATACGATGTGAACATGCTAATCCGGCCGTGCTGAGATGCTAGATTTAGACTTTCCCACAAAATTATTTAAGCTTATATTTTCAGTACAATGATAAAAGTATAGACAAATCAATCAATTATCACCCACAGAAAGCAACAGCCGTGAATAGATATGAACGTTTACCAACAATAAATGAGCGCGATTAAAAAGATTATGCAAAGATCGGCTAGATTCTCAGTGATATCCGATGCGCAAATGGTTACAC
Organism: Aphodius granarius; assembly: GCA_963971325.1. Lineage (NCBI taxonomy): Eukaryota > Metazoa > Arthropoda > Insecta > Coleoptera > Scarabaeidae > Aphodius > Aphodius granarius. The sequence goes on along the minus strand of OZ020222.1, from coordinate 14,865,271 downwards.
AGCAAAAGTATAGGCAAGCAAAACAAAGAAAAAACAGCGATCCCTTTAGATTACACAGAGCGATATATGAAAAAAGCAAGTTATGAGCCATTGAATTCACAAAATCACAAAAAAAACTGCAAGATAAATAAAATAGCAACGGCGATTCGGCTATAGCGACTAATAAACGACAATCTCTAAGGCAATAAAATTAAATTAAAACAACTCCAAATACAGTTCGAGAGGACAAAATCAAACCTGAATCGTGTGCGGTGACATTTTTAAGATTTGCCTACTTTGCTGCGTGTCAAGACACCTTGGTGACTGCCACCAACTACCTTATAATCAGTGAGGTCGTCCATACAGCGTATCACCTTCCTTTTGTTGTTTTCTAATTCCACAAACACACGGCCGTCGGAAGTCCACGTCCTGCTGTGCCCAGCCGCCGCCCTTGCCGCCCTAAGTAAGGCCATTCGTCTGCTTGTGAGGGACTCTGTTATGAGAAATTTTGTCTTCTTCCGTTGCTTCTTATGATACCATATTATACTTCGTGTCTTGTAGGAGATCAGCTTAACTATAATCGGTCTTGGTTTCGAGGGCCTATCGGAATTACTTCCTATTTTCTTTCCCAGTCGATGAGTTCTATCCAGATGAGCGCGATCGAGAGCGAAACCCAACACATTTATTTGTTTATTGATAAAACTAATAACACAATTTCTTCGAGAGTAGGTCTCCAAATCATCCAGTTTTTGGTCTAGCCCATCGACTAATGCACGGATCTTAATCAAACACTTCAGCATATGTTGTTTGAACTGTAAGTATTCTTCCTTCAATTCCTCTATGGTGCTGAGCGAAGCTGTACTGATGATGAGGTTGGCGATCTTCGTCGTTCGCTTGGTCGCTTCCTTTTCTTACTTCCACGTTTACCAATAATATTTCACTCGCGAAAATAACAAAATAAGGTTTACGTGTTATCGTTACTAAACTATAACCGAGAGTAAGTCCGTCTTCTGCATTCCTTCGAGTTGTCTTCCACCCTTGGTATTACTGTTTATGTTTCGTAGCGCCAGAGATAAACAGTGCGTAGGGTCACTCGTCTAGCGGGAAATGAGAGGAGTACAAAGAGGCATGAAGGAAAAAATCCGAGGTGGCCCCCATCCGTATAGAGGGTTGTAACACCTTGATTTCTTCTAATGACCAAAAGGTCCTCAATTGTTGATCTCCCCTCACTTGTGTGATTATGCAGTCGTCTCCCGGGCAGCTTCGGTTAACTCAGTGGCTGGTCGTGGATCAACAAAACCAGCACTGGGACTCTGTGCATTGTAGATATCGATATATCGCTTTCTACTATAGAAAGCGATACTCGCTAACTACAATCGCCGCAATTGGCACTGTGTGCCGGTGTCGCTTAGCGTTCGGGTACCCTCGGCATATTCTGGTAATATTTCTATTATTAGAGCAAATATTCAGTGATTTTCAGTTTGGAGGGTTAACGTTACTAGGTGTTTTGTTTGTAGTGGCTATTATTGACAGCTTGGCACTTACACAGTAATTATTGTGTAATGGGTCGGAAACCCATTGTTTATTTATTAAGATAAGTGATTAAATTAGTCGAGATATAGACAGGGTAGAACGTTCGAAGATTTTGGTGTTCAGTTGAACATGTGGTATTCTGAGAATCTGACCAAGCCGTTTTACCAGTAGCGCGTATTTGAAATTCAAAAGTAGAGTTGTTTCTATTGGCCGGTTTGGCGTACTTACGCCTTTTGAAGCCGTGGTGCGAAAAAGACGCTACAGGCAGAGGCCTACTTAGTCCCAAGACGCGAGATGGGCTAGATGTATTTGTGAGAGCACAAAAGTGTGCTTGTAGTGTTTATTGATCTGTAAGTCTTTTCAACTTGTCTCGCATTTCATTGTAAATTAAATTATTCATATCTCTACTAAAAGGTGTGTCTGTCTAAAGGTGGCTCCACACGCAACGGAAAATCCGCAGGTCTGCCTTGAGGCGCTAGGCCTCGAGGAAAACCTAAAAATAGGGGGGTCTCCGCACACTACGGTATATACGAAGGCCAGCCTTAAGGCATTCCAGTTTGTGCTCGCGCAATGGCGTCAACAAATGATGCTCTTGCTGTTGTTGATTTATTTTAGCTATAGAAAGAAATAAAAGGCCTCGAGGCCTACCTCACATCCCTCCACACAGTCCGGTCGGCCTTGAGGCGCATATACGCAGAGGCAAGCCGAATGAGATTTTGTATTGAGATTTCCGGCCTCCAGGCGTCAGATCCGCAGGAATGCCTCTACAAAATTCTCCATACACACATAGAGGTTTTTCTTGAGGTCTTGTGCCTCGAGGCATGCCTTCGGGTTTTCCGTTGCGTGTGGAGCTACCTTAAATCAACTCCTAGGTTCAATTAAACGTCAATATGTCCAAAGTTTCACATTACCATTGTAATGCGCCAAACGCATATTGTTTTATTAATAATTGTTAATAGATCTTATTGTTTTGAGAAGTGTTTCATTTCATTTGAGTAGTTTTGCTTTATCAGCCCTGATTAAATGTTAGAAAATTAGAAACGTCAGTTAACAGACATATAATGTGTCCACAAGGTTCAAGAAAAAGAACCCAGTTAGTTTTTATCTTCAAATGGATTTGGAAGAGATCATTTGTCCAGTACCAGTAGAATAAGGAGACAGAAGAGGTCATTATGCTGATTCAAGATCGATACAGCAGCTTTGCATTCTCTACGATAATTTAAAGAGGATAAGCCAGAAATAAGCGGCATTAATAAGCTGTATTATTCGATTGACGGTACTCTTGTGTACATTTAAAGCAAGAAGCACTATGTCGGTTGCGCTTTCTGTTCCTATTTGTTGCCGGAAGCAAATAATGTTTAAACAAATACAGAATCTTAACAACAACAGCGATTGAAAAATGAAATTGCAACGTGAAGTCCATATGATTCAGAGACTTAAAGAAATTCTGATTCTGCAAGGTGCGGCTACCTTATCTTCATCAACGTGTAAATCTTTCTGTTTTATACAAATAACTTATTTTGTTTTTAACTCTGATGTGTAAATTATAATTGTTTCTTCATAAATAAACAGAATTTTACATATTTTTTTTCTTTTGTAATTTATTATTAATATTATTGTACAAAACATGTGTGGTATTCCGGCAAACAAACACTAAACCATGCTAATCGATGGGTTTTGACCGATGTTAGTGACAGATCAACTGATTTAGTGGATCATCATTCCTTAATCGGTGTTTCTGCAACAATCATGGCGGTCACTTTCCGCTTAACTTAAATGCTTAACTTACGGTATTTAAGGTGCCACTAAGCAATAGGTTGCGGTTCTGCAACCCACCATTATTCTTTAAGGATTTGTTTTCTATATTACTTTATTTTTTAAACTCCAATGGATCATTTGAAATTATCTAATAGGTTGCCGACACCTCCATTAAACCATGCTAAAAAAATCCGTCATTTGTAAAGAAACAATTACAGTTTACACATCAGAGTTAAAACTAAGTAATTATGAGGCTATCGTGCTTTATTTACCTATGCACTTAACGGTTATTTGTGTAAAACAAGCAGTACAACGTCCCTTGGGAGAAGACTACGTTATAATGCCCTAAATATAAGAAATATAAGATAACACGTAATCATTAATTATTTTTCTTCGCCGCTTGTTTCCGGCACATCCCCTTTAAATTATTGTAAAGAATACAGGAGCTTTGCACCAGTCTTGCTTCACCATAGTGGTTTCGTCTGTCTTTTTATTCTACTGGTACTGTTTAATGGATAAATGATTTTGAAATGTGTGGCTAATGGATTTATGTCGAGGTTTTGTTTATAAAATTTACTGGCAATGAAGATATCCTAAATCAATGTTTGTCAAATACTACATACATTTATCGCTACAGAAGAATTGTAGGATAAATTGTACCAACACTTTCAAATATTTCATAAATTAGCACTGAGATTTGAGAAATACCATGATGTACACACAATGTTATTAGTGGTTTAATTATGCTATTCACTTTTACAGAGACGTTTGCTTCTGGAATAAGGGGTAATTTGATGCCCTTTTCTTTGCCCGACATACCCGACATATGCGCGAAAAGTTAGGTTAGCTTTCAAGCGCCCTGCCAATGTGACATTTGACAAATTGCGCGACGTTGCCAAGTGAGCTTAAAGTTAGAGAACCAATAGCTAGAGGATCCTTCAACTGTGTTTCTGCAACCCGCCCATCTATGACACTTGTCAAAATATGCGCCCTGGGATAAAAAAATACACTAATAACAATCAACAACTATGGCAAGTTGCGAGAGAAAAAATAGGGATCAATTGTCAACGTCAGACGTAACTATCGTTACGTAATTCGTAATAACGTTGTAGCGTAGTTCGGACGTTATTCGGGATTGGCCAACCTTGATACAGCTCATGTGACGCAGCTTAACTGCCTGCATAGATCTACCGTAACCGAAAACAAAAGATCTTTGAACAACTGATGTACAGAAATAATGAATACTGAAGAGTTATTAAATTTTAAATAACAAACAAGAAAAAAAGGAAACAAATAAACAAACGGCAGTTAGTGAGAGTAACTGCGTTTGACGGTATAATTACAGGAAAGAATTATTAAAGTCCGTATGAACAATTTAGTCGCCGAAACTAGCAGGCAAGCGAAGGTAAGTGTGGTCGACGATATGGTTTGCCGAGTCGACCAAATGATCAGACGCTTCTGCGACGCCGACGGTCGTAAGTGACAGCGCTAGCAGACCGGGACGATACAAGTAAAACACCCTGACCTTATCCCTCGTTCACAGTACTGCCTTGCACCTCCAAGACGAAGAAATGGGTCCTAGTGGTGTAATTTCAGCCTTCCTGATCGTCGACAATCCGATCTAGTCTTGTCGGTGGCTAACAGGGAGTTCACGCCACCTCGATGGGGTAGCCAGGGTAAAGGCAAAGAGATCCCCAACGAAAGGACTCCACCAAAAGGATTCCACAGTGCCGGGAAACCGAAAGCCTAAAATATTCCCGTGGTATGAGTAAAGAGTCTCAGAGAATAATACGGCAAAGTGGCAAAACGCAACGACTCATTCTTCGATTTAGGCCCAACAGACGAGAAAACGTAGCGAAGCAATGCTACTTAAATCCGCCTTAGCGCTATCCTCGAGGACCTCGAGGAACTACACAATCTTCCTTGGAATTCTTCTCAAACATGCAGAAGATCCGCCTAAGCGACACAGTACATCCACAGAAATGAGGTTGTAGGGTACACGATTGAGCACTAGCAACTTCGCTCGTCTTACACCAACGTCAAAATTCGGAAAAGAGGGCGGTGGATAGCGCATTGCTCTTTTATACCTACGGGTACGTCATAGACATAAACTGGCTCGAGAATTACGACACTATTAAACCAGGACGAAATTAAACAAACAGATACCAAGGGCCGGTGGCTAAAATCCCACCGACCATGCTCGATCATTCGCGAGGCACCTGCCGCCGGGGTATAAATGTGGATGTTCCAGATTATTCCCTTTTTTGCCTCTTCTCTATGTCTACACCGCTTATCAACCGTGACAAGACCGCATCTCTGACCGTTATTAAGTACTAAGTGTAATATCGCGCCCTGTATGTGTGTGGAGCCGAATATACATCACGTAAGAGCCTTCTTTTGTTTTATTTTACCAACGTTCTATTAGCGCCACTTATCCTAACCATCACCCTTTTATTGACGCCGGTTTATGCCGTGTGCGTTCATTTGGTCCGTCGAGCCGGATTAGGATTTGTGGTGGCTAATTACATGTGCATATTTGCCTTCACGCGTTTCACCGCTTTCAGTTTTTTGTGCGTCCATTCAGGTTGTTCACACCTGGTGGATCACACCTGAAGGATTTCCGATATAATTTATTTTTCTTTTTTTAAAACCCGCATTTTCGTTTATTTCTATTTTACCGCATTCTTTCTTTATTTAATTACCGCTTACACTCGCATTTCTCTTTATTTTTCTATTTTTTCGCATTTGCAAGTTATTTTTACTTTTGTTCAACTTACCTCATGTGGCCAAACATCTCAAACCAGTTCAAATTCAAACGGAAGATCCACGGTCAATTGCAATATAGAATCAAATCTTTCCGATCAAAGATGTTTATTGTGCCCCAAAATACATAAAATTTATCGATGTCCTAATTTTACCTCCATATCAGCTTCCGCACGGCTGGACTTAGCTACAGAGATGACTTTATGTCAAAATTGTCTCAGTCCAAAACATTCTACTACAGAATGCCAATCTTCGAATCGATGTTGTACTTGTCATCGACATCATTATACATTACTTCACGTAATTCCGTCCGCACAACCGCCTGTTCATTTGCGAACGACTTTCTGTGAACAAATCAATGCCTGTACTGCAAATACTACGATCTCAACTTTCAAAACTGATGATCGTACTTGCTTTTTCCCAAAGCACCGCTTCTATTCACAATACTTTACGAAGTCCTTGTAAATTTGGATCAATTTCTTCGCTGCCACTGCCGACCGCTGAGGAAAAACAGTATGTAGACCATTTCAAGAAAGGATGTCATCAACCGCTTACCGGCCATTTTGCTGCATCATTGCCCTTTAAAAATCACGAGCCAAGGTTGGGTCAATCCGATCACACGGCTTTGAAAAGATTTAATCTCCTTGAATTCCACCTTCGTAAATTTTCCTTTGTAGGAAATGATTATATTGCATTAATCACAGACTATCTTACCGCTGGTCATATGACTCTATTACCTGAACATGAATTTCATTCTTCTTCGGCATCTTACATACCGCATCATTGTGCTGTGTACGCGCTAAATGCGCCTTTTTCAAATTACGCGTCGTTATCGATGCATCCGCATGAAAAATCATTAACTGATGCCCGCTTCATCAATTCAATTCCTGATAAATGGAAAATATTTATTACAAACCAAGTTGTCCAAATTCAAGATATCTTACCTTCAAAATCATGGTGGCTTGTTCTATCTTCTGATAATCCAGCCTCTCGAGATTTCTATCCGAATCAACCTCTATATTCCGATCTTCGGTGGTATGTTACTAAATGGCTTTCCGATGACTATACTGTCTGGCCGTTTCATGCTGCACCTAACAAATTGTCTTAAATACTTCAAATCAAACGAATTATCGTTTATGTCATTCGCCTTCTATCGCATTCCAAGATGAAAGGATCATTTAATCCTGATGTTTTATCTCCATTCGAACCGCAGAATTCATTACATTCATTGGTAAAGCACGTTCAAATTTGCTGTTTCCCAAAGGTAATCCAATCCGTAACCAACAATCGATTACCTACAGAGCCTTTCCGTAAACTCGCTCCATGCTTCTGTCGAGATGGGTTCCTTAGGGTGGGTGGTCGATTGCGTAATTCTGGAGTGCCGTTCGACCAGACACATCAGTTGCTGCTGCCAGAAGGATCGCGATTGACGGATTTGTTGATGAAAGATATTTACCTCCGATTTCTGAATCATGGTTACCGCACATTATCATCTCTCCTGGCACAACCGTTTTGGAATTTATCTCCAAGAAGTGACATCCGCCGAGTACTGGACAGATGTATTCGCTGCTTCCGTGCCAAGCCTAGGTCCTGCGCTCCACTGATAGCGGATCTTTTATCATTGAGAGTATCGGAGTCAACAGCATTCTCCACAGTGGGTGTAGACTTCGCTGGACATATCCTCAGTACAATGAATCGTCATCGTGGTTCTCGGTCGGTTAAACCTTATATCGCTATATTTGTGTGTGCATCCACTAAAGTTGTGCACCTCGAGTTATTTTCAGATTTGTTTACTGACACATTTCTAGCCGCTCTGAGACGATTCGGTTCCCGTGGATGTCACTGTTTTATCATATTTCGAACCCAGGAAAAGAATAAAATGCAAAACAGCGCTGATACCATTGGACCATCGCTGTGGATCCACTGGCAATTCGACCCACCAGGAGCTCCTCATTTCAATGGATTTCGGAAGCAAGGGTGAAACCTACAAGCACACATTTACCACATGTCCTTGGAAAACAAGTACTCACCTTCGAGGAGATGTCCACCGTATTCACGCAGATCGAGGCAGTATTGCATTTACAACTCCTTTTCTCTCTCCCTTCCGATCCAAACAATATTGCACCGCTTACACCCGCTTGTTTGTCAATTTTAGACCAAGTCACTGACTGGTGGGGTTCCAGACATCGACATCATCAACCAACCAATGAACCGATTGACTCGTTGGAATCCGCTCCAAAGAATAGTCCAAGATTCTAAGGCTCGCTGGAAGGACACGTATTACTTTTGGAGATCTGGTTCTGGAAGGAGCAACTTCCATCATTAAAGTGACAGACTGAACTGAATAGGTTATTAGACATATGCAGTCCTAAACTATCTTTTCTCATCTCATTTTTGTTCTAGTATGTTGATGACTTCATTTGTGCGGTACCTCGGGATAGAATTGAGGAGATTCTCACCATTTTTAACAACTTCAATCCACATATACAGTTCACTGTAGAAAGGGAGTCGAATTTTGGTGTACCATTTCTTGACACCAGAGTCATACGTGATCTAGCGTCGAATAGAGTTCTTCTTGATTGGTACCAAAAACCATCTGCTTCTGGGAGATTTCTAAACTTCTATTCCAATCATTCCATGTGCCAGAAAGTTAACACGGTTATGGCAATGAGAAACAGGGTAACATACATCTGTGATCCTGAGTTTATTAATAAAAATCTCCAGCAGCTTAGTGATATGTTCATTAATAACGGTTACCCGAAAACGCTTGTGAGAAAACTAATCTTCAGTACCCCTCTTCCCGATGGACCGACCGATAATGGATGCTATACTGTCATTAAAAAATTTAAAAAGTTAACAAATATCACCGGTATGACCAACAAACTGATTAAGGTGTTCAAGAATGATGAGTTCCGTATAGCCAGCGTACGTAAAAGAACTATTAATAACGTGTTTTCTAACACCAAGGACAAGACCGCGCTGCTTTTACAATCGAATGTCATCTATTCAATTCCGTGTGGAGGGTGTGGGAAAAAATATATATGTGTTGCGAATTGAAGTTTATGTATCTGTTTGATGCGGTGGCTTTTTGATACCAGTCTAGTTTTATTTGACCTTCGGTGCCCCTAATTACTTTTGTATCTAAAAAGGGTACACTATTATTGTTATCTTCTCTTTCAACAGTAAATTTTAGATGTTTATCATACTTGTTGAAAACTTATTTCTTCTATCGCATTTTCTGGCGCAGCTGTTATAATATCATCGACAAATTTTTTTATAAAAGGTACCTCAAATGATAGTTTGGGCAAACATTCATCAAGCAATGAATCCATGATGTATTGAGACAGAACTGGACTTAATTTTGATCCCATGGCACAACCAAATATCTGTAAGTAGTAAGTATCTTTGAAGGAAAAATAATTATTATCTAATACAAAAGTTACTAAGTTTATAAATTCTGTTTCTGTAATTCCACCCGCACGACACATCTCTCAAAACACCAAGCACCTTCTGCAAATGTATGATGGCAGACAGAGAAAACTCATGAAGAACATCCAAGGCTTTAATAACAGGTTAACAGTTAAGGTTCTAAATTTTGAGATTCAATTTACCATTAACAAAATTAATCAAATAAAAAAAAACAACAGTCAATTATCAATAGCTATATATATATATATATATATATAGACAAAAAAAATCATTCAACAGAAAGTCTATCGTCGATGCCTAATGGCGGTCTAAGTCATTCATTTCATGTACATCTACAGGACATCTCGTCACTGTCAGATCATTAATTTCGTGCACAGGACATCACGTCACTGTCACATCATTCATTTCATGCATAGGACATCACGTCACTGTCACATCATTCTTTCCGTGTACAGGAGCCTTATTCTACGATTATAGCGACTGTCGCTATCGCAATACTGTTTCGATTCGACATGACGTCATATTTCGATATCGCTATAGGTTTAAGATTCTCGATATCGCAATTTATTGCGATGTCGATGCATCGTAGCGTTTATATCGCTGCGTATAAAGAATACTACATTACCGGCGGTGGTGTAAGTGTCAATTCAAGTTTACAATTGTCCGATTTAAAAAAAATAATTTTAGGTAAATTACAAAAAAAAATGTTTAGACAAATGGAATTTATATTTAAGATAAATTAAGATATATCGAACATGTAATTTATAAGTCAATTTCACAAAAAAAGCTTTTTCTACCATAATTACAAAAAAGGTGAAAATGAATAATAGTTTGTTATTTAAACAATAGGAAGAGATTGTTTAATAAATAATGTCTTTCTAAGATAATGAACTGCCATTTTGAACTCAGAAAACAGAATTCATACGGATTTTCGAGAAAAACTATTTATTTAAACAAATAGAATTTCTTTAAACAAGTGGAAATTAATTGACAAATTTTTATAAATACCACACTTATAGTATGTAATGATTTCTATGAGAAAGAAGATAATGAAATGATTAGAAGGGTACATTTTATGAAGATTTTTTTTATTTAAGGGTAGTTTTCACTATACTCAATACGCTTACTAATGTACTACTTCACTATACTAAAGAAACCACGATACAATAGGCTAAATTGTTCATAAAAACTATAAAAAGTGAGGTTATGTACGCGTATCGACATCGAATCAACTTAGCGACACCTTCGAAGCACTCGCTAAATATATCGACATGTCGAGAAGTGATGACGTCAGTCGATATCTAAAACTAAAACCGTAGAGAACGGCAGGTCGATTTGGTCGGGGTTGCTGGACTTCACAGATCGTACAAGTTCAACCAACAACTTTCCATTTTGGGCGAAAGGAACGGCAACCACTTCTGATGTTAGATATTAGGAACAGGATGTCAGTAACAGGTCTCAACAGGAGTACATTAATGACTTTATTCAATCTCATGGAACAAAAGTGACAACTCATCTTTCTGTCCGCATTTGCGAAAAGTGAATCAATGTTTACAAACAAATGTATTAATGACAACATGTCAAAACGTATCCAGCGTAACCACATTCGCAGCCGCCTCTCTGCTGTTGCTGCAGCACAGTCACTGCGACGCGACGTCTGCAACCTCAGCCGCCTGGTTGTTACGTCAAGCAGTCTTCACCTCGACGCTAACAATACCAAATTTCAGCCCGATCCGTTGCTCCGTTTGGACGCTATAGTGTTCACGGACATACTTACACACATACACACATACACACATACACACATACACACATACACACATACACACATACACACATACACACATACATACATTTTCCAGAAATTATTGCAATGGATTCAGGGGACGTCAAAACGCGTATTTCCGCGGAAATCTCGAATTTTTTTTCCGTCGATTACAATACTTTCCTTCTAGAGTATTAGTCGGAAAGTAAAAATAAATGTCAACAGCAGATCCACGCACCTGCAGGCAATTCGGTATTAATCGTTCACAGAAACACATGCATTTTATAATCTAAGCAGCGTTAGATTTATTTACCACATTATTTGTCTATTTGTGCGTACCTAATAAAGCGGGAAAATTTTCCTATAATTCTAGGCTATTTCCGCTTTTGGAGCAGGCTGAAATGGATATTGAGTATATTCAGAATGGCGATGCTGTGGATCAGAATCAGATTCTTTCTCCAAAGACTCGGACCTTGACGATGAATTTCATTTTCATTTTTATAATTTTTAGCTTTCTGGCCTTTAATTAAAAAAAAAATCAAATTTTCCGTTTATTTCCAATTTTTCCCAGGCTCGGGAAAAAAACCGTGTTTTTTTTTCCAATTTTTCCGTTATTTATTTTTTTTTCGAACCGTTAAATCTCTAATTAACACCCTGTATATGTATGTTTAAAACTTAATATTAGTAGTAATTTAATATTTAATGATAATAAATATGATATTTCGCATTAAAACTGAGTTTTCCTTCTAATACGAGTTTTGCACAGCTAGATAGATCATGCATCTCGACCAGTGTGCGATCCGTTGTACCGTTTATTAAATATGTCCGAGATATTAAAAATTACGTAAAATGGGATACTGTACAAATAAGATAATACTGTAAGAAGAAAGAGTGATGATCGAAAAATCTAAATACACAAACAATACGACACGGTTCCTCGATGACAATTGGTGAAATAGATAAGCTGCAAAAAACGCGTCATAATCAGAAATGCCTCCCGATGGAAAAGTTCCAGGCTCTGCGATAATCGTATGATCCGACAATTAACAAATCGATCAGAGATGAGCATGAGATAGTGATTCTCGTGGAGTCATTTGCAAGAAGAGTTATTAATCAGCATATTGTATTAAAATTTCCTAGAAGAATCACGTCATCATCGGTAGGGATTAAGTTAGATAACATAGTTTCTTGTTCATTAATAAACAGAGTACTGTTCATTCCACGGGGCCTATACACAACGCCTACAAGCAGTCTTTTCTTTGCCATTCTCAAAGTAGCCCAAAGCTGTTTAATATTTGTATTAGTTTTTATTACATATTTAATATTTTTCTCACGGCGCCCGGCCCGCCTGGAGTCGATGTAACTTCGAACCACATTGTACTCACCGATCTGTACACCGTCGGACAAATGTTGCCCGACATCTACGTCTCCGTGGTAGGTGTAGATTTGATAATATGTTACCAAGAAACAAGAGGTAAGAGTGAAACCAACAAAAGCAATCATACCGATCGCGACAGCACAAAAATTGCAACAAAACAATTCTCTAACTTTATCACCAATGAGAATGCTACGTCGAAGGTACTTGTATACACTATGTGAAACGTGTCTACGGTTGCATTTTAGATGGTGCATATGCCCAAATAAACCTTTCTAATACCAGGAATATTTAAATTTTAAATGTTTGAGAGTTTCAGTATCAGCCTTATAGTCAGTAACCTCGGCACTCTTTAAAACCCCTGCTCGGATTAAACTACATCAACCTCGCAAAACGGGTTTATTCTGATTTGCATTATCATTGCATTTGATAAGAGTTAAAGTCGATTATTTTGAAAAGTTATTATGCAAACTACGGTTGAGATCATGGTGTGGTAAACATTGCTTGAGTGATTTGGTAATATTTGTTACACAAACATTAACCAACACTTTTATTAAAGCGGCTCGGTTAATGTTTGTGTAATAGATTTCAGAATCAAATATGATCAGTACCTATGAAGATCATACGCAGGTAATGTAGCGTATTAATTTTCATCAAAACATTCCACTTTGATCTGATTCCGAATGACGTGTGACTGGTTTACGCCACACGTGCAGAAAGTAGTCATTTATTAATGTTTGCATACTTGTATCACTTAAACAGTTTTTACAATTCTTTTTCGAAATCCAGATTACATTACAAACAACTGATTCTTATAATGATTAGCCGCGGATTAGGAGAAATAATTGCAGAAAACAAAAAGATATTTTAAAAATTCTATATTAACACCACTGATATGCTAGAGAACTAAAGCATATGTTTTAAGCTACAATGGTAACATCAGTATTGGATTGTATCCAGTCCAAGTAAGAAGTGACACGAGCGAAGGCAGATGGCCAGCCAATTTCGCAACCAATACCAAGGCCGAAGGAAACAATACCAACTTGTCTGTTTAGGGCTACAAGTGGGCCGCCAGAGTCGCCACTGCAAGCTCCCCTACCACCACTGCCTGAGGTACAGATGTGAGTTGGTTGGATGATACCCAAGAAGCTGATGTTGCAGGCCAAATTGGTGATAACTTCAGCGAATACCACACGCAAGACATCAGAGATAGCTGTGGCACCATCGAAAGGCAATCCCCATCCGGTAATTCTGCCTTCCTGACCACTGAAGGTGTTACCAACGTCAGAGTAACGTGGGAGGGAGATAAGTTGTACGTTCGCTGAAAAATAATCTCGTCAGCTACTGAAGAATAAAACGGGATTTATACACTAACCGTTCAAAACAGCGGGGTTTGGTAGACGAATGACAGCAATATCGTTTTGCAAAGTGGCCATGCTCCAGCCTGGATGGATGCTAAACTGGTTGGTAAAGAATCTTTGTTGAGTGGCTTCATTGTCGTTGATTCTGTGAGCTCCAAGGCGGACCTGGATTTGGGTGGCACTAAACGTTGCAGAACAGATATAGTTTCGAATAATAATAGTTTGAACCCAGATTAAAGAATCTTACCCTTCAACACAGTGGGCAGCGGTGAGGACGAAGTTGGTTGAGATCAAAGAACCACCGCAGAAGAAGGTTCCTTGGGCGGTGCTGATCAACAAACCAGCCTAACAAATCAAAAAATTACTTATCACTGATTAATACTAGATGAATTTCTTACTTGGTATGGAATAGAGTTTGGTGCAGCTTCATTTCCTCCAACAATCTTTTCATCGAAGATCACCTGATCCAAGTCGAATGGAAGAGGCAACCTGATGTCCCTCCTTTTCACGGTAGACCAGTCGATGTCATCCTCAGCCTAAACAAATAATCCATTATCACATGATCTCTGCTCATCGAATAATCCTCTAAACTTACGAGGGCTACAGCGGCGAAAGCCAGGACAACTAGGAAAGCCTTCATGATGAACTGCTACTGACGAAAGATTTGAGCATGCTTATATAGGTCAGCCTCGAGTACAACATTTACAGCCTCTGATAATTAAGATAATTTCTGGATATCTTTGATCTCATCACATTTCTAAACCTCTTCTATTGTATTGCGTGTGAGATTGATGTGAGTTATTGATATGCGAAATTACAGAGATTTTAAAATTTTGCAAATCATGATTGGAGTAAAACTATGTTTAATATACATTGTTTCAAAAAAAATAAGGCATCTAGACAGTGACTGTTAGTCCGGGGTGGCAGCATGTGCATGGCCGATCCTGGTAATATAATAACCAATAGAATAAATACTGGTAAAAACGTTTTTAGAATTAAATCTGCTCTGATCCAACGTGAGCATCATTGCATTCGCTCTTACTCTCGCAATTTCTGGAAATTCCTCCTCTAACGTGGAGAAAATGTGACAACGTAGTATTTTTGTAATTTTCAGTTGGTATATCGCATTTCTTTTCCGCAGTTTTAATAATGTCTTTATTTGATGTTTGATAGGTATAACATATGAAACAAAAAACTGCATAATAAACAGGGCGTAAAAAAATAATAAAAAAAAGTGAAAAGAAAAAGCTGCAACCAATAAAAAACAAAATAAACAGATATGAATTAATTAAACGAAGAAGACTGTTCCTGCATCAAATGCTGATGAAGATCCACTCTAAATTGATGCAGATTCTTTGATTTTACGGAGTCAGGCAGAGGATTGTATAGCTTAGCTAGGTTATACCGGGTGACCCACGGCATAGGTACCGACCTTTAATGTTTTTGTTTTTAAAGATAATCGAATGAAATTTGGAGAAGTTATATTAGACTAAAATTGCCATTTTGTGACGTATTGCTGATGTTGGTGTGACTTCCGGTTTTTTCGGAAGTGATATCATCTTTGGAATTTTAAATGGAAACATGTAGTTTTTGCAGTATTTTTGGATTCAGGACGTTATGCTGAATTCAAAAACGTCCATCGTCAATTTTTATCACCTAGGCAACGCAAAAATAACTTTTTTGTTTAACAATCTAGGTGGCTGTGAGTTGATTAAATTCATCGAGAATTGTCAACTAAACCTTACCTAATTCGATTTTCACAAATAATTTATCACTGGCGCCCTCTAGTACGATTTATTTTTTCTTTTCGCAGTAAGTCATTTTTTCTCGGGTACCTCATTCCTAAACAACGACTATTCGTCAGAACATATTTTTCCGGTTATAATGATACCAAATACTTGATATTTTGAAGAAAGTAAAAATGCAAAAACATCGGTTTAAAGTCAATCAATGAAAAGTTGTGATAAATCGAGGACATAGGCAGCTATGGATGATTTTCAAACATCTGAATTTGACAGATCTCTGCTGTGGTTATGTCTGCGATTTGATTCTTGTTTCATCTGGTGTTCAACAACCGTTGTGACAGCACAATTATATCGCACCCGTTATACCGATCGTCGTCAGCCATCCAAAAACTATTTTAAAAGATTGGAGGTCCAATTCCGAACAGAAGTTATCACAGATAATCAACAAGTTAACGAAGAGGTAGAAATAACTACATTAGCATACGTAGAAGCTGACTCTACGGCATCGTTACGAGATATTGAAATCCAAGTTGGTGTGCCACGAGAAACTGCACGGCGAGTGTTGAAAAAGCATGGATATAAATCCTATAAATCTGCCATCAACCAACATTTATATGGAGACGATAGTGAACGTAGACTACAATTTTGTACATGGTTCAACAATCAACATCCTGAAGTATACCGAAATATTTTATTTTCCGACGAAAGTCGCTTCACTAATAATGGGATGTTTAACAGAAATAACACCCGTTATTGGGCTAAAGAAAATTTACATAACTTCCGGGAGGGAAATTTTCAAAACCGATTTGGGGTTAATGTATGGTTGGGGATTATTGGGCATAAAATAATTGGACCTATTTTATTAACCACACAGCGTTATCTAAATTTTTTAAACAATGAAATTCAGAATTCTTTGGCAGACCTACCAATAGAATAATTAAATAACACTATTTTCCAACAAGATGGTGCGCCACCACACAATGCAAGGATTGTGGCTCAATATTTGGACCAAACATTTCCAGATCGATGGATTGGCACAAATGGACCAATTAGGTGGCCTGCAAGGTCGCCAGATCTCACTCCCTTGGACTTTTTTGTTTGGCCTTTTATAAAGAAAAGGTCTATGGCAACATTCATCCGCCAAATAACACGGAAGAGTTGAAAGTTCGCATTAGAGACGCCATATATTTAATGACACCCGAAATTTTTCAAAATGTTTATCGACAATTTACTACCAGAGTAAACAGATGCATTCGAGAAAATGGACGGCATTTTGAACATCTGATGTGAATTTGTAGAAATAAATGTTCGATTTTAATATGGTGTTTTTTTTTTTTTATTTTGTTTTCTTCGGTTTTGCTGTTAAATCGTAATGGATAAATCCATTTAAACCGATGTTTTTGCATTATTATTTTCTTCAAAATATTAAATACACGCGAAAAAAAATGACTAATTGGCATCTGTCAAATTCAAATGTTTGACAATCATCCATAGCTACCCATGTCCCCGATTTATTACAACTTTTTATTGACCTTCCTATTTAAACCGATATTTTTGCATTATTACTTTCTTCAAAATATCAAGTATTTGGTATCATTATAACCGGAAAAATATGTTCTGTCGAATAGTTGTTGTTTAGGAATGAGGTACCCGAGAAAAAAATGACTTACTGCGAAAAGAAAAAATAAATCGTACTAGAGGGCGCCAGTGGTAAATGTAAATTAGTTGTGAAAATCGTATTAGGTAAGGTTTAGTTGACAATTCTCGATGAATTTAATCAATTCACAGCCACCTAGATTGTTAAACAAAAAAGTTATTTTTGCGTTGCCTAGGTGATAAAAATTCACGTTCAATACTTTTCTGAATTCAGAATAACGTCCTGAATCCAAAACTACTGCAAAAACTACATGTTTCCATTTAAAATTCCAAAGATGATATCACTTCCGGAAAAACCGGAAGTCCCACCAACATCAGCAATACGTCGCAAAATGGCAATTTTTGTCTAATATAACTTCTCCAAATTTCATTCGATTATCTTTATAAATAAAAATATTAAAGGCCGGTACCTATGCCGTGGGTCACCCGGTATGTAAGTGATCTTTCAAAAAGTTATGTTACGTGTTGAGGCGGGGTGATGAGGCCTCTACTTCTTATATTAACATTATGGACATCACTTCTGAATTTTATTTCATTGTACAAATAAGCTGGGTTTTTTGTCGCGTACTCGTTTACTTATGTTGTTCTATTTCAAGAACAATTTGTATATACAGTGTGTCCAGGAAAGTCCGCACCATATGGAATAATCTTTTCTTATCGATTTCTCAGAAAATTTTATTCCTTATGAAAGTTGACGGTAGGTCTTAAATCAAGAATGCCCCCAAAATATCTTAAAAAGGTCACACCATACACCGAGTGTTTCGAGAAGTGTGAAACGCGTATAGTAAAGTACCTGGAATATTAATATTATCGAAAAATTTTATTTTGGAATGTTGCATAGCCTTAATAATTATGCTGAGATTTAAATCACAGTCACCTATGACAAAAACAATTTTTTTGCATCTTTTTTAAATTTTCATGATTCTTCTTAAACGGTTTCTTAGATATTTGTTTAAATTTCCAATAATACTAGCGATTTCGATAGCGTTTCCAGCGCTTCTTTAAAATCGTTAGTTTTCTTGGTACGCTTATGATTTTTAACTCATTAAATGTCAAAATATCATGCGATACACAAGTAACCAATAAAATTGGAATTAATTATGGATATGCATGGAGTATATACACTAACAACGGAATTTCTTGACATTGTTGTGCTTTTCTTCGGATTCGCCATTTTTTTGAGGTGTATACCATACAAATACGTGAACAACTGATAAATTAGTGTTATCAGCAAACCCACAATCACCGATAATAAGTCAATGAAAGCTATCTTACTTACCTGTGTTACGCGTCGCGTGATATTTTGATATTTACTGGGTAAAAAATCATAAGCGCACCAAAAAAACGGTAGTTTTTGCAGTGCTGGAAACGCTATGAAAATTGCGAGTATTATAGGAAATTTAAACAAATATTTAAAAAACAGTTTAACGAAAATCATAGATATCTGTGATTTCAAATTTGAGCGTAATTATTAATTCTAAGCAACATTCCCAAATAAAATATTTCGATAATACATATTAATATTACAGGTATAAAACAGCTTCCATCCTCCTCCAGCCCAATTCTACGCGGTCCATGATGTAGTATTCAACTAGTTCTGGGAATATCTCCATGATAGGTCGTACCGCACAAAGATTGATGACTGAAATATTTCGGATCTTGGGAAAATATATTTGCCGTAACAGTCAGGTTAATACAGTTTTTTATATACTACATAGTCCAGTTCTTTGAAGAGCTCAAGATCTGAGCACTTATTTCATTACTGATTATTTCAGATTGAACAGTAGCTGATTTCGGACCGCTGTTGTTCACTGCCGCCTTCACCTGTACGCTGAAGACGTTCAGATCTACGCGACAGTATCAACTGCGAGTGTGGATAAAACCCTGTCGGCGATCAATGACGGTTTTTTTTGTACACGGCTTAGGTGATCTAAGCCAACTAGAGAGCTGGGCAACCTCCAACTCGCTTACCCTCAATCCCATCAAGAGTTCAGATGTCAAGATTCGTCTCATTGGTGTTGACATCCGGGTTGTGGATGAGGCCAGAAATTTGGAGCTGCCTAGTCGACAGCGGCATAACTTTGAATCAGCAATATTTGCCGGCGCACTTATGCCAAATTGAAACTCTTTTACCAGTTCAAATCACTTTTACACACTTCACTAAAACTTAAAATTGCAAATTCTCTGGTTCTGTGCGGTTTGGAGTATGCGGATGTTATTTTGGATCATTCCTGTCTCAGGAATGCAAACGCCGCCTGCAAAGCGTTCAATACAGCTGCATATCCTTCGCTGCTGGGTGTTCCCGACGTCAGCATATGTCCGGGATTCTACATGGCTGGCTCCGCATGAACGAACGTCGCCTGATGCATTATGTGGGCGTCGGCGTCGTTCGCACAGCAATTACCCAGCGTCTACCACCCTACCTTGCTGACAGAATTCAACTGCGCAATGCTACTCATGAGAGACAACTCCGTCACGTGTCCACCATGGCATCAGTACCTGAACATCGTCCATCCTTCAAAAAATCATTTTCATATCTTTCTTCAGCAGCGTCTACTTAACCAAACAATGACATATGAAGATTTAGTCTAATTCGTGCTTCCTATTTCAGAAGGTTAATATTTCAAATCACTACATTATGTAATATTTACCCTTTGTATCATATCATACAATAAACTTTATTTATTTATTTATTAGAATATAAATTCAATACGCAGAATGCAAGTTAACAATTTGGAACCAGACATTTGTAACCTGATTGTTACATATACGTAAGTTCTTTTTTTTTTAGTTGACTTCTGCGGCTTTTTTATTTGACAAGAGGTTATCATAAAATTCCATTTTATCTAATTTCAATTGCCTACCTAATATATTATTTCACCATAACTCCTATTTTCAGAACAATCTGTACATATATAATAATTAATCAGAAATGAAATAAGTGCATACGATCTTGGGCTCTGCAAAGAACTGAAATATATAGTATATACAAAACTGTATTAACCTGACTATACGGCAAACATTTCTTCGAGTGTAAAACATAAACCGTTCACCAACTACGTATTTCCAATTATTGTATTCTTTAATTGGTCCACGAGCTCATCAAAAGACCTTATCATTCTAAGGACGAGTCTTACAAGTGCAGTACGATAAGTTATACCCAGTGTTATACTGGGTATAAACTATGGGATACAAAAAAAGGAAGCTAGGAATATAGGCAACATGTGCAAAATAAACCAAAAATGCCTACGCGTTCGATATCGATCGGACAAGAAACCTATACAATCTATCACCGTTGCCTATGAACTTCTAAAACCCCGTTTACAAGGGCTTTACAAGTTTTTTATATGTATGTACACAGCTCATAAAAGCGCGCAGTAGTATGTGTACGCGTTGAATTAAAATACGCGCAGTTGTAAATGCGAGTTCGCAAAACGCGCCTTAAGCGCTTGTCATGGAAACGGGGGCTTAAACGGGCGATAATTATCTTGGGAATTGATGGAGATTACTAGATGCAACTACGGGAATAAAAAGCTAAACGCGCAGCTATAAAAGCAGCATATCAATGGACGAGGCTTTCGAAATGGCGTCCCAGTCTGTTATGGATGTGTACTATTCACAGATGATCTAGATTTTGGATGTCAGGGTTTCTTTAATTGAAGAAATTCTCATTTCACGGATGTACAACATCCACATTTAATAAGCAACAATTTATTTGCTGAAATCTATACTGCTACTGCTATTTTCAAGATAAATATAAATAATCTACACAATGGTGATGACAATGATTAGGAAGAGCATTAGAGAAACACTTCTGTAGAAAGCACTATTTTTTTTTTTTTTTTAAATAATATATTTACACATTGTACACGAGAGTTTAAGGAGCGATGGTAACATCAGTATTTGATGAGATCCAGTCCAAGTAGGAGGTGACACGAGCAAAGGCAGATGGCCAACCAATTTCGCAGCCAAGACCAAGACCAAAGGAAACAATACCAACTTGTCTGTTGAGGGTTACAAGTGGGCCACCAGAGTCACCACTGCAAGCTCCCCTACCACCATTGCCTGATGTACAAATGTGAGTTGGTTGGATGATACCCAAGAAGCTGATGTTGCAAGCCAAGTTGGTGATGACGTCGGCGAATACCTCACGTAGGACATCAGAGATAGCGGTTGCACCATCGAAAGCCAATCCCCATCCGGTAATTCTACCTTCCTGACCACTGAAGGTGTTACCAACGTCAGAGTAACGTGGGAGGGAGATAAGTTGTACGTTCTCTGAAAGATACTCTCGTCAACTACTGAAGAATAAATCGAAATTTTTACACTCACGGTTCAATACAGCTGGGTTTGGTAAACGAACGACAGCAATGTCATTTTGCAAAGTGGCCATGCTCCAGCCTGGATGGATGCTAAACTGGTCGGTGAAGAATCTTTGTTGAGTTGCTTCATTATCGTTGATTCTGTGAGCTCCAAGGCGGACCTGGATTTGCATGGCACTAAACGTTGAAGAACAGAAATAGTTCCGAATAACAATAGTTGGAACCTAGATTAAAGAATCTTACCCTTCAACGCAGTGGGCAGCAGTGAGGACGAAGTTCGTTGAGATCAGGGAACCACCGCAGAAGAAGGTTCCTTGGGGGGTGGTGATCAACAAACCAGCCTAACAAGGAAAAATATTACTTAGCACTGATTAATACTAGATGAATTTCTTACTTGGTATGGGATAGAGTTTGGTGTAGCTTCATTTCCGCCAACAATCTTTTCATCGAAGATCACCTGATCCAAGTCGAATGGAAGAGGCAACCTGATCTCCCTCCTCTTAACGGTGGACCAGTCGATGTCATCCTCAGCCTAAATAAATAATCCATTATCACATGATTTCTGCTCATCTGATAATGCACTAAACTTACGAGGGCTACAGCGGCGAAAGCCAGGACAACTAGGAAAGCCTTCATGATGAACTACTACTACCCGAAGACTGGTCATGTTTATATATAGGTCGGCATCAAATAAAAGATCATTAACTCCTGATAATTATGGTAATGTTTGGGTATCATCTTTGATATCCTTTCTGATTTCAAATTATTTTTAGTCTGCTGTTATTGGTGTCAAGATCAAAATTTGGATTTGATCAGCAGATCGGCAATCATTTCATCGACATCGAATTTCGATAATTTTCAGTGCCGAGAGGAGAGTCTCTCAATACTAATCATTTTGCGCGCGGCACGCCGGCGTTTAAATAAGTACATACAGTTATTTCAGAATATCTGTAATTCGAATTAAGACCTTGCAATAACAAGGAGGTATCTATATGTATTTTATTTTTCCTGTAAGTTTACAGGAGTCAGTAACATATGAAACACATTCTTATCATAAATTCCTTTCCTTTCAATAGTATTAAGTGTAATGTAAACAATACATACATGAAATATAAGTTTTACTTTCCGACTCCTAGAAGGAAAGTATAGTAATCGACGGAAAAAAAATTGAGATTTTAGCGGAAATATGCGTTTTGGGGTCCCCTGAATCCATTGCAATGATTTCTGGAAAATGTATGTGTACGGATCGGGCTGAAATTTTTTATACTTATTTAGAATTACCGGAGGACGAACTGGATTGCTTTTGGTAACAATCTGACAACCGGAAGTGTCAAATGTAATAAGCGTTTTCTTAGGGATTAATCCGATTTTGACCAAACTGACACCATCTCATACTGCAGTGATTTTAAATATGTATACAAATTTACAGATCAATGGAATGAGCGGTTTATGTACTATACGCGTTTATATCTATCGGCCGCCTTTGGCTTGTGTCGTAATGGAGGGCTCATGATTATGTTTATTTGTATCGAGAGGTGCATTGTGTTATAATGTAACGCTTGCGCGTTTCCGTACCCAGTATTAGAAAGGTTCCCCTTTCAACGGTAGATGGGTTCACCGTCGAGCACGCTTTTGGCGACAACTCTACCACATATCATTACTGTCGGCGGCATCACATTGCCCACATACGTGGGATAGGGCAGCTCCTGAAGACAGTTTTAGGAGTAAACGTCATGTGGTCTAAATCGTTTACCCGCGCTTTGCCTTAATCCCTGTTCGGATATTAATATCAGATCGTTAAGTACTCATTTTGGCACAACTTCCGAAGGCCACGGTTGATGAGTCACCGCCGGGAGCCAGATGCCTGGTGTCCCTCCCTCACATCTACTAAAGGCAGTGGTCGCCGTTGGCCCGGAAATCCGGTATTGGTTAGACCGAGAGCCAGTTTTCAGGGTGACCTCGTGAGGTCTGCCAGTCACCCGGGGGTATAAAGATACAGGAGGACCCATTACACTGGGGAATATTTTGAAACTCTTTATATGTGACTGGGATGTGACTACCCGTTTCAGATAGAGGGTTCCACACTGAATACGAACCCGAACTCAGAAGTTGCCCATCACGTCAGGTTTTTGAAAAAAATTAGGTCAACATATCAAATAATAGTGATTTTGGCTTCATTTGAGCAAGTGTGACGCATGAACCCGACGTCCGGGAAACATCAGGAAGATCTCGGAGTAAAGCTTAAATTTTTCTCTTTCAAGTGCAGCTATTATAATTTTTGTCACAAGTGCGCTTGAGTTTCTGGCGACGTTGCGGTGTACGCTCACGCGCAAACATACAAATCAGTATTTTGTTATAATACACTTCTGAGTTGTTTATAGTGTCCAGTGATTCAATTTTTCGTACATTTAAAGAATTCCCGCTTTAGTTTTTACACATATATTTAGCTTTTATGTAGGTTACAATCTTCATTCCGGAATTAATGTTCAAAAACTGAAAGTTTTCAAATATTTTTTTCTTTTCCTGCTTTTATGATTATGACAATGATTTTTTTTATGTGATTGACGCGTGATTAGCCGTATTGAATCTTTTGCGTGAAAAACAAAACCCAGCACAAAAGTTTTCCATAAAATCCGGTTTTGGAAAAAAATGCGTGGACACGTACTTTGTTTGGCATGTTTGCGAATGCATAGCGGGTGTAGACAGGTCCATGTCCTCAGCCCCCTCACATTCGAAATTTAATATTTTTATTATGTCAAAGTTTTGTGCTAGTTTTGTGCTGTTTTGTGCCGTAAACTAGAAGTTTTGTGCTCTTTCGTTTTTGAGTTATAAGCAAATTTAGTTGGAAGGGCTGAGGACATGCCAGCCCCCCACTTTCAAATTTTGAATTTTTTCTGATATCAAAGTTTTGTGCTAGTTTTGTGCCGTTTTGTGCCGCAAACTAGAAGTTTTGTGCTCCTTTCGTTTTTGAGTTATAAGCAAATTTATTTGGGGGGGCTGAGGACATGCCTGCCCCCCACTTTCAAATTTCGACTTTTTTCTGATGTCAAAGTTTTGTGCTAGTTTTGTGCTGCCATTTTGTGCCGCAAACTAGAAATTTTGTGCTCTTTTCGTTTTTGAGTTATAAGCAAACTTAGTTGGGGGGGTTGAGGATATGCTTCATTCAATTTTTGAAATTGAAACAAAATTTAACTTTTTTCGATGCCAAGGTATTGTGCTAGTTTTGTGCTGTTTTGTGCCGTAAACTAGAAGTTTTGTGCTCCTTTGGTTTTTGAGTTATAAACATTTTTCTGCATTGGACCATTGTCGCTGTCGGCCATCGCGCCCGAGTGTTATGTGCATCGGCCTTTATTCAGTGCTACGTGTTCTTATCGGTTTTATGGCTGTCTAAGCTGAATTAATATTAGAACTGGAAATATGCAAAAATGATTAAATATTGCTGCTAAATTTCAAGGGGTTATTACTTAGTTATTTTTATATTATTTATAGCTTAAATGACCTGAAAATGGAATTATTTTCTAATATTTTTTGTGAAGACTGGAATATATGCTGATTTTCTAAATGTCAGAGATCCGACACAAGTGAAAATAATTAAAAAACCACAGGTACTATCGAACCTTGCGGTAAAAGCAATATCATGTCTGATTAACCACGAAAGAATATGTTTGTACCTATTAAGATTTTCGACTAGAAATTTTACGACGAACATCGCCACGTATTTACTTATTTACTTTCCGACTGGCACCCTGGAAGGAAAATATTGCAATCTGATAACCGGAAGTGGTAATTGTTACAGGCATTCTCGTAGCGATTGAACCGATTTTGATGTGATACCAGCTTATCTTTCAGTGACTTTAAACAAGTATGCCAATTTACAGATCAATGGGATTGACGGTTTGGGCGCCATAAACGTTTGACAGAATCCACAGTCACTCGCTTTGGTTGCACATTTTGCTCATTTTGATAAACGTTAGTCATACGTTAGTAGCCGCTGACATGTCATGCCATTTACTATTATTCTATAAATGACATTTTAATTTGGGATATTTTTACTATGTAATTTACTATGTACTATGTAATAAAACCGTTATATTAACTTAAACAGTGTATGAAACCATTTGGAAATTGGTTTTCCCACTGCCACATTTCAATGCAATTTTGGTGCCAACGGTCTTCGGCAAAACCCAACAAGATGTCCAATGTTATTGGATGATTGAGTTTCATAATAAGCAGTGGTGTCTCTCAATTTGTAAGTTATATTGCTTAATGTGATTTCTTCAACCAACTTACAAATTTCAATTCATCAACTTGCAGCAATTTGCGGTAATAATAAACACTATACCTTTCAAAATATGAATCTAATAAAATATGAAAATAAGTTACTTAGATAACTGATTAATACACTTATTTCAAAACCAGAGGATATAGAACTGTAATAAAAAATCAAAGAGACTGACATTTAAGAATTTTTTAAGACTCGGATTTTTTACATTAAGAAAATCAACATATAGGTACTACACTCTTCTAAAAAAAGGATTACAAAATAATTCCCTTTTCAGGTAATTTAAGCTATAAATAAAACAAATAAATAAAAAAAATAAAAAATAACTAAGTAATTGTGCCAAAGCAAACCCATTTATTTTAGCAGCAATATATAATCATTTTCGCATATTGTTCTACTATTAATTCGGCTTACACAGTCATAAAACCGATAAGAACACCTAGCACTGAATAAAGGCGGCCGGCGCGCATAACACCCGGGCGCGATGGCCGACAGCGACAATGCTGCAATGCAAAAACATTTTTATAACTCAAAAGAGCACAAAACTTCTAGTTTGCGGCACAAAACGGCACAAAATAGCACAAAACTTTGACATCAGAAAAAATTCAAAATTTGAAAGTGGGGGGGCTGGCATGTCTCCAGCCCCCCCAACTAAATTTGCGTATAACTCGAAAACGAGAAGAGCACAAAACTTCTAGTTTGCGGCACAAAACAGCACAAAACTAGCACAAAACTTTGACATAATAAAAATTTTAAATTTCGAATGTGGGGGGCTGAGGACATGGACCTGGTGTAGACTACATTTACACACACTTTTTAAAATTTTGATACCTTTCTTGGAGAAACAAGCTGCTTTTCCTTGTAGTACATAGACTAAATGTCGACCACGTGCATGACTGTTTTGTAAAAAATTGTACATACAAAACCCGTATATTATTTATTTAGATTGGAATGACGATAAGGTAGTCAACGTTTCGCACTTTGTTGCAAGAGGCATCTTCAGGACGTAACAGCAAGACAGCTACGAAGGGAATGAACGTGTGTGTGGAAGGGTGAGGGTATTTATAGGTACCTGGCGCAGGCGCCTGCGCAGGTAGTCAAAGAACTATTGGTTGGGAGGGCGATTGAGGGCTGTGATTGGCTGTGGTGATTGTAAAAGTGCTTTCCAGCTATGATGGAAATGCCAACCGTCATCTCTATTGAGATTGGAGTGATGTTTAAAGATTTCGATCGCTTCACGGATTCTACGAGGATAATGATGTGATTCCCGGGAGATGATTTTTGTTTGATCGAAAAGTATTGTGTGACCCGTGTTGTGTTTGTGCTCATCAAGAGCCGAACTGGTGATCTGGCGCCTTGTACAACGTTCATGTTCTGAAACTCGAACGCTGACAGAGCGCTTTGTCGCACCAACACTGCTACAAGCACATGGGATACGGTATACACTTGGGGCTAGCGGTGGAGAAAGTTTGTCTTTACCGGATGGCAGTAAATCAGAAATTTTGATTAAGGGTTTGAAAATGGGTTTGATTTTGTACTTTTGGAGGAGCCGACCAATGCGATCAGTCGTACCTTGGATGTAGAGAAGTATATTACAGTTTATAGACTAGTAAAATGTGCAGGCCTAATAGGCGGGCCGCCTAGGTAGATCGCCCGTTGCAAAGAATCCAAAATTCCGAACGCGCGAAGCGTCCACACTCGTACGGGCGCGACGTGTTTACGCTCGTATGCGCGCGACGCAGACTGTATTTGTGTATATGTAAGTTGTTTTCTTAAGAATAGATTTATTTCTCCTTTGTGCATATATAATTATTGTACAGACGTTTTTTTTTTTTAATAATTTTTACTTTCCGAGTAGTACCCTAGAAGGAAAAAAATCAGGATTTTAGCGGAAATACAAGTCAGGGATGATTCATATTGCGACAGTGTGCTGCATATTTCCCATCTACCATTGTAAACACGAGTTCGTGTCTACTACCTACCTCTGTGTTGCGTATTTGTACTTTTGTCGGAACAAGGTCAGCAATTTGTTTTTGCATTTTTGTTGTTTCAGCCTTGATGACATCCTTTGTTTCTTTTTTATAGACAAACCGTAGAAACTCTACAAAATCTGGTCGAGTTAGGTCGAGGGCTCTGCCAGATGACTGTGTTAGTTTGATCGTCAAGTAGCTGAAGGGGTACAAGAGTGACAGAGAAAAAATGTTCGTCGCTAAATTCGTCATCATCTTGTTTCTGCTTGTAGCGGCTCTGTGCTGAATTACCGTCACCATTTCGATATTAGACGCAGTGACATATTTGGTGTTGATGACACAACCTGATCTAATACCTCTCTTTGTGCTTCGCAGATATGCTTCAGCGTTAAATCCATTAGTGCTTGTAGTTGGATTTCAGCAGACCCATCTGTTATAATGAACGTATTTTCTAGTGGATAATTTTTTTGCCTTCTGGACGTGGTGATATGCGGGATATACATGCAAATTTATATTTTTTAGTGCTTGTCTTACAACATTGTACTGGTAGGTGCTCAATTTTGCGTTAACCATTAGGGCCAAGGCTTCATCCGCAGAAACTTGTGACTTTGGTTCATTCACCATTATCCTTGCCTTTTTTTAGTGTTGTAGCCCGTGAAGGCGAAGCAGAGGCAAGCGCTTTCAAAATATTTACTGCATCTCTTTTCCCGGCTGATCTTAAACTAACTTCAGCAGCTAGTATGACTTCTGCTTCAGAATTTCACGGAAATTTCACAGTCACGGAAAACAAGTTGTTTATTTGTTTAAATTGATTAACCACTTTTCGGGGTTGCCACGACAACAACGCAGTTGAATTATTCTTGCCATCATGTTATTAGGGTTAAACAATATATTTCTAAAATAAACATTTCAGTTTATTATTAGTCTATAATGCATTATTCAGTATAGTTATTATTTTTAGGGAATAAAACCATAACGTGACTTCTGATATTACCAGAACATTTTTATCAAATATTGAATGTGAAGAATTTGCAGTTTCATAATAATAAATTTATTTAATGCAGGCGTGGTTTACGTACATATATTAAAAACACACAACTTTTAAGTTATAACCAGGAAATTATTGAAGAAATTTATTATAAACTGTCAATGTTTTTTAATTCTACTGGAAAATGTGTATAGTGAGCATATAAAACTTTTCTCTTATTTAATAAAGAACCAAAAAATCGAACTATTATCTATGTCGATAACAAACGAGGATATCTAACTGTTGTTTTTGCAACTTATTTCTTAGATGTATGTCATGTGGTTTCCACAATATGTGTTTCAATTTCTGCTTTATTTCAATAAATGATAATAATTGATTACAAGTTTCTAATGCCAACGTCAGATAAATTTTAATAGATTTCAGAAAAAGTTTGTCAAATCTCAAGAACTACAGAGAATTCTCTTTCCAATGGTGTATTCACACAACACCTATAGGGTGTTCCATTTAAAAAAAATGAGTTTTTGAAAATTCAAAATGTCGAAATGGAGTTTTACAGTCTGAACACCCTGTACACGATATAATGTAAAAATAGATACATTTCTAACGGTACACCCTTAGAGTGTCTACCTATCAAGTATGAAAGTGTTAGCTTTAATATTAACGGAGATATTCAACAATAACCTTCACCCCGAAAACAACGAAAATTGTAGAAAAATCGAAATAACTAAAAAACGATGACATTTAGGTATAGGGAACCCTGATAAAAATCAATGCATTTTGATACGCAGAATTCAAATTTGACATAAAAAATATAGTATTCCATTTAAAATAACAAAGTTGATGTCGACTTCCGGTGACCGGAAGTGGCAGTGGAACTGAAAGTATTTTAAATTGAAAGTTCAGATGGAATATAATACCATTAGAATGTTGAAATATTTGGGGTGGCCGTCACCCTACTTTGCGACTATATCGTTGGTACAATGAAATATCTAAACACTTTTGAAATTATTAAATTTTGTAAAACTGCCAATCTGGACTCTAACTAACGTCAGTTTCTATGACATAATGACATTTGTCATCCTGACATTTAATGTCATGTCATGTGATGGCACTGACGTTTGTCAAAATCTAACAATTCGCAACACAGCGACGAAGGCTATGGATTCTGTCAAACCACTTCTATAAAAGCATATAGCGTCTAAACCGTTCATCCCACTGATCTTCAAATTTGTATACGTATTTAAAATCACTGGAGGATGAGTTAGTATGAGTTTTCAGCGAAAAATGTCAGAGAAATTTCAGCCCAATCCGTTGTTGCGTTTGGGCGCAATCGTGTTCACGGACATACATACACACATACACACATACATACATACATACAGTTTCCAGAAATCATCGCAATCAATTCAGGGGACCTCAAAACGCGTATTTCCGCAAAAATCTCAACACGTCATTTTCCGGCGATTACAATACTTTCCTTCTAGGGTACTAGTCGGAAAGTAAAAAATATCGAATAAGTGAAACATCAGAAACTTCTAATGAACCAGTTCCGTGTGATACCCTGTATATAGTGTACAATACCGGTCCCAAAACTGATGCGTGCGGAACTCCATTCCGAACCGATACACTTGTTGAGACAACTTGTTGCATATCCACACGTCTGCATTCTATAGCCCAAATAGTTTTGAAAAATGTTTATTTACACTGTCCTCACTAAGTCCAATGTACCTACCCCAAATGGCGAGCAATAATGAATGATTTAAAACGTCAAATGCTCTTGAAAAGTCAAGAACTATTAAGATTAGATTCTCCCTTATCCAGTGCTCCAAATATATCATTAGTTATATCGGAAACTGCAGCTAAGTACTATATTTGGATCTGAATCCAGATTGCTTGATAGGAAAAATGGTGAAAATTTTTTTTCCGACTAGTACCCTGGAAGGGATGTATTGTAATAGACGAAAAAAAATCGGCATTTCAGCGGAAATACCCGTTTTGGGGGCCTCCGAATCGATTACAATGATTTCTGGAAAATGTATGTATTATGTGTGTATGTATGTGAACACGATTGCACCCAAACGGAACAACGGATCGGGCTGATATTTGGTGTACATATTTAGAATTACCGGGGGACGAACTGGATTGTTTTTAGTGACAATCTTACAATCGGAAGTGGCAAATGTTTCATGCGTCTTCTGAGGAATTTATCCGATTCAGCCCAAACTCATACAAAGTCATCCTCCAGTGACTTTAAATATATGTATATACAAAATTACAGATCAGTGGGATGAACGGTTTAGGCGCTATAAGCGTTTATAGCATCAGTTTGACATAACCACAGCCGGTCGCCTCTATGTTGCAAATTGTCAGATTTTGACAAACGTCAGTGCTACTGACATGACATTAAATGTCAGTATTACAAATGTCATTATATCAAAGAAACTGACGTTAGGTAGTGTCCTGAGTGGCTCGGGCTTCACAAAATTGAATAACTGCAAAAGTGTTCAGACACTTCTTTGTGCCAACCATTTAGTCGGAAAGTTGGGTATCAAAGTGGGTACGCCGACAGAAACATCGTATTTCCGATTTCTTAAAAAATTGCTATTTTCAAAAATTCATTCCGAGTTCAAAATCGACCGCGGAGACCAAAAAATATCACCCGTCGATCGATTGGACCTTGCACGACCGATGTGGTCAGGAATGTCTTTACCATACTTTCAGCGGTATAGAGAACGACGCCGACGTTGCCATATATGCAATTTTCCACTCTACCGTTTGTTCAGCCGCTGGTCGCCATTCGCTTAGAATTTCCTCGTCGAGATATCGATGCTCTTGGTCACTGATTTGATAAATAGCACCCCAGGTACCGCAGCAGCTTTCATCAATGCAGCAGATACCGCAACAGCGCTGCTAAACAATACGGTGTTTACAACACCAGATACCGCAGCACTTTTCGGCAATGCAGTAGTTACCGCAGCAACTCTACATAATAATGTGTTCCAGACACCAGCTATCGCAGCAGCTTTGGAAAATATAGCGGCTATCGCAACAGCTTTGATTAACAAGATGGTATTGACACCTCAGCTGCTTACATATTAATAACCAGATTTCGCAATCATAGGCCACTGTAGCGGCTCTCTTATCACGACAATTTAGCAACATTCCTCTCAAATGCCAGAAAACAATTACGTTTATTTTATACTCGTCTTACAAGATAGAATAAATAAACCCACCGACACAGGCTGAGACTTGACACTTTAAATTCTCATCATCAAAATCAATCATTTCCTTATCAACTTGCTCGCTCGGAACTTATCTCAATTGACCATGGGCAAACTTACAAAATCTGCCTACTCGTTTTACTCAAACTTTTTCAACCTCATTTCTACCATGACTCATTACTTTCATCACCCAAAAAGTTCGATATCTAATATCGTGGGTATTGGTCAAATCTAGTTGAAATTCATTTGCTTGTTACTGAACAATTATATTTGAAAAATTTCTATTATATTTTGTCTCTCTATTACTATGGGAATCACTTTCTAATCAAAAGATCGTGTTCTCGGTACTGAATATCAAATTGAAATGCTTGTTGAAATATCGACCATCGGTAAGTTCGTCAAATCAACTTACATTGAAGAAAATGACGAAAATTTTTAATATCATTCACAATAGATAGAGTTTCTAGTTCATACGAATGATACTGGAATTCCACCTGTCCACAAGTTGATATAGCTGTGCTAGTTTCGAAAAATTATGTATAAACTGACTCTAGTGGCCCATGACTCGGATTTACTTTTTGCCTAGCCATTTAATTTATTTACTATTTCACAAGAACAAAAACTACATCAAGCCATCACAATTTTTACGTCAACTTCGGCGACTCGCAGGCTCGGACGATTTTTAAAGACGTTATGGCTCAATAGACTCCTAAATCAGGTTCATACAGTATTTGTGGGAACAGGTACCACACTCATCTAGAATAATTGCAAGAAATTACTCGACCTGATGGACTACTTCGGAGTGTTGGTCATTCCACGTTGCCATCACATTCGTACTACACCAGGACCGCCAGTAGTTTGAAAACCAAAAAGAGAACCAAGCAGAGAAACGTATGATTGCTAAAAGCGAATTGGACGCTATCGTAAAACTAGGGGTTCAAAACATTCAGACAGTTGCCGAACATCACCATTACATCTGGTTCCAAAGAAGAATGACAGATGGCATCCTTGTGGTGAGTACAGGGCACTCAACCCTCGCACTATTCCAGACAGGTATCCGGTTAAGCACATTCAAGACTTCTCACACTATTTACTAGGTAAGATATTTTTTTCCAAAATTTAATTAGTCAATGCGTACAATCAAATTAGAAGGGGTCCTCAAGATAAACATAAAACCGTTATAACCACTCCTGGTGCCTCCTGGTACCCGCTTGACGTTGAGTTTCGGGACACCCTGTATACATACATATTAACTAGCATAAAATATACATTAATTAGAAAAAAATAAGGGTACATCTTAGGTCGAACTTAGTATGGGTTGTTAAATTGTTATAATGAGGCAACTTGGTTATTTACTTAAATAATATAATTAATAAAAAGTACATTCAATATACATTTTGACAAACTACAGTAAATAATAAATAAATATCCTTTAATATATAAAAGTATATATATATGTACTAAGAATAATACCTACATAGGTAATAGCTGTTGAATGTAAATAATAGTTTTGTTGCATGCGTGCGTCGCAGTTGTACAAAATAGTACAAATATACATAATTATTCTTTATTATTTAAACCAAAAATTTTTCTTCCAGTTCTTCTATTCTCTAATACAACAATAATATATAACGTTCAACATAAAGATCACTAAAAATACTACTCACAACAATCACTCTAAATTCATAGTAAATAACACATAGTAAATCGGACCGACGCGACGGACGCGACGCGACGTGTGATACCCGCCGTTTGGCCGCCGAACCTCTCGGTTCTTAGTCTAGGGGGGTGGAGCCAACAGACTGGGTTGAAGCTCGCATTACAAATATTTAGCTTCTGCAATGATATTTCTCCGGATCAATTTACTACGTTAAATATCATTATAATCTAATAATTATTTTTGCAATGTAATTTTAACAGTCTAAACTACACTCTAGCTGAAGCACTTTTCGAGTTATAGAGATCCGCATAAAAAATGTGCTTCGAATTCAACATTTGCGTATTTTCTGTGACAAATTTGAATCATATTTTTAAAAATCTAATTCGGCTAAAATCTCTATAAAATCGTATTTTTTTAATTACAAAAATATGAACCGTATAAGCACTAGAAGTTCGCGCGTTTACATCTAAATCATATAGGTGAAATCAAGGAAACACTCCTCTTGGAGGATGGCAATAAATCAGAAATTTTGGTTAAGGGTTTGAAAATGGGTTTGATGTTGTACTTTTGGAGGATCCGACCAATGCGATCAGTCGTACCTTGTATGTAGGGAAGAAAAGCAGTTGCGATTGGTGGTGGTTTTTCGTATGGAGTAAATGGGATAACTGTTTTGGGATAGGACTCTGGTAAGATGGTCAAGTTCCTTGTGGAGATTGTTGGGGTGGGTTATTGAAATAGCTCGTCTTACAAATGTGCTGTAAGGTAATTCAGGTATCTGCCAGTATGAGTGGGTTTCCTGTATACGGTATGGTTGACCATTGGGGTTTCACTAACTTAGACCATCTAAAAATGAGAGACAGACATCTGTTTCTACTTCCATGGTAAAGCGTATGTCTGTGTGTTGGGTGTTTTTTTTTTTTTTTTTCGATCAATTAGTAACTTTATTTGTAAACAAATTACATTCTGTTTTACATTTACTCTAAATGAGATAAACAAAACGTTATCTTCTTCCCTCTTTCTTCACCTCGGGGTTGGTTTATTTCCGACATCATGCTGGATTTCCTTCCTCGGGTTAGCGGTGTTGAGGGTGCCTGCTTGTTCTACATAAGTTGCTTCTCTATACTGTGCCCGTCCCCAGCATTTGCTTGTATAAATATAAATAAATAATACAAGTATACACAAATAATAAAAAACAACGTCAGAATATGGGTTTCGCGACGTGGAGACGTCAGTCACACTATGTTGTCATCAACAAATTCTCCTATGGAGTATATGCCTGACCTCTCAGCGGCCCTCTGAGTTCGCGGGAAAATGCGCGGGACGAGTCTATATTCCTGATGGATTCTGGCAATTTATTGTAGATTTTAATACTCATGAAAACAAAACTGTTTGCCAAACAATTATTAATAGGTATGTCAGAATAGATCAGCCCTCTTCCTCGAGTACCGTATCCATTCGTGGCGGAGCCCGCACGTGCGTCAAACAGAGCGGCATGAATATATATTGCGGATAATGTGATATAATTACTGCAAATCGTTCGTATATTCTCGGAAATAAAGTGCTCCCTACAAGAGTCACGTACACCAAGCCCCGCTATTGCTCTTACTGCCCGTTTTTGCAAAAGCAGCACACGAGTCATGTTTTTTTGCGATCCCCAGAAGAGAACCCCGTAACGCGAGACCGAATCAAAGTAAGCGTAGTAAACGGATATAAGCGCTGAAAAACTGCAAAGCGACTTAAGTTTCCTAATTGCAAATATGGCTCTGTTTAATTTTTTTAAGACTTCATCCAAGTGGTTGGCCCAGGATAGTGCACTTATCCACCGTTACTCCAAGTAACGAGGCACTCTGAAGAGAGATCACGTGAACTCCTAAACCTGCGTCAATACTTATATCACACAGTCCCGGGAACACAATAACATTTGTTTTACTTACATTAATTTTCAACTTGTTCGCCCGCAACCATTCTATTAGCTCTCTCATGATTACTTGAGTCATCTCTATAAGTGCCTTCCTATCTTTCGCGACCACGCAAGCGTTTGTATCATCTGCATATATTGTTAGTGGTGCAGATATGTTAGCTTGAATGTCATTAATAAAAATAATAAATAGGATCGGACCAAGTATCTAACCCTGTGGAACCCCAGACCGGACAGTCAACAGATCAGACAGTATGTTCCGTCCCGTCTTCCCGCAGCGAATCGCAACACTCTGACACGTGTCCGACAGATACGACGCTAGTAGATCAAGAGTTATTCATCTTATACCATAATATGACAGTTTTTCAATCAGGATGTTATGGTCCCGAGTTCAAGTACTTGTTCATATCGTTGTTTATGTTATACTGCAGTGTCGATGCTTCCTTCTCGGTATAAATTAAACATGTATCCTCTGCGTACATGTACACAGTTCCTTTCAGATCCAGATCCATCATGTCATTGGTATATTAGATAAAGCTTAGGTGGTATGATTCCTGTGGTATTCCATATTGTTCTGACGACAACGGCTTACTACTTGTTTCGTCTAGTTTTACGATTTGTGTTCGGTCAGCGAGATATGTCTTTATGAAGTTTTTGTTGTTAATATTTATTGCTTTAAGTTTCTCTACTAGCTTTTTTTTTCGATATTGTATCGTATGCTTTTTTGAAATCAAGAAATATAGCAACTACCCTCCTTCCTTTGTCTAAGTTTGTTGTTATTGCATGGATCAAGTCGTTCGCTGCTGATGTTGTGCCAGAGTTTGTCTGGTATGCGTATTGATGTTGTCTGATTATATTGTTCTTTTCCAGGTGCTGCTTTATACGCGTTTGTATGACTTTCTCTAAGATTTTGTTTAGGGTGGAGAGGAGAGCAATAGGACGGTAATTTTCAGAGCTTTCGGGATTGCCTGATTTATGTATTGGCTTTATTATTGTGGTCATCTAACTCGGGTAAATTCCTTCATCTATAACTCTGTTTGTCAGGTTGACTAGTATTGGCGCCAGAGCTGTCCTGTTTTCTTTTACAATATTAATTGTAATCTTGTCAAACCCAGGAGCCGTATTACTCTTCATGCTGCTTATAATCTCGTAAATCTCTTTCTCGTTTGTGTATTCAAATTTGGCTTCTACTGCGTTATTTTTTGTGGTCGTTGTAGTAGTTTGTCCTTTGTATTTCTCAGCTAATGATCTTCCTATAGTGTTAAAGTATGTGTTGATAATATTTGCTAGCTGCATCGGGTCTTCTGTTCTTGTTGTTTCTGATGTCGACAGGGCTTTTATTTTTGTTTCTTTTTTGACATTTCCCAACATTTTGTTGAGCGCTTTCCACATTTGTCTGGGATTATCTTTGTGTGCTAGGAGTTTATTTTGGTAGTGTTGGTCTTTCGGAGAAATTGCAGAAAATCGTCTAAGGATTGCCGTCCATGTGGCCAAAGAACGAAGGACACAAGGAACTTGACCATCTTACCTATCCCAAAATAGTTATCCCATTTCCTCCATACGAAAAACCATCACCAAACACCTCAATAATACAGTGACACAACCAAATCAACAGCCTGACCCACCAATCGCAACTGATTTTCTTCTCTACATGACCTACATCCAAGGTACAAGTACAACATCAAACCCATTTTCAAACCCTCAATCAAAATTTGTGATTTACTGCCATCCGTTAAAGATAAACTTTCTCCACTGCTAGCCCCAGGTGTATACCGTATCCCATGTGCTTGTAGCAGTGTCTACATTGGTGAGACAAAGCGCTGTCTGCGTTCGAGTTTCAGAACATGAACGTTGTACAAGGCTGCGCTAAATCACCAGTTCGGCTCTTGCTGAGCACAGACACAACACGGGTCATACAATACTTTTCGACCAAACAGAAATCATCTCCCGGGAATCACATTATTATCCGTGAAGCCCCCCCAACCAATAGTTGTTTCACTACCTGCACAGGTGCCTGCGCCAGGTACATAAATACCCTTACCCTTCCACACACACGTTCATTCTCTTCGTAGCTGTCTTACTGTTAACACAGTGCGAAACGTTGACTACTTTATCGTCGCTGGCGCGGTTTTTTCCCGGAAATCTAGAAATTAGTGATTCGGATCGCGGAAATCCCCAAACTAAATAAAATAATTTCTTTATTAAACATAAACATTAAACCATGATAATAAACTTTACAAACAGCTAACTACGGAACAGCCCTATTGACAGTTTGAACTGTGTACCGTTGTCTCTTCGGCTCCTCTCATTTATGTTCCTCTTCTACTTCTACAGCTACTACAACTGACTAGCGGGACCCCATGTCCCATGGCGAGGTGGTTCGGTGAGTTCCGCAACTCTTACCCTTTTTACTTTCCGACTAGGACCCTAGAAGGGAAGTATTGTAATCGACAGAAAAAAAATTCGAGATTTCCGCGGAAATACGCGTTTTAAGGTTCCTTGAATCGATTGCGATGATTTCTGGAAAATGTATGTATGTGTGTATGACCATGAACATGATTACGCCCAAACGGAACAACGGATCGGGCTGAAATTTGGTATGCATATTTACCGGGGGACAAACTGGAGTGTTTTTGGTGACAATCTGATAGCCGGAAGTGGCAAATGTTACAAGCGTCTTCTTACGGATTTATCCGATTTTAACCATATTGATACCAGTTCACCACCAGTAACCCTAAATATGTATACAAATTTGTAGACCAGTGGGATGAACGGTTTAGGAGCTATAATCATTTATAAAAGCAAGTTGACAGAATGCACAGCCTTCGTCGCTATGTTGCAAACTGTCATATTTTAACAAACGTCAGTGCCACTGACATGACATGACATTAAATGTCATTACGACAAATGTTGTCATAGAAACTGACGTTAGGTAGGAGCTAGAGTGGGTATGGCTTCACAAAATTGAATAATTGTGTTTAGACACTTCATTGTGCAAAAGATATAGTCGGAAAGTTGCGTGAGGGCCACCCCAGATATTTTCGATTGGGTTTCATTTGCGTTTCTACTATGTAACGTAGCTGAAGTTGGGCTAGATCCAGATCAGGGTGGAGAAGACCAAAATGCACACTGGCCTTTTACGAATTGTTTTACGTTGCCTTTAATACCCGACACATTCACCGACGTTTGCAAAAAACACATGCTGCACTTTTGTGGTTCGTTATCTGGGTGTTTATGGGAACCTCTAGGTAGCAGAGGCAACATTTTTGTAATTACTGCGTTCACAATCCCATGACAAATTATTTCTTATTTTGTTCGCATCGTTGCTTTATTTACGTTGCTTTATAAAATTATATAGAGCATCATGAATTCAGATCGGTTACAAGTACATAGTTCAGCCAAATCAATACCGGGGTTTAAATGTGACACAAAACAGCCACTAGCTGCTGTCACTGTTATGAGCATGTTATGAGCAACACCAACTAACTCATACCACATGACAACTTAACCTAAGAAAACTCATACCAACATACCACGACAATTCATACGACATTCGATTTCAGGTGAATAAAAATGTATATGATAACGAACGCGGAGCAAGTTGAACATATTGTTTATTTAGTAAACTTATTATATATTAAGTGTATGAGAATTTTATTGAAGGTAATTTTATTGAAGCACTAGTATGGTTTAATGGTATTGCGGAGAGGCTTATATTGTAAGGTAATTTGTTAAAAATATAACCCATTACCGTCATTCTTTTGTAAATACAGCTTATTTATTTCAGTAATTACATGATAGCAAAGTGTACCAAAAGAAAAACATATTGTGTGTCGGAGAGGCCTCTTAAAATGCACAGATAGCTAACTCATCATCAATGGTGCTCGAGATTGTATTATACAGTTGAGTGTGATAATGAACCTTGTGACAGATTTGTGCGATATCATATATCTTCAATTTTGAATTGAGGTAGAGGTGGCTTTACACAAATATTTTTATCCACATTCACTGCATTGTTTTTATGGATTTGGACAGTGTCGTAGCAAGGAGTGAATAAGCCTGTCTGCTGACAGTGACGATGGACAGTTTTCTCAACATATCAACATCACTCCTATGCTAGAAAAGGAAAATGCTAGTACCCAACTAACCCAACTAACAAGCAACAACAACAAAAACTAATAGATATACTTAGAAATTAAGTTAGAAAAGTATTGTCCACAAAGTACAGTTTTTTTTAATTATTGTTAATGGCATCCAAGCTATTGCCAAAATCGATCAATTAACAGTTGGAGATGAGATAAGAGAGAATAACACAGTCACAAAATTGGATATAATTAGCGCATTTTTACTTTCCGACTAGTACCCTAGAAGCAAAGATATGGTATGTTTATTGTACTTGTAGAATGCAAAAATTTACCCCAAATTGACCCACTACGTATTTCATAAGATAATCGAGGTCCCATGAAACCGATAAAAAAACACCCTGTATACGAGTCTATAAAGTCTGTACTGACCCTTTTGCTAAAACCATACAAATAAAACCAATGCAATTGCCCACCACCTTCAATACACCACATTTCACATTGAATTGATCCGATATTATTAGAAAATCCTGCATAGTCACACATAAAGTAACATAACGTTGGATTGAAACGTTCGATTATTGTGAATATGGTACGTTTTGATTCTTCAAACTATAAGCAATTCGTTTTTAAACAAATATTTGAATTTACTAAAAATTACTGGAAATACAAGTAATGAATAATTTGTACCGTTTTTTTTTTGCCCACAGTGTATATATACGTTAAATTATATATTTTATTAGTCAACACTTTAGATCAGCTAAAAATATTTAACTCAGTGGCTTACTATAGGTAGCTAAAATAACATCTATTATTGTTAGCATTTCCAATAAGTCGCGTTAAAATGACTATAATCAGTTGATTTATCTCAAATGTTTCTTTCTGTGTACCATCGTAAGACTGTGGGTCAGAGAGAAAAAGATCTAAGTAATTGTTAAAGTGTTTTTACAATTGCGTTTTTTATATAAGCATTAAATAATTTTGTTCGTAAATAAGAATTAAACTGTCATTTAAGTAACACGTATTAAATTTTTATCTTATCAAAATCTACCTTATTCAAGTACCTAGGTGCCGTCTAAAAATTATTTATCTAAAACAGTCCCGAGTTGTTATCTACCGTCAATGCGTCAGATTTTATCAAAAACTGATTTTTATCTTTTTATACATTAGAATAAAGATGAATTAAATTATTTATAGAATTGGGACTGGAATAGAATATACTTGTTACTGTAAAAACCCGAACTATGTTTACTTTTAGACTTAAGACTAGAATCGACAAATTATTATAAATAGGGAGATCATTTTATTTGTTTTGTTAACAGTATTTAACTTTTTTTGCAATGATATTTTACGAGATTTATGCTATTTCTTTACCAAAAATATCTGGGGTGGCCCTCAAACACTGAAATCCCGAAACGTTTTTTCCCGTCGATTACAATACTTTCCTTCTAGTTCTACTTTCCTTTGTCAAAATCTGACAATTTGCAATACAACCACGAAGGCTGTGGATTCTGTCAAACTGCTTCTAGAAACCCTTATAGCGCCTAAACCGTTCACCCCACTGATCTGCAAATTTATGGACATATTTAAAGTCACTGGAAGATAAATTGGTGTTAGTTTGATCGCAATAGGATGAATCCACAAGGAAACGCATGTAACTTTTGCCACTTCCGATTGTCAGATTGTTACCAAAAACAATCCAGTTCGTCCCCCGGTAATTCTAAATAAGTATACCAAATTTTAGCCCGATCTGTTATACCGTTTGGACGATATCGTGTTCACTTACATACATACATACATTCATACATACATACATACATTTTCCAGAAATCATCGCAATCAATTCAGGCGACCTCAAAACGCATATCTCCGCGGAAATCTCGAACATTTCTTTCCGTCGATTACAATACTTTCCTTCTAGGGACTAGTCGGAAAGTAAAAAGGTGATCTAGCATAAATTTTGACGATAGAGGATAAATTACTCACAACCAAACGTAATATACCGTTGCAGAACATAGTCATAATTCTATAATAATGAAAAAATATATTGTGCCCACCACCCAACTAATATTCTAGAATGTCTAATTAGGTTCGAACGGGCGAAGTCCGTAGTACAATGATAATACAAAAAATACTCCAGATATATAACATACAAGCAATGCCATAAACCATAAACGTAGTAGCACCCAAAATCTAATGAAATATTTCACCTCAAACTATTAGAGGTGAAACATAAACAGGTACAGTTACC
This sequence comes from Aphodius granarius, assembly GCA_963971325.1. Taxonomy (NCBI): domain Eukaryota; kingdom Metazoa; phylum Arthropoda; class Insecta; order Coleoptera; family Scarabaeidae; genus Aphodius; species Aphodius granarius. The sequence continues at coordinate 14,823,213 of OZ020222.1, read as the reverse complement.
TCAAGTTGTCAACTTTAACAACTACTTTGGTTAGGCCAGTTGCAAACTAAACAATTCAAATCGAAGTATAATCCAAGTGGACAATTAAACGTCCATTGAAAAAAACCCTCCAGCAAAGTTTCTGCCACAATAGTAGAAACTAGAAAATGCTACAACTATTTGGATCTTTACGTAGCCCGTCGTCTGACAAATGGCGCTAGTGTCAGAATAATTAATTCCGGAATATTACATTTCAAACATATGTGGTTTAGGTCTGTCAACGACGCACTTATGCTGACGCGGATCCAGGATCCCATTTCATACGTATGACTGCTTTATTGTAATTACAGATAAGGTCTCTCTTGATGTCAAAACAAGGAACTGCACAAGAGACATGCAGCAGATAAGGTTCTGGAGGAGGCAGCTTGGAAAAGGGTTAAGGTGAAAAAATAAACGCCTGATTAGTCACAACGGCCATGAAAGCGAAGCGCAAACTAGGATTTGGACTGCGAAGGACCAATCGCCGCCACGCCACCAGGAGACGTCGCATTAAATAAAATGTACAACATATTTTTACAGTTTTTACAATAAAAAAAATCTCGATCCTCGTTATTTTTTTTAAACAGCCCGCGCCGCCCCGCGTCCGCCGCGACGCCCAGGCCTGCCCGCCCGCAGACTGAAGGACGGCCTGCAGGATTTTACTCCTCTGCTCCTCTACCCCTCTGCTCCTCTGCTCCTCTACTCCTCTACTCCTCTACTCCTCTACTCCTCTACTCCTCTACTCCTCTACTCCTCTACTCCTCTACTCCTCTACTCCTCTACTCCTCTACTCCTCTACTCCTCTACTCCTCTACTCCTCTACTCCTCTACTCCTCTACTCCTCTACTCCTCTACTCCTCTACTCCTCTACTCCTCTACTCCTCTACTCCTCTACTCCTCTACTCCTCTACTCCTCTACTCCTCTACTCCTCTACTCCTCTACTCCTCTACTCCTCTACTCCTCTACTCCTCTACTCCTCTACTCCTCTACTCCTCTACTCCTCTACTCCTCTACTCCTCTACTCCTCTACTCCTCTACTCCTCTACTCCTCTACTCCTCTACTCCTCTGCTCCTCTACCCCTCTGCTCCTCTACCCCTCTGCTCCTCTACCCCTCTGCTCCTCTACCCCTCTGCTCCTCTCGACTCCTCTGCTCCTCTGCTCCTCTGCTCCTCTGCTCCTCTGCTCCTCTGCTCCTCTGCTCCTCTGCTCCTCTGCTCCTCTGCTCCTCTACTCCTCTGCTCCTCCTGCTCCTCCTGCTCCTCTGCTGCTCTGCTCCTCTGATGCAGAAACCGTGATTTTACTCTACTATACCGTTTAGTTCTAATTACATTCTTATATTCGTTTTCACTTATTAGACATAATTCAACGCATGTTTTCGTTTTTTTTTATTGATTCCACCACGCCCTGACGATCAAGCCGTTTGGGATGCAAAGAATTAGAATCCTCACAGCAATTATGTTCTTTAACTTTACTTTGAGCTCTAGTTATAGCATACATATTTTCATGTACATTATTACTCATATCTTTTAATTCTGTGGAGGATATTTCGATTCGAGACAGAGCGTCTCCAGCAACATTATCTTTTCCTTTAATATATTTTGTAACAAAATCATATCCTCCAAAGCAAGACGACATTTAGTGACATTTTGTGGTTTGTCATTCCGAACAAGTAAATCAGCGGCTTATGGTCTGTGTAGATGGTAAATTTTTGTCCGAATAGGTAAACCCTAAAATGTTTTACGCAAAAACTACCCCTAAAATCTCCTTGTGTATTGTAGGATAGTTCTTTTCCGCTTTATCTAAAGAGCGGCTAGCGTATGCGATTAGTTTGTCGTTGCTATTGCACAGTACAGCACCAAGCGCATAACCTGAGGTATCTGTTTTAAGTATGAAATGATTATCTGTTTCAAAATTTGGTACTGAAATACTGGTGGTGACTGCAAAGCGTTTTGAAGAGCTTCAAAGAAGTGCTGATACTCTTCAGTCCAACGAAATGGTACGTTTTTTTCTAGCTAAAGAATGGAATGGGTACGAAATATTAGCAAAATTGGGTATGAATATGAAAGCAACAACTCTTTTTGTTTCATTATTATCTTCGGGCTTCGATACTGTCTTATTGCTTAAATTATTGATGGATCTGGTGATACTCCTTTGGCTATTATAACATGACCTAGGTACAAAATTTGTTTCTTTAAGAAATCACATTTATTCGGATTTAATTTACGATTAACTTCTGGGAGTCTCTGTAAAACTTTTGTTATGATTTGACAAATCATTTTCGAATACTTTTAATAATTTAAACCCGCCATAGCTATAGTGATTACAGGTGAAAATGTACTAGGACTTATTTTAAGACCCATAGGAAGTATTTTCATTTGAAACTCGCCTCTTTCTGTTGTAAAAGCTGTATAAGGATGACCAGTGGCCTGAAGGTCTGTTTGGTGATATTCTTGTATCATGTCAGGAAGAGAAAAATATATTGCACCTGATAAAAAAATCTAAAATATCACTAATACAAGGCAAAGAAAATTTGTCATCCTGAATTTGTCTATTTAGAAGCCTATAATCTATCACAACTCTCCACTCTCTCGGGATTTTAGTGACAATACGCGTTGTGGGGTCCCCTGAATCGATTGCAATGATTTCTGGAAAATGTATGTATGTATGTACATATGTATGCATGTATGTATGTATATACAGTGTGTCCAGGAAAGTCCGCACCATATGGGAAAAACTTTTATTATCCATTTCTCAGAATATTTTATTCTTTATGAAAGTTGGCGATAGGTCTAAAATCAAGAATACCATCATTAGATCTTAAAAACATCGCACCATGTACCGGGTGTTTAAAAAACAAAACGCGCATAAGAGTAAAGTACCTGGAATACTAATATTAACGAAAAATTTTATTTGGGAATGTTGCTTAGAATTAATAATTACGCTCAGATTTGAAATCACAGCCACCTATGACAGAAAATTTTTTTCGCTTCTTTTTCAAATTTTCACTATGTGAGAAGGGTTTTGTAGCGGCTAGTGATACACAGGTAAACCATAAAAATTTGAATTAATTAAGGGAATGCATGGAGTATACACACTAATAAAACATGTTAATGACGCTGCTATGCTTTCCTTTCGGATTCGTCATTTTTTTGCGGTGTATACCATACAAATACGTGAACAGCTGGTAAATTTGTGTTATCAGCACACCCACAATCACCAATAATAAGTCAAAGGAAGCTATTTTAGTTACCTGTGTTGCGTATTGCATCACATTTTGATATTTACTGGGTGAAAAATCATAAATGCACCAAGAAAAAGGTAATTTTTGCAATGATTTTAAAGATGCGCTGGAAACGCTATCAAAATAGCAGGTATTATAAGAAATTTGAACAAATATCTAAGAAACCGTTTCAGGACAATCATCTCAAATCACTAGCAGATACAAAATTGTTCGCAAATAGTGGAAATTTAAAAAAGAAGCGAAAAAAAATTTTTCTGTCGTAGGTGGCTGTGATTTCAAATCTTAGCGTAATTACTAATTCTAAGCAACATTCCCAAATAAAATTTTTCGATAATATTAATATTCCAGGTACTTTACTCTTATGCGTGTCTGTGTCTGTGGGTGCGTGCGTGCGTGTGTGCGTGCGTGCGTGCGTGAGTGCGTGCGTGCGTGCGTGCGTGCGTGCGTGCGTGCGTGCGTGCGTGCGTGCGTGCGTGCGTGCGTGCGTGCGTGCGTGCGTGCGTGCGTGCGTGCGTGCGTGCGTGCGTGCGTGCGTGCGTGCGTGCGTGCGTGCGTGCGTGCGTGCGTGCGTGCGTGCGTGCGTGCGTGCGTGTGTGTGTGGGTGCGTGGGTGCGTGTGTGCGTGTGTGCGTGTATGTGTGTGGGTGGGTATGTATGTCTGTGAACACCATAGCGTCCAAACGGTACAACGGATCGGGCTGAAATTTTTCATTCTTCTTTAGAAATGCCGGGGGAAGAACTGAATCGCTTTTGGCCACAATCTGACAACCGGAGGTGGCAAATGTTACATGCGTCTTCTTCGGGATTTATCCGATTTTGGCCAAACCAATATCAGTCATCCTCCAGTGATTTTAAATATATATACTAATTCACGGAGTCACTGTACACTAATTTACAATGTGATCAATGGGATGGACGGTTTAGGAGCTATTAGCTTTTATAGAAGCAGTTTGACAGAATCCACAGCCTTCGTCGCTTTGTTGCAAATTGTCAGATTTTAACAAAGGTCAGTGCCACTGACATGATATGACGTTAAATGTCGGTATGACAAATGTCATAGAAACTGACGTTAGGTATTGTACAGAGTGGCTCTGGCTTCACAATATTGAATAAGTACAAACGTGTTTAAACAATTCATTGTGCCAATCATATAGTCGGAACGTTGGGTGAGGACCACCCCAGGTATTTGAATACCATTATTATCTTTATCTTTGTTTGAGCTATTAAAAGCGGTGCTAACCAAGCTGATTTTGCTTTTTCGATTATACCATCAGATAGCATTTTGTCAATTTGTTTGTTCATTTCGTGTTTCTGTGGCGATACTTAAGGCTCTACTTAAGGCTCGTAGAGACATGGGGTCCATTACAACTATCGACTGTTCTCTGAACGGAAAGAATAGCCATATTTATATGAATGAACAACTAACACAACACACGAATGAACTTTTCTATCAAGCTAGAGCGGTAAGGAGGGAAAAGAAATATGGACAGATATGGACACGAGACGGAAAAATCTACATAAGCAAGGACAAAACCAGCGAAACAATAAGAATAAAAAATAAGGCCGATCTAGAAAACTTGTAATAAAAAAAAACACAAAAAATAAAAAAATAAAAAATAAAAATAAATAAAACAAAACAAAGTGACTGACAACTAAGTTCTAAATTTCCGGGAGAAAACCGCGTCAACGAAGACAAAGTAGTCAACGCTTCGCACTCTGTTGCAAGAGGCATCTTCAGGACGTAACAGTAAGACAGCTACGAAGAGAATGATCATTCTCTTCGTAGCTGTTTTACTGTTGTGAATATCCGCAGTATCTTAAAAAAGCGATCATCAAACTAATTTTTAAGAAATGGGATAAAACTAAATGTGAAAACCACCGACCAATCTCCCTTTTTTCAGCGTTTAACAAAATACTGGAAACAGTAATCAAAAGAAGCCTTGAGGAACATCTACAGAAGAACAACGTCATTAGTATACATCAATATGCATTCCAAAAACAATCGGGCACTACCTCGACCGCACTAGACCTCGTGACGCACGCCTTTTCACACTTGGACAAAAAGGATCTCGTTGCAACGAAACAACACCTAGAATTTTAGGATACTGGTCCCCTCCACCATATTTTGGTGGAAGGGATCATTCTGCAGCGTGTCTGTGGACTGCTCGAACGCAAGGATAATAAGCGTGCGCAGTAAGAACGTTCATCTACGCAGCAGAATCTGAATACTTATTTACGCTCACGCAATAGGTTCACGCGCGCATCTCACTCTCGCCGAACGCCGTCATTCGCGCAGGTCTCTTTAAAATGGTTTCAATGTACAAAAGAGTGTAGCACGTCGAGATATTTTCTGCCAACTTATAAAACAAAAGTAACTAACTGAATACGTAACATAAGTAACATGGAGGCATCATCCCCTAGAAAAAGAAGAAGAGAGTATGTCTAATAGCGAAAAAGGTACTTATTAATATATTGACTATATCGTGGTGTGTCCGGCGCATCCACCAAAAGTGTAAGATATTAGTACATATTTGGGCCTTTGGTCGTATATTTATGGAGAAAAACATTATTGTAAAATATAGAACACAATAGAGACCGTCCAAATCTAGTTGTTGCTGATGATAAAGCGACCCCACAACTCTAATTCATTATACATGTTTCGCAAGAAGGTGCTTATACAAAATGTTTAATCACACACGGTAACAGTCAAGCATTATAGTCAGCTATAGGTGCGGTGCCGAAAGGGTTCCTTTGAGCAATATGGTTTTCAAGGGGTCGGTTAAGATCGCTGAATAGCGTACCAGACTCCATGAATAAAGAGAAATAAAGACCTTGAAAACTGTAGGGATGAGAGGGGCAGTTTTGAACAATATTTTCAATGGGACGAAAAATGCATACCAATCTCGCACTTGGATATTATCAATATTCATTAGGTCTACAAGATTTTGATACAAAAACCACAAGCATAACTATGTTGTAACTACCGACAATGTTCTCTAAAAAAATGCAACTGCCCCAACATTGGGACACCTTGCAACAGTTGCAGGACTGTTTTCAAAATAATATTAAAACTCATTTGAGTTGAACGAACATAAAGTATTGCTATAGGTTACTTTTTTTAGATATCTGGCCATACAATAGGGTGAATGTTGCGAATATTTTATGACTATGTCAAGATGGCGGACGAACAAGAATTGTTTTACGTATGTTGTCCAAAGAAATTCCTTAAAACAATAGTATGTATAATCTGCGGTTGAGCACATCACACAAGTTGCAAGAAAATGTCCTATAAGGACGCTGAGGTAACAAAGAAGAGCCTAATAAACCGCTGTACTGGGTGTACTCGAGTAAGAAAACAACAGTGGCGTGCGGTTGTCAACGTGTCAAAGTGACAAAAAACGCTGATTTTTTTTTTTTTTTCAACTGTTCGGTGTACAAACAGGCAGAGCCCAAGACAGTACACAGTAGATGACAATATAAGATATTTAAGACAAAAGAAAAAAGAAAACAATGCGAGCCACAAAACAAACACAACTAAATACAATAGTTTCCATAATAACTAAATAACTAAAAAATAACACACAGAGGTCACTGAGATGCTAAAGCCCTTCTCAGCTTGCTTCTGTAGGACAATAAGGAACTGTGGAAAGGATCAATGGAATGTTGGAGGAGGTTATAGGAAGCTACTAACCGATTAACAGGCGAGTTCTGGAAAGAATTTGTGACATATTTGCGGACGAAGGAGGTCAGAAGCGCGAACGGAGCGTATGGGGACGCTAAACATAAATAGCTGAAGCAGGTCCGGCGAATTAATGAGAAACAGCGTTGCTGATACGAGTATGCAGGTAGATGGAATCTCCTGATTACGTAATTTATATAACGTTTCTGAATCGACTCCACCTGATCCGCGTAAACTTGGTACTGCGGACTCCAGACCACAGAAGCGAAGTTCAAGATGCTGTTGACATACGCGTTATATAAAATGTTGATAGTCGACAAGTTGAAGGAGGACGAGGAGAGCCTGATCACAAAACCCAATGCGCGGAAGGCTTTACGGGTTAGGTGCTGTATATGCAAATTAAAGGAGAGCTTACTATCAACCATCACGCCGAGATCCCTGATGCTGCTGACGGATGAGAGAACATTGTCTTCCAGACTGTAATCAAAGTCATGTGTATATCTACTTCTAGCAAATATGATCTTATTACATTTCTCGTAGTTTAAAACTAACTTGTTGAGGATACAGTAATCGTGAAGTCTAGCTAGGTCCTCCTGAAAGTTATGACAGTCATGTAGAGAGGAGATCCTACAAAATATCTTTCTGTCGTCAGCATACATCAGAAAATCAGAGTAACGGAAACAAGCTCCAATGTCGTTTACATAGATTGAATAAAGCAATGGGCTGAGGTGGGAACCCTGAGCCACGCCAGACGGGATTCGTCTGAAAGAGGATGCAAAATTCCCGAGTCTAAGGTAGTGTTTTCACCGAAAGCAACTGCGACAGGAACCCGACGTCGACGCAACCGCTTATCAACCCAACGCTAATGTCATAGTACGCGCGTACCCACCGAGTTGCTTTCTAGTTGTATGAAAATAGATGGGAGCGGTTGCGTTGAAGTCGGGTTCCAGTCGCAGTTGCTTTCGGTGAGAACACTACCTAACAGCTTGGGAGCGATCAGTGAAGTAAGAGCAGAGCCACTGAACCAGAATCTCGTCCAACCCAATCAGTCTAAGCTTATCAATCAGGATAGTATGATCAATTCTGTCAAATGCTCGCCATCGGATGCCGTCTGGTTGTCATGCTTAACAGTGGCTGGAATCCGCCATGCACCCCGACGCCGACGTCTATCACCAACAAACGACCACATGCGCCCCGAGTCCAGCACCATAGCGCTCTTCATCGATAGTTATTAGGCGCTTAAACCGTGCGCGAAGCAGGCCGAAAGTTAGATAGTCTATCTTGTTGTGGTACATTTTCAATTTTTTGTGAAACTTGTGTTTCTCCTTAATACAGTCAACGGCTTGGTAGCGCCAGAGTACCAAGCCGGGTAGCGCCGCTTACGTAAGGTCCTATATGGGACGTGTTTTTTAACAATTTGCCATAGTTTGTCATAAAAGATAGTAACAGCCTGGTCAATGTCCAGTTCCGCAAGTGCAGCTTCCCAGTATATGGAATTAATTGAGTCGTTAATGGTTTCATAATTAGCACGATGAAAATTGTATTTTTTTACACCCGACTGCTTTAATGGTGTAACCTTCAATGACGATAGTGTAATTATAAGTGAAGAATGTTGTCTTCCTCCACCAGCGGATCAGGACACCCAGTGACGCCCTAAATACAAAATCGGTTGGAAAGCACAAGATCGAGCAAACGTGATTTAGCATTAGCTATATTATTGAACTGAAATAGATTGCAATACGATAGTGTTTCCAGAAATGTACGAAATCTTATATCATAGGTACCTGAGGGCGCCAGCGAGCCGTCGACAGACGGTGACCCTCTAAGTGTGGGATGTTAAAATCCCCGCAGATAATAATTGTAGCGTCGGAGAACCACTCACTCACGGACATCAGTACACTGCAGTACACTGCACTAGTGCAGCACCAGTGCAACGCAGATAACCGATTCAGAGTATCCGCGCGCATTGACAGGGCAGCAGTAAATCAAAAACGCTATAAGAAGGCGGCAAGTAAACACAGCACAACAGCAGGCGAACACCACCACACTTAAGCGAAATCCACAGATCCTCCGCATCAGTACAAAGGTCGGAGAGTCGCGTCACACAAAATTTGCTCCTTGCCGCAATAAGGACACCACCGCCGTCCCTTTTCGCCGAGGCACTACATTCCCTGTCCCTACGGAAAACTTGTTATTCGTCACTGAAAATCTCCCCATCGAAGATGCCATTGTTTAAAAAAGTTTCTGTCAGACATATTACATCAAAATCGGACTGAAGGGAGTTGCAGTATACTTTTCTTGTTTTCGTACGCAGGCCACGGATATTTTGATAATAGATTTGCAGAGACATTGGAATCAAACAAAAACAGGCTGCACTAAGGATGACTCATTGGTCTACAATCGATCCAAGTTGCTCTCAGAAAAGACGCGAATGGCGCGGGCCCCATCAGCATTCCTCCGAACAAATATTTTACAGTCCCGCGTCCATACGAACTGATATCCGGCTATCTTTGCTTTAGATTTTGTCATAGCAAGGAGTTTTTTTTTGGCTGCCGTCAGATGTTCGTTGGTGAAGCAGCCATCGGATAGACCCGCTATCCTAAAACCAGGCGGAGATCCACAGGGAAGTGACTTCTTCTTAGCGACAGCCGCCGCCAGAAATCCGTCACGCTAAGAGCGTTTACAAAATTTGACTATAATAGACTTCGGTTGTTATTCCTTCCAAAGTGAGGCACAAGGCTCACCCAACAGAGGAGACATTCTCGCCAGCGTCTCAGGAATGCCGTGTATCTCCAAGTTACCCCTGCAGGAATACTGTTCGAGCTCTTCCACTCTTTCACCATGGGAATCGAGATCATGGCGCAGTGAGACATTTTCCGCCACAACTGCGTCGATGGACTTGCATTTGTCGGTGAGGACTTTTAAAGTTTCCTCAAAGTCTGAGACCTTTTGGCTGCAGAAATCCACGGATGCCTGCAAGTCGCTGTAATTCTGTTTAACGACTGTAATGTCAGCACGGATATCCAACAGCATGCTGTACAGAGAATCAAGCGTGATCTCTCCAACAGTAACGGAAGACGCAGGCAGAGCAAAGGAAGAGCGACGTCCGAGCGAAGAGATCTGCAGGAATTACACCTCTCTGCACAATGCCGAAATTAGAATCCAGGCCAACGCAAATTTTTAGATCACAGTAAGCCAGATATGTTTCAATGGCAGCTGCATTATAAATAACAATAACAGTTTGTTTGTCATCCAAAAAACTAATAACGAACTAGTTTTTTGCAAATTAAATTCTTTATAGTTGAAATCCATTCTTGGTCTGACAAGTATATTATAGTTAAAAAATAAGTGTGAAAATCACATTTTTAAATAAACATAACAATAGTTTTTTTTTTTGAAGTGACAAAAACTGAAACTGTCTAGTCAATAGTAAAATCCAACAGTGCACACGACTAAGCGATTTCTGCTGTTATTTTTGACAGATCACTCGTGTTGAAAAATTTCGGAATCTTTTAAGCGATGACTTATATGCACCTGTGCGGTGGATTTTACTATAATTCCTACATCCATACCGTAGATTTCAAACATTTGACAGGACCGTTCAACGGAACTGTCCTGTCAAAATCGGGACGTTTATGCCCAATTGTCCGTTTACAAATTTAAGAACAACTTATCTTTATGCCTTAACATAATGTCCTGCATCATTTGCACCGTGTGCATGTCAGCCTTTCCAAACCTAAGCATTACTTAAGGGTTTCTGGCACTGTAAAGTTCTAGTAATATTGGGAACTACTTGGTTCTAAGATCAACAGTATTGCGTCACTTGTCAAAACTTTCAATAGGGTTCTTTGACGGCAAATTTAAATTACTTTCATATCTACAAATAATGCGGCATAAAAGTAGAATTTATGAACAAACTGAAACTGAACAAACCGAAATGTATTTCTAATACACAAAAAGGCTGTAAATTTATATTACGAAGTCCTAAAATCGCTTGATAGAATCATAAATTGACACATATAAGTAGTCTTGACATTTCCTAAAACGACGTTTATTGTGCTAGTGCAGTCGACATAACATTGTGTAAAACGAGGAGGTCTCAGGCCAACTTTACACTGGTTATACCTACTCATTTACATTTACGTACTTAACCATTCTTAACAAACGGGCACACTTACCTTCATCTCGATGTTCATATTAGTCCCTACCTTATCAACTTAGCAGCATCATTTTTCTTTAAAACTTGCTTCAATTGATTTTTATACTTTTTATAAAGGGTTTTCAAATAGACTTTAAATAATGAATAATCATACACAAAACAATATGGCAATATATTTAGATTGGAGCCTTCGGCGCGGCGACCCGAATCACCAAGGTCTAGATTTCCCGGAGGAAACCGCGTTTAACGATTACGAGTATTTTTGTTATATAAAATCTGCATACTAAAAAATATGTTTTTAAAAAGGGTAATAAAAAAATCATTAAAACAATACATTGTAATTTCATTGACACTTTATTGGAATTTAAAAAAAAATGGTAACATAATTTTTAGATCTTCAAGAACACATAGGTACATCAATGTACATATTTACACAATTACAACCAAAACCTTTCGAAACAATCGAAAACGGCCTAAGTTTATTTTAAACTACTTTTAAAATAAAGTAGGCAAAATTCTATCGACAGTAAATACCAGTTTCCACCTATATTTAAGCAGGAAAATATGGGAACTGTTAATTTTTTTTTAATTTACTTAATTTCGTATACAACACCATAATGACACGTCTTAAACTTTAGAAGTCTTGCGTATTTGCCTTTTAGGGAACAACAAAAAATATTTACAAGCCTATTTCGCTTAAAGATTACCTGAAAATGTCTTTTCCATTATTTAGAGAGTACAGTTTTCAAAAAAGCATGAAAAAAGAAACAAGAAATAACATTTCTTTGCATAGAATCAATCTTACGTATTATATGACTAATAATTAACATTTTGGCAACTTAAATTACAATTAAAATAATTATCACAAATCCTAAAACTACCGGAAAGTATTTACATAAATAAATATAAATATATATACATAATATATGATCACAAGTCTTACGATGATTATGAATGAAAAGACATTCAAAGTTTGGTTAAGTATAATTTTAAATCGACTCCTAGTTTGGTGCCCTGTTTCTTTTGGGCTGCTACGGTTTCCATTTCGTACTTACTAACTTCCTGAGCGCTTTGGACACATCGATGGAACCTATCGTCTGATTCTTCTTAGAGACGGGTCTAAAAACAAACGGGAAAAGACACACAAAAATTAAGAAAAAAACGCCTAATACCACAGTTCCTAGTGACACGGTTCTTTTTGGCAGTTTTTCGTTCTAACATCCAGCATTCCAGAAATGGAATAAAGGGCAATGCATTGCTAACTGATTTATCTTTAAAACTGAGAGATAAAATGAGTTGTAGAAATAATATTTTAAAATATGCAATAGCAAAGTATTATCTCAAAGAATTTGCCTATAATTTGCTGATCATTAGGAAGTCTTTTGAGTATTAGGAAGCGCCGGCTAAGCTGTAGCTATCCCGAAAGTTCGGGAACCCCGTCAATTTTTCTATTCGGGATTAATCCCGAAATCCCGATGTTTTTTATAAATCCCAAACTCTATAAAAATAAAAGAATTCTGCCATTTTACGTATGATTTTGTTAAATTCCTTAATATGTATCTCAAAAACATCAACATAGGCTAATCCAATATGGAGTGTTTTAAAATAAAGATTTCTATTTAAAAATATCTTTTTTTTTAATTGAATATGGTAAAACGGTAATTCAATTTTTAAGCAGCCTGTATAAGATAGACCAATAAATCTAAGATGTTACATTTAATAATATCAGACATTTGATAATCTCGGCGGTTGAAAAATTAGGTTTCAAAGAACAAAAATGAAATAACTCTAAAATGAAAAGCACCAGGGTTCAACAATCCTGATAAAAGTCAACATATTTTTGTACGGAGAATTAGAATATGTATATAATAAAAAACAGCTTGTATAAACGATGTCTGGAATCCCTGGATATAGTGTATTTAATGTTTTTTCTTGAATTTACTGCCTCACTAATACGCTCCAAAATAAAATAAATAAATCCCTAATAAATGGATTAAAATCGCCATGCAAATAAAAAAATAACCAAAGAAAAATTAAAACAAAGCACTAAAAATAACATTTCAAAGCTTCAAATACACAACTACACAAAACACGCTTACTTGATTTATACTTATCCCAGAAGCTGGTCGCCATTGTGAAACAATGGACGTGACTGTTCAAATGTTTAAATACCTTCGACTTACGAAACAAGGAGGCCGTCTTATAGTACCGTAACCTAACACTTAACCGTAACGTAGGAAAGCTGACTGTTGATTTTGACTATAATATGAATCACTACTACAGAAAAGCGACCTTTAATCATTACGTTACGCTTAAGTGTTACGGTTACGGTATTACAAACCGGGCTTTATACTATTCAACAATCTTGCAGCTCAACGTAAAAATGGTGGAGAGGTGCTAATACTACAAATAACTGTGCTGGTATTGTTGAAATATTCTATATATTTTAAGCAATTTTAAAGCATTCTAAAAACATTTTGATAGATATCAAAAGAACAAATAATAATTGTAGTAATAATAATAATATAGTAATAATAGTAATAATACATAATGAGTGATATCATTCAATTTTGTTAACGAAATTGCACTAGCTACATTCGGTCAACATACCTGAGCAATATTATACAAACATGATGCTTATACAATATACAGGGTGAAGAATTTTACAACCTAATTCTGAAATCCGATTGCAATATTCTCCACGTGAGTTATATTTTGCCACTGCCTAAACAACACATACGATTTGTACAACTGGGCATGTATAGGCACAATTCTGAACCAATAAAACCTAGGGCAATCACCAATGCACATAATATACACATACAATAACCATACTATAGTAAAATGAAGTACATATACAAGTCCTTTTTTACATTGTTATATTGTATAGATCAACAACATTGACTATCTTACATGGAAAAGGATATATTAACATCTTCAGTCGCATATACATATATTGCATGACGAGTATTCAACTCCATAAGTATTTACTGTGTACAGGTGTTCAGAAAAGTTAGAATCATATAGAACGAAAGTCCACATTTTATGGGTTGTAAATTTTTATTATGGACTGCCAAATTTGATTAAGAATATATTGTTTAGAGAAATATCGTAAAAAACTTCTCCATATGTTGCTAAGTATCCTGAACACACTGTTTAGTATTTATAGCAGTAGAATATACACGGAGAGAAATATTGTTTAAAAAAGTGTTAATACTGACTGCTAACACTACTATATATATATAATTTATTATCAATATCATTGTTTGATATAAAACAAAATTTGGGAATAAAAGTTGGAAAACATACAGGGTGGTGCCTTTTGTCCATAACTTCAAAAGGTTAGTCGGGATATTACCACCATTTAAAAAATGCTTAAATTGTCTTAGATTGTTTTCAAGTGTATTGACAATACATAGCAAGACACCTTGTATAAACAGTGTGGGAGAAAGTCACCTGAACTATCTTCAGAAGTTTTGCTGCCTTTTTATTAGACTTTTTTACAGTGGCGTGCTCAATTTGCCAAGAGCTGATCGCCTAACAATGATTTACTTGAAATTATGAAATAAGTTCAGAAATAACTTTGAGTCATCCGTATAAAATCACATTAACAATAACAAAACCGACAAAAAAACAGACAAAATTGTGGATATTGGCCTTTACAGAATCCCAGAAGCATGCAATACTCCTACACACAGGTTTCCAAAAAGTCTATGTTTGGGCTGGTATATTTAGAAATAGAATTTTGAGACAGTTTAATTGAAACCTGACTGGCCCAAGATATTTGCAATTTTTAGAGCAAAGCATGATTTGAAAGCATGATTTGAAAATTTGATTTAATTAACGTCAAATAAAAAAAAACAATTTGTTCTTACTAGTAACTTACTCAACTCAATATTTATCGATAAAATACAACATTTGTTATAAAATACCAGATGTAACTCCTTTTGAAGATCATTAAGGTGTCAACACTTTTTTTCCACGCTGTATACCATAAGTACCGGTGTGTGACATTTATATTTAAACACGGAATGTATCTTCTTATAGAACAAAGCAATAAATACGGGTGCTGCATGTAATCCGCAATAGACCGGTCCAAGAAGCGAAAAAAAAAACAAGAATAACAACCTGTATAACATCAAGCCGATATACAGGGTGACATAAGAAAAGTAGCAAATATTTTAATATCGCGTTCTACGAGTGTTTAGAAGACAAACAGTCTTAAAACATATGCTCGACTTCTTATAGTTTCAAAGATATTTTGCTTTCAAGACGTTTCTTTGCCTGTCTGCTATAGATTCAACAATTTGAAAGAAATAACATCGATGTACAGAGCGCCCTCTACATATCAGCGCAATAAACAATCCAATAATTCAACACCAACAACAATATTATGATTACTTGTGGTTTCATTAAAACTCCCATCTTGCGCAATACATTCTCTCGATGGTCTACAAGTAGAAAAATGCGATATTTATATAATACAGGTCAATTTGAAAACAGTCAAAACACTCTGTTAACAAAAGCACAAGAAATCTTCACACTGTTTTCTATTCTTCGCCTGTAAAAGCTGTTAGTCACTCAAAAATTAGTCAAAGGCATACTGATTTGGACAATTAAATTGTAAGACTAGAACTGGCAAGATAAAAGATTTTCATCACAAATTGTTAATTATGGAGAACATTACACATAGACGAAAGCTATTTCATATGTAAAAATAAACTTCCTGAGACCGGCAAATCACTTTCTGGGCTAGAAGCACAGTTTTTTTTTTTTTTATTATTTTTAAGAATCACTATGCCTTCGACTAAATAAAGAAACATTTTAAAAGATGTGGCGGCATTATTAGCTTAAAACACTCGGTGTCAAATACATACAAAGAAAGGTGAGAGTGGCAAAATACAAAAACTACAGATACAAAAGTGACAGATGGAACGGGATGAATGAGAAACAAATGAAATACGGCGGATGTCATCAGTTTGCTATTACACGTGCGGCTAACGCGTCGAAAAAATCCGGGTTTTTCCCGAACCGCCGAGAGGACAGTCATTTCCCTCTTTGATTTAGTCATAATCACTTTCCACACGGTTCTTGAGGTGCTCCTGATTTCCGATCAATCCGGGAAATAAGGGCAAGCGGGCAAAAATGCACAGGTAACGTCAGTGTACACAGCGATGGCAAAAGTATTTTTGTTTCGAGACGAAAGCGAGTTATGTCTGAAAAAAGTTCTCTTCAAATTTAAGTTGTGTTTCAAGTTTGCCAACAAAACACACGTTCTGTTGAAAACCTTGGTGTTCTATATCACTATATTTTGTAGAGAACTTTTAAATCACACTTTAGATAAGATAAAGTAGCAAAAATGTCATGATTGATGGTTAGAAAACCCACGTAGAAGTGGAGAAGACAAAGAAAGATTATTGTCTACGAAAGACAAAATCCTAAAGAGTTTTATCTGCTCCTTTTTTACAAGCTAAATGATGTTTAATATGATCTATGCATTGTAATCACTCCAAATATGCCCCAATTATAAAATAGAGCAAATAAAACGCATCTACAATCAACTCAAAATTGAAAACTAAACACGTTTAAGCTTGCAAGAGATTTTACAATATCTATCGAATAATATTTTTAAATAAAATTATAAATTAAGAAATAAAAATTAAACTATAATAATAAAATCTGGTACAAGCTTACAGCAGTGCAAGAGGAAATACAACTAATCACTATAAGTCACACATATATACGGAAGGTGATACAAAATGAAAATTAAAAAGAAGCAAAAATAATGAATTAGTTTTGGTTACTTTTTTGCATGGCGATTTTGCACACACTACAAAATTAATATTGTTATAATACGACTTCCTATTGGTACTATAGATAAAGAGTCGATTTGAAATAAACAGAAAACATTTTCCTATTGAGCGTGTCATCTACAGTGAGTCTCAAAAGTTAAAAAAACATGCACTACACAGCAAGAGTATTGAAAACTGTGTACACAGACGACAAAAGAACAAAAAGAACATGAATTTACTAGGCAGTTGTGATTGTATTAAAATTCTATTTTAATATGTAAATTTTAAAACAAAAGGCGGTGTGTGGTGATGGCATAAGTTATATAGATTTTTTAATACAATTTACTGTATGATCAGTGTAATAACAACTGATTTACAATTTGAAATCAGTGCTGGGATGACAGGATTCTAAAAATGTTGCCAAATTTACTACTTGATGTTTAGATGTTTTAATTTTGACAAGCAGTGATGATCCAGGTGAGGTACAACATGCAGTTCTTTTAAGTAATAGCTTATTAGACAAGTTAAAGTTTTTAAATGAATCAAAAGAAGTGTGATTAAAAGAATATATTAATGTTCTTTTTACCAAATTTCTGAGTGAATGGATAAATTTAAACACTTGTTGGGATTTATTCAGTTGATAAAATAAATACTGACTAGAAAATAAGACAAGACTACAAAACGTTATATTTCCAACTAAAATCAATAAAAAATAAACAATATAAATTAATATTAGATCATTTAGTTTAAACTATTTATAATGACAGATTTAGTCAGAAAATGTTCATAAAAAATTCATGCCGGCGACTCCACCAACACTACTATATTATTTTTTACCGTTCTAATGGAGAACGAGAAAACTAACGAGTTTCAACACAATCTGCATAACGTTTTTATTGGTCTAGATTAAGCCAACGTTTAAACACCAAATCAGCTCTTAAAAAATAACGTAAATATAAAACTACACTTAAATCCACGACTGCTACAATTTATACAGGGTGTAACAAATTTTAGTGCAGAAAAATTGAGAGATAATAGATACTGAACTACTGATCATAAAACTCTTTTAGTACATTTTTCGATTCCTCATGGTAAATTAGATATCAAAGGACAACATCGTAAACTGCTATATAAATGAGCTAAGATTTCTATAGAAAAATTAACAGCAAAGCAATAAATGACGTAGATGTATTTCATGAAGATTTGATAGTTTTTTGTTCAAAACAATTTTTCCTCGATGAATACGAGCGGTGTTTTTTTTGTACTACTGCCTGTCGCATTCAGTAACAAAAAAAAATCGTTTACAATTCTCCAAAATTGCACAAAATTATTTAAATATTTAAAATTGTCCATAATTTAAAATAATACCTCAACATTGACTAAAGTGATATACAAAAAATGTTTCAAACTGCTCAAAACAGTTCAAATTTGTCAAAAATTTTGATATTGTGTAGAATTTTAAAAAAATAGCCAAAAATTATCTGACATATCTACATTGGAAACTTTAACAATCCGAATCAATTTGTGGATGTTTCGCACTCTGTTGCGAGAGTGCATCATCAGGACTAGGTTGGTTGCTTGTATGTTAGGACGTTGTAGAGATAGGAGTGTTCACTAGGTGTGGTGTAACTGCCACCCATTGTTTCTATTGAGATTGGAGTGTTATTACAATATGTCTATGAACTCTACGGATTTTAATGGATTTATATAGCTCAGCTTTAATCAATTTAAACAATATTATCCTTAACTTTTGCCATCAATATTTCAGTTATTAAGAAGAATAAAATATTTTGATATAAGAATTGTGTTATATCTATTAACCAAAATCCTCCAATTCTGTGCACTAAAACTTGTTATACTCTGTATATTATAATTTAGACAAAAAAAAACAACACGTTTAGAATCCTGTACTTGACCAAGTTCATCTAGTATTTGTTCAATTAGATAAAAAAAAACAAATCGCAACTAAGAAAATTAGTTGACTAAAACGAATAAATAGATATAATTAAAAATAATAACCGGTATTATAGCACCAATAAATAAAATACTCCACTAAGTAATAAATAATCTACCAAAAAATAAAAATCAAACATCTACACTCGATAATATACTCCCGCACAAAAAAAAACAAATACTACACGACTGGCGTCATATTGCGTGATATACCGTGACATCGGAGTTCAAGATGAAAAGAAAAATGATAATGACCAATTTCAGGTACTTAATGAACAGCCCAAATGTGAGGTAATCATTTTTCCATCTGAGCACTACATAATGTCGGCGTTCTGGCAAAAGTAGAAATTACCATTTTTCCGTAAAATAGGTTTTTATATTCATTTCGGACCCTTGCTATACCTTGCACAATATGGGACACATTAGAAATATGATTTTACATTAAGGAAAACTAACTTCTCACAAATGAAAACTGAGTACAGAAACATGAAAATACAATTCACGTTAGTTAATATTAATTATACTGTTATTGCGTTTGAATAAAATAACTCAAAATGTTATAAAACATAAAATAATTGATGACTGGTATCATTAAAGTTTCATTTAAGCACTGCTAATTTTGTTTTCATATTAATAAATTCCAAATTTATGAGTTATAAGTTAGTTTTCCTTAATGTGAATTCTGTTTTTGTTCGTGTGGAGTCAGTAAAATCATATTTCAAAAATGTGAAATCATACTGTAAGTGTAAAAAGTCGATGACTTATGACTTTTGCTAGAACGCCTACGTCATAATAAATATACGGAGGACAAAAGGCGAAAAACTCAAACATACACACAGAACTTTTACGGATAAAAAATCCGAATAGAGCTTAAGGGCTTAACTCACCATCTCGGTGGCGAGGTTGTTTAGGGCTTCGTCGACCGTCTTCTTGCGATGGGTGGCGATTGCGGTGATCGTGGATTGGCGTAGGGGTGTCGTCGGGCAGCCTACACATTTTACCTCTCATTTCCGGGTCAAACGGTTGCGGTGAACGACCGCGTGAATGTTCGGGGGGTAACAATAATTCGCGGTGACCGCGATATGAACACGTCAATGATAGATGAGGCGCTTTTTGGTTTATTATCTTTTATTTTTGGAGGGGATATTTGCAAATTTGTGCGACACAATGTTAACCCCTAAACCTCACATCGTGATTACAAGTGGTTACAACGTAACTGGGTGCGTCATAATTGTATAGTGTGTGCGTGAATACTTTTTGCTCGTGTTATATTTCATGTGATTCGGTCGATTTTTTGATTAGATGAGTTAATACTACTTGATAAATAGGACAACCATTGCTACTAAGGCTGTGGATTCTGTCAGACTGCTTCTATAAACGTTTATAGAGCCTAAACCTGGTATCACTTTGGTCTAAATCGGATGCATCTCTAACAAAACGTATCTATCATTTGTCAATTCCGGCTCTCAGATTGTAGCCAAAAAACAATATGTCCCTCGGAATTATATGTTTACCAGTTTTAAGCCCGATCCGTTGTACAGTTTGGACGCTATCGTGTTCACAGACATACACACATAAGTAGCTTATACAAATTACAGAAATCATTGCAATGAATACCTCAAACCGCGTATTTTCGTTCACATTTCTTTCCCGTCGATTATAATACTGTCCTTCTAGGGTACTAGTCGGAAAGTAAAAATTGAAATAAAAAAATAGAAATATTATTCAAAAAAATTCAATATTATACAAAAACGACAAAAAACGGCACAAAATTGTAACAAAAAGATTTAAAATTGACAAAAATTGTCCGCCATAGCTCAACGTTGTTTAAAATAGTATAAAAACTGTTAAAAATTGTCAAAATGGGCTAATCAAAATATCCAAAATGGTTCAAAATTGACCAAAATAGTTAAAAATTGTCTGAAATTATTCAAAATGGATTAGCATTGGCCGAAAGGTTGTCTAAAATATCCCAAAATTATCCAAAAGGTGTAATGTTTGATCTTTTCCTCTATAACGCAAATGTCCCAAAATTGGCGAATATGGCATAATAATGTAAATGTTTTTTAATCTTCAACTGCCGAAAATAGTTAAAAACGATTCAAAACTGTTCAAAATTCGCCATGTCCGAAAAACTTTTAAAACGATCTAAGAAATCGCCCGAAAACCGAAATTTTTCGAAAAAAAAGTTCAGAATGCAACAAAATGTCCCACAAAATGGTTAAAAATGATCTACGATACCCCAAAATAGTCAATACCCCAAATTGTTCAAAACAGAATTATGCGAAATGAGAAAATGAAATGAGAAAGCAAAAAAATATCACAATTGTCAAAATTCCCAAAATGTCTCGAAATAACAAAAAATAAACTCGAATATGGCACAAAATAGTGTAAAATGTTCCTAAATGTCCCTCAAATTGTTAAATATGATACGACATTCTCAAAGTGATCCAAAATGACCGTAAATTTACCCAAAATGGAAAGCTAGTATACCCTTGATATAATGTCAGTATAATTTGGTTGATTTTCAATTCAGAACAGACTACTACGTATCCTAGAAAGAAAGAATCGACGGAAAAATGCAAAATTTCCGGGGAAGTACGCGTTTTGGGGTTCCCTGAATCAATTGCAATGATTTCTGGAAAATGTATGTATGCATGTCTGTGAAAACGATAGCGCCCAAACGGAACAACGGATCGGGTTGAAATTTGGTATAGGAACATATATAGAATTCCGAACTGGATTGTTTTTGGTGACAATCTGGTTGTCGGAAGTGGCAAATGTTACATACAACTTCTGAGGGATTCATCCGATTGGGTCTAAATTCATACCAGCTCACCCTCCAGTGACTATGTATACAAATTTGCAGATCAATGAGATGAACGATTTAGGGGCTATAAGAGTTTATAGAAGCAGACGGACTGAATCCACAGCCTTAGTCACAGTGTTGCAAAGTGACAGATTTTTTTCATTTTTTATCGAATAATTCTGATAAACAAAATGAAATACAATAAAACACCCATGGAAAAATGACTAATTTGCTATCCTACTAAACAGCGCTAGTGACAATTAATGAACAAATAGTTAACAATTTTTGTCAATTTTAACAATTTTGTGTGGCTATTGATATAGAGAGATATTAACGACAACAAATAAAGCACTAATATAATGATGGTTTTTTGGGTATTGTTTCTTGATTTTGAGTAATATAATAATTCAGGATTTAATACAAAAGAAATTCAAATATTTTAACTCATCTTATTTTTACTCACAAATACATCAAAATTTATTCAAAAAAGTATTCACGCAACAAGATTAGCCTTATTGATTATTTCATACTACACACATATCGCATCACAAATCAACGAATTACGACATTTGTTCATCTTGACTTCATCATCAACAAAATATTTCAACCATCACTCAAAAAACTTCAACAAATAAGAAAACTAAACAGCGAATAGAATCGAAAACGAAATCAAACCTCGATCACAACAAACATATCAATAACAACAATAATAATAATATAGAATCAATAATCAATAAACCTAATCTATAGAAAATAAACATGTCAAAGCGCATGCTACAATTGACACGACGTGTGCAGAGGGAGACATAAAGAGAGGAATGTGCAGATAGATCAAAATGGTGCTGAATACGTACCCATGTCACCGCTGCTCGAAGACTCCGTGAAGGAGGGTGTCCCCTCCGTCCAGGTTGGCGTTGACCCTTCCACAGACGCTGGGGGTGTCCACGCCAACCCCCTCGAATGGCTCGAGTGACCCGCACCAGAACTACCAGACTCGACGCTTAGCGAAGACTTGTTTTCAGCTCGAGACTCTAGCCGAATATCTCCTATACTGAAATCACAGAAAAAAATATATATACATAAGGCGATTTGCAGGGATACGTCACAGAACGTATGTGGCGTCCGAAAGCTATATCCGAATAACCTACCTAACAGAGTCCTCTTTATATGTCCTGCCGTGGCCGTGGCTGTGGTGGCTCGTTTGTGACGAAACCCTAACCCTGGTGAGGCCAGCGATACTGTGGCTCTCAACGGTAGTCGATCTGTGCTCCAGCTCTTCGAAGGGTGGCGGAGGGGTGCTGCAGCAACTTGGCACTACACCTGAAGCATACACACAATGCCCTACAGCTCTAGCAATAGTAACAACTGTATATACTGCGGTGCATATCTAGGGCAAGCTCTCACCGGACAAACTCAAAGATAATATAAACTAAAAGAATGTTAGCGACGATGACAAACAACAGACGACAAACAAAAAGACGGGTAAACAAACAAACAAACAAACAATCAATCAAACAAACAAAACAAAGGGTGAATAAAACACTATGATTCGAGAAAAGCGATTGGTCTGCAATTTGAAGAAGAATTTATCAGCGAACGAAAGGAAATGTGTTACCAAGACAGGTGTGAAAAAGAGAGTGAGAAACACGAGGAAACGCAAAAAAAATCATGATACTACGCAACGGTATGCTCTCCCGGTCGGATCGGTTTGCAGTGAACCTAGCAAAGAAAAATACTAATAATAATAATACTATTAGCCAGCTCACTACGAAATCATAAAACCGAGCTAGATCTCAAAAATCAAACGAAAGCGCAGCTGCTTGTTTTACTTATTTCTTGCTAAAATATGTTCTAAGAGGCTAAGCGGTTTTCAAACTTATGGTTACACATTATTTTGATTGAGATTTGTTTAACTCGCAAATTATGTCGTAAATAAAATTATTTAGGAGTCTATCAATGCAGTCTGAAGGTGGGTAGACTGAAATTTGGTCCATTGTATAGTTAAGGTCAGGCGATTCTAACTAAAATAGTGGAATGTGGAAAACCGTCATGGATTATTCGATTATTAGTAATGAAACATTATGCAAAACTACTCACGAAATATTAATGTGGCTTCAGTAAGGAAATCGTCGTTTCCAAATGCCAAACATTCGCTCAACCGAATTTTGAGCTTTTATTTATATGATAATTGTTGAATCGTTCTTCTGCTGCATTTTGAGGATGTAATATAGATGTAGACAAATAAGGTAAGCATAGTTAACGGCTATCTCCAAGTAATATTTCAATCAACTTGAAAAAAAAATGTTATAATTGAAGTGAAATATAAGAATAAAATATCATCATATAAGTATTTGACAATATTCGAACCGGACTTGAGATACAATTTAACGTCTATTTATTCATGTTTTCGCGAGTAATGATGCTTACCACACAAGATGCAACTATTGATACGCGTGGATATGTAATTTCGTGAAAACTCCCTGGCGTAAACCTTACTTAGCTCAAACGTCAACAGTGCAACTTGAGATCAGCTGAAAAGCTGAGTAACGTCTATGCGGGCGGGAAATCCAAATATTGTGTAACCAACTCAAAATTAAAAGAAACAACGCCGATGACAAATCTAGACCATATCCTCTAAATCTGAATCATAATTAACATCAGCCTGATAACTCGGCCTTTTGGTAAAATCGTACACCTGACAGGGCAACTGAGACATTCTTCGATGTTCCAAAGCATCAAGCTTTTTCTTCAACCCGTCCTGACTATAATCCCTCCGGGGGTACGCCTCCGTCTCCGATGGAAGATTCTCGGTATTCCTAACCCTTTTCAGTTTGGAACCCGGAAACATCTTCCTCGGAAACTTGAACGACTGCAGCGAATCATTAATATTCGCTTTAACATTATCCCTGACAGTTTTCAACGTCTTATTAATGGCCGTCGATTTGTCACCGACGCTTTTCATAGCCGCCTCATAGGAATACCTACGAGGTTTACGTCCCAATTCAGATTCTACAGAAATGGGACGGCGAAAACCAGCAGGTCTATCAGGAGCACCAGGTTTTTTAATAGTACCAGGTCTATCACTAGAACCGGGTCTATCACTAGAACCAGGTCTATCACTAGAACCAGGTCTACCGCTAGAACCAGGTCTAGCAAAGGCTAAGGAGGTGTCATGCTGGTGGTGGATTGCTGCTGTGTTGACATGCTTTAGCGCACCTTTGCTGTTCGATCCGCCGTTGGTCGTTGTCTTTTTGGGTTTGGGCGTCCCTCGCGGTGGTACGGGTGGGGGTATTTTGGGTTTCGTCTCCGCGGAGACGGAGGAGGGGTGCCTGCCGACTAGGACGGCGGGGTAGGAGGCGGGCGGAGAGGTTAGGGGAGTCGTAGACGAGATGGGCGGCGCCACGGTCGCGCCGGGCGGTGAGATTTTCGCGGCAGGTTGCTCTGTGGGACTCACTATAACCAAATATCAGAGAAAATTGCTGAGGATTGTGTGTGTGCGAGAGACAGTTTTTGAAGAAACAATAATTAAGGAGTTAAAGTTAGAGGACTTGAAGTTTTTTAAACCAAATTCTTTTTTTATGTAACTGAAATATTATACAAAATACACAAGGCTATGTGTAAACTATATACGGAGACTAAACAGGCTTTTCTTATTCAGTTAAAATCAACTTACCTATATGCAAAAGTGCATGATTTTTTAGTTATAACAAGAGTCCGGATTCTAAGCATTTGGCTTGGATCGTTTTATTGTAAGCGGCTTTATTTTTGTGCTTATTGCTCGGATAAATGTTTCGCCATGTTTTGAGCTTTTTTGAGAGAAATACGTCTGCCTTCAGGACGATTTTTAGCAGGAAGATAATTAAGAGGCACGTTAATAATAAGTGCCTCTTAATTTTAAATCTGCAACCATTACATCAGCCGACGATGACAGAAGCCTTTCAACGTGTAAAGATATATTATCCAATAGAAGGAGGCATGAATTTAATTTAGACAATTTAGAGCAACATTAAATTGTAGCGATGATTCACACTACCATGAAGCTGCGTTCTGTTAAGCTGTGCAGCAGACTAGTTTTTCATTCCGCAGCGTAGATGGTTTGTGAGATTGGAACGCATTCATAAAATGTGTCCTGATATAGAAATTGAATAGCGCAGAATTTTATGTTCATAGTGATTATAGTTGAAAAGAAAATGATTCTTTAAACAAAAAAATTCTTTGAAATTTCCGAGCTGATGCTAGTAAATAAAAATAAAATGAAATCTCGAATGTATCCCTGCGTGTGTGAGGGTGTATTCACGATGCTTACTTTTTGTGCCGGCTGTTATTTCAGAAATTGCGTCTACAGTAGGTGCTAAAAGTTGTAAAACAACCATTTTAAATAGAATATTATTTTTTATAATCAAAGTGCGCAAATCTATTAATTACGCCCGTCGATCGCGTGCATAGAAATAACGTGAATTAAATAGCTCAACAGTGTCTAAAATGGTAAAAAAAATTATTTACTGCTCCAAAATAGTTCAATTTTGTCCAAAATTCGTCAAAATTTCCATAAAGAACCTAAACAAGGAGAGTTCCTCCCGGAAACCAAGTATTAATGGATTCAGACGGCGAATGGCACCAATCTATATATGTGTGATTATAATGCTTTTTTGCGCTTTTTTCTCTAAATTTTGGGGCCTTTTTAAAGCATCTAGTTTCCAAAAATAAGTGCTTAAAATCCGCAGTCTAATTATAACTAATGGATGTTAATTTTGGTTGTAAAATTAAAAGAAAACAATCATTCTTCTGACCAAAGAATACATCGTAGCTTATCATTTTTGATTTTACATAGCTCAAATTTTCTTATAAAAGTAGGAAAACATCCTCGAATACACAACAAAAGTTCAAAAAAAATTCACTTCATGGCGGAGGCAAAAATTTATCTATAAATGTAGTATACACACACAAAAATGTACCTAGTAAACTTCTTACTTCTTAAATTAAGCTTTACTAAAACCATACCATGTCACGATTCTAGATATTCTAAATTTTATTTTCCAGGTTACCAGGTCACCAGGTATATTTGAACCATCCAAAATGTCCAAAAAGCGAATAAGTTGAACACAATCAGACCCTTAGCCAAAGCTAAAAGCAAAGAGTCCCCAAAAATCTCGGCCAAGTCGATGATAAATGAATGATAACATGCACAACAATTACAAGAGAACAGAGGGTCTGACAACACAGAAGTAACAACGGATATAACATTAACAAAAGTTCATCGAAAACGTAAATATATAATACACAACTTAAAAAAGGTAAAAAAAAAGAATATTTACAAATAATAATAAATAAATTTGTGCGGTGATAAATTTGAACTCACCAGTTTTACTTCCGTTCTGATTAGAGTTTGTTTGTACTTGTGCGGGTGCTGCTTATGAATATAAACACACATTATTTTTGTATACCTTGCACATAATAATGACAAATTCAACATGACAAAAAAAACGACCAGCAGTCATAACCAGTCCGCGTTCTGCTTATAATCCATTATTATATACCCATAAATAAACATTATTAAATTTAAATTAAATTAATTACTCTTTCACTGATAACAGCCATAAATACTTCTCTAACTAATCAAAACCATCACAAATTGTACTTACTGTTGTTGTCGTGTTCGTCTTGAGCCCGAAGCGGCCTCGATAGTGATTTCCTCTTGGAAGGTGAGTGTTTCAGGGCTGTAACAATCATTTCGTATGACGTTAGGGTTGCAATAGTCAAAAAATGTTGCGAGGGAGGCGGCGTTTGAGCAACATCAACGGAAAAAAGGAGCTACATCAAACAAAAAAACAAACCCACATTTAACGTTACCTTATTGTAGTTAAGTGGTGCTCAACAGACAACCAAAAACAATACTGTTTTGAGAGTTAGTGTTGATTTGTAACGAATAAAGATAGGGTTGATAATAAAATATTACGGGGGAAGAGAGTTGAATTCTTATTGAAGTTGACAACAATCAGATGAAACTGGTTTAGTGATGTAACATATTGTTGATGTTTGTTGGTGACAAAATTTATAGTTTTTTATAGTTTATGGTTCTACAAAATTTTATTTAAACAAAAAAAAAACGTTAGTCTTGTTTGATTCTTCAAATATTATAAATAAGGAAAGTAACTTTTTATTGTAAGGATAGTAATAACACTGCTGCAAAATTGCTGAAATCTCTCAAGGACTTATTTTCCTATTGTGGGGCTGTGATTTCAATATGATTGTGGTCTTCCAGAATGGTAATTATGGACATCCTTAACAGTTCCTTCGTCCTCATACTTATCTCGCAAACGAATTGAGTTTTGCTGGTGCCAAAAAAGGCTATCTCAAGGATATCAAACGATAAAAAAACCGATGAGAGAAGAACTCATGGGATATATATTTTGATTATTCCTCAACATTCATTTGATAAACTAATACACTGCATGTAATAATGTTATATTATTTAATAAGTGCATAATGTAGGCTATAATTTGTGAGCAAAAATTTCACATAATTAATTTAGTGAACTCCTACACAATGATTGCACATCAAACAGCAACAAAACAGTTACACCACATCACTTCAAAACGTTAAATTTAAATAAAAGATATATAGAAAAAAAATACATAGACAAAAGCGCGCAAACTGGAAACAAAAAATCGACAAATCAGAACAGAACGTTGTGAGTGTTATAAAACATAGCGTATATTGACAACAAAAAATAAGTAGAAAAAAAAACAATTAAAGTAACAAAATTACAAAATTAAAAAAATCAAAGCATTTTGTGAAGGTGGACTTTACCTATATAGCTGGTAACCAGAGTGCGAAACTTGCGATGGTTGCCCTTAATCTCGGGCAAGTCCACTACATGAAGCAATGAAACACACACATTGAGTCAGAGAGTACTACTACCAACAAACCACTAAGGACAATATAAAGTTTCCCCACAAATAAAAAACATGTTTACAACACCCGAGTCACTTTGCAATCATTAAATCGGGCAAGAAGAACTTTCAGGAATACATTTATTACAGAAAAGTACTAAGAAATCTCAAAGTGAACAGCAGGGTACATTTATTCTACCAAGATCAATAACATCGGGATTGTCTACTTATGTTTTACATTTAGCTCATTGTCCTTAAATGGGGGATACAACCAATTGAATAATTTTGATACTGTTATCATTGCATTGTGTCAATTTATGTTATCTAATTTTGTGTATTCCAAATTATCCAACTTAAATTCGAAAACTAGTTGTATAATTAATGACGGGCGCACTTGAATGAAATAATCGATCATAATCTATACTTCAAATGTCTTTAAGTTGTCTCGATTATTGAGAGCACATTGTTAAGGCGTGGATTATAAAATAATATAAAAAATCAAGAGAGTAATTCAGAAAGGCAAAGATATTAATTATCGCTTTCAAAAGTTTCTATCCTTCGAAATAAGAAAACAATATTAATGAAACTAGCCAGAAAGTCAAGGAGGTAATTTAAAAAAGTTTCTAACTAACAATAATTATTGCCAAGAATCTAACGAACAATATAAAGTCAAAAGTAGTGATTGAAACCACAAATTATTTCATTCCCAATCAAAGCGCGTCCTTTTTACGGTGAATGATATCTCAAATACAGAAATCATTCCATTATTAATAAAGAACCTGATTATCTCAAATACTAATAATTCGATTCTTCAAATAATTCAATTATGCCCAACACTAATTATAATACTTAATTCTTCTTATAATTTGTTGTCCAGTTTTCCAATTTCGTCTATCGATTACTTACAATAAGACACACAAAATTGACACAATGCTCTCAACTTCAAAACTGAGGAGAACATTTATCAAATGGGCAACACATTTAAGTCTGCAAAAGAGGTTTTCAAGTCTACTGCATGTAAAGTGTTCTCAATTATAACATAAATTTAAAAAATCAGATCTGATACTTACGCGACGGTATCTTCTTAAATACTTTTTTAGCCATAAATTCCTGAAACCGCTGGGCATAAAAGCTAGGCCTATGCACCGAGACAGTATCCTGAAAAACACCACAAAAAAATTAAACCCAATAAAAATTGGTTTATTTTTCTTTAATATTTTATTTAATTAAAATAAGTACATATGTTAGTGGCAATGTGTATAATTCCGCATTGTATACAATGCCTAGGCATTCTATACGATACCGCAAGGAATTTGGCAAAGTATAAAATGTTTACGGTTTTGCATACATTGCCTATGTGATGACTGGCATTGTGTAGAATGCCTAGGCATTTTATACAATGAGTCGTGAGAACTAGGCAGAGTATATAATAAATAGCTTTTCAAAACTTGAAAAAGAAATGAAGATATACACTGAGAAAAAGAAATGTAAAATCAAATAAATGTATTTCGTTGAACATATTTCTTTCGAGGAAAGAATGTATGTTTGAAACAAATAAGTAGTTTTAAATTTAAAAAAAGTGAGCTGCATGGGCTGAAAGAAATATTTTATTTGAAGTAAACAGAAATAGTTTTCACTGAAAAAATGATTCTTTCACACCAATTGGTTTTCCGTGATTTCCATAATGTAGAAATTGTTTGGGTTTAATTGCAGAAATATGTTAAAATGATATAAATCTGGATTTATTTGAAATAAAGGTCGGCCTTAAGGTAAGTAAATATTCTATTTGGAAGAGAAAGATAATAGATTTGAGTAAAAAGATTATGTTTGAATAAAAAAAAAAGAAATTGACCTAAATTGTTAATATTTTACAACCAGCCGTTAATATAACTAGGGAATAGCATATATTTTTGTAAATTTGTTGAAAGTTACAAATTTGGAACGATATGAAAGGAATATGAAACATAGAAATTTGGAGATTTATTTTTCATCCAAAATCGTTGCGTTTCTGTCAAACTACAAAAATTTATTGCTTCAAATTATTGCCATAATTTATCGTACAACTTTATTAGTTTCTACAGTTCCCTAACAAAGCGATTTATCTGTACAATTTCGGAGATCTAACGATAAATTGTTCAAATCGGTCGATAAATCGCTCCGTGTGTATCCCCCTATTCTAATACAATTTAATACAATATAAATATGTATTTAATCTGGAAGCATATTTTTCAAAAATGCTTTTTATCACAAGTGAAAATAATTTTCTATATCACAACTTTAAAGCTAAAGCAAAAAGTAATATTCCAAAATTTAAAAATTAAATATGTATAATTATTATTGCATAATTATTTATTGCAACAAGTTGGACTTGAATGGCATTTTTAAATATACAACACATTATTTTTTACACCCATGCACATTTGTTATTTTAACTTCATTTTGTACAAGAAAAACTTTTTGTGAATAAAGTTTTTGGTGCAGGGTACAATCTGTGACCTTGTGTACATCCGTTTTAATGTGCCATTTCTTGTTCCAAGTCTATAAAATCCGTTTTCTTCAATACATTCTTACTGCCTCTTTTATTTTTATCAACATCAGGAATAGGAATATGAACTCTTGAGCCAGAACTAATTGGGAAAAATTACTTCTGAGTGGATTTCATCCTGTATCTCCAAACTGTGCTTAGCTTATTCATGATTCCTTAATACTGCTTCTTTTTGCATAGTGGATACAAGCAATC
The DNA here is from genome assembly GCA_963971325.1 of Aphodius granarius. Lineage (NCBI taxonomy): Eukaryota > Metazoa > Arthropoda > Insecta > Coleoptera > Scarabaeidae > Aphodius > Aphodius granarius. The sequence goes on along the minus strand of OZ020222.1, from coordinate 14,791,928 downwards.
ACAAGTTTGTTGTCCTACGTTGCCATGTGCAGTTTCGTTAAGATCGCAGCATAGCAAGTTGATATAGAAATCTCTTTGCCTAAATAATAGTTGGTATTGTATAAAACGCCTAGGCAAAGCATGAAATGATTCCTATTATATACAATGCCTAATGCATTTAAGAATTTTATAGAATGCCTAGGTATTTCATAGAATGTTGAATTATAACATTGCCGCTAACATATATATTTTTAAAATACCTACCCCGTCGTGAATCATTGATTTCCAAGTGTGCTCCAGCTTTTTCTTCAATCTGTAACTCTGCAAGATATCTATGATACCGATATACAAGAGTAGTCGTTCACCCTTCGCGTTTCTAGCAGGAATGCCACCTGGACTGTAATGGAAATCGCGTTTTTAAGAGTTAATAGCAAAAGTGCGCTGGAATGCGACTAAAGTTTATGTAGGAAGTAGGAACGTAGAAGACTAATTAGATTTACGGATTATCTGACTAGGTGCATGCATACAGTGTTAGTCATTGAAATGTTGCCCTGAGAAAATAAGTTTGTTTTTTTTTCCAGTGCAGAAACTGTTACACTAATTATTGAGTATACATCCATAATAAAAAAAAATCATCAATGACAGAAAAAAATCTTATCTCATAAAATAGTACAGGAATGTTCACGAGAGTCGCAATAATTATAGAAAATACAACAATGAAGAATAAAAAGCTTATAGAAATTGAGATAAAGCAGTGGTAAGGTAAGTGGAATTCTTTGAAGGGAAAATAATAAAAATTGCACCAGTGACGTCTTATCTCAAATAATAGTAAAGGAATATTTATCAGTCACAGTAATAATTTAAAATTCATCAACAAACGAGTAAAAACTGAGACAAAGCACTGGTAAGGTAAGTGGCACCAGTGACAGTTTAAAAAATCAAAGTCACAATAATTATTGAAATTGCATCAATAAACTGTACAGACACGTATAAAACCCATAGAAACTGAGATAAATCACTGGTAAGGTAAGTGGAATGTTTGGAAGTAAGAAAAAACTAGTAAAAATTGCACCAGCGACAATGAAAGATTATTAGCTCAAAAAATAGTGAAGGAATGTCCATTATAGTCACAACAGTCATTGAAAATGCATCAATAAACTGTATAAAACCCATATAGACTGTGATAAAGCACCAGTAAGGTAAGTAGAATTTTTATAAGGTAGAAGAACAAAAAAGAAGTCCTAATGATAGGAACACTTACGGTACGTCATCCTCTTCATCAATGGGCTCCGATTCTGCTTGAATACTCTCCATTGCCGTCGAGTGATGGACAAGTCGCTGTTTGATAGACCTAGTCCTGTTGAGAGCCGCTGCACCCAACCGGTCTTCCCTTTCCGCCTCTCTTTCCCGATGCAAAATCAGGGAAGACGGATCACCCGGATCTAGTTCACCGTCTTCGGGCACGTCATCCAAGTTTGACTGAGACCGCTTTTCCTAAAAACAAGAGAAAGAAAATCCTATGTAAATCCTATAACATTATTTTATTTTGTATCTAGTCTAAGATCCCGATCTAGATCGACCTTCCCTCATCCTTTTTCCTAATCAAATCTATTTTTCATACAATGTAAGGTGTAAATGAACACAATGTCCTAGGGTTGCCGCCCCATATCCTGGCAAGGCTATTTTTAATTAAAAATTATTTTAGATAAATTGGTGCTAGTAATTTACCCTCATCGTTTTTCCTAATCAATTGTATACCAAAATGTAGGTTACTTTGTTGCGAACATCGTGGTGGTTGCCTTTGCAAAAGTTGGCATATCTTAGGGTACGTTCACATGACAAGCCCCTAGCGCGCGATTACACTATCGCTGTGCTATCGCCTACTATTACGACAGACAATGAAGCAGAATAGCAGTTACCTTCGTACTTACCAGTTACCAATCTTAGTTTGGTGTTTTTTGTAAGTCTTTGGCTCTCGATTGGTACCAAATTTTTCAAGAAAAAGAATGACTGGAACTATTAAAAAAATACCTTAAATAATATTTAATTAAAAATAGCCTTGCCAGGATATGAGGCGGCAACCCTAGGACATTGTGTTCATTTATACATTATATTGTATAAAAAATAGATTTGATTAGAAAAAAGGATGAGGGAAGGTCGATCTAGGTCCGGATCTTGTACTAATCGTATGTTCAATAAAAAAAGGTTTAGTATGCCATATAAAGGAATTGACATACAACATGTCAGATAGACATGTCAAAAAATCTAACCTCTAAAATTTGCATAATGACATAAAACAGAGAGGGGCTTGTGTGGTTAGTAGCGCCATCTACTTTGTGCATGAAGCTGATATTTATCATAGTAAAATTTAATTACCGTTTTCTCTCTCTGGGCAAGGTCCAAATTATGAACTCCGACCAGCAAGCTGTAATCCATAATTTTAAAGCTCTCCAAAACGCGGCAGTCCCTTTGGATTGTCTTTATTAGGGCGGTGTAGGTATCAGCCTCGAGGAGAATTCCTTCAGGATGGTGTTCCATAAAGTCTAAATCCTTGAATGTCGGAGAACGTTTTTTTGCTTCATTTTTGGAGGCCTAAAAATTAAAAATCAATTAATAAATTTGTCCCGAAAACAAGAAATAAAATGTTGCTAACCTTTCTTTTGTATGTGCTTCCTTTCAGGTCGTATTTCATATGTAGTATAACGTTACTGGGTAATAAATTATTCATAACAACTAACCTAACGTTTTTACTATTACACTGGTAACAATAGAGTCCGAAAAATTTTGGCAGCAACGTTCTTGGATTCTGGTTCAGATTCATATAATAACCTGAAATTATCGTTTGTTTAAGTTAAAACGGTTTACCAAAGTTTAAGACCGTTTACAAAAATTGCGAAAAAACTCACCGGCTAATAATTTCTGTAAGAATTCCCCCTCTTTGTGTTGTACAGTCTTAATGATAAATTCGTCGTCTTCCGTTAGGTAAAATATTGAACCGCTTGCGCCTGGATTTGACAGTTCTCTGAGAGGGGAATTGCACATTGACATCTAAAATAAAAATAAAATAAGCCAACAATACATATGTTTTCTATAAAATATTTTCTAAAAAATATTCTTAAACATAAAGAAAATTGGACCAAGTACGGCATATTTTTTGTTTCCATATCTGTGATGGTCTTGAGATTGTTTAAATAAATACTCCTCTTATGTTTGTATGAAGTAAATATTCGCCAATGGAAAATTCAAACAATGATGTCAACCTTATCGCATAAAGAATTCGCGAATGTTTATCTTGTCTTACGTCAGGTCAGTATGCATGCACACAGTAGTATGAATGATGTAAATTGGAAATAAAAACAGCTGTACCACAACTTATTTAACATTACTTCTGCAACGTTTTGAACCACTAAAAAACTAATAAAAAAACAGCTGTACCACAACTTATTTAACATTACTTCTGCAACGTTTTGAACCATTAAAAAACTAATAAATTTCTACTACTTTGGGGAATCATAACCTTTCCACAAAGAGCAAACTCAATAGAACCTTTGTAATTAGTGTAGAAAAGTTCATTACAGACCACGACCTTAACTAGCTTCCAATGATCGTTCCAATGTAGTCATGCTTATCTCGTGGACTGCGCTGATTTCAAAAATTTTATTAGTTTTTCCATAAAACCTATAAGGTGGAGAGAAAATGCAAAACATAGATTTTCGCGGACCCTAGTCGCGAGCAACAAGGTTATCAGAAATGAATTCCTGGGACAAAGTCCGATCCAGTCGGATAAAATACAGTAAAATAGCTGTTTTTGCATTATTTCTAAACTTTGGAACGACATAACTTCCGAACCGTTTAAGATAGAGAAAATCCAATAACACCGTTGTAATCAGGGTGGAAAACTGCATCAGGGACCATAACCTTAATTTAATCAAAAGTGGAGGTTTCAGTTTAAAAGTGTATTTTGATGAATTTGCGATAAAACATTCTTCATAAAAGGTCAAACTGTTTATGAAACTTACCAAGAAGTCGTCCGGTTGGATGCCGAACAGATCGCGAAAATATCTGAACGCGATCGGGGCATAGTTCTTGAACTTGAACTCTGAGAAGTGGTGGGCGGGGGTGTGGTTAGAACCCTCGCTGGGGAAGTTTGTCGTCTCTACGGTCATGAAATCCTGCATGAGGAGGTCCCTTTCCGGTTTCGACGCCAGGCCACCCACAGCATGTTGAATTCCTTTAAACAAAAGAAAACGGGTCACTATTTGGGAGCTTACCAAATTGGTGCTGACAAACGGACGCAAACACATTTACAATATTTAGATTGGAGACTTCCGCGGTCCGAATTACTAAGTTTTAGATTTCCGGGAGAAAACAGCGTCAACGACGATAAAGTAGTCAACGTTTCGCACTCTGTTGCAAGTTGCAAGAGGACCCACCCCAACAATCTCCACAAGGAACTTGACCATCTTACCAGAGTCCTATCCCAAAACAGTTATCCCATAACCTCCATACGGAAAACCATCACCAAACACCTCAATACAGCGACCCAACCAAATCAACAGCCTGAACCACCAATCGCAACTGCTTTTCTTCCCTACATCCAAGGTACGACTGATCGAATTGGTCGGGTCCTCCAAAAGTACAACCCATTTTCAAATCCTTAACCAAAATTTCTGATTTACTGCCATGCGTTAAAGATAAACTTTCTCCACTGCTAGCCCCGGGTGTATACCGTATCCCATGTGCTTGTGGCAGTGTCTACATTGGTGAGACAAAGCGCTCTGTCAGCGTTCGGGTTTCATAACAGGAACGTTGTACAAGGTTGCGTCAGATCGTCAGTTCGGCTCTTGCTGAGCACAGACACAACACGGGTCACACAATACTTATCGATCAAACAGAAATCATCTCTCGGGAATCACATTATTATCCCCGTAGAATCCGTGAAGCGATCGAAATCTTCAAACATCCTTCCAATCTCAATAGGGATGACGATTGGCATTTGCGTCACGGTGGAAATCACTTCTACGACAACCACAGCCAATCACAGCTACCCCCAATCGCCGTCCCAACCAATAGCTGTTTGACTACCTGCGCCAGGTATCTGCGCCGGGTACCTGTGCCAGATACCTATAAATACCCTCACCCTTCTACACACACGTTCATTTTCTTCGTGGCTGTCTTACTGTTACGTTCTGAAGATGCCTCTTGCAACAGGCGCTCTGTTCACTGCTTTATCGTCGTTGACGCGGTTTTCTCCCGGAAATCTAGAACTTATTTACAATATTTTCTAGAACGGAATGAAAGGTAAGACAAATAATTTTGGGGAATTAATAATACTGTAGATATGGAAACTGCACTAGTTTGCTTGGGTCTTAACTGTTTAGAAGCTGTTTGAATTATTGATCGTTAGATGCGCTATTAATTTGCGTTTTCTTTTGCATAAGATTTCCATTTACAGCGAACGTGGAGGATTGTAAAAATGATTTATGAGATTAAATTGTGGTTCAAAGGGTTGGCGTGCTAAAAAGTTGAAGTCGTAAATAATTGACGATCGATGGCAGGAAAAAAGAAACGATAGATAAGCTGCTAATCTGCAGATTTTGTTTTACATTATTGGTTTATTTTTTGATTCGTAATAATTCGCTTTAAATTAAATCGCTGTCGGTGGATAATAGGCTTAATTTAATATGAAAAAATATCATAAAAACCTGTGTGGTTGACTCAGTGAAGTGTCTAAACACTTCTGCAATTATTTAATTTCGTAAGGCCATACCACTTTGGACTCTCTCGCTACTCTGGTCATGTCATGTCAGTGGAGATTATTGACGTTTATCAAAATCTGCCAATTTGCAACCACCCCGACGAAGACTGTGGATTCTATCAGAATGTTTCTATAAATGCTTATAGCGCCTAAACCGCTCACCCCATTGATCTGTAAATTGGTACACACGTTTAAAGTCACTGAAGGATGAGTTAGTATCAGTTTGGTCAAAATCGGACAAATCCCTAAGAAAACTCAAGTAATATTTGCCACTTCCGGTTGTGAGACTGTCCACAAAAACAATACAGTTCGTCCCCTGGTAATTTTAAATGTGTATACCAAATATCCCAATCCGGTGTACATTTCCCAAACTTTATTGCAACGGATTTTCTGCTAGGAAATCACATTACCACCAGAAACAATCCAGTTCGTACCTTGGTAATTTAAAATACCTATACCAAATTTCATCCCGATACGTAATACCGTTTGGGTGCTATCGTGTTCACAGACATACATAGTCACATACATACATTTTCCAAAAATCGTTGCAATGAATTCAGGGAGCTCCAAAGCGCGTATTTTAGTGGATATCTCAAAGTTTTTGGTCGGAATCGGAATCAAATACATAATTCAAATTTTATTGACAGTCAACATAGGTATACAATATAAAGAAGAGTGTCCCAAAAGTCAACGTGATCTCGTTAAGGGATGATAGAGCAGGTAATAACTAACCAGGAAAACAAATTATGGCTTTATAAAAAGATACTCGTTTTATAAAAAGATATCGAATACTTGCTTATAGCACTAACAATATTACCTATTAAGATCCCTATTGATTACATTTCACAAATAAAATTAACACTACGTGGCAGCAAAAGAAAACAATCGACTCAGGGGACCCCAGAAAATTTTTCCGTCGATTACAATACTTTTCGGAAAGTCGGAAAGTAAAAAAACTGTAATTATGTCATTTCATACCGCAGATAATCATCAGATAGAGATGAGCACGTAAATTAAAGCTGCATTAGCGAAACGTCGTCGACACATTTCGTTTATTGGACTCGCGTTGACGGTAACACGAATACTAGTTTTATAGTAGAGCTACCCTATTAGTTCGGGAAATATTGTACTGATTCTTAAAGCGCCGCGCCGAGCTGATTGGCAGTACCGCCGAGCTGATTGCGTTACATCGTCAACGTAGACGCCAAGACCGACGTCAGCTCCTCACAATTCGATAATTAAAATTTAACACAGACGAATTTCAATTACCACAAGAAATAATTCCGGAAACACGCGGAACGGGAAAGAAAGGGGAACCTCTAACGGTATATTTAATTGGAACGTAGTCAGCCTCACTAAAGGTCAAGCTTGAGTTACATTATACTTTTCTTATGATTGTATGATATTTTTTCGTTCTAGAAATGGGATATTTCTAAATTACTGCGAAGGCGCGTTCAGCAAACTCAATGGTTGTGTAATCAGCCAAACACGTTGTGGTTTTGACTACTGTCCAGTAGTTAATGCTGAAAACACGAGGCGTCACACGACGAAGCAGCCGCCGATTCGTTTGCAAGCACATGTAGAGGACACACGGCTCTGCAGCGGTGCGGCGACGAATCGTCGAGCCGGAGTACAGCAACGAAATGTCGCCGCCTGCGTTTGCACACACGCAAACGTCGGACGAATCGGCGGTGTGAAGCCTCGTGTGTTTTTAGCCTAACGCTAAGAACACACGAGGCGGCGCGCGACGAAGCGGCCGCCGATTCGTCTGCCGACTTGACAGACAAATCCATTTGCAAGCACTTGTAGAGGACACACGGCTCAGCAGCGGCGCGGCGACGAATCGTCGAACCAGAATACAGCAACGAAATGTCGCCGCCTGCGTTTGCACACACGCAAGCGTCGGGCGAATCGGCGCCGCGCCGCCTCGTGTGTTCTTAGCCTAAGCGTTGCGGAGTTCACCGAACCACCTCGCCACGGGACGTGGGGTCCCGCTAGTCAGTATAGAAGTAGTAGATGTACATGAAGTAGAAGATGCTGATAAATGAGATGAGTTGAAGAGGCAACATGAGGATTCTAATGAGAGAATCCCTGTATGAGGTCTAAGCCGTCAATAAGATGTCCCGGAAGTAGATGACCATCGCAATCCCAGAACAAGATTGAAGAGAGACGGGAGAGCCTGAGAACGTGACAACTCGCAGAAAAGAGGGTTTATTTTAAAGTGTTTTATTTGATAACGATGATTTTTTTGGTATTTCTTGACTACATTTTTTCACTTGATTATTTTTGTACCAATATTTAATAAATAAATTATTTTGTTTGCGTTTTGCTTTCCCGTTCTGTGGCTTTAGATCTTGTGTTGATTTTGGTTAATGTACATTGCTCTGGGGCGAGCAATTTTTTGCGAGGGGGTCATGTCGCGACGAAATGTCGCCGCCTGCGTTTGCACACACGCAAGCGTCGGACGAATCGGCGCCGCGCCGCCTCGTGTGTTCTTAGCTTAAGGCTAAGAACACACGAGGCGGCGCGCGACGAAGCGGCCGCCGATTCGTCTGCCGACTTGACAGACAAATTCATTTGCAAGCACTTGTAGAGGACACACGGCTCAGCAGCGGCGCGGCGACGAATCGTCGAACCAGAATACAGCAACGAAATGTCGCCGACTGCGTTTGCACACACGCAAGCGTCGGACGAATCGGCGTCGCGCCGCCTCGTCTGTTCTAAGTGTTCTCTGAACGGATATGGCAAATAATGCTACCAACCAACGTGTTAAAGTAGTAAACCATCATATACATATCTGGGGTGGCACTCACCCAACATTCCGACTACATCGTTGGCACAATGAATTGTGCAAACACTTTTGCACCCTACGTAGCGTCAGTTTCTATGAAATTTGTCATACTGTCATACATACATACCCACATACATTTTCCAGAAATCATTGCATTCACGGGACACCAAAACGCGTATTTCATCTGAAATCTCGATTTTTTTACGTCGATTAGAATGTTGCCTTCTATGGTACTAGTCGGAAAGTAAAAACGTACTCTTTTTGTTGGCATGTTTGTTGATCATCCCAACTTCTGACACTATGAACTTTCCATTCATTCTTATTCCGATTCAAAAATCTTTCTGAGTACAGGCTGTATTTCTGACTTGTATTTTTTTTAATGCTAGGATTATTTATGAGTAGACATGTACAACCATGTCAATAAAAGCACTGACGTTCTGACGTACTCAACCTAAAAAAGTTTGAGTTGAGTTCGCTGAACGCGTCCAATAATTGTTTACGCGTGTTCAAATTTTGTCCGTAACAATATTTATACATTGTAATTACTGCTTTACGGAAGGAAGTTGCAGGTGGTATAGAACTACGTATAGAACGTAGTAGAAGACGCATCAGTTCTCGGTAAAGTTGAGGAAACTAATTTTAGAACGGTTACTGTCAGTGTGTGCATGTCGTGATTATATGGCTAGAAATAGATATCCGTACTTCACCTTTGTTCACTTCATTTCCTATTCTATTATACACTTCGTATAATAGAATATTTATAATGGAGTTAGTTTTACCCTTTTTTAGAGAAAGAAAGAAAAACAGTAGACTTGCCCGGAAAGTTAGTATAAAACAATTTTCCGTACAGAGAACATATTTTCCGTTGACGATAATACATCTTTCACCATGCGACAGCACGTAACCTACTTCTTCGCGCATCGAAGAACAGTGCGAGCTCCGCTGCGTTACAATATAGGAAGAACTCAGTCGAGATTAAGTAAAAGTAAAACAAAGCAATATTTTTAACGAATAAATAACACCGCCCACAACTCAGCGGCAATATTTATAGCGCTGTACGACAAAACCCCGCAAAACGAATCAGCAAGAGGGGTTGCTTCTGTTTAAAGCCAGGGCTACACTTGGCGTTTTTACGCAGCGTATTGTACGGTGCGAGGACTTTGAATGTCAGGTATCTTGAAATTGTCAAAAGTGCTACTACTATCTTGCAATGCTGTCACATGTATTACTAAGATGTAAAGTGATGAGTGATGAGTTATATCAACAAAGAAAATAATAGAAATAAGAAAATAAAAATAATCTAAACTCAACATTCTAAACTTCTTGTTTAACAACAAATGTAGTGCAATAATGTCCATCACTTTTTTATTAAGATTTTCGACTAGAAATTTTACGAAGAACGTGTAGCTTAACTATTACTTTATACGCACACACATTTCTCAGACTGGAATGTATTTCTCCTTAAATTCTGAAATTGCAATTAATTCAGTGAACCATGAAATGATTAAAGATCATGACATGATTTCTGAGGCCTCAAAACGCTCATTTCTGCAGAAATCACGATTTTTTACAATACTTTCCTTCTAGGGGACCTAGTCGAAAAGTTAAAGTGGTTATAAAAAACAAGAATTTCTTGGATTGGGGTTTACCCTAAAAGTATAATATCTCATATGCAAAATTCTAGAGGATGCAGCTGCACTTCATCACGTACATACGTTAACATACACTCACCATAGATAAGCTTTATCCTCAAATATTTGCATTGTAGAATGCATACACTAAGCGCAAACATGATTGCTAGTCAGGATGAGGTCTATTACTATTCTCGTGTCAGTTTTAGAGTATGTGATACAGCATTATACTGTGGAGAGTGTAGAGCACTGATTATACTGTAGAAGGGGATGAGTTCACTGTAAAACTGATTTAAAATCCGACATCATCTATAACGTACTCCATGGTATATATCGTTTTGTACCAACAAATTCAATAAGCCATAGGTTAACATCCGTTGTTGTCAAACTTTGGAATAGTTTGCAAATATTCACTGAAACTAAACTTATTATATGGAGGTGTTTCTTTGCTACAGAAGCATGTAAGGAACTAATATTATACAATTATGAATGCAGTTCTATACAACACTTTTGTTACACATTATTAAATAATCATTTTCATTTCTCAAAATCCAGCTGGGCAATTAACAACATGTCTACATGTTTATTTATTCCTGTTGTTTACGATAACTTATTTGGCAATCAAACAAGCATATCATTTACCGAACTACATATAACATTGACTGATATAAAAGGACATCATGTTATACTGTATGACCAAAAAGTACCTTATTCAAATAATGGTTTTGGTAATCTATCTCGTTAATTGTAACTGGCGTGATAGCCACGTGTCACCGCAAACAAAAGCGTCATATTTCATGCGAAAAAAAAAGAAAGCCACACACTTGCTGATGAAAATGCAGTGGCTCGAATAAAAATGGGATAAACGAGTTAAAATGAACAGTAAATATCGTAAAAGGCTTACTTAATTAAACATCTCTGACCTCTGACAAGTGTCACAGTTAACAACTTTGTTTGAATAAGATTGACTATGTGTGATAAAATTAAAATGTTCGATTGTTAATTATAGGAATAGAAATATCTTCTTCCAATAGGTAAGTCTTTTTGTTTCGACAGAAGTTAACAATCTCTAAAATAAACCTTATTCGTGAGTAGGGTTGCCAGGCGTCCGGCTTTAGCCGGACATGTTCGGCTTTTTAAGACCTTGTCCGGCGAAAAATAAAGGTGTCCGGCTTGTCCGGTTTTCGTCCGGCTTTTTACCATGTTTACTTTCCGAGTAGTACCATAGAAGGAATATGTATTGTAATCGACGGAAAAAAATCGAGATTTCAGCAGAAAAACGCATTTTGAGGTCCCCTGAATCCATTGCAATGATTTCTGGAAAATGTATGTATTTATGTATGGACGATTGCACTTAAACGGAACAACAAATCGGGCGGAAATTTGGTATACATATTTAGAATTTCCGGGGAACGAACTTTTGGCGACAGTCTGACAGCCGGAAGTGGCAAATCTTACAAACGTCTTCTTAGGGATTTATCCGATTTTGGCAGTTTGGCAAAACTTTGCCAAACTGATAGCTCACCATCCAGTGACTTTAAATACGTCAGTGCCACTGACATGACATAACATGACATTAAATGTCAGTATGACAAATGTCATTGTGTTATAGAAACTGACGTTAGGTAGGGTATAGCCACTCTGGAATAAATTATGATTAATTTAAAGTACTTCTTGCTCATAACAAGTAGACTTCGTATTTTAGATCATTAAATAACGAAGCGGAAAACCTTCTCCTTTGTCAGTATTATTTTGCAATACCAGGGCATAATGCAAATGTCGAGAGAATGATGTTTCTTCAAATAAATTTACAATATTTTAATTGTGGAAAGTTTCACAAAATTATTTAAAGAAAAATTTTAAAAAAATTTTAGAAAAAGGTTTGTTGTGTTTCTCATGCCAAATATTAATGTGTCTGGTATTTGCTGTTACATTAGAATCTAATTAAGTTATAATTTTTTATTTCTTTTATATTGACCTCATGAAGAGTTTTATGTTCCTATTAATATATGTATTATGTTTTTAACACTTTTTTGCCATGTTTTACTTGTGTCCGGCTTTTAGGCCCAAATGTCCGGCTAAATGGATAGTTATGTCCGGTTTTTGAAATTTTTGACCTGGCAACCCTATTCGTGAGATATTTCTGACATTACTATTTGTCAACATGGCACATCTGAAGAAACCGATTCATATTGTTCAATTGATCTACAAATGAAGCCCAGATTTTGAAATGTGGTGTTCTATCAATTAATATAAATAACATACGAAATGAAGGTACTTACGTATAGTATGAGTCATTACCTATTATCTTATCACTTATTTACCATTTAAAATTTCGCATTTTTACTTTCCGACTAGTACCCTAGAAGAAAAGTATTATAATCGACAAAAAATCGGGATTTCAGCGGAAATACGAGATTTGAGCCCCCTGAACCCATTCAAGTGATTTCTGAGAAATGTCTGTATGTGTACATACATGTGTGTGTATATAGATTATGTACAGAGTGGTGATAAAGTTCGGAACAAAATTCATAATATTGTTATTTAATGTTTTACTTTATTGGGTAAAAATTTCATCTATGACGTCACTTACTTCGGAGCGATGAGTCATCCATAATTTTTTTAAATGACAACCCCAATTTTTTTGCTGTTTTTCAGTAGAACTTGTTATTGCTTAAATGGCGATGTAAAATAATGGGTACCTTACATAACCTTCTTTTTGAAGAAATAGCACATTTAGTTTAACAAATAAAAACTTAATTGTAATGAAAAAAAAAATATTGAACCCAAAAAAAACACAAAATTTAACGCAAATGCTTAAATTGTTTATTAATTATCAGCGAACATTTGATAAAGCTGTATTATCACGGAAAAGTGGTAAAAGATGTTGATTTCAAGATTCTTACAATAATATTGATTTTGTGGCAAAACAAGTTATTTCCTATCTGTTATCTCCAGCAAAGCTGTAATTTTCTTGAGCATGAACTACATCCTGATATATGACAACATTTTTCAAACACTTCTAATGTTATGAACGGCTACAAACGGATAATTTCTAAATAATAAAAAATAAGCATAATATCGTATATCTCTGTGAAAAGAGAAATTAACCAGTGGAATACCAAGTATTTAATCTATGTAGGTTTATTGTAATAATTAACTCTATTGGATTATTAGTAACGCGTAATTGTCTAATATTTCTAGTATAAATAACTTGTATGTTGTAGCCCCTTGAAGATGGCACATAAAGAAATGAAAGTTTTGCAGGAGAAAACACAATGTTTCCCAACTTAATAAAAGAGGTGTTAATATGACGATAATTTAATTTAGCTTCATTAAATACAACATTCCGTCAAACAGAACGCGATTAATAACGAGAGCGAATATGTAATTTATCCATTTTATGAGTAAGACGTTGACATCATATTTGATACGCAGTGGACTGTTTATTGATTAGAAAAAAAATCCGGATACAATTTGATAATGTGTTCATTTCGTAATAACATCAAGTGATTTAAAAACTTTTATTAGGATTTTTTAGTTATTATATAATAGTTATTATACAGCAAAGGCAAACGTGGTTTTTATACTGCAGAAAACGGCAATTTAACGGTAACTTTAAACATGATCATCATTTATTTATTACCCAATGCCAATTCTCAGAACACAAATTATTTACACAAACAGTTTTATCCTCCTTGAGATGTTTGTTATAGACGTTAACGAAGTCGTTCGATTACACATTAAAAGTTTATTTCTGGTTTCTTTCAAACAATGATAACAATGCTCTAAGCTAGGCTAAATAGATGTATATTTTACTATATCCAAAAAATGTCAATTCATGGGCATTTTGTAGATAACCATTATAGATTAGTATAATTTTACGTCATATAGACTAATAAGTACATAATTATGCCTAATCATAACTATGTTTTTCAAGATAGACATAGGAATATAATTACGACAAAAAAGAATATGTTTACTCAAATTGGAAGGAATTATTTAACGTTTATGGTTGTGAATTTCGATCAAGCACCAATTTTAAGAAGAATTTATAAAAAAAGTCTACTTTACGAGAGGAATTTTATACAAAAGCTAGTAGTGCTTCATTCCTAGTGTTCTATGAATCATGTGACACAAACTTGAATAAGCTTTACTGTAGAGAGTGTAGAGCATTGATTATACTGTAGAAGGGGATGAGTTCACTGCATAACTGATTTAAAATCCGACAGCATCATCTATAATGTACCCCATAAATCGTTTTGCACCAATAACTCCAATAAGCCATGGCTAACATCTGTTGTTGTCAAACTTTGGAAAAGTTTGCAAATATTCTTTGAAACTAAATTTATTATATGGACGTGTTTCTTTGCTAAAAAAAGCATGTAAAGAACTAATATTATACAATTATGAATGCAGTTCTGTACAACACTTTTGTTACACATTATTAAGTAATCATTTTCATTTTTCAAAATCTAGCTGGGCAATAGAAAACATGTCTACATGTTTATTTATTCTTGTTGTTTAAGATAACTTATTTCGCAATCAAATAAAGATATCATTTACCGAAGTACATATAACATCGACTGATCATATTATACTGTATGACCAAAAAGTACCTTATTCAAATAATGGTTTTTGTAATCTATCTCTTTCATTATAATAAGCGCAAAAAAAAGAAAGTCACACACTTGCTGATAAAAATGCATTCTTGTCATAAAAATCTGGATACAATTTGATAATGTGTTCATTTCGTAATAACATCATGTGATTTAAAAACTTTATTAGGATTTTTTTTAGATATTATACAACTAAGGCAAACGTGGTTTTAATGCTGCATCATCAGTTTATTACCCAATGTCAATCTTAGAACACAAATTATTTACACAAACAGTTTTATCCTCCTTGAGATGTTGTTTGTTATAGACGTTGACGAAGTCGTCCGATTACACATAAAACGTTCATTTCTTGTTTCTTTCAAACAATGATAGGATAATTATTAATTGATTCGAATAATACGAACAAAACAAATCGTTCTGCTTCTTTTGTTGCTAACACTATTACTAACATAACCCCATTTAAACCCATTTAAAAACAAAATTTAAAAAACTATACTGTTTAATAAAATTATTATGTTGTGACGAATTAAAAGAAAAATATAAATAGATAGACGGTAAAGTTTCTATATTTCGAGTTTTAGGAATGCAATTAGAAGAAAAACACGTTTGCTCTAGTTGGACGGATAGAAAAAAACAGAATAACATTAAAAATTAATCTTCTTTATCAAATTCGTAAGTGTTACAGATAGATACTAGAGATTTTGGAGTACACAATTCCTACACTTTGTTAGCACAAGTCATGATAGTAGCGTGACCGAATTTTATACCGAAATGATGTCAAGTGTTCTTTAACCTTAACCCTAAGTAAGGTGAGATGACTGAACCACTCGAAATTATGGAATGAATATCGATAAAAATAGAGATAAAAACCTACATTTTTTTACTAGACTTCATACAATGGATTTATCGACTTTTGACTGACTGTCAGTGGACACCCACTGACGTTTATCAAAACCTGCCAATTTACAATTCGCGATGAAGGCTATATATTCTGTCAGACTGTTTCTTTACATACTTATAGCGCATAAACCGCTCATCCCATCGATGTGTAAATTGGTACAATGTTTCAAGTCACTGAAGGGTTAGTTTGTAGCAGTTTGGTCAAAATCGGATAAATCCGTACAGAAGCCGCATGTAACATTTTCACTTCTGATTATTAGAATGTCACCAAAAACAATCCAGTTCGTCCCCTGGTAATTCTAAATAACCAAATTTCAACCCGATCTATTGTTCCGTTTGGGCGCTAACGTGTTCACAGTCACACATACATACCCACGTACACATGCATGTTCCAGAAATCTTTACAATCGATTCAGGGGACCCCAAAACGCCTATTTCCACTAAAATCCCGCTTTCCTTCTGTAACTTCGTAATATAATATATGAAAACTGTGGTCTATGTATAAAGAATTTTGTGGCGTATGGAGTCAAAAATAAACAATACTTTTATCACAGCGACGCCGACGGCACGAAATACATTAATATAAAACTGCATAATCTATAAGGAAGTAACAACAACGATAGCAAAATTGTAGCACTGCACAAACATTCGACACGAGAAAAACGAGTAATAAATTCTTCAAACCCTACCAGTTTGTATCTTGTTGATGAATCCTGACGTGGCAAGAGTTGGGATACGTTCAGCAACCATACTCACAACACAACAACTTTTGTTCACACAAGAAAACAACACAAATGCGCAAGAAACAGGAATATTAGCACAGCCGACGACCGCTACATCACTAGACAGACTGAAAAGACAACTCGTCGATATGCTTGACAGCAAGTATGATTATGATTGCCACCAAAGAGGAACAATTTAGATAAGATAGCGGGACGCTACAGACGAGATATTACAACAAACACACATGGCAAAATTTATATACGGCGTACGCAAAACAGATTAAGTGACAAGTCAATTTAGCGGGATACCGTTAATTGTGTGGAAGAAAATTGTATAAACTATGTACGTAACTACATAATACTTTATTGTAATTATATATGTAACTCTTTATTGTTGATTTATGTGTTTAGTAATATTGGGTATATATGAAAAATTGTATTACATTAAATACGTACTATTTAACTCGTTGTTCAATATGACGAAATCCTATGTAACTTTTTACTTTCCGACTAGTACCCTAGAAGGAAAACATTGTAATCGACGAAAAAAGTCAGGATTTCAGTGGAAATACGCGTTTTGGGGTCCCCTGAATCGATTACAATGATTTCTGGAAAATGTATGTATGTATATTTAGATTGGAGACTTCCGCGGTCCGAATCATTAAGTTCTAGATTTCCGGGAGAAAACCGCGTCAACGAGGATAAAGTTGTCAACGTTTCGCACTCTGTTGCAAGAGGCATCTTCAGGACGTAACAGTAGGACAGCTACGAAGAGAATGAGAGAATTCTCTCAGAGTGCGAAACGTTGACAACTTTATCGTCGTTGACGCGTTTTTCTCCCGGAAATCTAGAACTTAGTATATTTATGTATGTATGTATGTGTGTATGTGTCTATGTGTGTATGTCCGGGGGCATTTTGTAGATATTCATTTCCGTCCGGGGGACGAACTGGAGTGTTTTTGGTGACAATCTGACAGCCGGAAGTGGTAGATGTTCCAAGCGTCTTCTTAGGGATTTATCCGATTTTGGCCAAACTGATATCAACTCACCATCCAGTGACTTTAAATATGTATACCAATTTACAGATCAATGGGGTGAACGGTTTAGGCGCTATAAGCTTTTACAGATCGCCGTGTTACAAATTGTCAGATTTTGACAAACGTCAATGCCACTGACATGACATTAAATGTCAGGATGACTAATGTAATTATTCTGTCAGAGAAATTGACGTTACGTAGCACCCAGAGATGGCTCTGGCTTTACTAAATTGAATATGTATTTGCAAAAGTGTTCAGACACTTCATTGAACCAACGGTGTGGTCGGAAAGTTGGGTGAGGCCACCCCAGATATTTGAATAATTACAAAAATGTTTAGATACTTCATTGTGCCAACGATCGATCTAGTCGAGAAGTAGGGTGAGGGCCACCCCAGATATTTTGGTTTGTTGTAGGATGTTTTTGCTCCTTATGCCAAAGGATTATGCATTGGAAATATACCTCCGCCTTTAAAAGTGAAAACTAATAAATAAAATATCTAAATATAGTAGAAAAATTAGGACAATTATATACAATTTAGATCGCTCAGAAAAATGCAACCATCATTCTACAAATACATCTGAGGAAATATGTTTAATTTCATATTAGTCATACAGTTAATGAAATAGGTTGGATTATAAATATATTTTAAATAAGTAAATCGTTTAATATTTCATCAACACAACATTAATAAAAAGTAATATAGGAAGAATAGATGTATGCGGATAAAGAAAAGGATAAAAAGACTAATTATTCATACAAGAATCATGGCAATTACAACAATTTACCTTTAATATAATTATAAGATTTAGGTAGTTGAAAATTATGTGGCATTCTTGGTTATTGCTGCTGTAATCAGCAATATTATTACAATAAAAATATGATAAGACATCTAAACCGGTTAATTTCAATACAAAATTTGGTCAAAAATTCTTATTATTTATTCAGTATTAGTAGCAATTGATAGATATTAATTTGTCATAACATAGTTTATTCTAGAGCTACTGTAGTAACAAAAAAGATTGTTGATTAATAATTTAATCGTTGCACATTGTGATAAATTTTCGTATTTCTAACACGTACTAACATGCTATGAAAATAATTCGACATTAGCAACTAGGAGTAAATTTGATCGAATTTAACTTGACTAAAATATTGTTTGGTTATTATTTATCTCTCATACTGAAAATAAAATAAAATGAAATATTCTTTATTGTTGTATTCCGCTTAAAACAGCGTGTTTGTTCGCTATTTGGTGTCGTCCGTGGTGCTGTCCCTGTATGGACGCACTCCTACACCCACAAGCACATTTACAGTCAAATATGTAACATATCAGTAAATTTACAACAAAAATTACATGAAGTAGTATGATATTCTTACTGTCAATTGTAAATTTACAGCAAATTTATGGTAATGCAACAGCAACTTTTAGTGTAATAATACATGCAACATAGTTTGTAACGGTAGCTGTTACTAGTTTATCCAAACCTTTATAGTAATTTACATAAATTATTTTTACGGTGTAAGGTATAAAAAAGAAGTCGATAAATAGTAAAGTTCTAATTTCTATTCCTAACAACGAAGAAGCAAACAGAAAATCATAAACTCTTCTCGCGTAAAATTCTCCAAAACATCAAGTAAAAAAACCATTATATTCAAACATAATCGTACCAGTCTGAATCTTCTTGATGAATCCATTGGTCGTCAGAGTTGGGATACGTTCAGCAACCATGGTAACCGCAAACCACAAAACCATGAACCGCACAGACACAACAAAAACGCCCGCAAGGCACTACATCTCTCAGCACACTAAACCAGACTTCACCTAACACCGGCAATTATAACACACCGGTGATAAGATAACAATGAAACGTGACACTAACCGAGAAAACAAAAACACCTTTCCATATAATCCAAATAAAAAAATTCACGAGTCGTCCGCCAAACCGATCACTAGAGAACGGTACGATACGTAACAAACCAATACTATGTACTACGTATTGTTGACCCGTTACGACACGAATAGTTCAAATTGATAAAACGACGAAACACGGCACACGACATCGCGCGGAAAAAGTTTTGTACGATCTAAAGCGCTTATGCGATGCATATACGAAAGTTTGAATTTTGTGTGCAATCGATTTAGCCCCACCAGCATAGGACACATCGCTTGAGCAAAACCGCTTTTCATTCACACGGGTTTATGAATCCTAATTTCGAATGCGCGTTTTTTTTGTCGGTGCAAGTTTTCCCACGCCACCCTGTATGTTACACCTTTACGCATACAGGGTGGTAATGTAATAATTTCATCAAACAAATATGTAGTTAACTCCCAAAAATGTGCATGTTTTTCTCGGTAACATGATAAAAATGTGCGATATTATTATTATAATACCTTTCACTTATCAATTTGATGAGTCTTCTTCCACAGTATTGCATGAGTAGTGATCAAATAGTCAAATAGTTAAATTTTGATATAGTTACTAATGAACGAGTTATTTATGATTAACACGATTTCCTTGCTGTAATGTTGAGAAATTCTTTTTATAAAAAGGCGAAATGTACGGTAACTGTTCACGTATTTCCGGGTTATGATCGTACAGAGTGTACTAGTTTATTCAATTGTTAGGGAGGTGTTTTAAGCGTTATTTTGTGCAATGGTAAGTTTTTCTTTTAAGAACATATTTTCTAAAAGTATTTTAGAATAAATAATAAAAGAATTGTCAAAAGCCAACTACTGACATACAATGAAATTGGCAAAATTAGTAGTAGGCTCTGGAACAAAGCATTTCTAAAAAAACCAATCTCCTCAAAAATGTCTCTTTATGGAATGGATAGGCTTGAAATTCGTATGATGTATGCTTATAGAGTCACCAATTTCACGATCTAGGGTTAGTAAAATTATTTCCAATCCTGGGCATGTCCGCCCACCAATCGATAAACTTTTGGCGAAAATTAGTGATAATTCTCGTGCAGCTCCTCGTGAAATAAGTTCAAAACTATTCATTTGAGTCATACTACTGATTGAATGTATTATTTATAACGACATAATTCCAAACGTACAAAAACACATTAAATTAACTAAATAATTGTTAGAATAATTCTTAGGATAATTCTTTGGCTAAAAAACTGATAAAAAACAAAAATTGGATGCTTAGCCCCTCTGTTTTCACATATTTAAAAGTTTTGAATGTTTAGTTATTATTATTAAAACTATTTTTAACGTACGATACCTGTCATGTATTCTTACACGTGTAAATAAATTATTAACTTCAACAGTAAGATACACGATACACCTAATATTCCACCTTTCTACAAATGACAAAACAAAATGTAAACCAATTTAAAGAAACATAATAAACTTAAATAAACACAGTTGTCTGTGACATTTTTGTATGTTTTCTGTCATTTTTATATTATTGCAAAACTTTGTTCGAAAATGTCGCAAATTCACAATGCTTAGAGTTGATAATTGTCCATGAAATAACTAAAGGTACGTTAGTCGATATATTATTATTGCATCAGTCGATATATTATATTTGCATCATAGTTATTATTGGGAATGAAGTAAGTTTGCATTCAAAACCTGCATATAAAATTATAATATAAGTAAACTTATAACTTATAAGCTTTCATTTAAATATTCAATCTTTTATTTTTTAAAATAAAAACCTTAAATAAGCACTAAAATTTAGAAAAGAAAACGCCAAAAAGCATTATAAGCATTCACAAAAAAGCCCGTTTTACTGTAATGGGTCGGAAACCCATTGTTTATTTATTAAGATAAATAATTAAATTAGTCGAGATATAGACAGTATAGAATATTCGAGAATGTCAAAGTTTTGGTGTTCAGTTGAACATCTGATTTACTGAGGATTTGACCGCGTGTCTATAAGTTTAAATTTGACGCGTTGTCATTGACTAAGGAGAAATGCTTGCGTGCCTTCGGGTTGACCTAGGCAAGGGAGCAAAATCTTTCTCTCTTCTCATTCAACCACCATGAAGTAAAGTCTTATTGTATAGTGCGCTAGGCACTTAAAAATATGTGTATTGTCCAGGAAAGTGATTTCAACTTGTCTCGCATCTCATTTTCAAATTGGAATTGTTTATTAGTGGGCGTGTTTTTTCCGCGCAAAAAGTAACCTCCTACTTTACACATTTTCCATATATAATCCAATAAGAAATTATGATTACTGATAATAAAAGAAAATAATAAGTTAGAGCTTTTTTTTAATGAAAAACTTTCTCTACATATTTTTAATATTCTGTTATAAACTTTATGGACAGAAGAAATACTGTGTTTGCGTTACATTTTGACGATGGGTATTTTGTTTATAAAAACAATTAGATGTTGCTCTAAATTGTCTAAATTAAAGTTATCGTATAACATATTTTTATAAAATGAAAAACTTCAACGTTAATTGAAGTAATGGGTACCATGTGCAAGTTTAAACTGATTAAAAAACAAGTCAATACTAATATCTTCAAGCATTAAATCGTCCCTGAAGGCCGACGCAATTTTACTAATTGGGCTAGCAATTCGAGCTGCACACCTTTGTTCACAAACACTCGAGCAACAAACAGTCGCACGGCAGACCAAAACTACAAAAAAAATTCAAAAAACGTTCCCAAAAAAGTAGCACCAATAATGACTTCTCGCCTAATTCGTGGAGATTCTCGCGAAATTTAATCTGTTTACAAGAAAAATATCCAAATAAAATGTTTTAGATTCTACACTCTACATAGTTGTAAGGTATTAATAGATTTTCTTTTTTTAATGTTAGATGTCAAATCAGAAAGACGGTATACAGCAGCTCCTCGAGGCTGAAAAACGTGCGGCTGACAAGATCGCGAAAGCAAGAGCGCGAAAAGCCAAAAGGATCAAGCAAGCAAGAGAAGAAGCGATGGCAGAAGTAGAAAAGTTACGAAAAGAAAGAGAGCGACAGTTTAAAGAATACGAAGCCAAACACATGGGTTCTAAACAAGACACAGTCGATAAAATCAACAAGAATACTAAAGCGCTTTTAGACGCCTTGAACAGAGACGTCGAAAAAAATAAGGAAGCCGTTATAAAAGACTTATTGGATTTAGTTGCCGACGTAAAACCAAAAGTGCACCCAAACTATCCAGTGATGCGTCATTAAAATCATGATTCATCAAAAAAAAAATATATTATCCTGTATTGTATTACATATATTAGTTATTCCATTCTATTAATGAAGAAATAAAAAATCAAAATTATGGACAAAAGTTTGTCTACAACACTCTGTATGTTACTTTATAGAACATACCGGGTGACACATCATACTTAATGTAAAATTTTCTATTTTTGCTACACGTCAACGTGGCCAATGCCGGCTTGCTTAGAGGAAGTAAAAAGACGTTCTGACTAAAAATAGGGGTTGTATCCGTCCGAACGTCGGCTTACCTAGTTGTATGGAGCCCATAATCTGGGAGCTCTGGATCTTCTTGTAGGTTATCTCGCCACCCACCCCCACCCTCCTGTGACCAATCTTCCTTTCCCTGTCCTTGTCCCTTTCGGCCTTCGACCGTACCGTGCTGAGAGGCGTTTTCGGCGGTATGGCAACATTTTGCTGAAGACCCTGCAATCGAAAAAGAAAGAGAACTTTAAATTTTATTAATTTCTGGAACAAAATACAAAAAAATCTCGATATATAATATATACAGTCGAGTGTCTCACATAACTGGTCTATTATAATAATCTGACGTTTCGCTAAATTCACATGTTTGACACTTGGGAATCATTCCATTCGATCTGAATTTTTAAAGTAAATACTTTCATCTCAACTGCCAATTTCAATCACCAGAAATCGACATCAACTTTCTTATTTTGAACAGAAAGGTGTATTTTCTAATTCAAATTTCAATTCCAACCAATAAGGCACATCAATTTTTATCACTTTTTCCTATACCTAAACGTCAACATTTTTTATTTATTTCGATTTTTTTTTGTATAAAAATTGTATAAAACAATCCAGTTCGTCCCCGTGTGATTCTAAATATGTATGCCAAATTTCAGCCCGATCCGTTGTTCCGTTTGGGCGCTATCGTGTTAACGGATATACCTACACACACACACACACACACATACATTTTCCAGAAATCATTGCAATCGGTTCAGAGGACCCCAAAACGCGTATTTCCGCTAAAATCTCAAAAAAAAAATTCCTTCCATTACAACACTTTCCTTCTAGGAGTCGGAAAGTAAAAAAATCTGATGTGGCCAGGCACATGACTATCATACGATACAGCCATGTTCAGGGGGGCAATTTGGAAGTTCAAGGGGCATCCGCTTACTATGATTTAATTTTTTTTTTCCAAAAAATAGAATGGACATAAATTATACAAAATTTTCTCTACTATAGTTTATTATTTAACTATTTTGACGAAATTACAGAAATGGCGGCTAATTTGCAAAATCATTGAAAAATGATAATGATAGAAGAGTAAACCTCGAGTTCCTTTGGGCCCTTTTGGACAAAACTTCTTTCAGCTCTAAGTTTAGTCACGAAACTTCTAAATATGAAGTTTCGTCTCGATACCTTCAGTAGTTTCTCCGGAATCGTCGCCACAAAAAACGGGTACACACACACATACACACACATACACACACAGACATTTTTTTGTACCTTGGTCAAAAATGTTCAGGAGGCCCAAAAAGATCTATTTCCGCTAAAATCTCAATTTTTTTTTTCGACACGATTACAATGAGTTTATTATTTCAAAAAGCTATGACAGATTTGAAAATTTTGTACACCTGTAGATGACGTACATATAAAATAATTACCATTTTAATTGGTCATATTTGGAGTATTCACCCAACAAATATGAAACTGTTATTTAACTTTCGAGCTAAAAACAAAAATTGCACAAAAAGTAGGTAAACATTCAGGTATAGGTAAAATATATAATATAAAAAAATACATCCATTTAAAACAACAAAGTTATTTGATATCATTCATTATTCAATTATTCATTATTCTATAAGTAGTCTATAACTTAGTAATTCGAACCGCGGAAGTTTCCAATCCATGATAACAATATTATGATCATTATTTTGTTATAATCTATATCGAAATGCGATACCCAAGCAACATTGACCTTAGATATCTAACTTTGGTTTATTTCAGATTTGAAACAAACATTCCGTTACCAGCTAGCAAAAACCTATTTTGCCTCAAATTTTGTGCACTCAAGCAAGTTGCAACTTATACCTTATAATTTATACATCAACCCATACAAAGCAACGATACTGATAGCCAATAAACTTGAACGAATACAAAATTTATAAATGACCTCCATATCACGTGTTATCAAACGACCTTCACAATACATCAGTAAGCATTTCCTCCTACAAACCCGCAAATACGTAAATTTCAGTTATACAGCCAATAACCTCATAAAATAAACAGACAAATAAATAAAACATTAATTATTATTAACTTTAATTTCGTGAAACCGCAGCAGCATGTTCATAACTTAATGTTGTTGGCCATTGACGGTTATCAAAATGAATGAACATTTTCAACGTTCGGTTGTCAGACTGTCCTAGAGAACAATTCTACTCTTTATATGAGAGAAAAAGAATTACTTCTGACCCTAGTATCCAGATTAAGTTTTCAGAATGCAAACTTTGTTAAGTATTTCAATGAAACGACCTTGCTTTCGGCCTCTATTTTTGCGACGTTTCAGCGAATCGAAACGTTTCCGACAATGTTGCATTACGTAGAGACAGACAGACGTTTATTGTTGAATTGTTCCAGCTGATAGCCAATTTCCGCTCCCAGCTATTCATGGTAATTTTCTTGTAAAATGTTTTTTTTTTGTTGCGCAACCGGCTAATTGTGCGAAAATTAGTGAAACAACAAGAAATAAAACTGTGGAAGAGAGAGCGACGTATGCAGTTACAATAGTAGAATATACATACGTGTTATGCTGGTACTGAATGTGAGACAGGGGTAATTTAATTAGAAACCGTCTGGCATATATGGAACTCAATTTATTGGGTCAATATTAAATTTTCCGCATGATAATTGATTTAATTATAGAATTCGTGGAATTCGTGCTGCTATTCGATGGTGCAATCTGACGAAAAAAAAAAGATTAAATTGATAAAATACAATTGGTAGATCCTTTTCAGTGAAATTATTTTATAAATATTTTTAATTATTTTTATTTAGTTTTTTCTAAGAGCTCTACTTTTTGCTTTTTTGTTTTTTTTTTTTGAGAAGTATTTCCATAAATATATTGAATTACATTGTTTTTTCGATGACTATCAGTATTTATCAATATCAATAGTCGTTGCCGGCTCCTCCGCCATTTGTGCAAATGACCTATTTCCGACTAACACCCTGGAAGGAAAGGTATTGTAATCGACGGAAAGAATGGGATTTTCAACGGAAGTACGCGTTTTGGGACCCCCTGAATCTATTGCAATGATTTCTGGAAAATGTTTGTGGGTATGTGGTTATGTCTGATAGCGTGCAGACGGTACAACGGATCGGCCTGAAATTGGGCATACGTATTTAGAATTACAATGGTTTTGCTTTTGGCCACAATACAACCGAAAGTGACAAATGTTACATGCGTTTTCTTAGGGACTCATCCGATTTTGACCAAACTGATACCAGCTCATCCTCCAGTGACTGTATACCAATTTACAGATGAACGGGCTATAACCGTTTACAGAAGCAGTATGACGGAATCCACCGCCTTCGTCGCTGTGGTTGCAAATTGGCAGATTATGACAAACATCAGTGACAAGTGACATGACATGACATTAAATATCGTTCTATGATTGAGACTGACGTTAGGTTAGCATCCAGACTGGGTATGGCTTCACAATAATGAATAATTGCAAAAGTGTTTAGACACTTCAAAGTACCAACGATGTAGTCAGAAAGTTAGGTGGGTGTTACACCGACTTTTTTCAATGGCCACTGACAATAAGTTGGGATCCAGAGTGGCTGTGACATTACGAATTTGAAGAGTTGTAGAAGGTTTACTCAGGATGTTCTACTCTGAATAACCTTCGCACTCCATTACACCAAAAACATTCGAAACGGCAGATGATTACAAAATAAACAATATTCCAAAGGACTCGGACTAAAATCGGAAGTCAGATTTACGGCAACAACTCCTCAGACAGGAGATATTACAGCAAGAACTGCAACAATATCCGCTTCATAAAAGAGATAAACATGAAATGAACACAGAAATATTTACAATAAAACCAAAAATCAATCCAGATGATTGGCATTTATGCAAATTGTGACCAACCACTACGAGTTCCAAGTCAATATCTTCCACCATGTCAATGCCTAGACTCATTGACATGGAAAAAAATCTTTCAGGTTTTGATAATTTGAGCACTTCATGCCAAACTGTCACGTAAAATCTTAAGCCGTAGATTTTCGCTACTTAAATTTATGCCTAGCTTAGGTGATTTTATGCCCGATTGCACCACTCCCGCATAAATGTCCAGCTTAACTAAGCGGTCCTCAGTATTTAAGTGAAGCTTATGTTTATTTCGATTGCACAAGTCATACATATCTGTCACTTAGTAAAGGTACACTTATAAATGAAGTCGACTTGGCAACGTTTGTTTTTCTGGTGATATTTTTAGTAACACTAGTGACATTTAATATATATATATATAAACGTCACTTTCATTACTGTCGTTTGAATTCAGTTTTTGTGGTTAGTTGTACAGAGAGTATATGTTTATTACTTTAATGTGAAATGTAAATGTTTTAGACACCAACAAAAAAAGTCGCCGTGCAAATTATACGGCAGAGGAAAAAAATTAAATATGTAGTTAATTATTTATTTATTTAATAATTAGTTTCGCTTTACTAATTTACCACCTTTAAGAATAAATAAAAATATAAAATAAACGCTTTATTGCAATTTCTAGTATTAATACAATAAGATGTAACATAAACTACTCATAGTAGGTAACTATAATGACTTGTATATTTTAAAGGGCACAAAGGAAGCATGAAACAAAACAATACTGGTAATAGACTAAAAATAAAACTAAAATTATAATCTGGCAAAGCAATTTTGAATAAATTCTTGGCGAATACATTGCCAATTAAATGTATTTATTTATTTAATAATCCCTCAATTTCTCCCAATACTTCCACCACTATAAACAAAATCCCTGAAAAAAAATCCATTTTGTTAAAATTATGGAACTGGAGGATACACAGATCTATCTGGCGCGGAAAAAGTTCTACCAATTCTATAACCTCCAAATCGTCTTCTACCATGTCGTTATCAAAATCCATCCTTTCCAAAATCCGCAGAAACGACAGACAACAACCTTTACAACCGTTACATATGTTAACGTGCAATGCAATAAGCGACGCTTGTGCCCGATTGCACCACTTCTCCATAAATCTCCAGCTTAGCTAAGCGGTCCTTAGTATTTAAGTGAAGCTTATGTTTATTTCGATTGCACAAGTCATACTTATCTGTCACTTAGTAAAGGTACACTTATGAATGAAGTCGACTTGGCAACGTTTATTTTTCTGGTGATATTTTTTGTAACACTAGTGACATTTAATATTTATATATAAACGTCACTTTCATTACTGTCGTTTGAATTCAGTTTTTGTGTTTAGTGTACAGAGAGTGTATGTTTATTACTTTATTATAATTAAAGAAGCTGTATTAGTGGAAGATAAGGGGTTCTTGTGTATAATATTTAAATGATATTTGTTGTAAATGTTTTAGCCGCCAATAAAAGAAGTCGCGGGGCAAATTATACGGCAGAGGAAAAAAATTAAATATGTAGTTAATTATTTATTTATTTAATAATATTATGTTTTGCTTCAATTATTTTTTATATGTTCTATAATGTTTGGATTAGTTTCGTTTTACTAATTTACCACATTTAAGAATAAATAAAAATACAATAAGATGTAAAATAAACTACTCATAGTAGGTAACTATAATGTCTTATATATTTTAAAGGGCACAAAGGAAGCATGAAACAAAACAATACTGGTAATAGACAAAAAATAAAACTAAAATTATGTGGCAAAGTTATTTTGAATAATATCTTGGCGAATACATTGCCAATTAAATGTATTTATTTATTTAATAATCCCTCAATTTCTCCCAATACTTCCACCACTGTACGCTTTCTTAAACAAAATCCCTGAAAAAAAAAGTTTCACAATTTTAACGAAATGGATTTTTTAAAAGGGATTTCGTTTAAGAACCCGTACAGTGGTGGAAGTGTTGGGAGAAATTGAGGGATTATTAAAATATCCATACTATTGGTAAATGTATGAAGATCACATTGCAGCGTGTAATCATACCGTACTTTCAGGAATAATTCCGCAATTTCTAATAGCATTGAGGTATTATGCTACTGGCAGCCATTTGCTGTATATTTCAGATTTTTGCGGTGCGGTGTGCATGTATTGACGGCATGTCGTATTGTACAGCGAGGAGTATGTGCCCTTGCTGGATTATCTCGTAGAGACATAAAAGTGCAGGAAACAAAGAAATCGTGATGATCAGCATCGCTTGATGGTTTAATTGAAGAAGGGTTTATTCACCAGAATGATCAGAATAATTTAATTGGCAATATGTATTCGCTAAGATCTTATTCAAAATTACTTTGCCAGATTATAATTTTAGTTTTATTTTTAGTCTATTATCAGTATTGTTTTGTTTCGTGCTTCCTTTGTGCCCTTTAAAATATATAAGTTATTATGGTTACCTCCTATGAGTAGTTTATTTTACATCTTATTGTATTAATACTAGAAATTGCAATAAAGCGTTTATTTTATATTTTATTTATTTTTAAATGTGGTAAATTAGTAAAACTAAACTAATCCAGACATTATAAAACATATAAAAAATAACTGAAGCAGAACTTATAGTTATTAAATAAGTAAATAATTAACTATTTATTTTTTTCCTCTGCCGAATAATTTGCCCCGCGATTTCTTTTATTGGCGTTTAAAACATTTACATCAAATATCATCTAAATATTATACACAAGAACACCTTACCTTCCACTAATACATCTTCTTTAATTATAATAAACTAATAAGCATATACTCTCTGTACACTAACCACAAAAAGTAATGCAAGTGACTTTTATATATAAATATTAAATGCCACTAGTGTTACTAAAAAATATCACCAGAAAAATAAATGTTGCCAAGTCGTCTTCATTCACAAGTGCACTTTTACTAAGTGACAGATATGTATCACTTGTGCAATCGAAATAAACATAAGCTTCACTTAAATACTAAGGACAGCTTAGCTAAGCTGAACATTTATGGGAAAGTGGTGCAATTGGGCATTAATGTTCACGTGCAATGCAATAAGCGACACTTAAATTATTTAAGCTTGGCTTAGTAGTTATGGAAAAGTGGTGCAATCGGGCATTAAATTATTTAAGCTTGGCTTAGTAGTTATGGAAAAGTAGTGCAATCGGGCATAAGCTTCGCTTAATGCTAACGTGCAATGCAATAAGTGACACCTACATTACGTATGCTAGGTTTAAATAAGGAAAAGTAGTGCAATCAGGTATTACATTACAAACCTACCACGCACGATATGTAAATGTTACATCAAATGTCAGTGTCAATGACATTTTATGATTTTTTAGGAAGAAAAACATGGGTAAAACATAAAATTGTGTATGTACCTCACACCACAGAACGATGTCTAAGGTTGCGCCCTACGTGGCGTAAATCTGGTAGTGGTCACACATGTGTAGGTTTGCGAAGGATTATGTGGACTATTGGTAGGAGAATATTGAGAATACTCCTAAATACGCTCCAATATTTCGAACAATTTTGATATCTCCGCTACCTGCTACTCGTATATGCAGCCATTGGTTTATTATTATTATTATTCCACGCTCGCTGATAGCGAGCTCAACTCACCGCTCCGCTGTGTGCCGTAGCCTAACTCTCTCGGGCTACTAAAAACCTCTCAAGCATGCAGTCCCTCGAGCTTTTTGACACGTTAAATAACTTCTGGTTGATACATTTATCGGAGTTTTTGTTTTATTTATTGTTTTAACCAGCACGAAAAACATAAAAGGCACCGCACCGACTGGCTCGACTTGCCTGCCACTTATTAGCGATCATATACGATTCAATTTACAGCATGATTCAGTGTTCAGTGCACTTACTGAGCGACCCTGGGGCATAGGGTCATACAATGCTGTACATCCACTTGTTCGAAATGAAGGACTCACATCCTGTAAATATTTGCAGCACGATGACGATGAAGTCAGATATGAAAGACATAATAAAAGTTATGTTTTTATTATTTTTACTTTCCTAGAAGAAAATCCGTTGCGATAAAGTTTGGGAAATGTACACCGGATTGGGATATTTGGTACTGGATTGTTTTTTGGTGACATGGTGACAGCCTCACAACCGGAAGTTGAAAATATTACAAGCATTTACTTAGGGATTCAACTGATTCTGACCAAACTGACAACAGCTCATTTTCCAGTGACATTATATGTAGGTATACCAATTTACAAATCAATGGGATGAATGGTTTAGGCTCCATAACTATTTATAGGAGTAGTTGACATATTTTGATAAGTGCCAGTGGTCAATGACATTAGGTTAGTATCCAGAGTGGCTGTGGCTCCACAAAACTGAAGAATCACAGAAGGTTTAGGCGCTTTAATCAACGTGGTGCTCGCAAAGATGGGTGAATATATGATTATTTGATTAATAATTAAATTTAGTTCAAATTACTAACATGTAGGGCAAACACGCGCCTTACTAATAAAGTACCGAGGGACTCCTAGAAAGAAGCGGTCAGTTCAAGCAAGTCGACTGACTGGGTTAATTAGAAAATTTAGAGAACTTTAGACCACGGCAATTTTCAGCGCCTGTGGGCGAAATGAACAATAATTGCTTCACACTTCTGCTACAGAACAATTAGCGACCGCGCTCGGAGAGGCATTAAAACTCGGTGGGACCATTGATCTGGGAGGAAATTACTACACCCGAACAATGCAGAAATTCCCCGAAATGAAACAATTATTCCGCTCTGCATCGCAAAATTATTTAAACGGAATTTCGAATTTTAATTGGACCGTGCAGACCAATGCGTGAATATACGGTCGAAAAAAAAAGTGCGTACATGCACAGAAATACAAATAAATACTTCGCAAGATTCATATTGATTATAATTATTGAAAAGAGCGAAATGCCACGCGCGCATTCTAAGGTATGTTAATGTTCTACCGTTGTATGGTGTTATTAGTACTTGTCATGCATGTATGATAGCTTTCAGTCAATTCACGTGTTGTACGTTGCGAATAAGTTATTCATGTTGCCCGCTTTTGGGACACAAATATAAGAAAATACATGTACCAATTTAAATTACAGATTCTATCTCTCTAACTAATTGCTGTTAGTAAATAGTATTTTAGTGTCCTTTCCATATTTCGTATCTCGCGAATGACTATTATGAAACATTTATGTGTACATACAGTACTACGGTACTATAAGTACTACGGTTCTTTATACAACCAAAAGTGCAGTAGTACTTCCTATACTTCCTATACTGTCGGTTTAGTAGTTTCCGTAGTTTATGTCATAAGTCGAAAATTGTGGTTTTTTTTGTTAGGAGACACTTATACTTCAACAATATTTTAAAGAATACAGGAACTCAGTAGGGAAAAGCAATGAAAAAAGTACTACATATATGTCTAAGTTCTAGATTTCCGGGAGAAAACCGCGTCAACAACGATAAAGTAGTCAACGTTTCGCACTCTGTTGCAAGAGGCATCTTCAGGTCGTAACAGTAAGGCCAAGAACACACGAGGCGGCGGGCGACGAAGCGGCCGCCGATTCGTCTGCCGACTTGATAGACAAATCCATTTGCAAGCACTTGTAGAGGACATGCGGCTCAGCAGCGGCGCGGCGACGAATCGTCGAACCAGAATACAGCAACAAAGTGTCGCTGCCTGCGTTTGTACACACGCAAGCGTCGGACGAATCGGCGCCGCGCCGCCTCGTGTGTTCTTAGCCTAAGACAGCTACGAAGAGAATGACGTGTGTGCAAGGGTAAGGCCACAGCCAATCCCAGCTGCCCCAGATCCACCTCCCAACAAATAATAATTACCGTTTTTTTTTAATTCGTATACAATGCAAATTTTACCACTAACCCTTTGTGGTAAGTATGTAGCATCGTTTTCTTTTACTTTTCGACTAGTACCCTAGAAGGAAAGCACTCAGACCGTACATCCCAAAACGCGTATTTCCGCTGAAAAATCGTGATCTTTTTCCAGTCGATTATAATATAATATAGGTCACTAGTCGGAAAGTATACCCGGGTGCCTCCCACCCAACTTTCCGACTAAATCGTTGACACATTGAAGTGTCTAAACAATTTTGCAATTATTCAATTTCGTAAAGCCACAGCCACTTTGGACTACTACATTTTTTTGTAAAATACTCAAAAAATGTGTTGTTCCATATTTTAGAATAAAAACTTGACTTTTTCCACGCCGTATGTAACATCTGTTCATTCATTTACTGTAAGAACCATCCTCAGTTAAAAATTTCTATATCAATTATTCCAAACAAAACATCGATACACTTACGTCATAACCCTTCTCGAAGTAATCTAATTACCGAATGCTTTCAATTTGGCGTTATCGCTTTTGGTAAATTGACGCCTGACAAAATGTAATGCTCCCTGACGTGTGTACGTATTGACCATTACATTATCGGTCTACCATCATTGCAGCCTTGACATTTTTCGAACGCATAAAAGCCCACCCAGATAATACAGTGACATAATTTCGATATAGACTTATCTATGCAATTAACAGAACGATCGATTAAACTAGATTGCCCGAAATAAGTCTATATACAGGGGGGGAAATATTCTGCAAGGTGATCTAAATTAATATAACTTGACATGTGACACTGTTAAATAACAACTGCTTCAAAATTATTGATTTTATTAGTTACTTTGCTTTCCCTTGTATATACAGGATATTCATAACAAATCCGATTTCTCTTAAGTATGAATACGTTTTATTTTATTTATTTATTTTGCGCCCACGGGTCAACTTTACACTGGTTATACTGCAGGTACTCTATCAAATTTATTGATTTAAGTTTCATTTAAAAATGTGTAATAAACGTTACAATAAATGTTAATTTTTGGGTGGTCTTCACCCAACTTTCCGACTACATCGTTGGCACAATGAAGTGTCTGAACACTTTTGCAATTATTCAATTTAGTAAGTCAGAGCCATCTCTGGGCGCGACGTAACGTCAATTTCTATGACAGAATTATATTTGTCATCCTGACATTTAATGTCATGTCAGTGGCATTGACGTTTGTCAAAATCTGACAATTTGCAACACGGCGACGAGGGCTGTGGATTCTGTCAAACTGCATCTGTAAAAGCTTATAGCGCCTAAACCGTTCATCCCATTGATCTGTAAATTGGTATACATATTTAAAGTCACTGGATGGTGAGTTGATATCAGTTTGGCCAAAATCGGATAAATCCCTAGGAAGACGCTTGTGACATCTGCCACTTCCGGCTGTCAGATTGTCACCAAAAACACACCAGTTCGTCCCCCGGTAATCCTAAATATGCATACCAAATTTCAGCCCGATCCGTTGTTCCGTTTGGGCGCAATCGTATTCACGGCCATACACACATACATACACACACATACGCACATACATACACACATACGTAAAGGGAAACCAACTTAAAGTTAATTTGGGACCTAAATATTCAAATGCTGCCGCGTAGATTAACGTTCTTACTGCGCACGCTTATCATCGTTGCCTCCACCAAAATATGGTGGAGGGGACCACTTGTCCTGGTGTACATACATACATTTTCCAGAAATCATCGCAATCGATTCAGGGGACCTCAAAACGCGTATTTCCGCGGAAATCTCGAATTTTCTTTTCCGTGGATTACAATACTTTCCTTCTCGGGTACTAGTCGGTAATTTTAATGGAAAAACATTATTGAGCCCAAAAAAACAAAATTTTGCGAAAATGTTCAAAAAGTTCTCCACCTGTAACCTGTACACTGAGGACGAATTTGCTCCACTTCAGCGCGAATTCTTTGCTGTAGCTCATACAGAACAATTTGACCATTTGCGCTAAATTTGTTTTTTTTGTTCAATAATATTTTTTGCACTAAAATTAAGTTTTTATGTTTGAAACGGAACGTGCATTTTTTTTTTTTTTTTTCAAAAAAGTTTTATGTAAGATACCAATTTTGTACATAATTTAAGAAGAAGTAAGGTTAAAGTTAGGATCAACAGCAAAAAATGGAGTTGTCATTTAAAAAATTATGGATGACGTCGTTGTTTGGAGATACATAAATAGGAGTCATAAATAAAAATTTTACGTCATAAGTTCGCTATTTAAAAATTAAAATTGACCTGTCCGAGCGTTTTTTCTTGAAAACATTAAATAATACAATTATGAACTATGTTCTTTATCATCACACTGTATACTGATAATATACTCGCTTGCAAGTTGGTTGTCGCCTCTCGCTCAAAGAGATATAATCTTTTCTTTATAGATACATCACCGTTATTTGAGAACACTAAATGCAAAATTTGATAATTAAAAATAAAAAAAATTAAATAAAATTTACTATTAAAATCGGTCACTTATATCCAAATGGGGTGAAAAACTAGTTATTTTCTTGTTCTAATCAGATGCATAACAAGCATTACAAGTACATACTACCAAATAATTTATCAACAAATACTGATCTATTACCGTACCATCCCATAAGTAACAATTACATACGAATAATGAAAAGTAACGAAACTGCCCAACGCTAATTTATTCTATGTACATACCTAATTACGATGAGTGTTAATGTATTCCAGCGATACCTATCGTTTCATTTTAATTAGCGTAAATAAATAAAAATAAACCGTTCAAGATCTAAGAGGCATGATCGCGCATTGCCCGTGATTTGAATATTTACAGTAAATTCTATATATAGAACGCTTTCACTGACCCACAAGTCCCGAAATAATTGCCCAGTCGCACCCAACACAAAGATTTCCGAAGAAAATTCCATAATTTTCTTATATTGTAATGTTATCAGAATTTTATACATATTTATATTTTGTCTTAATAAACAAATTTAATACAAATGCGACTCAAAAAAAATATCAATTTTAATTGTTCAACAATTTTATTGAAGCGAACTGAGAATAAACAATAATAAGATTATGACTCACAGGAAAGAAAAAAATTAGGAAACCGTGCGGTTGGGTATCTCATAGTAGATTAAATATTTCATGACTTTTCTTCAATTTTTAAATTTCTTTAAGTCAGTGTTGAACAACGCAAACTACCAGCACAGTACAATTTGTTTTTAAAGTAAAACTGCTCTTTCAAACATTTCTTTGGATCCACTATAATATTCTCAACCGGTAGAATTTAATAAAATTAATTTCAGGAATATGAAAAGAGTTATTCACGTCATATAAACGCTTTCGTTCTAATCTCATGTGGTTTCTGGTAAAAATATACGGTAATTATTATGGGTGTCATAAAAGAGTATATGCTAGTTACAGTGTCGTAACAGAATTTTTACAGTTTCAATAACACAATGGTTAATGGTCAGATAAAACTAAATAAATATTTGAGAGCTGACTTTGAGACAATTTTATTTCCCGTTAAATATTACTTGGATTGAAATTAAAAAGATAACTGTCAAAATATAATAAAAAAATATCTCAATGTCGTTCATCCTACTACATACAAACTTCTTGTTGCCACAAAGGAAATTCCAGTGACGTATTATTAGCATTACTTCCTGCTCTTTTTATTTCAATTGTATATACAGGGTGAATATTAAATGAGTGCAATAATTTTTAGGGGTTATAGATCTTGATAATTGGAGTAAAAAATTCAAATACGACTTTTCTCTAAGTGACACCAGTATTGAGTAATTAATTATTGAAAATGCAGAATTTGACGCCGCACGTTTTTAGAACGGGTAGTAGCGACTTGACCTGTTTCGCCTGTGGCGAAACAGCTGACAGCTGAGCGAGGGGAAGTCCCGTGCGTGCTTTAGTTTACGCTCTGCAGTTGTTTCTGTTTATCGGGTTTCTTGTTAGTTATTTTGTGGTTTTGTGTTTAAAAATGGACAATTTTAGTAGTGATGGATACCTGGACATGTTACTTGTTTATGGTGAATGCAGACAAAATGCAGCGGTCGCTCGAAGACTTTATTCGCAACGATTTAGGAACCGGCGCCTTCCAAATAATAGAACTTTTGTTTCCGTGGTTCAACTGTTAAGGGATATGTAGTCCTGCTCGGGTATTTTTGCCTAACCATGGAGGCAGAGGCGGTCCACGCGATCGTAATATGTTTCTTTAAAATTTGGTAAGTTTACTGTTAAATCATTGAATCCATCGTTATTTATACGCATTTCGCGAGCTCCGCGTACTACAGATTAGGAGGTACTACACATTATGAAAACATGTGGGTAGCGGCAATTCAATTTTCACGACACGCAAAATACTAAGTACGTAATACTTAACGTTAACGTTTGTTGTAATAATATATTAATAGATCCATGATGGTAAATCCATTTTGTTCCCAAGAATGGCTTAGTCATCCATTATACACAGGTGATCAGTGTGCCACCTATGTGCAAACAGGTGATGACTCATGTAAATTTTGAAGGCCAATATACAAGATGTCCTGTAACTCGCTGGCACAAATTGGCCCACCTTGCTAACCAAGTCAAAATATGACAAAAACCTATATAGAGCTTTTTTCTAACCACTTTTCATTCCAAGATACATGGTAGTAAAGTGTACATTTTGTATTCAAGTACAAAATAGATTACTAATCATGGTGTACAGAACTCGTTACATGATTCTTTTATTCACATTCAACACACTGCCACTAACATATTTCGGTGTTAATGACAAAAAATGGGGAAACAAAATCAACTCATCTGACACATAGCTACACCGGTGTTTACGTATAAGTGAATAAAGCAGCCCATAATATGATTATATGAGGAATGATAATCAACTCATCTGACACATAGCTACACCGGTGTTTACGTATAGGTGAATAAAGCAGACCATAAGGCTAAGCGCAAATTGCGGCGCGTGCGACGTGACGCGTGTGGCGCGAATTTCTGTGTCCAATGAAAAGCAATGGAACAGCGCATAGCGCGAGATCTTGCCGCAATTTGCGCTATTCCATTGCTTTTCATGGTGTACAGAAATTCGCACCACACGCGTCACGTCGCACGCGCCGCAAGTTGCGTTTAGCCTAATAAATATGATTAGCTGAGGAATGATTTATTTATGGACGTTCAAAAAGTACTTCCTTTTTGTGCTATTGGAACGGTAAAACTCAGATACTCAAATTGACCAGATATCACGA
The DNA here is from genome assembly GCA_963971325.1 of Aphodius granarius. Lineage (NCBI taxonomy): Eukaryota > Metazoa > Arthropoda > Insecta > Coleoptera > Scarabaeidae > Aphodius > Aphodius granarius. The sequence goes on along the minus strand of OZ020222.1, from coordinate 14,754,047 downwards.
TCCAAACATTTTTTCTCATGAAGGGATGTGCTCTAAAAAGTGTAATCTCCCAAACGGTTCGTTTGGATGTTCAACAAGTATACCTTTCTCGTAACATATGAATCGATAAATCCAGAAATGGTATAATAATGTTATAAAACCTAACCCAACGATTTTTATTCTTCACACCCCGTTTCTACGCCACTGGGTTTACTTATAAGATTGTATTTCTATGTGAATATGCGTATTGATGATCAGTTACTGTTTACAAAATATCATTTTTCTAGGCCTACTGTAACAGAAGTTAAACACAATTAATTTTGGAAGTAATTTTTTAAACAGGGTGTTAAAAAAATCTGGAAATCTTGGAAACATAAGCGGGTAGAAAAAGTGTTACATAGGTTTTCGTCCTATTTTTACTTGCTTATTAATCGTACGAATTTATGCCTACAAAATCATGTCTTTCGAGACCTTAACAAAAACTTTCGGATGACTTTGATGGCTTTCTGTTTCGCATTTGCAAGGAAAAGGAGCCGAACAAACAATTGCCTGCGTGCTGACGTAATGGTATATTAGACATAGACATGAGACCGTTTGCGTAAAAAAACAATCGCAATTTGTTCAGATTAATGTAGGGCAATTTTTAAGTTGCCATTACGTCATTTCAAATGAGATGTTACGTATAGATATTGCATCGTTGCTTTTGAAAGAAATTAATCAGGAGGAGCAATTTTAATAATAAACAGCGTGTGTGTTAATTTATAATAAACTTGTTGAAGAGTGTGTGTGGAGTATTTAAAATTTACGACAGTATCTAGTACATAAATTTGTTGAATTTTATTGCTTCATTATTCGAGACTGCGTATCATTTAACACTTTAACACAACTAGCAAACGGTATACAAAATTTGTTTGAAATGTAGTATACATATTTAGAATTGCCAAGGGACGAACCGGATTTGTTGACAATCTAACAACAGGAAGTGGCAAAGATTACACGTATTTTCTTAGGATTTGAACCGATTTTAACCAAACTGATACCAGCTCACCCTCCACCCTCCAGTAACTCTAAATATGTATACCATTTTACAGAATAATAGGATAAACGGTTTAAACGATATAAGTGTTTATAGAAACAGTTTAACTTCATTGACTTAACTTTATTAGTGTTATCAATACATACATCCAAGCAAATATAAAATACTGTTAACATTTTCCAATATTTTAAACCAACAAAGCAGCTTAACTCTTTGCAGTATGGTAGTACGTATTTTATTTACTTCATTACACAGCACAGCAGATGTAAGTGCAGTATTGTACATATGTTCAGTTAAAACATTCAAAACAGGTATCAATCACAAATTATCAGTTATCACTGTATCAGTTATGAAATATCATTTCTTTGTATTTATTTATATATTATATTATATATTATTATTCTTACATTAAGTTCATTATTTGTTAAGATTGGGTCTGCTGTGTCGACCACAAAGAAGGAAATACCCATGCAGATTTTGTAATAAATTGGAAAATGGGTATGGATATCTTTACACAATGGTTATAGAACTAATACAGTCATCAAATTGTACAATATTTAAATTATTTTGAAAATACACAAAAGGCAAGATTGCTACTTTTACTAATAACAATCTTAGTATATAATTATGTTTCCTAATTCTTGCAAACTTTCTGGAACACATTATAAATATAGCATTATATAATCGATAGACATTCAGTGTATTTGAAAAAAAAAATAATTTTATTCCCTTCAGACCAATCTAATGTGAAGTGGAAATGAATTTTTTACTTTTGTTACTTTTTTTTACTTTTAAGGAAAGTATTGTAATCGACGGAAAAAAATCGAGATTTTAGCGGAAACACACGTTTTGGGGTCCCCTGAATCGATTGCAATGATTTCTGGAAAATGTATGTATGTGTGTGTGTGAACACGATAGCGTCCAAACGGAACAACGGATCGGGCTGAAATTTCGCATATGTATTTATAATTACCGGGGGACGAACTGGATTGTTTTTGGTGACAATCTGACAACCGGAAGTGGCAAATGTTACAGCGTGGGATTTATCTGATTTTGGCCAAACTGATATCAGCTCACCATCCAGTGAGTTTATAAATGTATACAAATTGGCAGATCAGTGGGATGAACGGTTTAGGCGCTATAAGGGTTTCTAGAAGCAATTTGACAGAATCCACAGCTTTCGTGGTTGTATTGCAAATTGTCAGATTTTGATAACGTCAGTGCCACTGATATTACATGTCATTAAATGTCAGTATGACAAATGTAATTCTGTCACTAAAACTGACGTTAGGTAGCGTCCAGAGATGGCTCTGGCTTTACTAAATTAAATAATTGCAAAAGTGTTTAGGCACTTCATTGTGCCAACAATGTAGTCTTAAAGTAGGGTGAGGGCCACCCCAGATATTTTTGTTTGCAGCATTTCTATAACAACCAACCCCGTATTGCTTGGTTTTCATCAAACAACCAAAAACATTACTTGTACATCTAATACTATATGACAGATATCTTGCCATAGTATAACGTTAGTGATAATAAATTTGAATCAAATTTAAGTTAACAACCTATAAGTAGGTACATAATACCCAACAAATTATTTGAAACTGTTTGAACAAACAAATGATACTATATTATTTTAAAATTTAAGCATTCCAGATATGCACTATCACCATAGGCAATAGTATTTTAAAAAAGCCAAAAGATAAAAATATCAACAACTGTGTACGTTAAAACCACCTTATTTCAATGACACCTTATCATGCTAACCGTTGATAGCAAATCTCAAAGGTATTTACAATATGTACTTGTTACAATAAGTACAATGTCATGATTTTTTATTGTTTCAATTCATATCTGTATATCTGTTTGTAAAAACCGAAGGGACCCAATTGGACTGCGGTATGCTTTAAGATGAGCCTTACTTACATCCTGATCTGTCTTCGTAACCATCGTAACTTTTGATTTATCTGAAAGAAGTAAACTTGGTGTTATTTAAAGCTATCGTAAACAGAGTTATACACCTGTCTCTAGGCAGCAACACGCTTATTCATCGATTAATTAATGAACTGTTTTGCGTAAAACTTGACATAATTACTTGTTTTTAATTAATTATGAGAATAATTGTGAGAACATAATTAATAATAGACTTGTTTATTTAATAGTTACAGGGAAAATTGCTGTGCAACTATCCATGGATTCTGACCCAGAAACAGACTTTTTCAATGCAGTAAAGATCAAATTTATGTCGTTTTCTGATAGTACCTTCATTTTCATGGGGTGTTTCTGCAACCATTGGGTGATCCTTTGCATTATTAATCTGCATTGTGTTTTCTGCTAATTCAATAGCCTCGATACTGTCTCCAGAAGCCATTTTACGGGGACGAATTGTCTAAAAATTGGCTAAATTGCACTTAATACACTATCATCACTCACGCACAAAACACTACACTACCGGACCGAACGCGCAAAACGTATTTTTACCACATTATTTGGAATGCTATCAGCTTGTCTTTTGACAAGTTTGACATTAGTCCTTCCATTGACATATTTTATCCCCACCGCCGTAAAAAATAGGTGTTCGGATGACGCACCGCGCTTGTCCGTTATGCACGTGATCGTGAGAAGTTAGCCGCAGAGTTCAAACCGATAATTTGCATACAAACGGTTATTTATTTACTTTTGCGAAATTGTTTATAATTTCCAGCTTCCGCACAGGATACTCAATATAACAAAGATTAGGATGTAAAACATATATACGTTGGTTATATTTTAAATTTAAACATTTTGTAGACTTTCAATGCTCAATATACAGTGTGTCTTTAATCCCTGTGGTGTAAAATACAATAAAAACAGGAAAATCTTTGGTATATCTTTATTGATCGAACATTTTACAAAAACAGACATTGCATTTCCAAATTGCAAATTACACAATATTCAAGCTGCACTCACCAAACGCACACATCATAGGCCTTGAAAACTGAAAAAGAAACCTATAAAAACTGACAAATCAGTAAATATTACCCACTGCATTTATACCAATCTGTAACTGTGCATTCACAAGAATATGTAACATTTTAGATTCTAACAAACATTATAACAAATATTGTCTATAAACTATGAAAAAAATCACGGTATACCAAAATCACAAACAAGATTACTAATAAGAATATCACAAAAAGGTCATCTAACTAATTAATAAAAAAATGATTGTACTTGCAAAATGGCATTTTAAAATATTTCATTTTCCTTTTTGATTCGTATATATTCATTAAAGAGAAAAATGGAAGGCAAATGTGCAGTCTTAACATTAATAAAAACGTTTTACTTCACTTGTATATATGTATAATAATATATTATGTATATAAATTTAAATCGTTTCTCGTAAAACACAATGGCCCATTTAATTTAATTGTCGGATTATTTATTTAAACATTCATTTTAACATTATACATTTAACATCTTTTAAAATTGAACTAGATTTTAATTTGGAACGTTTAACATGCCTTATATAGCATAGTATAGAAAAATTTATTTAACAGAGCATAGAAAACTCCAAAAATGATTAAGTACTTTTAGAATATTTTACTTAGAATGTTTTCTGTTAAAAACTAGTCATGTTAAAATGTCTGTGCCAGTTGTTAAACAGTTCTTCTTTATAAGTTCTAGATTTCCAGGAGAAGACCGCGTCAACGACGATAAAGTAGTCAACGTTTCGCACTCTGCCTCTTGCAACAAAGAGCGAAACGTTGACTAATTTATCGTCGTTGACGCGGTTTTCTCCCGGAAATCTACAACTTAGTAATTCGGACCGCGGAAGTCTCCAATCCAAATAGTTCTTCTTCATAGTTGATAGGTTGCGTAGAATGTAGGCAACTATATGTGCATGAAAGCATACATGTTTGTATTCTGTTCAACATTTCGCTTAAAGAGAGAGTAGCTTTAAACTAAGTAGAGTACAGTGACATATGCAACCAATTATACCCAGTGTATGGTTTATAATTGACCCGCGTATATTTGGTTGCATACACAACTGTGCTCTCCTTGGTTTGAAACATCTATACAGACTTTTTAACATGAAAAAACATCTATGAAGTATTATTCTACTTGGGCAGTCTAGAAGTTTAGATATTTTATTGATTTGTAGACAACTTATCAACAGCATGCACCACACCATAGTATTTATAAACACTCTGTATGTATATATCATATAAAATCGACAAATATCGCATAGACGTGTGTATAAAAGGGAGTAAAGATGTGTGTGGATATATTTAACACCGAAGATATATAATATGTATATATATATTATAAAAGTTTTAAAAGTTGGAGAGAAAAAGTGAACGAGTGTATCAACTCTTAAAGATATCGAATCGTCAAAAAATCAAACGACGGCGCCAAACGTGACAAGGCTTGCGCGCCACGCCCCGCAAAATCCATAAGGGCACAAACGAAATTGACGTGAAAGTTTTCCGTTCGGGGCCCCTTACCACTATGTCGGCGGCTTGTAGAACTTCTGGACGAACTGCGTCAGGTTGTACACTTGCCCAGGGCCCTTTGAGGAATCCATTTGTATGTAGTCTTCTAAATTATGGATACTGTCTATAAAAAAAATTATAGTCATTGCAAACTGTTTAAAACTTTCTGTATTTTGTTACACACAAATGCTACATGTTAGATGGCGCCATGCTACATCACAACATTTGTCAAAGTGTATACGTCAAAATGACAGTTAGGTTATGCAGTGCCATGTTACATCAAACTACTTGTCAAAGTGTATAGGTATGTCAAAATGACAGTTCACGTTATGTTATAACCAAAATATAAACAATTTTTTTTATAGATAAAGATGACCTGTTATGGTAGGATCCGAACCCACGATCTTCTGCTCGCTGTGCAGGTGCTCATTTGTCTTTATCTATATTTAACTCCTACGTATTTGATTCCAAATTTCATATTTAATCTTTTTTTTTGTTGCAGAAATTATAGGACAAACTACACTGTGTATATTTGGGTGTGAATACATTTTACTTACTTGGTGTTGCTATTGGTGGATAGTTAGGAGGTGGTTTTATCCACGTACCATCAGATCGCTTCATGTGTCTTCGGTCAGAGGCAAATTCTTTCAAAAAATCATTAGCCGGGATCACACGGAAATATCTAGAAGTAAAGCAACCAAACTTTAAACAGGGTACAATCTTTGTACAGGTGATATTCCTTCTAATAAATTATTATTTGTTTATTTTCAATTAATTAATTGTCTTAGGTCATGAATGTTTTATTTTATAACTATAAAAAGTTAATTCACAAAACCAGATGCAATAAAATAGCAGGTGGTCTTTGTAATAAGAAAAAATAGTATTTTATTATTTGTTAGATATTCAATCGATAGTACATTTGTCTTATATGTCAAGAATGTTGTATTTCATAACTAGATATAAAATTAATTTTCAAAAACTAGATGTATTAAAAGAGCAGGTAGTCTGAATAATCCTTTTTTTCAATGTTGAGCTTTATTTGCCTCAACCAGCAAAAGAGTCTCCACTCTGGTGGTAGAAATTTGAATTAAACAATTCGGGATAAATAGCGCCATCTACATTCGCTTGTTTAGGCGAATGGCGCATTTCATTGGCTATTCGCCTCAACGAGCAAATGAATCCCACTCTGGTGGTAGAAATTTGAATTAAACAATTTGTGGTAAATAGCGCCATCTACGTTCGCTTGTTCAGGCGGATTTGACATTATTGTACATCTAACCTTAAAAAAAAAACTTTTTGACCTGACTTTAATTGGATTGAAAGCCCCATCTATATTTGCTCATTTGTCGCTGAATCTAACCTTCAACTTACTTCCCACCATCAAAATTTAGCTGTTACGATTGACTGATAATTAATTAATAATAAAAACATCAACGCAATAATTTACAAAGTTCTCAATACAATTACGGATAGAAAAAACAAACCTAAAATAATCTGGCTTCAATATGTGATCAGTACGGAATGTCTCAGTAACGTATTTGTGTACGTAAGTCGGGAACGGCAATTCGGAATCTAAGTCGTAAACTAAGCACTTCTCCGGCTCGGGATGGTACAGAAAAATCACGTGGTAATCCTGAAATACCAAATAATTACTAAAGACTAAGGAAAACTCACACAAAAATTGCTTTACCCATATAACTAAACGGTCATCGTCGCGTCCTGCTCTCTGCCTCCATAGCGGAATTGTACGGCTTGGATTCGATATAAACACGACGAAACACTTCTGCGTCTCACCAGAGTGCTTGCCAAACACGTCTTGACATAATTTATACACATTTTCCTCACTAAAATCGTAAATACTTCAGTCAATACTTTGTAGGTTAAAAACAATTGACTACCACCTTTTAAATACAAACACAGCAAATCTTTCCATGTTACAAAAAAAATTCACAGATATTTACGATTTAATAAGCTTAATTGCAACTTTTATCAGTTTTTATAATGAACATTGCTTAATTCTCAAAGGAGGCTTACACCTTGTTTAATTAACTAATTAATAGGAAAGTTGGCTGTGGGCTAAAACAATTGCCTGTTTGATGCTTATTTGACCAACCCAGGTAAAGGTAGTAGTGTGTTTTTTTTTATTAAGCGTGGTAAAGGTGGATGATAACATCTGAAATTGTTATCACTTACCAGTAACAAGAAACGTAGGAGCAATCTGATTGTTTTGGAAATAGGTTAATCAATATTTTTTTAGCGTTTTGCGTTGTATCGACGATTGGCCTTTGGATAAATTCCGATTTGGAAACCGATGCCATTTTCTCGGAATCTCCCATGAAATAGTATTCCAATGTAATTCACAATTACGAATAATAAGGTCTAGATTTGTTGTTGGAAAATCGGCACGAAAGCGTGATCAAGTGACATTTTGTGTGCACAACACTGTCAATGAACGGCCTTGATGATTGATCGACGTCCTTCAACTGGATGGGAAAGAGAACTATATAATTTTTGCAATAATTTGTATTCCAATATTTTATTCTAACAAAGAAGTAGAACAATGTGATTTTTAAAGATTAGTACTCGTTATCGTTGTTGGTACCTTGTATAATGCTGCCCTCTATTGAAAAACCTTAAGACCACGATGATTTTTACTTTCCGACTAGTACTATTATAGTAGGAAAGCAAAGAAAATACACATGACTACCCTACATGAATACACAGAAAAGTATTTGCCTGAACAAGCGAATGTATATGGCGCTATTTATCCCGAATTGTTTAATTCCAATTTCTACCACCAGAGTGAGTCTCTTTCGCTCGTGGAGGCGAATAGCCAATGAAATGCGCCATTCGCCTGAACAAGCGAATGGAGATAGCGCTATTTATCCCGAATTTTTTAATTCAAATTTCTACCACCAGAGTGGGTCTCTTTCGCTCGTTGATGCGAATAGCCAATGAAATGCGCCATTCGCCTGAACAAGCGAATGGAGATAGCGCTATTTATCCCGATTTTTTTAATTCAAATTTCTACCACCAGAGCGGAGACTCTTTTGTTCGTTGAGGCGAATTGTAATTAGAGATTTAACGGTTCGGAAAAAAAACGGAAAAATTGGAAAAAAACACGGTTTCCGTGGAAATAAACAGAAAATATGATTTTTTTTTTTTAATTAAAAGCCAGAAAGCTAAAAATGAGTCAATATATTGTGATATAAATGTATATTGGTGCATAAAGTTGCTTCAATAAAAAAACAAAACAAAAAATAAGATGCCTAATACTTTATTTCAAAATAATAAACAAATAAAATAAGAACTCTTTGGCTAACAAAGTAACATAAACTCGAGAACACATTTTGTACCACGGGTGCTAAGTGTAGCGATGGGTTGTATCGGTCTTATGCGAATCAATTTTCAATTTACCGAAAACTTCCATCTCTCCTTAGCAGGCGTGGAAAAATGCACACGGTGTGAATTGGACGCCAGACACTGCAAAACTGGCACAGTTTGTAGTGCCAAAATGTAGTCAGATAGATGAGTGAGGGCCACTGCAGATATTTGCTTTAGCAGATATTTTAATGGCCGCATTAAATAATTGAATGAATAAATTTATCTGTGGCCATAAATAAATTAATTCTTCACCTCAAAAACTTTTTGAAATTTAAAAGTTTACATTTTAATCTCAACATTCGTGGAAAGTATCCCGGCACTATTGCTTATTTAATATGTAATACTTGATTGAATAAGATTGGGAGGGGGAGGTTGTTGAAATACACAGCTGTATGTATATCATATTTTTGTAAAAATAATAATAATAATAATTACATTCGTCTTCAGTACAGAAACAAGTCACAATATATTTAGAAAAGTTGCATATAATTCCCTTTATTATGTTTGTTTTATTATTATCGTTCTTTAGAGCTTCCTTTGTTTCCTCCATGTTCTAAAGATAGCTATTGAGTGTTGAGTTGATAGTTGCTTTATTTCTGGACTGATTGCAGACGTCTACTGATAACAAGCCCTAAATCTGTAAAGTTTCCATGAAAACGATTTGGCACATAATATATCTCAATCCTTCCAAACTGATTATTTCTACTGCTATAATAAATGGTTCACTTTCAAAAGCATCCAACAGTTGTAGATTGTTTTCATAAGTAGTGCAATTTTCAGGGATAGAAATAAATACTACATTACGAAACGGGTCTTCTTCATCTTCTGTATCTGCTGCGTCACTTAAATTTTCAGCTCAATGCAGCTTAGTTAGCACGTCCTGACTAATACATACTTCCTGCCTTCCCATGGTAAGTGGTGAAACAAGTTTCCTCTACGTTTTCCTCAGCATTGTGGTTTAAGGTAATATGGAGGCGGACTGTTTGCGTAAAATATACCATCTAAGACAATATCCAAAATGCAGGGGTCGGATGATTGTTTGTTGTACCCATACCTCAAATATATGAGAAAAAATTCTCAAGTACAAATTGGTTCAACCTGAATGTGCAAATGTACTCTAGTTCTGGACGAAGACCACGCAAGTAGGAATATAATTCAGGTGATAACTGATTATCTAATTATACTCCCCTTAGAAAAGGTAATGCTTGTGTGGTTCCCTAATATTGTGTTTTTCCTCAACATACACATCTGTTCTAAAATTTGCAATTGCTCATTCAGGCTAATACCAGAGGCACCTCCAGTACACTCTTCGTCATATCTGTCGTGTAGGCAACCCAATGCGCTGACGTAGTGGAATATTTAGAACGAATTTAGTTTCAGTTTAGTATCACGGATACCGCCGTATAGTATACACACATGTATAACCTATCTCTTCAGTAAATGTTTTAAGTTAACCAGTGTTTTATTAAGACATAACAACTAAATTTGGCGACGAGAAGTGAAACGTACTCACAGTGATAAACCTCGACGGTTGAAAACAAGGTTTGTTTACAAACAACAGACGGACGGACACCGAAAACAAGTGCGTGGGCGGTAAACAGTACAGACCAGAAAAAAAAAAAAAAAGGAATTACGACCAACGATGGCAACTTTAGGTAACATTGAACAATTCAATACTAACGACGCATCGAGTTGGGAATCGTACCAGGAAAGAATCGAGTTTTTCATGAGCGCTAATTCAATTACGGACGTGGATAAGAAGAAAGCAACGTTTCTCAGTTTATGCGGCCCGGCAACATACGAGATACTACGCTCACTGATAGCACCGGAAAAGGTACAAGCCAAAAGCTATAACGAAATAATAAAAGTGCTTAAGGACCATTTCGCGCCGCGTACATCGGAAATAGTGCATCGATTTCGTTTTTATCGCCGCGATCAACAATCGGGTGAGACAATAACAGTTTTCGTGAAAGAACTACGCGTGCTAGCGGAAAATTGTGGTTTCGGACAAACTTTAGACACAATGTTACGGGACAGACTTGTGTGTGGCGTCATAGACGAAGGACTACAACGCAGATTACTTGCCGAAAAGGACCTAGTGTTCACGAAAGCATACGACATGTGTTTGGCACACGAGACAGCATCCAAGGGATTGACGTTACTCCGTGAGTGCAATCTTGGGACAGGGGGAAGTACAGGAACTGCGGTACGTAAAGTAAACTTCCATAAGAAACCAAAACAAAACAAAACAGTTGAACAGGCGCGTAAACTCAAGTGTTTTCGGTGCGAAGCTGATCACTCACCGGACGAGTGTAAATTTAAAAACGCGAAATGTCGGTACTGCTCAAAGCAAGGACATATCGAAAAGGCGTGTTTCCTAAAGAAAAAACAAACAAGCAAGAAAGTGCACAGCCAAATCACAACCCATGTAGCAGAGGATGACAACCAAGACACGGACGGTTACGGTCTAACCCTACACAAGATGGTTGCAGAACAGATTCCAGGTAAAGTGATGAGTACGCTGAAAATAAACGATGAGCCGGTTCGAATGGAAGTGGATTCGGGCGCAGGCGCAAGTGTCATCGGGGCACAGACATTTAAAGAAATTTACGGAAGAAAGAGACCAGCATTGCAACCTCCAAAACTAAAGTTGAAAGACTATCAAGGAAAATTAGTGGATACTTTAGGAGAATGCATGGTTCCCGTCAACTTCAAGAAAAAATCGGCACAGCTGCCACTCATCGTGGTAAAGAACAACCGATCCAGTCTTTTGGGTAGAAATTGGTTTGCAGCTCTGGGAATCTCGGTGACCGGTATAAACAAGATATCGAGTGCGTGCGGGAATGTGCCGGACTATGTGAGCGAATACCCGGAAGTATTCGACGAGCAAATCGGGACATATCGAGGTCCACCAGTTTCGTTTAACATAGACAAAACCGTAAAACCGATCGTGATGAAGGCGCGTCGGGTACCGTTCGCGTTGAAAGAAAAGATCGACCGCGAAATAGATAGACTGCTGGAACAAGGTGTGCTAGAACCTGTGGCACACCCGACTTGGTGCACCCCGACAGTAAGTGTGATCAAGGATAATGGGGACATTAGATTGTGCGGAGACTATCGCGTAACACTGAACAAAGCACTGCGTTCAGATACATATCCAGTACCCTCAGTGCGGAACATTTTAGCGACGTTAGCCGACGGAAAGGTGTTTGCGAAGATCGACATGGCGCAAGCTTACCTTCAGTTAACCGTAGATGAAGAAGCAGCTGAGGCCCAGACAATAATCACACACAGAGGAGCATTCAAGTGCAGAAGACTACAGTTTGGAGTTTCCGTGGCTCCACATAAATTTCAACGTTTCATCGATACACGACTGGCTGGGATACCAGGAGTATTGCCCTATTACGACGACATCCTGTGCGTTGGGAAATCAGAGGCGGACCTACAGACGAAGGTACGAGAAGTACTACGACGTTTTCAAGAAGACGGTCTACACGTCAGGAAAGAAAAGTGTGTATTCCAAGCCGAAAAGATAACGTACCTTGGGTTCGAAGTGAGTTCGACAGGAATCAGGCCAATGAAAGATAAGTTAACAGCAATCCAGAATGCACCAGAACCAACAAACAAGACGGAACTACAGGCTTTTCTGGGACTGATTAACTTCTACCACATCTTTCTACGCGACAAGGCTGATATCGCAGAACCACTACATAGACTCCTACAAAGGGACACAGAATTCAAATGGCGAGAAGAACATAAAAAAGCTTTAGAGAAATTGAAAGAGAGTTTAACATGTGGACCGATACTAGCACATTATGACGAGAAGAAACCTCTCATAATAACCACAGATGCAAGCCCATACGGAGTAGGATGCGTATTGAGCCAACCAGATGAGGACGGCAACGAGGCGGTAGTGGCATACCACAGCCGAACATTATCTACAACAGAGAGAAACTTTGCCCAAATAGACCGCGAAGCTTTGGCATTGGTTACCGGTATCAAGAAGTTCCACGACTACTGTTATGGAAGACGCTTCACCTTGAGAACGGACCACAAACCATTGCTGGGGATATTTGGCAAGGAAAAGACTACACCGGAGATACTTTCTCCAAGAATGCTGAGATGGTCAATAATGCTCAACGCTTATGACTACGACCTACAGTACGTCCCAGGGAAACAATTAGGCAACGCCGACGCTCTTAGCAGGCTACCACAGAAAACAAAGTCGGTTGAACCACCACCAGCTCTGGAAGTTTTGATGCTAGAAAACATGCCAGAAAAAATACTCCAGGCAAAAGAAATTGCCACAGAAACAGCAAGGGACCCTACTCTCTCCAGAGTGCTACAATGGGTTTGGAAGGGATGGCCACGTAACACCAAGGAATCCCCGATCGAGTTTCAACCATACTTCCAGCGCCAAACAGAGCTATCGTGCTACCAAGACTGCCTACTTTGGGGTACGAGGGTGGTTATACCACCAGGAGGGAGGGAAAGAATCCTAGATTTACTACATGCTGCACACCCAGGTATGGTCAAGATGAAAGCTTTGGCGAGATCATACGTGTGGTGGCCAAACCTGGACCGAGAAATAGAGGACAAGGTGAACAGATGCAGGATATGCCAAGAGACAAGAAATATGCCGAGAAGGTCTCCAATCCATCCATGGGAATGGTCAAGAGCTCCGTGGACACGATTGCACCTAGACTTCGCGGGACCGGTGAACGGTCGAATATTCCTCATCATCATTGACTCTTATTCGAAGTGGTTGGAAGTCAGACAAGTACCTAGCACCTCCACAGCGTGCACGGTAAAGGTACTCAGAGAACTGTTCGCCACACATGGCATACCAGACGTCATCGTATCGGATAACGGGACGGCATTTACTTCAGAGGACTTCAAGGCGTTCCTCAAGGGCAATGGTATTCGACAAGCATTGGTAGCGCCGTACCACCCAAGCAGCAACGGGCAGGCGGAAAGGATGGTACAGAACGTGAAGAACGCCCTGAAGAAGATGGTAGCCCCAGATGTAACTACAACATTGTCAAGGTATCTTCTCACACAGCATGTCACTCCACATACCACAACGGGGAAATCACCAGCGGAAATACTAATGGGACGGAGGCTAAACACATTGTTGGATAAGGTACACCCAGATTTCGCGAAGGATATGAGCGGTAAGCAGCAAAAGGCATTCGAAGGCAAACCATCACCTCGAACATTCACACATGATGACTTGGTCTATGCGAGGTCTTATACACCTGGAAAGAAATGGATACCATCCACTATTATACGTCCCACCGGACCAGTCAGTTACGAAGTTGAGACTCCAGCAGGCGACGTCATAAGGAGACACACCGACCAGTTAAGAAACAGAACTGATCAGGAAGAACCGGATGTCATTGACTATGGAGACCCGGAGTCGACAGCCGACCCAGTCGTTCCAGCGACACCTCAGCCGAGAAGCTCCACAGCAGAAAAAAAGTCAACCAGCAACAGCCCGAAAGAGCCAGCCAGCAACAGCCCGAAGGAACCAGCGAGGATCCGACGGAAGCCACAATACCTCAAAGACTATGAGTGCGGAAACATTGTGCTTTCCAGGAGGGAGGAATGTGTCGTGTAGGCAACCCAATGCGCTGACGTAGTGGAATATTTAGAACGAATTTAGTTTCAGTTTAGTATCACGGATACCGCCGTATAGTATACACACATGTATAACCTATCTCTTCAGTAAATGTTTTAAGTTAACCAGTGTTTTATTAAGACATAACAATATCTAACGCAGTCATATAGGTTGACAGGTTTCCTAGTTAAATCGGATGCGGTTATATTTGACATATCGCTTGTACTCGGTTTGTTAACTTTCACAAGATCCGTTGTGGTATTTACTTCATAGCCAATTGGTTCCAGTGGGGTTGTATCTGGGGTTTCCTCGTCTCTTCTAAAATTTGGGGTGAAAAAATTTACTTCAGTAACTTCATCTTGAATGTCAATGATTGACAATGGAAATCTCTCCATCCCTCATAGACCGTGGGCCGTGGGGTATTTGGTTTCTTCCGGATTATATGGTTCATGCTTCACTACCAGTAGTCTTTGCTTGCTGTCGGCTCGTTAGATTACTAGAAGAAAAAAAATGTCTTGAAGCGCTACTTCTATGTTTGGAATCTTTGAAATTCCTGAGATTGTACAAAACTCTGGGAATTACTCTTTGAAAAAAAAAATGGGTTCTACTCCCAAAATCTTGCTCAAAAATTTGTTATAAAAACACAACTTTTAAACAACATTATTTGTATTGAATAATAAAAGGACAAAAATTCAAGCAATGACAATTGATTCAAATTTACAATGAGAACAAAATGCAAAAATCACATCAAACAAATAATAATGACGTTAAAAAAAAAAAAGAACTTACTCTGAATTATATCTGGAACGTTCTCCTGGCAGAAACTTTGCGATGTAAGAAATGCCTAAAAAGGTCAAACATTGAACCCTACACGAGAGTTGCACTGAGGCTGTGTTTGCTTACTGACTGCCAGTCTGTTGCCCTATCTATCGAATATATACACTTTTCATTTAATTACAGTTACCTTAATTATTTTCTTAACATCATATGATGACAACTTGGTGAAATGATGTAATTAAATCCTAGTTTTCGCTGAGGTACTTCCAGAGTGCACAATTTAAAAATTTCTATACACAATTAAACACCAATTTGCTTAACAATGACTAAATAATTAGAAACTAGAATTCTAATTAAATATTCATTATCGGCTGTTTGCAGTTTGTATGTAATATTCTAACTATAAAAAATAACTAAGGGATGTTACAATTCTTTCCTACAATAAATAAATTATCACTTTAGCATATATAATTTTATACAAACAAAAAACTTCCTGACTGAATACACTGACTACACTGTTCATGTTATTGATGTAAGCAGCATCAGTAACTCCAAACATTCTTTCCTGTAATAAGTAATTCATTTTAGCACACATACATTTTAGCATACATCATTTTATATGAAACACAAAATAACACACACTTACTTTATTACGTCAATGATCTCTGCACAGTATTTAAAGTAGTTTTAAACTAAGTAGAGCACAGTGACATATGCAACCAATTATACCCAGTGTATTGTTTATAATTGACCCGCGTATATTTGGTTGCATACACAACTGTGCTCTCCTTGGTTTGAAACATCTATACGTCTATACCATGAATGCAAATTAAAATTGCACATGCTTGTTCTCCATCAATTCACACAATACTAAAAGATAACCACAAAAACGTATCTTTCCGGGACATTGTGGATGAAATTACTATTAGCTTAAGTAGTTAAGTAGCTTGCACAAAATAATTGAAGGAGTAACATATTTTCTCCTCAATTTGTCAGTTCCCAACGGCTAGGAATTTGTTACCGTAAACAAAGCTATTGATATACACGCAAAATATAATTCTCTACAAATATTTACATTATTTATATTTTACAACAACTTTTAATACACTCGCATATAGTTTATTTTATGTCCCGATGACCGGTTTCCAACAGTAACGTTTCTAACTTAACTTTTATATTATCGTTAACAAACTGGGGGTGTATCCAAGTTGCTACGTAAAACATTGCATCGTCCTTTGTTCTAGAATGGGCAACATTTGAGATGACATAATCCTTCCTCTATAAGAAAAATATTATACAATTTCCTACACAAAAAATAATGTCGAAATACATACTGCAAGTTCACAACAATAAGCTTTGGCAATTTCCGCAACGATATTGCTGATTTTTTCCGGGGTCATAGAAAATACTTTGTTGTTGTTGGATTTTATTTGCACCAATGTTTTCATTCGATCTGCCAACGCTTCAATATTTTTTGTGAGGGTTTCTAACTTTTTGTATATGTTCCGAAGGGTACCGATCATCTCTTCCAAACCATCAGGAAACTCTTTGCTGGAATCGGTTTTTAGTTGCGCGATATTCTTAACTAGTATTGCCCCATTTATGTGATGATTATTCCATTTTTGAATTATATTGTATAAATCTGCAGCAAAGTCTCTCACAAGTCTGGGAATCCCAGTCAAAATTTGTTGCCCTGCTAAGGCAGCAGGACTTTTAGGCACTAAAACATAAATTCAGAATTTAAAAATATTCAAAAATATAAAAATCGAAAACTAACGAGATACTGGAGAAAAGGTTGTGGGGGGCTGCGAGGCCCTCTTTTTAGGAGTAGTTTCGGTCATATTTTATCATATTAGATCATATTAACTTTTCGGTAAAAGGTTAGAATGTTTTATATGTTTACTCGTTTATGCAAGTTTACAAAAGGGTTAGAATTTAATCAACAATGAAGTTCGTATTGTTACCATGGTTTTTTAGGTGACAAGAATGTAAAGTGAGTTCTCATTTGTGCTGTCATATAAATGCATTGGACAAAAAAGTAAAATTGGTTCATCGGAATAAGAGATCCTGTATGTGGGTGTATTGGTAGTGCCGTGGATTAGTCGGTTCGAACCGCGGCTAATGTAATTCTGCACGTTACGAAGATGTCTAACCTCCAAAGTTGAAATGTCGGTTTTTAATAATTTGTCACCTTATTTTACAAACTTATCTAGAAAAGTCTTGTTCGATAGCGTAAAATGCTTCAAACTAGGATTCCCTTATACAAATTCCATAAACCGAAGATGTTTAAGCCAAATATTAAACGAAAAACCAAACGGTAAGCCTTACATTGATATAATTTGATTTTATTAAAACGTTCTAATTTACAGAGATGAAACCAAATAAATTTCTACCGTTTTCCGACGTTTTAAAAGCTAGAAAATTAGAGGCAAACCGGAGTATACTTGTCCAAGTACAATCGGCGCAGTCCCACAAACAACTATACTCATACTGCAGTTCTATAGCGCATGTAAAACACATGTTCCACTACACAACGGGCGTTGAACCAATGGTTAGTGCTTATCAAATTTTTAACGCAGTTTAATAAATCATTACTTGTAGCATTTTATTATAGTTGAGTTTGAGAATGAATCCGATGTCAATAAAATCTTGACAAACAGCTCCTTTGTCGAGGATGCTCAGATTGTACCTGTCGAATCTATTTTCCTATGGTTTAAAGCCCCGTCAAAGTCCAACGCCAAAGCCCGACATGGCAAGGGGGCAAAGTTATTAATAGAAAATGGCACAACTGTTCTTCAAGATACCGAAATAAAGGAAAGATTACATGCAGCTGAAAGTGTGAGTATTTCTTATTAATATATTTTGTCCTGGCGACAAAAAAATTTGGTTTTTATTCTACACTTTGGATGGCGAGGGACAAAAATATAAATATTTGCATCTGGGAGTGAATAAAGTTCCAAAATATGAACACCTGTGTTGGGCATTATCGAATGATATGAAGAATTGAATTTATAGTATTCGAGCAATTTTCATAATTGAATAATACGGTTCTCTAGATGTTTTGTCATAATAATCAAATTCTCGATTAATAATCGAATAATTTGAATATTTGAATTATTAGTATTCGAGTGATTTGCACTATTGAATGACCTGTTTTTCAAGATGTTCGGGTTCTCGAATGACATCTGCAGATATCATTCATCATAAATTATGCTCAATAATCAAGACATTTGAAGAATCGATTGTAACGATTATTTCATGTGAATGGGCCCATGACTATCACGTCTATCAGAGATCAATCTAACCAACAAAAACATGGCATTCTATTTGACTTTTGATGAAATGTCATTGTGACATTTGCAAATTTTAGGTTATCTGTATGTTGTTAGGTACTTGTTATCAGGGTTGTTATGTTTTAAAACATTTGTTTTAAAAATGTTTTAAAACAAAGTTTTTAAAACATGTTTTTTTCTACTGTTACTGTTTATTTCTGAACTACATTCAATAGAATCATTTAGAGATTACTTACCTTAAGTGTTGTATGTTGACCAGGGTTGTTTAAAAATAATAGTAAAAACCTTTTAAAATAAATGATAGTAAATAATTGTTTTGTATTAAATCCAACTAACTATATGTGAGGTATTCCCCTAACCGTCAGGGAATCCCATTACAACACCAAATGGAACAGAAAACCTACTATCAACTCATGAGAGCCAACATTTGTAAAAGGATAGATTTTATATTATTCTTAAATCTCCATGAGCATCCCTTTATATTCGAAAACAATAATTTATTTTTTTCTGACACTTTGCCTTGAAAAATAAAAAAAAATATTGTTTTTTTTTTGGAGGTGTTTTAAAACATTGTATCATGTTTTAAAACACATTTTAACAAAAAAAAACTGTTGTTTTTTTTATATAAAACAACGTTTTTTATAACAACCCTGCTGTATGCAACCAAATATATGCTGGTCAATTATAAACCATACACTGGTTATAATTGGTTGCATATGTCCCTGTGCTCTACTTAGTTTAAAACCACTCTACCAGTTACATTTGATTAAGTATTTTTTAGGTGAGTGAACAAATGTCACTATTACAAAACTTAACAAGATTAAACGACGTGGGAACGCGGTTACGTTTCCTCGTCGCCAAACAACTAGAATCTGCCTTATCAGGTTTATTTCCGAATGCAAACGCTTATCCTTTTGGGTCGTCTGTCAACGGTTACGGAAAGATGGGCTGCGATTTGGACATCGTCTTACGGCTGGAGGAGAAACCGGTGGTAAAGATTCCGCAAAAGTAAGCCGTTTTACAATTTTTTAAATAGTAATTTGATTGCAGATACCGGACAGTAGGCTAATTTTTCACTCAAAAGCGAGAGACGGTAATAATAGGTTTACGTCGCAACGTCACATGGACACTATAGGTGATGTTTTAACTCTCTTTTTACCTGGTTGTGCCCAAGTTAGAAAAATATTACAGGCACGCGTGCCAATTATTAAATATTATCAGCAATTGGCCGACGTAGAGTGTGATTTGTCAATGTCGAATATGTGAGTTGATTATAGCTTATTTTTAATGTATTGTTTGTTTTATTACATAGTAGACAGCATTATGATCGTTTTTGAGCTTTTATAAGAAAAATGTATTCTTGTTTTTGTTGCAAAAAACATAGCAACAAAATAAGAATACCAAATTGCTCTCTGGCGGCCGTCGTACAAACTAAACTTGTGTACATCTTCTAGGTCTGGTGTGTTTATGTCCGAATTGTTATACGCCTTTGGTGAGATTGACGAGCGGGTTAGGCCGTTGGTCTTCACAATAAGAAAATGGGCAAGCGAGGTGGGTTTGACGAGTCAAAATCCCGGACGGTGGATAACAAATTTTTCGCTGACACTGATGGTTTTGGCGTTCCTGCAAAAGCCGGGATGTTCTCCCCCAATATTGCCAAGTGTAAACTCGTTGATGAAGGCTGCCCGTAAGTTGTATTTAAGTCTGTTATTGACAAATGTGCAAATATGTGTACCAATTTGCCCTCTGGTGGCAGTCTCTGTAGTCTTCTATAAATAAATTTGATCTAAATTGTTTTTATCTTTAGAGATGCTTGCAAACGTATTAAACCCAGAATAAACATAAAATGGTTTTAAGTGAAATAGAAATTAAATATTTTTTTTCAATATTGTCGCAGGAGCTGAGGACAAATATGTAACAGAAGATGGTATTGA
This sequence comes from Aphodius granarius, assembly GCA_963971325.1. NCBI lineage: Eukaryota > Metazoa > Arthropoda > Insecta > Coleoptera > Scarabaeidae > Aphodius > Aphodius granarius. The sequence goes on along the minus strand of OZ020222.1, from coordinate 14,733,552 downwards.
CTGCACATTTCTCCGCGACCTAAACCACCTCCCATTTCAAAAAAACAACACCGATAACCTGGAAACTCTTCTAGCCCAATTCTTTGATTACTATTCGCAATTCAACTTCTCGACAAATGCCATTTGCCTGAACGAGTCCGCCCAGATCATCAAACCCGATCACAGTCCACTGTACATCGTAAACCCGTTGGAAAGGGGTCTCAACGTTAGCAAAAACGTGAGCGCAGAAGAATTGCAAAGGCTAAAATTGGAGATGAGGAACGCCGCTTGGCTCTTGGAGTCAGCCGAGAGCAAATCGTTTCATTGGGGTATTTTAACTCTGCTGGAAAGCAAGAAGAAGATGTTTACGAAGCCGGGAAAGTTAATTGAGGTTAGTTCGTTATTTGACGATGAAATGCCGATTGTGGAAGAGTTTAAAAATGAGGAAGTGGGACGACAAGTGAAGAGTATCAAGAAAGAGACTGCTGAGAAAATAAATAAATTAACTGGGAAATTAAACAGACATAATTCTGAGAGGTAGTTGTGAATAAATATGATTTCTCAGTCAGCATTTTGTTTTTATTTAATCTCCTTTTGGAACAAAATGATATAAAGTCAAGGGGGAAATATATGAAGGTAAAATTATTAAAAAGAAATGTTTATAGCTTCAAAAATAATTATGCAATCTTAATGAACAATACAAGTCAAATTATGAAACCAAAGCTGATCAACATTTTGAAAAGTTTCTTTATGAAATAATCAATATTAATGAAACTAACCAAAATTATTGCCAAGAGGCTAATGAACAAAACAAATTCCCTAGTAGTGCCAGGAAACAATATAAAGAGACAATTTATAAAGGCCAAGAATGAACTCAAGAGTAGTGGTCGATAGCATATATTATTTTAATCCATAGCAAAGCGCGTCATTAATGGTGAATGAAATCTTAAATACAGATATTATTTGAGAACTCTTGAGAACTGAATAATTCGACAACTAGTTTTTCCAACACTAGTTTAAAGTCTTAAAGAAAAAAAAAAAAAAAAAAACATACATTCCATCAACATATTTATTATTCATTACTGTTTAATATTATGATCAAACTGTTTACAAATGTAGAAAAAAAGTCATGCAAAGAAAAACAAAATGTAAATTTTGATATCAGGTCTTAATACAGAAAACATTAATTATTTCTATTGATCGTTATTGTATGTACAAAACTGTTCACTATTCAAATGCATCTTCAATTAGAATAACTTATAAAGCGATGTAATAAAACACTGTCGACGATTCAATGGCTCTCGCCTTTCTTTCCGATGACCCTCTTGAAGTCTCCCATGTTGGTCGTGCTTATCGGCGTCCCTATTACTGCAAAATGATCGATCTGCGTCACCTCGTCACCAGATTGGTTATCCTTGACAAAAACCTGGAAGTTGGTCACGTTCTGGAACTTTACGTACCTCAGGTTCACAGGATTTCCTTCCAAATCGTCAGGAGTGATTCTAAATAACAAATAAACAATTGTATGTTGTACATAAGCGTAAATAAATACAGAATAACTAAAACGAAAAAAAAAAAAAAAAAAAAAAAAAAAAAAAAAAAAAAACATGATTAGACAAATTTAAAAATGGATACAAAGAGACTTACTGTAAATCTTGAACACTGGTGCAATTTTCAACCATGTCAAAATCAAGGGTGCGGGGTTGGTTTATGAAGATCCTAATATTCTTGGGGCCCTTATCAGCGGGTCCTTTGAATTTCAATGAGTGGATCTTAACCGCCTGGTTGAAAGTGATAGAGATGATCAACTGTTAAAGAAAAAGGTTGTTTGTCAAAAGGTCTGTATCTAAACCTACATTATTTCAAACAATATTTTACAAATGTCACAAAAGTAAATCAATATTTAACCTTTTAGTTGTAAATTTGCAAATATGAAATGTATTGTTACTCATCATCTGTGCATGTCTACTTCTTTCTCATCCTTTGCTATTTGTTTATTTGGTTTATTTGGTCTGGGACTCTTATGCGTGGTAAGTTTCTGTGAATTTGCGCAGTTTGTTGGAAAAAAAGCAAGGATTATACCTTGTTAACACATTCTTTGTTTGTGCTATAAAGTTAGAGTGATATTTTATTTAAATTTTTTAAACCAACCCAATAAAATATATTGAATATATTGAAATATATTTACATTTGTTTTACTATATAGGTAAATATGTATTACATAATTATGGCAAGTGTGCAGTACATTTACAAACACATCATTGGATTTACTGTAATATGCCATACAAAATTGCTATATACAGAAAAATTTTGTATGTTTGCCAGGCCATGTTAAGCTAAATTTACCAGATATGTAATATTAAAATGGATGGTAAAGCTAATTTTTTTTAAGTTAATTTACTGTTATTCCACTGGCAACAAAATTACCCATCGTTTTATAGTAAATTTACCGAATACTGTGTTGTGTATAGGGAATGAGTTGGTGTACACTAGGCTTATTAAGTAAGTGTCTATTCTGAGTATCTGCCCATATGGGACTTATTTCTTAGATCTACCTCGCAAGTCTATCTGAACTGAGGATTTACAATATACTCTCGTTCGATCTGATATTGATATACAGTGAAAGCTCTCTTGGACGTACATCCCTTAAGCGGACAGCTCCTTCGGCGGGACAGATTGGTAAACACAGAATTCTGTTATAGGAGAACATACATAAAACAATTTCACTTAAGCGGACGCTCTTATTAGCGGACGCGGACACTCATAATATCAAAAATCAAGTAAAACATCTCTCTTCTACGGACGCTGGGTTCCCGCCAAAGGGTATAAATTTGATGATTGTGTCATGAAGCAATAAGATGATTGTATACAATAGGGATACAATCATCTTATTGCTTCGAAACACACATTTAGGGACTTCGCATCTTACTGTTTACGTTCGTTAATGGCGTTTGTCTTTCATTCTTTGATAAGTTTCTGAAGTGTAGGCGGGATGTCCGTGACAAAAAGAATCGTTTTAAGTTTTAAAAAAATGAAATTATTAATACCTATAATGAAGAAAAAGGATGAACTTCTGCTAAAATGGCAATCTGCTGATAATGTCAACCAAAAACGTTGTTTCAAAGGCCTTGTTCTCCAATTAGAGAAATTATGTTATGAATGGTTTACAGTGTTTGTAAACCATTCATAACATAATTTAATTAAAATAATTTATTTAAATTTAAGTTGATTTGCAAAGATATATGAGGATTTTTCCGCATTTCCGCAAATAAAAGTCGTTGAAACTTATTTCCAAATATCTTAACAAAGAGTTTTTTTATACATAATACCTACATTAAGAATAAGAAATATTCTTTTTGTATGTTTATAATATTTTAGCATATTAAAACTTATGTCATAACTAAAACAAGTTATGATATGTGTAGGGTTTTATTCGCATTTCTCTTAGGCGGACAACGCAAAATTAACGTTCCCTTAACCGGACGAACCCTTTATGCGGACAGCTCTGTTCACCGGACAAAAGTTACTCAAAAACTGCTGTCCACCTATGGGAGCTTTCACTGTATAAGTTTTATTCATAAAAGTGCAAATGAATAGTGTTATACAGTTTGTTATTAACAATAACACATTATGTAGTTACGTAGGACTATCAGAATTGAAAAGTTTATAGTTCATTGTCGTAATTGTTGTGTTTCAGTAAATTATATTGCTGAAGTAATTAACTAATGAAAAAGTTAGTAAACCTCTTTTCAAAATCAACTTTCCGCTCTTTCCACACATCTCTGACGTGCATTAGCAAAAAACACCATGTTACTTCATGACCTACTTTTCTCATGAATTGAAATAATAAAGTGCCAAGTTTTTGGGCGCACTTTTTTTGTCAGTGTTCCCAAACAAAAAGTTCTTACCTGTTCGTCGCAATCAGACTGCAAGAATCCACCGCCCGCTTGTAAGCTATGCGCCAGCGGATGCTCATCGCACTCATTCAAGCACTCACACTGTTGTTTCAGAATGAATGGCGCCAAATCCATCTGCAGAATAACAAAAAAACACGTACTTTTCCATAAATGGTTAATTCACTAATTTATCAATACATACATGTCCCGCAACTGCTTCAGATTCTTCCGAGTCATCGGCACCATAATATTGAATAATTTTATTCTCTAAGACTGTGGGATCAGCACCTTGTAGGCGATCAACCTTAGTCTGCAAAAAAAAACAATTAAAAATGATTTAAAAAATAAGGAATATTGATTTATTAATTAACATCTATTCAACTCACTTTGTTACGATAAAATATAAACGTAGGCATGGCTGAGACTCCTTGGGCTGCCGCTGTATCCTGACATTTATCGACATCGATTTTCAAGAAGACGGCTTTCACATACTTTGTGGCCAATTGTTGGAAAACAGGGGCGATCCTCTGACATGGCCCACACCTAACAATAAAAGTTAAATGTGTTATACAGTAAAAGGATAGTGAGAGGTTTGTTTTCGATTTTTAAAAGTGAGGTTATACTTACCAGCTAGCAGTAAAATCGGCTACTACTAGCCTATTGGCGGCATTTGTTAGTTCAGTTTGGAAATGACCCTCGTCGTTTATTACTCTAACACTTCCCATTGTTTAGATCACTTTAGTTCTTGCAAAATTGGAAATATTTTATTGGCAATATAGCATGACGTGCAGAACAAGATGACAATCTCGAATGTACTGTCAAAAGTAATTGGTGCCACCACACAGTACGGTAAATATACGTTGTATTTTCGCTTTTTGCTGTTGGCAACTTACGTATTGCTTGGGATTTTCACAAGGATTTTCATATTTGAATTATTTGCTAGTTTCTCTATATTCATAGCCAATGTACAAAGTACAGAGACAATTAAAACTGTAATCAGTCTAGAAAAAGATAATGTTAGATCAGTTAGATGTCTAAATTGTGTGCTAATGATAATGATGATACAAATGAAAAACGTCATAATGAGAAATAATTAACAAATTAAACAAATAAGTCAAAAGGTCATTCTTGTCAACTTTTTTGAGACGGGTTTTAAGAGCGTATAACGGTTTCATAAATATAAATTCTCATTTACTTTGAAATACGTCGTTTATGAATAGTAAAAATTTTCTTCGTAGCTGTCTTACTGTTACGTCCTGAAGATGCCTCTCGCAATAGAGTGTGAAACGTTGACTACTATATCGTCGTTGACGCGGTTTTCTCTCGGAAATCTAGAAGTTAGTGATTCGGACCGCGGAAGTCTCCAATCTAAATAAGTAAAAATATAATTTTGAAAGTTTTATTATAGGGAACATATCCGAGGTGGTCCCCATCCAACTTTCCGACTATTGTTGGCACAAGTGTAAAACATTTTTGCTATTATTCAATTTCGTGTAGCCACCGCCACTCTGGCAGTTTAAAGATTGTACATATACATTTATATATACAGTCGCGTTTATATATCAGGGCAAAGTAATAGGAATTCTAGAAAAAATACAGTATATAATGCCTGCATACCAAACATCAGTAATAAATTTCTATTTCCGTTTCCAAGTTTATTTAAAATTGCAGTTTTATTAATTATGGACCATTCCTACTTCCTCCACTTTATTCAATGTACATAGGTATAGATGTTTCAAACTAAGAGCACAGTTGTATATGCAACCAAATATACATAGGCAATTTATAAACCATACACTGGGTATGATTGGTTGCATATACAACTGTGCTCTACTTAGTTTGAAACTACTCTAGTATCGCGCATCGCTTTTTGAATGTTCGGATTACAGGGGTTCGTATTATCGACGCTCTACCGTACTTTTATTTTTTTGATATTATGCATCACCTATGTAAAATAATCTATATAGGCAAGTACCTATAAATAACTTTGGCTAACGTTGTTATTGATTCGTTTCTGAGTGTAATTGTTGGTTTATCTCGAATACACACGATCGTCTGGGCAAACTCAGTAATTCCCCGAGTTTTAACTTGTGTGCCCTTGATTGCGCACAATACGCTGAGTATATGTCGATGCAGATGCGTTTTAGTATGCATTTAGTAGTGGAATGTGTAGCACCATTTATCCGTACTGTATTTACTAATCATTCTTCTGTTGTTCTTCTGTGCAAACTTTAAATTATACCATAATGGATTTTATTCGCGACACAATGTCATTAACACCTTCCACTTGGGATAAAACGTTCCAGTATACAAATAAAAGATACATTACAGTGGAACTGGAGGAAGAATCGGAAGAATTCACGTCTGTGGCCGATGATTTTCGAAACCAACATCACAATATTACGATAAAATCTATAAAAAGGATTCAACATCCGTTTGCATTTGCGAGGTACAATTTACATAAAGAGTACTTGCAAGCTACTGGAAATAATGTTGAAGTAAGTGGGCCCTTTCTTTAAACAAATTATTTCTGATATTGATAGGGATTTAGTAATCAACCGTTTATGTGATGCGATAAATATAGAGTTGATTGGATGCGATTCGTAGAAATCAACTTGATACGTAATAGATGATTGTAGCAAGAGAAATCAGAGTTGACATGTCGAAATTTTGCATTGTGTCTATGTACTTCCTGGTTTTAATTCCAATTTTGACTAAGCCTGACAGCGATTTTTGATGTTTTGAATATTGATTCGTAATTAGCCCTCTCAGATGAGACCCTGGCCTATGTAAAAAATTGTTTGGCAATTGTTAATATGGGAATTTATACCTTCTAGTTTCAATTGCAGTTTTGACCAAGACACAGCAATTTTTGAAATATTTCAATGTTGAAGCGTAATTAGCACTTTCCAGTGAGACTGTATGTAAAAAACTGAAGATACATCGTCTGTTGTTCTCAAAAAATAATAATAATGAAGTAATGAACAATTGTTAATTTCATACTTTCTAGTTTCAAATGCCTACCTTCTAATTTCAAATGCAGTTTTGACCAAGCCTGACAGCAAATTTGGATATTTTGAATATTGATTCGTAATTAACATTCTCTAATGATATACTATATAAAAAATGGGAATACATCTTCTCTTACTAAGTTCTAGATTTCCGGGAGAAAACCGCGCCAACGACGATAAAGTAGTCAACGTTGCGCATTCTGTTGCAAGAGGCATCTTCAGGACGTAACAGTAAGACAGCTACTAGCTGTCTTACTGTTACGTCCTGAAGATGCCTCTTGCAACAGAGTGCGAAACATTGTTTTGAATATTGATTCGTAATTAGCACTCTTTAATGAGACTGTGTAGAAAATTGGAGATACATCCTCTTTTGTTTTCGACAAAATAAATATTGAACAAATTGTTAATGTACGAATGCGTATCTTCTGCTTACAGTTGCAATTTTGAAATTTTGACCAAGCCTGATAGCAATTGTCGATGTTTTGAATATTGTTTCGTAATTAGCACTCTCCAATGAGACTTAGTGTACAAAATTGCAAATACTTCTCTTGTTTTCGAGAAAAAAATCAGAATGTGTTTAAACATTTGTTTTCGAGCAAAAAATATCTTGAACAATCGTTAATATTACTTTATTATCGTTATATTTGTAAATAACTCTATATTATAGGTTTAATTATATTTATATAGTATGTATAAGTAGATATAATAATTATTAACATATGCGTTTCATTTTTAGGAAAATATTATATACAGCACCTGCAGCGCTGCATCTGCTGATGTGTACATAGATTACAATTGCGACGATCGTAGGCAGCAGTCACGCAGTGGGAATCTTGTGTACATTCGCAGGAAGATACTACGTGACATAGTTTTGGGTAAAAGGGATTCAAACAGTTATCCAGAATATGTGATCGACACTGATAAAGAAGGAGACTTCACTAATCTTGCTATGATTAACTTGCTGCGTCTTTCTCTGGATTAAGCTTACTTAATTTTTCTTATTTCCTGCATTACTTAAATATATACTATAACTATAAGTCACTGTAAGAGAAATCTGAATGATACTTTGCTCCAATTTCTTTGGATTTCCGAATATTTAATCAAAAATAATAAAAAATGAACGCAGTTTCTTGATGTTTAATTTTGGAAGAGAAGAAAGAACATTCACCATCGGAGACAGTCAGAGATTTCATAGTTTTAATTAAAGCTTAACCGGTTTAAAATTTGTCGCAATGGAAATGAAAAATTATACTTCCTGTGTGCCATCTGTTAATTTTAGTTTCCATTTTATCGCGCCTTTTATTGCTTATAATGTTATTGCGATAGTCACCAAAGTATTATAATAACAATGAGTGTGCAAAAAATATTTTTAACGTTATGTACTTTAAAATTTATACCTCTAAGGAATTTAACAGTTTATTTTTGAATAAAACTTATATTTTGCATGTTATTTTGTTGTGTTGTAAATTTCTCCTTACCAAAATTATAAATAAATCTGGGGTGCTCCCATCCAACATTGCGACTACTTTGTTGACATATTGAAGATACCAATCTAATATCAGTTCAGCGTTGAATATCATTAACGTATTGAAATTGTCATTTTGCAACAATAGTGACTATTAAGGCTGTGGGTTAGGTCAGGCAACCACCATAAACGTTCATAGCACTCGTACCGTTCATCCCATTATCTGAAGATTGGCATAAATGTTTAAAGTCATGTAGGATGAGCTGGTGTCAGGTAAAAATCGGTTCAATCCTTAAGAGAATGCCTGTAATATTTGCTTCTTGCGGGTGTCAGATTGTCACAAAAAAACCATCCAGTTTTTCGCCTGTTAATTTTAAATACGTATTCCAAACTTCTGTCCGATCCGTTGCACCATTTGGGGGCTACTGTGTTCACAGATATAGACATAAATTCGCACATACGTACGTCCGCGTCCGTCGGCGTCGTACACACATACACACAAACATTTTCCAGAAATCATTGCAATGTATTCAGGGGATCTCAAAACTCGTATTTCCGCAGAAATAAAATCGAAAAGAATTAAAAAAGGCTATTGAAGGTATGTATAAATAAACGACTCAAATTAGTATTTCGTAAATATTTTAACTTCATACATCGTACAATAAAATTTTTAAAGTACCTATTACTACGCATTGACTTAAGTGGGAAATGGACATTTTGAAAAAAGAATGCATTGCAGGACATCCTTATATTGACGGTGCAGGATTTATTAGATGATATGCTTATTATGCAAGTTTTCTAATCAAACAAGAAAATAGAATATTGTTAGCAGTCTTAGAATGAAGAAAGGTTCGTTGGAAATCAGTTCAAAATTACTTAAGTTTTATGTACAATCAGTTTGGAAGACTTGGATTTCGTTTCCTTATACAAGTATGTATATACAAGTAACTAATGTAGTCATTTCCATTCAATTTATAGAGCTTTCATATATTAAATTGTACCCGATTAGGGAACGATCGTTAAATATGCGCTGGGTTAGTTTAGAAGTTGACTACTCTCGCCGTTTTTTATAACATGCCGTTATGACGTCGCAGATGTGACCTGTCAATGTCACAAAAGCCCGGGTGATTTAAAACAGACTAGGAAACTCTTGTTTCGGTGCACACTTATCGAGAAATTATACCTATTTTACGGCACGGCAATGTTCATCGGTAGGATATCACAGTTAAATACTATTAGCGGTCTTGAAGAAAAAAAAATCGGGATTGTTTTTGGGTGACAATCTGACAACCGGAAGTGGCAAATGTTGTTGCAAATTGTTAGATTTCAACAAACGTCAGTGCCACTAACATGAGATGACATTAAATATAAATATCACAAATGTCATTACGTCATAGACATGGCCACCGTTTGAAAATGTTCCAGGGGGGGGCAAGATTTTTTTATGACGACACACTAAGTAGATTCGTTTTTTTTAGTAGGTTCAACATTTTTTAGTTTATAAAATCAATCATCCAATTCATAATTACATTCTGTAGAATTGGTTACTAATACGTTACTCAAATCATATTCCAATTTGGGTCAATGTATAACGGGCAGTTGGGTTGAAATCCAGGGTGGGACAAGCGCCCCCCCCCTGCCCCTAGGTAACGGCAGCCATGGTCATAGAAACAGACGTTAGGTAGAGTCCAGTGAGGCTGTGGCTTTACAAAATTGAATAATGCAAAAGTGTTTAGACACTTCATTGCGCCAACGATGTAGTCGGAAAGTAGGGTGAGGGCCACCCCAGATATTTTTCCGTAGGATATCACAGTTGCAGGCAGCACCACCATCGCCTATACATCTGCCTGCACCACTCCTCCCAATCGATGCTCTTGACTTTTCCAGCTGCCGCTGTTGAAGAAAGCTCGATTGGGTTGGTTGCCGCTTCTTGTTTATAAACTTCGCACGACTCACATCCCTACAGACGATAATCAAACTCCACGCAGAAATTTCTGCATATGTGCACGAAATCAATGCCGGCGTTGACTCACATCCGTACAGACGATAATCAATCTCCACGCAGAAATGTCTGCATATTTGCACGAAATCAATCCCGGCGTTGACAGTTGACGTTTTGCCGCAGTCGTAGAATAGGTGGTCTAACTTATTGGTGCAGAGCACCGGGCAGAACTCGGTGCGAGCTAGAGGATTCAGTGACGTCACTGCCGCACCGTACTCTCTTTGCTCTTACCGTTGCAATGCATACAGGCGTCCAATTCACACCGTATGCTTTGTGCTAAGGAGAGATGGAAGTTTTCGATAGCATGGCGATTCGCATAAGACCGATACAACCCATCGCTACACTTAGCACCCGTGGTAAGTGTGGTGATGGGTGGTGTCGGTCTTATGCGAATCACCATGCTACCGAAAACTTCCATCTCTCTTTAGCACGCGTGATAAAATGTGCATGGTGTGAATAGGCCTGCAGGTGGGTTTTCTGGTAAAGTATTTACTGACATTTTTATACTGGATATTATAACGTGGCACTTTCATTGACATCTTATTACTAGAATGCTATACGGATAGGATGCGCAGAAAATTTTTGCCCACAATTGAACACTCAATACCACTCAGTTGGTGAGGAGGAAGGCATGTGTACTAAGTATTACCAGTGAACAACGTGAAAGGAAAGTGGGTATCTATTACTGACTGTTTCCTATTTTCTTGACCACAACATAACCTATGAATGTAACAACCAAACGTAACCCCGTTAGGATTTGACTTCTTGTTTGTTTGTTGGGAGCAGCACAATAACTTTGGTTTTGATAGTGTTTTGTTATATTCATCGTTTTTCCTTCGCTTAACGTTTTAGTTTGTTTTAAAGTTAATAGGAAAAGGAACAGGACAGGACAAGATCATAAAGATCAAATTTTATTTAACTCTAACTTAGAAAAAGACAAAACTGTTATTAATCAAATGTCAGGTTAACATAGTTTATTTTTTTAATAAACAAAATCCACTTGGTAGTCATATAATTTGAATTACAATATGTGTAGTTAAAGAAACCTGTGTATAAACCTCCACAGCCTTGGTTGGAGCCTCATACTCAGTGTAAAACGATGTATATTTACCATAGATATTTACTTACTAATAAATATTTGATAAGTAGTCTAGAATAATAAACATTGAAAGTGCCGCCAATGCTTTCACGTAGCGCGCATGCTTCACACCTCACCTGCGCGATGTCGTAAAGTGGGCACTTTTGTTATATGGTACTGGCATTCTAGGAATATGATTTCTGTGGGCACTTTTCGAGGGAAATATAAATAAAAACTCATACTAGTATTTCATAGACATTTATTAACTTCATACATCGTACAATAAAATATTCTGACACTTATTAACTGCGTTTTTCTTAATGCGCTGTCCGCATTGAATATTTTCCTAAAATAGTTATTATTGTCTTTACACAACAGTTTTTCATTATCATTCTGAATAAACTTCAACTGATAGATAACCGTAACTTAAATCTTCCTAGACTAGATATTCATATTCACATTGATATCGGTAATAATCATATTACAACCTCTTACAAAACGCTTTACTAACTCGTTTTTACTTATATTTGTTACACAAGTTTGAAGCGATCTTTAAAAGTACACATGACTACGTTTTATTTATGTACTTTACAACTAGGAAAGGAAACGTATTGACTTAAGTAGGAAATAGACATTTTGGAAAGAAAATACATTAGAGGGCACCCCTATATTTAGGATGTGTTCACAAAGCCAAAGAATAAAGTACAGGATTTATTAGATGATATGCTTATTCTATGCAAGTTTCCCAATCAAACAATAAAATAGAATACTGCTAGCTGCCTTGAAGTCTTGAAGTGAAGAAAGGTTCGTTGGAAATCAGTTCAAAATTACTTAAGCTTTATTTACAATCAGTTTGGAAGACTGGGATTTCGTTTGCTTATATACAAGTATTATACACGCTTCACTACATCAGGTACGAATATCTAGGAAATTCCATTCAATTTATAGTGCTTTCGGATATTAAACTGTACCTGGTTAGACAACAATCGTTAAATATGCGCTTAATTAGTTTAGAATTTGACTACTCTCGCCTTTTTCTATAATAATAAACCGTTACCACGTCACTGGGTAATCTGTCAATGTTACAAAAAGCGCGGGAGATTTAGAACAGACTCGAAAGCGTTTGTATCTGTACATTGTCAAGCGATAGTACAGAAAAAGGCGCAAGTACAGAACAACGGTTGAGATTCTTGTTTCGGTACACATTAAATTGCAACATCGAACATACTTATCGAGAAATTATTATACCTATTTTACGGCATGACTATATTCATCGGTAGGATATCACAGTTGCAGGCAGCGCCACCATCGCCTACACTACACATCTGCCTGCACCACTCCTCCCAATCGACACTCTTGACTTTTCTGTCCACCGCCGTCGACGAAAACTCCACGGGGTTCGTTTTTGCTTCTTCTTTATAAACTTCGCACGACTGACATCCATACAGATGATAATCAAACTCCACGCAGAGATTTCCGCAGATTTGTACGAAATCAATTTCGGCGTTGACAGTTGACGTTTCGTCGCAGTCGCATAACGGGTAGCCTAACTTATTGGCGCACAGCACCGGACAGAACTCGGTGCGAGCTAGAGACGTCATTGACGTCCCTGCCGCACCGTTGTTCTCTCTACTCTTGTTCGTTGACTGAACGGGAAGTTTGCTTGGCGAGGGCGTTATGTCCAGGCAGTTGTCCCCGCAAGGCTTACCGCCCAAGCCTGAAATGCAGAGGGCGGCGCAGATGCGCCTGGACTGCGAGGCTGATACTATTGGCTGGAAGGTGTCGTCGTTACCATGGTGATAGAGGTGCTTGGCGGAGGACATGCCCACGACCAGGAGGACGAGGAGGGCGCAGGACTGTTGCATCGATCCTTCCATCGCGACTCCTGAAAAAAAAAAAGATTCAATTAAGGCGATTTTTTTGGGTGGAAATTGAGTTTCTGGAGTTTTCTGATTGGTTTGATTTGGAGGAACACTTTCGTTTGGTGGTGGTGGCGAAAGAATTAGGGACGTGATCTGAAAGAAATTCCTGAAGGCTGTAGTATTGATTTCTAAAGTATTTAAGCAGTCATAGTACTGAGAGCAGACCAATAATGTTTCCTGCAAATTTGTTACAAAGTGTCACTAAAACATTATTGTAAATTAACTAATATTAAATAAGTAAACATTGGAAAAATAAAAATACAATTTTGGTTAAAATTTGATTGGAATTCAACTAATTATCACTAACCTACTTCTATAAATGACAAGATATTTTTATCTTCCGCAAATTCAACTACAAATCTAAACCCTGATAGAGGCATATTGCAAAACGTATAACGTGTTCCAGAAAGTTTGCAAGAATTAGGAAACACAATTATAATCTTGGATCATTATTTATAAAACCCGCAATATTGATATATTTAATGTATTTTCAAAAGAATTTAACATTGTAAAATTTGATGACGGTATTAGTTCTACAGCCATTATGGACAGAAATCCATATCCATTTTTAGCTTTAACTTAAAGTTAAAAACTTAAATCGAATTTAACTACATTTCTCCTTGGGTAACTTGTATACATTATTTAGACAATTTTGACGATTCTTTCAACACATTGTAAAACACGAAGTTGGTCAAAGTCGTAATTTTTAGTCGTAGTTTTAAGAAACTATATCTACGAAATAATATGGGACTTAAAAATTAATCAACTGGTACTTCAACTGATATTTCTTTGGTGACGCATAATAATCTATTAATAGACTGAATGCAAATTGTAATGACGAAAAGATGATAAATTTGATACGTGATACATTTTTATCGGCTCATTATTTGTAAGCGCAGTATTTGTGTTGGGAAATTGATAATAAATCATATTTATACAGTGTTCCCATAGAAGACCTATATTAAGATAACAATGTGAAGCTCTGTAGATTAACATGACGTTTAATGACATGTATAATCTAGATAAAAAGAAAATAAACTAAAAAAGTACAGAGCTGTTTTACGCTGAAGTTAAAATTTATTGACTTTGTATTAATGATAAGCTTATAATGCTATCGAAAACATCCGTTCTCTTTGCTATTTTATGATACAAATATAGTAATAAATAAGTAATTTATAAGCCTTATCGTCCAATATAAATGGAAACATGTCAAAGTTACCAGCAAAAATGTAAGGGATTAAATCAAAATTGTATTAAAGCTTTAAAATGTTATTAGTTGACCAGTTATTTGTTTGTATTTATGGCTCATAGACAATTCGGGGTTTTTACTTTCCGACTAGGTCGATTGATTGCAATGATTCTTTAAAAATTTGCGCATGTTTGTTTACCTTTGAACAAGATATCATTCAAACAATACATTTTGTATACTTATTTAGAATTACCAGGAGACGAACTGCATAACTTTTGGTGACAATTCAACAGCCGCAAGTGGCAAACGTTAGGTACCTGCATTTTCTTAAGAATTAAACTTATTAAGGAGACAACCCACCAAATGATACTAGTTCATTCTTCAGTGATTTAATATATGTATGACAATTTACAGATCAATGGGAGCAACAATTTAGGCGCTATGAGGGATTATAGAAGACGAAGCAGTCAGATAGTAGCTGCATCCTTAGCCATTAGGCGGGGAGTGGCTGTAGTTTCACCTGTTTCACGATATTGAACAATTTCAGAAAGTTTAGATGTTTCAATGTGTTAATGTAGTCGAAAAGTTGGGTGAATTATTTACATTACCTTATACAATAAAAACACACACAGACTATTGAAACGTATGATATTGTTTTCAAGATAAATAATAATTATTGTTGTGTTATTCTGTTTATAACTTTATAGCGGGCCTAAATTCTAAAGTCTTAAAAAAAACGGAAGAAACGTCTATTATGGTGGCATTTGGAGGACTTGGAAAGAGTTAGTATTGCCCTTTTCGACGCCGAATTAGCTTTTTACTAGAAGTAACCCAGGTTTACAAATTTCAAAATCATTTAGAAGTATGTGTGTAGTTTCTCTAGTTAGGCAATAACCACTAAGTTCAGGCATTCATTAGTATTGTGATTTTATTTTTGTTGCTCCAAAGACACAAAATCACTAAAGACAGGTAAGTGAACTTGAGATACTGCACTTCAATATGTCGTTAAATGAAGCGTTTTCTCTAGGAATTCTTTAATTTGATTGTGGACAAAACGTGATTATTATTGTCCAAAAGTGACTACTATTCTCTATTTTTTTTTCACCTGTTTTCAACAACCAGTGGTTAGGGGTTTTTAGGCCAATTAAACATTTTATAAAACATCACATTTTTAAACGCTATTTGAAATGTATTAAAAGTGTTAGTCTTTGACATCTAGCAAAAACTGAACCATGTATCTGCCTGTCTAATATTTGTCAACGCAATTGTAGAAAAAAATACATGTACAATGCTCGTGCGAAAAGATATTTCCAAAAAAAGAATATTAGTGATTTCTCTATTAGAATAATTTAAATATTTTGTAAAACTAACTACCTGATAACAACTCTGTACTTCTTACTTCCCGACTAGTATCTAGAAGGAAACTATTGTAATCGACGGAAAATGTTTTTTCGGGATTTCAGTGGAAATACGCGTTTTGGGGTCCCCTGAAGCGATTGCAATGATTTCTGGAAAATTCATGTATGTATGTGTGTGTACTGTGTGTGTATGTATGCATGTATGTATGTATGTATGTATGTATGTATGTATGTATGTATGTATGTATGTATGTATGTATGTATGTATGTATGTATGTATGTATGTATGTATGTATATCTGTGATGTCCAAGCGGAACAACGGATCGGGCTGAAATTTTGCATACTTATTCAGAATTGCCGGGGGACAAACTGGATTGTTTATGGCCACAATATGACAGCCGGAAGTGGCAAATGTTGCATGCGTCTTCTTCGGGATTTATACGATTTTAGCCAAACTAATATCAGATCATCCTCCAGTGATTTTAAATTAGTATAGGTACTAATTTACAGATCAATGGGATGAATGGTTTAGATGTTATTAGTTTTTATAGAAGCAGCTTGGCAGAATCCACAGCCTTCGTCGCTGTGTTGAAAATTGTCAGATTGTGACAAACGTCAGTGCCATTGACATGACATGACATTAAATATTAGCGTGACAAATGTTATTATGTCAGAGAGACTGACGTTAGATAGGGTACAGAGTGGCTCTGGCTTCACAAAATTAAATAATTGCAAAAGTGTTCAGACACTTTATTGTGCCAGCGGTGTAGTCGGAAAGTTGGATGAGGGCCACCCCAGATATTTTCATTTATTTTTCTATCTAAAGTGTTTAAAATACATGTAATTGAACGTCATGTAATATATACAGCTTGACATTGTTATCTTAATATGGGTTTTGTATGGGAACACTGTATAAATATTATTCATTATCAATTCCCCAACACAAATACTGCGATTACAAAGAATGAGATAAAAATGTATGATGTATCAATGTTGCTATCTTTCCGTCATCAAAGTTTGCATTCACTCTACTAATACGTAAATTATTATATGTCACCAACGAAATATCATGTGAAATACCAGTAATTTTAAGTCTGAAAATTATTTTGTAGATATTTTTTCACAAAATTACAATTACCCATCACGACTTTGATAAACTTTTTTACATTGTATTGAAAGGATCGTCAAAATTGGGATATACCAAAATTGTTTTAACTGGTTCAGATATCAAATATCATTTATTTATAATTATATATTATACTATTATTATTCTTACGTTTATGTGCTAAACTTGAGATTTCGTAATAAATGGGAAATTGGATATGATTTTTTTTTACATAATGGCTGTAAAACTAATACCCTAATCAAACTACACAATGCTCTCGTCAAAACAATTTCCTCAAAAAAAAAATAATAAATTAGTGATCCCTATATTAGAATACATAATTCAAATATTTCATTAAACTATCGACGTTTTCCGGAGAATTAGCAAATCCCAAAAACCCAGTGACAAATTATCCACTAATTGCATTTGATTGTGTAAGCCGGTTATGCAAATGTAGAAAATCCGTGGCGTCCTCTGGCGGTCGCACTCGATTGTCTAACCGGGCGGAAAATGGCCGCCGCTCTGGCGGTGACATCTGACGTTCAATTGTTTGCGGGTGGGGACGACGTCGCCGACGCTCTGCCGCTGACTGCGATTTATGACGACCCAGTAGGGGGACATGATATATTTGCCGAGATGATCACACTTATTAAATTGTTTGCAGCTATAATACTTTAACTCCAGAGCACGGTTACCGTGTGTGTGTTCGTACCCCAGAGTAGGCAGCTTTACGACATTGCTACAGTATTTACGACTTTTAATCTCTTTGTAGCAAGGAACATGTTATACCTTTGTACACTTGTTACGGCGTGCGTACGAAAACAGAAATGTAAAGAAGTTTTTGATTTTTTGGTTGGTGTAATAAAAATATCTGTCTATAAATAGTGATTTTGATTTCAGTAATAATATGAATAATATTGTAAATAAGGACTTTAGAATGTTGTGGTTTCTGAACAGAAGTCTACGCGATTTTTCCATTTTACACTGCGTGTGATAGGGTTGGCCATACTTTATTACGTAAGTAAAAATATTTTGGAGTTAGAATACAATATTGATAATAATTAGTTCGTTGATAAGTTTAAAAAATCCTGGAGTTACTTAAATTAGAATTCACTGATCATGTAAATAATATTGTAAGCAAAGGATTTAGGATGCTAGGGTTTCTGAAAGTCCATGCAATTTTCCAGCTTACGTTGTTTAAAAATTGTTTAGGATGCTTACCTTAGGGCTCATAGTATGCATATTATAAGTTGTTTATTGATAGGATTGAGAACGTTCAGAATAACTTTCTAAAGCTTATTTCATATAAAATGGGTCTTGAATATCATAGAGATCAACATGAGCATATAATAGGAGTAGTGTAGATTTGCCGATTCTAGAACCTCCGCAAGCTGAGGTTCTAGAATCGGCAAATCTGAAAGAGGAGGTTTTTATTAAATTTGGAGGTTTTTCATAAATTTGGTGGTTTTATAAATTTAAGGTTTTATGTGGAGGTTCTAGAATGGTCGAATCTGAAAGAGGAGGTTTTTCATAAATTTATGAAGTAATTGGGTTGAACAGCCCGGAAGGATAATCCAAGTCCTGACTTTTTCATATAATATTTCAAATAGTAATTTTGATTGCCCTGAACTTCTGAATAAAATTTGTTTTGCTATATAGATTACATCTTGATTTTTACTAAATCGAAGATATTAATAGTTGTTATTATATGATTAAATTCTAGCGCCTCCACCAAAACTGTTTGCAAAAGAATTCTACTTTCATACCAAATTTGTGCGACATAAAAAACTACTGAGACTATTAAAACTAAGCTAAGTAATAAATAACAGGCATACTTACTTGTTAGGTCCTAAAAATGTAACAAAAACAAATAGAACAAAAGAAAAAATGAACAAAAAATCCACAACCACGACACTTCTAGTGAAAATGTTTTTTTTTGTATGTGTACTAATGACCTTAGTAAAGAACACTGTTCCTGTGATGTTCAGGTAAGCCTATTTATACGCACTTCATTATTGATCCCGCTTATCATAAAATTTATTACCGAAGGATTTACTTGCCTAATCATAATATGTCGAGCAAATATTTTAGCGATGTGCAGGCAATGTAAATACACTTGACACATGGTAGGATATGAAAAAGGAACAACCCTTACAGTGCTTAACACTACATGAGAAACCACATCCTGAATATTTTAGCATCTATAGAAATAATTATTTTGAGATTCTACAGCAAAAATAGAAATAATCTCAGCTTAATTAAAAAAAGTAATATCTAATTATGATATATATGACTACCTTGAACATTTCAAGTGAGTAATAAGTTTTTTTTTCATGAAACACTCACGATGTAATGAATGAGTATTTTAAAGGTATTAATCTTAAAGATATTAATAACCAAGGTTATCTATCATTTGAAAATATTATAAAATCAATTTACACTACGATTTGTTGTATACGATTTAGAGGTAGATAAATGTTACCATGTACCCCTTTTGTTGGCCAATCAATATAGGAAAGGAAAATTTTACATATTCCAACAAAACTTTAAATTATCTTAAAAACAATTTACGTAAGTTGTTTGTGATGTAAATAGCGATTTAATTAGATACTAGATATATTGCAATGAACATAAAAACTACGCATATGACTTTATTAAGAAATCTGTAGGGTTTTGTGACTGATATTTATGTTGTTTTGAGTTGTGGTGAAGTAAATTTTAGATTAAATTATCCTAAAAATTTAACAGCAATCTCAGGGCCGTATTATGCTTCTTTTATACCTATGTGACTCAATCATGCGATTCCAACAGGCCTCTCCTTGTGTCTCCTTTTACACCTATTCGACCAGGAAAAAAATGGATTAAGCTTTAGTGATATTATTTTTTAAGCAACTGTAGTTGCTATAGTTGATACCAAATATATCGTTAATTATTACGGCCTAGAATTGACAAAATGACCACCGTGTACATCCCCCAAAATATATATGCTGCATCATTTCAAATCAATTTCTAGCTAATAATTTCCCAGCTCGAATAAAGTTAAATCCTCCAGCTAATGCCATCGTGTTTTGACTTAATTAGACAGCTTTAGAATACGCCAGTTGACATTCCGCATTGTTGCTGTTGGTTTTGGCCGTATTAATAAACATAAAGTGGCTTCCACAACAGACGCAGACGGCCTGGATATAATTCCAAACAACAATGGCGACGACAGTTCATTGGATTGACTAATCTCCATTCTACACGTGGGTACTCCAGAGTCACAGAATAACCAGAGTCTACTCCCCCAATGAATCTCATTTACGTCCATGTTCCGTTCGCGCTAAAGTCAACGCGAATCGATACCGTCTGGCACGGCCAAAACAATTACCTCGGTTTACACAAACATTTACAATCAATTACTGGCACACCACTGGGTGTGCCCTCCAAATACTACATTCCGTCAGTGTGGGGACAGTGATGTACTGGCCCAACAAGTCTAGAGGGTTTCTAGTGAAATAGACAATTGCGCTTACAAGACATTTAGTTGCGTAAGCTGAATGATGATTATATGTTTGACAGGTTTCCTTATTCTTTCAGCGTAGTTGAAAATGTCGAAATAGGAAAACGGTACAAATCTAGCATTTTTATTCAGAAGAAATGGAAATATAAGCAATTTCGATTTATTCAGAAGGAAATACAAGCAAATTCAGCTAGGTTTTCCAAGGTTGACACATTATTAATATTTACTATGCATGAATCTAGAGCTGTACCTACAGAGCTGTTTTTCTATCATACTAACAAAAAAGTCGTTAATTTAGCAAGAAAGACGTTGTTGTCAGTAAAAATTTATTGGTTTCGGGGTTTTACCACCACGTGGCGCTAGCTGTATCCATCTATTATTCAATTTTATTTTAAAGATAAAACTGAGACAATTCTAGGAGATCAGTACATAAATTAAACTATATGTATGCCATCTTGTGGTTTCTAATAATACAATAAGAATAAAATTTATCAAGTCCGTCTCTGTCCTCCCAAAATCGAATTCTCACCCGTTCGCCTGTGACGTCACCCGATCGTTCGAGCCTTGCTCTGGAACTAGGAGAGAGTCCCTGGAACAGACGTGCATTTTGTCCGGGACACAAACAACACGCTCCGGGCGCACATCTGGATTTTGAACTAGCACATAGTGTCAAATCTAAACTACTTTGAAGCACAGTGCGTGTATAGGCAGGCATAGCAGCAGGGTCGTTTTCCGTAAATGCACGGATAAAGTTATATACCAACTGTCGCGGACAGCGGACGCGAACGCGAACATGACATCTTCTCGATCAAGATGAGCGGTTAAGAGCGTTAATATCCGGTAATAATCAGATTCTCTCAGATCTTCCATCTGTACCTAGAAAGAAATAAAATTTCTAAAAAACAGCATTATCGTGACAACCAGTCTCACAGCTCTCAGAAAAGGAAGCAAATATTGGAGATCAAAATAAAACAGTATCCACCTTAAAAATAAAAGAAAAACAAACAATGCCTTAAACTTGCACACGTCCCACATTCAGCCGCTGAGCGCACTTATGTCAAAGCCCGCCCCCTAAATGCCCCATAACTGAGCGTCGGTCGTCATATCAAAAGGGAAGCAAATTCCAAACATTAACCATCCGATAACTAAATGATTTTTTAAAGTTTGCCGTTCGATGTACACGTATTTGCAGCTTGCCCCGATGTCTTAAGTTAAGATGGTGAATGTCTGTTCTGTAAGATATTTTATTGGCGAGATATTGCGGTATTCCCTGACGAATTGTCCTATAGAACAGTAGCAGCTGAGTTAACCGCCGCCTGTATCGTATTGGTATGCTTCGTGTTCGCGTCCGTGTGTCCGCGCCAGTTTGAAGTCGCTTTTTTCCTGTGGCGACGGAACTTTCAGGCGAAGTTCACACCACTTCGATATCTTCTCTGAGTAATGCGCAAAGTTTTCTAATTCCACCCGCAAGATATTAATATTTGTGGTGAAATAACGGCGCGTCCGGCGGGCGGTTGCAATATTTCGGAGAATAGATAAGAAGCATTCGATTTTTGTACTTGAGAAGTTTGTTATGGTATGGTATGGACGCATAGGTCGCAGGCCACTGGTCTTTCGAGATACTTCCACCTGAAATATCTATTGTATACATTCCTTATACATTATAGTCTCTCGATGTTCACCCTTTTCACAAATTCAATTATTGTTCGAGGAGTTTGTGGAGCCGATTGTTTTCGCGTAATTGTGGTGGCTCCAAGATTTGTAAAATGGTATTCCAGTGGATAGTGTCCTGTGAGGAATATCGTGATCAGTTTGAGATCAGGGTATTTGTAGCTGGAGAAACTCTTTTGCTTTAGAGTCAGAGAAGGTAATGGTTGCCTTTGCTTGTCTGATGTTTCCCAGTAATCTTCCTTTGCTCTATAAGTTCTAGATTTCCGGAAGGAAACCGCGTCAATGACGATAAAGTTGTGTAAATCTGTGTTACAGATTTCAATATTCTGTATGCATTCATTTTGACGAATGTGCAATCAGAGCTTTCAACGGTGTTGGTTGTACTGTATATTTGAAGTTGATGTCAATACCAATAGTTGCGAGTCAAGGTAACTATTCCTTTCTCGAATAAAAACTTGAAAATTGTTCAATATTACCTTAACAGATTGAACACACTCTTTGTTAACATTAAGGATCGCTACTATATTATCTAATTCAAATGTAATATACAGCATTTCCTACAACGATTGCGATACGTTGAGCTAACGTCTCACTGGCTTCGAAAACCTCTGAACTTACATAAGAGCGACTAGAACACCAAGAAAAACAGATGCGCTTTGGCAGATCACACAATTAATTACAAATACAGTTTCAACTTTTATGAAGTGAAAATACTCGATACTGAATCAAACTATAACAACAGAATATTTCTCGATATGTGCAACATAAATACAACAGAAATTACAGTAAACTTCAAATTAGATGTTAAGAATCTGAACAACCTTTATAAGCGATTATGATAAAAATGTAACGCTTTTATGTACGGTTTTTATGTAGTCACACATCTGAAAAAAATTATGGAAGAGATAAAAGCAGCTTACTGCTGTTACTTTTTATTTAGAATTGGAGATCTGGAAAAGCCATGGACAGCTAATATATGCTGTATTTCCTGTTAGATCGGATTCTTCAGGTGTTTGCAGTTCCCATGTTGTGGCGAGATCCTTCCAATCATGTAGATTGTAGATGATTGCTATTTTTGCACTATAAGCGTCTCCGGATATTCGAAGAAGGATAAGCATAAATAAAATAAATTATCCAAATTTGCCATCAGCATCTCGACCTATCCCCCTTGGAGAGAACCATCCTCTCCCAAGTGCGCCAATCGCTTCATCATCTTCGATTTTTGACACAGAAGAAATTTCGCCTGTTTGAAGAAACTTGTGTGAAACCACTCTGTCAGGCAAGTCGTGAAGATTCACCAGTTGAAGTTTTATGAACACCTGACCTTATAAACCTGTGCTGAACTGAATGATAGTTAAAGTCTTTATCAAAAGAAAAAGACTAGTTAGGTATTCGGTTCTAGGCTACAGGAATGGAATATTTTTGCACGAGGTGCGACAGTGTCTTCATTTACAAAGCGTAACGAGCCTTTAAAAGCATATTTTAAAATGAAAGGAGCTTTACGTGTATGTCACGATGTTGAGGGCATTATGAACGAGTTTGATATTCCCCACAATCCTTCTGAATGGTGGCTTTTTATCGATTCATCAAAATACAGCTTGAAAGCAGTACTTTTGCATATTCTTTGAATTCATATAGTTTGTTAACTGATTTTGTTGCAGTTTTCTCAGTTTTTTAAGTATCGCTGTATCTGTAAATCTAGACCTGTTACAATAAATCCACTTTCAGTTTTCTTTCAATTTTGCTATTGAAGTGTTTTCTTTGGCTCAGAAGTTTTTTTTGCTATTTTTCGGATTTATGGAATAAGCTAAGATTTTTACGTAGTCGTAAAAATGATTTTTGAAAGGTATACCAAATCGAAGTTATGATTAAAATTTATAACGTAACTTTTCCGGGTTGGTAAATGGAAATTAAAATTTAATAATGCCGCAATTTGAAAAGTTTTGAGCTGGGGTTTGAAGCTTTCAAACTTTCCAATTTCAGAACTTTGAAGGAAATAAGAAATTTTATTATATAGTATAATAAGGTCAATAAAACTTTTGCGATTGGTTGCAAAATATTGATCAATACAAAGTTTTGTTGCTCATCAATTAATTTAGAAAAGTATCAGTATTCAATACATAAAATTATCGATTCTGCACATCCCTAGTACATACCTATATATGATACACAAAATCTTAAAAAAAATCCTCATTTCGAGGATCACAAGAACTGATTTATTACCCAGATCATGTTTATGGAAATGAACGACAGAAAACAGACTAGCGCTCTCGCTTGAAAATTCATTTATTCAGCTATTCGAATTAGCATGTTGGTTGTAGCAAAACCCAGGACAGGCTGATCCAGGACACCAAAAAATGCCAAAGCCATTAAAACCCTACTAATTGCATAAGCCCTACGTCACCGACAAATATAATTTACGATAGTTTAGGTCTGAGCGTCCCGAACAAAACCAAATAAAAAGTTGTCCCGAATTTTTGGCACATTTCCGGTCTGCCTGTTTGAATATTGATTAACAATAGCGCTGTTTCTATTGGCGTACAGGAAAAAGGGTCACCGCTCAGGCGCACTGGATGGTTTTACCCTATTGGGTAAAATCTTCTTGTAGAATAAATTTGGCCACGCGACCGACGTGAAATTCTAACGATAAAATTATATTTTCGACGTGCTGGATTTTGTACGAATTTCTGTATTACTAGTAAGTATATTGACTACCATTATTGGTAATGGTTTCTGTCATGTTGCCCAAAGTACTCGTACTATATGACGTTCTGTTATTAAATAGGTTTGAATATCATCGATAGAAAACTTGTTTTATTTATTATGATGTGTTGTAAATATATGCTTCTAGAAAAAGGTCTGTTTATGATCATGGTTAATGTTGTTCAGAAGGGTCTCATAATGCTGTCTTTTGATTCACTGCAATTTGTTAATTTTTGAAATAAGAAATACTTTACTGAAAGCAACTGTGCTTCCATGCAAATATATTGCCTGACTACCATTATTGGTAATGGTTTCTGTCATGTTGCCCAAAGTACTCGTACTATATGACGTTCTGTTATTGAATAGGTTTGAATCTCATCGATAGAAAACTTGTTTTACTTATTATGATGTGTTGCAAATATATGCTTCTAGAAAAAGGTCTGTTTATGATCATGGTTAATGTTGTTCAGAAGGGCCTCATAATGCTGTCTTTTGATTCACTGCAATTTGTTAATTTTTGAAGTAAGAAATACTTTACTGAAAGCAACTGTGCTTCCATGCAAATATATTGCCTGACTACCATTATTGGTAATGGTTTCTGTCATGTTGCCCAAAGTACGCGTACTATATGACGTTCTGTTATTAAATAGGTTTGAATCTCATCGATTGAAAACTTGTTTTACTTATTATGATGTGTTGTAAATATATGCTTCTAGAAAAAGGTCTGTTTATGATCATGGTTAATGTTGTTCAGAAGGGTCTCATAATGCTGTCTTTTGATTCACTGCAATTTGTTAATTTTTGAAATAAGAAATACTTTACTGAAAGCAACTGTGCTTCCATGCAAATATATTGCCTGACTACCATTATTGGTAATGGTTTCTGGCATGTTGCCCAAAGTACTCGTACTATATGACGTTCTGTTATTAAATAGGTTTGAATCTCATCGATTGAAAACTTGTTTTACTTATTATGATGTGTTGTAAATATATGCTTCTAGAAAAAGGTCTGTTTATGATCATGGTTAATGTTGTTCAGAAGGGTCTCATAATGCTGTCTTTTGATTCACTGCAATTTGTTAATTTTTGAAATAAGAAATACTTTACTGAAAGCAACTGTGCTTCCATGCAAATATATTGCCTGACTACCATTATTGGTAATGGTTTCTGTCATGTTGCCCAAAGTACTCGTACTATATGACGTTCTGTTATTAAATAGGTTTGAATCTCATCGATTGAAAACTTGTTTTACTTATTATGATGTGTTGTAAATATATGCTTCTAGAAAAAGGTCTGTTTATGATCATGGTTAATGTTGTTCAGAAGGGTCTCATAATGCTGTCTTTTGATTCACTGCAATTTGTTAATTTTTGAAATAAGAAATACTTTACTGAAAGCAACTGTGCTTCCATGCAAATATATTGCCTGACTACCATTATTGGTAATGGTTTCTGTCATGTTGCCCAAAGTACTCGTACTATATGACGTTCTGTTATTAAATAGGTTTGAATCTCATCGATTGAAAACTTGTTTTACTTATTATGATGTGTTGTAAATATATGCTTCTAGAAAAAGGTCTGTTTATGATCATGGATAATGTTGTTCAGAAGGGTCTCATAATGCTGTCTTTTGATTCACTACAATTTGTTAATTTTTGAAGTAAGAAATACTTTACTGAAAGCAACTGTGCTTCCATGCAGATATATTGCCTGTTTGCTATAGCCGCTACTAAATATTCACTAAGGTTGAGAATAAAGCGATATTCCTCTAAGTGAAAATATAGTTAATATACTTGAAAATGTGATAAAATATTTTCCAGAAATCAGTGTAGATGTTATTCATTGAGGAACACAATTACATTGTATTAAAAAAAAACAGTTACTATCTATAGAAACAAATTATTTACTTGTACCGAAAACTAACGGAATGGAAATTTTAAAATCAAGCAGTTGCTGTTTGATTTCGAAGAAAAGTAGTGCATTGTTAAAATTACTTAATAGAGCTATAATATCGCTGCTTTTTTACACAAACACTTCCCTATGTATATATGTTATCTTCATCGTTTTTGCTACATGTTAAGCAATAAAAAAATACACCGTATTATATTAAAACAAAAATCTATTCTGTCGTAAGTCATAACAACAGAATATGTACCTTCTACTGTGAAGTATAATGTAGGATATAAGGGTAGGACATACAGATAAAAAGTGAAAAATATTTGAAACACACGCACTTTACAAAGTTGGATTTTTGATATTTTCCACCACAACGTCGAGAGCCTATAGGTCGACCAAACGCATTTCTTGCATTACTATATAAGGCTGTGGAGTGTGTAGTCAGTTGCCTGAAAGGAGCCTGGTAATAGTGACTGGAGAGTGGAGATTCTTTGTCTTGTGGATTCTAAAACAGATTCACAGAGTTGTAGAATTTGAGTGCTACATGCAGTATTTACATAATGCAAATTTTTCCTACCGTTTAATTTTCTTACAAATAGTCCAATAGTCTTATAAATAGTGCCTGAAACCAAATAATAACAAGGAGACTGTGGTAATCTTATGTAGGGTAACACTTCATATGTCCTTAAATAAGTTTTATTTATTTCACTAATTAGAACAATATAAACTTCTAAACTTACATGAGGCTGGTTCAGACTGTTTCAGAGGCCGTAAGAAAAAAGATAAAACATTTCATAACTACGACATCGCGTGTTAGATCTGACAATCTTCTCTACATGACGTTGAAAATATTATCACAATCTGTCAAAAAATCCCCGAGTTATGGAAGATAAAAGTTTACATGCTAAAACATTGCACCAGTTAACATATTGCAATGAAACAACAGCCAATATATTGCCAATTAATTTGGCTTTCAAACTGATGAGTTGTGTTGTAAAAAATGAGTTTTAAAAATAATTATTTTAAAAATTATATTAGCTAGGAAGAATTTTGAAGAATGTGTCTACAATTTACTGTACTTTACTTCTTTTACTGCCCAACAGAGAAGCTCAATGGAAGCATTAAATTTGACAGAAAATGTACTACTTTACTAACAATGTTACATTTTCCGAAGTATTTTAACGATGTCTTAGCCAGTAGAAATCATCTAGTGAATTGTGGTGTACTGTTATGTATTGTTTTGCTCCAGTGTTGCAATATTGCTCGCGTTTTGCTTTATCTGTCGAGTATAAGAGTGGTAACACGTGTGGCTTCCGTCCGTTCTTCCGGTTTTAATGGGGAAATTTGACGTTGCCATGAATTATGGGTTTATGTGGCAGCACCGGACCCTGATGGCAAAATCATTGCTGTTACGATGCAACGTCAATGTATCCGTACGTAATGGCCAACATTCTACCATCAATTTAAAAATGCCAATTTAGAATAAAAATCGTAATGACGAGTAATATGTTAACTATAAGATATAAATATGTTAGATATAAAACGTGAAATATTTGAATTTAAAATCTGATTATTTGTTAAAACATAGATTACTCGTTTATAATGGGTTTTATTCTGCAGTGAAGAAAACTAGTTTGAAATTATTTGACACGATAAGCCAGTGAGTCAGATATGTTTCAATGGTAACTGCATTATACAGGATCTTGCAGCTCACCTCCTTTTATATTGCATCATATATCTTTTACACATTTTGACGCCTTTTATGGATGCCTATACAGTATACATCCCTAAAATTTTATTCAAATCGGTTGAGCGATAACAGCGTAAAAATGTCTGGAGTGGCCCTCACACAACTTTCCGACTATGTCGTTGGCACAATGAAGTATCACAACACTTTTGCAATTATTCAATTTAGTAAAGCCAGACCCATCTCTAGACGCTATCTAACATCAGTTTCTATGACAGAATTACGTTTGTCATACTGATATTTAATGTGATGTCAAGTCATTGGCATTGACGTTTGTCAAAATCTAACAATTTGCATTACAGCTACGAAGGTTGTGAATTCAGTCAACGCGCTTCTATAAAATCTAATAACTCCTAAAACGTTCATGCCACTGATGTGCAAATTTGTATACATATTTAAAGTCACTGGAGGATGAGCTGGTATGAGTTTGGTCAAAATCGAATAAATCCATAAGAAAATGTATGTAACATTTATCACTTCCGGTTGTCAGATTGTCGCCAAAAACAATCCAGTTCGTCCCCTGGTAATTCAAAATACGTATTCCAAATTTAGACACATACATTTTCCAGAAATCATTGCGGTCGATTCAGGGGACCCCCAAGACGCGTATTTCCACTGAAATTACGATTTTTTTTCCGTCGGTTACAATTCTTTTCTTCTCGGGTACTAGTCGGAAAGTAAAAATCGAACGTGGCTTTGAAAAATAATTTATTTCATAAAATGAACTGAAAGAATTGAAACTGATTGATACTTTTCAATGCACAAACAAATCCGATTATGAAATGACTTTCTCGCTCTTGACTCTGGACACTGAACATACATGGGGCACCTGTGGTTTAAAAGTTATCTTACAGGGAGAAAACAATTTGTTAAAATTAAGAACATTATTTTATCGGAAATCAATGTTAAATCTGGTGTTTCCCAAGGTGCTCACATATCGCATTAGCTGTTCAACTGTTTTATTAATGATGTTGAAAATTGCTTTATTCATTCGAAAATTGCATTATTTACTAATGACTGAACACTGTTTAATATAGTCCAGTCACGTAGCGATTAGTACTATTAGTACTACTATCCAGAATGACTTAAATAGATGTGGTTATGGATGTAGTAATAATGATCTTGATCAAGAAATGTGCCGTGATAAGTTTTAGTCGGAAAATGTTTTGGAGTTTGAATATAATATTGATAATAAGTTGCTTGATAGAGTGATTTATTTAAAATATTTATGAGAAACTTTAAATGGTAAACTAGATTTCACTGATCATATAAATAATGTAAGTAGGGGATTTAGGATGTGCCGGTTTCTAAAGCGCTTTTTTAGTGTGCAATGTTTAAAAATTGTTTACTGTGCTTACGTTAGGTCTTATCTTGAATATGCATCAGCTTTTTGTAACCGTATTATAAATTGTTTATTGATAGGATCGAGAACGATCAGAATCAAATTTTCAAATGTATTTCATATAAGATGGGGCTGAATATCACAGAGATCAACATGAACATATAGTGGGCGTTATTGGAACATATAATGGGTGATATTCGGTTGAATAACCTCAGTAATAGAAGGATAATCCAAGATCTGACTTTATTATATAATATTTTGGATGATAATTTGGATTGCCCTGAATTGCTGAGTAGAACTGATATGAATGTACCTACATTACATACCTCAAAGAAAACTTAGAAATGTATCCGTGTTTAATGTAGCCCTTCACAGAACAAATTATGCAGCGAACTAACACTGGTACTACAAGAATATGTCGATTAGCAAACAAATTGATGAGCACTTTTGAACATTTTGCCTGCACAGTCTGAAAAACAAATATTATTACAATACAAAAATGACATGTCAAGAAAGTTCATTACAAACAAAAAACAGGCTGGGCCCCACCCAACTTTCCGACTACATTGTTGCCTCATTTATAAACTCTCTAAACGTATAGACTGTGTAGAGGGTTAAAGATCAATTAAACGAATGTCCGTAAGATAATAATAGCCTTGTATTGGGATTATAACCATACATGGTACTATTTGATACATAAAACTACATATTATGTAACCTCAGACGTGAAAAGGGACCTATAGCGACGTTATCTTGCACGCTATTTTCGCACGTAAAGCCTGGCATACACGCTACGGAATGCCGGAAGGATTGCCTTCCGGCCGCTAATCCGGAAGGCAAACCGCATCATTAGTGATCAAATCAGCCGGAAGGCAAACCTTAACTCTCGGCCTCTTTGAAAACTGTCGCCGCTAGAATATTGCAAGAATTTTAACAAAACGTTAAGCTGGGCATACACGCTACGGAATGTCGGAAGGATTGCCTTCCGGTCGCTAATCCGGCAGGCAAACCGCATCA
This sequence comes from Aphodius granarius, assembly GCA_963971325.1. Taxonomy (NCBI): domain Eukaryota; kingdom Metazoa; phylum Arthropoda; class Insecta; order Coleoptera; family Scarabaeidae; genus Aphodius; species Aphodius granarius. Next base: position 14,702,670 of record OZ020222.1, on the reverse strand, counting down.
TTAGTGGTCAAATCAGCCGGAAAGCAAGCCTTAATTCTCGGCCTCTTTGGAAACTGTCGCCGCTAGAAAATTTGCCTTCCAGCACGCCTCTTGCAATGCAAGTCGTAAAGTGTATGGGCAACATCGGGAGTACAGGCCAAGAGATATCAGTAGGGTAACCAAAAATATGCTCTAAAAAATTCTTTTAAGCCCTGTTACTATGCCCTATAACTAAGAAAATATGCTCTAAAAAACTGAAAATATGACCTAAAAAAGTGTAATCCAGACATATAATCTTCGATACAACTTTTAGGCGCTTAAAACATGACATATAGAAATGAAAATATGCTCTAAACATCTTTCAAAATGGTATTTTGATTTGATCATTGTATTTTATTCCAAACACAATACGGTCCTTCCGGATTGTTGGCCTGAAGGCTCGCCTTCCAATAATTCGTTGCGTGTATGCCCAGCTTTATGGCGCACATTATTTTCGCACAAGAGGTCCCTTTTCGCATCCGGGTCACATATGAAGACTTGATTTCAAAAACAACACTTGTCACAAAAACCGAATTTATAGATTAGGGCAGCATTTGTTTCCTATTTATCATATCTATACAATACATGTATTATTTTCGACAAAAGTACCTACAATCACAGTAAATTTTGCTTTTAAAATATTCTCTATTCCGTAAATACAGCAGTACATATTTTGTTTTCTTATTTTTCGGGGAGGTTTACAGCTGGGACCACTTCTTGTTTGTTTATTCTTCTAAAGCGCCGTACTGGGTGTTGATTACACAAATATATTTGACATTCTGTACAGAATAAGGCACTTATAATTTAGAGTTCTTGTATTAGATGTGTTGTTTTTTAATGGAATACATAAATATATATTCTTAAATAAAAACAGTAGACAATCCATCAAATAAATCCCATACAGTCTCAAAATCTTCTCTTGTCTAAACTTTCTCCTACATGCTTCCTTGTACTTCAAACCCAGCGCACTTCTTGATATTCTGTTTCGGAACCAGAAACGATATCTGATTTTGTATTTACACCATAGAAAACGAAACAATAATTCAAACGTTGCAAAGCACACCGTTTTTTACTGCGCATTTCTCTAGATAATTAACCATCACCCTCATTGCAACACATACCCTAGACCAAATATATATTTTATATACCAAATATCACAGAACAGACTCGGTAAGGCAAAACACCTCATTTTTCAGGTAAACGCTTCCAGCATTCCATGGCGCAACTCATCAAAGGGCACCACTAAAAACTAAAAGCAAAAAGCGAGATAGAGATGAGACCAGCTTTGTAGACATCGTTTCTGGTCCATTCTTGCGGTCGCTTTGTGCACTTTGCGATGGAATCAAGTGCAATAATAGATATTGAATCTTTAGACCAGGGCAATATTAAATATAAGCATTAGGTAGTAGAGTTAAGGTTGTCTTTAACACATGTAGCAATGAAGAATAAAATAAAATAAAATTAAATATATACAAAGATATACAAGGTGCTTTTTATGCACAATCTGAATTCACACACCTTCAGGGTTTGCTGGTGTGGCTCTTTGGAAGTTAGGAAAAATCTATAGTACTCGTAAGCGCCTCCACAGATATAAGCTCCACCTCCGCTGTCGTGGTGCGCCCACACCGCCCCCAGCTGCCTCCGTGACGCAAGTGCGCGCGCAAATTTTAACTGGGTCACCTACTGTGACCTCTGCCACCGACTGACTCCAGCGCTCGATCCAGCTTTCCAGACGTTGCACAGCATCCAGAAGATCGAGCCTTTTCCTCCACCGTCATGTCCAACACCTCCAACTATAAGCTGAACGCCAGCATAGCCAACCTGAAGTATACAGGTAAGGGTAGTTTTGTCTACGAGAAGTAGTGGTTTGGATTTTAAGTCTTTTTCGGGCTTGACATATTTGCCAATATGGCTTATGGTTCATGTTACGGAACGATATCGATTTAGGTCTGTGGCATGTACATAATATTCATTGTTTTGTAGGGAGTTAAGATTTGACCATTTTGTTGTATGTTACCAATGGTTTTGACCCAAATAAAAATTGTTGAAATCTTTTAATGGTCGACTTCTGATACAAAAATCTTATTTGCTGTCAGGAGAATTGGGGAATTTGTTATGATATGTTAGCATTTATTAAATGAAATGTTACGGGGGCATATTTTATATGAAAGTATTGCCTTGAGATAGGTATGCCTATGAGAATGTATTATCTAAATAATTTCATCATAAAAACGGTGTCAAGAGACGCCTTAGTGTAACATTTCCGCATTAAGTTTACGGTTACGGCATCCGATGCTACGGTTAAGTTTTATGGATGCTGCACTATGGTTGGCGCTTAATATCTTTTAATGTTATTTGGTTCAAATTCGAGGAAGACTTGTAAACATTTAAAATTTGATTCAAAATGTTGGAAATGCCGACGTTTCGAGAGTAATGTTTCCTGGTTTTATTTGAGTTAACCGAATTCGGTTAGCTAAAAAAATGCATTAAGAATGCTCTTAGCTCAGGAAAAGCAACCAAAATTGTTCTCTAGACATCGGCGTCGAGACTTTTGAATTTTGACGCGCGACTGAACCCGCGGGCCACTGTTTACCTAGCGAAAACTGAAATAATGAAATTAAATTTGAAAAAAGTCATAGTTGCAAAATTGTTGAAAGCAAAATTGTAGAGATAATAGCTTAGACCAAAACTATTCGAATATTACCAACTTTGCCAAGTGGGAAATGTGGTGGTTAAAAGTTTTCTGTGATGTCAAGATGGCAGTTTCCTGTCATTATGTCTGTGTATAGGGTGCAGTTTCTCTATTCTTAATATCTGAAATATCGACGATCTAAACGAATTTTATAATCAACATTTCAAGAAATATTATTATACTTTGAGTTCTGTGTAGGTACTCAAAATTTCTATATCCTGTATATCTCCTCATCTCCTATTTCATATGAGAGGTTTTTAAACGGTAGATAAACGTTAGTCATTTACACGAGGCTACGAATCTGGAAAATTAAAACGAAAGAAAGGAAAATATGAATCGCGACGAGAACAAAAGATGAAGTAATTCCAGAACTTTCCTTTCCTAGACATCGCAGGGGAAAATTCACGTTGAACTTCGGGCGACGGCATTTGTTTTAATATAAAATGGAATCGGCCAACCGGAAGTAAATTCTCTCTCCGGTGAGCATTCAGCCTTTTGATCATTTGTCAGTGTGGATGAGAAAGAGAGAGAAAAAGACGTTCCACTTAACCTTTGAACTATTGTCTTGATTACTGGGATCTGTAGGGTATACATCTACATAGTAGGAAAATAAAAAATAGAATGTTTTGAGTTTTTGAGGTAACATATTTTGTCCCTTGTGTTACTTTTGATGGATTCTGAAAGACCTTTTTGACACGATGAACGTGAGTTCGAAAACTGGAATTCCAGGTGGGATTTATTCGCGTCAAAAAGTTTTAGATGACTTCACCAGAAAATTCAACTAACAATTTATTTTATTTACCTGGGTAAACACCGTTGTTTGTTTTGATCAAAACTTGTTGCTAATCGGCATTGATAAACCAACAATTTTAATTACTTTACAATTTACAACTCAATATACTATATTTGACAACTAAAATACGGTAAATCTCTATGTAGTTTACCGCGGCTTTTGTAACATCGCCTGTTCTAGAAAATGTGGAAACATCAAATTTTTGCTGGCCAGATAAACAAACACAATATTTGTAATGTTTGTGAAACAAAGCGAACAAAACATTATTACAAATTTATAGACCTAGTGTTGCTATTGATGGCTTGGTAGAACAGTAATTACACGGTCCAAAATTGAATAGCCAATTTATGATAGCATTATAATCTGACCTAATTAACATGCAGATAGATGTCGTTAAGTTTATGGCACTCGTAATTAATTTTCCCTACTACGAGCTAGGTTTATATATGGGTATTCTACTCAACTGATTCGTTAAAACTTCTTTGTGTTCTGGAGTACTGAAACCTCTTTCAAATTTGGACAGTATTATTTAGAAACATAAACTGCTTTATTTGAAACGTTATGTTATATTTTTTATTGCATATTCTAATTTTTGATACAAAAATATGTTAACTTTGATCAGGATTGTTGATACCTGGTACTTTTCGTTTATGAGTTATTTTAATTTGGCCATTTTAAGTAGTGGAATAAAACACGTTAAATATTTTATACTTTTATTATGATTATAATTAAACAAAAGTCTTTCTTTTCAACATTTGTCAAAAAAAGCTAAAAAAAAGGTTTTCTAAACATTTAGGTCTGAACATATTTCTCTTATGTCTCATAGTTCCACCAGGCTTTGAGAATAAACATGCAATTGCACAGTGCACAGACGTTGCAACTATGATGAGATATTGTTGCACGTATTCGTATAAACACGGATAAAGTGCCTTTTAAAGATAAAACTGGGCTTCATTCGATACAAATACTTTTCTTTCAATACCAAGTAAGTATCGAAAGAAAAGTATCGATGCTAAACGTACTTGGTATCGACACAAACGTATCGATAATTTACTTGTATTTAATTGTATCGGAACATCACTAGCCTCTGTACCATTTTAAAACTTTCTAGCTTGAATGGTTATTGAGAAATGGAGTTTTCGAAAACAGGTGATAGAAAAACTTAAAAATTAAAATAACAAAGACAACATATTTTTGTTAAAATTAAAATTAAGAAAGCTGTGGTGAACCTTTATAGTCTGAAATTTAAAATCGTAGGAGTACTAGAACCCAAAAAAATCCTCCCACAAGGATTCTCGCGAGTCAATTTGGCGTTTTTCATATTTTTCCTGCGAAAATTCAACCAGAAATTGAACCCAGAACTATTCATGACGAATTCTCTCTTGTATTGTCTGATCCTTTTTATCTTCAATTTTTTATTTCAATATTTTTTCTCCTCAAAGGGTCCTTATCACAAACAAGTCACCACTACACTTATCTGTTTTCTTTCTTTCCCGACGTAAAACATTATCTAAAAAGGACCCCATTATCCACATCGTTGGGCTATCCCAGATAACGGGGATGCTCGTTTAAAATCGCGGTGGTGGCCTTTATGGGGCGCACATTAGAATTAATTTCGGCTTATACAGCCAGCAGAGGGGATCTGCAAATAGGGCATGAGAGAGCCAACCATCCCCTATTTGCGAGTAGACACGCGAAAGCATATTTGTATTGAGTGTTACGTACCGTACTGTGCGCCATCTAGTGTTAGTTTGAGCTGCCCCAGGGGACTCCATAAATGATTAATTAGCCCGCTTAAACCCCAATTAAGGCCCGCCCGAAACCATGTTGCACCTGTGAACAATTCACGGGGTCGAATCCTGCAGGACAATTAATCAAATCAACCTGATTTTGTCTTGATTGGTAGTAGCTGATGGTGTCAGATGCAGACTGAACTGATTTATTATCTGATTGGTACAAAAATGTTTGTTCTGAGGGGTTTTAGGGTTCTTTTGCCCTCATAATAACTTCTTCTTAATCTCTTTCTTGCTCTCAACTGTAATAACATAATAAGCCAAGCATCTATTCCTGGCGTTTTTTACTTGAACATTATTATGGATTCCTAGATGTGCAGACGTGTTTCTTACCTTCTATAACTTTGAATTATCTATTCTCAATTGGAAAATACATGTTGTGTTATAAGATGTTAAAAATACAGTTCCTTTGTCAAAAAAGTTCCCCAGGTGAGGCTCGAACTCACAACCCCGGCATTGCTCACGACTACTGCCTTATAAGTACCGTGCGCTAACCAATTGCGCCACTGGGGATCGATCGGCGCACCACTTAACACTACAAAAAAGCAGACCCCAATATAGTCTACTTCCGGTCAACTGTATACTCGGCAGGCCACACTAGAATGATAAATATCCATTGTTAAATGTTTCGTGCGTATCGTATAACGATAAGGAAGCCATACAAGTGATCATTTTTATTTTTAAAACAAGTCGTATATTTGAGATACAAGTTTTTAAATTCATTGAAGAAATCAGCAACAATAAAATCTGAATGATTCAATAGAATATGGTCAGGTTTGTTTCTGGTAAATTTATTAAATTTATTTTCTCTTCATAGAAATCAATAAAATTAATAATGAAATATGATTTTCTGTGTATATGTCAAAATTTTCGATTTTAGTTATTGGACATTCTAGAAATATGTGGTTAAGGCTTCCCACCTGTCCACATTCGCAATATAGACATTTTAGGATACATTTTAGGTTATCTGCTATCTGTTACTGTTGTTACGAATGTCCGGCAGGGGGCGTTTCGGGTTTGACGTTACTGTGGTAATAGCAGCAAAACACGGGTCGACAAAAATCGATTTTTTTGGATCGAAAATTGTTTTTAAGGCCGTTTTTTTGCTCAAAACTCTTTGCGAAGGGTATTTAGAGGGATCTTATCGTAAGACATGAGAGCGAGCGGCTTTTATAAGGTCGGCAGGAACGGATAAAAAATGTAAATTTTTGACGTTCACCGATCCGCTTGTCGGAATTTCTAGACGTCACGTGACATTTTCTCGAGGTTCGCCTTCACCCGAAGAGGTGCAAAAACGTGATTTTTTTTTCAAAATTGACGCATTTAATTTACAATATATCGCGCAGTCCACGCGGAATTGTGTCCTTTTTTCAATTCGAGCATCAAAAGTAATATCGAAAAGCCCAATTTTGCAGCTACTCGATCGCAAATGTCGGCGAAAATGGGCGATTCCGCTGAACGCGCCCTACACTTGAAAGTTCGTAATTAGTATAGGTAGATAGATTACACAAATGTTGTGGATATTTGATGCACTGACTTGCACTTACGTTGTCCGTCTAACTACATTGTCCCTTGCAAACATAGTATGATCTTTACGTTGTCATAGTCAGCAATTGACTATTCGAAAAGAAACGGGAGTTGGTAGATAGCATTATGTGGATACTGACACGAAAGTTTGAATCTTGATAAATTTTGTGGAAAATGTGTAAAAGGTGTCTGATCTAATCGCGCGACATAGATAATTCCAACGGTATCGGATGGGAAATTCTCTCAGGAATCTATTTTTGAAGACCTTGTTGCTCTAAAACATTGGTTTCCAACCTTTTCTCAATCGTAACTGTTTTAATTTTTTCAAATGTTTGCGCTTCCTTTCTCATCCACTACATTTGATCAATAAATCAGACAATTAATGATTTGTCAAATATACATTTTACGTCTTAACAAAAATGATATTTATGTATTAATTTAGTACACATTAATGCATTTCTTGGTGAAGTTTTTGCCAATGCGAATTACATGTCATCTTAAACATTATTTATTCTGGCTTTAGTCTTGATCTGCAGAAGAGTTAAAAATCCACTTTCGCAGTGTTAAGTAGGTAGATGGAAATGGCTCCAATATTCATGTCTTAGCATAGTCTTCGAATAAAAGCTTATTCACTAAATTTTATATAATTGACGATAATTATCAAAGAATCAAGCACGATGGAAAGGCTTTGAAAACTCGTGGTTAGCAATCGCTTCGCTTGGGATGTACTTTAACTTTAGCCTGAAAGCCCGACCTCGATCCAAACATTACAATATCGATGGAGCACCATCGGTATACATACTCCACACATGTTTTTTCCATTGTAAGTTATTACTTCCGAAGTATGAAATCATCTTCATGACGTCTTAACCTTTCGCAGCAGTTTTGCTCTGTAAAACAGGAACTCTTCTTTGATGGCTGTCCTCTAAGTGATAATATCTCATAAAATCGAGTAATCGAGAATATGAACTAACATAAGTTCAAATACTCTCTAAATGGTCTTGTTGGATTAGAATATATTGCGCATTTTCACTCGTTGCCCTAAAAACTACCTTAGCAGACCTTAATAATCGATTAGTATAATTTTCAACTTTCCGAGCAATTGCATAAGATGTCTTGGCTTTGTTAATGGCACATTCCAGTGAAATCCAATTAGCACAGCAAATATAAATCATTAAACTTTTGACATTACTTGGAAACCCGTTGGAGGGTGTTTCAAACTTAGACCACGAAAACGTCATGTTGGTTGCACAGATTAAATGAGTTGTCAAACTCATTCATTATAATAATTATAAATTATAATAATAATATAACAAACTTGTCTGTTATTATATATATAGTTATTAGTTATATATGTATATAGGAAATTAGTAAAATTTTTAGGTGGGCGTTTATTTTTTTGACGCTGAGAGTTTCGTCTTTCATTTCTTGGAAATTATCAGCAACAACTTGTAACAGCACCTCTGCTTTATGTTTTTGGAGTTAAACAACTAGAGATTTATTATAATGATTCGTTTCAAAAAGCTACAACGACGCTCAATATTCTTTACGATGCGCGATGACTCGGTTTAAAAAAATATTTTCTGGGATGATGTTCTAATTTTTGCAATATCACTTAAGCACTACAACCATCTGAATATAAAAAACTCGCGTTGAAGAACCCTTTGCATCGAGTTCTGTATCTCAAAATCCACCTTGAAAACACCTTGAAATTAGTTAAATTCTCGAAGCCATAGCCACTGAACCCTAACCCATTCATTGAATGTCGTATCATGTCAATGAACACTGACGTTTATTAAAATCCAACCACTCCAATTCTCCAAACACGCCAGTTCTCAACCAGAGCGATGAAGGCTGTAGAAAGTGTAGAGTGTAGATTCTGTCACACTGCTTCTATACGGTTATAGCGCATAAACCGTTCATACCTTTGCCCAAAATCGCATAAATCCCAGATGCATATAAAATTTCCCACTTTAGGTTGTCAGCAGTTGTCAGATTGTCACCAAAAACAATCTGTTCGTCCGTCCAATCCGTTGTACGTTGTACCGTTTGGACGCTATTATCTTCGCAGACATACATGCCCACATACATACATACATTTTCCAGAAATCATTGCTCTGAATTCAGAGGACCTCAAAACGCGTATTTCCGTAAACATCTCGACATTGGTTTTTTTTTTCGGCCAATGACAATACTTTCCTTCTAGGGTACCAGTCGGAAACTAAAAAAGTACTAAGAAAAAAACTAAACAAAAAAAAAACGAAAAAAGTCTCCGCCGTGACAATGTTTGCACATTGCCGTGACCAGGATTCGAACCTGGGTTACTACGGCCACAACGTAGGGTCCTAACCACTAGACGATCACGGCTGTCGGAGTTTCTGCTAAAATTTGCCGGAGCTATACAGTTCAGTAGGCCGATGACTTTCCACGCTCTGTTAATTATGAAATTGCGATTTCTTCGAGTTTTTATTGAATTTGTCAACATATTTAAGTCGAAACATGTTTATATTTTAAAATACTGTCTTCCAAATGATTATTTCTTCGATTGTGTTGTGGTTTTGATTACTGTCACGTGTCCAGCAGTTGATTAGTATTACATCAGTGAACATATCAAAAAAAATTACTTTTTCTTGTTGTTATTAATGCAACTGTTCGTTGATCATTCACACATGTTATTCCAATTTAAAATCTTTTTGAGAACAGATTACATTTCTGACTTTCTGAATAAATATTTATTTAAACCTCGCAAACTTTTCTTCTTTTACCTTCTTCGAAACGTACAACATAATTTACTGAAAGGAAATATTTAGGTGGTGTATTTCTTTTGCTCGGAGCATTTAATATAGACGACAATTGCGAAGTTTTTATATCATATTTTCATCATTCATCAACTGGTAAATGCCTATAGTGGGCGCCACCACGGATAGAGATAAATAATGCTAAGGGATTTGGTGAATAGGCTCCCTGGGGAGTTCCCTAGGGTTCCCGGAAGGCACACTTAGGTTGGGCTTAAGTCCTCCCAGGGACCTTTAATAGCCCATCACTCAAACACTTCGACCCGCGTTTAATCTCTCGTTTATAAGCATGGATTATCTCCTCCTAGAATGCCATGGAATGTTGAATGGTGAAAATGAAGATATTTCTGGCAAAAAATATATATTTTTGGAAGTAGGTAGCAAAAGTGTGCTGTTTCCTCTCAAGTTTTGTTGTGTTTCTGTTGGAAAACTCGGTAAAAAGGTAAACAAAACTTATTTATTCGAAGAAAGTTTTGCAGGCGATGTATGTTATTATAACAGATGTCACTCTTTATACTTTCTTCTTTAGGTATTTTCGACCCTTACGGGCTCTAGCTGAAATGCAGAAACATTAGTGTTAGATGACAGAACAGTAAAATTACATTCCTAAACAATGTTCAACACATTTTAACTTAATTTTTGTTTTCGGGGAGGAAACCGCGTTGTTGACGGTACCACTGTCGACGTTTTGCACTCTGTTGCAAGAGACATCTTCAGAACCTCTTCACACCACTTCAGTCTCTTCGTAACTTTTGTGGTATGAAAACTCCCTGAAGATACCTCTTGCAACAGAGTGCGAAACTTCGGCAGTTGTACCGTCAGCAACGTGGTTTCCTCCGCGGAATTCTCCATTGTAGATATAGTATACAACTTAGTTTGAAACAACTCAAGTTATCCTTTTTTTTATTATTTAGTGAAAATTACACATTTCATGACAAATACAAGGCATTTTGTATTTAGTGTACACTATATTTGAGCATTTGTCCTTTAATAGGAGGTCATTAAGAGTCATTAAGGTTACCTTTGGCCGATTTTCTTGAGCGAATCCTTCTTAAGCAAACTGTCTTTTGAAAAGTCACCATTCGGTCGATGATATTATCAGTATTTATAACGCACAATTCGTTGTGTGGAAAATCGAAATTAAACCAGACATGGGTATCATTGTTGCCATTGGGAATCTCCCAATTTTTAGGTAAATAGCTCGACGTTAAGTATGGTTGGATGTATTTTTGTTGGCATTTTATAGAACCACTCATTTTACCGCTGTTAATTTCATCTTCACTCGCCGAAACGTCGCAAGCTATCGGTCCGTTGTAGTATCGAAATTGAACATGTGCATGCAAGAATGTTCCGCAATAATAATAATAAATAATGCACAACAGGACGAACTTTGTTGAGTACATTTTATGATGCATGCGAAACGATGCAGTTGGTTACACACGTTATTGTTGTGTCAATTTTATTGTTCAATTGGGTTTAATGATTCGATTATACAGCATATTAAAACAATGGTTATGGCGACTACAATTAACCATTTTCAATGCAGTCATGATGAAATTTTTCTGTGTCAAATACATACTTTACAAGTTTTTAATGTTTCGATATTTGTACTTATACAATTTGTAACAGGTTTGAGTGCACCAACATTGAGGCATAATAGCTTTTGAGCTGCTATTTTAAAAAATGACAAAATAAATAAATTATTCAATATCTCATAACAACGTATACGCATTCGTGAAGTAATAAATGACATGAAATGTATTTCATAGAGATTTGATACTTGTTTCCTCAAAATGATTTTACTCTTATGGAATAAATCAATTAAAATGAGACGAACTCGTTCAGCTACTGCGACGGAATACGAATGCACAAGACTGGCACGGGCAAATGTGGGGAACGCATCTTTACACCCTACGATTACAAGGCATCAAAACAGCCCAAAAAACAGCGCGAATTGACTGCCAGTTTGGAATGCATACTCCCTTGTTGTTGGTGGAACCACGTTCGTGTATGATTGTCCAGAAAAGTTATGCTGATATTTAGAATCGAGTTCGGCGACTCCATAATACCTATACAGTGTCGGCCAGTTCCCGACGCCGTATACCCCATAAGAGAGAGCAAGAAAGCATAGGTATAGTTCTACGTATACCCGCAATCGGGTTGAGTGATCGGATAAAATGTATCTATCAGGAGTACTAGTTCGCGAACGAGTTTACTGAACTAGTTCGTTTCCGAGAACTAGTTCCTTAAATAGAGCTATTAAGCCCATCTCTATTTTAAAGTATGAAGGTTATCATAAATCACAACAGTTCCAAAGGCATTTTCAATTTATTTAAACCACGATGATCAGTAACCATAAGCGGTATTAAAACAATATCGGCTTTAAGTATTATGTGTTTATAAAAGTAGCAATGTCAAAAAGATAAGGAATTCCACCAGACCGCATGTTGCAGCAGTCTTTATAGATTTTTGTCCCTGTTAATCCCAGAATTTATTACAGATCAAAGTGCCAAGCGTCACATCTTCCACGAAAAAAATCTCCCTCGAGAATCCTTATCACGCGATAAAATATGAATAACCGATTTTTTCGTTCATCCATTATTCACACAAAAAAAAAAGTTTACTTTTCAAAGATGCCCTTGCAAGGAATGCAAGGGCATCTTTCTGCAAAAAATCATTATTTTAACTCTCTGAATGGTACGCTAGAAGGAAAGTATGTATTGTAACCGACGAAAAAATTTGAGATATCCGCGGATATACGTGCTCTGAATTCCCTGAATCCATTGCAATGATTTATGGAAATTGTATATATCTATATGTATATGTATGTATGTATGTATCTATGTATGAACACTATAGCGACCAAACGGAACAACGGATCGGGCTGAAATTTAGTACCCACATTTAGAATTACCAGAGGACGAACTGGATTGTTTTTTGGTGACAATCTGACAACCGGAAGTGGCAAATGTTACATGCGTTTTCTTAGGGATTCATCCAATTTTGACCAAACTGACATGAAAGTTATCTCATCCTGCAGTGATTATGAATATGTATACAAATTTACAGATCAATGGGATGAGCGGTTTTGGTGCTACAAACGTTTATAGTACCTAAAGGAGAGGAGGTACCTCGTGCCCAGTAATGCTAAAAGAACGCTGCATTGTATTAGCAGATCAGATCCTAATTACTTTTTTTAAATATTATTTAATTGTACTAACTACGACAAAGTTTGTTGGAAATTCGGAACTCCGCGTTAAATATCTTATATATTAATTTCTTTTTTAGCTTGTATATTATATTAATTTTGAAAATAAAGAGTTTCTATCTACGCCGCAGCATTTGAATATTTATTTAAACTCACGCCCGCTACGTAATTATGTGCATCCCACTCTTGCTGAATGTCGTCCTTTAGTAGCAATGGTTGCCAATTTGCAACCATTGCTACTAAGGCAGTGGCCACTGATTTTGACAAAATCGTGAGCAAACGGGATAGACTTAGGAGCAGCACTTAAGGTGGGGTGAGCGTTCAAAGGTGACACCTCGAATATGTTCACCCTTGTTTATGTAACAAGTGGCATTAAAGCCACAATTCTTTAATTATTGAAAAGTTATTTTAAATGATACTTCCAGGAAAGAGAAAACAACAAACGATGTGGTTTGCTTACGTTATTAAGGTCTACTCAATTATGATTAATACAAAAATATCTCGTTGACACATTGAAGCGCCTAAACCTTTTGCAATTCTTGAATTTTGTGAAGCTACAGCTACTTAGTATTCCAATAACCGAAATTTGCCATTAATCTGTAAATGTGTATACATATTTTACGTCTCTGGAGGATGAGCTGTTGTCGTTTGGTCAAAATTGGTTGAATCCATGTAACATTTGCCACTGCCGGTTGTCAAAACAGCAACCTCATCCATCAGGTTACCTATCTGGTCGTTGACACATTGAAGCGGCCAAACCTTTCGCAATTCTTGAATTTTGTGAAGCCAGAGCTACTCAGTATTCCAATAACCGAAATTTGCCATTAATCTGTAAATGTGTATACATATTTTAAGTCTCTGGAGGATGAGCTGTTGTCGTGTGGTCAAAATTGGTTGAATCCATGTAACATTTGCCACTTCCGGTTGTCAAAACAGCAACCTCATCCATCAGGTTACCTATCTGGTCGTTGACACATTGAAGCGGCCAAACCTTTCGCAATTCTTGAATTTTGTGAAGCCAGAGCTACTCAGTATTCCAATAACCGAAATTTGCCATTAATCTGTAAATGTGCATACATATTTTACGTCTCTGGAGGATGAGCTGTTGTCGTGTGGTCAAAATTGGTTGAATCCATGTAACATTTGCCACTTCCGGTTGTCAAAACAGCAACCTCATCCATCAGGTTACCTATCTGGTCGTTGACACATTGAAGCGGCCAAACCTTTCGCAATTCTTGAATTTTGTGAAGCCAGAGCTACTCAGTATTCCAATAACCGAAATTTGCCATTAATCTGTAAATGTGTATACATATTTTACGTCTCTGGAGGATGAGCTGTTGTCGTGTGGTCAAAATTGGTTGAATCCATGTAACATTTGCCACTTCCGGTTGTCAAAACAGCAACCTCATCCATTAGGTTACCTATCTGGTCGTTGACACATTGAAGCGGCCAAACCTTTCGCAATTCTTGAATTTTGTGAAGCTACAGCTACTTAGTATTCCAATAACCGAAATTTGCCATTAATCTGTAAATGTGCATACATATTTTACGTCTCTGGAGGATGAGCTGTTGTCGTGTGGTCAAAATTGGTTGAATCCATGTAACATTTGCCACTTCCGGTTGTCAAAACAGCAACCTCATCCATCAGGTTACCTATCTGGTCGTTGACACATTGAAGCGGCCAAACCTTTCGCAATTCTTGAATTTTGTGAAGCCAGAGCTACTCAGTATTCCAATAACCGAAATTTGCCATTAATCTGTAAATGTGTATACATATTTTACGTCTCTGGAGGATGAGCTGTTGTCGTGTGGTCAAAATTGGTTGAATCCATGTAATATTTGCCACTTCCGGTTGTCAAAACAGCAACCTCATCCATCAGGTTACCTATCTAGTCGTTGACACATTGAAGCGGCCAAACCTTTCGCAATTCTTGAATTTTGTGAAGCTACAGCTACTTAGTATTCCAATAACCGAAATTTGCCATTAATCTGTAAATGTGTATACATATTTTACGTCTCTGGAGGATGAGCTGTTGTCGTTTGGTCAAAATTGGTTGAATTCATGTAAGATTTGCCAGTTCCAGTTGACAAAATTTTCACCAAAATTAATCCAGTTCATCCTTTGGTAATTCTAAATATTTCGGGTGCGAAAAGGGACCTATCGTGACGTTATCTTGCGCGCTATTTTCGCACGTAAGGTCTCTTCCGATAGGCATCTTCATGGCGCACGTTATGTTCGCACGATAGATCCCTTTTCGCATCCCAGGTCACATATGTATACCAAATTTTAGCTCAATCCGTTGTGCTGTTTGGGAGCTAAATAGGGTATTCCGGTCATGTCAAAATTTGAGTAGATATTATTAAGTTATCAGGAGTCATACCGTAAAGCTGTAAGCCTTTCGGTTTAGGTTTTCTATGAGATAATTGCAATAGGGTATTCCGGTGTTTTTCAAATTGTTGCTTTTCACAAAGTAGGCATGCTACTGATTGCTACTTTACACATAAAATCTCAACCATTGCTTTAAATTAAGAGAAATCGTCATTTGAAGTTTGAATTGAATTTGATCTTTGTGACGTCACAAAGATCGCTTAAAACGGGCTGCTTGGCAACGTTGTAAGTTTTTGTATGTTATGTTCACTCACACACCTTAGTTGACAAGTGTTTCTAATGGCCACGACCGGTCAGCTGTTCCTCTGTTGCCAGCGCTACTGGTGATCGGTAATCTTCGTGTATTACCGAGGGTGGTCGGTGAATTCAAATAAAATACACTTTTAATTGCAATTATCTCATAGAGAAACTAAACCAAAAGGCTTACAGTTTTACGGTATGACTCCTGATAACTTGTACGGTAGTTTAAACCGAATATCTGCTCAAATTTTGACATGACCGGAATACCCTATTAAAAGTGTATTTTATTTGAATTCACCGACTACCCTCGGTATTACATAACATAAGAAATTTACAACGTTGCCAAGCCGCCCGTTTTAAGCGATCTTTGTGACGTCACAAAGATCAACTCTAATTCAAACTTCAAATGACGATTTCTCTTAATTTAAAGCAATGGTTGAGATTTTATGTGCAAAGTAGCAATCAGTAGCATCCCGACTTTGTGAAAAACAACAATTTGAAAAACACCGGAATACCCTATTAAACGAAAATTACTGGTCTTGTCGTGTGCGTGTGCGTGTCCGCATGGTTGCACTGGTCTGACTAAACCTTAAAGTTAAAAATAATCGGACAGTCATCATAATCTATGATTGTCTATTTATGCTAAAAAAACGATTGTATGTTCGAATACAGAACACACAGACGTCCAAACAAGATTTTGCTGATATTAATTGTTATTAATTTATTGTAGATAATAACGTATAATGGTATTAATTAGTAAAGTTTGATTTATGACTCTGTGGATAATCCTAACTGCTCTCGGTATCAATTTGGTCAAAATCGGTTAAATCTTTAAGAACATGCATGTAACATTTGAAATTTGCGGTTGTCAGATAGTCACCAAAAACATTCCAGTTCGTGCCCTGGTGAGGCCTGGTGATTCTAAATATGTATGTTACAAATTTCAGCCCGATTTGTTGTACCGTTTGGGCGCTATTCGTATTAGCAGACATACAGGATGTGTATGAAGTTACATAAGTTGCATGTGGCGATGTAGATTAACACAAACGTCTTCGTAAAATTTCTTAATACAACAAAAAAAATCGAAAATCTTATTACAACAATATTCGTTCTTTCATGATTTGTGTGTCTTCAGAAACCATAAGAAATGAACTTAAACTTTCTAACGTTGTATTTAGACGTTTGTGTTAATCACGCACGTCATGTCATGTATCATAAAATTGTCAAAGGTGCTATTACTATTTTGCAATGTTGTCACACTAGGAAGTAATGTGGTGAGTGTTATCAACAAAGGAAATATTAATTGGTAGCTTTTAATAGAGAAACATCTACGGGAAAATAATCCACTAAACTCTACATTCTGAACTGCGCCTTCTTTAACAACAGATGTAATGTTGGTCCTCTCGGAAGTCAAGAGTTGTTTAACAGATGTAGTGTAATAATGTGCATCAAGAGACACTCAGGAGACCTCGTGTGGACACTTCAACAAATCATAGAACAACATTTTTGTGTTATGCGTTACTTTATACACACAGACATTTCTCAGAAATAATTGTAATGCATTTCTGCTGAAATCCTGATTTTTTCGTCCTTTATTTCCTAGGGAATCTAGTCAAAAAGTAAAAATGGTTCACCCTAAAAAAATAATAGAACACCAACAGGTACAATCTCTAATAACAATAACTCGCCAAATTAGATTCAAAATTTATTCGGGAAGGTTGGGGTAGAAGTGAGCCAGATTTGCAGCTGTGTAAGGACTGCGAAGGCACGCGCACCCCTGTTTGCCCTGTGCGGGGCGCGCAATACGCACCCCGAACATCCGAAGAATGCCTAACCGCTAGGGGTGAGTCTCGGTTTAATTAAAACTCCCTGGGGCCCTTTTTTCAATGTTCAACGTCCGACGACAATATGTGCCCCAAAATTGATTACTGCAAGTCAAGGGGGTTGATATTTAAATGGTACCCCCAACGGGAAAGTATATTTTTTCACATGTGTTTTATAGGTTTGATAGATGAGTTTGGTAAGCTAATCGGTTGTAAAACTTCTTGTGATTTTATGTGTGACTTATGCAATCGACATGAGTAAGTCACACTTAAATATTAAGGGCCGCTTAGCTAAGCTGGATATTTAGCTAGAGATATTTCATCCAATGCTTTCTTGATCACGAAATATTTGGATAGCCTGTATTGCTTCATAAGATTAAAGTCTGGAATTTCAAATGGATTGGAATCGTGTAAATTTCGATTATAAATTCTCATGGTCCTAGCAGTATTATTGTACAAAAAATCTTAATGAATTTTTAATTAAAGTCATAAAAAGAATATCTATATTATAATAATTATAATTATTGTTTATCATGCTTTTTTTCAACATCTTTTAGTGCCTTTAGTTATATACATTGCAACAGAAAGAACTTAAAAAAGAATTTAAGAACCGCCAGTGCCATTTACTCAAAATATTCTAATACACAGTAACTAGAGACGTCCAAATATCCGAGAAGTTTTTATTTAGGAACTGTCACTGTCAGTTAACAACTTTTTTGGTTGCTATATTAGTAAATTTGATATAGACTTGTTCTCATTTGAGGCTATGAGACCAATAAAGAACTGCATAACACCATTTCAAATTCAATAATAACTCAAGATCTGTCTGTTGTGGTGTAGCCAAGACCAAAACTCCAACAATTTAGACATTTATTTCCCCTGAAAACGAAGAACATTAATCTAAACTTTGCACCATTAATCATTAACCTCGTATCCATCAATTTCCTTGGTCGGTTTACATCCAGATATCTAAATAACAATTCAATTTTCATTTTTCTTCCTTAAATCTCTCGAAACAATCGCCCAAACATTCCCACGACATTACCAAAGCACTAACAGCAACTTCATCCATCAGGTTACCTATCTGGTCCACTCCGACGAGACTGTAATAATTTTTCAGCGGTAATCCTAGTTTCCCGCCTTATTTACTGCGGTATTACCGCTGTCACTGTCGGGTTTACCCAAAAGACTCCCAGGAGATTTCCCGGTTGAGAGTGCAGGATTTCACCGTACGCTTTTCGTTTATATTCGTAGTTTTTTAAAAAAGAAGGGAAGAAGAATGATTTTGTAGGTGTGTCTCGGTGCGTGGGGGGTATTCTAGGTTTTTTTAGGCGGTAGATAGTTTCAACAGAGACTGCACTGTGTGCTACAATCAATATTATCCGGCCGTTGAAGGCATAGATTGCATAAGCGCCAGATGTTGTCGATGTGGAAGAACATACATATTGTATTATTGGGAGGGGTTGTGTCGAACGAGGTTTGCAATAACAGTCGTCAAAGTTTTCTAAATAACGACAGTTTTATTCTTTTTACTTTTCGGCTAGGTTTCCTAGAAGAAAAGTATTGTTATAGATAAAAAAAAAATCAGCAAAAAAAGTAGATTCCCAGTACAAATGTTCTATGCATCATCTCGCTACTAAATAATTAATGCTGGATGTTTGGTTTTAACAACAAACAGTCAAATTGTATTGACGTGTCACCGAGGTAGACAAAAAGTTGAATCTGATCTTACTTATCCGTATTTTTATGGAAGCATACCCATTTGAAGTTGACATTAACTATTCGATTAAAAGTAAATTTTGGGGACTTTTGACCGTCACTCTAATGCGGACTGTTTAAACAGATTAAATGCAAATTTAATCCCCGAAAATCAGCTTAGGGGATTTCCCAAATAAGTTTAAAGCATCCACAATTCAATCATCAATTCTACATCTCTTTCCAATACACGCACCGACGCTGTATGAGCAAAAGGGATAGACTTATATGTAAAAGTACTAAAATTGGGGTGAGCGTTCAAAAGAGCCACATCGAATATGCTCACCCTTGTTTACTTAGCAAGTGGGATTACAACCACAATTCTGTCATTATCATAAAGTTATTTTAAGTGATAATACACTCTATGAAAGAAAAAACGCGTTGATTTGATGTAGCTTACATTAAAGATCTATTCAGTTCTAGTTATTCAGTTCCTTCAATATCGTGAAGCCACAGCTACTCTGGATTCCACCATAATGTCAGTGGCCACTGACGTTAACCAAAATTTACTGGTTTTTAGCGCCTAAACCATTCATCCCATCGATCTGTAAATGGTGGTATACACATTTAAAATCATTGGAGGATGAGCAGGCATCAATTTAGTCAAAATCGGTTGAATTCCTTAAAGAATTTATGTAACATTTGCCACTTCCGCTTGTCAGATTGTCACAAAAAATAATCCAGTTTATCCCATTTTAGCTCTAAATATATTATGTACACAAAATTTCGGCCCGATCCTTTGTACCATTTTACCGTGCTCCTATTCATGTCCGTACAGGTTTGACTAAACCTTAAAGTTAAAAATAATCACACAATCATCGTGTTTGTTTATTTATATAAAACAAAAATCGATCGTATATTTAAATAGAGAACACCCAAACGTCCAAGTCCAAACAAGATTTTGCTAATAACAATTGTTATTAGTCTATTGTAGATAATATCGCATAATGGGATTAATTATTAAAGTGTGATTTATGGCCATGTGGATAATCTTAAGCATTATCGTGCATTAGATGCACAATGGAACAAGTACAAATAATTAATCATTGTTGACGTATTTGTTGTTATTTTGGCCTGTAGATGGGGTATTTAATCTTACTTGTCGTATACAGGTGGAAAACTGATTGTCATACAAAATTGCTGTTTCTTTAAACGTTACAACTTACATAGCAAGAAATACAAAAATAATATTTTAATTCTGAAGCAAATCAAAGTAATAATTATAAACGCACTGTCCTCCGAATCCGACAGAATAATCTTTCTTTGTAACTGGAATAGTAATGATATTAGTAATGATTGATACAGAATTGGAATCTGGAGTTAATTTCTACATCAGAATTGATAAATGTGTTGCAAACACGAAGTTACTAAACATTTAACAACAATTAACAATTTCTGGGACAAGAACTAATTTCTCTTAAATTCACTTGTTTATTCTAGATATTCTTCCATACAAGGACGATGGCACCACCAACCAATTCCTCCAGAAGATCGTCGAAATCCTTCTGGACTTCGTCAAGACCTCCAACGATCGCAAGGAGAAGGTCCTTGACTTCCACCATCCTGAAGAGATGCAGAAAATGCTGGATTTGAGAGTGCCTGAGCAGGGTGTGTCTCTTCAGCAACTCATCAATGACTGTGCAACGACTCTCAAGTACCAAGTGAAGACAGGTAGGTGGCACCAAAACTTCTTTCAGATAAACACTTTATGGTTTATGAAATCATAAAAGAGAACATATCATCAGAAATGCAGATGTCTTATCTGACACCTTTTTGACTGAACTATATCTTCCCCTATATCTTCATCTACTCGAGAGTAAAATTCATGAAATCACCAGCAGGTGGAAAGAGGTAGTCAAATGTTTTTCCCGTTCTTAGAAACCATTAACGATATCTCAAGAGTCTCGAGAGGAAATGACTTTGGAAGTTTATTTCCTCGCGCTAATAATGGGGGGTCTTATCTACCCCAATGCAGAGTGTTTGTTATTTAAATCACTCTTCATATAATCCGGCATATGCTTGTGCTGGTGTGTCTGCGCTTGGAGGATGCGACTTTGCTGGTGTAATCGAATCAGTGGTGGTTATCAGTGACGCTAACAAGCTATTGAGTTGGTCTGGGGTGCCACCGCATATCTGTTGTTATTTCACTATCGCTCGCTATTCTGTTTACAGGGCACGTTTTGGGGAAGCCGTGTTCGTATCGACCGGAAAATTCGGTTAAAATTATAGTCTGATATTGATAATTTCAAATTCTCCAATAACTTCTGTAATCATTGAGGGATTTTGATTATTCTTTCGGCAAATTAAATCAAAATTCTTCCTATCTCATACAATTTTTAATTGCGTTGTAATATTTCTACAACACATTTGATCTGTCTAACCGATATGATGTTTATGTGGTCTAAGTGTGGAACACCGCGTAGAACATTTAAGGACTTTGGTCAAGTTATGGCCTACACCAGTAGTCCCAAATTTAGTTGGCCCACCGTCCCCAATCTCCAATCTAAATCAATTAGCTACTAAAAATATTTATAAAAGATGTTCTTGGATATTAAACGCAATCAATGTACAGTTATTATCTTTAGTTTAATCTTTTCTTCTAATTCAGCTATCTCTAATGCCAAACCTTTCAGTAATATCTTTCATTAGCAACAATGAATCACTATGACCTGTCTGCAGATCCAAAGCTAGTTCTAGCTTTAGATCTGCAGAGTTTGCTACTTTCTTCTGCTATAACTTGTGCATTTTTTACCGATTGTGACGATCTTTTTGATTTTGCGCAGTTACATCCCTCGTGACACTTGAAGGGTGCGTATAGTCACGATGTTCATTTATCTCGGGCGTCCGTCACTACCAGGAGTCTGGACGTAAAAAATGGGACCGTTGCTTTCGCAAAACTGCCGGTGACAGATAACTTTTGGGCCCGTGATGACGCACGATATCTCTTATCATTGAATTATGGCAGTTTTGCGGGCGCCGAACAAACCGGACTAAACAAAGTATTCAGGGGCTGAAGTGTATTCAGAGGGTGCCTGTATCGAGTGGCGGCTGCACGTGCCGCCCGGAAGGCCTTATTGTGTATTTATTATCGCCAGCCGCCTCCCGAAATGCCCTGATTAGCGATTACATTGAATTAGAGGACGCAACATCGGGGATCTAATGAAATCTTGCAATTCGCCCCCGATTGTGATGGCATTTGCCTTTTTGGACAGTTGGAAAAGTTTATTAATAAACTATTTTTAATTTGTTGCAAAGTGTTTATGTGGGGAAAACATAATATGGGCTTAAAAGATGATTTAAAGTTAAAAGTTTGTACAAAAATTACTTTTAAAAAGACGACTGTGATGAAACTAACATACATATTTATATATACTTTAGGTATTGTTTATGTAGATGTAAATATAAATATATATAATTATATTATAATTAACGTTATATAAATTACGTTAATTATTAATTATTATATTAATCTGAATTATTGCAGATACTGTTTGTTTATTACTGAGACGAAAGTATATTAACCAAATTATCACCTACAATATGATTTAATCAGATACAAGTGTCTTCAGTCAGACTGCCAAGTAGACGAAACCGATTATTTCCAAAAATTGTCATCTTTTCGCAGATAGATATGATTCCTAGTAAATGCAAAAGAATATATTTAATATCAATGAAAAGTACACAGTTAGGTCCATGAAAAATACTAATCAATACCAGAATATTGTGGGTATATTTCTGATTGTCAGTGGAAATATGATTACATGCTATTAGCAACTTTCGGTAATGTTTAAAAAAATATTCACAACATGTTGTAGCGTTGGGTATCTCTATAGTGTCAGCTATCAAATGCGATTAACTAGATCCTCTACTGTTGTCTACATTGAATAATATTAATTAATACTTAGAGTTAACAACACTATTACGCTGGGAGACTTTTTGTTCAGAATTTTGAGGAGAAAAACTTTGTTAAAAATGGAACTACAGTCTGTATTCTAGAGTCTAGACTAACTGAGTACCTAACAGAAAAGATGAAAAATTGGCATTAACAGATATGGAACAATCGATGGTCCTTTTATAAAAAAAAGGTTTTGTGAAAGAAATGAAACGTAAGAGATAAGATTAACAGGACGATTATAAATTAAAACTCCACAACCACAATATGATTTTGAACCAGAAACTTCAAGTCTGATCTTCTAAGTAACTAAAGCCAATTCTATTACAACTCTATTGCTCACGTCAGGTACACATCAGATGTTTGATGTGTACCTACCTAGTTCTGAGTTTTCTAAATTGTAATTTGTAGGAAATTATTGTTTAATAATAGAGTACAGTTAAAGTTTAAATTAAATTTTTCTCTGTGTGCAAATCCAGCTGCTCATACAACAAAAACGGAAAAATTGAACAAAACTGTACCAGAAAAACTGGGGTGTCGCTAAACTTTAGTTGACGTAAATCTCTCCACTAAACTTATACCTCCACCGCCACCGTTAAGCAGTAAAACCCACACTTCTCGTACAACGTAACGTCAGTAACAGCTGTTTGAGTAGTACATCTGTGACAGGACGAGCATTAAAAGGCAAGCCGGCAGGCCAGACAGGTAGCAGGCGGCAGCGGCAGGAAGAGGGGACAATATGAAGGGGGCAGCAGGAGAAACTGGAGGACTGGGAAGACGAAGAGATGGGAGACGTAACCCCTGCCAGGGCTTCGGAATCCAGAGATTACAAGGATTACAGGACAATCCCACTCTGGGCTATCAAAACCCCGAGTCCTTATTTGTAGACTCACTTATATTTGTTGACGTTTATGGACACACCGGATGGAAAACAATTTTCCCTCTGGCTCAGGCTGACAGTGGTGTCTCTCCCTAGGATATATTATGGTCGCGTTACCGCGCTTTAAGATGGGGGATGGAAAGGAGAATTTAATTAAAGTTGGAGGTTTGATTAATAAGGGTTGATCCGTGGTGGTGTTTTTCCGGTTCATTGGGTGGATTTTCATTGGACGATTTTGGTTAGACGTTTAGGGGTGAAGTGTTTTTTCACATTTTAATAGTTCTTTAGTGATCAATTTTGGATATATTGATTTTATCAGAAACATAAATAGAACATTCTTTTAGTATAGGATTTTAGCTCCCCACATAAACACCGTTGCACTCAGTGGCAGCACAGTTGCTGTCCCAGCTTAAGCTGTAATTAAGGGTAGTCAGTGAACCCTCCACTTCATCCCCGCTTCGCTAAACACCCCACTGTCGGATTAAACTTTTCCCAATTTAGGAATCTACGCTGATAATTGCCAGTAAACACAACCTCGATTAATTAAAAAAAAAGTAGATAAAACATAAACCAAAAAGTGAATTTTTGACCTCAAGAAATAAGAGATCTTTTCAGGGTTCGAACTGGAACTGCACCGAAAAAAAAAAACGTTATTTTAGTCCGAAAAAACAGGAACTAAACCGAAAACATATCGGTTTATAGCGGTTAGTAACAATTTTGATGATTGTTTCAGGAAATTATAACCAAATTCTTCATAGCCAATACAATTTTTAAAATAAATACTTCTACAACTCATTTGGTCGGTTTGTTGAATTGTTGTGTTGTGCAACAACATAATATAAAAGCACAGGTAACATTCGAAAGGCACTTCTTTTTTATGGACAAAATGTTACGTCAGCTCAAGTACTGGCATATGTTCGTCGCCCACAACATTTAGCCAATGTATCGCGTAACATGCAAGCTTTTAAGCAATCGAGATTTTGTTTGCATTTTGATCGGTGTTTATGAAGAAGAGTGTTTGTTCAGTTTATTGGTGTCGACTTTTTGATATTGCTGATAAGGCTTTGTAGTAATACGCCGTCTAGTGAAAAATATTATAGAATACATCATGGTGAAGGGTGTTAACAAAGCAAAACATCATGTCGGTTGCACAGATAAAATTATTTGTAGAAATAGCTATCGTCAAAATTGTAAAGATTACAGAAGTTATTAGCGATCAAAATTTCATAAAGAAACTCGAATATCAACAGAAATAACAACTTTTTCTAATAAATTTTCTAAAAGTATAGATTCACTTCGTTCAACTGAAAAAAAAAATTTCTGAAACATTCCAAATCCGTATACCTTTTCACGGGGCATTAATTTTCAGTTTGGCGCTTCTAGCAAACATCAAAGGGGACAATAAAAATCCCATAAGCGCGTTACTGCCGATCGGATTTTCCGACGCAGGGTGCCGCCGATCCCGGCTATCAATTCGCAATTATTTCGCGCCGCTGCTCATAATAATTGAATGCCAGTGGACTCGAAACAAAGACATTACTCGTGGACGTGGGGCAACGGCAGCACGCACCCCGCTGATGGGTCGCGTGGCCCGAAGGGCTTGTGGTGACACGGCTACCGGGGGTAATTTGTCAAAAATGGGTCTCAAAACTCTCAAATATCGGTCTGATGCATGATGACGTCTATTGTTTTCAGTTTTTTTGTTGTAATTTTTACTTTCCGACTAGTACCCTAGAAGAAAAGTATTGTAATCGACGGAAAAAAAATTCTGGATTTTAGTGGAAATACGCGTTTTGCGGGCCACTGAATCGATTGCAATGATTTCTGGAAAATGTATGTATATTAGCTTTTATAGAGGCGTCTTGACAGAATCCACAGCCTTCGTCGCTGTGTTGCAAGTTGTCAGATTTTAACAAACGTCAGTGCCACTGACATAACATGACATTAAATGTCAGTGTAACAAATGTTATTATGTCACAGAGACTGACGTCAGGTAGGGTACAGAGTGGCTCTGGCTTCACAAAATTGAATAATTGCAAAAGTGTTCAGACACTTCATTGTGAAAACGGTGTAGTCGGAAAGTTGGGTGAGGGCCACCCCAGATATTTTTGTAATTTTTTAAGCTGGATCAGTTGTATTTTTGTCATCTATTAGGAGAGTTCAAGTGCACAGATAAGTCGTTTACTTTCCTTTTTTTACTTTCCTTCTTTTACTTTCCTTCTTTTACTTTCCTTCTTTTACTTTCCTTATTTTACTTTCCTTCTTTCACTTTCCTTCTTTCACTTTCCTTCTTCTGTTTTCCTTCTTTTACTTTCTTTCTTTTACTTTACTTCTTTTACTTTCCTTCTTTTGTTTTCCTTCTTTTACTTTCCTTCTTTTGTTTTCTTTCTTTTACTTTACTTCCTTTAGTTTCTTTCTTTTACTTTCCTTCTTTTACTTTCCTTCTTTTGTTTTCCTTCTTTTACTTTACTTCTTTTACTTTCTTTCTTTTACTTTCCTTCTTTTACTTTCCTTCTTTTAATTTCTTTCACTGATAAAAAGGACTGCAAATTTATGTATAAAATTTACTTTTTTGTGAGTTTTAGTTACCTTCCTTTGTTTTCCTTCTTTTACTTTCCTTCTTTTACTTTTCTTCTTTTACTTTTCTTCTTTTACTTTCCTTCTTTTACTTACCTTCTTTTGTTTTCCTTCTTTTACTTTCCTTCTTTTACTTTACTTCTTTTACTTTACTTCTTTTACTTTACTTCTTTTACTTTACTTCTTTTCCTTTACTTCTTTTACTTTCCTTCTTTTACTTTCCTTCTTTTACTTCACTTTTTGGTTTTAATTGTTTCTTTGACTTTTTTGGCTTTCTTTCTTACGCTTTTCTTCGTATCTCGTTTTCCTTGGTTTTTTCGATCATACCCCGAAAACAAGCGTATGGACTTTTATTGTCGGAAGGCGACAATAACCATACTTTATTGTAATACTTTTCCACGGGCAAAAATTTCAACCAAAAAAGTGTTCTTGTGAATGTAATAAATCGTTTTTTCCACCACACCTCGCATACTCACGTTCTGATTTATATTATCTTCAATATATTCAATCATAAATGTCGGAAAGCGCTAATACACATACGTAGGTACTTGCTACTATTTTTCTTTGACAGGAGTAGCAAAAATTTTAACGTGTTTTTAAGAGTCTAATAAATTCTCTTTTGCATTATTTCTCTGGTTGATTAAATTTAAATGTCTAAGCTGAATCAGTCAACCTTTCATCATCGATTAAAAGAGTAAAAGTGTGAACATTGCAAATTTGACTTTCCTACTTTCACAGTCTTTCTTTCGCTTTCGTTTCTTAAATGCCTTTTTTGGCTTCCCTTCTTAGATTTTTCTTTCTTCACATTTTTTATTTGTCATTCCTTCCTTGACATTTTTGCTTTGACTTCCCTTTCTTTCTTCTATTATGTGACTTTCCTTCCTTGATTGGCCATCTTTGACTTTCCTTCCTTGTTTTTCAATTTTATCGACGAGAATGCTAGAATTCACGCCACACTAAAGCATAACTCAAGCATCTGAACATTTGTAGGAAAGATAATACTGTACAAGACATTTTGTATAAAGAGGGGGCAGTTTTACACATATCCGTAAACCGTCGTACTAAAGTAAGAAAAACTCCAAAGTAAACACGTCGTGTGGAGCCCTTACATCGAACGCAGGGTCCACACACCCTCGACATATCTTCGTAGTGTTATTTTCCGATCCGATGGACACCGCTCGAGCCCCATTCATGCAGAGATTAGCGCCACAACGGCGCAATTCCTGCCACTCACTCAAACCTACCACCCCACGGGGGATGACAGGATTGACGGGTGCCTATACACAGAGAAACACCCCTTTCAGCTTACGCTAAAAATCACCAAACCCCATAGTACACCGTTACAGCAAAGTGCAATTTAACCACCCCTCGTAGCTCTAGTGGGTGGTAATTAAGGTGCAACCCTAAAAGCAAGGTGAAGAAGAAGTTGGTCTAGATGTAATGCATAGTACATATAAGGTACCAAAGAGGTTCAATAAACTACAACTCGTTTCGTTTATTTTTCAGGGCATCCTCACTTTTTCAATCAGCTCTCTTGTGGTCTGGACCTGGTCTCAATGGCTGGAGAATGGTTGACGGCCACTGCTAACACCAACATGTTCACATACGAAATCGCTCCGGTCTTCATTCTTATGGAAACAGTTATCATGACGCATATGCGGGAAATCATTGGAAGCCGTTGGAAGAATGGAGATTCCATCCTTGCACCAGGTATATAGCATTTAAACTGACAAAGTCTAATTAAAGTTTTCTGAATAGAGACTATTGAATAACCACGAAGCAAAGACTCCCAGATAGCAAACGTCTCTCTCAGTTGCCTAACATAAAATAAGAGCGCACCAGGAGGAGTTACGAAGACACTGACGGTCTCTTCTTAATACTCATGGTGTGAAAAAAATGCCTCTTGCAGGAGAGTGCGAAACATGGACAATTGTACCATCAACAACGCGGTTTCCTCCCGTAAATCAAGAATTAATTGTTTCGTACCGCGCAAATTCCCATTGTAGAAACATGTAACTTTTATAGGTGGCTCCATCTCCAATCTGTACGCGTTTCTCGCCGCGAGACACAAGATGTTCCCGAATTACAAGGAGAAAGGCATTGCCACAATCCAGGGTCAGTTGGTGATGTTTACCTCCGATCAGGTGAGTCATTCATGCGGAGAAACCGTCACCGGAAATTTGACGGATTGGTTTTCT
Organism: Aphodius granarius; assembly: GCA_963971325.1. Classification (NCBI taxonomy): domain Eukaryota; kingdom Metazoa; phylum Arthropoda; class Insecta; order Coleoptera; family Scarabaeidae; genus Aphodius; species Aphodius granarius. Next base: position 14,674,090 of record OZ020222.1, on the reverse strand, counting down.
TTTGCAGAGCCATTACTCCGTGAAATCGTGCGCTTCAGTCTGCGGTCTGGGGACCGACAATTGCCTCATGGTGCCGTCCGACATCAACGGTCGAATGATTCCATCCGAGCTTGAGAAACTCATCTTAGACCGGAAGGCGAAGGGACACATTCCCTTCTTTGTCTGTTGCACATCAGGCACTACTGTACTTGGTTCGTTCGATCCTATCAATGAAATTGCTGACATCTGCGAGAAGTATGGAATGTGGCTCCATGTTGATGTAAGTTTTTCTTTGTTTAATTGAATGTCTAATAACTTTTGTAATCTTTAACGGGTTCTAATGATTCGTACACCAAATTACAGTCAAATTCTTCTAGACTTTTTAACATTAAACATCTCTCTCACAGGCTGCATGGGGTGGTGGTCTCCTCCTCTCCAAAAAGTACAGGCATCCACGTCTGTCAGGCATCGAGCGGTAAGTTTTTAGCTAGCCCTAGATTAATTATAAATAAACTTGATCACGAACAGATTGCGCAAAGTTTGGAGACCCACTCTAAAGTGGCGTTGTATGTCACAGTTCGGGAGTGCCCCCATCAACACTTTGTTACCATGCCATCAACCCCGTGTGGAGTGAATGAGTTTAAAGCCTACCACCGCTTTCAACACCACCCTCGCCGTAATTGATTGATCATTCTGTAATTAATTATGGGAAACAAGTGTTGAAACTTCCCCCCAATGGCCTGTTATGTGTTAGGATAATAAGAAAAATGTTGGCATCGAAAAGGGGGTCAAAGTAAAAGCAGGTTTCTTTGTTCTTATGGGTCTAAAGCGTTTCCTCACTCCTTGGTGAATGCTGGGAGCCAAATATCTTCAAGACGTTCCACAGGCGCGGGCAATTGATGACCGGACGATGCTGTGAATTTTTGTGAAATTCATTTCTTGAATCTATTAAACAAGGAATAACACAGTAGCGCATGTATTAATGTCGTCCAAATACCTCCAGAAAGTTTCAATTCGGTTTTCGCGTTCGCAAGGAGATTATAACCCCCAATCTTAATAATAATAATAATAAATAGCCTTTATTAACCTCAAAAATAAATAATACAATTTAGATACAAAAAAAAACAAAAAAGCAAAGATAATGAGGTTAATAGGCGTGGGTTCAGGATATTATCCTGCTCTTCCACCCAAACCCAGCAAAACTTGACAAAAAACAAAATTAATCTACAACTAAATATAAACATAAACAATTCACGCAAACCGATCAACGATCAACTAACGGTAGTGTGCCATGATCTTAAAGTGCGCACTAAAACCACCCCACAAAAGAAATCAATACAGCTCCTGAGGTCTATAAAAAGGCGTCGATAATCCTTCGGAATTCGCAATTTGCATTGCAACAGCTGTCGCTACGCTTTCGAAAAAAAAAACACTCAGCAGGGTTGGTATTTCGCGTGCATTCAAGGGTGAAAGAACCAATTGACTCGGGGCTATGTTTCTTCGCCCCATTAGCTTCGAGGACGAACTGACACATCGCCATGGTCCTGGAGACCTTAATTCGTCGGTGCCTGCGGTGCCTGCCAACGCAAAGTAAGTGGGCTTTACGGCCAGGATTATCGGTGGTCGCTCCTTCAGGATGATACTTTGAAGGTATTAGTGGTAACCCTTGAAAAGAGGATGGAGCCGATAAATATTTAAATTGTACTTCTTTTAGAAGCATTTGACGAAAATCTGTCGCAAAATCATTCACCCGCATAAAAGTGTGATGAATTTTCCTCCGATTTTGATGATTTTTTTTTTTAGCAAATTATGGAAAAATTCTTCGACAATCATCCTGGGTCCTGGCTAATCAAATTTTTAAAACAATTTTTTACAACCCATTTGATCTGTGTAACCAATATGAGGATTTTGTGGTCAAAATTTGGAACTCCGTGAGGAACAATTAAGGACCTTGGTCTAGTTTTCCGCTACTCACACTTAAACCCAACTTCCCAATCTCCTGGAAATCAAGTTTTACATAGAGTGTTCCAAACTTAGACCAGAAAACATCACGTCGGTTTCGTCAACTGGGGTTGGCTAACAAAACAAGCCAACATTTTGCTATAATACGAAAAATGTTATAAAAGGCGGAGTACAGATGGCGCTTTAAAATAAAACTGTGACAGTGACAGCTTACAATTCCCCCACCCACAAGAACAGAACTATGCTAATGAAACAAAGCGCAAAGTATAATTGTTTGTTACTAAACAAATTTCCTGGATCCTGGTACCAGGATTCGCGCCACCCTTTATACGAATTCCCTTTGTGTAATTTAAGGACGATTTCACACACATTTGCGTCCCGTATACGTCAGTCGAAAGAGCAAAAGCTTGTCCTGAAAGTTTAAACTTCGGAGTAAGCCCCTGATTACGCGGGAATCGCCAGATGGCGCTCCGCTGGCATAGTGGTCCGGGGTGAAGCACGGCATTTTGGATTAGAAAAGTCCCGCTTTAATTGCTCAATCCTGTACAGCTGTTGCACAGCCAGGATCTTTATTAAAGAGGAACAGGCTGTGTGATATGTTGCTATATTAAGGATTATATGCAAATGCGTCAATCCATTATTCCTTTCTACCTGGAGGGTTGGAGAATAGCTCAGAACATGGCTTGAAAAAGTTATTGAGATTTGCAGGATACACTAGGGAATGATGAATGCATGATGGTGCCAACAAAATCGCCATAAAGCATTGTATAAATATTTTGGATTGATATAATTTTATATAATGATATACATATGTATATCTTTATGCCACTTGCTAAAATTAACAGTAAAACTTATGTAAAACTTGACACATTGATGGGTTTGTATTTTGATGTTATATCATACAATATATTTTTTCAGAGCTGATTCAGTCACATGGAATCCCCATAAACTTATGGGTGCTTTGCTGCAGTGTTCTACTATTCATTTCAAGGAAAACGTAAGTAAATTGCTTGCAAAATCATAATGAAATTATTGAATAGAAAAGAAAGGAATCTACGGAAAACAAATCGAGATTTTCAGCGAAAAAGAATTCATTGTTTTGATGTCTCATTTTTTTTTAAGTCTCTTTGTAGACCTGCGTGCATGCCTGTGAATACAATAGCGGTACTCAGGTCTATGTACTCAGCCCCCCCACATTTGAAATTTAATATTTTTATTATGTCAAAGTTTTGTGCTAGTTTTGTGCTGTTTTGTGCCGCAAACTAGAAGTTTTGTGCTCTTTTCGTTTTTGAATTATAAGCACATTTAGTTGGGGGGGCTGAGGACATGCCAGCCCCCCCACTTTCAAATTTCGACTTTTTTCTGATGTCAAATTTTTGTGCTAGTTTTGTGCCGTTTTGTGTCGCAAACTAGAAGTTTTGTGCTCTTTTCGTTTTTGAGTTTTAAGCAAATTTAGTTGGGGGGCTGAGGACATGCTTCATTCAATTTTTGAGATTGAAACGAAATTTAACTTGTTTCGATGCCAAGGTATTGTGCTAGTTTTGTGCTGTTTTGTACCGTAAACTAGAAGTTTTGTGCTCCTTTGGTTTTTGAGTTATAAACATTTTTCTGCATTGGACCATTGTCGCTGTCGGCCATCGCGCCCGAGTGTTATGCGCGCCCAAAGTGAATCAAGTTAGTAAGGTGCTCTAGGTTTGTAATTTCTCCGTTTGCGGGGAAAGGAGAGACGTGACGTCACATCAGCCGAGCGCTGCCACCAATTTGGGCGCTTATTCTCGATGTATGATTAGGTTAGGTTCGTGTGTGAAAAATGTTTTCCGATCTGTTCTCCAAACTGAAAAGACGACATCTCCAAAAAGCGCACAATCATCATTATGTTGCTATACTTTTCTATTTACATATAAAAAGTATTGTATTGTGATTTGTAACCTATATGACCTCTTTTACCTAACCAACAAAATATTTGGAGGTAATATATTTCCGTGTAATTTCTGTTTAATATTAAACTAGTCATCATTTTGTATGTCTTTTTACTTTGAAGAGCATATTGTACACTGATTACTAATATTGAAGAACGCCTAATGAATGTATATACGTGACCTGGACCGAGAAATGAGGTCTGCAGGCAGTACAACATATCTTAACAGAGGAAATGAAAGAACTGAAATAAGGGCGAACAAAATATACTATTGGTAAAAAAAATAAACCTTTATTGCATAACTTTTTTCATTTTTTTGTTGTTAATTTACTTTTGGCTAGTGGCTGATATAGCCACTCTTTTTTTTTAAATGTTTTGATTTTTTTTGTTGATCATAAAAAAAATGTTCTGTGAAATAAACAGAATAAAATTTATGGAAAGATTTACTAACGAAAAATTTACGATGCGAAACTAACGAAAAGCAAAGCAGAAATGGTTGAATACTCAAAGCCAAGCCGTACCCGTACTCGCGGCTGAAATGACGTCACGCGATGAGAACGTAGGCATTTCAGGGGGGAAAGAAAGCGTTACTATAGGAAAGATAGCAACTTGAATAACCTTACTATGTAGTGACCTTGATGCGCGCCGGCCTTTATTAAGTGCTACGTGTTCTTATCGGTTTTATGGCTGTCTAAGCTGAATTAATATTAGAACTGGAAATATGCAAAAATGATTAAATATTGCTGCTAAATTTCAAGGGGTTTACCTTAGCACAATTACTTAGTTATTTTTATATTATTTATAGCTTAAATGGCCTGAAAAGGGAATTATTTTCTAATATTTTTTGTAAAGAGAGTAATATATGCTGATTTTCTAAATGTCAGAGATCCGACACAAGTGAAAATAATTAAAAAACCACAGGTACTATCGAACCTTGCGGTAAAAGCAATATCATATCTGATTAACCACGAAAGAATATGTTTGTACCTATTAAGATTTTCGACTAGAAATTTTACGACGAACATCGCCACGTATTTACTTATTTGCTTTCCGACTGGCATCCTGGAAGGAAAATATTGCAATCTGATAACCGGAAGTGGTAATTGTTACAGGCATTCTCGTAGCGATTGAACCGATTTTGATGTGATACCAGCTTATCTTTCAGTGACTTTAAACAAGTATGCCAATTTACAGATCAATGGGATTGATGGTTTGGGCGCCATAAACGTTTGACAGAATCCACAGTCTGCCTGACAGAATCCACAGTCACTCGCTTTGGTTGCACATTTTGCTAATTTTGATAAACGTTAGTCATACGTTAGTAGCCGCTGACATGTCATGCCATTTACTATTATTCTATAAATGACATTTTAATTTGGGATATTTTTACTATGTAATTTACCATGTACTATGTAATAAAACCGTTATATTAACTTAAACAGTGTATGAAACCATTTGGAAATTGGTTTTCCCACTGCCACATTTCAATGCAATTTTGGTGCCAACGGTCTTCGGCAAAACCCAACAAGATGTCCTATGTTATTGGATGATTGAGTTTCATAATAAGCAGTGGTGTCTCTCAATTTGTAAGTTATATTGCTTAATGTGATTTCTTCAACCAACTTACAAATTTCAATTCATCAACTTGCAGCAATTTGCGGTAATAATAAACACTATACCTTTCAAAATATGAATCTAATAAAATATGAAAATAAGTTACTTAGATAACTGATTAATACACTTATTTCAAAACCAGAGGATATAGAACTGTAATAAAAAATCAAAGAGACTGACATTTAAGAATTTTTTTAAGACTCGGATTTTTACATTAAGAAAATCAACACAAAATAAATCTCTTTTCAGGTAATTTAAGCTATAAATAAAACAACTAAATAAAAAAAAATAACTAAGTAATTGTGCCAAAGCAAACCCATTCATTTTAGCAGCAATATATAATCATTTTCGCATATTGTTCTACTATTAATTCGGCTTACACAGCCATAAAACCGATAAGAACACCTAGCACTGAATAAAGGCCGCGCGCATAACACCCGGGCGCGATGACCGACAGCGACAATGCTCCAATGCAGAAAAATTTTTATAACTCAAAAACCAAAGGAGCACAAAACTTCTAATTTACGGCACAAAACAGCACAAAACTAGAACAATACTTTGGCATCGAAAAAAGTTAAATTTTGTTTCAATTTCAAAAATTGAATAAAGCATGTCCTCAGCCCCCCCAACTAAATTTGCTTATAACTCAAAAACGAAAAGAGCACAAAACATCTAGTTTGCAGCACAAAACGGCACAAAACTAGCACAAAACTTTGACATCAGAAAAAATTCAAAATTTGAAAGTGGGGGGGCTGGCATGTCTCCAGCCCCCCCCCAACTAAATTTGCGTATAACTCGAAAACGAGAAGAGCACAAAACTTCTAGTTTGCGGCACAAAACAGCACAAAACTAGCACAAAACTTTGACATAATAAAAATTTTAAATTTCGAATGTGGGGGACTAAGGACATGGACCTGCGGTACTCGGTATCGGGCTAAAAACTGGTATACTTACTTGAAAATAAAACAGGTATTAAGCATTATAAATATACACTTCCAAAAATAAATCAGTACTTATGTAATGATTGTAGTGAAATCTAGTATTATATATCAAAATATATTAAATTTGTATACATATAGCAACATGTGGATGTTGGTTATGCCTGCCTGACGCGCACTAGCAACTTTATTGTCTATCTTCAAAGTTTCTCACCCAAACAGTTGCTACTTATTTAGAGCTGCGCGCATTTGTGACTATATAGTTGCTATGCTTTTATTTTCAATATGGATTTTACTGAAGTCATGTATTTGTCAATTTGTGCATTGATTATTAAAAGAAAAAAAAGCGTTTTTAGGTTCATCCGCTTGTTAGTCAGCGATTTTTCTTTAGATTCCAGTCAGAATATTAGACGTTTTAATCTGTCAACGAGCTGGTAGGAAAGTGGATAAAAGATATTTTTATCTGAGAAATAAAAATGTCAATTCTGAGGAGTTAAAATTAAAATATCTAGAACAAAATACACAGAAAAAGTCTTTTGTTCTGTTTTTATTAGGTTAGTAAGGCATAATTCATGTCACAAATAATGACTAAACTAATTAAGTCTTGATTATCGGAAGGAAACCGCGAAGTTGACGATATAATTGTCGAGTTTTCTCTTCACTCTCTTCGTAACTCTTGTGGCGTGCAGAAGTCCTGTAGATGCCTCTTGCAGCAGAGTGCGAAACGCGGTTTCCTCCCGGAAATCAAGAATTAATCTCTTCAGACCACGAAAGACACCATGCTAGTTATGCAAATACATTAAAATGAATTGATGGCGAATTCTTTCACCAAACAATTTTTACACTTCCCAGTTTTTCCAATGTACAATTCACCCATAAAACCTGAAAGATTTAATATCCCACCCAACCATTCCTAACACTGTTACCAGTAAAATATATCACGGGATAGTGAATCATATGTCTCGGATGGTTCGGATGCTCTTACACTGGCATCCCTCGATATTGTTACCCTCTTGCAGAGGAATTTTCAATTTAGCATTCCTGGGATTCCTGACCCATGTTATCCGCAGTCCACAGCATCCAGAAGAGGGGTGCAAATATCGACAACCATGCATACCATCGACAACCATGCATACCACTGTTCCAAGTATCCACCCCTCCACTGTTTCTTTTTAGTTTAATTTTCGAAGATACCCAATACGTATTCCAATCGCCCAAAGAGCAAACATTTTTAAATTATACAAGCGAAAGTATATTAAATAGTAAAGTCAAGTAGTTTTGAAAAAGTTGAGAGAGAAAATTTTAAAGAATTTTAGACAGAAAAATCTTTATTGCAGTCTTTCGTGGATTTTAATTATTTTTTCAGAAAATTATAGACAAATACTTCGATTATAGCAAATTATAGACAAATTCCAAAATACTTAGGTTTTAAACCAAATTAATTAGCAATGATTTTTTTTATTCATTGCGATATGTTAGTTATGGAAGAAGATATAGTGTTTTAACTTCCGCATGGTGTTCCAAACGTCACAGGATGTTCCAAACAGTTCAAACGAATTGTAGAAATAATTATTTTAAAAACTGTATTAGCTAGGGCGAATTTAGAAGAATTTGTCTATAATTTGCTGAAAGAATTATCAAAATCTATCAAATATTACATAAGTTATTGCAAAAGATCAAAACTTGCAAAATATTTCAAATATGTCAATATGAAGAAAACCTTTATGTTTCAGGGTCTTTTATTGAGTTGCAACTCAATGTCTGCCGATTACCTGTTCATGCAAGACAAACTGTACGACATCCAGTACGATACCGGTGACAAGGTAATTCAATGCGGACGTCATAATGACATCTTCAAGTTGTGGCTACAATGGCGCGCCAAGGTTTGTATTACGTCTTGTTATTGTGTTATTGACACCATTGTGATTCTTCGTTAAACAGATCTTGAATGGAATTACGATCTATCGTTTATCATTAAAAATTAAAAATTACAACCGAAACCGAAACCGCCGTCGCCTAGGAATTTCAGGCTCTTCGTCAATGGCATCGGGTTGCCAATCACCATCTACATCCTGCCGTCCTTCCTGGGGCCTCTCCACAACTACACCTTCTCTTTCCTCTTCCCACTCAACATCATCCACCTCCTGCGGCTGCACGGGTGGTTCCAGCGCGTCAACCTCTTGCGGTGGTGGCAAGAGATTGTGCAGTGGAATTTGACAGATTATAAATGCAGTAAAAGCATAAATTAATTTATATGTATCTATCACTCTTTTATTCTTTTATTACATGATAATAAGTTTATAATAATTATAATTTAACATATTATTTAAATTTAATGAAAAAAAAAGTTCCCCAGGTGAGGCTCGAACTCACAACCCCGGCATGGCTCACGACTACTGTCTTATAAGTACCGTGCGCTAACCAATTGCGCCACTGGGGATATGACAGTCGATGTTGAAAATAGCACATACGAGCCGCGCGAGCTAAACACACTCGCAGCGACGATTTTAACAACCTTCCGGGGTTTTCCACGCATTGTTATTCAAATGAAGCGTCATATATGATTTTTTAACGACACCGACTTTTAATTTTACCGATGTTAGGCAAAAAACGATACTCCGCTGCGTTCCAGTTTGTATATTTATAAGCCTTTCACTACTGTATGTCTCGCTATACCTGCGGCTAAATTAGAATCTGAATATTATTATTACTGCTTTCTGTAATAATTATATATAAATTATTATTCAATCAGTGTTTTTAGGGGTTTTTGAAAGGGTATACAATTTATTTGACGTTTAAAACGCCAAAAGCCACGACATAAATTATGTTGGCTAGCATCATACAAGTGACAGTAGAACCAAAAGTGAGTTTTGTCATTGGTCCATTTTGGGCGATTTTTTCTGGTGTTGCAATTTGACAATTTGACCAATGTAACCAAGGTACCCAATGACGTCACAACACTCGTTGCATCAAACGATAGGGATTGCGAAATCCTTGGACAGAAAATGTAGTATTCTTGCAGGTTATTGACAATTTTTTTTAAATCTATCTTTTTTGTATACAGGGTGATGAAGGTTTTGAAAAACACATGGATAAACTGATGGAACTGTCGGAATATTTGGTGAAACGCATCAGGGACCAACCAGAAAAGTTCTACCTCATCATGGAACCGGAAATGGTCAACGTGAGTTTCTGGTACATTCCAACCAGGCTGAGGAAGATGCCGCATACTTCCGCCAGGGAAGCGGAACTTGGAAAGGTTTGTAACTGTTTTACTCAGTTCTCGAGGCCAACAATCCACTTTCTTTTCGAGGAGCTTATTTATTTTATATCGTACGTCCAAACGTAAAAAAAAATGTTGTTGAGATAACTGTAAAGTGTCTATTTTCAAGACTAAATTGTCACTGAGCAAAGTTCTTATTGTATAACGAATGTTGAATATAATTCCTAGAAATGCTTAAGAGGCACTTCATATATAATGCTGGAACAATGGCTATGTTAATAGTGCCAAACGGACAAAGATAAATCGTTGTGTTTACCAAAAAATTGCACGTAGATTTGTGCATTGGTCATTTTTCTTTTTCGGGAATGTTATCGTCGTTGGGATTTTCATGCCAGTTTGGTAATTGATTAAGCTGTGTGTGGCTAATGCGGGTTTAAGTTGTTCATAATATATAAGTGGGTATAATGTTCAAGTTTGATGACGTTTAATGTTGTTTGTTTTTCGTCAATAGAACCTTTTGTAACAAAAATATATTATGTCAGCGTGATGATAAAGTTTGGAACATAATTCATAATTGCGTTATTTAATTTTTCCGAGAAATACGCTCGGATAGGTCAATTTTAACTTTTAAATAAAAATGTTATTTATGCCACCCATGTCGGAGCGATGACATCCTTAAATTTTTTAAAATTTTTTTTCGGGATTTCATTGAAAATATATATTTTGGGGTCTCACGAATCGATTGCAATGATTTCTGGAAAATGTATGTATGTATTTATGTATGTATGTATGTATGTATGTATGTGTGTATGTGTGTGTGTATGTATGTAGCTGTAAACACGATAGCGTCCAAGCGGAACAACGAATTTTGCATACTTATTTAGAATTGTCTGGGGACGAACTGGATTGTTTTTGGCCACAATATGACAACCGGAAGTGGCAAATACATGCGTCTTCTTCGGGATTTATACGATTTTGGCCAAACTAATATCCAGTGATTTTAAATAAGTATACTAATTTACAGATCAATGGGATGAACGGTTTAGGCCCTATTAGCTTTTATAGAAGCGGCTTGACAGAATCCACAGCCTTCGTCGCTGACATAAAATAACATTAAATGTCAGTGTGACAAATGCTATTATGTCAGAGAGACTGACGTTAGGTAGGGTACAGAGTGGCTCTGGCTTCACAAAATTGAATAATTGCAAAAGTGTTCAGACACTTCATTGTGCCAACGATGTAGTCGGAAAGTTGGGCGAGGGCCACCATAACCAAGCAAATTATCATCACACTGTAAACTGAGACTGTTTTCGTAACTATAAATTTTATATAAAATACATTTTATATAAAGAATGTATATTTTTAGTAACTAAATTATCTGTAGTTTAGGTACTACATATTTCATACATGTTTGATTTTTTTGATAAACTCATTCCAAAAAAGCAGGCTAGCTAGCACCTGCCGCCTAGCTGCTGCTAGCGTAATGTTGCCTTCTGTAAATTCTATGCTTAGCGTTCGCGGAAGCAAACGTACCTACTATATACTTTTCACTTAAGAGGTTTTATCTAAACTCTTCTGCATAGATTTGCCCCATCTTGAAAGCAAGAATGATGGAATCTGGCACATTAATGGTGGGTTATCAGCCTGATGACAGACGGCCGAATTTCTTCAGGAACATCATCTCCTCAGCAGCTGTAAAGGAAAGCGATATCGATTTTCTCTTAAACGAGATGGACCGTCTTGGAAATAATCTTTAAATTGTACCTAAAGTACCTAAAATCGTTATACAAGAGATCTAGTATTTCGTATCAATATTATATAACATTTACTCTCGATGTATTATTCATGTTATTCTTTGTAAGTATTCTCGTTCTATCGCAATGTTTTTCTTGTTGTGTCGACGTATGGAACTTGAAATAAGTCTTGAAGAGGAATGCTTAGTCATTCTCTAGAGTTGATTTTCGATATGACGAAGACATATCGCATATATAGAACATATCATCTTGTTATGTTTTTAGTTGTTGATTGATTTTATGAAACGTTCTTATCACGAGAATTGTCAATTTTAAAACATGCGTTGAAGAGTCAATTAAAGACGAATCTTAGTTGATTTTAGAGAAGGGAAAGATAAAAAGTGTTAAAAATGTTATAAGATTGTTACTAGTTGATAATACATATGTATAACTAAATGACGAAATGAATTGAACCTAAACGAGAAAACTAAATGAGAAAACAACCAAATTTATCGATAAAAAACATATCACTCTAGTTGTAGAAAATTTCCAATCAACTCGAGAGAATTATTACAAAATTTTGCGATAGTGCGACCAAGAAATACACAACCTATCCATTGTATGTCATTTAAACGTCCAAATTTTACACCAGTTGAGCAAGTTTTCGATTTAAACTTGTTTAACTGGCAAAGGGTGTTTTATAGGTGTAAAAATTTGTTAAAAAACTTATTATAAATTATATAAATGTGCCCTAGCGTATATTTCTAATACCGGTAATTTAATCAAAATGAAAAAAATGTGTAGCTGACGCAATAATGTTGTATAGTGAAATCCAAAGCGATTTTTATTTTAACCGAAAAAATCTATAATCGCTTGCAACAAACTTATTATAAATAAATAAATAAATATATTATAAATACGTACATAATATTATGGTGTACAGATCCTGTTGAGTTTAGCAAAAAGTTTAAATATAGATTCTATGTAACTGCCAAAGTTATAGTATCGTTCTAATTAATTACGTACGACAAACGATAATGTTATAGCAGATTATATTGCGCATCAATGCTTTGTTAAATAATTTAAACAATTTAGTAAATTATTATCTGTATAAAAGAATCCTACAGCTAAAACAATATATTATCTAACCTCAATGTATTAAAAGTTTAAAACAAACAAAAAAGAACACGGTGAATAATAGACAAACGCCGCGACTATAAATATGTGTACAAATTTGTTGTTGACTGATCTCTGTATAAGCACAACAAAATACAATGTCTTCCAGATATAGATATCGTAGTATTAGTAGATTTTATCGAGATATATGTGTGCGTTGTTAGTACGAGCAAATGGAAATAGAACAAGAAAATCGTTTTCGACGGACAGTATATTTGCATTGTAAATTATGTTTAGAAAATCATTAGCTGCTTGTAATGTCATCGAATCTCACTTGCAAATTGAAAGAAAAAAGGCAACTCATCAATATGATATTAATAAATTGTGTACAGTTCATATAAAGTGTTTTATTTTACCTTGTCCATAGACAGAAAAAGTAAGAAAACATAAAAAATACCTTCTTTAAAAAATATTTTTAGATTAGATTACCCAGTCCCAATCTTTTTTATTTTTTTTTTAAATTGACTTATTATGTTTCTTTAAATTAATTCAAATTTTGTCGTTCTTGGAAAGGTCGAATATTAGGTGTATATGTACAATAGGTGGTATACATTAGGTATATAATTGGTTGTACTATGTATCCCATCACGTTAAATTTAACATAGAATCGTTAAATAGAAAGATATAGATTTATGGGACAACGTTTGACAACTGCATCACTGCTATCTACAACCAATGCCACTTTAGTCAGGGATTTATTTATAATTAATATTATAGCTAAACCACTGTAAAGGAGACCTACTCGCACGTGTAAATAACCGGTTTTCTTATGGGAGAATTGGTCGTATTTAAAATGGTTAGAGCGTACATCTTAATTTTCCAGGAAGAACTAGTCCTAACCCACATTCCAAGAACTATCTCCTATATTATAACAATTATCTCAGTTTTCGGTGAAACCAGAGGAAATTAGACCCATCCCAACCCTATATTTATTCTAAGAATTATTTAGTTTTTCGGTAAAAACAGAGGCGTTAAGTATCCAGTTTTTGTTCAGTTTTTTGTTTATTTTTAATCTTTTACATAATAAACTTATTATAAAATGTTCGCACAGAGCACTTTGTGGTCGCACCGCTCGGGCCGGCCCTGCGAATGCCAATACATTGATAATTATGTCTTTAAAACTGAGTAGGGTAAAAACTTGACCAAGGTCATTAGTTGTTCCATAAGGTTTTCCAAACTTTAACTACAAAAACATCAAAAAAAGAACATTGAAAGAATTATAAAAATTCACAGTAGTGATTGTAAAAACTATTGAAGATGAAAATTTGTTAAAATTTTAGGTGGGTGGCTTATTTTTGCTCTGAGTTTAGATTTTGTTACGAAAAGAAATTATATTCTCATTGATAACATTTGAAAGCATTACAAGAAGTCACTACAATTCAAATTCACAAAATTTCCAAACTTCTAATCCGTTTATGAAAGTTAATATTTGCCAACCATAACTTCAAAACCCATAAGAATTTAACATAAGAATCTCATCCAGTTGATAGTCATGGTTGTACCTGCAGTTTGTATAAATTCCCACAGAAAACTGGGAACACGTGAGTTAGCATGTTTTCTCTTTCTTTTAATGTATTTTCCACCACGTCATACTGTTTTACAAGAACAGTGTAAAACTTCGTGTACAAATGTACTAAAACTACCAATACAAACGGAAATGTACGTATAAAATTATTTATTTTTAAACTGAACAACACAATTTCTTCTCATAACCAGTTCTATTGTGATTAAAATCAAAATTCATATTCATTCACAAATCCTGTTCTAAAACAAGTATTATCAAATTATTATTCAACTAATTTGAATATTAGCTTTCCGTGTGAACGAGATAAACAACATTCCGTCCTTGTGCAGCGTCCAGCACACCGGTCACTTAGTAGCTCCACAGCAAGAAAACCAACAATGAAGAGCTTCATCGACTACCCAAAATCCTCGGATTTTCCAATTGAAAACCTACCCTACGGAGTGTTTTCCACAACCGAAGACGTAAGTACACCAGTACTTGTATCTAAAAATAACCTAGTTACTGTTTACATGCGCCTAATCCTTGTTTAAACGTCAAGCATTTTTATCTTTTCATTATCACTGTTGCACCATCTCACGACGAGTTACGTAACTACCGTTTGAGAAATTACAACTATTACAGATTCCTACGAATGACTACGCTTTTCGTTAAAAGATGGCGCCATTTCATTATTTCATTTTTGTTTTAGCCGACGCATCGAATTGGGGTTGCAATTGGAGATAAAATTTTGGATTTGAAACAAATTTCGAACCTTTTCGATGGGCCTTTGTTGAAAAACAACCAAACTGTTTTTAGAGAGGTTTGTTTTTAGAGAAGTCTGAGAAAAAAATAATGTTCTCTGTCTGTATTATCTATTTTTTGTGTTGAATATTTTGATTTAAGCCCACTTTAAATGCCTTTATGGCGTTGGAACCCGCAGCTTGGAAGGAGGCAAGGGAAAAATTACAAAATTTGTTGTCTGTGGAGAATCCGACGTTGCAGAATGTCGACGTTTTCTCAAAGTATGTTTAGAAAGTTTGTAATTTCTCGAAAATAGACCATAAATGTTGATTTCTTGTAGGGTCTTTCGTGCACAAAGTGAAGTTACAATGCACCTACCAGCTAGAATTGGTGATTATACTGACTTTTATTCATCAATACATCATGCCACCAATGTTGGAATTATGTTTAGAGGAAAAGATAATGCTTTAATGCCGAATTGGTAAATATAAAAATTTAAAAAATAACTTCTTTTTGACACTGTGTACAATTTAGGAAATACCTTCCAGTTGGTTACCATGGTAGAGCCAGTTCTGTAGTGGTATCTGGAACACCAATCAGAAGACCGTTTGGCCAAACTTTACCAGTCGATGGTATAAACTTCTCCTAACAGTCAACCTTTCTTCACAAAATGTAATTTTCAGGGGCGCCACCTGTGTTTGGCCCATGCAAGCTTATGGACTTTGAATTGGAAATGGCTTTCTTGGTAGGTGGTCCGCCAACCAAGTTAGGAGAAAGGATAGACATCAACAAAGCCCAGGACCACATTTTCGGCTTTGTCCTCATGAACGATTGGAGTGGTAAGTAAACTATTACTATTTATAATTAGTTCTTTTGAATTTCGAACAAATATATTTTTAGCCCGCGATATCCAAAAATGGGAGTATGTTCCACTTGGTCCATTCACTGCCAAGAATTTGGGCACATCAATTTCTCCATGGGTAGTAACAACGTTGGCACTGGAACCGTTCAAAGTCGACAATTTTGAACAGGATCCGCAACCCTTCCCATACTTGGCACACAAAGACAATTTTAATTTCGACATTAACTTGGAAGTAAATATCAAACGTAAGTTTACTTCTCAAATAATTCAGAGTAATTTCGATCGTTTAAAATAGTTTAGGCTTGTTTGGAATTGCTTAGATTCGTTTGGATTCGTTAAAAATCGTGTAGAATTGTATCGAATCGCCTAGAATCATCGTGTAGAAACGTTTAAAATTGTTAACAGTCGTCTAAAATCATTTAGAGTCGTTTAGAACTGTTTATAATCGTTTAGAATTGTTTTGAAGTGTTTAGAATCGTGCATAATCGTTTAGATTTGTTTTCAATCGTTTAGACTCATTTAGAATCGTTAAGATTCGTGTAGGATCGCTTGGAATCATTTAGAATAGCCTACAATCACCTAGAATCGTTTACATTGGTCTAAAATCGTTAAGAATCGTATAGGGTCGTTAAGAATCGTATAGAGTCATTAAGAATAGTTTAGAATCGTTTAGGTTCGTTGTGTACAATCATAGTTAAGAAATGATTAGAATCGTTAATAATCGTTTACAATCGTCTAGAATCGTTTAGAATTGTTTGAAATCGTTTAAAATCGGGCATAATCGTGTAAAATCGTTTCGATTCATTTTGACTCATTTAGAATGGTTAAACATCGTCTACAACCGCTTGGACTCGTTTAGAATAGTTTACAATTGCCTAGAATCGTTTAAAATCGGTTTGAATCATTAAGCATTGTTAAAAGTCGTTAAGAATTGTTAAGAATCGTTAAGAATGGTTAAGAATCGTTAAGAGTTGTTAAGAATAAGAATCGTTAAGAATTGTTAACAATCGTTAAGAATCGTTAGGAATCGTTAAAAATCGTTAAGAATCGTTAGGAATCGTTAAAAATCGTCAAGAATCGTTAAAAATCGTGTAGAATCGTTAAGAATTGTTAAGAATAGTTAAAAATCGTTAGGAATCGTTAAAAATCGTCAAGAATCGTTAAAAATCGTGTAGAATCGTTAAGAATTGTTAAGAATCGTTAAGAATAGTCCTTAAGAGTCGTTAAGAATAAGAATCGTTAAGAATTGTTAACAATCGTTAAGAATCGTTAGGAATCGTTAAAAATCGTCAAAAATCTTTAAAAATCGTGTAGAATCGTTAACAATTGTTAAGAATTGTTAAGAATTGTTAAGAATAGTTAAGAATTGTTAAGAATAGTTAAGAATTGTTAGGAATCGTTAAAAATCATTAAAAATCGTTAAGAATCGTTAAAAATCGTGTAGAATCGTTAAGAATTGTTAAGAATCGTTAAGAATAGTTAAGAATCGTTAAGTTTCGTTAAGAATCGCTAAGAATCGTTAAGAATCGTTACGAATCGTTAATAGTCGTGAAGAGTCGTTAAGAATAAGAATCGTTAAGTATTGTTAAGAATCGTTAAGAATCGTTAAAAATCGTTAAAAATCGTTAAAAATCGTCAAGAATCGTTAGGAATCGTTAAGAATCGTTAAGAATTGTTAAGAATCGTTAAGAGTCGTTAAGAGTCTTCTACATTCGTCGAGAATCGTTAAGAATTACACACAACAGTTATTTTTTTATTGTTATTATTATTTCAGCACAAAATTCGCCAATTTCCACTACTGTATGCCGCTCAAATTACAAATTTTTGTACTGGACTGCCAAACAACAGCTGACACATCACACGGTGACAGGATGTAATGTAAACGCTGGTGATTTGATGGCTAGCGGTACCATAAGTGGTGATGTAAGTTGTGTGTCTATGAAAAGGGATCGCTTGGTTTTAATCGGTTTTGTGCATACCGAATTTACCTCAAAACTTTCAAAATATTATGATCGAGTTAAAGGATCCATGTTATTTTTGTTGCCTTTTTCAATATACAATTTTTTGTTTGATTGATATTTGGATGATGTTTAAGTGATGTTTTGTTTTTGTGTATAGACTGCAGATTCGTTTGGATCCATGTTGGAGTTGTCTTGGAGAGGTTCTAAACCGGTTACTTTGAAAGACGGAAGTCAACGAAAGTTCCTCCAAGATGGCGACACTGTCATCATGAGGGCCACTTGTGAAGGAGATTCTTTCAATGTTGGATTTGGAACCTGCGAAGGTGTTCTTCTTCCAGCACAGTAAACATGTTTGTTGATGTGCTTAAATGTAATAAAATAAAGTTTATTTCGTGTAATGATACACAGTTCTTTTCCAGCAGAGTTTTTGATATTTTAGAAAAATATTTAAGATTGTGGTCTCTTTAAGAAAACGCTAATTCAGTTTTGGATTGTAACAGATGAAAATTATTTCTTCTTCCTTAGCTTCACGGCTGAAAGGCATTTTTGGTTTAAAACTTGTACTTCTGGCAGACAAAACTTGAAAAAAAAAGTTGACATAATTAAGAGATGCTTTTAAACTAATTTCACTCGCCTATTTTGTTATCTGGTTTCGATCAAGTAGTAACTTATTTGGTTTTAAAAGATGAGCTTTGATATGAAACGCAACCAATCTAAAGTTATAATTGGTGGTTTAATATTTTCTTCTATATTTACCCATCAGTAACGTCCAGCATTTCAACATTGCCAAATGTCCTGAATAGAAGTCTGAAAACTCAACCAATGCAAGACATCGATATATTTCTCATTTTATGACAGTGGAGACATTTGACTTTCAGATTTGTAGTCTATAGAAATGACCATCAAATCATGTATCATATCTAGCTCATATCTTTGTATCATTTCTGGACCCCTAAAGAAATAATAGTCAACTACTCGGTTAGTGTGCCTATGCCCAACATGCTCTCGTGAGAGAATAGTCATCCGTCATGTGAAAATACTCATCTTCCATTGAGAAATTTCTAAATTCGTCCAATCAGAGCTAATCTAAATGTTGACTGCTAGGAACGCTACATTTGTCTTAGAATAGATTAGATCAACTAACCAAGCCTTTGAAATATTTAATGGAAAGCCGCTATATTGATTAATAAATAGATTCACCTTAACCCGACAAAACTTTGGGAATCGCTGTAGTGTAGAAGATATAGAAATAGTTATTTGGCATGCCATGCTTTCGTGCAGAATACCTCTACAAACTTTGATTGGGTAAAACAGATTGATGAGACGCTTGACTTCATAAAAAGTTTCTTTGTATTTGTGTACCATTAGTGAATGTCTAATATAATCAGCAAGTATACGGGACACTGAAAGGTTACGACAGCTATAACTTAGCATATAGATACAACAAAATCAATGGTAGGTATGTTAATTATAAACCGACGTTAGCATTAGAATTATTGATCCGCTGGCTTAGAATGTACACAAAACTTCGTTACAGTAGATGCAAAAACCCCAGCTGGTCGATTTCAGAATGGACTGATGTAACATTATTGCAAGCTCATTTACCCGAAGTCAACCTGAATAATGCAGTAGAGAACATACATTAACGACATTAACGTTACCACTGTGTTGCATCTTTACTATGTCGATGTCCAAGAAAAATTCCGAAGAAAGAACTGACTTAGTGGCATATTGGAGCGTACCTTTACACGATGGAGTACATACAGTTGAATTTGAACATGGAACTACAAGTGGGAAACGAGTTCTTCGCGTTGATGGACACGTAAGTTTTTAGACATAAAATGACTCTTGAGCAGCTATGCGAATTACTAATCGAATCTCATGTTGCACTAATGGCATTTGATTTACAAGAGAGTAAAATCCGTAATGCCACCTCAAATATTTAAGGCATTAGCACAAAATGCAAAAAAAAATATCTGGGGTGGCCCTCACCAACTTTCCGACTATATCTTTTGCATAATGAAGTGTCTAAACACAATTATTCAATTTTGTGAAGCCATACCCCAGCCATACCCACTCTGGCACCTACATAACGTCAGTTTCTATGACATAACGACATTTGTCGTAATGCCATTTAATGTCATATCATGTCAGTGGCAATGACGTTTGTCAAAATGTGACAGTTTGCAACACAGCGACGAAGACTGTGGATTCTGTCAACTTTCGTAGTTAATAAATGATTATAGCTCCTAAACCGTTTATCACACTGGTCTACCAATTTTTATAGATATTTAGGGTCACAGGAGGGTGAACTGGTATCAATTTGGTTAAAATGGGATAAATCCCAAAGAGGATGTATGTAACATTTGCCACTTCCGGTTGTCAGATTGTCACCAAAAGCAATCCAATCCGTCCTACGGTAATTCTAAATATGTATGCAAAATTTCAGCCCGATCCGTTGTACCGTTTGGACGCAATCGTGTTCACAGACATACACACATACACACATACCCACATACACATACATACATTTTCCAGAAATCATTGCAATGGATTCCAGGGACCCCAAAACGCGTATTTCCGCTGAAATCTCGAATTTTTTTTTCCGTCGATTACAATACTTTCCTTCTAGGCCAGGGTACTAGTCGGAAAGTAAAAACAGAGAGAAAAAATCTCTAAAAACACCCCACGTAATTTAGGGCTACAGTAAATTACTTAAGATCATACTTGCTGATCATACTTAAGTAAGTACATACTTGAGTTTTACCCATGTAATAGCTTCTCAAGTTCTTTTTATTAAGTAATACATGTTGGTCTCAAGTAACGAAACAAACATTGAGACAAAATTCTCGTCTATAGTTAGTTTGACTTGTTGATAATGTAATAATGTTTGTTTTATACTGACAGGAGCTAATCAGAAGAGAATGGATGTTCAAATTAGTAGGGGAAGAAAAGTTTACAATAGGAAATCACAGCACGCAATGCGAGCTTCGCGTTGATCCATTACCAAATTTTTCATTTGGTTATTCTTTATACGTAAGCGGCCAACCACTTGAAAAGTTTGTCGAGAAACAAAATAAGGCGCTGAAATCATGGGCGGTCCTTTTAAATGGAAAAAGATACAGAATCGTATTTGGTATGTAATAAGAGTAAGATAATTCATAGTTTTTTTTAGCTAATACTATTTAAAATCAAATCATTTTTTATGGTCCTTACAGAAAAGCAAACGTTAAACGTTTGGGTAAACGGAGAACAAATAGAGACAGAGAGTGAGTTTACAGAATTTGGAACTGAGATGAAATTCCTCTTGGCTGACCAAGAAGGTATCATAAAAGCGACATCAACTGATAAAAGAGAAGGAGTTATACATGTACTCTACGTCGATGGAAAGAGAATTGATGTTGATGTTTATTGTTGATTTCTTACCGAATTTCGTTTTTTTTTTTTAATTTGCTTATTACTATTATTCGATAAGTACCTGATTATTGTTAGTATTTAATTAGCTATTTAAATCTCTGGCGTTGGTTGTGTAATTTTTAACTTGTATGTTATATAATATTTAAATAAATAAAACTTACGTACCTGAAGGCACATTTCCTGTGTTCATCAATCTAATTCCCAGTAAAGAGTCATAATATGAAATAGAGAGTTTTTCAAAAAAAAAAAAATGACAGAATCCATTTAATCATTTTATATTCTTTACCTATGTACAGTGATTCTTGCATTTGAGCACTTCCTATTAATATTATTATAACATTCGTCTCTTTTTAATTACTACTACAAACAAAACCGGTACAATCCACCGCTACCGCTAAAAGTAAAATTTCTATGATACAAAAAATACATATTGTTGAACGATCAGCTTGGCAAATTGCGTACGGTATGAGATAATAGTCTTATTAAAATGTTCGTAGTCTATAAATCTTTAGTGCGTTCTCGTTTTGAACGGAGTGGTGAGCGGGGAAATCTAAAGCCTCGGCCACGAAATCGGACGCATGGGCGTTTTTGCTCATAGCGTCAAGGTCCAGCAGGCCTGTTCCAAATGCACTCGTAGAAAAGAGAAAGGAGCACAACACTTATTATGCGTTCCGCCAGGAGCAAGCGTTCCGTGGCCGAGGCGTAAGTCAGGTTTGCAGAAGTAGTATCAAGTGTCAGTTTAAAACTCAAGCCATGTCAAGTGCTAAATTGACGATATCTTCTTTTCTGTAATTGTCCAGCATCAATTCTGTCACCTATAGACGGTAAATGACTTTTGAAAAGCCAACTTTCAGAACTGACCTTTCCCAGTGCTGTAAATTAGAGATCACTTTTAACCAATCACTTCGTTCTTAACGCAAACGCACTATAGTCTTGTCTATAAAACATAAAGTCACGTGAATAATGTATCACATTCCCCTGAATTATTTTGATACCTATATTGGACGATTGGACTTTAGATAACAGTGAAACGCGTGCCTGAAATTATGATAGTCTTTACAGCATACTTTTTATATGATCGTGTCAGATATGCCGAGATAACAATAATAACACTTTTTTTTAACGAAAAAAATATTGTGTTTAGATGTGGAAAAGTACCACTGTGTGCTGCCGTGCACTTGGAACTTTATTATTGACCAACTTAAAAGTTGCTACTAATTTATGATGCGCGCACGGTCGACTAGAGTTGCTACAGTCTTTATTTTTAACACTGATATTACTGAAATAGAATGTCTTAATGCACTTCATTATAGACTCAAACTCACAGAAATGTGCGTTTCATTTCGGTGATTTTTTAGTTGCTGTCGAAATCATCAGTGCGCGGCATGCTAGGAAAAATCTGTTATGAAGAAGTCTTTATAGACGAAGACATGTGGATATACAATGGATATACTAATGATTTACTAATATACGAAATGAGTTACAAAGTTTTTTTGTGTACAATACAGTGTTCAATTTAAAACCGAATTTTCTGCCTTAGATCCAGCTCAATAAACTTGTTGTATTTCTGAGATGACTTGAACATAGACAATAAAAACGCGTATAGCGTTTAAACCGTTGATGCCATTAGACTGTATTATTGGTATATATATATATATATATTTAAAGCCACTGGAGGATGCTGGATACAGTTTGGTCCAAATTGGTTAAATCTCTAAGTAAACGCATGCAATATTTACCACTTCCGGCTGTTAGATTGTCACCAACAAACAACAGAGTTCATCCTCTTGTAATTCTAAATCCGTATAACAAATTTCAGCAAAATTCGTTGTATCGTTTGGTGCTATCGTGTTCATATATATTATATAGATTAATAAAAGTCCAAAAATCATTTTTCAAATTTCTTTCTGTCAAATACAATAGATTATCTGTTGTTAGTAATATTTTAATTAAACACTTCTCCTCCCAATTAAAAAAAAAATGCCGTATCAGAGATAACATCAGTATATTACTGCTATTACAATCTCGCAATTATTTAAATAACAAAAAAAAACATATCAGTAAAAACGCGGTGGGGGTTATTTTGGATAAGAAGGAATGGGTATAAATATTCTCCAATATTCAACTGAATCAATCCAATTTCAATTCCAAAGATGTACATCAAGGTACTCATTTTTGTTCTAGCTTTTGCAGCTGGCAGCATTGCCAATCCAGTTGAATCGTCAAACATTGAAGATGGTAATTAAATTTGATTTTATTGATATGTTTGTATGCTTAAGAATGTATGTCTTTATTTAGATGATTCGCACATGCATCAATGGACTCCGAGCACAACGAGATCTCATCTTAGAATGAGCGCTGTCGAAGCTAACCAAAACTACTGGATCACGCAAGCCCAAGACACCATCCTAAACAAAATTCAAAAGCCTTTGAACACAAGTAAGTTATAGCATAGCTACTAAATAACGAATGAAATCTACGAAAACTATTTCATTAGACGTAGCCAAGAACATCATTATGTTCTTGGGTGATGGCATGTCCATACCAACTTTAAAGGCGGCCAGAATCTACATGGGTCAACTCGAAGGTGTTGATGGTGAAGGTTTGTCCTTATCATTTGAGAAGTTTCCTTACGCAGGCTTGTCAAAAGTGAGTTTTTGTTGCTATTTCCAATAGCGTTATCATCAATTTTATCATTTAGACTTACTGCCTCAATGGCCAAGTGCCAGATTCAGCCTGCACAGCAACCGCTTACCTGTGCGGTGTCAAAGCGCAACTATTGACGTTGGGTGTTTCTGGTGCCGTTAGCCTCGACGACTGCTCAGCAAGTTTGGATGAATCCAACCAAGTAGATTCCATCGCGAGGTGGTCCCAACTAGCTGGAAAGAAGACAGGTATTGTGACCACAACAAGAGTAACCCATGCTTCCCCAGCTGGAGCCTACGCACATTCAGCGAGTAGAATGTGGGAATCCAGCGCTGATGGTGTGCCGAGCTCCTGTCAGGACATAGCATACCAACTCATCAATGGAGTAACCGGCAGTAACTTCAATGTAATAATGGGTGGTGGACGTCGTGAATTTCTCCCAAAGACGGTTAGCGACGAAGAAGGGACCAAAGGAAGGAGAACCGATAATTTGAACTTGATAAACAAATGGTTGGAATCCACAGAGAACGCTCAATACGTCTGGAATAGAACAGGTCTCTTGGAGTTGCCAGAAGAAACCGAAAATATCTTGGGCTTGTTCCACAGCAGTGATATGGAGTATAATTTGGACGCGGATAAGACAACTGACCCAACCTTGGAGGAGATGACCGAAGCCGCTATCAAGTTATTGTCTAAAGGTGACGATGGTTACTTCTTGTTTGTGGAAGGTGGAAGGATCGACCATGCTCACCACGACAACCTTGCCCAGATAGCTTTGGATGAAACTGTTGAGTTCTCAAAAGCTATCCAAAGAGCTAGAGATATCACTAACGAAGATGACACCTTGATCGTGGTAACTTCAGACCATGCTCACGTGATGAGTATCAGTGGTTACCCTGAAAGAGGAGCTAATATCTTTGGTACAGCCAGTATAGGCAATGATGGAATAGCAGTGGCAACTTTATCTTACGCTAATGGGCCAGGTTACAAACGTAACTTCCGTGGAAAACGCTATGATATCTCTCAAGATGACATGAGTAAGTCTTGCAATGTTGATGATCAAGTCATCAACAATGATATAAATGTTTCCCTATTTTATGTTTGTTTTCTTTACAGCTACGAAAACCTACAAATTTCCTGCGTTGGCACCGCTTGATTATGAAACCCATGGTGGCGATGAAGTTGGTGTTTTTGCCAGTGGACCATGGGCTCATCTCTTCAGTGGAGTTATTGAACAGAATGTTATTCCACATGCCATGGCTTATGCCGCGTGCGTTGGAAATGGTCCCACTGTTTGTCAGTGACATTTGTAATTTATGTTTTATTAAAACGAAATAAAGATTTTTACGAGTACCTGCGCCAATGCCGGTCTTATATTTAAATCTTCAATCCTCAGTTAGGATATGGTTTGGATAGTACAAACACTATCGTAGTTTGGAACTTGATAGTGACAAGAACATAACTTTGAAATTCAAAATTGGCTGTCAAATTAACATTTTATTTATTTGATCTGAGTAAATAATATAACTTGCTGTGACAAAGTGGATGGTGCCTAACAGCAGCACATCCGTCGGGGTAAAGCCAGGATCAACAAAATATGAAATTTTTTGACAAAGCTGGTGAGTAATTGGAAAAACATTTTAATAATGGCTAGTAATAAATATAATAATGGCTAATCTAGTTTTTAGTTTTTTTTTTATTAATTTAATTATCTCCGAGATATGTAAATGGTGATGTACGTCTTTGTAATTTTTTTTTACAAGATATGATAAATTTTAATACACTTTTTTTTTAATTTTATATGTACCTATATGACAAGTATCGTTTTTTTATAATATCTCCACTTGTTTTATAACCGTTTATCATACGAAACTTTGTAAAACGATAAACAGTCTCTGTAAAATGAGTTGTACTCTACTCTGGCACACAATAATTACTTTGAGCATGTCTTGTTGTCCCTCTTTTCCATTTATTATTGATATATAACCAAAGTTAGGCTTTAATTGCTATACCTCAACATGCTTTATCATCAAACTTACTCCGTTTGATAGTAGGTAATTCAAATTTTTACCACCTCGTTGAGGCGTATTAGAACAAACAAAATAAAATATTTTCTTGCAGGTGGGCCCTACAATATCTTCCTACAGTGTACAAGTTGTTCGTGCAGATCGTTTTATCTAAAATATATTAAAGATAGTCGCCACTTCCGGTCTACCGCAAGTAGACTATTTTAATTAGATATTATAATTCGCTTTGGAAAAATGCGTAGGCTTTGATCATGATTATTGAAACCTAGTGCTTTTTGTTTCCGAGTTAACATCTCTGTACTCCTCAGATGTTATAAAATGGATTTTTGTCACTATAACATTTAGAGCTGGTTTATTCGCCTACAAGTCCAGGCAAAACGTTCAAAAACGAAATTCGGAAAACACAACGAAAGAACATTTGAAATGATGTGTTTTATTGCTATACTGTCTCCGTCCTCTTCTACTCGGCGAAATACAGTTATCAATACATGTCTGCTTTTTGCATCCCCTTGACTTCATATTATTTTGTCTGATATTTATGGTGACTTAAACCACTACTCTTCACTTCATATTGTTGACTCTTGGCAATAATTCTGGTTAGTTTCACTTAAAATGTTTAATTTTTTTAAGTTTGAAACTTTCTTAAATGTTTAACATTATCTTTGCCTTCATAAATATTGTTACCTTGACTGATGATCATTGATTTTCATTCAGATGTGCTCCCAGTAAACAAGACATCTCAAAACATAATTTGATTGGCTTTAGAATAAGTGATACTATAATAATTCTGGAATTTATACCGTGTTATCCTGGATATAAACTATGGGATAAACTGATTTGTAAGACTGGGCCTAATACTAACAATTAAGACCAATTTAATATTGTAGCAAATTATTATAGTCCGGACAGAAACTTACTTGGGCGGTCGCCTACCTCTAACGTGCCAGTCATGAGTCAATGCCTACCTATTGATACAGTTTAAAAAAATAATTTAAAGAAACAGTATGAAAAAACGATTTGTGTTATAAAGAAAATATTCACCGCCAATCGATATTGACTCAAAGTGGCAGGGTGTGCACGTTACAGCTAGGTAACTGCTCATGTAAATTTTTATCCGGACTCTACAATTTATACAAACGCAGAAATCTCTGTATATTGTTGATGCATAGCAATTTTATAAGTGACCATTTCTTAGCAATTTGCTGTATAAACTGAAGAATTAATAGTGTCCTGTTTTTTAAACTTACCTGTATAAAAATGTTATATTAAAAAGTAACAACTACACAACAAATAAAACACAATGTTATAAGAACAACAAGCATTTATTGTTGTCATCCTTAACTTTTCTATTTTTTATAAATTAGAAGAAATAACGTCCTATGCGATACTGCTGGCGTTGGAGGCAATCCTTGGCCATAAGTCTGCGCATTCCTTTGCAACTGGTCCAGTAATAGCGGAGCCCTTCATTTCTCCTTTGTTATTGACAATAACGCCTGCATTGTCCTCAAAGTAAATAAAGGTACCGTCCTTCCTGCGGAATGGTTTCCGCTGCCTGATCACGACCGCAGGCATAACCTTCTTACGGAGTTCCGGTTTACCTTTTTTGACGGTTGCGACAAGCATGTCACCGGATGCGGCAGCTGGCAGACGGTTCAAACGACCACCTATACCTTGCACGGCGATTACATACAAGTTCTTAGCACCTGAAAACGCAAAAGACGCCGTTAAGTAAAGAACATGTGGATTTCCTGTAAATGTTAATAAATTACCTGTATTGTCGGCGCAGTTAATTACTGCTCCCACTGGCAAACCCAGGGATATCCTGAATTTCGCTCCCGCGGAACCACCACGTCCTAAAATAAAAAATATCACGCACGAACATTAACAATGTAACATAACCTCAAAAACAATAACACTCCAAAAAACAATCAATCAAAGATCTTTACAACAAAAATAATATCGTAAATACGTTGTACGACAATTATGGATACGATTTACCGATAAATCTGTGAAATTATTGTAAAGATGATTGAAATATTTCGAGAATTTTAGAGCTAAAATTAAACGCACCTCTTTTAGACATCTTGACTTATTGAGAAAGGAAAGGAAGTCGGTATTGTCGACCGCTTCTAGACTCTCGAGCAGGACTGCCAACCTCGTATAAATAGGAAGCGTTTAGCGTGCGCACTCACCAACTAGCTACCAACTGTCCCAAATCGTTTCACACACCCGTGCACACACCCAGAAGAACTGTTTTTATTCTATTTTACAAATCCTAATAGCAACATAGATACTAAAACATACATTAAAACATTAAAACCAAATATACAAGTTTGAATATATAAGTTTATTATATATATATCTTGTAATTAATGAGGGCGACATCTTGGGGTGAATGCTTGTAATCCCAATTCACATAGTATTCTAGGCAACCGAACATGCTTTGCGATAACTCAATAATCGTGACGTCATGTGTCATGTTAGCTATGAAGGGGTAAATTCAAAATTCGCGGAACTTTTTAAACGTTTAATTTATTAATTAGTGAATAGTCTTCTTTAAAATACTGTAAAATGTCTGAAACGGAACCGGATCATAGTGATTCTGATGACAGATACGACGACGCGACAGGTATAACAAAAATCGCAAAAATGCGAAGATATTTGATTCTAATTGCACCTTTTTGATAGATTATGTTTTACATACAGAAGGGGCTGTTACCTCGGAAGTTTTTTACGAAGATGACGACGTGATTAGCATGCCGGACAAAATATTAGATGCAGGTGACAGTTTTAAATCATCATGTGATAAATCAAAATCCCTTTATAGCAGTAAAAGTAGCAGTAAAAGTAGTAAGAATAAGGAACCGGTTTGTGAAAACGCAAAGAAAACTGATAGGAGGGAAAATAACGGTTTTGTGGAGCCCGTTGTCGACCAACCCGTTGTACGAATATTTTGAATAAATAGAAATAATCCAGGATAATTATTTGAGTTTTCAGGTGACCTGCAAGAATGACCTCTGTAAATATTTCTACGTCATTGGAAATGAAACTCTAATTGTACACTGTAAGTATGCTTGACCAAATGCAACATATATTTATTTAAGTTTGAAATGCGCGGTGCTGCAGTAGTGCGCTATTCGATCACAGATGGCCTTTATATTCTCTCGTCACAATATGCAGCGTATTGGTGCATATATATCTTTGTGAAATTTTTTAACGTCATGTTCGTTATGTCTACTTGACGTTGACAGACTTTTGTTCTCTTTGAAGTTTTTCCAGAAAGGGGATTTGGTTTATTCCAAAACCCCACAATTTAATCAATAAATGCATAAATAACGGTTCTTTAGATTATAATAGGTTTGCGATTTGCGTAAATGTATTAAATTGTTTGCCAATCGCAGCTTTTGTTCTTGGCTGTCATGACTCATGGCAAAGAGAAAAGCAAGCTTTTCTGCAAAATAAAATCCAGGGTAGATAGCCCCCACCGAACGTTTTAGCAATTTGCAATTCAATTTCGTGAAGCCACATGGCATTTAATGTCAGTGAGTTACCAGTGACCACTGACGTTTGCTAAAATCTGACAATTTGCAACTACAGCGGCGAAGACTGTGGATCTGTCAAACTGCTTCTATAAATGCTTATAGCGTCTAAACCGCCCATGCCATACTTATGAGTAAATAACACTGGAGGATGAGCTGGTATCAGTTTGGTCAAAATTGTATGAACCTCTAAGAAAACGCATGTAACATTTGCCACTTTCGGTTGTCAGATTGTGACCAAAAATAATCCATTTTGTCCCCCAGGGCAATATTAAATATGTGCACGAAAAATTTCAGCCCGATCTGTTGTGCCGTTTGAGCGCTATCGTGTTCACAGACACACACATGTAGATTCTACATACATTCTCCAGAAATCATTGCGATGGTTTCAGGGAACCCCAAAACGCGTATTTCCTCTGAAATCTCGATTCTTTTACGACTTTCTTTCTAGGATACTACTTGGAAAGTAAAACAACACGAATGCGCATGATTAAAAAAAACACAGTTAGTTATGTCTGGTTTATTTCCAAAAAAATCGGTCCTGAATCACCCCAAAAATGAAGTAGTCTGCGAACTGACAGCAATGTCAGCGTCGTGTTATGTCAGTGATATACGTCAGTTACACCTAGTGGCACTGTGACTGCTTATGAAGTAAAGTACCTAAAAAAGCACAAAACAGCAAAATTTCATTACAAAATTTATATCTTTTTATTATTGGAAAAAGTATGTGATTGTGTACCACTAGGGGGCGCTTGTTATTCGGGTGTTTACGGTCGCCGTTGGTCGCCGTGTTTCGGAAAGGTTCGTTTGGTTCGTCTGTCGAGAAATCGTAAACACCAACCTCAAAAGTTACTAGCTTTGACGTAACGTTTATTTCTTGCGTTGCATAAAAAATGGCATTAATTGATCGAATAAGCGTGCAGTTTGAAGGTATTTTTGAACCTCTAACTTGTTTTTATCTCCCCCACAATAAACTAACCCTAAACTAACCTCAAAATTTTAATTTCTAGCACAAGAACCATGGCCAAAAGATGTAAAACTATTCCAACCTTACGAAGTGGAGCAAATCCTCTTACCCGACAATGCAAACTGCCTGGCGGTGCAAGCGTTCTTGAAGATGTGCAATTTAGATTTTCAAATAGAGCAACGTCCGAACGCAGAATTTATGTCTCCGACAGGTAAAGTTCCTTTCATAAAATGCGGGGCTTTTGTCGTCGCGGAATTAGAGGGGATATCGTCTTTTGTCGCCCAAAAAGGAATCTCTTTAACCGAGCACTTGGAGCTCGAACAAAAATCAGACATGCGGGCGTACCAAGCGTTGATAAATAATGTGCTCGGCAACGCTGAAAATTACGTCTGCTGGTGCGATCGAGAGACGTACACGGAAGTAACAAAGCCCCGTCATGGCTCCGTTTACCCGTGGCCCCTGAACTGGATTCAGACTTGGAGTAAACGCTCGAAACAAGTCAAACACTTGAAGACTTTGGGATGGTACGATAAGACCCTGAAGGAGGTGTTCCAGGAGGTCGAAACTTGCTGTCAAGCTTTAACAGATCGTTTGGAGAATAATACATACTTCTTTGGTAACAAGTAAGTAATGAAATGTACATATTAAAAAAAACCTAATTCAAAACTAAAACTAAAAAAATGTCCATCTAGATATTTAACCAATTTGATCTCCAATAATGTTATTCGAGCAGCAGTCATCAAAGTACAGTGCAGGAGAACTCTTGTACTTTTTTTTACTGCTGATGATACCTAATATTGTCCATCCATCCTAATAGCTCTCCAGTGTCCTAAAATGCTTCTTTTTCCTTTCCCATGGTTGTAGATATACCGAATTAGATGCTTTGATGTACGGTCACCTCTACACTATCCTTACAACGTCCATTCCAGCAGCTGGCAATTTATTTGCGTTGATTGTTGCGAAATACGAGAAATTGGTTCATCTGGTCAGAGTGATCGATAGGGAAGTGATGGGCCGCGACACGCGCTTTGAAATTGAACCTTGGCCGAAAGTTGCTCGATTTAGCGTGAGTTTTTTTTTTCTGCAAAGAAATAAAGCTGAGCTATAAATCACAGTATGTGACTTAATCATTGTGATTATAAAATTGCTCATTCATATGATCCACTTGCCGTGATAACAGCTACTGCGACTTTAGTCATTTATTCAAAGTTTTTCTGTAGAACAAGCATACCAAATCTAAAAAGGCATTCGGACTTCAAATGTTCAGATGCCTCATACTGGTATAGTATAAAAACACTCGAATACTCTTAGAAGATTCAGAAGTACATATAAATGAACTATATTGAGGGGAGAACTTGTAGTTTAGACAACGCATTTTTAAGCATTTATTTTTGTATAATAAACACTTTAAATAAGCGCTAAAATTTAAACAAAAAGCACAAATTATAAGAATTTTTATTTGATAAACAAGAGCTTATGTTAAGGCCATAAACAACGGAAAAAATTCACAAAGAAAACACGTTTTACACATTCATTCATTGGTTGTATATACCTCCTTTCCGTTCCTGACATGAATAGTGGAACATGTTTGTAGTAAGATTTTCGCCTAGATATTTTCCGAAGGACCTGTGCCTTATTTGTTACTTTATACATACCCTGTATAATCCAATAAAAAATAATTACTAATAAAAGTAAATAGCAATTTTAGAGCATTCTTTTTTATCGTAAAGAACATTCTGTATATATTTTTAATATTCTGTTTGAACTTTATGAACAGAAGCAATATCGTCTTGCACTTGAAACACAAAATCTGAACAAAGCAAGATACTTCAGCAAAAACTAAAAACATTCCTTATACATATAAACTATTTTTAATATTCTGTTTAAACTTTATGAACAGAAGCAATACCATGTGAAGAAAATTGCAGTTCCACGACATTGTGAGATTCTTGTTTATAAAAAACCAATTTACAATTAGAGGTTTTTCTAAATTGTCTAAATTAAAGTTATGTCTTTCATTCTGTAATACATTTTTATAAAGTGGAAATCTTCTATCAACATATGTCAGTATGAAAATCTTCCTGCAAAAAATTACCCCTGAAGTACGCAGTTTTGTTTTGACTAATTGACCTAATTGACTAATTGTTTTTTAAAACACCTGACTGACAAACAAGCACCTACCGAAAACTACCCCCAGAAGAAGAAAAAAAGCACAAAATTGATAAAAGTAAATTAAGCAAAACAGAAATTCCGCCAGAAAAAATGGAAATATCAATATTATAATATTTTACTCCTCTAACAATTACACAGAATTGTTACATATTTAAACATCTCCAAGAAACAAGTATCCGAGGGTAATTCAAAGCAACGTTAAAAATCTTAACTCATCCAAAACATAACATTGCAGCTTTTCGGCAGAAAACACAGGCCAGCGGCGCCGAAAATGAACAAAGTTGACTTGGAGATCCGCTCAGTTATAGAATCTTCCGAACGTATCCAAGAGATACGTTCTCCTCAGTATTCCACAGAAGAAGACAGCGAACTCAGCTATAGTAAGCCGGGAATGAACAATGTTAAAGTTGGCGCTAACGTTGTAAGACAAAAGACGCCCGTAAGGGACGATAGCGACGACAGTGAGTACAAGAGTAGCGACTGCACCACGGAGCTCCTGAAGGAAGACGTCACGTCGCAGGAAATGATGGGCGACAGCGGCGGCAAGGATAGCGCCACTTGGTGTTTCATCGAGGAGACTTATGAGATTGAGATGACACCTGGCGACTCAGCCCAGTACAATCATTACGTTAATTAGTTTGCGTATTTTCTTTTTAGATCATTTTGCTAAATTCTCGTGATTTATTTATTTATTTATTATGATGTATGGATATTTTTGATAGTAAAGATATTTTTATCACGTGTGTGAATATTATTTTGGGGCTTTTTTGGTAATGTATGTCCAATAAAACAAAGCCTCTAGTATATCATGGAAAAAATTACAATTGTATACTGCTGCTAATACTGTCCTTTATTCCTTTACCTGAAGAACTGAAGGCCAATTCATTATCCTGCAAGACGAATCTATCATTAATCCTGAAAATCCTTTGATTGTTAAAATGTGAGTGAAATAACCCAATAATGAATCTCAAACTTTCCAAAATTTCATTAATATTGTTTTTATTTTTGTAGGCCTACAGAATTGGACGCGTTGGTTTTTGGACATTTATTTACGATCTTAACGACGCCACTTCCGAATTCAGAATTGGCAAGCACAGTCCGAAAATTTCCATCGCTTATAAATCTAATCAAGAAGATAGAGAATGACTATTTCAAGAGACAGCCGTCAGTGACTTCAAGACCCTAAAATTAAAGCACAAAGTATTTTTCCATAGATGTTAACCTGTACATAAAAAGTATAATCGTGTTGAATAAATAATAACAAATTAAGCTAATAATCTACTTCCTCGTATAGCGCATAAAAACATAACATTTTATTATTTGACATAGTATTTGATAATGCATTTCGTAGAGGTGTAGGAAGGGCGGGTTGTCTCAAGTTGTTTTCAAGTTATGTATGTGCCCACAAGAGAAATCATATAGTATCTTTCATCTAAATCAAATGATGTACGCTAGCAAACTGATCGCAGTCCAAGAATGTTTAAAAAAGTTCCATAAAACAACCAGAACGCGTCTCTTTTTGCTCATCAGATCAGGTTTCTATGGCTAACAAACGAATCGATGAACTGGCAAAACAAGGCTGCAGCTAAATGCGTTTTAAAAATTGGTGATTTTATAGATTTTGATGTACTCGTTCCGAATTTCTACTTCCAATATGGCCGCTCGCACCGCCATATTGGAAAAATGGCGCTTAACACGTTCGCGCCGGCGTGTACGTGAAAATCGTCACCGGCGTGAACGTGTTAAAACAGTTTATTGACAATATCTCTTTTCCGACATTTTATGATAAAATCAGTTATAAATTAAACTAGAGAAAATTTTCTATAATTTATGTAATAACCATTTTTTTTTTGTAAAATGAATAGTTTCAGCGTACGAGTGCCACAAACCATCATACAGCTACACCAACACGCATTCTTGCATATGCAAAAAGGGATGTGAGAGAGCCTGTGGATGTAGAAATGCTGAATTAAAGTGCTCCGTTATATACACGAATTGTAGTGGTATCTGTAATTCTTAGGTTCCATCACAAGATAGCGATGAAGAGGAAGAAACGGAGACGAGATGATATCGAGGACGAGGAGAATTGCAATGAAATTGATAGTCCCTTCGCGGATGATGTGGAAGAAATTTATATTTGTGTACCGAAGACGACGAACTTGCAATACCTGGTTCATCAAGAACAGCGAAGCGAAGAAGAATGAGCTAAAATTATGGAATAGTATATTGCATGTGGATTAGGCCTACTGGGGATAAAAAAAAAACACTTGCCAGTTACTCTTCGTTATGGTGATGCGGAAATGAGTTTTTTTTTTAGCCAAAACGCATGTTGCAGTAAACATTGTGGCTTATGACATAAATTAGGATTTTTTTTCTAGTTTAATTTATTATGTAACTATTTTTATCTTAAATGAGTCGAAAAACTCTTTCTAGGCGCGATTTTGACTTTCCGGCTAGTACGCTAGAAGGAAAGTATTTGTAATCAACGGAAAAAAATTCGGGATTTCAGCGGAAATACCCGTTTTGGGGTCTCCTGAATCGATTACAATGATTTCTGGAAAATGTATGTTTGTATGTGTGTATGTCTGTGAACACGATAGCGTCCAAACGAAACAACGGATCGGGCTGAACTTCGTCGCTGTGTTGCGAATTGTCAGAGTTTGACAAACGGCAGTGCCACTGACATGACATTAAATGTCAGTATAATAAATGTCATTATGTCATAGAAACTGACGTTAGATAGGGTCCAGAGTAGTGGTGCATAAGTAGTGATGTTCCGATACAAGTAAATACAAGTAAAGTATCGATACTTTTGTTTCGAACCGAGTACATTTAGCGTCGATACTTATAATTACTTAGTATCGAAAGAAAAGTATTTGTATCGAATCAAACCCAGTTTTATCTTTAAAAGGCGATTCATTTGCAGACTGGGAAGACATAAAAGCACTTTTCCGTGTCTATTCAAAGACGTGCAACAATATCTCATCATAGTTGCAACTTCTGTGTTCTATGAGAGAAATAAGTTGTCACCTAAATATTTAGAAAAACTGTTTTTTTTTTTTTGGCAAATATTCCAAAGAAAGACTTTTTTGTTTAATTATAACATTGATAAAAATAGAAAATATTGAATGTGTTTTATTATACTATATAAAATGACCAATTAAGTAAAAGGTATGATTATGGATATGAGTATCGAGTGTATTTGATGGTATCGAACTCCAGAGTGGCGTTAACAAAATTGAATAATTGCAAAAGTATTCAGACACTTCGTTGTGCCAACAATGTAGTCGGACAGTTGGGTGAGGGCCACCCCAGATATTTCCAATATGGTGGCGTGAGCGGCAGAGTAGAAATTCGGAAAGAGCATACCGAAAAACATAAAATCACCAATTTTCAAAATTCCCGGAAAACTTTCCAAGCAAAACTACCAAATGATTGAACTAGAATGTCATTAACAACACCATAGGTATTAATGATTTTCGTACATCAATATTAAAGCAAGTATCAAACGATAACAACCTAATGTTCACGAGATTACGTACTAACCATGAAACCTGTGCAAAATGTCTCCATCTTATCAAGAAATCTCCCAATAATTTACGACCTTGCGGAGATGTTGGCCACTTGGAACACATTTACGACATGCCCCATCGAACGATACTCTTCAGGCAAATTGCCAAAATTATTCCGTCCCCATTTAGTTATAAATGCTTATTGAGATCAAGAAACTAAGGGGTCTTTGCCTATATCAAAGAAAATACACATTATATGTTCAATTTCCTTGTTGCGTCACATATTGTTGTTTAAAGATTAGGTAGACCGATAGTTTAATGGCCATAGCTAACCTGCTAGAGCCAACAGCTGAGGGAGAAAAAGCTGTTTTCAAGTAACCAGTTTTGGTTGGGTCTTTTACGAAAAAATGTCAATTGCAATATGTACTATGCAGTCTTGGGTGGCGCCATCTAGCGTCTCGTATAAATTTAGGGTAGTGGACTTCCACGTTAAAACAAAACACAATTTGTCTTTTTAATATTGTATTTTATAACATGTTAAACACATTAATTCGTTCGTTTTAGAAAGCACCTTACGGACAACTGCAAAAGAAATTGCGGATCTAAATCTAAGGGGTTCTGGTAAAGAACCAGAGTTGCATTTGTTTTGTTTCTTTTTTTGTTTGATTTTCTTCGTTATATTTACAAAATATTTTTTGCGGGATATTTGAAATGCGACTGTGATTCAAAACCTAAAGATAGATCAATCCATAAAGGACAAATTCATCTTTATATTTTATTATTCAGTATTATAACTCGGTCAAATTTAATAAAAAATTTCGAGAGCTTGTTCGAAACCGGAATAAACCCTCGTCCATTTTTATTAAATTTAAGTCTTGATTACTTTTTAAATTATACCCACCACCGTCTTGTTACAATAATATTATCACGACTTTCAATACATAAATTAATCGGAACATGAGGTTTATAAAATTGAGACTACGTTCTGTTTTATTTTTCTCGATCGGCAAGCATCAAACGCTGAAAACAAAAACTAACTGAAGAACACTACTAGAAATCAATTTTGAATGGCACCAAAGTGTTTATTTTCTGCAAAATCAAAAGTTGTTTTTTCGTTGCTTTGTAGCATTTTTCGAGATTTATTTTTCGTTTTTTATCCGGGCGCAGATACTTCTTAACTGCTATGACTGTACGCAGTATTTGTGTACGGACCGCTGTATATCGAGCTGCTTGGATTTGACGAGGTCTTCTTGCTTCTTCTTCTCGCTAGTAGGCAACCTATGGCAGTGATGGCACACAGCATCAGGATCAGGCCGGCTATGCATATTCCTATCGCAAAGTTCTTCTGGGATATGCATATGCTGTCCTCTGGTGCCTGAAACACAAAGCAACATTTAAATTTTTTATTACTCACTGAAAACAAGTGTATATTCAAATAAATTCAATGATTAATTAACAAATATTCTAGACAACAAACGTGGAATCATATGACGCTCATAATAACTGCAGTGCTACATTGGTCGCATTGTGAACTCACGTCATGATGATATGGCACAGGGGTGTCATCTGTCGTCTGTATAGTACGATTGTTGTCTAGTCTAGATCTGTTAGTGGTCATGTTAGTGACTCAAAACAAGGTATTTTGCAAGAAATCAGCCATAATGTAAAAAAAATTGTCTTCTGTGACGATATGTTTTGTAATTTTGATTAAAAGTTGTGTATACACGGTAAACATACAAAGCAAACGAAGCTTTGTTGAATACTTAAAATATGACAAAACTTGAACTCGATTAACTTTGTAATGTTCCCTGGATTTTGGTGATTCTTTCAGGAAATTATAGATACATTTTTCGAAATTCTTCATATCTAATACACCTTTTCAATGTGTTTGTTTATTTTTTATTATTGATTGTATTCCAAACTTAGACCACAAAATAATGTCCATTTCAATTTCACAGCAATGTGTTTAGTAGTGAATTATACTTTATAACATCTATTCCACGCGAGTTTCAATGTTTAAATTGATGCCATCCAAGCAAGAAATTATGAATGGAATCCTTTCCTTATGCAAAGAAGAATCTCCTGCGCAGGAAGCGCGATACATTATTCAGTTCGGTTATCATCGATTCTGTGAACCAACGTGCATTTTTGCACATATTACATCATCGCTTATATGCAGCATGCAAATCCACTTCCTCAGCTAACCTTCCCGCAAAATGTTGACAAATACTGGAATTTTCAAACTCCAATTTCCTTGCCGGATTTTTGCCGTTGTCAATTGATCGTTATGCCATTAATTAAGTTGTTATTTGCTTGCGTATTCCATTGATTTGTTCTTTTAACTTATTAGGTAGCTCATTATGTAGCTCACGTTTGAAAGGCGAAAGTAATCGTTCTTTTTTAATGTGGATTATAATAAAAGAGACAATACTATCTTGTGCGAACTAAAACTATTATAAAAGGCTCTTCCTTTCTCCATCCTATTCATAAAATGTGAAAGCAATTCTCCAATATTGTCCTCACCTCCAAACCATCTAGAAACGACACAACTCCATTTTAAACCTAGCCATTTGATTGAACTGCAGTCATTGAAATTAAAGCGGGACAATCCATCTTATGGATTGAGTCAATCGTATTTAATACTGGGTCAAGTAAACGTACACTTTCGTTTCGACGTTATGGCACATAAAAGGCAGACTGATTGCTAACGCATGTTATCGCCGAATCATGTAACTTTTATCTTTTCGTATAGAGTGGTGGTTAGTGTTGAAAATATCGGGATATAGACACGACAAGTTACTTTCTCCGAACGGATCGAATTTTATAGATTTGTTTGCACTTCGGTGTGGGGAAAGTGTTTATTCGCAAGACGGTGCCCTTGGCGTTTTAAAATAAAATGTGCCTAACTTATACTATATTCTATAATCCTGTCGTCAGATTTCACGAAAAATTACCAGAGTTTGCTGTGTGTAAAAAACTAGCTCCAGCATTTTCTGTCGCTGATTTGTCGTGGTTATTTGCATTGCAAATGTGTATTATTTATGTAAATGGTTTATGAAAAAAGGTAATGCGGAGGTATTGATAATGATTCTGTTATATAACCGAGCAGGAATTAAGAAATATCAAAATGCGTCGTTATTAGCGTTGATCGAGCAGCCGTCAAAAACTAGTGCAGAATTAGTTTTTTTTTGTTGCAAATAAAATCTGTCATTGCTATTTATAATGCAGTTGTCATTGAAACATATCTGGCTTATGCTGTCAAATTGATTTTAAACTAGTTTTTTCACTGCTCGAACAAACCTATTTTATTCAGCGTAAAAATATTAGTTTCAGCAAAAAGGCTAATTCTGTAAAAAATATCTGGGGTAACCCAACTGAACTTTCCGACTACCTACTCATATTTGATGTCACTGGAGGTTCAGTTGGTATCATTTTTTGAAGTGTCTAAACACTTCTTTAATTAGAAACACAATTTTTTGAAGCCACAGCCGCACTGAAACTAACCTAACGTCAGTCATAGAATAATTTAATGTCATATCATGTCAGCGACTACTGACGTTTATCAATTGCAACCACAGCGACGAAGGCTGTGGAGTGTGGATTCTATGAGACTGCTTCTGCAATCGCTTATATATGGTTTGGGCACCCGTTCATACAAATGATCTGAAAATTGTCATACATGTTTAAAGTCATTGGAGGATCAGCTGGTATTAGTTTGGTCAAAACCGGTTTGATCCCTAAGAAAATGCTTATGACATTTGTCACTTTCGGTTCATAGACTGTGACCAAAAACAATCTATACTCTGTTCAGTGAAACTTTGCAGTGGTGGGCGGGATTTAGCAAGCTAGATTTACACTGGTCAGCACGGTGACTATATAGTAACACTTTGTAACCATAGTATTACAACAATTTAGGTTATAGGAAACTCAAACAAACGTCAAATTGTGACAATTTTATTTGCGCCAGTGTAGATCTGCCTGCCGTTTGCACCAATCAACAGCGTGAATTTCGATCCCAATCCTAGCTTATACTGCAAAGTTTCGGCGGACAGAGTATAATACGTCCCTTGGTAATTTTAGATAAGTATTCCAAATTTCAGCCCGATCCGTT
The DNA here is from genome assembly GCA_963971325.1 of Aphodius granarius. Classification (NCBI taxonomy): domain Eukaryota; kingdom Metazoa; phylum Arthropoda; class Insecta; order Coleoptera; family Scarabaeidae; genus Aphodius; species Aphodius granarius. The sequence goes on along the minus strand of OZ020222.1, from coordinate 14,634,088 downwards.
GTTCTGTTTGGGCGCTCTCGTGTTTGCAGACAATAGCAATGAATTCTGGGGACCACAAAACGCGTATTTCCGCTGAAATCCCGATATATTTTTTCCGACAATTACAAAATTTTCCAGGTTATCAAAAGATAAAAAAATGTATTTTATTATTAAAAAAAAAAGTTTTTATGACGTTGTTTTAACTGAATTTTGACCACTGACTAGAGCTACTAATTGTTCGCATGATTACAAAACTAACGCTAAACACAACTTATTAAAGACAACTAAATTCTTCAACTGATACTTGTAAATCCGTCATGTTATAAATTATAAAATATTACAATAGAGGTTCTGTAACGAAGAAGTACTACCAAAATAATGGCAGTTATAATTGAAAAATACCTCTCATCTACTGTTGGGTATAATCAAATGATTTGATGAATCGAATGTTTAATATTTGGGCGATATTCATAATCGAATTATTCGGTTTTCGAGATGTAATAATCAGGTTCTCGATATAATCGAATGATTTGACTATTCGAATTATTGGTACCGAGTGATTTGCACACTTGAATGATTCGGTTCTCGAGTGATTTCTGTTTCCAGATATCATTCACCACGAACAACGTGCTTTGCTTGGGAATAAAATAATATACGGCTTCAACCACTACTCTTGATTTTATATTGTTCATTAGACTCTTGGCAATAACTATTGTTAGTTTCATTAGGATTGGTAGTTATTTTTTGAAGTTTTAAGAAACTTTTAAAAATGTTTATCAGTAACTTTGCCTACATAAATTGTCCCCTTGACTTTATATTGTTTTGACTGTCATTTATAGCTGCATATCTGCATAATTATTTTGTTATATATTGACAAACATATTATTATAAGTTATAAACTTTTAAATATGTTTGTTAATATCTTTGTCTTCATAAATTGTTCCCTTGACTTAATATTGTTGGATCTGACATTTTGTGGTGGTTTCAACCACCACAACAAAAATAATTATGTACATATTTGTAAAGTTATAAACTTTTGAAAATGTTTATCAATATCCTTGCCTTCATAATTTGTACTCTCATCAGCTCATATTGTCTTCTGTCCACCGAGGTCGCGAAGAGAGAAACCATTAAAATTGTTGGCAAAATATAAAATCGATCTTACCTTTTCGCTGAAGACCGAGTCATCGGAGCCTTTGGCGAGGTCGTTGGCATCGTTCACGTACAGCCCCTTGTACACTTCGATGGTGGCGTTCGTTGTCCCTTCGTTGGAGTCGAAGTCCGCCTGCCTACGCTGCCGATTCGCGCCGCACTTGGGCTGTAAGCGAAACACGATTTTACAACTTCATTTTTGCTTCTTTTTTTCAGCGGACAAACACCTCACGACTGCATAGAATTCAATAAGTAAGCAACTAAAGCAAGCAGAGTCGCTCTATTCACATATTCACCTCTTCCTTGAAGGATTGTTTGGCGTTTTGTACATGAGACCACAATGGCGTGTCGTGCTGGCGAATAAATTAGTTGATCTAATGAAGCAATCACGACTATTGTCAACAGTATTGTCCGGAATTTGTTAACACTTGAAATTGCAATACTAAATACGAAAGTGTTTGTTAGGTTGGACAAGTATTGGCATAAATAGTGGATAGTTATTTCAAGAATAGGTATTCTTTTGACTCTTTTAAAGCCAAGATCGTCGATTTGGCGAATTTGTAATTCTTGCTTTTCTGCACTTCCTGTTCCTTATGAGATAAATCACCATTTGAACTTTATCTCCACATTCCAAAGGTCATCTCCGCGAATGTCACGATATCTCTCCAAAGAACAAACTCGATAACAGTAGAATTTGCAACAATATTCAAATAACGGTAGGCCGGCTAAAAAAGTACATATATACATGATGGGATCATGCCCCTATGGTTGGTTCGTTTACCGCTTCCATGGGTCAGCTAGGGTCACATCTTTCGCTACAGAAAAGAACCTATCCACTCAGGTCTCTCTGTTGAACATACAACCGAGATAATCGGTCGTCATTCGATGACCAAGGCCATGTATGGGAACAAGTTGAGTTTGCTTGCGATATATACCAACGTCTGAACCGGTTCTCCGATATTGGAGATACGTACCACACCGCTTGGGCACTGATATCGAAAAGGAAACGCTTCTCGAGAGTCGTTTGCTGGTATATTGCCGATGCTCTCTATTGGATAACTGCAAATCGACCGGCAAATTGTTTGTGAGGATGGATTAAGGCTCCCGTTCTCATATTTGACGTGGAATTGATGTTGGCATTGCTGGCGATATTTCAAGATGGTTCCCACGAGTCTTAGAACAGTACTATTAGGAGGAGATGGTGTACCATCATATCAGTTTATGGGATGGATAGCAAAGATTGGAAGAGTTGTTGAGTTTTTATTTGAGCATATAAAATACAGCCAAGTATTTGGGGATAACTCTAGATCCAAAGCTAAGATGTAATGAGCAGGTCAAAAAGGAAAGAGCTAAAGTTGCATACAGACAACTATTTTAGCAGGAAGACAGTCATAGGAAGGCAGTCTTAGTTGTCGAACTCCTCGTAAACAACAGAAGCGTAAATTTTACAAATAAACACTTGCGGCATCCGCATATTACTCCAATCAACACGATTGAAGGCTACGCATTACCTCCTTCCGCATCTCTTTGTTTCCCATAATGATCTCACACTCAATTTACCGCCCATTAACATCAACCGCAGTGCATAAAGACAAAATTGAGGAAGATCCATAATAAGACATAAGCTAACCGCCAATTACACGCCACCATCTTACAATCCATCGGTGGAACTGGGCAGTCAGGAAATTCCAAAGGTGTAAGCTCAACCAAGACCAATAAAGAAGATACCTCGACCTCAGTGATAATTATCTTAATTGGTTTGAAGGTACTAAATGTTATTAACCGATTTGAGACCATGAGACTTCCTAAAATGGTTTTAGGAAGACAGAGAAACAACAACAGCATCAATGCTCCATTGCTACTCTAACAATTAGCTACCACATCTTATTCTGCAGCATTCTAAAGACTTACCGTGCTTGTCTGGCATCCATTATCTGCTTTCTGGCACAACTTGACGTTGCACTGGTAGTAAACCGACACCGTCGATGGGAATTTATGGGCTTGGAACTTAACAGTGGCCATGGTTTTGTCGTCGGAGTACTCGAACATACCCATGATCTCTGGGTCCACCGGGCAACCGTCTTCACCGATGAGCGTCTGCTCTCCAGAGCCAATACCATCGCGTACCACGCAAGATGTCACTCTGATGCCGTACGTCTCTTGCTTGTCCAAAGCTATCTCTATGGCTAAAGGATCACCGATGTTCACGGTTTCGGCGAGTTCATGCTTTGAAGGGTCGCCTGAATATATTCGCATAGCACAGCCTGGCATAGGTGATGTTGGTATTGCTATGTCGTTGCTTTGCAGGTAACTGAAAAGAAGAAGGAATGGTGATTAGTGCGGTTTGGTTTAACTCGAAATCTAAATGATTTTTTTTCAGCGCTGCTAGCAATGATGTTTTGAACACCAATATACAATCAGCTCTGGCAAATCTGATGGAAACCAGAATAGAACGGAGTTCAGTGGACCTTGTATACCGCAAAAGTAACATTCTAAATTAGTTAAACTATTTTTTGTTAATTTATCTCTTTATTTAATTAAAAACCCTAGAATATTTCACCACCATCCCCACTTTCGGGCATATATTTTACACTATATTTTGTTTATTTGGTGTCTCATTTGCCAATGAGTTATAGGAATACCTACCACTGATATGGAAGAAATCAGTATCATGGAAGATACTTCATCAACATATTCCTCATGGTTGAATATTTTACTGTACTGATCAGTAGTCAGTATTATAGTACTTTTACGTGAATTATTCCTAATGGATTGTTTTAGATTAACGTGAATTTCAATGAATTATACCAATTGAAAAGTTAATTATATAATATTCATAAAGTGGCTTATTTTTATCTAAAATAGCAAGTATTTACAATTATTCTTGATATAGGTAGTTTTATAAACTGCTTTGTAAGACTGGCTCTTAGTTAGCCAATTTCTAACACGAATTCTAATTGCATTATCTACAATTTAGATGATTTATCGACAATATTTCTTTCTGGGTAGAAGCATCAAACCGTCTCACGAGGTTTTTGCTGAATTGCGTCATAAATCTAATATCATTCTAAATCGATGTAACATTCAGGATGTGTATTGTATTCTGATTATAGAACACGAAGGAAATCATTAATGAGATTTTAACTGAATCGTCTGCCAAGGTTGCCTCACACAAGATCATCGATTGTTTTAACACAGTCACGTCATCAAGTCTTCTGTAACCGCGAAAAAACAAATATATTAATGTTTTTACGTTTACTTTATTAACGCTTATTTATTTTTCGTGCGAAACCTTCAAGGACGCCAGTAATTGGCTGCAGACTATTAATTGAAGATGAGCAATGCTTTGTATTCCCGTCTTTGCAATTACCTGTTAACTGTTTTTTTTTTGTTATTTGTGGTGGTCGCCTATAAATAGAACTGATGGTTCATGGCAAGAAGCAACTACGTATCTTAAGTGTTGGACATGGTAGAGGTAGCAGAACTGGTTAATAACCGTGAAGGAAACCTTGGGTACTTATCATACCAGAAGTGCTATGGAATTGCCCATGTTAAGGGCCGAGAATTTGCAAATTGCTTCTTATTATATTCTTTCTGTTCGTCATATCAAATTATAAAGATGTAATTGTTTTTTAAGTGTTCCAAGAACACCGCATAACTTGAACAATTTGAAACAAACATTTAATATGAAACATACCGTCGTTGTTGTTATATTTTATAATAATCTTAAATATCCGTAGTAGTATCCGTAGAGTAGATATGTATAAAAAACGTATATAAACTATAACTTTGCTTCGTTACCGGACCGGAACAAAGCAATAATCAATCGACTTCCTCCAGTATTTACACCGGCAATGTCCATTGACAATTGACATTCTCCATTTTCCGTTGTTGTTCAACGCTCGCCGAACGAATAGCGAGAATAGCGAGAAAGTTGTTTTGATTTATCTTACATCGTGCGTCTGTGTTATGTCTATAAATATCAATGATATAATTAGAAAGCATTTTAGTGTGTAATGCCTGTTCTAAGAGCCTAATCCGATCAGAAAAAAAAACACAATTTCCCTGCAATTAGAAAAATAAGGAGGAGGAAATAACTTGCCTGATTGCTTACTTATTACGTAGAACGCAATTTCAGTTTAAGGAATGTAGATAAGAAGCCGATAAAATATACAAATTGTTAGTTTTATTAGGTACTGATTTTTACCTTTACATAGATAGTTGTTATGGCGTTTATAAATTAATTAAAAGAATAGTTGTAAATTTATCTATTTATATAGCTTAAAAATATATATATATAGATACTTTTCAGTTGGGTGAAATAACTACTAGAAAGTACGTTATTTTATCGTGTCAATAGAGAAAACAACTAATTGTTCTTGTTAAGGTATCAAACACGATAAGAGCTATCTTGTTTTCAACAAGTCAACTATTTCAAGTAAAATGAAATGAGCACAATAAAATAATAAATTTTTTAAATTATAAATTGTATACATTAACAAAGTTTAGTAAGTTAAGTATTTAACAATCTGCAAAATTGAACATTCTTGAGTATTGTACTGTACTGCTCATGGGTGAGATTACACTGATGTAATTAGTACTTCTACGGGAATTATTTCTAATGGATATATTTTCAGATTGAGCTGGATTTTAATAAATTATACCAAACGAAAAGTGAATTATATAATATTAAGAAAGTGGCGCTTATTTTATTGATATAGGGATAGGAAGGACAAGATATTTAAGGGAACCATTACATTTATTAGGCAAATGTGATTTGCCAGATGGTATGATGATGACAATATATCGTCAAGTTAACTATTATATATTCTTACCGTTTAAACGCACGAAACTACATGATATCAATGAACCTTAACGCTACCTCAAAACATCAAAAAATCAAGAAGAACAATGTGGGATGGCAATTCATTGAAACATTTTTATATAAAATACAGGTAACAGGACAATAGTACTACTGCCACAACCGCTGTAACTGGGTGAGTTAAACATTGAACTTACCAAATATTTATTGTATGTATTTATTTATTGTACTCTATGTATTATGTTTACAAAATATGAAAAATTTTGTATGGATTGTACTTTCATGACCATCTTAAATCGTATTGGACTTGACAATTGTAGTTAACAATTGGAGAAATATGTGAAAAACTGCGAAATATTGAACTTTATTTTCATTATAAATTACGTTTTGCAAATGGAAATATTCCTCTCAATTCGTGTTTTGTTCATATTTATTGTAACATGTGAGTGTTATGTATTATCTTTACTTTAAAAAGTATTTGTTAGGATAGTACTTCTCAGTTTTTAATACTGAAGTATTTCTTACAAGAAATTGAGTGGCATATTTATTGTAATTTATTACTGTGAATCAATATATATATTATTCGATATTATTCGAACAACTGTATATTATTTATCAATATTCCATTTAAGTGAATTATCTACTTCGTATGCGAAGTTATTTAAAAACGAGTAGATACGTACCTAATCTAAGAAAGTAACAACAATTTGTTTTCAATAAAATATATAATAATAGAATAAATTAACTATTTTATTACAATACATTAGATAGATCTGTTGTTCTCAAAAATCCGCGATGGCCCGCACCCAACATTCCGATTTAATTGTTGACGCAAGTGTAAACACTTTTACTATTATTCAGTTTCGTAAAGCCACAGCCACTCTAGACCCCAACATAACGCCGGTTTTAACACAATGTCATGTCATGTCAATGGCCACTGACACTGGCTATCAAAATCTGTCAGTTCACAACAACAATGACCAAAGCAATAGAGTCTGTCAAAATGCTTCTAAAAACGCTTATGGAATGTAGCATGTAACAATTACCACTTCCGGTTGTCAGGTTGTGGCAAAAAAAAACAATCCAGTTCGTCCCCTGGTGTAACATTTATTTTTTTTTGCCACAACCTGACAACCGGAAGTGGCAAATGTTACATGCTAAATATGTACAGTAAATTTCAGTGCGTTCCGTTGTAGGTACTGTTTGGGCGCTATAGTGTTCTCTGATATACCCACATTACATACATACACACCTACAAACATTTTCCAGAAATCATACATACCTACAAAGGATTCAGGGGACCTCAAAGCGCGTACTTACGCTAAAATCTCATGATTTTTTCCATCGATTACAATACATACTTTCCATCTAGGGTACTAGTCAGAAAATGAAAATAGTAGACAAAATATCTACAATAATTTTTTAATTCAGTTTCTGACATATGTAGTTTAACTGAACTATAGATAAAACAAAGATTTACCATCAGTAATGTTTATACTTAAATTGCCGTCTTATTTAGTCAATAATTTTTAACATTTAAAAAATGTAGATGATTTATCCACAATACTTCTTCATGTGAACAATTTCGCAGGCAATAAGTTTCGCGTTAACCATGTCTGTTTTCAGCACTACGATGTAATTCAAACTTGTTACATAAGCTTTTTTTGTGGGTACAAAAATGTTGATGTACTGTTGAAATCTTTTTATATATTTTGCACCTAACTGTTATGTTCTCAATTGTTTAATCCGCTGTTCCGCCACACCCCAAAAAATGTGTTTTCTCCAAACCACCGCAACCGATAAAAACCAATTAAACTTTGGTAATATGGTAGCGAACGTCCACTAACGGTACCGTCTCCACAATATGCTCTGAACTTCGTGCAAAACGAGAAACCAACGAAGTAAAAAAAATCTCCGCACGAAATCAAATTAATTCACATAGCGGGCCAAAAGTGTACGAACGTCAATTATAGAACATATAGAATATTGCCTTCGTTTGTCGAATAACAATAATCGCAGTAACTGTACTGTAGATGGCGTGTTCCACGCATCGCCTAGCCGCGTCTTTAACTTCTTTTCTGGCTATAGGTTCCCACACGGACGTTTCAATTTTATTTTATTATTATTCCGGTCATGCTGGTTCGCATGCATAGAAGAATTTACTGTTAACTGCATGGAAAATTGAACAGAGCGAAGGTCAGAATCGTATTTTACCGCGAGAGGTTATTAAAAATAATCACTATTAATAGATGTGAATTTATACTTAGGTACTTGTTTATCATGGGAGATTAATTGCAAACTCCGTTACAATAGTAAAAATGACAGTATTTACACTCGGCTATAAACAGACTGAAGACGTTCTGGCCTGCCGATGCCTCTCTCTAATTGCCGGGGGCACCTTTGGCGATTAAGTGATAAGTAAATGAGTGTAAAATTCGGTATTTGAAAAGTTTGTGGGTTTAAACATTGTATAAAGAATTTTAGCAAAACTTACTCTAACTTTGGTCCCTCATTGACAATGATCGCATTCTCTCTGGATTGGTACCAACATCTGATCAAGAAGCCTCTTCCTTGGTTAGTGACCAATTTTAAGTGGGGTTGCACCACTATCGTGTTGAAGTATTCAACCCCTCCATCTTCCTGTAAAGAAGCAAAATCGTTATTTAGTTAAAGTAACGGAATTAGACCTAACAAGAAACTATACATACAAACTATACTATACTACAAAAAGCTTTCTATGGTCAAAATAAAACATCCAGTATAATATTATTATATCAACGTATCAGCAATCCGTCCAAGTCTTAAAATATATTTCTAGGCCTTCTAGTGCTATAGCTATGGCCTATAGGCTACACAAAAACCTAAAATAGTCTTCGTACTTTTGCCTATCACCATTATAAATATAATCTCAATCATTTCCTTCTTTTCTTCGCCGCTTCCTGTTCACGAAGCCTCCTCTTGTATGCGTTACAAAATCCGCATACTGCCGCTGGAATAAACCACTTTTGAACTTCTTCCTTCGTTCTAAGCCATATCAAGTTCACTTTTGACATTTGGTGCCATTCAAAAATGAAGTTTAGGTGTGTTCTATTGTGCGTTTTAAACTATGCCGACAAAACAAGTCAGGTTTACAGTAGGAAAGAAAATATTAGTTATTAGTAGAAAATATCATCAGATATTTTGGCGGATGAATTAATTTGTAATTCTTCAATATCATAAAGTCACAATCGCTCTGGATCCCAACTTAATGTCAGTGGTCACTGACGTTTATCAACATTTGCCAATTTGCAACCATAGCGACTACGGCTGCGGTTACTGCCGCCCTTGTTCTGTGAACGCTTGTAGATATGTATATTGGTAAACATATTTAAAGTTTTTTGGCACTCTCTTTGTTCACCAGGGCCGCTGGAACTTTAAAAAAATTATAACCAAACGCTTACTTATTCACCCGTCGATATCTAACTAATTGGAAACTTTCAAGTGTAGGGCGCGTTCAACGGAATCGCCCATTTTGGCCGACATTTGCGATCGAGTAGCTGCAAAATTGGGCTTTTTGATATTACTTTTGACGCTCGAATTGAAAAAAGGACACAATTCCGCGTGGACTGCGCGATATTTTGTAAATTAAATGCGTCAATTTTGAAAAAAATCACGTTTTTGCACCTCTTCGGGTGAAGGCGAACCTCGAGAAAATGTCACGTGACGTCTAGAAATTCCGACAAGCGGATCGATGAACGTCAAAAATTTACATTTTTTATCCGTTCCTGCCGACCTTATAAAAGCCGCTCGCTCTCATGTCTTACGATAAGATCCCTCTAAATACCCTTCGCAAAGAGTTTTGAGCAAAAAAACGGCCTTAAAAACAATTTTCGATCCAAAAAATCGATTTTTGTCGACCCGTGTTTTGCTGCTATTACCACAGTAACGTCAAACCCGAAACGCCCCCTGCCCATATATATATTATCTACTATATCGCGCGCTATCTATCCCGACAATAAGTGCAAAGTGAAGCCAACATGAGTGAGACAGAAATACTAGTATACGTAGTAACTAGTATACGTTATTCAAACTCACATTTGCTTTCATTTGATAGTTGCGTAAATCCTGATACAGGTGATAAATTTGATATATGATATACGTTTGCAATCTCTCTACAAACCCACGCGGATATAATTTCATACTAATTTTTCTCTATCTCTCTAACACACGTAATCTGTGACGTACGTCGAAAGTAACACCAGAAATCGATGGGTCACAACCATTGCTACTGAAATGCCCTATAGTTAAGCCTTGCTTTGCAGTTAAGAATAGTTCTTTTTAATATCTCTGTCTTATTATGATATTGCTTATATTGTTAATAAATACGTTCATTTTAATAGATTGAGCCATTGATTTGGCAACGGTTGCAGTAAACATGCATCCTACGATGTTTTTACTTTCAGTAAACGTGGTATAAATCGAAGTGTGGTGTGAAGGTCGCGTTCGGCCGTGTACGTGGGTTCTGGAAAGGTCACTTGGGCTCATTCGGGTTTTCGCAAAACGAAATTTTAATTTATAGTCCGCCTGTTGTTGCCGAATGTAGCCCACGTTATATTAAGGCAGTTTGTGAATACCGTTTTGACGGTTCGATGAAACCCAAGGAAATATTCGTGAGGAGATTTCGAATTGTTAGAAAGTGTTCACTATAGAGAAAATGTTGCAAATTAAATGCTAATTTTATTTGTGAGTTTAACTGTAGTCGTGTACCTTTACTAGTGGGCGTATTGTAGACTTTCATCTCCAAAATTTTACGTTGTAGAAAAAATTTTATAGGTAGCATAAATTTATAGTCATAAATACATATTCCTTTAAAAAAAATTCATGTTGCACACAATTGTCAGTTAGGTTACATTAAATCTGTAACGTGCATAGTTGCTAGATTTGAACAGTTACAAAAAACAAATTCAACAGAAGCCACAAACTTGTCAAGGTCTTTAGGAGAAGTGATCTGGAACACTGAGCAAGAACCACGAAGACAATGTTGATGTCTTTATGGATTCTTGGGCAGAGCCAGCACATTAATTCCTCTACAAATGACAGAATCACAATACCATGAAGAACGAGACAAGAAAACTAAATCACCGAGAATAATCGTTTTTACAGTCAGGGAAGATTGAAAAGAAGTTAATTTAACATACTTTTTATTTGGGTCAACGTCCACTAAGATTTTTTCAGATCACCTGAACCTTGAATGAAATAAATCTGATTTTGCTAAATAAATATTGGCCCAGAGGTAAATAAATATTTTATTTGAATTCATTTTCATAACAGAAAAAGAAATATAAATTTCAGTAAAAAGATCGTGTTAAATCAAAAACGTCCGGTTTCATAAAAATTATGGCGTTATTGCATTCACAGACATGCATACCCACAGACGGCACAGACATTTTCAAAAAATCATTGCAATGGATTCAGGAAGAAATTTCGTCAACTTTCCGCTAAAATTCTTGTCTCTAACCGGACCCAAATGCGATATGACGTTGCGAACGTGACTCATTTCGCCTACTCTTATCGTTTGGCAAGAACAACTTCTCCGTAAACGGCAGTCTGCTGGATTTGAGCGAACCGTATGTGACACTCCCATCGATTACGGATCACGTCACCGACGGCTTGAAAGCTCGGCAAGATCACCAGGTCGGCAAAAGTACAGAAAAAGGCGACTACGACAAAAACATGGTGGGCGGAGGAGGCGACCTCTGTAATTTTGTTAGCCGCAAGGTTGTTATTACGGAAGAGTGGAGAACCGTGGTAATTCGCTCCTTGGATGATGGTACTTTGAGTCTTCTAGTGGGAAGATTTGCTTTTATTAATCTCTTGGTTTCTAGAATTGTATATTCTCAATTTTTTTTTCATATAGATATTGACAGTAGATGATGTGATACATAATGAAACAAATTTAGGAGATTAGGCATCAATTTAAATCACTTAAAACTACTCATACTCATCAATAAGGACGATATATTTACACATTCTTACTGATATCAAATGATGTGTTTAGAATTTGTATTTGAAAAACGATCTATGAAATCTGCCAAAACCAGCGGGGTGCCGATTAAAAAAAGTTACTAAAAATACATCAAAAAATCCAAAGCCCTGTTAATATTTGATACCCGTGTTGATGCTTGATATTTGATACATATTTAAATATTTAATACCACCTCGTTTCGTTGCCAGAATTAATACAACTGCTGTACTAATAATAGGATCACTGAGTGTTGTACATATTAGTACTTAATAGGGTTACCAGATCTCCGGCATTGGGCAGGAGTCTGCGGCATTTGAGGGCCATCTCAGGCCTCCGGCAGGCATTTGAACATCTCCGGCAAAATCAATCTTCGAACGTCAATAAAGAGAGCAGATGCAAAACAATGCACTGATATCGACATTTATGTTTGGGACCTACCTCTGCCACATTTTGCACAACTGCGCTCAGCATGCCAATAAATTACTAAAATATGATTTAGAAGTATTAATATTGGTTTAAGCAGAGATTTCTATTTCTTAAAAAGATAGACCTATGAAATTTTTTTTTGATAAATTTGTGGCATTTAAAGAAATGCTACGCCTTAGCCGAACTAGGTGGCTGTTTTTACACAGTTATTTGGGCGTGTAGTGCTTTGTTTAGCTCCAATTAAAGCTTTATTGCAAACCAAGCAGATAAGGCCAGTAATGTTGATTCCAACATCACTGCACAAGTTTTTTTAATGTTATATTTTATATTATTGTAGTATGTATTTATGTATATGCTTTATTGTTTTTTATCCTTAAACGCGATTAAGAAGAAAATGTTTATTTGGAATTGTTTTATGAATGATAAAACCCAACCCAACCCAACCCCTGCCTCCGGCCATATCTCCGGCATTTCGGTCGAAGGTATCTGGTAACCCTATTAGTACATATTTCAATATTTTTGCAATGAGTATCAAAAATTGAAAACATCTTTCGAGTAGAGGTGGGTAGTTCGTGAACGAACTAGTCCGAGAGAATGGCTCCCGGCTTAGAACAAAAGAACTAGTTCTTTAAAATAAAAAGAACTAGTTCGCAAAAGACCTGCTTTGCTAAAACATATCTCTATGCATATCTCATTCAGTGAACGACTTGTAGGGACATGAAATCTAGTTCGAAAGTCCTGCTTTGGTGAAACATATCCCATTCAGTGAACGAGTTGTGGCGACATCAAACGAGCGACATAGCACCCTGCCCGCCAGTTGTTTCTTTACCTAACAGCGGATGTCAAAAATATAATTAGAGTATAGTTTTTTTTCCTATTGGATAATGGATTACACTGTTAATAGTAGTTTCGTCAGTATATGTTATACTATAATTTATAAATAATACCCCAATTCCACTTAAAATTGCAGTATGAATAAGGCTAAAATACGTGCAGCAATATGTCTTTTATGCCTTATTAAATAAATATTTAAGAAATATACCTAAATAAAATATGACAACGATTCTTCGATCAATATAATTATAAATAATTATTTATTTTCAAAACAAAATAACGATTCTTCAAGAAAAAGACAAAGTGGGAAGGCAGACATCGATTCTGTCCAAACTAGATCCTAGTTTCGTTTGGAACGAGATATAAATGTGCTAGAACACACAAAGACACGTTTATCGAAGTAGTATGTCTCAGGATCAAAGTAGTTCTTCAGAACTAGTTCTTTGAACTAGTTCCTTTTTGTGAACTAATCCGGAAGAACTAGTTCATTAAAAAGAACTAATAAGCCCATCTCTACTTTCGAGTATTCATGCATCTATTTTATTGGGAAGAGCTTGCTATAGAATGATTTTAATATTTCGATTTTCTTCGACGTATTGTTATGGGTAGTATGTATTGGTATCTTAACGCCACCATGAGGTATCGTCGGTTCTGTTCAGATGCACTCCAGTGAACCGGTTCTGCAAACTCGATGGGCGTCTTTTTTTTCAAATTCCTCCGTAAGGGGAAATTAAAAGCCGTGGAAGCGATAGCTCTCGAGTACTTCGACCCAGAATTCTTCCAACTCAATTGACTTTGTCACGTTCTACACTAGACTGCGGCCACTTGCTATGCTAAGCTAAACTATATTGAGTGTATCAGACATTGGTTGATATCATTGACATAAGAAATTAGTAAGACAGCGCATAACGATGAATGTGAGGACGTTTTGGGGCCAATTGACTTTTTAAGCTGGCGTATTTTTTAACCCGTATTACTAAGTCAATGGAAAATATCGTACAATTTTAGCGGTTTGAAACATACGACAAGTTGAAATATTGACTTAATTTTATTCTGGCCACCATGCCAGAATAACCATCCATATTTATAACACATGCTATATTGGGGGCATTCAGCCAGGCTGTATGCTACCGCAGCGCTAACTGCTACACTTGTTGACAGCAACCGCTACTAACTAATAGCGTATGCCTGGCTGAAAACACCCACGGGGGCATTCAGCAATGCTTACGCTATAAGTTAGCGCTAGCGCGTTTATGCTACCGCTTCAATCTAGCGCAAATGTCCGGCTGAACGGGTACATTCGGATACACGTCTTTTTGCTATAAAAAATGGCCGCCGCTACGAGGAGCGCTTTATAGTAGCGGTTGCTATGGACACGGTTAGCAGTTTGCGTTTGCAGCGCAACGCGACATCTCGAGACATTTGAAGAATCGATTATTTCATTCGAATGCGCCCATCACTAGCATATTTCTTTGAGGCTGGACGCTATCCTAATATGCAGTAGAGACAAATGCTTGCCCTTTTCTTGAAATTTGACACGTTATGCTACCTCCTTTAAACTAGTGTTACATAGGTTTACATTATATAATTTTTATGGGTAGACAAGTGGTGAAAAGTTTTGAAATATGCCGTGCCCATAATCCAACCGACAAGATAATGTGCTTTAATTTGATATTTCGTTCGGGCAGGTCCAAGACCCAGTCAAAGGCTTTATACTTTCACTAATACTTCTCTGCTGCATTACCTATATACGTAACACAGCTCGCAAGCGCACATTTCGTAGACAAGGAATTTGTCAGTGGGTGAATGTTACGTATTTTAGTACACGTTGTGTTTAATTGTACATTTTGAATATAGATTCCGTTTACATAACAATGAAAAGGGTTACATACTACATTTCACGTACCTTCTAAAGCACGGCAGCTTTGGAAAATACATGAACATTTTGGAGTAGTTCAGTACACTTTAAAATATAAAAGATATGCCCTCAATTTCCACAATTACACGTTATAAACTACACAGCTAATTAAAGACAACAATTTGCAAAATTTGCACGAACTAATTATAGTATTTCCCTTTCCAGTGCGTGTACTTACGCAACATAAGTTTTTACCTTCGATAAAACCTTGTATGTTCTGTTTATATTAAATACTTCGTGCACGAGACAATAAAGCAAACTGCATTCGGAATGATTTAGCAATGAGGTTGGTGTGGCATCATAAATAATACTTATTGTTATATAAACCCTGTGTAGGTTACTGTGATGAATTTGGTGTTATTTTTGTGGTAGAGCTTTCTCTGGTTACATCAATGGAATGAGCATCTGTTCAGAGCTTCGGATGGCACTGAACTGAAGGTTAAGACGGTTAATAAACATCTGGTTGAATTGCGTAAGTAGCTTAAGGCTATGGTCACCCTTTTATGGATTTTTTTTCGTTGCGTTGCAGTGATGTATCTTTTATATACAATGATAGAACGGATCGGGTTGAAATTTGGTATACATATTTAGAATAACCTGGATTGTTTAGTGGCAAGTTACAATTTTGCACAAACTGATACGAGCTATTCCTCCAGTGACTTTAAATAAGTATAGCAATTAGGCCTTAGGCATAAGTAGCTATGGTTGCAAATTGGTAAATTTTGATAAACATGGGCCACCGATGTTAGGTTGGGATCCAGAGTGATAGTGACATCACGAAATTGAAGAATTGTGGAAGAATTTAGACGATTTAGTGTGTCAACGAGATAGTTGGACAGTTGGAGGGGGAATTTTTATCATTATTAGTTGATTGGATTTATAATTGATTAGCTGGTGATTTAATCATGTCGCATGATTTTTTACCCATTTTCAACACTGAATTTCACTTTCACTTAGTGAATACGCTCAAGAAGTTTATTTATTGTTATTGATACAGAAGACAAATCGAGATTTCAGTGGAAATACGCGTTTTGCCTATAACTGAGAGGACAACCTACTCGCACATGTAAATAAGCGGTTTTCTTATGGGTGAATTGGTCGTCTTCTCAGTGTAGGGTATACTGGATTGTTTCTGGTGACAATCTGACAACTGCACGTGGTAAACCTTACAGGCATTCATTCTCTTAGGGCTTGAACCGATTTTGACCAAACTGATACCAGTTCATTCAGTGTCTTTAAACTTGTATGCGAATTTTCAGATCAATCGTATGAACGGTTTGTGCACTACAATCGTTTAAGGAGGCTATCTGACAGACTTCACAGCCTTGGTCGCTATGGTTGCGAATTGTCAAATCTTGATAAAGGTCAGTGGCCACTGATATGACATGACACTTAATGTTATTCTATGCCCGACATTAGATTGATATCCAGAGTGGATGTAGCTTAACAAAATTGAAATATTGTAGAAGTTTGGTGGGGCTACCCAAGATTTTTCTATTAAGTTTAGAAATCAGAACAAAAACACTATTTTATATTTAAAATGCGAAGAAGTATTAACATTTGAGACGATTTGGCATTTAAAGTTTATCGCTAACAAATCACGTAGCGTAGGAGACAGTCTTGCAAAAACAGTAATGACAACCCACACGAACATTATTGTGCAATACCCTCCAATAACATCTATATAAACGTACACGTGTCGTATAATTCAATAAATAACGTTTTCAATAAACAATCTTCTCGCTTCTGAAGATTTCAGCACTAGAAGTAGTAAGTAGAAGTTATATATAGCAGATTGAAATGGGTTGCTCCTTTCTGAACGTCACTGTTTTCCCATTCTCCTTTTCTTCGCCGGGCGGTGCAACTTTCTCCCATTGTTTGATGAATTCTCAAGACAGACACAACGAAAATGACCCACGACATTATGGTTTATGCAGATTGCAATCCGTACAAGTTCAATTCTTGGGCTTTGAATAGCAAATTTAACCTCAACGAAACTATAATTACTTCATCACTCCAATCCAATTCATGTAAATTTCTCTTAAATTACCATTATTAATTGCATTTAGACTAAGAACAGCCAATGTAACGCATTTAAGTGTAAGATCGAGGAAATTACAGTCATAAAATCACTTAATATCTCTTGATCTAAATAGTGAAGATAGACGTCACAAGACAGGGCCAAGTCTGGGCCATATACATACTCGTATATACAGGTTTACGGTAGACATTAATTTAACATAAGTGGTCTGCGCAAATTAGCACTTGGGCAACATCGATGTTCCAGGAAACATTAGCTCATTCGACTTCTGCGTCAATCTGATCCACTTAGTAAAAATTATTACCAAGAGGCAATTGCTTGTGTGTTGGATTCTGGATCCTATCTTTCATGCAATTATTGCCTTTACGTCAGGAGAAGATGGTACAATTATTTGCCATTTCAAAATGACGAGATTACAACAATTCTTGAGCGGTTTATACGTAATCATAGGTTTTATAAGGTCGCGTCTTAGCTATCTTCTATATGTTGCACATAATAAAATAAGAATATAATAGAATCTTTATAGTGTGGCCTTTCATATTTGTAAATTACAATATTATTATGATTATTTATCATGGATTATACTATGTACTTTATTTTATGAATACATGAACGTTTAAACCTTTCCGACTATCTCTATCTACCTTTGATAAATTGAAACGTCTAAACCAGTGGTTACCAAACTTAAGAGAATGATTCTCTTCGTAGCTGTCTTACTGTTACGTCCTGAAGATGCCTCTTGCAACAGAGTGCGAAATGTTGAATACTTTATCATCGTTGACGCGGTTTTCTCCCGGAAATCTAGAACTCTAGAAAAAATCTAGAAATCTAGAAAATATTTCAACATATACTTCTGTATGTTGTAAATAAACAATGACACAAGCGAACAAGGGTCGTACAGCCAGAACAGGGATCACATATTTTTGGTGACCTAACATCACGTTTCATAGATCAAGTCATTAAAGTGTTGTGACAGGTCTAAGATCCATTTTATTTGAAGTCATATATTTCTCTTGAATTAGTCTTCTGTACATACAGTCTCATAACTGATAAACTGATTGTTCAAAGTTAAGTTATACAGACATTATGTGTATTAAAATATGCGAAGTGATCAAAAAAGTTGTGGTAAAAATTCAACAAATAAGTTTTGTTACATATGAGGTTGTTATGTAGTGACACATCTGAAAAAAATTACGGAAGCGGTAAAAGCAGCTTACTGCTGCCATTTTGGATTTAGAATTGGAGATCTGGAAAAACATGGACATCTAATATATGCTGTAATTCCTGTTAGATCGGTCTTTTAAAGTGGATGAAAGGAAAGCAAAAGAAAATGCCGTTTGCAGTTCCCATGTTGTTTCTCCGGATATTCGAAAGATAAACATAAAATAAAACATAAAATAAAACATAAAATAAAATATCCAAATTTGCCATCAGCATGGCGACCTATCTCCCATGGAGAGAACCATCCCCTACCAAGTGCGCCATCCACTTCATCATCTTCGATTTTTGACATAGAAAAAATTTCGCCTGTTTGAAGAAACTTGCCTGATTTGATAGTGTCTCACATCACTATGTCAAATCAGGCAAGTCATGGAGATGCACCATTTGTTTATTAGAAACACCTCACCTTATAAACCAGTGCGAACTGCATGATTTGGTTAAAGACTTAGGTTTATCAAAAGACAAAGCCGAGTTGTTGGATTCTAGGCTACAGAAATAGAATTTTCGCACGAGGTATGACAGTGTCTCCATTTACAAAACGTATTAAAAATGTAAGGCTCTTTACTTGTATGTCACGATGTTGAGTGTCTTATGAACGAGTTTGATATTCCCCACGATCCTTTTGAATGGTGGCTTTTATCGATTCATCAAAATACAGCTTGAAAGCAGTACTTTTGCATATTCTTTGAATTTAGAAACTGAACAGATTTTGTTGCAGGTTTCTCAGTTTTTTAAGGTATCATTGTATCTGTAAATCTAGACCTGTTACAATAAATCCACTTTCAGTTTCTACTTATGTAAGGCAAATTTAATCTGGAACAAATTTTTGTTTGTTGAATCAGAAAGTTGAAAATTTGTTGAATTGTGTGATCAATGATGTTGACAATTGATTTTGTCATTTGGCTTTTAATAAGTTAATTTGTGAAAATAAAGCTCGATATGCAGAACTTCTTCTTGCAAAAGAATGTGGGTGACATTGGGTATTAATTTCACTCTAGAAATAGAATTTATTGGCAACACTGTTCGTAACTAACCAAGGACAAATGGTGAGGTAAGTTCAAAGCTACTGTCAGGCTGTTTATATGAACGCAAGTACTAAATTTTTGCCTGATCCGTTCTGCCGTTTGAGCGATATCGTATTCACAAACGCACACACAGAGATACATGCTGCCAAAAAGTCATTGCAATGGAAAAAGTAACTTCCCTGTCGTTTGTCTAGCAAACTACTGTACGTATCTCAGCTAGTTAAGATAGAAATCACAACAATACAACTTTATGTGCCATCGTTTGCCATTAACATTGAAAACATCCATTGCATCTGCAGTTACAAACAACACTATAACAGTATACAGCTATATAAGCGACGAAAGTATGCGCACAAATACCCGCAAAGCCGAACGTGCGATGTTACATGATCTGTAGTAAAAATAGACATCCTCTTTTGGTATGCTAGGATGTAAGGAAACCCCGTTATACCAACTTCAATCTAATTTTGCATTGAATCGCATTTGTCCCAGGTCTCCTCGCATTGGAAGAAGTTCATTGCCATTGCATAGTGGGTGTATCTTTATTACACTGGCAGTACTGGCGGTGCAAATCCATCGGCGGTTGCAAAAGTTAATAAAGATCAAACTTATCTATGTTTTAGACTTTAGAGAAAGAAAGTCCTTACCCTTTCTATGCTCATGGTGTTGCATGATCGTAAGGGAAGTTTGTATTTGACGGGTACTGATGCTTCAATGTATTCCCCAAAACAGGGGCTACTCTTTGTCAGGCCATCAGGGTAAATCATACCGTTGAAGCGGTTTGTGTTGGTATTTATGCTGACCACGATCTCATCGTCATTGCAGTCGACTCGTACGTCTGAGGAGACATCCGGTGTGCCTAGAACAAAGCGGAAGTTGTAACTATACGCACTGTATACGTAGCTGTGGTCATCCACAGGTTGTTACCCTTAGGTTTACGTTTGATGAATGGGCTTAGTCATATTCACAATATGTATTAGTAGTTTGTGGATGGGAAATGAGAGTTTAAAACGAATTGTAAGGATTTAACATAATTTGAGGCAGATATTATTATCAAAGATATTATTATTTATCAAAACGAGTATTTTGGTCGAAGAATTTGGGAAAATTTCACTTTTAACAGTAAAATATACTGAACACATCAAAGACACGGGATAGTAGTTTCTACTTAAGTTTAACAGTACAAGAAAACCGGGAAAAACGGTTTTTAACGTTAGCAGATAAATTGATGCGTTTCTATACTCGTAGCTTTTACTTTTTAATGGTTTTCTTTTCCTGTTGAGTTTATATACTCAAGGAAAAGTGTCAATATTTAAATATTGTTATACAAGATATCCTATAAACTGTGGTTATCAATACAGCAGCTTTTTAGTTGTTTTCTTTTATTACAGTTTTACGTTATTCATTTTACGAGAACATCACCAATTCTGACCAAAATTTCAAGTTTATGGATTGATTGGCAATTATCTTTTGATAAATTGCTCACATGCCCATGATTGGAGATAATCTTACTAAACGATGGTGAAATTAGTGGACGATTGTGATGCACTCTATTAAAACGAGCGCAGACCGAGCTGTTTTTCTCCTATCGCTGTAACTGAAAATCATACGTATTTAAGAAAGAGACATTTTTTGTGCCACACTGTATAATATATTGCATTGCTTTTTTTCTATGAACCCTGTATGTTGGAAACAAAAATGATGAAAATAGAAACTTGATTGATTGCATGACTGTATTTTCTCCCGTAAGTTGCAAGAAAAGGTATATTATAGATAAATTATATAGTAATCAATTTGTATATTAAATTTCATTATAAACTAATCTTCATAACGATGTATTGTGACTGATTTGGTATAATATCAATATCACCATTATATATTATCGCTACAAGTCCAATTTCTATTAATTATAACCTGCGAGATATATGGGAAAGGAACTTCTTGTTTGGCATGGCTACAACAGATCCATTAGACCTGACGTAGAAAGTGTTAAACATCCAGGACGTGAACATTTTATTTCTTCCGTTCCAGCAAAAAAGGTTTCTAATAGTCACTAATATGCTAAATTGAACAACACACTAATCAATCACTTCTATATTATGTTCATTATTATGATCATTACCTATATACTCAGCCCAAAGAAAGTCAAACCCCCAATTACAGACAAATTCTTCTTCCAGATAATGCAATTTTTAATATAATTATTTCTATAACTCATTTACTACAATCTAACCGATAGGATGTTTTCGTGGTATAAATTTGGAACACCTGTGGAATAACTAAGAAATTTCTTGAAGCTTTTGCCTGCTCAGTTTTAAAGCTAAATTAATTTGAAATGTAATAGGTTTTGATTCATTTGCACATTTAATTTTCAATTAAACTTTGAACGTTTAACTTGCGCATAGGGCGAGCTTTATTATAATTTATTGGACAATCAATTTTAAAAATTGTGGTAGCTAGGAAGAATTTTGAAGAATTTGTCTACAATTTGCTGAAAGATGCATCAAAATCCACCAAAAAATTACGTAAGTTATTGGAAATCAAATTGTCAATTTTCTAAGCGGACTTTTTTTGCGTTAAGTATATGTTAATAATAAACTGTTCGATTCATTTTTGTTACAAAGCTAAGTAGGATACACGATCACATTCAAAAAGTGAAACTAAGGTGAAATAGCAAAACAATAGTTCAATTTCAGTAATATGGAAATGATAATTATTGCATTAAATTTCACCTGATGCGAAAACGTGAACCTTATTATAGGTGTATAAATTGGAAAACGTAAGCAAGAAATCACAAATAACAACACACAATATAAATAGTTATACTCACTTGTTGAGACTGGAATATTGGCAGCATTGATGGCAGTGTGCGTGCAAACCTGCAAAACAAAAGAAGACACACTCAAAATCAATTTCAATGGCGTGCGTCTTAAGAACAGACATTCCAACAGACACATTACTTCTTCACAGCTTCACGCTCATCCATATACGCATTTTCTAATTACTTATGCAACTGTAGAGACAATGGCGCCCGTTAGAAATACAGTTTCCCGACTCTTTAGGCAACCGTCGTCATCAACGAGAGCTACCACGATAGTGAAGAAATCTAATTTGAGCTAATTCGCACCATCATCGAAAGAAAGTCATTCTCGTAAATGCTAATAACGGTGAGCATTAACTTTGTTTCGTATATGTATAGTAACTTAACTGTGTTTTATAGATGGGTTTAATTGTACTAATTCCACTGGTTAAAAGTGAAGGTTACAGTGTTTATTTTGAAAGTATATTGTGATGTGAAGAAAATCTGTGGTATTTGTGAGGATGTGGATACTGAGAAAGTATTTTTTCTGTGAAATGTTTTGTCATACCTCTGGACGTTTTATTAATAGTTATTATGTTTTATATTATGTGAAAGTATGTAGATTACTGGGCCAAATTCTTAATAAAAATAACTAATATATATAAATGATTTATTATGCAATGTAATTGATAAAGAAAATAACATAAAACGTGTATTTTGGTCGAAGAATTTGGGAAAATTTCACTTTTAACAGTAAAATATACTGAACACATCAAAGACACGGGATAGTAGTTTCTACTTAAGTTTAACAGTACAAGAAAACGGGGAAAAAAGGTTTTTAACGTTAGGAGATAAATTGATGCGTTTCTATACTCGTAGCTTTTATTTTTTAATGGTTTTCTTTTCCTGTTGAGTTTATATACTCAAGGAAAAGTGTCAATATTTAAATATTGTTATACAAGATATCCTATAAACTGTGGTTATCAATACAGCAGCTTTTTAGTTGTCTTCGTTTTTTTTCGTTTAGTTGTATATTGTGATGTGAAGAAAATCTGTGGTATTTGTGAGGATGTGGATACTGAGAAAGTATTTTTTCTGTGAAATGTTTGGTCATACCTCTGGACGTTTTATTAATAGTTATTATGTTTTATATTATGTGAAAGTATGTAGATTACTGGGCCAGATTCTTAATAAAAATAACTAATATATATAAATGATTTATTATGCAATGTAATTGATAAAGAAAATAACCTAAAAAAGGTAACAAGGAGCAAGTTCAACAATGAATACATCGGCATCGTTCCGCATGAGTAGACGTTCTGATGATCTCAATTCCATTCACTATTAGAATTTATTTTAATCGTCGCAATGGAGAGCTAATCTACGTTATAAGGAGCTTAAACAGAAAGTTTATTTGCTCTGAACATTCAGAGCATATAATATGATTCGGTTATCAGTTATCACCCACGTATGATTTGGCCAATATTTGACCAATATGTTTGTGTTGGCTCAATATTGATCACATTCAGCTTATATCAATATAAATACAATCATGTTGCAAAGATAAAGAATATTGAAATTGCTATAAGTAGCCAATACATATTGGCGTAGTTTTTAATATGCAGAAAAGTATAATAAGCCAAACATTGTTCCAATCGTGCTTTTGAATTGACAGAATGTATTGAAATTGCGAATGCCAACCAATATTAGCCCAATCATGCTTTTGAATTGACAAATGGATTTAAATTGTGATAAGCAGCCAATATTCATCCAAAATTATAACGTTCATCCAATAGGGCTTTTTAATCCAAGTCCAATAACTGAGTGCTACATAAGAATTTTTGCAATTACTCTAAAGATGGCTCTTACAGTTTCTTGTCGCATTCTGCTCGAGCTTCAAAATGTGGTTTTGAATGTTAGTAATGTTAATATAGACTGGTTTCATTCACAATATTACGTTTGCATATGTTGATAAATTGTGGTTGTATATCAATCCTAAAAAGATCATAAAAACAACATTGCAATGCAATATCGCAACAAAGATCAACAATAATTTAGAAAACATAGTTTGTAATGTATTTCCATTATTAAATCAATATATTACATGGTTGTGCTAATATGATGTCAATATTGGCTATTGGGTAAATAATTGCTTTTTATGGGCCAAAAAAAAAACGGTACAAATTTTTAATTACCTGTATTTCCAGTAATTTTTAGTAAATTCAAATATTTCTTTAAAAAACGAATTGCTTATAGTTTGAAGAATGAAAACATACCATATTCGAAATAATCGAACGGTTCAATCCAATGTTATGTTACTTTAGGTGTGACTATGCAGGATTTTCTGATAATATCGGATCAAATCAATGTGAAATGTGGGGTATTGAAGTTGGTGGGCAATGACATTTGTTTTATTTGTATGGTTTTAGCACAAGGGTCGGTACAGATTTTATAGACTCGTATACAGGATGTTTTTTACCGGCCTCATGGAATCTCGATTATGTTATGAGATACAAAGTGGGTTAATTAAAGTGGGGTAATTTTCACTTGTTCGATGTTCTTTACTTATGGTTATCTAAATGTTGGGTTTCTAATAAGAGATGGTCACTTTATGTTAAATAAATTCTGTGTAAAGTTTTTAAGACATTTTGTAACCAGCATTTGCCCCATATTGTTGTGCTACGTAGGTAGTCCAGAAATGGATAAAATTGACAAAAATGAAAGATGAAGAGAATGAAATACCAAATTATAAAATAATCAGCCATTGTTTATCCAAAGTAAAGTAAGAAAAGGAAAATGAAAGAAATAATTTCTTTGGATAACTAAAATAGCCGAGATATCACGATCTAAACCATTTTTTGAATATATTTTAAAAGGTGTAGGTGCACCTTATCCTAAACGGTCCAATTTATGAATGTTCAATATAATTACACCTTTTTGGTAACATATGAATCGAAGAATCAAAAAATGTTTAAATATTGTTGTAAAATCTAACCTAACTGTTTTTATGATAAAATTATGAAAATGATTTTGCAAAAAAAGCACCCTGTGTTCATCTTGGAAAAAAAGCGGCTAGAAAAAGTATTAGATAAAAGGTATGTTTTTATCATATTTTGATTTGGTTAGTATTAAATTGACCTGGCAGTACTAAATTAGACCAGCAACCTTGTTTATCTGTACAAACATTGACCAGAAATGACCACAACTATTTGAACTCTATAGACAAAAAAATCTATACAGTTCATTAACACAGCTTAAAACAAATGACCGTAGCCCAGAGGCTGACTCCTTCCAAGAAATAATAACCAAAATTAAATCGTGCAGGATAATCAGAACTAACGGTCAGTCAATCTATTTTGCATGTCATAAGAATTTATTAACTGACAAAAAACGGGCATCCGAAAACAATTGGTAGTTGGTCCCGTTGTTATTCCTAATGACCGCCTGTAGAAAAATAACTGTTTATATTCCGTATCCGTGTAACGAGTAACCATTGGTTACAGTTAACTATGGAAAGATAGATTATAATTTCGCGTCGACCAAGGTGATTCAGAAAATGCCACCACCTATGGTTATGGGCGATACTTTTTCCTTCGGTACAACCTTGGCTTGGTAAAGGAGTATACCAGACAGTGGGTATGACGTAATGTGCCTTATTGTACAGCCTTGTCGAGTGTTGAATTGTTACTAAAGATTTCTTCCAAAAATTGTTGCAATTTTAATACGTAAAATCCACTGAAATATTTTGAAATATTAAGTAACTCAGTTGTATTTGTTGATTTGATTTGAATAATAAAATAGTCAACTACTAGACCGGGAAGAAGATAGCAGCCATAAAAGATATCCATAAGTTTTTGTTCGAAATTCTTAATGAAACATATGTCAATCGATAGAGCTATTCAAGTAGTATACCTCAGAGTTTTGCCCACAAAAAATATCGAACGGTTCAGCAAAAAAATTGATTTAATTACCAGCGCGTCATCTAAAACAGCTCATGGTGTCCTCAAATAGAATGGCAAATAACGCCATCCGCCGATACCGTAGAACATCGGGGATAACAAATTCGGAATCTACATAAAATTCTGCATCTAGTAATGGTATCAATACGACACTACCCTTATGGTAACAACCCCTTTTACATAAGTAAAGCGGTACATTGGTGTTGGGCTTACCAAGTGGATTATATAAATGTTATATAATGTTTATATAAATGCAATTACGAGAGTTGATGCATAACTTTGATTAATACGTCAAATTGTAGACCATTAATGGGGGTAGCTACCCTGAAAAGGTCGGAGTTCCCCTATGTTCTACGGTATCGGCGGATGGCGTTATTTGCCATTCTATATGAGAAAACCATGGACTGTTTTAGATGACGCGCTGGTAATTAAATCAATTTTTTTGCTAAACCGTTTTTTATTTATTATTTTTAAATTATTTTTAATTTATTTTATTTCACGGAATAACATATAGGTACATATTATATATCAATAAGAATGGCCTGCGCTTTTGTCATGGAACGCAATAAAAAAATTATTTTCTGAATGCCATTATACAATTATGTATCTGGTTTTTGTGCTATAAGATAAAATTCTCTTCCGGCAAATTGAATGTTATTGTTCGTAAAGTGTGTCGAATGTATGAAAATTGTAACGGTAGGTTTTTGTGTATCCCGCGGTGTTAAACATGCTGTATACGGCAGCGTGTTGCGAAAATTATTGGTCAATTTTAACGGGTGCGTTACAAATGGGAAATTGTGTCTTGCAGAGTAAGTGGCCGGCTTGCGAGTATAATATTCAAAATAATTACCTGAATCATTTTTATACTTTATAGATACTTGATAATGTAATAGACCAAGTTATTTAGTATAGGATGGTGGAATGGGTTAGGTATTCAAGTAAAATGCCCAGCAGTAACATGCAATACATCACATTAATAAAATCTAATTTCACACAAATGAAAACATTGAAAAAGATTTAGATTTTTTTATGGGGTGTTTGAGTGAATAAAAAAAAATATTTTATTGCCTGAAATTGCGTCAGGATGATCTCGTTGAAATTTAATTGAACACTGTTGTATACCGCATGGTGTTTTCTATAAAGGATGGTGAAAAAGTTAAAAAAAAAACATTGATTTAAATCAATGTCTGTGCGTACGAGCAGTGCGGCGGAAGGGGACAATATGGTCTGTGGTCTTGACACAAAATATAATAAATAGTAAACATACACAAGAAATTCCTTCATCAAAACATATTCTATAAAAAATATCTGTGTGTTATGCGATAATTAGCACCTTTAATGAATTTATAATTACTAAAAATATAAAATAGATTTTCATCGTCAAATAATTTAATCAGCGCCTAAAAACGCCCACCTAACAATTTCACAAATTTTGGTGTCCAGTAACTTTTAATATTTGGTAAATTTTAATGACTTTGTAAATAAATTATGAACAAATTCTGTCTAGCTAAATAATTTTTAAAATAATTATTTCTACAACTCATATGATTTATGTAACCGACATGATGTTTTTGTGATCTTAGTTCGAAACACCCTCTGGAACAATTATGGATCTTAGTCACGTTTTTGCTTAGTCAGTTTTACAGCCAAATTAATAGGAATGTATCGTCCTATGATGCATTTCAATATGTTAATAGGGTATTCCGGTCATGTCAAAATTTGAGCAGAAATGCGGTTTAAACTACCGTACAAGTTACCAGGAGTCATACCGTAAAGCTGTAAGCGTTTTGGTTTAGTTTTTTTTATGGGATAATTGCAATTAAAAGTGCATTTTATTTAATTCACCGACTACCCTCGGTAACACACGAAGATTACCGATCACCAGTAGCGCTGGCAACAGGGGAACAGCTGACCGGTCGTGCCATTAGAAACACTTGTCAACCAAGGTGTGTGAGTGAACATAACATAAGAAATTTACAACGTTGCCAAGCCGCCCGTTTTAAGCGATCTTTGTGACGTCACAAAGACCAACTCCAATTCAAACTTTAAATGACGATTTCTCTTAATTTAAAGCAATGTTTGAGATTTTATGTGTAAAGTAGCAATCAGTAGCATCTATACTTTGTGAAAAACAACAATTTGAAAAACACCGGAATACCCTATTGTAGTATGCATGCAAAAAGGTCAACTAACATTAAATTTCTTCTACTTGCGGTAAGATATCTTGTTAGGTGGTGAATTTTTAGGTAAACAATTTTATTTTCGCTGAATATGAATATATTTATATTTATGTTCGTTTTTATGATGTTCTCTTTTTCCAACGATATCCCCATCACCAAGCATGAGATTTCCATTAACTATCTCATCAAAATTCTACATGCGTTATGAGTGTTATGACCCTTTCCATTACATAACACATCACGTCTTCTAATATTCCAACGACTCACGTAAAAAACACAATTACTCGTCGACAGTGAGAGGGAGGTACACATAGACTTGTAAGTAGACTTGTGGAGACCTCTATCTGGGACATGCACTTACCAAAACTATGGCTAGCAAGGTGGCGATGGTCTGACGGCTCGCTATTGGACACATTGTGCTGTAAGTTGGACTCGTTGGCGTTCTGCAAAAGAAATAGAAAGTGGTTGGTCAGAGAGCGTCTTGTCTGGTCTGTAGTGCGATATTTAAGTATACTGTGTTGATGATGACAACTGGGTCACACGAATTATAAGGTAGAAGTATGCGTCGGCACGGTCAACCTTGGTTGACCCGTCTTGGACACGGTATTGCGGGTTTTCTCGTCAACGTCGGCTTTTCACGGGTTAAAGTTATGTAGACGTTATTCGTGGTCACGTCGCTAATTGCAAAATGGTGTTTTTGAATTCTGGACAAGCTAAGGATGAGCTTTTGTATAGAATTAAAGTATAGAACATGAATCCGAAGGTCCTAGGTTCAAACCGTTGTTGCTTTGGAAACCACTGAAAATATATTTGTATTGCCCATACATGTGTATATAAAACGTTGGTTTCTAATCTACTAAGCATGAAATAATTAACTTTTGGTTGAAATCAGTCCATAAGAGAATGAACAACGAGGAATGTTAAATATACAAATGTCTTCATCAATAGGTATTTTCCACACCCCGTATTTTATGAGATTTCAGGCTCAAGATTTGTGAATATTCAAGTTTATTGAAATTCATCATGACCTCGTTTGCAATTTCTGTATAACCGAATTCCTTAGTTTTAAGATTGCGGTTGAAATAGTTAATGAGGTATGCAATCGTGAAGCCATGGCCACTTTTGATCCCAACGTAAAATCAATCATAGGATAACATCAAAGTCTTAAGTTTATCAAAATTTGCCAATTCTCGACCATAGCGAAAAGACTGAGGATTCTGACTGTGTATCAATTTAGTTAAGATTGGAAAAATGTTTAGAAAAGTCAGTTGCTTCATGAAATTGAAGAATATCAGAATTCTACTCATTCTATTTTATTAATGAAATATAAAAATTATACTTGTGATGGTTGTAGACCTTAATATGCTTTACCATACAAACTACATTACAACGCTAGATACAATCCTGTTCTTCGAGATATAACAAAACATACGAAACGTCCCGTTATAATGCAATCACAAACACAATGAACACATTAGTCGCTGCCAGATAATTCATAGAGCAATCAAAATGTAAGCACGTTCTGTAACATATCTGTAGAAATTCCTGGCTGTAGTTTTCATCAGTATATTTTAAGAAACATGCTTTATTTTGAAAACTGCAGCATTCATGACAAAACCGTAGCAAAATCATGCATTGGCATAAAACGTCTACTATATAACAGATTAGCATTACTGTGTAGGTAATTATCATTTATAAAAAACTGTTATTTCGAACAAAAGACTTTACTTTATTGCTCGTTTAAGTATAATTGTTATTTGTCCAAGTGCAGTTATAGACTTCTCCAACTGCTCTAAACGCCTTGTTATCTAATTATTACACTGGAAGTAAAAATTCTACGCTAGTGTTGGCACTGTTGCGACAGTAATTAAATTTTATTTTCAGCTTTGTTAGAAATGTTTACGTTTTAACAGTGATTTTGTGGTTGTAAAATTATTAACATACTAAAAATATATCACGTAAAGTTCGATGTTAGCTTTCTGTTGCTCATATGTCATGTTGTGGATCAGTTTTCTTCAATTAGATGCAGTGCTACTTGAAATTGCTTAACTGAATCTGAAATTACTCAATAGCCATAACAGACAATGGCGCATACAAATATGTGTGGTATTTATATAGAGGAATGTCCATGAAAATGTGAGAAAAACAAACTTTCCACTCATGCTCGACAGTCTACATAAAGATGACAACCGTCAAGTTAAAATGTGTTGATTATGTCTTCGATTCTATTGGTAATTTTATGCTAATATAAGTATGACGAAAGCAGTTTAAACAGATATTCGTCTGTGAAAAAATAACTATAATAATAAAATAAATAATAAGAATCGATTTCTTAAGACGTGCCATGACGTGACGTATGTACAATGTCAGGTGTGGCGCAGAATTTTCTGGTTGATTAATGTTGTCAAAGATAAATGTACATCATGGAAAATTATTAAGGAAGATCTTTGCATGTTTAACACTTCTTTGCTCATTGCTCATTCTGTTGTAGACCGATCTGGCCCGAAAGTTGATCAGTTCATTCTGAGTAAGTTAGAAACATATGTATAAAATTTCATAATGTTTGGTGCAGTGGTTTTCCCGAAATCATCGAACATACACAGACAGGAATAATAAATATATGACATTTTAGATTGACGTGTTTTTACCAATACTATTAATCAATATTCTTAATTTAACACTAAATAGCATTTGTAGCAGTCATATTTTATTATGTTTTATAAATCACCGTCAATTTTACCCTTTAAACTTTAAAAATTATTAATTTCAATAAACAAAGAAATTTATTGTCGCCTTCACAAAACAAAAAAACAGTGCCAACTATTTGGCAATAAAGTTCTACAACAAACTACCCCAATCAATTCGATTATATCCCAGTTTAATGTTTAAAGTTGTTACTCGTAATATTCTTCTTTCCTTAACGCCTTTCAGTTTTGATGATTATATGAATTATAATACCTATACCAATAAGTTAAGTTTCAAGTTTGATTTTTTTCTTTATTGACGAGTGTATGCATGTATTATGTAGTTTAACACAATAAACATTATTATTACTATACATATGTTTCTTTGAAAAGAAGAGATATAATATCTGGGGTGGCCCTTACCCAACTTACTGACTACTTAGCTGGCACAATGAAGTGTCTGAACACTTTTGCAATTATTCAATTTTGTAAACCCAGAGCCACTCAGGACTGTACTGTCTAATGTAATGTAGGACTAATGTAATGTCAGTGGTACTGACGTTTGTCAAAATGTGACAATTTGCAACACAGGACGAAGGCTGTGGATTCTGGGACATATACACACACATACCCACATACTTACATTTTCCAGAAATTATTGCAATGGATTCAAGAGGCCCCAAAAACGGGTATTTCCGCTAAAATCTCGATTTTTTCTGTCGATTACAAAACTTTCCTCTAGGGTACTAGTCGGAAAGAAATGAAGCCTTTATACCAAAGACAGCATTTGTCAAGAAAGCAAAATTCTCAGGAGAACAAGAAAACAAAATATGTACTGCTGTATTTACGGAATAGAGAATATTTTAAAAGCAAAATTTACTGTGATTGTAGGTATGTACTTTTGTCGAAAATAATACATGTATTGTACCTATAGATATGATAAATAGGAACCAAATGCTGCCCTAATCTCTAAATTTGGTTTTTGTGACAAGTGTTGTTTTTGAAATCAACTCTTCAAATACATATTTTATTTGAAATATTTCTTAAGTAAAAAAGAAATATTTTGATCGTGAAGATTCTTTATACCAAATAGACCAAGAAAAACTGAGTTATGGAGATCGAGCAGTACCGACTTCAGTTTCTCTTCATTTGCGAATAAATTTTTCGCATTTTACCAAAAATTTTCCGTTTTACTGTGCCCTGGTGTGTCTGGGACATTAATTATAACCCATACATAATAAAAAATAATTCATGGTTGCTACATGTATCCAATCTGTACAAAATATTCTTTTCTTTTGAAAATATTGCGTTATTAAATTTAACAAATTGATTAACTGTTCATACAACTGCGATAGCTTTGAATTCACTTGAATTGAAGCCATTTTTCTCTCTCAGCAAGAAGTGTAGAGTTAAGCCTTCAATTTTGCAACATAATTCACCAATACCACGTCACAAGACGGCCTTCACGCACCAAATTAAGACAGCCAACATAACCAGATTAGCAACACTACTTAGAACTCGATTAAACATAATTACGAAATTATTAATTAATAAAAAAATTACCTCCTAATATAAATATTAAAACAAAAACTGGACGCATGTAAATACGTATCACAGAACCGCACTATTATTTAAACTAATCAGTCTTGAGTGATGTCGACAGACTTTTCAAACTTCACCCGTTCATATCTCACTTAATAGGCCAAACTTCCTTTTTTTTCTAATTTAGTTTTATCCGTCGTTATCACCCGTGAAATAAGGTCCTTGCGATCACAAAATTGGCAGTGCTGTTATTCTGTCGTCGCTGTGGAATGTGTCTCATGTTTCAATAGAGCGAGCCCGCCATCGGTTTTCTCGCGTGAGCTTCGGAAACGCTCTTTCGCTAGTCGCGTTCGTTGTTTGACTGATCGTTGAAATCGCCGCGCTTGAACGCCGGCACCGTAGAAAGGAAAAGTTAAACAGGTGGGTGCTGGGCATGTATTGTCGAAGCGTACGATCGCCGAGAGCATACGCACAGTCCGAAGGAGATGCCACTGCGAAAACTGTATACGGTCAGCGAGCGAACGCTCTGAGAATAGAGGCTCGAGGGAGCATGCTAAGATCGGGTTCGATCGGTGATGATCGATGCTACGAGTACGACTCCGGGTCGCCGGAATTTCAAGCAAGGCCGTCTCTGATTCGATTGAGATTGTTCGTTGCGAAAAAATCGGAGTTGGTAAGGTGTTGTTATAGATAGGTATCTGTAGGCCATCTAGTGAGGATGTTGGTAAAGCTATGAGTTTGTTTGGAACATCTTCTGATAAAGCAGATTATAAATTGAACGAATACAGTAAATATGTATACTTAAATAATGAGGAAAACAAAAAAGATCTGGGTGGTTCCTATTGAAGTGTCTAAGTCTACTGAATCACAACCTAATGAACTATTTATTATGAAATTTATTAAAAATAAAAGGCTGAAAACGCATTCTGTTTTAGTTTGGTTTAACATTTCATTTGGTTTCAGCTTGTGCAAAAGTAAGAAAGTTTCTTCAATTTTTACTTTCCGACTAGTATACTAGAAGGAAAATATTGTAATCGACGAAAAACAAAATTTTCGGGATTTCAGCAGAAATACGCGTTTTGGGGTCCCCTGAACCCATTACAATGATTTCTGGAAATTTGGGAATTACCAGGAGACGAACTGGATTGTTTTTGGTGACATTCTGGCAACCGGAAGTGGTAAATGTTGCATACATCTTCTGAGGGATCCATCCGATTGAGACCAAACTCGTACCAGCTCATTCTCCAGAGACTTTAAATATGTATACAAATTTGCAAATCAATGAGATGAGCGGTTTATGCGCAATAAGAGTTTTTAGAAGCAGGTTGACAGAATCCACAGCCTTCGTCTCTGTGTTACAAATTGACAGATTTTGACAAACGTCAGTGTCACTGACATGACATTACATTAAATGTCAGTATGACAAATGTAATTATGTCATAGAAGCTGACGTTAGGTAGCGTCCAGAGATGGCTCTGGCTTTACAAAATTGTATATTATTGTAAAAGTGTTCAACACTCCATTGTGCCAACGATGCAGTCGGAAAGTTGGGTGAGGGCCACTCCAGATATTTAGAATTATCATTATTGTAGTGGGTTTTACGTTTGGAAATTCCTCGTTGAATTTCCTACAAGTTTTATTGTATAATTTACCATAATGATGAATTGCTCTTAACTGTATTAAGTCAAATGTACAAATAATAACATAGGTACTAACAAAAAAAATTATGTCATGTTATGCATGATTTTGGCTAATTCAATGGATAGGTATATGGACGTGTTTCTGAGTGTATCCAGCCCAAAACGGAAGGGACAGTTCTCTAAAATTAACTTGTCTCATGGGGAACGATAGTTGATAAGGGCAATGCTAAACAATGTCCAAAAGGGGGGCAACTGCCCCCTTGTCCCCCTGGATACGCCCATGAACGTGTCTCTAATGTTTGTAGAAAATTAGAGTCCGACCGAACATTCGGCTTCGGCCACCTTCGGCCAAAAAATACACCTTCGGCTAAATAATCGGCTTCGGCTAAAATTAGGCCGAAGGTTTTGCCGAAATCGAAGGTTTGCACAGCGCTTGCGCGGTCACAGTGCACATAACAAACAAGTTACAACTCACAACACCCACGACGCACTGTTGTTGAAATTTCGCGATTTTACGATAATATTTCATATAATAAGATATGTCACTTAATAGCAAAATTAAAAACGTAAGTCTAGGCATAAAGTCAGATACTCAGCCATATCGAACAGCAAAATGTTTTTGAAGGTCATCCTGGGCGCAGCCATTGGTTGAAAACCATGAATGAATATACCGCACTTACCCTTATCGGTTAAAATCGGCGAACTTTGACGGTGACATTCATTGTTCTTTCTTTTATTAATTGTGGTTTTTGCCATTTTATCATGTACATATGTTGGTCCGTTAGGTTTGTTTAAAACCTAAAGGACTTAAAAACTTATCCATATTTGATAGTCCCAAAGAGAAAAACAGTGGTTTTTATATGGCTAGAAAATATAAGTATAACTCTTATGATTTCTCATGTTTTAATTACAGCAGGACTTAAAAAGTAGGTACGCTTTGTAGAGTTGGAAACACAAATGATATATTATTATTACCTTACGTTATTATTTGACAATATTTTACTATTTTACTCTACTCTGTTCAATTCTTTTATACGTACAATCGTAATACTTCCGACTTCGGCTTCGGTTTCGGCCGAAGCCAATGAGAAAAGCCGAAGTTCGGCTACGGCTTCGGCTTCGGTCAAAAATTGACCTTCGGTCGGACTCTATAGAAAATTAAATGCTCTGCTAATCAGATATGGGGTGTTCCATTTAAAATTTAATAATAAGTTTTTTACAATTGTACAACCAAAAACGGTAATTCAATTTTTGAGCAGTATAAGATAGACCGATATAACTAACGACGCGACGTTCCATTTGATAATATCTGTAGACTGTAGAGTAACTGTACCAACTTTTAACATTATAGCATGAACGGTAGCTCTGAAATGCGATTTTAAGAAACATTGTGATAAAAATTG
This sequence comes from Aphodius granarius, assembly GCA_963971325.1. NCBI lineage: Eukaryota > Metazoa > Arthropoda > Insecta > Coleoptera > Scarabaeidae > Aphodius > Aphodius granarius. The sequence continues at coordinate 14,598,458 of OZ020222.1, read as the reverse complement.
TTAGAAAAACTTTAACATCTTATGTGTATTTTGATGATTCTAGACAAATATGTACTTCGAAATTCTTCCTAGATGATACCATTTTTAATATAATGATTTCTACAACTCGTTAAACTACGTGAAACAAAAACATAAAAAAACATATCTGGCTTATCCCGTGAAATGGATTTAAAAAAATATAGAGTCAAGAACGGGGGATAAGATAGCCATAAAAGTTATCCATAACGTTTTTTGTTCGAATTTCTTAATGAAACATATATATTGACATATGACATCGATTGCGATAGAGCTATTCAAATAGTATACCCCAAGGTTTTGCCCACAAAAAATATCGAACAGTTTAGCAAAAAAATTGATTTAATTACCAGCACGTCATCTAAAACAGCTCATGGTGTCCTCAAATAGAATTGCAAATAACGCCATCCGCCGATACCGTAGAACATCGGGGATAACAAATTCGGAATCTACATGAAATTCTGCATCTAGTAATGGTATCAATACGACACTACCCTTATGGTAACAACCCCTCTTACATAGGTAAAGCGGTGTATTCGTGTGCGGCTTATCTAGTGGGTTATATAAATGTTTATAACAATTACCAAAGTTGATGCATAACTTTGATTAGTACGTCAAATTGTAGGTAATTAATAGGGGTAACTACCCTGACTTGAATACTACTTGAATAGCTCTATCGATTGACATATGTTTGCATTAAGAAATTCGAACAAAAAAAGTTATGGATATCTTTTATGGCTATCTTCCCCCCGGTAGTCAAGAATAGTGGTAGAAACAATCATCAATGACAGGCGAAACAACATAAATTCAAGAAAATAAATGAAACTAACAATGATTATTGGCAAGAATTTAATGAATAACAGTCAAGAGTATCAAACCGTATATTATTTTATAGATTTTTTACTGCGCGAACAAAACTTGCGACGCGACGCGTGTGGCGCGAATTTCTGTGTCCAATGAAAAGCAATGGAACAGCGCAAATTGAGGCGCGATCTCGCGCGATGCGCTGTGTTCTAAAATTTCCGGAAAAATTGGTTATCGAAAAAAAAAAACGGGATTTTTCCCGGAAAAATTGGAAAAAACGGTAAAATTGGGAAAAATTGAATTTTCGTTAGAAATTATATCTAAAAGCATTTTAATATCCAGGGAGGTTAAATATTATCCAATACTATTATTTTAAACATATTTTAAGAAATAAGTGCAATGTGACAGCACTGACAAGGTGTTTACCGCTGTGAATCCCCTACGCATCACCTCACCCTACTTCTCTACAGTTTGGCCAAAATCGGATAAATCCCTTAGAAGACGCTTGTAACATTTGCCACTTCCGGATGTCAGATTGTCATAAAAAGCCATCCAGTTCGTCTCCCGGTAATTCTAAATATGTATACCAAATTTCAGCCCGATCGGGTGCTCCGTTTTGACGCTATAGTGTTAACAGACATACATACCCACATACACACATACTCACATACATACATACATTTTCCAGAAATCCAGAAATTCAATGCACCAATATACATTTATATCACAATATATTGACTCATTTTTAGCTTTCTGGCCTTTTAATAAAAAATCAAATTTTCCGTTTATTTCCAATTTTTCCCAGGCTCGGGAAAAAAACGGAAAAAACCCCTGTTTTTTCCAATTTTTCCGCTTTTTTTCCGAACCGTTAAATCTCTAGTATAGAGTGGTGGTAAGCATTTCGATTTAACCGCCCGCTGCGGCGGTATTTGAAATAAAACGATGTTGCCTTCCTAAGTCGCCAGGAAGCGCTGTGATCCATTGCGAAGGCAAGTGGTAACTTAGTAACTAGTAACTAGTAAAATGAATGAAGCCGATGAAGCGACTACGCTAAAAATGCAACCGTAATTGCGGCCGCCAGGTGGCGCTCTCGTTGCGCACCCGGCCAAACCGCCTCAACAGAGTCGCCGCTCTGGTGGTAGAAATTTGAATTAAACAATTCGGGGTAAATAGCGCCATCTACAATCGCTTGTTCAGGCAAATGGCGCATTTTATTGGTTATTCGCCTCAACGAGCGAAAGAGACCCACTCTGGTGGTAGAAATTTGAATTAAATAATTCGGGGTAAATAGCGCCATCTACAATCGCTTGTTCAGGCGAATGGCGCATTTCATTACTATTCGCATCAACGAGCGAAAGAGACCCACTCTGGTGGTAGAAATTTGAATTAAATAATTCGGGGTAAATAGCGCCATCTACAATCGCTTGTTCAGGCGAATAGGTTGGCCAGAATCACTACGACTGAAAATTCAACTAATTTGTGAACGTAATCTTTCAGTACTAACATAAATTGTTTGAGTAAGAGGTAACTTCATATACTGCTTCCGACCACCTTTTACACAGCGTGTCCCAAAACTCGACGTCAAGCGGATGCCATCAGGTGAGAGGATGGTTTATGTACATACGTTCTGGCAAAAATATTTAAAAAAGTTTCTATCACTTAGTTGTGATAATTTTTTTTTTTTTCAAAAAAGTAGCAAATTGACATCGTTTATCACATTTTTAGTTTTAGTTTTAATTTTCTTGCGGTTTTTTGCTAATATGATCTTAAATAACGGTACCATTAATCGTAGTCGCAAAACGATAAAAAAATGTGGCATGGATAAAAATAACGTGGTTTGTTTGAGTTGTGGTTTGAAAAAATTTTGTCACGTAACTTTGACTCTTTATTACAAAACAAATGTACTGTACACAGTATAACAGCCTAGGCAACTTATTTTAAAATATCTGGGGTAGCCCTCACCCAACTTTCCGACTACTTCGTTGGCTTCTATAAACGGTTATAGCGCCTAAACCGTTTATCGCACTGGTCTACAAATTTTAATACATAGGTATTTATAGTCACTGTCGGGTGAAGTGGTATCAATTTGGTCAAAATCTGATGAATCCCAAAGAAGACGCATTTAACATTTGCTTCCGGTTGACAGATTGTCACCAAAAACTATTCAGTTCTTCCCACGGTAATTCTAAATAAGTATGCAAAATTTCATCCCGATCCGTTGTTTGGTTTGACCACTATCGTGTGCACGGACATACATACACACACACAGACACACACGCGCACGCACACGCACACACGCGCACGCACACGCACACGCACACGCACACGCACACGCACACGCACACGCACACGCACACACACACACACACACACACACACACACACACACACACACACACACACACACACACACACACACACACACACACACACACACACACACACACACAGCCGTGTTCAGGGGGGCAATTTGGAAGTTCAAGGGGCATCCGCTTACTATGATTTAATTTTTTTTACTTTCCGACTCCTAGAAGGAAAGTATTGTAATCGACGGAAAAAAAAAATTTGAGATTTTAGCGGAAATACGCGTTTTGGGGTCCCCTGAATCCATTGCAATGATTTCTGGAAAATGTATGTGTGTATGTGTGTATGTGTGTACGTATGTCCGTGAACACGATAGCGCCCAAACGGAACAACGGATCGGGCTGAAATTTGGCATACGTATTTAGAATTACCGGGGAACGAACTGGATTGTTTTTGGTGACAATCTGACAACCGGAAGTGGCAGTTGTCAAATACGTTTTCTTGGGTATTCATCCGATTTTGACCAAACTGACACCATCTCATCCTGCAGTGACATTAAATATGTATACAAATTTACAGATCAATGGGATGAGATGAATTTTTTTTTACTTTATCATACGTAGTATGACAAAGTATTGTAATCGTGTCGAAAAAAAAAATTGAGATTTTAGCGGAAATATGTCGTTTTGGGTCACCTGAACATGTTTCACCAAGGTACAAAAAATGTCTGTGTGTGTACCCGTTTTTTGTGTCGACGATTCCGGAGAAACTACTGAAGGTATCGAGACGAAACTTCATATTTAGAAGTTTCGTGACTAAACTTAGAGCTGAAAGAAGTTTTGTCCAAAAGGGCCCAAAGGAACTCGAGGTTTACTCTTAGCATTTTTCAACGATTTTGCAAATTAGCCGCCATTTCTGTAATTTCGTAGCGAGCTGCATTGAACTCTTCTGCTGCTTGAGTGTCCCAGCTCGAGGATAATTTGAACTAAGTGATAGAGTTTTTTTAATATTTTTGCCAGAACGCACATAAACCACCCTCTCCTAGCATCCGCTTGATGTTGAGTTTCGGGACAGCCCGTATAATAAAAATGATGCGCAGAAGACAAAACAAATATAGCAAAATTATATAGCCTCATTTAGCTTAAAAAAATAACAAAAAGAAGCAACCAAAGTAACAATAATGTTGTAGGGCATGGCATACTTCTACTTATACATATTACCGATTTTACTATGATCAACAGTTATGATGACAGACTGGGTTTGTGTTTTCAAAATTGGGGAATCAACAACAAAGTATGCACAAAGGCTCAAAACAAACAAAAAACATATTAAAAATGGAGTTAATAGCGCCATCTACGTTCGTTTGTATGAGCTAATAATATTTTTTAGTAGATTTTAGAAATCAAAAATTCTCGCTGTAAAGTTATTAACGACCTGAAAACAAATTAAATAAAGATATACATACAAAAATACTATGATGCAATGCCCAGTAGTCAATATATTTAAAACATTTTCCTGTCTTCCTTTTCAAATGTTGTAACAATTAAAAAAAAAAAAAAAAAACTCAACAGGAATTAAACACAAAAACTCACATCATGAATGTTTCAGGAAAATGCAAAGCATCATTAAAACTCAATATAAAAGACCTACAAAGTGTCATAAAAATATTTATTTCTTTATATTGAAACTATACAAAAAAATAACATTATATACAAGTGATGTTACTTACCAATTTAAAAACAACTATCAAATAAATATCTTAATAAGCTAACAAAATGGCAAAATCTACATTATCTATTAAATAAATAACAATATCAATAAATAATACTTATACACTACATAAATATTAAAAATATCAACAGTAATGGTCATCTAAATTATAAACCAATAAAAAAATATTAGACTTTATCTGCTATACATCCTATATCTAAAAGCCATATCTAAGGCCACATTTATACTTCCAGGAGGCAGGCGGTAGCTAGTCTGACATTCGTACACAAACACAAAAGTGCAGTGGTTACTTAAGTAATGTCGCTCAAAGTATAAATACTGCAACTCTCAACGCCTGCAACCCGTAGCTTACAAACCGTCACCTGCAACCTGGAAGTATAAATGCGGCCTAAGAATTTACTTATTGTCCTTATTATAAGGACTTTTTATCTGTAATACAACAGCCTGCGGCACATTCACTGTAATGTACATAGACGATGGACTTATTGGTGTTAAAGGCTTCGATAAAATTGATGATGACTTTGTGGCAACCTTATGTTTACGTCTTACGGGAGGTGCGCTGATCACAGAAGTGGTAACACTACTCGTTATAGGCTTTGGAAGAAGCCTGGGTAACTCCTTGGGAACGGGCTGCTGTGTTTTTGTGGAAACTTTGTCCACAATTGCCGTTTCCAAGCATGGGACTTGTATTGTTGGTATTATTTGCGGTATAATAGGTTTTGGGGCCAGGGCCTTGAGAATTGCTGGCTTTGGCTTTTCTTGATCAGGTTTAGTATTCTTCTTTTCAAGATCAACTAAAATAAAAAAATGTTATACTTTTTGCACAACCTTCATGTTATTTAGGTTGCTTATGGTACAGGGAGTTATTTGAGTCGCAGTCAATATTTACGTTATGTTTAGGTAAACAAAAAAAGTTATGTAGAAGTTATAGAAGTTATATTTCTATAGCCCAAAATTATTTACACTTATACAGGATGTTTTATAAGGGCGTGAAACATCAAAGTTATATTTTTTCAAAAAATAGTCGACAACTAACCATTTGAAAACAAATGAGGATTGGTAGCACCCATAAAGTTGAAAATCTATATTTACACAAGCGTAGATACTTTAACTGTATACAGGGTTCCATTTAAAAACTTGAGGTTTCAGCAAAAAACAGCGTATTAAATGATTATTATTAACTGCTTGTATGCAAAAAACAAACTGCTTGTATGATGTTCTTAGTTTATTATGGAATTGTTTGAAGGCTTTGTTTTTAATGGAATTTTATTATGCCAAATCAAAGGCGCTTAGAACGACTACAACAATCTTAGTATCTATTTCTTTAGAATTTAATAAGGAATATAAAAGTGTATCTCAATATAGGGGTTTCATTACAAAAAATGTTTGGTGTACCACGCATTTGTGGAATACCCAGTATGTGTAAATAATTTTGGTTTAAAGAAAACGATGATTTCAATAACTTTTGCATAAAACATTGCTTCATTTTTCTAAACATATCGTACTAATAACTCACAACATATAGTATGTTCAATAGAAAAAAGGTCTAGTGTGCAATTTATGTTGGCTAAGTAAAACTGATCAAATCTAACCTCTAAAACTCTGATAATGACATAAAGCAAAAAGTTTTATTATTGTCAAATATCAGAGTAGCCAACTTACAATTATCTCTATGGCTAAGGTGACCAGAATTTGATTGAGACAAATCGGACAAAATCCCAGGGTTTGAAGTCAAAACAGATTAAAACGTTGACTGCGGAACTACGAGATATCTCGTAGTGTGTCGTAGCCGTAGCTAACACATGGGCTACGAGTTTCGTGGCAGTCAACGTGTTAAGATCAATGTGAAAAAATTGTGACAAAAAGAAACACAGAAAAATGCTGAATGGATTAATATCTTAAAAAATCCTAGACTAAAGACTATTTTTTTCTTGCTATTAAGAGTGCCTGCTATTTTATTGCTATTGTCTTGCTGCGAATTACATTCATTTTAGTAATAAACCGCAACATTCCTGACCTAAGACCAGTTGATTTATTATTAAGACTATCTGGTGTTTTATTGCATCTGATTTTTCCCAATAAATGCTTTCTAGTCATAAAATACAACATTCCTGACCTAAGACATGTTTATTGATTATTGGGACTACCAGGTTTTTGACAAGTATGTAAATTCTTTCTAGTCACAAAATATAACATTCCTTTATTGGGACTACCTGCTGTTTTATTGCATCTGGTTTTTGCAAATTAAATTCTTTCTGGTCATAAAATACAACATTCCTTATCGAAGTCAAGTTTATTGATTATTGGGACTACTTGCTGTTTTACTGCATCTGGTTTTTGCGAATAAATAAATTCATTCTAGTCATAAAATATAACTTTTCTGACCTGATACAAATTTATTTATTACTGAGACCCTGCTGGTTTATTTGAACTGGTTTTAAGGAATTAATTTTTTTCCAGTATGACATTAGCACAATTTTATTTAGTTAAAAATGTGAGATAATCACTTTTTTTATATGGTGGTATGTTTTTTTAACTAAATGATAAAAAGTAAAATTAATATCTAAATTCATTCAGTGAATGTTTTATCAGAAAGTGCAACAGTTTTTCAATGCCGGCGGGACACCGAAAATTTTTTATATTTGATGACACATTTTATACTTTATCCATGGCTAGATCTTTTTTTTTTTTTAGTGAACATACTTACTGCCTAAGGAACAATTCCTGTGCTTGAGTAATACTGCTTTAAAATTAACATTCTCTTCTTTCAATTTCTGGTTTTCAGCAACCAGTAACTTATTCTCGGCCTTCAACCGTGTAATCTCCTCTTCCATATGGTCCATCCATAATTTCTTTCGTTCTCTGCTCCGCATCTGCGCCATTCTGTTCATCATGCGTTTCTTATCGACCTCGCTAACATTTTTATCATAAATATTTACATCGTTATTCATCATTCTCGGCCTCATCGGAAGAAAGGTGAACTTGCTTTTGAGATCTAATCTTTTTCTAACAGGTACTTTATCCGTTTCTTTAATATCCAAAGGATCCTCCTCTGCCTTACGTTTCTCCAAAACTTCTTTCAGTTTTTCCCTTAGTATTGTCGGTTTACACACCATTTCACCGGAGAATTCTTGACTTGAAGCAGAGACCCCATCATCTGTCGTCATTGTATCCTCAGAATTCGAGGAGCTTAAGTCAATTTCTAATTTTGAACTGAATATTACTGAAGTGTATATCGGTTTAGATGGTGAATTTTGCTCGGTTTTACACTTTGGGCCATCTGCAGAGTTTAAATTAATACTAAAATCCTCAGGCATGTCTTCATCTCGATCAAACTTTTCAGTTCCCTTCTCGACGGTATGAAAAATCTGCGGAGTATGCAATGTATCCTCCGAATTTGCCTCAGGAACGTGTAAACTCCCATTTTCCACAGCCTTCCGGAATGTTTCCTCAAAAGGATTCACATTCTGGAGGTCTTGAAATAGTCCAACTTCCTCGCAGTTGCGGATAAACCTTGTAGGAGTTGGAGTTTGATCTGACACAAGAAACACAATCAATCATTGGTGTTTTGGTTAGTGTTGATATATATCCATAATTTTTTTTTAGTATTATTATATTAGTATTATATCATATTAGTATTATAAATATGGGGAATAAAAACAATTATTATTATTATTATTAATGAATGATTCGGTTCTCAAAAATTTTGTATTGTTATAATAATTAGGTATAATCTATTGATAACCTAATAATTATAATGCTGAGCAATGAAAAACATTCATTCACACACTTGAATGATCGGGTCTGGAATGATTTATGCTTTCGAGATGTCACCACAAACGACGCGCTTCGTTTGTAAATAAAATAATATATGGTGTTAACCAATTATCATTCGAATGCGGTCTCAATAATTGGGACATCCCAACACATCTGAAGAATCGCCTATAATCGAATATTACATTCAAATGTACCTCACTATTGAGTACTCTCACACAGAAAACAACTGACGATCGATAGTGTTTTGTTTAGTTACTTACCAGCGATTGCATTTGTTTTCGTCAAACCTAGGTTTAAGACCATGTCATGTTTTTTGCTATGGACGTTTAGATGGTCCTCGTTGGAGAACGTCATGTCGCAATTGGGGTGCTTGCAAATAAATGGCTTGTCGTTATCTCCCATATTAAGTGGTGATGCATCTAAAATATCATTTCGAAAATAATCTATTTCATACTTCTATGTCCTCTATGTTGCGTTTATGTTCACTTCTTATAGAATACATTTGATATCAGTGAATTATGTTGTGTTTGTGGTTGTTGTGTACGTTGTGGACGCTGTAAAATTATTCCTAACCTCACTTTTATATTGAAGTGCCAAAATATTAGCTTAACATAACCTATAAATTCACAGGGAGAATTAATCAGGAGTTATTGGGAATTTATAGGATTAATAATCACGTAACCAAATACTAATCTTCAGGTACACATAATGAATTTCACCCACGCTCAAAGAGTTAGAATACTATATAAAACCATCCTACGTTTACATCGTGGTTTACCCCAAGAAATGCAAGCGTTAGGAACGATTTACGCTAGAGATGAGTTTAGAAGACATTTGAAGTGCTCTCCTGAACAAGCAACTATTTTTATGATGGAATGGACGGTAACGAAATAAAAATATGGATGTAATTATTAGTTGTATGTGTATTTCTTTCAGGATTATGCTATAGTTCTAGCAAAACAGTTAGGCATTGAAGGTGCTAAGACGAAATATAAAACGGTGGGAAAACCCTTAACGGAAAAAGACCTGGATAAATTTCGGCCTGAACAAGTACAGCAGTTGTACGAGCTTATGATATCAACTACAAAACCTGACGAAAAGATTGCAGATAATTTAGAGAATATCCCAAAAGGGCGGTGATAAATGGTCATTATGATTATTATTGATCATTGTTATAAAATGTGACATATTTAGATAATTTATTGTTTACCAAGTTTAGCCGTTTGTGGTGTATGTACCATATGAACATTTAATTGAGTGAAATATATTAAATCGAATTCATGAATTGAATAAAAAGAAATAATTGTTTTATTGAATATAGGCTATTTGAGAACATGCGCCCTCTGCAGCTGTCGCTCAATCGCCGATTCGTGGCCTAGGCCTAATTTCCACTGACTGCTGTGTACCAACGTATTTTCAGTTACAAATCAGAAATGTAATTCATTAATTTAAAGCTTAGAAATATGAAGAGACTAGTCTAAATCTTATTCGTATATCCATTAATTTAAAAATATCAATTATAACTATTTACTCATTAATTAGGTGATTTCTTAAACAATTCGATTCCGTCTAGGGACTTTCTTACTCGTCGCGTTGCTTGACCATTATTCCCAATGTCACTTAATTGTCATCAGTTATTTCTACAAAATAAACTCTTGTATGTTGTATATGTTTTTGCCGATATTCTCTAGATTTAAACGTTGAGACTCAAATATGGTACGTAAATCCTGTCCAACAAACTAATTATTATCGAGAGAAATAGATTATATCAAAAGAGCTTACATAAAGTCAGAAAAAAATCCATCTAAAATGTGAAATAATTGTTTTATATTGTTTACTTGCAGCCCACCACACCTCAGCAGTTATCTCCTGTTGAGGAGCAAGAAAAGTTGCTGGATGAAGCCCTGAGCAATGTTAAGGCACAAGCTTTTCAGATGAAACGGTGTTTAGATAAAAATAAATTGATGGACGCTTTGAAACATGCTAGCGCTATGTTAGCGGAACTTCGTACATCACTGTTGTCACCGAAAGGATACTACGAATTATGTAATTATTAAATTTGCGTTATTTATCCTATTCGTAAAATGTAATTGTTATATATACCTACTCATAGCTAGAAAAGCCCGCCCAGATAAAACAATTTGACAGAGTTTGATCTACAAATACTTTTATGGTTTTTGGTGAATTTTGATGATTCTTTCAGCATATTATAGAAAGGTTCTTCAAAAATTTTTGTAGCTACAAATACAATTTTTAAAATATTTATTTCTGCTACTCAGTTTATCTGTATAACTGACAGTCTTTAAGTTTGTTTTTGCTTATTTAGTTTTAAAGCCAAAGTAGTTGCAATTCGCCTGAACAAGCAAATGTAGATGGCGCTATTTATCCCGAATTGTTTAATTCAAATTTCTACCACCAGGGCGGAGGCTCTTTTGTTCGTTGAGGCGAATGTGTTGGTTAGTTTAATTTCGATATGTATTTTAATTTTCAAACAAGATGCAGTGTTTTATCTCAAACTTTGCACTTTTAACTTTTACTTATCAAACATTAGAATTGTCAGTACTTTATTATTATTTGAAAGCCAATGAAGTGATGGACCCTTAATTACTCTACAGGGTGTTTAAAACTTATAGCCCTGTTCTGTACAAATGTTATTCTACAATGTCGGTCAAATTAACATTGCTCTGCTGAAGGTGGTTTATCAGTGATACAAAAAGAAGCTATTCTCTAACGACCTATGTTAACAGGTTGTTTATAATAGGGTTATTTGAACACTTCCTATGCTGCTAAGGTCATTTGAACTATGTATGAAGTTAAAAATGTCATCTTTGATATCTTGATGTCATAATATATGTTAATTTCAAATATGGAAGGTACTAAACGCGAGAGAGAATGCCAAACTTCTAGCGTGCTGTTTTTGCTTTTGTACTTTTATAAATAAAAATTTGTTATTCTACACATTTCTTTATTTTAACTATAATATGTAACTCTAAATTTTAAGATTATTTGCTTGCGAGACAGTGAATGATTGTGAGGTAGTAAAAACTATTGTTGCATGCGCTATCAAATGCTATCTTTACTGTTGTCACATAATAATTTTAATGTGACCGGGTTGCCATTTGTGAAAATGACCATTTGCATGTATTTTGAGCCAATCTACAATCCTGTTTGTTGTCTTTCTCAGCCAGTAAAATAATTATTTCAAATATTGTATTAGCTATTAAGAATTTCTAAGGGTTTGTCTATAATTTACTGAAAAAATCATCAAAATCCACCCAAGGTTATCGGCGATCAAATTCTGCAAACAGTTGACTTTTATGCTTGGTTATTCAGTTATGATTTATTGTCCTGTTCTTTCCTCTTAAGATATGGCAATAACGGACGAATTACGACACATGGAAGTCTACCTTCTTGACGAATTCCAAAAAGGGCGCAAAGTTGCGGATTTATACGAACTGGTCCAGTATGCGGGTAATATTGTACCCCGCCTTTACCTACTGATCACCGTGGGCCTGGTCTACATCAAGTCTAACACAAATCTCCGCCGAGATCTGCTCAAAGACTTGGTGGAGATGTGCAGAGGGGTGCAGCACCCCCTTCGTGGTTTGTTCCTCAGGAACTACTTGCTCCAGTGCACAAGGAACGTCCTCCCGGACGTCCCCGAATTGGATAACGAGGACATTCCAGAAGGCAACGTCCGTAATTCCATCGATTTTGTTTTGATGAATTTTGCAGAGATGAATAAATTGTGGGTCCGGATGCAGCATCAGGGGCACTCTAGGGAACGGCAACATCGGGAGAAGGAACGTGAGGAATTGAGGATTTTAGTCGGCACAAATTTGGTCAGGTTAAGTCAGTTGGAGTCGGTGACCTTGGAAAAATATCAAAAGTTGGTTTTGCCGGGGATTTTGGAGCAGGTTGTCAGTTGCAAGGATGCCATTGCTCAGGAGTATTTGATGGAGTGTATCATACAAGTGTTCCCTGATGAATTTCATATCCAAACGTTGAATCCGTTCTTGAAGAGTTGCGCTGAACTTGAGGCTGGCGTTAACGTGAAGAATATCGTTATTAGTCTTATGGATCGGCTGGCCAATTATAGTCAGAGGTCGGAAGGAGTTGGTATGTCTACTGGGACGGATTCTGGTAAGGATTGCTTTTATTAAAAGGAGTTTTTGTACCATTTAAAAGAAGCATTTTGTAATCTTTGGTAGATTTTGATAATTCTTTCAGCAAAGCAAATGTTCTTTTATAGTTTAGTATTACAGTTTATACAGTGTGTTGACTAAAACCTCATAATTTAACTTCCATCTTGCATGACTTAGATATTTTTTAACCAACTGTGTCGATTTTTTTTAAACACAATGTAAACAAGATTGCTAAAATTAACATGTGATGTGGTAATTAACTTCGCTTTAAAACTAAGTAGGGAAAATTTTGTCCAAGATTCTTAATTGTTCTTCATTGATACCTTTAGCGGGACAGATTGGTAAACACAAAATTCTGTTATAGGACAACACATAAAACAATTTCACTTAAGCGGACGCTCTTATTAGCGGACGCGGACACTCAAAATATCAAAAATCAAGTTAAACAGCTCTCTTCTACGGACGCTGGGCTCCCTTTGGCGGGACCCAAAGGGTATAAATTTGATGATTGTATACCTTATTGTATACAATCTTCTTATTGCTTCGAAACACACATTTAGGAAACCGCATTTCAGCTAATAAAAGTCGTTGAAACTTATTTCTAAATATGTGGGGTGGCCCTACTTTCCGACTATATCGTTGGTACAATGAAATATCTAAACACTTTTGAAATTATTCAATTTTGTGAAACTACAGCCAATCTGGACCCTAACTAACGTCAGTTTCTGTGACATAATGACATTTGTCATCCTGACATTTAATGTCTTGTCATGTGATGGCACCGACGTTTGTCAAAATCTAACAATTCGTAACACAGCGACGAAGGCTGTGAATTCTGTCAAACCGGTTCTGTAAAAGTATATATAGCGTCTAAACCGTTCATCCCACTGATCTGCAAATTTGTATACTTATACAAAGTCACTGGAGGATGAGTTGGTATGAGTTTGGTATCAATCGGATAAATTCCTCAGAAGATGCATGTAACATTTGCCACTTCCGGTTGTCTGATTGTCACCAAAAACACTCCAGTTCGCCCCTTGGTAATTCTAAATAAGTATACCAAATTTCAGTCCGATCCGTTGTTGCGTTTGGGCGCAATCGTGTTCACGGACATACACACATCCTTACATACATTTTCCAGAAATCATCGCACCCTCAAAACGCATATTTCCGCGGAAATCTCAAAATATTTTTTTTCCGTCGATTACAATACTTTCCTTCTAGGGTACTAGTCGGAAAAGATGCAACGCTTCATAATACCTACATTAAGAAATATTCTTTTTGTATGTTTATAATATTTTAGCATATTAAATCTTATATCATAACTAACACAAGCTATGATATGTGTACGGTTTTATTTGCATTTCTCTTAGGCGGACAATGCAAAATTAACGTTCCCTTAACCGGACTAACCCTTTATGTGGACAGTTCTGTTCACCGGACAAAAGTTACTCAAAAACTGCTGGGAGCTTTCACTGTATCAGGTTGCTTGCGCAGATCATAAGAGTTGGTAGTAGAAATAATTACAGTCATAATTGTATTAGTCAGGAAAATTTCCGAAAAGTTTATCTACAATTTGCAGAAAGAATCATCATAATGCACCAAAGATTATAAAAATTTATGATTTTTTTTTGTGCTGAGTATATATTTTGGTGTTTTTCAATGGGGTTTGTTAAATTTTAAACTATTTTGAAAAAAATCTAGATTTCTTGTTAAAAGAATAATTTTTCTTTTGGAGTGGAACAAATTTTAGCAGTATACAGTATCTCATAGAACAATATTTTGTTTTTTTTTATGAAGTAATATTGATTTACTTTTTGAGATACTTTTTGACATCTAAGCAATATAAACCCCTAGAGACACAAAAATTATTTATTTACTAACATAAATAATTTTTGCTTGATTTTTTTTACAAATTCAATACTAAAAAAGTTCTGCTTTGAAAAATATAAAATCAATATAATTATTATCACTAACATAATGCTATAAATGAAAACAGAATAGAGTAAGATATATTTGAGCACAGAGTAAAGTCAACAATACATAATATTACATTATATATATATATATATATATATATATATATATATATATATATATATATATATATATATATATATATATATATATATACAGTGTCGGCCAGTTTCAGACGCCGTATAGCCCATAAGAGAGAGCAAGAAACCAATATAAAGGCGGTCACTGCATGCCCCCACCAAGCGACATGAACCAACCACATGCCCCCACCAAGCGACATGAACCAACCACGAGGCCGTGCTAGCGCGGTGCCTGCATTGGTGGGGATGTGTTTCAAACGTTCTCTCTCGCACTCGCACAAAACTGATGCGGCGGCTGGAATTCGCCGACACTGTATATATATATATATATATATATATATATATATATATATATAAACAAATAAGTAAATAATAATAGTCACTTGTCGAAAATAATTCTTTAATTTTTGCTCAGAATAATAATTATTAAATCAATAAACAATTTGAATAAAACAATAGCAAAACAATTAAAAGTGTCACACAAAAGTTACATATTCTCACATGTCTAGTTGAGGCAGTTGATCGGTGAATTTTTAGTAACCTTTTTTTTAGAAGAAATAATGAATAAAGATTATCTGAAAATAAATTAATGACGAAATTACATCACAGCACGTAGTGCAAAATAAACGCACCAAAATCCGGCAAAAGCTATAAAACAACTGCACTTTAAAAATAGTAAGGTTATGTTTCAATACCAACGTCGCCGCCCATCTGACTAGTAGTGACACCTGGATACACATCTACAGTTTATTTGTTTTATTGATATACAATTGCTGTCACAAAATCATTATTTTTATCTGAATGTTTATTAATCTCTTTCTAAGCAAATCATTTTAAAAATCACTGCTCTGCTCTCTTAACAGAAAATGCAGGCGTATTCCCGTCGGACGTCCAATTATTCGAGGTATTCTCTGATCAAGTAGCGTCAATAATATCCAATCGCCAATACTTACCGCATGAAGACATGGTAGCCCTGCAAGTCGCCTTGGTAAACCTAGCCTTAAAATGCTACCCGAGCAAAGTCGAGTACATCGACAAGGTCATGCTAACGACCGTCCAGGTATTCCAACGTTTAGGCCTGGAGAGGTTAGAATCAAACTCTTTGGTCGCCCGAGAATTATCCAAACTTCTCAAAATCCCGTTGGACCACTACAACAACATGCTGACCGTCCTGAAACTTCAACATTATGCCGCACTCATGCAACATCTCGACTACAATGGAAGGAAGACGTTAAGCATCTACATATTGAATAACGCTCTGGAAAGTGAGACGGTGGTGCCAACGCAGGAGGAAGTCGAGCAGGCTCTGAACTTGGTGTCGACGCTGATCACCGATCAGCCCGATCAGCCCAACGGGGAAATAGACCTGGAGGAATTATCCGAGGAGCAGAGTTTGCTCGCGCGGTTTGTGCACCAGTTCAAGTCTAGTTCTCCGGATCAGCAATATTTGATACTTATCGCAGCTCGAAAGGTACGTGGAGATATAGGTTAGACCTAACTGTCACTTTGACATTCTACTTGATAACTAAACAAAAACATCTCGGGTGGTCCTCACCCAACTTTCAGACTACGTCGTTGGCTCAATGAATTTTCTAAACTCGTTTGCAATTATTCAATTTTGTGAAGCCACAGCCACTCTGTATCCCACCTTACGTCAGTTTTACGCTAAGTCCTGACTACATCGTCGTTGGCACAATGTGTGTCTAGTCTAAACACATGCCATTATTCAGTTTGATAAAGCCACAGCCACTCTGGACATACCTAACTCAGTTTCTATGACATAATGACATTTGTCATACTGACATTTAACGTCATGTCATGTCAATGGCATTTGAGTGGCACTGACGTTTGTCAAAATCTGACAGTTGGCAACACAGTGACGAAGGTTGTGAGTTCTG
This sequence comes from Aphodius granarius, assembly GCA_963971325.1. NCBI lineage: Eukaryota > Metazoa > Arthropoda > Insecta > Coleoptera > Scarabaeidae > Aphodius > Aphodius granarius. The sequence goes on along the minus strand of OZ020222.1, from coordinate 14,581,727 downwards.
TCAAACTGCTTCTATAGACTCTTATAGCGCCTAATAAATCGTTCATCCCACTGATCTGCTAATTTGTACACACATTTAAAGTAGAGATTTAACGGCTCGGAAAAAAAACCGGAAAAATTGGAAAAAACACGGTTTTTTCCGTTTTTTTTTTCCCGAGCCCGGGGAAAATTGGAAATAAACGGAAAAATTGATTTTTTTAAATTAAAGGCTAGAAAGCTAAAATCGAGTCAATATATGTGATATAAATGTATATTGGTGCATAAGTTGCTTCAATAAAAAAAAAATTAAGAAGCCTAATACTTTATTTCAAAATAATAAAAAAATAAAACGAGAACTCTTTGGCTAACAAAGTAACATAAACTCGAGAACACATTATATAATAAACAGAAATTTGTATAAAATACTTAAAAAGAACTGACAATGCAAAATGCAAGTAAAAAACGTTATTTGGGCAAAGCCAGAACACTTAGGGCCAGTTGTACTATCCGTACTAACCGACTGATCAACGTGATTGCCCGGTTAGCCTATGCTTTTAACATGCGTTGACCCAAGGTCACGACGATCGGGCTGTAATCAAAGTTGGTACAACTCGCCCTTAAAGGGGTTTTATCGTCAGGGTCCGAGTCTTTGGCGAAAGAATCTGATTCTGATTCCACAGCATCGCCATTATGGATATATTGAGTATATCCATTCATTTCAGCCTGCTCGAAAAGCGGAAATAGCCTAGAATTATAGGCAAATTTTCCCGCTTTATTAGGTACGCACAAATAGACAAATAATGTGGTACCTACCTAAATCTAATGCTGCTTAGATTATAAAATGCATGTGTTGCTGAAAACGATTGATACCGAATGGCCTGCAGGTGCGTGGATCTGCTGTTGACATTTATTTTTACTTTCCTACTAGTACCCTAGAAGGAAATTGTAATCGACGAAAAAAAAAATTTCGAGATTTCCGCGGAAATACGCGGTTTGAGGTCCCTTGAATCCATTGCAATGATTTCTGGAAAATCTATGTATGTGTGTATGTACGTATGTGCGTATGTATGTCTGAACACGATAGCGTCCAAACGGAACAACGGATCGGGCTGGAATTTGGTATACATATTTAGAATTACCGGGGAACAAACTGGATTGTTTTTGATGACAATCTGACAATCGGAAGTGGCAAATGTTACAAGTGTCTTCTAAGGGATTTATCCGATTTTGGCCAAACTGTCGGAAAGTAGGGTGAGGGCCACCCCATATATTTACTTATGGTTCGCTGAAATGCGTAGGGGATTCACAGCGGTAAACTTGAAGTGTTGTCACAATTGTCACACTGCACTTATTTCTTAAAATATGTTTAAAATAATAGTATTGGATAATATTTAACCTCTCTGGGTATTAAAATGCTTTTAGATTTAATTTCTAACGAAAATTCAATTTTTCCCAAATTTACCGTTTTTTTTTTCAATTTTTCCGGGAAAAAAACCCGGTTTTTTCCGACAACCAATTTTTTCGGAAATTTTGAAACACTAATTTAAAGTCACTAGAGGATGACTTGGTATGAGTTTGATCTCAGTCGGATGAATCCCTCAGAAGACTCTTGTAACATTTGCAACTTCCGGCGGTCAGATTGTCACCAGAAACAATCCGGTTCGTCGCCCGGTTATTCTAAATATGTATACCAAATTTCAGCCCGATCCGTTCTTCCGTTTGGGCGCTATCACATACATACATTTTCCAGAAATCATTGTAATCGATTCCGGGGACCCCAAAACGGGTATTTCCGCGGAAATCGCGAAACGTCATTTTCCGTCGATTACAATAGTTTCCTTGCCAAGTTTTTATGCTAATGAATGACGAATAATGAAAGAGAATACAATACATTAATATTGTTCAACATAAAAAGGGGGTAATTGTCCAACATAACTTTTGTTTTTTGCGTTTTACTGGCAAATACCTTCCGAATCGTTTGAGATAGGGAAAAATCTAATTGCACTGTTGGAATCAAAGTGAAAACCTGCATTAGGAACCGTAACCCTTTTTGAATTAGATCGGAATTAGAGTTTTTGAATTTCGTTAAAAATAGGAATTTTGAAACTAAAATTTTCAAGGATGTTGAAACATACCTATAAAATTATTAAATTGACGTGTAACTATATGAAAAATTGTTGAAGGATGAGGGTTGCAATTGAAGATTAAAGATTAAATATCTGGTGTGGCCCCCACCTAGCTTCCCGAGTAGGTACACTGACACACAGTTTACACATTTATAAACTCTCTAAACCTATAGACTATAGAGGGTGAAACACCAAAAATGAATGTCCTTAAGTTAATAATAATACTACATCAGGATTATAACAATACATACAAGGCAACTCTTGATACAAATAACTATAGTATACTGTCACATAACCGTGTTTTTACGTCACAAACCAATAGATAAAAACCGTTATAGCACATAAACCGCTCATCCCATTGATCTGTAAATTGGTACACACTGCAGGATGAGATGGTGTTAGTTTGGTCAAACTCGGATGAATCCCTAAGAAAACGCATATGCCTTTTGCTACTTCCAGTTGTCGGATTGTCACCAAAAACAATCCAATTTGTCCCCTGGTAATTCTAAATGTGCGTAACAAATTTCAGCCCGATCCGTTGTTCTGTTTGGGCGTAATCGTGTTCACGGACATACGTACATACACACATACATTTTCCAGAAATCATTGCAAAAGATTCAGGGGACCTCAACAGTCAAGACTCGTATTTCCGCAAAAATCTCGAAACTTTTTTTCCGTCGATTACAACACTTTCCTTCTAGGGACTAATCGAAAAGTAAAAATATGAAATTTGTTGAAATGAAATGAAAAATTAAGATTTCCCGAGAGCTACAGGTGTGGAAACGATGGCGAACTTAACACAACGAGTCTAAAACCAAGTCTGGGATCGACATGAAACCGTTTGCTATCTTACTAAACCGGGTGCGCTGATTATAAATTTGCATGGAACATCTCTATAACTTTCCGAGTAATGTTAACATTTATTCTTATTTATAACAAAAAAATAAGTGAATTCAGAGGTGTAACCTCATAATGGTTCAACATATAGATATGAACTCTACATATTTTTGATGTACTCACCGAGATCTATCTTTTGGTTGCGGGTACACACCTCTATGGCCAACGGTTCAAAAAGTTTGATTTTTTTTCATCGAAAAAATATTTCATTTTTTCATCAAAAAAATATCGGATTTTTTTTTATATATATCGTTCAAATGAGGTCATTGTGGCTCATAAAGCCTATTGGTTGGTCAGAAAATAAAAAAAATAGATTCTCGCGGGCTTTTGCGTTTTACTCCCATCCTAGGGCAATGAGGTTATCAGGAATTAATTTTCGGTACAATTTCCCATTCAGTGCCGTTGGAATCATCTATATCGCGCTATTAGATTGGACTCAGTTTGCTCTGAAAGTAAAAAATGTAGTAACAGCTATCTTGGCGCAGTTTTCAAATTTATAATTGGAGATGTTTTTGAAAACCTAGGCCTCAAATCGACAATAAACTTTTGCTGTCTTACTAAAACGGGTGCGCTGATTACAAATTCGGATAGAACAAGTGTCTGTGGTAAAAGCCAGGAGTGCTGCAAATCACGAAGCGATTTCTGCTGTTATTTTTGACGTACGCGACAGATATTGTTTGCCCAATCGCGGGTGTTGAAACAGCATTCTTTTTGAATATCTGTTTTGTACCCTTTTAAACAATGAGTCATTTGCAGCTCTCCTGGTTTTTGCCATACCTCTAATAGTTTCAAAGTAATATTAAAATTAAAAGCGCCATTAGATAATTTCGCTAGTAGAAAATTTAGTAAAAATTGTTTTCTTTTTTTTCAGATCTTAGGTGCTGGTGGTCAGCAACGAATAAAACACACCCTCCCGCCCTTAGTATTCCAAGCGTACCAACTCGCATACAAATACAAGGAGATTAAATCGGAGGACGAAATGTGGGAGAAGAAATCGCAGAAAATATTCCAATTCTGCCACTCGACAATAACAGCACTGGTTAAGGCTGAACTAGCCGAGTTACCTCTCAGGTTATTCCTACAGGGGGCGCTGGCGATCGACCAGATCGGCTTCGATAACCACGAAACCGTCGCTTACGAATTTTTCACGCAGGCATTTTCGCTGTACGAAGACGAAATCTCCGATTCGAAAGCCCAATTGGCCGCCATAACTTTAATCGTGGGTACCTTGGAGCAAATTAGTTGTTTCTCCGAGGAGAATGCTGAGCCGTTGAGGACGCAATGCGCGTTAGCCGCTAGTAAATTGCTGAAAAAACCGGATCAATGTCGCGGAGTGGCAACGTGTTCGCATTTGTTTTGGAGTGGTAAGAGTTTGGCAAGTAATCGTGAAGAAATGCACGATGGTAAACGAGTTGTGGAGTGTTTGAAGAAAGGGCTTAGGATTGCAACACAATGCATGGATGTTGGCGTACAAGTACAGTTGTTTGTTGAGCTGATGAATCATTACGTTTATTTTTATGAGAAAGGGAATGATCAAGTGAGCGTGCAGATTTTGAATCAGGTGATTTCGAAGATTAAGGAGGAGTTACCGAATTTAGAGAGTTCTGAGGAAACGGAACAGATCCAGAAGCACTTTAGTAATACCTTGGATCACTTGAAGTCGCGGATTGAATGCACGGAAGCTGATGGGATCTCGTATGATGGTTTAGAAATGTAAGAAAAGATACATTCTGATGATAAGTTTATATATATTGCGTATATTGTAGATATTTTAAGTGTATATTGTGGAATATATAGTATCACCGTTTTTTATTTATATCGGTTTACATGAATATTAAAGGAGGATTGATGAAAGATATGTACATTGTTGATCAAATTGTTGGTTTCTGTTCTCGTATAATTGTTGAAATTGTTTATTGGCCATCTGTTCAAATTCCAGTGTTTTTAGAAACCAAAGGTTTTTTCTTTGGTTGATTCAATTTTAACAAATATTGGGTAGTATGTTAACTGCTATTTAAAATAAATATTTATAACTGATTTGTTTGTTTAATTAGATTTGGGCCGGGTTTATTCACCTACCCATAAAGTGCTGAATAGCTATCAGTCAGATAAGCTGATTTTGTTTGCCCCAGTAATTAGGACGGGTTTACTCACCTACCCATAAAGTTCTGTATAGCAATATATCAGATACGTCAAATTTTGTTGCCCAACTCGTACAAGTAATACAATATCTGATGAGAGCACAAAACGAAAAGAGTACTTTTTCTTTCAGATTTCTGCACACAGCATCTATTAACTCTAAAAATCGGGCAAAAAAATCAACTTATGTGACATCCGATAGCTATTCATAACTTGATTGGTAAGTGAATAAACCCGGCCTTAATTAGCCTTAATTAGTTAATAATGAGATGTAGTCATGACAGTGTGCACAACATGAAAGAAAGAGTAGCATATGCGTTTTATAGACTTTCATAGAAATGTCTAATCTCAATGGAGAAACAATAATATTACTCTATCATGTTACTTACACTACTTTAATATGCGAGTTACCATCCTATGGCCACGATATGTCACAATAACTCAAAAATCCTTGTTCAAATATTACCAAAATAAAACTCAATACAAATAACGCAACGACTGAAACTTCAGCATTCAATTTCCATTCATTGTACAGTAAATGGGACAAATGCTACAAAAAAGAACAAACAAAAGTTACATGAGTAATCTGCGAAAAAGAAATGTTACTTGCTCACGACGAGGCGCGCGTAAACCCTCGCCATAAAAGAACCCCCACGCTACTATATACCTAAATTTCTCCCCCAGTACGAACTGCATTATTAAACTTATATAATGATCTAATCCTTATAGTAACACCATTGGCGGCTAACAGACAAACTAAAGATGCAACCACCGAGGGCGTGGCTACAGCGTGGACAAGGAAAGCCTTTCCTAATTCGACACGTTCTTCACCAAAGGCCTGGCCGAAGGCTCCATCCGTCTCTTCGCGCATTTCTGCGTATACATCGCGTCAATGGCCGGCACATAGAAACCCAACCCTTTGACGTTCTTCCCATTATAAGCCTCGTCCGTTTGGATATTGTTATTCTTTTTCTCGTGCGTCGCCGAGTTCTTCGTCCACAACGTTCTGTTCGTGCTGACTTTCTTCGATTCGTTGAACCTCTTCAGCTTGATCTCGTTCAGTCTATCCCCTTGGGTCTTCTCCAAATCAATCTTCTCTTTGTGCTTCTTCTTCCTGTACGCATCAATTTCGCTCATGTTCCTCGAACCTCTCGTCGCCGCATCCGTTTGACAGTTCGCGTGTTTCGAATGCGACAACGCGCTCTCGTCGTTCATATGTTGTGAATTGGACAGCAACTTGGTGAATCTGTACAATTCCCGATCTTTATCCATAGTGTTTCGTTTGCGTTCAGACTCTGGCCGTTTGGATTTGGATGCGGGGCTAAATCCCTTTTGAGAGGGGGCGCTGAAACGTTGCGGAGACGGCATCCGAAATTTCTGTTTTTCCTCCGCTTCGGCAACGTTCTTCTGGGCGATCAGCATCAGACGTTTTCGTTCCAACGGCCACTCCTTGCTGTAGACGCCGTACCTGTGGCGCGGGATCTTGTCCCCGTCGCCAAAATGGTCTATCCTGTACTGGTTTCCTTGCTTCCACAGCCACGGTTCGATCTTCTCCAGCCAGCCTTGCTGTTGGCCGATCACCGACCCCGGACGGCATATCCTCATCCACGCTACGGCTTCCCTCGCCGACATATGATAGTGCTTCACTATATACGCACCTATTAACGAACCTGTTCTTCCCAACCCAGCCTGAAATATAGCAGATGTCAAAATCATTAAACATCGTAGATTGAAGTAAGAAAATTAAGAGAAGAGATGAAAGAGCTCTTCTTTTTTGGTAAGACGAAAAAGGCAAGCGGAAGAAGAAAAGATTAGGGAGGAATGAGGATAAAAAAGAAACTTACTTGGCTCGCTGGTAGCGCATAACACGGCTTGAAATACAAAAATGTCAAACCCATTAAAGGAAATAGATTCAAGTAAGAACGAGAAAAGAAAAGATGAAACAAAAAGAAGCTGGTCCATGTTCTGTCTCTCAATTAGAGTAGAAGATTTTAAAAGAACCGGGGCACTTAAATACCGTGGTAGTGATGATCCTACAGCTCATCTTCAGGAAAGAATGATTTTTTATCTCCGTTTGTCTATTTTGGAGCATCTACAGTTTGAATAGACAGACAGCTTAGAAGAGGAAGATTCTTCCAGAAAGACAGTGAAGGATGGGGAGCCCAACATTGCTGTGGTAGCCAAGTGGGCAGAAGAGTAGATAACGTTTTAAGTCAGAGAGTCCTCCAAGAAGGCAGAATAATACAAAGGGTGGGCGAGGTAGAAGAATCTGAAGGCGAGGAGAACTGATTACACGTTTGGACTGGACACACCTCTGGTTATATCTTTGGACATAAAGAGTGATAAAACAACATGTCAGTCGTGATAGATGGGAGGGTCTATAAAACTAAATGAACTGGCAAAATTCTAGAGAATTCAAAAGTCTGGGACGTATTGGTCATATGGGAGTGGTTCAGGAGTGTACTATCGCAACCAAGCAGGTAGAAAAGTAGTTTGGGGACAGAGAGACGTACGAGAAAATAGAAGTATACAAAATATACAAAAGACTAATACGACAGCCAGAGAGGAAAAAAAGAACACAAAGATTGTAACCAAAGTATTCTTCCAATAAGACAGGAAAGATAAGGAAGAAGCAATTGAAAAAGTGATCAGAAGTGTTTATGACAGTCAGAGCGGACGAAAGGAACACAAAGACTGGAACCAAAGAACTGTCTTCTAAGAAGACAGAAGCAATTGCAATTAAAAGAGTAATAAGAAGACAACCCCTGACAGTCAAAAAGGAAGAAAAGAACACAAAGGCTGGAACCAAAGAATATTTTTTTTTAAGAAGAAGAAGTATGCGATCGATGGAGGCAGGTTTGGAACCAGTGAGTAGTACAAGAATAAAGAAGAATTCAAAAGATGGGAGAGGCAAACAATCTAAAGATATTTATAAAATCCTTCAGAAAGGAATCGAAAGAGTGATAAGAAGACCACTACGGCAGCTAGGGATGAAGGAAAGAACACAAATGTTGAAGCCAGATAATTGTCTTCGGAGAAGACAGAAGGATACGAAAGATGGAAGTAATTATAAACAAGTGATCAAAAGATTTGAACTAAAGAATCGTCTTCCAAGAAGCAAACGAAAGATGAAAGCAATTGAAAAAGTGTTCAGAGGACTAATAAGTGTTCAGAAGACATGATAGCCAGAGAGATAGACTAATAAAAACAGGAAAATAGTGGCGAATTTGCGTAATTTATCGACTACTCATAACATTTTGTGCTTCATTTAAGGAAGAAAAGAAGAAAACAAAACAGAACACTATGACGGGTGTCCCAGCATCTGAGACACCAACAAAAAAGAAACCAGAAGAACATGGAGGACGAAAAAGACGAATAGAATAACGAAATTTACTAGATCTTTGACGAACCGGTCGAAAAACCCATCGGTACACTGAATTTTATCACATAGAGTAAGACTGAATACACAACAGGACGAAGAAGGAGCAAGAAAGTTAGGGTAGCGATGTTGCGGACGTCTATCAGATGCTGACGATATTACTCTTAATATTTCGCGATTCAAATATATTTAAGAGACATACCTTACAGTGAACAGCTATTGCAGCAGGACTATGCTCCGAAATATCCAAGAATCTCATCAATATGTGCTTCGACGGTGTCGTACCATCAGCAAAGAACAAATCGTGATGATTAATACCGGCTTGAGTAAACCTGCATGAAAGAAACGATTAGGAAAGTCACTATGTTGTTTTTACATGAAAGTCGTATAATCAAGTTTTATATAAAAAATAACATTTACATCTTCTTGAACTCGTTGGTTCCTGGCGGCGTTGTAGATACTTACACTGAGGCGTCGTACATCTTATTGTTGAGCCTGACGACTGTCTTGACATCGTTGCGCAAGAAATATTTCAGGTAGAACTCCGGAGCATGGCCGTTCATAAATTCGCAGTCTGTTGGGCCGATGAAGGCCAGAAACTTTCTAGGCAGGAGCCAGTTAAGGTCTCCATTCTGTATCTTGTCGTAAGTGTCGTATTCGAGGACGTTGAAATCGTTGAAGTCGAAGAAGTTGAACGCGTGCGCCTTTTCTATTGCCAGGAAGCAGTCGAGTAGTCGTAGCGTGTAAATTGAGTTTCCTTGGGATGCATCCACAAAATTCCTTTGAAAGAAGTAAGCATGGAACAAGATGATGTAAGGAACGTGGAGGTAGGAAGTTTGCATTTTTTAAAAGTACTTACTTGTAGACACCACCAGCTCCGATAAGCACCTGATAGATTCTTCTTGGTTGGATATTTAGATAAATGACTGCATAGGAACCAATGAGGAACGCAGCATTGGCTCTTCGTCTAGCATCAGCTGAGGTATAATAGACGATCCTCTTAATGGATGGCGTGCATAGATACGAATTGAGTTTGCAGCAGAACTTGTACAAGCATGAGATATTCAGTGGACCAAAGTCAAAGTAATAGTTCATGTAAAGAAGTTCTTCGTCTGTAGTGAAATAGAAGGTCTCTGAGGTGGACAGAAGCGATCTAGCCTCCTCAGCGTATGTCGACGCGAAGTACAGCCTGTTCTTGAGGATCTCGGTGATGTGTTCGATCTCGGAGTCGTAGTAAAAGTTCTCCTTCTCCATTATGTACCACTGATACGCGTACCACTGATACAGATACTCGAGGAATTTCGGGTTGTGGATCAACTGGTCATAGTTCTCGTCTGATATCATGTACCGGGGTCCTTGCTTAGGGGAATAGGTAGCACTGCTTGGTCGCGTCACCGCAGAGTAGAGCGAACGTGAAGAGGTGAATCGTATAATTTACCAGTAGAGTCAGAAGAATACAAGATGCCTTACGGATGACTTTATTCATATTTCGAATTTAGAATGTCCCAAACTGTCAAACCCATTTTTGTTTTCCCCGACACTCGCTGTCAGGCGCCGAACGCGGATAAGAATACCTGATTGAGTAGCAACCAGAGAAAACTTTACACAAACTGTCAAATACGTCACAAATGTCAAAAATATTATTTTAGGTTAAGTCGAAAATGGACCAAATTGATTTCCAAAACGGTATATTTAAATCTCCCACGCTTAATGTAATAACGGTTGTAGAAATCCACGCGTATCTTAGATGGTGGCGCTGTTAAATTCACTGGGTTAATGCACTGGGTCAAGAGATATGTCGGGAATAACATAGCCAACTTCAATTGGCTGTTGAAAACTGTTTAAGGCCTCTCTTAAGAGTTAGCACTTTTTAGAGTTGTGGATGGATTAGAAATTACCCGTTCTTATTGGTTGATCTTGTTTGTTTGATATGACGTTTAATTCTGTCCGTGGACGCAGAAACGTGTATGCGTGTTATTCCCAACATGCATACCTAAGACAAAATCCGTGGTATTGAAGAATTTTTATCTCTGCTCTGTAGAGGTTTAAGCAAATCAGTTTTCAAACCTATCTACAAACCAGGATCAATATTTCTATGTAACTACTTTTTGTAACTACATTTTTCAACAGTTTTCAACCCTACTCTTTATCGGAAAACATAATAAAGTATTTTGGTGGATGGTTGGCAAAGAAAATCTTACGAAATCTTATCCAAATTCAATCATTCCATATTACAATTATATCGTAGCGCAAATAAACTACAAATTTTCTTTAAAAAATGGTCGAAATTCTCAGGCTGTCAAATTAAATACATAGTCATATACCAAGCTTCTGCATCTACTTTGAACTTTGGTGTCTATTCACGTGTGGTGCAATTTTACACGCAGTAATAAGGATAGATGGAGGTTTTCTCTAGCATAATACCGAAACTTCCATCGCTATATAATTATACATGCAGAACATAGCGATGGAAGCTTTCGGATATTCGCTATGCTGCAGACAACCTCTATCTCTCCTTTCGGTGCAAAATTGCACCAGGTGTGAATAAAACGCCTGGGCTATTTCACTGTTTTAATACATTAGAAAATAGAACTGAATTTAATCAGTTTATTGTACAATAATCGAAACTTGTTTCCTGTTTCAATAAAACTTGTTAAAACATAAGTTATATAGACAATACACGTCTAGTAGTTAGTATACAATTGATAAATGATTAAAGCAATAATTAGTACTGATAAAATGTATGGTATCAATCTACTTCAAGAACATTAGTTCGTCAATTGCATATAATTAATAAATAGAAAATGGCCAATTTGTGAAAACTTTACATTTGGGTGCGAAAGCCATTTCAATAGTTATAGCATTTTCGACTTGCTGCAGTAGTGCAGCACCAGTTCAGTAAGACGAAACCGCCATTAGATTCAATGTTTAAACAAAATAATCGTTTGGTAAATACTAAACAGTCTAACAGTCAAAAGTACATAATCGAAATATCACTGATAAAATTATAGTAAATATTTTAAACCGTATTGCAGTTATGCACGCTTTGTGGGCACAGTAATGTTTACATTGGCATAGTGAATTAAACAAAATGAAAAATATTGTGGCAACAAACTTCGGTACTTATGAATTAAAATGTTAGATAAAAATGTCCAGATCTGTTATCAGATAGTTGAACCAATGGGCCGACGGCACACAGACGTGTACCACTCCAGCTCCAGATAAGTTACGATGTTATAGAAGAGTAAAAAAGTTTATCGGTGCGTGTAGCACTCAAAAAAATCGATATAACGAGCTAAGGGTCCAGATTAAAGTTTCATTTTTCCGGATTCGTTTCGAGAATAACGACACCATGACTGACTTCTTACAGTACGGCCCTAAAGTGGAATCTTCTATACCCATGATGTCGATGGGTAAAGTAGTTTTCCAGCAACTTAGAGGAAGGGACCCTAAAGATATCGCAGCGGTAAGTAAATTTTCTTTTCTAAGATTTTCATTTTCACTTCACATAAGTAAATATTAAATATATTTCTTTCAATTTGATTTTAATTCCTCAGCTAATCAGTTGACCACTTTACTTAACAAATCAGTCAGTTTTAGTCAATGTCACCATTATGTCTTCTAAGAAATAAAAACAATGCAGAACTATATTTTAAGTCATATATTAAAATTCATAATATAGGAATGTACTAACTGAAAACATTAGATAAAATCTTGATGTGTAACTATATCTTTCCGAGTTTTGCACCATAATATACCAAGTAGTGAATGAATGCAAATCCTTTATGATGGAATAAAAAGCAATTAAATAGTTTTGTATAAAATTTAACGACCTAAAGGCATTGCGCATAACATGTTTTAATGCTGTCATAAAGTTAGTCTAAGTTTCCTAATTCGCAAAACAGTGCAAAAGTGCAAAATAAATTTTTAAACCTTGTTGATTTAATTCCTTCAATACTTCAATTTCGTGGAGTCACAACCACTCTGGATCCCAAGCTAATGTCAGTTATAGAATGGAGTTATAGAATCTTCTGAGGAATTCATCTGATTGAGACCAAACTGATATAAGCTCATCCTCCAGTGACTTTAAATATCTATACAAATTTGCAGATCAGTGGGATGAACGGTTTAGGCGCTATAAGCGTTTATAGAAGCAGTTGGACAGAATTCACAGCCTTTGTCGCTGTGTTGCAAATTGTCAGATTTTGACAAACGTCAGTGCCACTAACATGACATGACATTAAATATTAGTATGACAAATTTCATTATGTCATAGAAACTGACGTTAGGTAAGGTCTGGTTCTCACACAGTTCTTGAGAACTGTGTAACAATTCTATTGTTTTTAAAATACTAATGTAACTAGGAATTCTTTCTGTGTTATCATATTCGTTGTCAGAGGTCAATATTTGCCGACAAGCAATAGTTGTGACTACGTATTAATACAGAAAGGGACAAAAATTAACTAAATTAAAAAGTAAAAATTTCCGTTGCATGTTTGTGGTATGAAAGATACAGATACAGGTGATATACAGTGACTCCATGTTGACTCCATCTTTTTAGACGACTTTGTGAAATATATTATTTTATTATTTGGGGACTTTTCACACATTGCATTTAAAGTGTTATTTATTTTACGTGACTATTGTCACAATCCATGATAGAAAGGTAAACACATCGTAATATTTACAATATTTTGTATATCTGACCCTTGTACTGGGCGTACTGGCAGTACTGGCACGTCTTAAAATCACATTATCTAGCCCAGTTATTGCAGTAGACTTTTTGTTTGTTTTCTATTAAAAACAGCTGTAGGAACTTATCAATCATGTCATATTGGTAAGATTGACATATTATACTCAGCCTAAAAAATTCTTCCTAGTAATCCTAGTTAGCACCATTTATCAAATACAACTTCTCAAATACAAAGTCTACAACTTATTTGATCTAACTCATAACATGATGTTTTATGGTCTAAGTTGAAACACCCCGTGGAACTATTAAGATCCTTGGTTAAGTTTTCGACTATGTAATCAGTTTTAAAACCAAATTAATTAGCAATGTAATTAATATCTTTGATTCATTTCGATATGTGAAAGGTGCCTCAAAGAAAGGTGTTAATTTAAACCTTGCACGTTTAATTTTCACTTAAACCTTGTAAATTTAATTAGCTTACCACGTATATTAATTTTTTGCGTATCGCGCCAGAAATCAAGCAGCAGGGAGTTTAGAATTGACAGGCCTTTATTATAACATAAAAGCCACGCAAATAATTACTCTACAGGGTGTTTCAAACACCCTGTATGATATGTTTTTTTTTAATAATTATTGCGGCGCGTGTTAATCTTTTTTAAATCATGTTAAAATACCTGGGGTGACCTTCACCCAACTTTCCGACTACATCGTTGACACAATCAAGTGTCTGAACACCTTTGACATTGTTCAATTTTGTGAAGCCAGAGCCACTCTGGATCTTACCTAAACCGTTCAGCCCACTGATCTGCAAATTTGTATACATATTTAAGGTCACTGGAGGATGAGTTGATATGAGTTTGACCTCATTCGGACGAATTCCTCAGAAGACAAATGAAACATTTGCCACTTCCTGTTGTCAGATTGACACCAAAAACAATCCAGTTAATCCCCAGACAATTCTAAATAAGTATCCAAAATTTCAGCCCGATCCATTGTACTGTTTGGAAGCTATCGTGTTCACAGGCATACACACATACCTACGCACACACATACATAAATACATTTTCCAGAAAACATTGCAATGGATTCAGGGGATCTCGGAAACGTTTATTTCCGCTGAAATCCCGGACAAAATTTTTCCGTCGATTACAATACTTTTTTCTAGGGTACTGGTCGGAAAGTAAAAATTGCAACAACTGATTAAAGAATTGAAACATTACCCGAGTTACGGAAGATGTAATTTAAATTTAATATTAATTTGGCTTTAAAACTGAGTAGGCAAAATCTCTAAATCTCTCTGAGATAATTATTTGAAAAATTGTTATCGAATTTACCCAGTACTTTTTATAGTAATATGATGAGTAGCCAGTGATAAATTCTAATTTAGAGATTGTTATTTACAATCTAAACTTTTTGTTAATGAATAATGCGGACCACTTCATAATAGTAAGTGAAATCTGTATTCAATTGAGAGAGAATTTCTTATCTAAGACACTTTTAGAATCACACCAGAAATATTATAACGTCGAGTACATCACCTGTTCTGTTTACTAGTCCAATTGTCCTATTTTTAACCTACTTCTAATTATTTTCCTACGTAACAGATAACATTTTGTAAGGTCACGTAATTTACAGGAAAACAAAAAACACGAGAGAAGATAACATCTAGTATAATTTATTAATATATTCTTAACGCTGCAAGCAACAAAATGTTCTTTTCGGTTCTTCATCGCCCAAATAAACAAAACTATCGTCAGTAAATTGTCTAGGAACCTCAACAGCTTGCACAGGAACTCTTTTAGCTATCGTCAGAAAAAGTCGATCAACATTCTGTCCAGTTTTTGCTGAAGTTTCCACAAAGATAAGCTGATGTTGTTCAGCCAGACGAAGGCCATCTTCAACGCCAACAACACGTTCATGAACCAGATCACTCTTATTTCCAACAAGAGCCACGACTGGTATTGACACTCCAAACATCGAAATCTCTTTGAGCCACATATTTGCTTTCCTAAAAGACTCCCTACTTGTGATGTCGTACGCAACCACTGCAGCCTGAGCTCTTCTGTAGTACAATGGTGCCAATATGTGGAACCTTTCCGCACCTGCTGTATCCCAGATCTCCAATTTGATGTTGCAAGAACCAACGTCGACGATTTTCGTGAAGAATGCTGCACCTATCGTGCTATCTTCGTATTCGTGGAAGAATCTTTTCACGTATCTTATCGACAGACACGTTTTTCCTACCGCTGATTCCCCCAGAAGTACCAATTTGCAATTGACCGTTCGTTTTGGGGGTCTTGGTTCGCTTGCGTAGGTTGCCATAACAGAAGAGACTACAACAGTGAAGAAAACACATTATTATCCACCTAATTAGTGTCTAACTAATGTTTATTTTGTTGGTATGGGGTCATTAGGCAACTAATCTATTAATAAAGCAAAGTAAGTATCGTTATTCCGGATTTATTTGTATGAGATCTACATAAAATATCATATCCTACGTTTTCTTTTAAACAAACGAATTCGCGAGATGATAATTCTTAAATTATTAGCCAACTCAGCACCGAAAACTCCAATAAAGTTTTTTTTGACAACCACAACGCATGAAGGCGAGTCTTTGACATCATCACCCAGGAACACAAAGTCTTCTTCTTTTTCTTCATCTTCTTGGCTCGCAGCACATCTCAAAGGTGTAAGCCTATCAACGATGATAACCTCAAAAAGCACATCAAGGTTATGTCCATTTCTCGCCGAAGTTTCCACGAACACAACACGCTGTTTTTCGGCAAATTCTAGCCCTTCGTCCACACTCACTTCTCTTTTTTTCGTTAGATCGCATTTATTTCCAACGAGAACTATAACAGGTGTTGTTAGTCCAAGAACCTCCACATGAGCAATCCACGTCTTCACCTTGAGGAAAGACTCCTTGTTGGTGACGTCGTAGACAATGACTGCGGTTTGTGGGTTTCTCAAGAATAATGGTGATAGCGTTTGGAAAGCTTCTGTGCCTGAGATGTCCCAAATGTCTAGTTTTCCCCCATCAACGGTTTTGCTTAGAAATGTAGCTCCAATGGTTGGTTCTTGTTCTTGATTGAAGGTTCCTGATGTGTATCTTATGACTAAAGATGATTTTCCTACGTTGGGTTCGCCTACCAGTACCATCATGTGTCGGAAGTAACTTTCAGTTGTGTGAAGAGGTAGAATATTTGACGTGGTCATGTTTGGTTGTTCCTCTTCTCCGGACACCTGGGTATCAATTGATGTCTATATATAACAGAAATGAAAGTATTGATGTTCTGGTGGTAGGAAGCAATGGAATTGTAATTATGTGTTTACACATTAGTAATAATAACGTTTATAATGTGATTGTATTCGTTATTTACCAATTTAAACATTGATTATGGTTGTAAACATCAACTCTGACAAACAAACTCAAATTCATAACAAGAGATTTAAAAAAATACTACGGTATGAATATAAGAATGTTTATTGTCAATAACTTGTTCGGGTTCTATCATTAGGAATAATGATCATGTGGTAATTGAATTTCCAAAAAGTTTATTTGCATGCTTCATCGCGTATAGCATTACGTTTTAGAAATGAATATCTATTAAAATAATTCTTATTTTCTTAGGTGGACGCCGTAACAGATCAAGCCATAACCTATGGTGAACTCCTGTCGGAAAGTATCAAAGTCGCCATTGCCCTTAGGAAGCTCGGGACCAAAGAAGGCGATAGAGTCAGCATCATCAGCGAAAACACTATTCGATTTTGCATCCCTTATATAGCAACCCTGTACTTGGGAGCGGTTATGTGCCCAGTCAATCCGACGTATACCCCAAGTAAGATTGTATTATCCCAAAAAAATCGAACAAATATGATGTTGCCTCTTTTTTTTTCAGGGGAGCTAATCCACGCATGGGACTTAACAAAACCTAAGGTGGTGTTGACATCGAGAATTTCCGTGAAAAACGTGTTGGAGGTGAAGAACCAAGTAGACTACGTGGAAAAAGTTGTTATTTTTGGAGATGCTCTTGAAGGCACCATCTCCTATGAAAGCTTCCTAGCAGGTGTTAGTGCGAGTGAAGTTGAGGCATTCGAACCAGTAGATGTCGACATGGATTCCTTACAAGCGATCCTGCTGTCTTCTGGAACTATGGGTTTTCCTAAAGGAGTCATGTTGTCCCACAGGAATCTTAGAGTGACGTTCCAGTATCTCAGGTTTGATCTCAGGCCAATAGAATCGCCTATTCTATAGAGTCAATTCATTTCAGTGAGAAAGATTACGCTGGTTTGTCCGAAGGTGAAGCCATAGTAGGCGTGGTCCCTTGCTTCCACGTCTTTGGCTTATTCTCCCAACTAGCAGCCATCACCTTCGCAACAAAAGTAGTTGTCATGGCTCAATTCAAACCTGATGTCTTCTTGAAGTCAATCCAACAGCATAAAGTTACCAGGTTGTTTGTAGTCCCAGCAATGGCGATGTTCCTCGCAAAGCATCCTATCGTAGCAAGTTTTGACTTGTCCAGCCTTAAGGAGATCTACTGTGCTGCTGCTCCTTTAGGTCACGATATTCAAACCCTCCTACAGAATCGTTTAGGCGTCGTGCGTCAATCCTATGGACTCACTGAATTGTGTGGTAGTGCAACTGCTCAAGAGAAAAGCAGCACGAAACCAGGAACCGCTGGTAAGCTCATCCCTGGTCTAATAGCGAAGATTATCGACCTGGATACCGGAAAAGCTCTTGGTGCTCGTCAGAACGGCGAGTTGTGCTTCAAAGGACCGATGGTGATGCAAGGATATATTGGTGATGAAGAATCGACGAAAGCAACCATTGATGATGAAGGGTTCTTGCATTCTGGTGACGTTGGATATTATGATGAGGATGGGGATTTCTTTATAGTGGATAGGCTGAAGGAATTGATTAAGTACAAGGGATTTCAGGTGCCTCCTGCTGAGTTGGAGGATATTTTGGCGTCGCATCCTGGTGTTAAGGAGGTTGGGATTGTGGCAAAGCCGGATGAACGCGCTGGTGAGGTTCCGGTAGCTTTTGTTGTGAAGCAACAGGATGCCAGTGTGACAGAACAAGAACTTGTCGATTTCTTAGCAGGTAAATGTTTGAAGATTGATTATTTTTGTATGTGTTTTGAGGTTGTGTTTTGTTGTTTCAGAACGTGTATCGGAGCAGAAGAGATTGTATGGAGGAGTTAGGTTCCTGGAGGAGTTACCAAAGACGCAGTCTGGGAAGATTTTAAGAAGAAAATTGAAGGAACTTTTGTAAAAAAATGATATATAAAATAAAATAAAAATGTTTTGTATGGTTTCGAAAGAAAATAAAAATTGCACATAATTCTTGAACGCGTGTTCATTTTACAGTTTACAAAGTCCGTTCTATGTTGAATTAAACAGTGGACTATGTATTTATGTAGGGTGTAGAAAAAGAATGATTCAGGTTCTCATAATTGGACGGTCTGGTGATTGAACATCTTAAAAGAAAGTCATTAACAAAAGTTGAATAATATAGGAGATATTACTGTTATTTTTTTTTTAGTTTTTATTTTTAAGGGGCGAGAGAGCATATTAATTGATACATTTTTTAAATTTTTCAAGGAATCCACTTTATACTAGATGTTTAATGTTATCGCCGTGTTCTTGAATATAAATTCTCGCTCGAATTGCCATAATTTCCTAGGCCTTGGTCTATCCGTGTCACCGCAACTGCCTCAATGCGGTTAGGAAGATCATCTAAATCAGTTGTTCCCAACCTGGAGGTAATTACGCACTGAGGGGTAAAATACGATTTTCTGAAGAGTAAAGACGAGAAACATTATCATTGTTGTTCACTTATTGTACTATATGAGCTGAATACAAAGTAATATCTATTGCAGCGTTACAATAATACGCCACTCTAAACAACACATCCACGCATAACCAAAGTTGCAAGTCAACTCCAAGTCAACTGGTGCTCAATACAAGAAATGACAAATGCCGATTGATAGATCAAATAACACTTCACTTGTCATCTGTTGTACATACATCTTGTCACAAAATATTTTCCTCATTTGGAAAATCGTAAAATTGGTGCTTGGGTGCTAAAAGACCTTTTACAGTTGATGAAGGAATATTCTCAGACGCGAACGTTTTCAAAGCACAGTTTCTTGAAGACCAGACACTGGCAGCTGATTTCCAAAATACAGAGGCAACATTGATTGTTGACAAAAATTGTTGCAGAATATCTATCAGAAAAAGCCTTGAAAATTCTTATTCCATTTGCAACTACATATGCAACTCAAGTCAAGAAACCGACATAACTGGCAACACGATTGGGTTGTGCACTGGCCGAAACTGCACCGAATATTGGAAAAAGTTGTTAGAAAAAGCAATATCAAGCATCACATTTTTGCTAGTTCTTGTTATAATAAAAAATGCTAAAAAGAGTTATTTTGTTTGTTCGGCTGATTAAAAGTAATAAGCAATTATTTATTTTTCGTTAACAACAGCTGATTGCTCAAAATATAATTCTTCTGATTTCTAATATCTAACGCGCTCGTCTCTAAATCAATTATTTCATTGGTGTATGTCATAGTCTTCATAGCGCCCCATAAATAGAAATAAAGGGGGTTAAAGTTCGATGACCGAGGAGGCCATCAGCTCGACCAATCCACTTAATAGCAAACACATTATCTAAATGTTGGCAAATTAAACGATTATAATGCGCCATCGTGAAGAAACCACATTTGTCGACGTACATTCACAGGAACTTATTCCAATGGTTCTATCAACTGATTTTGCAAAGAAAAACGAGATAGCCATTTCCAGTCAATCGATTTGGCAACACAAAGGAGCTGACAGCCTACTTCCTAAAAAAATCACTGATAACTTATTGCACAAGTTGTTACCCCTTTAAAATAAAAACAAAAACAATCTAACGGTAATGTCTTTCTTATTATGAAACTTTTTGTCAAACATTTTTACGTTAATGACCTTCTTTTAAGATGTTTAATCAATAATCGCCCCTTAAAAATTAAATCTCGAGACCGTAAACACTCTGTCTAGTGTATCTATTTATTGTTAGTTTGTTAGTTAGAATGTTTCACGAATCATGTACAATATTCGTATCTGACCTGACTATATTAACGGCAAACTTAGATTCGTAATGTATCTATATTAATATGTTGCTAATAAAAAAAGAATGCTGCTATCTTTTTTAACTAGTGCCACTTTTCATACTCCGTGAAAAAAATGGTAGCAAATTTAATGGCATGTTATACTGAATGGGAGCATTCAGGCAGGCTAGGTAGCAGCGAGCGCAAACTGCTACACTTGCCCACAACTACTGGTTATGGACGCAGTTTGCGCTCGTACCGCTACGGTAGCATAGGGCCAGGTCAATGGGGGCTGAATGCCCCCATTGTCATAGTGATACATTTTAATGCAAGTCAAATAGCACATAAAGCCCTACTTTTAATACATTTGCAGAAAAAAGTAGTTTTTGTAAAAAAGTTAAAAAACACAAAAAAATGTTTTCTGGCTGCCTAGTTGACACATTATAGCGTCAACACATGGTCGACACCTTCTGCAATAATTCAATTTCGTAAAGCCATAGCCACTGTGGATCCCAACCCAATGTCAGTCATAGAACAACTAACGTTTATCAAAATTTGTCAACGAGCACCCATAGCGACTAAGGCTGTGGATACTGTCAGACAGTTTCTATAAACGTTCATAGCGCTCAAACTGCTCAGTCCATTGATCTGAAAAAATGGCATAAATGTTTAAACTCACTGGTGGGTGAGCTGGTATCAGTTTGGTCAAAAATCGGTTCAATCCGTCAGAGAATGCCTGTAGCATTTTCCACTTCCGGTTTTCAGAGTGCCACAAAAAAGGAACAATCCAGTTTGTCCCCAGGTAATACTAATACGTATACCAAATTTCAGTCTGACCCGTTACACAGTTTGGGCGCTATCGTT
Source organism: Aphodius granarius (assembly GCA_963971325.1). Taxonomy (NCBI): domain Eukaryota; kingdom Metazoa; phylum Arthropoda; class Insecta; order Coleoptera; family Scarabaeidae; genus Aphodius; species Aphodius granarius. The sequence continues at coordinate 14,560,551 of OZ020222.1, read as the reverse complement.
ATCACAGACCGACGCCGACGTGTCCACAGGTAAAAAAAATATCTGGGGTGACCCTCACCCAACTTTTCTACTACATCATTTGCACAATGAAGTGTGTAAACATGTTTGCAATTATTCAATTTTGTGAAGCCATAGCCATGCCATAGCCACTGTGAACGCTACCTAACGTCAGTTTATATGACATTTGTCATACTGACATTGTCACAATCAGGCGTCTGTCAAAATCTGACAATTTGCAACACGGCGACAAAGGATTCTGTCAAACTGCTTCTATAAACTCTTATAGCGCCTAAACGGTTCATCCCAATGATCTGCAAATTTCTATACATATTTAAAGTCACCGGAGGATGAGCTGTTATGAGTCTGAACTCAAACGGATGAATGCCTAAGAAAACACACGTAACATTTGCCAGTTCCTGATGTCAGATTGTCACCAAAAACCAATCAATCGAGGGCAGGCGATAATATTCAAACAATAACGTGTGAGCTAATGCGGTATGATGACGTCAGTTCTCCATTACATCACATACCAACTGCAATAAATCTCTGTGCGTCTAAACCGCTCATTCCATTGATCTGTAAATTTATATACATATTTAGAATCATTGCAGGATGAGATGGTGTCAGTTTGATCAAAATCTTATGAATACCTAAGAAAACGTATGTGACATTTGCCACTTCCGGTTGTCAGATTGTCACCAAAAACAATCCAGTTCGTCCCCCGGTAATTCTAAATATGTATACCAAATTTCAGCCCGATCCGTTGTTCCGTTTGGGCGCTATCGTGTTCACGGACATACCTACACACATACATTTTCCAGAAATCATTGCAATGAATTCAGGGGACCCCAAAACGCGTATTTTCGCTAAAATCTCAAATTTTTTTCCGTCGATTACAATACTTTCCTTCTAGGAGTTGGAAAGTAAAAAGACATGCTAGGACTATATTCCAGACTATATCAGGACTATATTCTACCACACAAAATAGATTAGGCTTTATTAGTTGCCTTTGCTAGATAATATGTAAAATTGACATTTGGTAACTTTTTTACTTTCCGACTAGTACCCTAGAAGGAAAGTATTATTGATAGTGTCCAAACGGTACAACGGATCGGGCTGGAATTTGTTATACACCGGGGGGCGAACTTGATTGTTTTTGGTGACAATCTGAAAACCGGAAGTGGCAAATTTTACATGTGTCTTCTGAGAGATTCATCCGAATGAAACTGTCAGATTTTGACAAACGTCAGTGCTACTGACATGACATATTAGACGTCAGTATGACAAATGTCATTAGGTCATAGAAACGGACGTTACGTAGGGTCTAGTGAGGCTGTGGTTTTATAAAATTTAATAGTTTAAAGTGTTTGGACAATTCAATGAGTGATTGTGCCAACGATGTAGTCGGAAAGTAGGGTGAGGGCCACCCCAAATATTTATTTGTATTGGCTTTAATAAATATCGAATAAAATATGTTTATAAATACCTGAATAACGTTCAATGTGGTCTGCAGATCCATGAAATAATATTGGTTAATTTACATTTAGAATCGTTTAGAAAGAAGACTTCAACAACGCATGTATCTTTTACGTTTTATTTTTATAAAGAAGATAGTATTATCGGTAAAATGTTTGCATTTTGTAGATATTTTTCTCATTATCGTATGTGAATATGCAATTGACAGAGAATGTAAATTTTACAAGAGCATGAGACAAAAATAACGCAAATTATATTATATTAGACTTTTATATTGTTCATAAAACATTCTTAATACTTTTTGTTACTGAACATATCTTGTTTGCATTTTTATTAACCATTTCTAAATTTAACTCAACAAAACTCCAAAATAAACAAAGCGAATGTGGGATGATAACAAAATGTGATGACATCTAACCTATCCATAATGTAACAAAGGAGGTATTTTTTATTGTGCTTTGACGACTCGCTAGGTTCATCGCTATCATATCTGCAATTTATGTCACGATTGACACTCAACTTAGTTGGTCAACGGACTGCAAAGGCGTTTGGTGTTTCAGTTGAGTGTGCTTTTCAGATAAACCTAAAAAAGAATATCTGCGAACATGGAAAACGATTTTCTACTCCAAGGTCCTCCAATGCTAAAACCTATACCGGAAATAAGTGTTGGGCAAAGAATATATGACGGCTTGTCAGCAGCAACTGCAGAAGAAATTGCTTATGTATGTTATTAAATATTTTTACTGGGTTTAAAGCATAACAAAACAGTACTTAAGCGTAGTCAATGATATTAATTAATAATGTAAAGATTATTATAAAGAAAAGAGTGTGTTACAACTGTTGTAAGTAAAATTTTTATTAAATAACATATTTTTCTAGGCATCTCTATGCTTTATCAATCTTGTTATCTACATCAACATAAACAATATTGGTAATATAGGATTAGATAATAGATTTAGATAATTTCTTTCTTTCACACTTTCTTTCATTTTTGTTGTCCTTTTGATGTCCTAATTAAAAATCAATTATTATTATTATTCAAATATTATTTCTATGTGTAGTGTGTACGCTTTTTAATATTTACACGTCTGGTGTCTGGAAATTGTTAAAAACACATCAAGTAAATTTGATCATTTTATAAGTAGTATTTTTAAGTTTTAGGATTTACATTGGTTTCTTTCCAAGAACTGCCAATGTTCAAATGTCTGTATTATTCTTGTTAAACTTATAAAATAACTATAATAATTAATAAATCTATGAATTATTTTAGGTTGATGCAGTAACCGAAAGAAAACTGAGCCACAGAGAATTTTTACACATAACATGTCGATTAGCAAGAGCTCTCCAAAATTGTGGTTACAAACCAAACGATGTAATTTCAATATCCAGCGAGAACAACATATTTTTCTTTGTACCAGCTGTAGCTGCTGTATACCTAGGCATGGTAACAGCCCCACTAAACCATAACTACACCGAGAGTATGTTTTAGAGACTATTTCGACTTAGTTGAGTACTCGCGTACCACTACATTATGCGCGTAGAAAACAAAATATGACCTTGATTAGTTCCATATAAGTTACACGGGTGTCTCGTTCCAAAGGGGGTTTAAAATAGAAAGAAGCAAAGAAAATGTCGTTTATTTTATATATTTGATAGCTGATTGAAAAGTACTGAATTTCATGTTTCGACTAACAATAGAATTGCAGTTGAAGTGAGTTTTTGACTCAAGTTTGAGCTTAGAATTTCTACACTAATATTTTTGGAAAATTAACAACGCATACAACAACAACGGATTCACAATTTTCCTCCGGGATCTGTATTAGTATTAGCAATAAACAATGGTATTAGTTAACGCCAGTGGCGGATTTCTAAGCATGCTAGCTAGGCTATAGCCTACGGCGGCTACTTTTCAAAGGCGGCACTTTTTTCAGTGGCCACTGAAAGCGGAAATATAGCACAGGCGGCGATTTGATTGGATTTGATTTAGACACATTTGACAAATTTGATTTAGACACATTTGTAAATCCGTTACTGGTTAACGCAAGATGTCATAAGGTTATCGTTATGAAATGCGTTATCCTCTTCATGTCTGTCTTTATAACTATAACGCCTGTTATAAATCTATTGCAGCTTTATAACACCTATTGTAGATGCAGTTTATAGAATAACATCTGTCATAAATAGTAAACAACGTAAATATAGATTTAAACATACCTTTACACACGCTGGGATAGGTTCGAAATTTCATTAATTATATTATTATTTACTAATATAAACTCCAAAACTTTATTTCAATTATCACACACAATATCAAGACACATTTTATGAATGCGTACCGATCTGCTAAACAATGTACATTGAAAGAAAACTTCGTTACAGTTTAACAGAATGCAGCTTCACGGGACTCAACTAAGTTGAAATCATCTCTAAAGTATCCAAGTACAAATATCAATTAGAAATACCTTCAAACAAACATTCTTTGCAGGAGAACTTCTACATTCCGCCGGAATAACAAAACCAAAACTAATATTCTGCTCAAAGAAATCACTGAAAACATTTGTTAACCTAAGATCAAAAGTCGATTACATCGAAAAAATAATAATCATAGATCCCATTGATAAAGTAGAAGGTTTCGATACAATCGAAGAATTCGTTAACAAACATTGCGAAAAAATATTTGCCGTACAAAATTTCAAACCGGCTCAAGTTAACGTCTTTGAACATTTGGTTGTCACGTTATATTCATCAGGAACAACTGGCCTTCCAAAAGGAGTCATGACCACTCATGACAACATTAACATGAGAATAAATCACATAGAGTAAGTTTTTTTTACTTTTCGCTTGCATTGACTTGAATCAACTTGCATTGACTGGAATTGACTATAATCGACCAGAATTGGACAGGATTGAACAAAATTGACTACAGTTGACTTAAATTGACTTGAATCAACGTGAATTGAACAGAATCGACTACAATTTACTGGCATTGACTACAATTGATCAGAACTGACTAGAATTTACTTGAATTGACTTTCTTTAGCTTGTTTTGACTTGAATTTAACCTCTTCTAGAGATCATAGGATACACGTTCCTGGCAGTGAGGTAATAGCTGGTGTTCTACCATTCTTTCATGGTTTTGGTTTCATGACGAACATTTGTGGTTTGGTGAAGAGGAATACCATAGTCGTTGCGCAACGTTTTGAAGAAGATCTGTTTTTAAAATCAATAAAAAAATTCAAGATCACTAACATTTCGATAGTACCTCCTATCATGAATTTCTTGGCCAAGAGCCCAAAAGTAGCAAAGTATGATCTGACGAGTTTGAACGAAATTACCTGCGGTGCTGCACCATTAAGTAGTCAACTTGAAAGAGCTGCCCGAGAAAGGTGGTAGAAAGGTAATATTGAATCAAGATAATTTGATTGGTTTTGCAGATTATCATTTGTGAGGACGATTCGCCAAGCCTATGGTCTAACAGAGGCAACACTAGCTGTGATTCTAATGTACTCTGGTGAACACCGAATTGGGTCATCAGGTAAAGTAGTTCCTGGAATGACCGCTAAAGTCTTCGACCCAGAAACAAAGAAGAACTTAGGCCCTGGTCAAATAGGAGAGTTATGCTTCAAAGGAAGGATGGTATGCAAGGGCTACTATGATAATCCAGAAGCTACGAAGAGCTGCTTTACTGATGATGGTTGGGTCCATACTGGAGACTTGGGTTACTATGATAAAGATGGTTACTTCTATGTCGTTGACAGGTTGAAAGAATTGATCAAATTTAAAGGTTTCCAAGTAGCACCAGCTGAGCTGGAGGCAATTTTAGTTGCCCATCCAAAGATTACTGACGCTGGTGTGGTTGGCAAGCCTGATGATGAAGCTGGGGAAGTGGCAACTGCATTTGTGGTTAAAGCTAGTGGTGTGGACTTGACGGAAGATGAGATTAAGAAGTTTATAGCAGGTAAGGTACTGTGTAGACTTTTTTGAACAGATTTCTGAAGTAGTTCTTTCAGATCAAGTGTCGAAGCCTAAGCATCTGCATGGAGGAGTTTACTTTGTGGATCAAATCCCGAAGAATCCAAGTGGTAAAATATTGAGGAGGCAGTTGAGGGAGACGCTGACAAAGCAGAAGTCAAAATTGTAGTTTATATACGTAGCCCTTATTGTGAAATATACATACTGATCTGATGATAATTCTGTGTTTTGGTTATCGATTTACTGTTGGTAATTTATTGCGGTTATATAAATGATCAATTTTATGATATGTTGCTTGAAATGTTTCCTTTCATGGTCTAACTTGCGGTTTTCCAAAGAAAACAGCATTGTTTTTGTTTGCGAGGGAAAGTCTTCTTGCATGGGAGTACTTATGCTTGCATCTACTTTCCCAGGGTCGGATTAAGGTTGGTTGGGGCCCTGAGACACATCAATTTCTGGTGCCCTTCAACCGATAGTTAGGGCCCAATATCCGGCATTGCACTTTCCTGAAGAAAAGTAAATATTATTACTAGAGTCCGACCGAAGGTCAATTTTTGACCGAAGCCGAAGCCGTAGCCGAACTTCGGCTTTTCTCATTGGCTTCGGCCGAAGCCGAAGCCGAAGTCGGAAGTATTACGATTGTACGTATAAAAGAATTGAACAGAGTAGAGTAAAATAGTAAAATATTGTCAAATAATACCGTAAGGTAATAATAACATACCATTTGTGTTTCCAACTCTACAAAGCGTACCTACTTTTTAAGTCCTACTGTAATTAAAACTTGAGAAATCATAAGAGTTATACTTATATTTTCTAGCCATATAAAACCCACTGTTTTTCTCTTTGGGACTATCAAATATGGATAAGTTTTTAAGTCCTTTAGGTTTTAAACAAACCTAACGGACCAACATATGTACTTGATGAAATGGCAAAAACCACAATTAATAAAAGAAAGAACAATGAATGTCACCGTCAAAGTTCGCCGATTTTAACCGATAAGGGTAAGTGCGGTATATTCATTCATGATTTTCAACCAATGGCTGCGCCCAGTATGACCTTCAAAAACATTTTGCTGTTTGATATGGCTGAGTATCTGACTTTATGCCTAGACTTACGTTTTTAATTTTGCTATTAAGTGACATATCTTAATATGTGAAATATTATCGTAAAATCGCGAAATTAACAACAGTACGTCGTGGGTATTGTGAGTTGTAACATGTTTGTTATGTGCACTGTGACCGCGCAAGCGCTGTGCAAACCTTCGACTTCGGCAAAACCTTCGGCCTAATTTTAGCCGAAGCCGATTATTTAGCCGAAGGTGTATTTTTTGGCCGAAGGTGGCCGAAGCCGAAGCCGAAGCCGAATGTTCGGTCGGACTCTAATTATTACCAACAAACGATGTTCAATAAATAAAACAGATGTTATTTAATCATATGGTTTTATTGCAACTTGTAATCCCCGTTAGTTTGCCTAGTGACTAGTCCTCTGTTGCCACTGCAGTCCCAAATGCATGTGGGAGGGTGCTTAAGTAAAGAAACAACACTTAAATGTAACAGAATACTTATTCAAAAAGAGTATGTTATAATACGTTTCGATAGATGTTACACGTTCCGTTGCCCGAGGCGTACTACTAAGCTTGGTGTATGTCGCTGTCGAAGCCCGTAAACAGATTGGGACGCGCCTGCGCTCACGGACCCTACATCTCGGCCAGCCCTGACCGGAAGCTCGCCCTCGATTTTCTGCCCTGGCCTCTGGATTCCTCGGTTCTTCCCCTGGTCGTCTTCCTCTTGGCTCTCGTCACTGTTTTCTTCGGATACCTGTTCAGCGTCTTGCTCGGATTCATGTTTGTCCTCTTGGTCGGGATCCCAGAAGTCATCATAGTTGCTTGGCCACGACTTCATGTAATCCGCAGCCGAACTGGTAATAACTGGTCCCTCCGTTACTCCGAGTCGCTTAACATCGTAACGGTCATGTGGTCTAATCTTCACAACTTGGTACGGACCGAGGTACTTGCGTTTGAACTTACTTGCAGTAGCAAACTGGGTGCGTTTGATAGCTACTAAGTCTCCCTCCTTGTACCTTGGTGCTTTTCGTCGTTTCTTGTTAAAACTTCTTCTATTCTCTTCTTGGATTCTTGCGATGGACTCTTTGGCATTCTTCCTTAGCTCTTCTCTCCCGTCCATAAACGATTTTGCAAACTCTGCAGTGATAAGCTCCGTCAGTTTTAAATCATCTTCTGTCCTTATTGGTATTCCGAACATTATTTCTGCTGGGCTGGTATTTATGGCACGTTGATATGTTTTGTTAAGATACAACTGCAACTTATCAGTGTGTTTATACCAGCTGCACTCTTCCTCGATGGACTTCTTTGTCAGAATAGGAATAATTATCCTGTTCACACGCTCAACTTGCCCGTTTCCTCTCGGTACCCCCGTGGTGATGTGACATAGCTCTATGTTTTCTGCCTTACAGTAATCTTGGAACTGTTGGGAAGTGAATGCAGTTCCTTTGTCTGTGATAAACCTTCTCGGGTTGTTATTTGTAGCCTTTCTTCGTCGGTGTCAATGGTCCAAGGTGATCAAGGTGGTACGTGTCCAATGGGATGTCACCTTTATCTATGGGATGAAGTTCCCCTTCCATCTTTCCTTTCTTCCGTTCGGCTAGAATACATGGAATGCAATTCTTAATCACCGTTTCAATCTTCTGACGTAGTTGTGGTATCCAATATTCTCTGAGGATTAAATCTTCGGTCTTCTTTTTCGCAAAATGCCCGTTCTTCACATGACATTCTTTCACAATGTCATAATGCATTGCTTTTGGGATGACTAACAGGTCCTTACCTTCTACTGCTTTATACAAAAGACCATTCCTGTGGAAGTAACCTTCTTTAGAAAAATTACGTTCATCTAATAACTCACAGATGGTTTTGAGAGTTTCGTCGCCTTGCTGAGCAATCTTTAGCCTCTCCAGGAACTCGTTGCTGGAAATCGTCATGACCGCATTTCTAGATAATGCGTCTGCGTGTCTCATTGCACTTCCTGATCGGTGCTCGATGGTATAATCGAACTCCTCCATTAACAAAGCCCATCTTGCCACTCTGGTTGCCAGATCTTTTTCTTTAACGTTTGGGTGAATGCTGCACAATCGGTCACTATCTTGAATGGAATTCCTAGTAAGTACACTCTAAATTTCTTAATCGCTGTTATGATAGCTAAAACTTCTAGCTCGTAACTCGAATAGTTTTGTTCCGCTGGTGTAGTCTTTTTACTCATATAATATATGGGATGCATCTTACTGTCTTCGCCCTTCTGTAGAAGTACCGCACCATAGCCGTATCTGCACGCATCTGTATGAAGTTCTGTTGGTGCCTCTGGATGGTAAATTCCAAGTACAGGCCGCTCCGCCAAAATCGCTTTCAATTTATCAAAAGCCTCCTGCTGCTTATCTCCAAATATGAAAGTGCTATCTGTCTTCAGTAGATCGGTCAACGGTTTCGCTATGAGTGAGTAATTTCGAACGAACTTTCGGAAATATCCGGTGAGTCCTAGAAAACTTTGGACTTGCTTCTGATTTTTCGGAGTTGGAAATCTCATCACAGCCGATGTCGTACTGGTCAATGGTCTCACCTGGTTATGCTCTATCTGATGCCCCAAATACTCTACACTCTCCTTCCCATACTCCTCAGCAGTCTTCAACACACTTTCCAACCTCTCCAGTGCCTCGCTCTCATCTTTGGCTGGGATGATCAGATCGTCTATATAGATCAATACTTCTCCTTTCTGTATATGGTGCCTGAACACGTCATTGATGTGCTTTTGGAAAATTGATGGAGAATTATTCAATCCAAATGGAACCTTCAAAAATTCATACTGGCCATCAGGTGTTATAAACGAAGTAAACTTTCGACTTTCTGGATCCAGGCTAACGTGGAAAAATCCATTTTTAAGATCTATTGTGCTAAAAACCTTGGCATCTCTTTATCCAACTGATCCTCGATTATAGGAAGTGGAAACCTATCCTTCACGATCTTTGCATTTAGGTTTCGATAGTCGACACATATTCTCAACGATCCATCTTTCTTTTTCACAAGTACAATAGGACTAGTATAATCCGAACAGCTGGGTAGAATGATTCCTTCCTCCATCCATTCTTTTAACTGCTTGTTGACCATCTGCCTCTCCTTTTCTGCCAATCTTCGTGGTCGTTGATATACCGGTTCCTCATCCTTGAGAATTAGCTTGGCAGTCACGGGACTATTCTTAATCTTCTTTCTCGGGTCATAATCCTCTTGCAACTTCAATATTTGTTCGGCAGTCCATCGATCTCTTATATGACTGAGATCTAGACCACAATCATCTTCAATTAGTAAAATATGTCTTAACTCATTTTTTTCATCGGATTCTATCTTGTCTTCACTTATGGTTTCTTCGGACTCATCCTGTTCGTCAATTTCCGAAACTTCAGTCTTCTGTCGTCTATCGCCAGTGTTCTTTTCTTCATTTTTCTTCTCTACTTCGCAGATAGTTTTCCTCTTAAACTTCACTATTTCCCCTCCTTCGATGGTGATCGTTGCTTGGGATAGCAACTCCTTACCAATGATCAAGGCAACATTGATGACGTTGTCTTCCACCACATGTACTCTGGTTCGGAAATGTTCTTGATGTATTTTGATCTCGCATTCAAACCATCCTAGAGTTCTTGCTTCCACGGCAGCTAGACCAGTCAGCAGAATAGGTTCTTCGACAAGCGGATCCAAGTGGATGTTTTCGAACTCGCTCTTCCTCATTAAGTTCTTGCTGTTTCCAGTGTCTACCAACGCCAATTTTGCCGAATTGTTTATTCGTACCCAAACAGAATTCTTTTCCGAAGATGTAACAAGCATTGCTCCATTTTCTCTCGGTTGTCGTTTCATCGGGCAGTTGTTGGATATGTGGCCCAATTGGTTGCAAGAATAACATTTCTTAGTTTTATGGGACTTGGGACATCTTGCAGCTAGATGACCGACCTCATGGCACTGATAACATTTGATTTTGCTTACGTCACCTCTTACGTCACTGGTATTTCTCTCAATGCGGTTACCTGGCCGATGTTTTTCCTGAATCATTGTATCCTCGTAACTTTTCATTCGCCGAAGCAAATCCGTTGGACCGTCATAAACTTGTAATGACAGAATCCTCATAAGATCTGGTTGGTCGAGTCCATTAATGATATATTTTATCAAAGTTTCATCGCTAATTTCACCTTTCTTCGATATGGCCATCATGTGATAGAAGTACTCTTCGCAAGTCTCGCCTACCTTCTTCTTATGCCGCATCAACTCAGCATGTACTGCTACCTCATTGTTGGTAGTTGGAAAAGCCGCCAAAAAAGCGTTTTTAAATTGTGTCCAGTTAACTGCGCACTCTGAAGCGCTGTCGTACCACACACGCGCCGCGCCGCGAAATTTAGTGGCCGAAAACAACACCAATGCCAAATCTTCAACTCCGTACGCGTTCCCGATTTGTTCGACTCTTCTTATCCACTGAACAGCTGTTAACATCGACGATTTTGCTGGATTAAACTCCGGTATTAAGCCAGCAATTTCGCGTTTATTATAATTCGTCGCCGCACTAGACTGATGCGAAAATGTTGAAGAATTATGCCCCGAACTATTCAACAGTTGCTCTCGTTCGCGTTTCAAAAGTTCTCGTTCTCTCGCCAAAAGTTGTCGCTCCCACGATATCAGCTTTAATTCACTGCTATACTGTAGCAGTTGCTTATTCCGTTCGCTCCCATCTCTCGTACCCACTTGTACGTCATCGCGCAGGTCGCCGCCATGGCCCACGTTTACGTCATCGCGCACCTCGCCGCCATTGCCCACGTCTACGTCATCGCCTACTACTACGTCACTACGCAATATGTCCGAACCGAACGTATCCTCCATGTTCATCGCGTCACACAGAGTCTCCACCGAAATAAAAGGCACACCGGTACACAATCCACCCGCACACAGCAATGACTGTAACCGTCCTTACAGTTTATTTCGCGTGTCACCAACTACACCGCTCAAAACGCCGGTTCGCTCCCGCGTAAACAACAATGGCCGTTGCACGTACTGCTGCGTTCTTTTTTTTGCACGCCTCACATTCACGTGTTGCACTTATACTCGTACAATCCCGGTTGAGCCCCCAATTTTGTGGGAGGGTGCTTAAGTAAAGAAACAACACTTAAATGTAACAGAATACTTATTCAAAAAGAGTATGTTATAATACGTTTCGATAGATGTTACACGTTCCGTTGCCCGAGGCGTACTACTAAGCTTGGTGTATGTCGCTGTCGAAGCCCGTAAACAGATTGGGACGCGCCTGCGCTCACGGACCCTACATGCATTTTCCTCCTTATAGCCAAGCTTTAACAGTTTAATGAAAGCAGTCTTTGCTATTTGATCGATGAATATGACGCCACTGTGAAGATGTTTTGGTTTTGACTTTTAGAGCGTTTAACATCATACCTGGCACGTATTTCTTCACTTCGTTTTCACTCAAAGTCACCCCGTCAGCTTTCACGACAAACGCAATTGTCAACTCCCCAGCCTCTTCATCAGGTTTCCCAATGACACTAAGATGACACTAGCACGTGCTACGAGATGGCCTCCAATGCAGCTAGTGGTATTTGAAAAGCTTTGTATTTGATCAATTCTTTGAGCCTATCCACAATGTAAAACTAGCCTAAGTAACCTTCTTCATCATAGCACCCAATATCTCCGGTAAAGAGCCAACCATCACTGGAATATGTCCCTTTTGTAGCTTCTGGATAACGATAGTACCCTTTAGTGATCTGCCTTTAAAACATAGCTCTCCAGGGTGGTTAGCGCCTAAAGCTGCGTCTTAGCACGCCGTACCTCGGCCTAGCGTGGCCCAGCTCGGGGAGGCTTCGTTAAAAATACACCAATCACAGCGCGGTATCTCCCGTAGCCGTGCGCGCAGCGTGACTAGTTTCTCCCGGCGACAAAACATGGTTGAATTTAACTTTTGTAGCCGAGCTGAGGCGAGCGTTGTCTAGATATAGTCGAGGTTTTGGTATCTAGTGCCCCACTCACAACAGATGGCGCTACGATGGAATAAGTACGCGATCAGTATTTATTGTGACTGTTCAATTATGGACATCTTCTTTTATATCATGATAGATATAAGATATAACCGAGCAATTTATCAAATAATTCAGGAGTCATACGCTAGAAATACCAAGACGAATTTCCCCAGTTAAGTTGTGTCAAACATTACTAACTATTATTTTGAGGTTAGCTCGAAATAGTGTAGCCAGATTTTTCAAACATCTGTTGAACTGCAATTGTTATTTGCAACCTTAAGTCACAATGTGTTTTTTGCCTTTTCCGTCATGTTATATCCCACCAACAGATAAATAATAAACAAAAATGAAATATGTAAATTATTGAATATATTCGTTACGATGCGGAGACAAAAAATATAAAACACTTAAAAAACGACAAAATGCCATCATTAGGTTAATGAAATTCCAGTATTTTAGCAATTTATATCAATTCAATACCCAAATACTGTACATCTTACTATAACAAAAGTAGACCAACTTTTGATAAATCGCCTAGCTGGCAACACTGGCCCAAACGAGCGCGGCATCGTTAAAATAGAATCCGCTAAGACGACATCTTAAAATTTGCGCGGAGCGAAGCCTCCCCGAGCTGGGCTAGGCTAGGCCGAGGTCCGGCTTGCTAAGACGTAGCTTAAGGCTTGTCTAGTTTCGAGGTCGCGGACATAAACTGATGTTGCAGGAACTATTTGCCCAGAAGAACCAATACTGGAGGCTCCAGATGGAAGCAGTAAGACAGCTATCGTAGCTTCTGTCAGGCCGTAGCCTTGTTTAACCGAAGATACACCAGGAAACCTATTGACTATACTAGTTTAAATGTCTGAACTTAACGGAGCAGCATCACAGAGAAATTGGTTGATGCTGGACAAGTCGTATTTGAGTGGTAGTGGTTTTTTTAGCTAGAAACAAAGTTATTGGTGATAGGATTGTTAAATAGTCTATTCTATATCGCTCTATGCTTCTAAGGAACTGTTCTTCGTGACACGTTCTATTACCACGAAGGTGCCTGACTTGAGCATGCCAGTCGTGGTAATGAATCCGTAGGCATGGAAGAAAGGTAGGAACACAGCAACTGTGTTTTTGCTTGGGTCATTCCACCTCAGATCAGTAAAATAAGGACAAGAGGTAGGTTGTTTGTATTTATGAAGTTAATATTTGTATTTATGGAGGTAGTGCTTACGCCATTTGATTAACCCTCATGGCGATGTTGTCATGGGTGACCATGACACCTTTAGGCATTCCTGTGGTGCCAAAGGAGCACATAATAGCAGCAACTTGTTCGAAAGTGTTCACATGGTTAACATCCACTTCTAGGTCTTCTAGGTATCAACACCCGCGATCTTTTCTGTTGAGTTTAAAACTATGATTCTTTCGATGCATTTTACGTATATTCTTAGTTCTGTGAAGGATTTAGCCACAGCAGTCAAGTGTAATAATTCTCCTAGGATTAAGAATAATGTATATGAACTTGTTGGAGGATGGTTTCCAATTGAGTACTTTTGGTGTAAGTTTGGTTTAATGAATTGTTATCCCTAAGTACTGTGCAAAGTAGAGAAAATTATTCTCGCTTGAGACTGAAATGACGTCATTTTTTTGTATCCGGTATTTTGAAGAGCTCTTGCTAATCGACATGATAAATTTAGGAATTCTTTGTACGTCATTTTTGTTTTAAAATATTTGCGGTCGAGTTTTAAATCTTTAGGGTCAGGTGTTAAATCATTGAGGAAGTCAAATCCACTCACAAATAGTACTTCCTCGCTTTCCAATGGATATTTCTAGTACTGGGACTACAAGTTCTGGTCCATGTATGATATTATCTTTTGACATGATGGAACCAAGTTGTTTTAAATGTGGATAGGTTGATATGTTATCAAATCAAACAACACTGTCGGGTGGATATCCTTTTGGTATCGAGTATAGACTATAGTTGACATGACATAACATAATTATTTCATCTCTTGTTTATTTCACAAGATACATAATAGATGAACAAATGCTCTGTAGCAAATTTATCTGCACTACTATCACATAGTTTTCCTTCTACTTCAGAAATTAGGTCTTCAAATTTTGTTTTCTATACTACGCTGCTTCGAAATTCAACTAATTCCATTTCTAAATTATTGATACCTAGCCACATAAGTTCGGTTAACTCCATTGTTTCAAGTTCTGTTTTGTATGGATATAAAATAAAGTAAAATGTATTTTCCAAACTTTTAAACTGATTGAATCTCTCCTCAAAACAGATTCCTGCATAATCATTAAATAGTTTTTAATTGTATTTTCTTGAATGTCAACCGAGTTTACAAAGATTATTGTGTTTTGAAAATGTTTTTGTAATTGAGGAAAATATTTCATGATTTTCATTTCCAAATACTTAGTAAAGATGTCAAATTTCGTCCAATCTATATTTCCGAAATATTTCATCTATGAGCATGACAAGGGATTGGTTTGTCTGGCTCCTTTTTCCACTAGAAATGAATGACAAGCCCTTTCCAGTTTTACTTTGGCCGTATATATTTGTTCTCATTATCGTAAGTGATTATACAATTGCCAAGGTAATGTACTTTTTACAACAGCTTGAGACAAATATAACGCAAATTATATTGTATTAGATTTTTTTATTGTTCATAAAACATTCTTAATACGTTTTGTTACTGAACACATTTTGTTTGTAATTTTATTAACCGTTTCTAAATTGAACCCAAACAAACACCAAAATAAACAAAACGAAAGTGGGATGATAACAAAATGTGGTAACACCTAACCTGTCCATCATGTTAGTGCAAACTTTGCGTACGACAACTTTTTATAAACAATGTTTGCGGGTGTATTTTAACCAAGGACGTATCTTTTATTGTGCCTTGACGACTCGCTAGGTTCATCGCTATCTTATCTGCAATTTATATTACGATTGAACCTCAACTTAGTTGGTCAACGGACTGCAAAGGCGTTTGGTGTTTCAGTTTAGTGTGGGTTTCAGATAAACCTAAAAAAGAATATCTCCGAACATGGAAAACGATTTTCTACTCCAAGGTCCTCCAATGCTAAAACCTATACCGGAAATAAGTCTTGGGCAAAGGATATATGACAGTTTGTCAGCAGCAACTGCAGAAGAACTGGCTTATGTACGTTATCAAATATTTTTAGTGGATTTAAAACATAGCAAAATAATTCTTAAGCGTAGTCAATGATAATAATGTAAAACATATTATAATCATTTCGAAAATAGTGTGTTAGAAGTAATTTTTTTAAATATTATGTTTTTGTAGGCATCTCTATGCTTTATCAATCTTATTATCTAGGTCAACATAAACAATATTCGTAATATAGGATTAGATAATTGATTTAGATAGTTTGTTTAATTTTTGTTATCGTCCTTTGTACCTAATTAAAAATCAATTATTATAATTCAAATATTATTTCTATGTGTAGTGTGTACGCTTTTTAATATTTTCACGTCTGGTGTCTGGAAATTGTTAAAAACATATCAATTAAATTTGATCATCTTATAAGTAGTATTTTTAAGTTTTAGGATTTACATTGGTTTCTTTCCAAGAACTGTTGATGATCAAATGTCTGTGTTTTTCTTGTGAAACTTATAAAATAACCATAAGCATTCATAATGTATAAATTATTTTAGGTTGATGCAGTAACCGAAAGAAAACTGAGCCACAGAGAGTTTTTACACATAACATGTCGATTAGCAAGAGCTCTCCAAAATTGTGGTTACAAACCAAATGATGTAATTTCAATATCCAGCGAGAACAACATATTTTTCTTTGTGCCAGCTGTAGCTGCTGTATACCTAGGCATGGTAACAGCTCCACTAAACCATAACTACACCGAAAGTATGTTTTAGAGACTGTTTCGACTTAGTTCTCTCGTACCACTACATTATGCGCGTAGAAAACAAAATATGACCTTGATTAGTTCCATGTAAGTTACATGGATGTCTCATCCCAAACGGGGTTTAAATTGAAAGAAGCAAACAAACTGTCATTTATTTTATATATTTGATAGCTTAAATTATTGAAAATTGTTGAATTTATGTTCCAATGTTTCAACTAACAACAGATATGCAGTTGAAGTGAGTTTCTGAATCAAGTTTTAGGTCAGAATTTCTCCACTAATATTTTTGAAGAACTACCAAGGCAAACAGCAATACCGGATTCTATTTTCCTTTGGGATCTGTGTTCGTATTTGTTAACGCAAGATGTCATAAGGTTATCATTATCACTATGCGTTATCGTCTCCATGTCGGTCTTTATAACGTTATACACATGTTATAAATCTATTATAACTTTATAACACCTATTGTAGATGCAGTTTATGTCATAAATAGTGAACAAAGTAAATGTAGATATAAACTTACCTAACTTTACACACGCTGGGTTACGTTCTAGATTTAATTTATTATACATATTATTATTTACTAGCATCAACTCAAAAACTTCTTTTTAACTATCACACACAATCTCAAGACACATTTTATGAATGCGTACCAATCACCAAAACAATGTACACTGAAACAAACCTGCCCTACTGCACAGCTTAAGAGAATGCAGCTTCACGGGACTCATCTAAGTTGAAATAATCTCAACAAGTATCCAAGTACAAATATATATAAGTTCATAACAAACATTATTTTCAGGAGAACTTCTACATTCTGCCGGAATAACAAAACCAAAATTAATATTCTGCTCAAAGAAATCACTGAAAACATTTGTTAACCTAAAATCAAAAGTCGATTACATCGAAAAGATAATAATCATAGATCCCATTGATAAAGTACAAGGTTTCGACACAATCGAAGAATTCGTTAACAAACATTGCGAAAAAAATTTTGCCGTACAAAATTTCAAACCGGCTCAAGTTGACGTCTTTGAACATTTGGTTGTCATATTATATTCATCAGGAACAACTGGCCTTCCAAAAGGAGTCATGACCACTCATGACAACATTAACATGAGAATAAATCACATACAGTAAGTTTACTTTTGACTTGAGTTAACTTGAATCAACTTGCATTGACTGGAATTGACTCAAATCGACCACAATTGACCAGAGTTGGAAAGATTTTACCGGAATTTTTCCAAATTGAACAGAATTTACCAGAATTAGACAGAATTATAAAAACATGAATTTACTTGAATTAGCTTTCATTAGCTTGTTCTGACTTGATTTTAATCTCTTTTAGAGATCATAGGATACACGTTCCTGGCAGTGAGGTAATAGCTGGTGTCCTACCATTCTTTCATGGTTTTGGTTTTATGACGAACATTTGTGGTTTGGTGAAGAGGAACACCATAGTCGTTGCGCAACGTTTTGAGGAAGATTTGTTCTTGAAATCAATACAAAAATTTAAGATCACTAATATTTCGATCGTACCTCCTATCATGAATTTCTTGGCTAAGAGCCCAAAAGTAGCAAAATATGATCTGACGAGTTTGAACGAAATTACCTGCGGTGCTGCACCATTAAGTAGTGAACTTGAAAGAGCTGCCCGAGAAAGGTAAAGTGGAAAGATATTACTGAATCAAGATAACTTCGTTCGTTTTGTAGATTATTATTTGTGAGGATGATTCGCCAAGGCTATGGTCTAACGGAGGCGACACTAGCTGTGATTCTAATGTACTCTGGTGAACATCGCATTGGGTCATCAGGTAAAGTAGTTCCTGGAATGACTGCTAAAGTCTACGACCCAGAAACAAAGAAGAACTTAGGTTCTGGCCAAATAGGAGAGTTATGCTTTAAAGGAAGGATGGTATGCAAGGGCTACTATGATAATCCAGAAGCTACAAGAAGCTGCTTTACTGCTGATGGTTGGGTCCATACTGGAGACTTGGCTTACTACGATAAAGATGGTTACTTCTATGTCGTGGACAGGTTGAAAGAATTGATCAAATTTAAAGGTTTCCAAGTAGCACCAGCTGAGCTGGAGGCAATTTTAGTTGCCCATCCAAAAATCAGTGATGCTGGTGTAGTTGGCAAGCCTGATGACGAAGCTGGGGAAGTGGCAACTGCATTTGTGGTTAAAGCTAGTGGTGTGGACTTGACGGAAGATGAGGTTAAGAAGTTTATAGCAGGTGAGGTACTGTGTAAACTTTTCTGACCAGATTTTTAAGTAGTTTTTTTTTTCAGATCAAGTTTCGAAGCCTAAGCATCTGCATGGGGGAGTTTACTTTGTGGATCAAATTCCAAAGAATCCAAGTGGTAAAATACTGAGGAGGCAATTGAGGGAGATGCTGGCAAAGAAGAAGTCAAAATTGTAGTTAATATACGTAGACCTGGTTGTGAAATATAATTACTGATCTGATTGTAATTCTGTGTTTTTTTGATTTACTTTTGGTAATTTGTTGTGGTTAAATAAATGATCGATTCCATCCTATGTTTCCTATTCATTGTCTAACTTTCGGTGTTCTTGGGTACAATGAAAACAGCATTTCTTTTGATCGCGAGGGCGAGTCTGCTTTCATGGGAGTTATTATGGTTGCATCCACTTTCCTGAAGAGAATAGTGCATATTATTACCACCAAATGGTGTTCAATAGATAAAGCTGATATTATTTATTCATATAGTTTTATTGTAACTTGTTGTCGTCGTTAGTTTGCATCTTACAAATAACTAAATGTAGATAACAAGTCGTCTAATCCCATTACAGATCCAGATGCATTTTCCTCCTTATAGCTTCGACTGTTGTTTTGAAAGCATCTCCCTCAACAACCTTCTCAGAATTTTGCCACTGGGGTTCTTTGGTATTTGATCGATGAATATGACGCCACCGTGGAGATGTTTTGGCCTTGATACTTGCTCTAAAACATCAACATCATAATGCAATACTGTAATCTTTTAGAGCATTTAACATTATACCTGCAACGTATTTCTTCACTTCATCTTCACTCAAAGTCACCCCATCAGCTTTCACGACAAATGCAGTTGCCAACTCTCCAGCCTCCTCGTCAGGTTTTCCAATGACACCAGCATCTTTAATCTTAGGATGTGCCACTAAGATGGCCTCCAGTTCAGCTGGTGGTACTTGGAATGCTTTGTATTTAATCAATTCTTTGAGCCTATCCACAATGTAAAAATAACTTTCTTCATCGTAATACCCAATATCCCCGGTGAAGAGCCAACCATCACTGGAATACGTCCCTTTTGTAGCTTCTGGATTACGATAGTACCCTTTCGTGATAAGTCTGCCTTTAAAACATAGCTCTCCAGGTTGGTTAGGGCCTAAGGCTTGCCCAGTTTCGAGATCGCGGACATAAACTGATGTTGCAGGAACTATCTGCCCCGAAGAACCAATTCTGGAGGCTCCAGATGGAAGCAGTAGGACAGCTATCGTTGCTTCTGTCAGGCCATAGCCTTGTTTAACTGAAGATACACCAGGAAACCTATTGACTATACTAGTTTCAATGTCTGGACTTAACGGAGCAGCACCACAGAGAATTTGGTTGATGCTGGTCAAGTCGTATTTGAGTGGTAGTGGACTCTTTGCTAGAAACAATGCTATTGGTGGTACGATTGTTATATAGTCTATTCTATATCGCTCTATGCTTCTAAGGAATTGTTCTTCATGGAACCGTTCCATCACCACGAAGGTGTCTAACTTCAGCATGCCAGTCGTTGTGGTCATGAATCCGTACGCATGAAAGAAAGGTAGGAACGCAGCAACTGTGTTTTTGCTTGGGTCAGTCAACCTCGGATCTCTAAAATAATGATAAGAGGTAGGTTATTTGTATTTATGGAGTTAGTATTTGTATTTCTATTTATGGAGGTAGTCCTTACGCCATTTGATTCACCCTCATGGCGATGTTATCATGGGTGACCATAACACCTTTAGGCATCCCTGTGGTACCAGAGGAACACATAATAGCAGCAACTTGCTCGAAAGTGTTGACGTCCACTGGTTTGAAGTTTTCCACTGAAAAATCTTCCTCACAAAACTCCTTAAGGAAGTCTCGTAGGGTATCAACGCCTGGGATCTTCTCTGTTGAGTTTAAAACTATGATCCTTTCGATGCATTTTACGTCTTTTCGGAGTTCCATGAAAGATTTAACCACAGCTTTTGAGCAGAATACCACTTTTGGTAACATTATATCAGTCAAGTGTAATAATTCTCCTAGAATTAAAAATGATATATATGAGTTTGTTGAAGGATGGTTTCCAATTGAGTACTTTTGGTGTAAGTTTGGTTTAATGGGCCTATGATTATGCCTAAGTACATCGCTGCCACTGCTGGCACAAAGTAGAGAAAATTATTCTCGCTTGAGACAGAAATGACGTCATTTTGTTTGTATCCGCTATTTTGAAGAGCTCTTGCTACTCGACATGATAAATTTAGAAATTCTTTGTACGTCATTTTGTCACCGGTCTTAGCATCGATCTGTAATCAAAAATTTATTTGAATATTAATGTTTACATTTTTTATTTTAAAATAATTGCGGTCGGGTTTTAAATCTTTGGAGTCAAGTGTATAAATCTGTGAGAAAGTCAAATTCACTCACAAATAGTACTTCCTGTGGTGCTGCATCCATAAAACGATTATACATACGCATTCCAATGGATATTTCCGGTACTGGGACTACTAATTCTGGCCCATGTAAGATATTATCTTTTGACATGATGGAGCCAAAAAGTTTTAAATGTGGACAACTTGAGATGTTTTCAAATCGAAGAGACAAACAGCACTGTCGGTTGAATATTCTTTTGGGACCGAGCAGTTGATATGAGATAACATAAATATTTTCATCTCTTGTTTATTTTAGAAGACAGATAATGGATGAACAAATGCTCTGTAGCAAATTTATCATGTATTGAAATGTTGCCGTCTGAATTCATCTGAATAGATATGGTTGAGATATTGGCAGTAATTTTGCGTTTAAAATATCACGATCTATAGATCGTATACACTCTCGCTAGTCTATAGAGTATAGATAGTAGGTATCTTTTCTATATGAATTAACTTGTGTTATTCAATAATTGAAAAGCAGTAGATACGTTTTTCGTGTAATTTATACTACACTCAGTCAGATAATATCAGAGTTTCAAGTAATCTTCATTGTGTTCAATGATCTACGAGAGAACAAAGGAACTATTCATGAAGAGTAATAATTTCTCACGTTTCTTCAGTTAGATTGACGGCAATTAGATCATATATTGATTGTTTTATGTTTATTTTATAAATTGTGACATGTATATGGGAAATTGAGAGAAACAGTTTAAATAAATCAACTTTTTAATAATCAAACTGATTACGTCATACTTCAACTTTGACCGAAATCTGGTTGTTATGCCTTCAATGTCAAAGAGGTTTCAAGGTTATTTGTTCCTGCTACCACATATTCCCACATGTGTTGGCTATGGATTTTTGCCGCACTACATTTTTTCATAATTACTAAAACTGGTTCATCTGATACCAAACTGCAACATGCTTAATAGATTGATAATAACTCACCGATATGACACGTCATTGGTAAATACTACTGGAAAGAATCCGCGGCTGTTCCAATAGTCACCGAACGGTTACACATCCCTCGCGTATCATATAACAATATAGAAATACCCTCTTTAAACAGCGATAACGATACAGTGTAAGGTTAACTTACCCGGGGACTCCTGTCCCCAGACTTCAGTCCCAGTTCATGTCGTCTATTTCCTTGGACTCATAGGCTAGCTTGGTCATCTGCACACTTTATCTTATCACACCTAAAATACTCCAAATCAACCACAACCTGGATGGAACTTTACACATTGCTACCATATACCGGTGCAAGTCATGGGGGAACCCGCATAATATCCTATTATGGCACCCAGGAATATAGCTAGCTATTCCTCCTCGACAAGGGGGTACCGTCATAAAGACCAACCCAAGTCAACTCCACATCCGACAAGGGGGTACCGTCATAAAGACCAACCCAAGTCAACTCCACATCCGACAAGGGTGTACCGTCATAAAGACCAACCCAAGTCAATATTATTCTAGAACAACAACAATACACCTCACAGAACTACATCTCATTTCACACAACTCGGCCCCTAGAGCCACTCTATGATACTGCCTGGCCTCTTTTTCTCGAGCCTCTAGGTTACTTTCCCTAGTGTTTACATTAACCCTCCGCACGCCTTATCTATCGTACCAGATAAACCCTGGCTAGCAAAATCCGCATTGGTAAAATATCTGTATATATAATTGTTTTAGAAAATTGTCCGTTGATGATGAAAGGCGAAACGCGTCACTGAAACAAAGAAGAACAAACGAACAGAAACGAATCCCTGTAGTTTTATTTATAATCTGCACCTGTTTAGTACATAGGTAGAAACAACTACTAATGAATTCTATATTTGTTACTTATATTTCTTCAGAAGCCTTGAGTTAGCCGTTATAATAAAATTACATCTTTCTCTATAACTATGCCAATTTGTACATTTTATTTCATGCTAAAAGTGAATTGTATTTGATTCTCTTAAAAAAAAATTGTTGCAACATAATTGAACAAAAAATATTTTCTTCTGCTTGGTGGGCGATTGAAACTTCCTCTGTTGGGACATATAGGCCTCCCTAATTGGCAACAAATGTATATGTGACCTCGGATGCGAAAGGGACCTATCGTCAGAAAATAACGTGCGCCATAACGGTACCTATTGGAAGTGACCTTACGTGCAAAAATAGCGTGGAAGATAACGTCACGATAGGTCCCTTTTCGCATCCGAGGTCACATTTCTCGGGTTTCTCTGATCTTCAGAGATCCCGGTTTCTTGACCTTCTCCTGGCCGAGTCTTGGGATGAAGTGACCGGCGAAAATGATCCGGATTCGGCCTGGGAGTCGTTCGGCGGGATGGTCGGGAACTATTTTGAGCGCTGTTTTCCGATGCAGACATGTGATGCGCGAAGGGCGAATGGCTCAGGTCGGCGTGATTCCGGTTTGGAAGCTTTGAGGGGGCTGATGATTCAGTATCGTGAGGCAGCCCAGAGAAATCCGGAACTCAGGCGGGAGAGCGCTGAGCTTTGCCGTCTCTACAACGACGGTCTGTCTAAAGCACGAAAACGTGAAAATGATCATAAGAATCTGAATGCGCCTAATAAGACAAGACAGATGTGGAGAATTATATCATCAGAAACTGGTACATCGCGACGGGTGTCGGCTCCTGTGATTGTGTCGGATGGACGGGTTCTTTCGGCTATTGAGACCGCCAACTCTTAATGTGGCGTTTAGCGGGCGCGCTCGTTCCGGCGGCGGTGTTGATGCTGCTTGGGTGGAAGCTCTTATACCCATGCAGGGGGCATCAATGATTTGGTGGCTGAGATAAGATCGTCAAACTCCTCGGGGTGTGACGGCATCTCGAGTAGTTTATTAAAGAGTATTGCGCCAGCTCTGGTGGGACCACTGACTCATCTCATAAATTTGATTTTTGTATCGGAACGTTTTCCATCAATATTAAAAAACGCATTGGTGGTGCCCCTGTTTAAGAGAGGTGCTAAGTCGGAGATTGGAAACTATCGACCAATTAGCCTCCTGTCGGTGTTCGTGAAGGTGGTTGATCTGGCTATTTATAAGCAACTATCTTCGTTTTTGTCTGCGATCGGTGCGGTAACTGACTGTCAACATGGGTTTATCAGGGGCAGAGGTATTGATACGGGCATTTTCCAGTTTGTAGACACCATAGTTCGGGCCATAGATGATAAGCAAATAGTCTTGGGGTTGTTCTTCGACTTTTGTAGTGCTTTTGATTGCGTGGATCATGACATACTTTTATACAAGTTGCAAAGGTATGGCGTCAGGGGGTTGGCTCTTGAGGTGTTCAGGACGTACGCAGAGGGTTAGGTTGGGTGATGCACTTAGCGACGTCGCGGTGCTTGACGCGGGAACGCCACAGGGGTCGTCTCTCTCTCCGTTCTTGTATACTCTTTACGCCAATGATCTACCACGCTACGTAAAAGACCGATACGGTGCTCGGGTGGAAACTATGTGCTATGCAGACGACACTAATTTTTTGATAATATTCGATAACGTAGACGACGCGGTGTCGTGCGCCTGCGATCTTTACAGAGATGTCGTAATTTGGGCGGAGAAAAATGCCTTGCGCTTAAATCAAGGAAAAACCACCGCGGTACTTTTCAAGTCGAATCGCTCACCTATCGATTTGACGTCGCACGTATCGTCCGTCATAAACGTAAAATCGTCCGTCAGGTTGTTGGGCCTTCAGCTTGACAGTCACCTGAACTGGGAGGAACACATAAACAGTCTCTGCGTCAAACTGCGGAGATGCTGCTACGGACTCAGGACCATTAGCAGAGTGTGTAATCGGCGGGCAGTACTGTCCTTGTACCACGCCTGCTTTCATTCACTGCTTAGATACGGGATACAGGTCTGGGGAACTGCTACCATGGTCAACAGAGTGTTCAAGCTGCAGAAGCACGCGGTTCGAATAATCGCCGGGTTGAGTTTCGGGGACTCCTGCAGGGGTACCTTCGGTGCATTACGAATACTTACGGTCTATGATACATATATATATATATATATATATATATATATATATATATATATATATATATATATATATATATATATATATATATATATATATATATATATATATATATATATGAACTGTGTTGCTTTGTTCATAAGTTTGAGACTCTGCGCTTACATGAGTACGACACCAGACATAGGAATTTGTTGGACCCGGGCCCTCATTCGACATCTTTCTTTCAGCGTGGGTTTTTTTTTCAATGGCTGCAAGTTTTATAACCGGCTGCCAGATGAACTTAAGAATAAAAACATTGGTAATTTTAAGTTGTGGTTGAAACGCTTCTTGCTGGATAAATCATGCTACTCGCTGACGGATTTCTTTTGATTTGTACCTTTATAGATATATTTCATGCTGTGTTTATATTTGGATTTGTATGTTGTATTCTGTATATCTGTAGGTTGGTTCTTTTGAGTGTGTTATATATGCTGCGTGTTGTTTAGTGCTGTAATGTTACGTTTCGACATACCCTATTTATAGGCTATGTCTGAATAAAATGCCTATTCTATTCCATACATAATTTCTATTTTGTACTAGTTTGTGGGGATGTGTGGTCGTTTCTTACTCCGCGATGATCAGCCGTAGTGGGGCAAAATGTTATTATTCTTGTACCGTTTTTTTACTTTCCGACTAGTACCCTGGAAGAAAAGTAGTGTAATCGACGAAGTCGAGATTTCAGTGGAAATAGGCACATGCTTTGGGGTCCCCTGAATCCATTGCGATGATTTCTGGAAAATGTATGTGGGTGTGTGTGTGTATGTCTGTGAACACCATAGCGCCCAAACGGAACAACGGAAGTGGCAAAGGTTACATGCGTCTTCTTAGGGATTCATCCGATTTTGCCCAAACTGATACCAGCTCACCCTCCAGTGACTTTAAATATGTACATATCCCAATTTACGTATGAATGGGAGGAATGGTTTAGGTGCTATAACCTTTATGGAAGTGGTTTGACAGAATCCACAGCCTTCGTCGCTGTGCAAATTGTCAGATTTTGATAAACGTCAGTAGCCACTGAGATGAGCTGACAATAAATGTTATTTTATTAGACGTTAGATTGGGTTCCAGAATGGATGCGGCTTTACAAAATTGAATAATGGCAAATTTGTTTTGACACTCGATGTGTCAACGATTTAGTTGGAAAGTTGTGTGGGAGACACCCCGGAATTTTTCTTTCTTGTTTTGTCCAATTCTTTTTATTAAATACAATCGGGTTTTTAATTTCTTTTTGCCAACAGTTTGTATGTTTGCCTCTTTTTTTAATTTTTATTGCCGTTATTATTCCCATACATGCAAACCCCAATTTCAAGTTAATTCTTCTTGACTTTTCTTCACAATTCTTCTAACTCTTGGCTATTTGATGAAAATAATATAACGTCGTCAGCGAACTGGAGGTAATTAAGGTATTTACCGCTAATGTTGATGCCTTTGTTCACCCAATCTAACTGAAATATTTCATCAATGACCATCTTGAACAGCTCTGGAGACAAGGAATCGCCTTGTCTGACTCGTCTTTCTATCAGAAATATGATCAGCCCTTTCCAGTTTTATTTTGGCCGTCGTAGTATAGTATATATTACCTCTATATATTCTTCTATTACGTACTTCTTCATGGTTTCATATATGAAAGTCCAGAAGATCAGTTAACAAGTCTTGGATTTTTTTGTAATTGCCTTCAAATCATGCTCTAACGCATTAGAACAAGGCTTGATGTCAGTAACTAGCTTAAAACGATGACAATGACTATAAAGTCGTCCTTCTGTAGCATATTTATTACAATTGTTGGGGCAGGGCTGGTGGTATCCCCGATATTTAGGACGCAGTTTTCGGCACAAGGACAAGAACTTACTGAGTGCTTCAAAGGCTGCTGGTTCTCCGGATCTTGGCACCGTCTTCACTTTTGCGTGGATGGAGAGAAGAGATAGGGGGCCCAGTGATGGCCAAACAATTGTCACTTGGGAAGGTCTTTCCAGAGACCGAGGCGTAAACTTCTTTTCACGCATAATGTTTCGCACACATAATCTAACACACGCTCTATGTGTCTCTCTAGCAATTGCACTAGGCAGAATGAATATTCGGGAACAGGCATGGGGTGGGGTAAACAGGTATTCCTGCCTCTTCCCACTTCCAGCATTCTGGTCAAAATAAAATAAAACTAAAATATATTGTTGCGACGCAACAACAATTTAACATTCACCAGGTTTGTTCTTTATTACTTCAAATAAAATTTATTTAATATAGTGTTTTTATTAAACTGCACAGTTGCACAGCCGAAATTGTCAAAAAACTTCAAGTTCAATGCAGATCATTATAAATTCATTAAAATTAACCTACTAACGATAAGAGCTTTCTAAATTTTGAAAATGGCGTTATTCATTCACTTTTCCCAACATATATTCTATAACTTTGAAATCTTCTTAGCCAGTATTTGTCTTAGTTCCCCTCTTTTTATTTTATTACTAGCAGTCTTCGGAATTTCATCGATGAAATAAACGCCTCCTCTCAGATGTTTCGGGTTTGAAAGTTCTCCTAAAAACAAATCAAAAAACGGATTAAAACAACTGAAAACAGTCGTGCTATATCCACCAATCAGTATCACCTGCAACAAACGTCTTAACTTCGTCTTCCGTCAAAGTTACATCGTCATGTCTCACAACGAAAGCAGTGGGTAATTCGCCAGCAATGTCGTCAGGTTTTCCAACAACTCCAGCTTCTTTAATCTTCGGATGGCTCAGCAGAAGACCTTCGATTTCAGCAGGTGGTACTTGAAAACTTTTATACTTGATCAGTTCTTTCAACCTGTCTATTATGAAGATATAGTTTTCCTCATCGTAATACCCAATGTCTCCAGTAAACAACCACCCATCCTTGGAGAATGTAGCATTAGTAGCTTCCGGATTCTTATAATACCCTTTGGCTAGTATACGTCCTCTGACGCAGATCTCTCCTGCTTGATTTGGACCAAGAGATCTACCGGTTGCCACGTCGCGTACTTTAAGCTCAACATCTGGAAGTAACTTCCCAACTGATCCCAGTTTTATTTCCTTCATAGGCATCTGAGTAACAGCCAAAGTAGCTTCTGTCAAACCATAACCTTGCGTGAGTCTTTTCATCTTGCGAAATCTACTTCTGGCCTTTTCCTCGAGTTCCACACTAGTTGGTGCACCACCAAAGGTTATCTCTCGAACGCTGGAGACGTCGTGCTTCAAAACGAGAGGACTCCTTGAAAAAACGTTCAAAATCATGGGTACAGTGCCCAAGATTGTTATTTTGTACTTTTCTATGGAGTGTAACACCGTGGCCTCGTCAAATCTTTGCAGGACGACTACTGTGTCTTTCCTGACCATTGCTGTTATGGAATGGGTAAAGCCTAATGCATGGGAAAAGGGTAAAAGACCGAAAATGTTCTGCGGTGTGACAGTATAATATCTATGGTCACTAAAATTGTTTGATTATTAATTTTTAGAAAGGTATTAAGTTGTTAATACGTACAATAGATGCGCTATTCTTGTGAGGTAGTTATCATGTGTTAACATTACTTCCTTAGGCATGCCTGTGGTGCCGGATGAGCACAGTAGAGATGCAATATGTTCACGAGTATTTACATCATTTGGCGAAAATTGTTCGTGATTAAAACTGTCTTCGCAATGGTTATCAATAAACTCAAGAATTGTCTGATAACCATCGACTTTTTCGTTCGGATTTAACAATATAATCTTTTGTATGCTTTTAATTGTGTCTTTTAACTTGACATATTGCTGGAGAGTGCTTCTCGAACAAAACACAACTTTTGGTTGGACAATATCTAGCAAATATACCCGTTCTCCTGCAAATTTATTGGTTGATTATGTTTATAGATAAAATTATACGTAGAGATGAATTCAACTTAGTTGAATCCCGTGAAATTGCAGTTCATTCGGCTGCGTAGTAGATCGCCGTTTTCATTCAGAGGCGTGATTTGTTTGGGAGATTAGAACGCATTCATAAAATGTGTCTTGAGATAGAAATTGAATAAAGGAGAATTCTACGTGATCAATAGTTGAAAAGAAAATTATTGAAATAGTGTGTAAGGTTATATTTATGTTGTTTACTTAAACTGCATCTACAGTCTACAAAAGTTATAAAAACTGCCCTGAATAGGATAACGTATTTCTTATGACAACTTGCGCTTTCTAATTCCAACACAGATCTCTGAAGAAAACTTTGATTTCCTTGTTATCCTTTCTGTTGTTCGTTCTTCAAAAATGTTATCGGAGAAATTCTAACCCCACATTTAATTTTAAAACTCACTCCAACTGCAATTCTATTGTTAGTCGAAACATTACGACATGAAATTTGGCACTTTCCAGTAGTTAAGCTTTCAAATACATACATAAAATAAAGGACGTTGTTGTATTTTCTTGCAGTTTTAAACCCCTAAGGAATGCGACACCTATGGAACGTCTCATATGGAAATATTCAAGGTCATATTTTGTTTTCTACGCCAAAAATGTAGTAGTACGAGAGTACTCAACTTAGTTTGAAACAACTCTACTCAATTAAGTTGAAATCATCTCTACTAATATTTACTTTCTGTGTAAGCGTAGTTCAGAGGTGCTGAGATATAACCTTGATACAAAGATGCAACCACTGGAAGAAAATAATAAATGCTGTTTTCACTAGAAATATTGATGATGTCGTTTGGCGTGCATCCGATGTTTTGAAGACTTCTTGCCAATCTGCATGACATTCGTAAAAAGTTGCCGTATGTCAAGCATTTTTCTGAGAGTGGATTAACCTAACATACTGTGTTATTTATCTTTGATGTAGTTGCAAATTTAAACTTACGTAAAGGGCTTTGTCTTGTGGTGCTTGTTTCAAGTTGTCATACAAGTATTTTCCCAAAGATATTTCGACTGTTGGTACCAAACATTTTGGGCCACTGATTATTTTATTGTCCACACCCATGCTGCTTGCTTGTCATTAATTAAGTAAGTTTATATATTATTGAGAAGTACTTACGCAGCTGTAGCTTCAGATAAGTGAATGTTTATGAAAAATATCGTACTTATCTCCCGGCTGTTCATAAGATAAAATGTTGTACAATTCCATGTGATAAAATTAATTTATTTTGAATAAATAACTTTAAATAAAAATATTCTCAGGACTCTCAGGCATAAGATCAGGACCGAACGTTCAGTGGGCTAACACCTTTCCTTAAAATTCGAAATTGTAATAAATAGTCTCTGTCGCTTAATCTACACATCGCTCTGCAACACATTTTTGACATTGCGATTCGTAGGTAGATTCATTGTGTTTCATTCATAGAAATGATTCTTCCACTGTGCCTGGCTACAGAAAATCATTTTTATTACACAGGGTGCACCGAAACTCAGCTTTATATGGAGAACATTATTATTATTATCTATTTCTCAGAAAAGTTTATTCTTCATAGGGAGAATGTCGATACTTCTAGAATGTTATGCATACTAACTTTCCGACTAGTACCCTAGAAGGATAGTATTGAAATCGACGGGAAAAAAAATCGAGATTTTGTTGGAAATACGCATTTTAGGGTCCCCCGAATCGATTGCAATGATTTCCGGAAAATGTATGTATGTGTGTATGTCCGTGAACACGGTAGCGCCCAAACGGAACAACGGATCGGGCTGAAATTTGTTATACATATTTAGAATTGTCGGGAGACGAACTGTATTGTTTTTGGTGACAATCTGACAACCAAAAGTGGCAAATGCGTCTTATGAGAGATTCATCCGAGTTTGAACAAACTTATACCTGCTTATCCTCCAGTGACTTTTAATATAATATGTATACTAATTTACAGATCAGTGGGAGTTTGACAGTATCCACAGCCTTCGTCGCTGTGTTGCGAATTGTCAGGTTTTGACAATGTCAGTGCCACTAACATGACATTAATTGTCATATAAACTGACGTTATGTAAGGTCCGGTATGGCTGTGGCTTTACAAAATCGAATAATTGGAAAAGTGCTCAGACCATAGGTTCAGATACTTCATTGTGCCAACGATGTAGTCGGAAAGTAGGGTGACGGCCACCCCAGATATTTTTTGTTTTGGTACCTAATATAAAATGTCTAGTCAACTAGACTGCGAATTAAATATAAATAACTATTGCGTACTAAGGGCTAGTTTTTCAATGCTAGTTTAAACCATGAGTGAAGTTCAGCACTGCTGACAATGACGTTTTGATGACCAGTATCCAATCAGCTTTGGCAAATCTGACAGAAATCAAGAATAGAACGGAGTTCAGTTGAACTTAGAAATGAACCAGTATTGAAAAACTAGCCCTAAGGGCTGTACATTGTACAATGATTTACTATTGTAAATGTAAAGAACCGCTACTCCCGACTCCCGAAGATTTTTACTCGTCCAACACAATTTTATTATGTCTTACGCATGTTTTTTTTCCTCAAAAATCATGAAATATCTCTATCATTAACATTTCATATTTGACATATCATGACAAATATTTGTTTGTTGGTATTCCACTTATAAATAAGTAACCGCGTCATAGGGTAAAAAAAGGTAACTTCAGCCATAATCGTTCGTTAACGACATTACAATTATGGCTATAGTCGGTGGGCGACTAGTAAAAAGCGCGAAGGCAGACAGGTAGGCGCGAGGGCATTTGTACTTGCCATGGTATATACAAAATGCCACTTAATATACAGTGTTGATCTTTACTGGGTAAAAAATCATAAGCGCACCAAGAAAACGGCTATTTTTGCAATAATTTTAAGGAAGCACTGCAAACGGTATGGAAATGGCGACTATTATAGGAAATTTGAACAAATATCTAAGAAACCGTTTAATAAGAATCATTTCAAATCACTAGCCGCTACAAAACTCTTCTCAAATAGTGAAAACTGTAAAAAAAGCAAAACAAAATTTCGGTCATAGGTGGCTGTGATTTCAAGTTTGAGCGTAATCTATCTATCTAATCTAATCTATCTATCTAAATATCTATTTAATAACAATATACTGGTTACGAACTTCCAAGACTGGGCGCCTTCAGCGAAAACGACCCTTTTTGCCAACATTTGCGATCGAGTAGTTGCAAAATTGGGCTTTTCGATATTACTTTTGACGCTCGAATTAAAAAAAGGATACAATTCCGCGTGGACTAGGTAATATTTAGTAAATTTAATGCATTAATTTTGAGAAAAATCACGTTTTTTCACCTTTTCGACTGAAGGTGGACCTCGAGAAAATGTCACGTGATGTCTAGAAATTCCGTCAAACCCAACGATAAACGTCAAAAATTTATATTTTTCGACGGCTGTCGGGCATTGGTAACAAGAGTAACACGTAACAGATAACCAGAAATGTTAAACATAGAAGAAACGTCAACAGATCACTCCGAGCTATATATTTACGTTCTCCCGGCTAAAAAAGAAAACGGGCCAACAAAAGTTGAAAGTGAAGTTGTAGGTACGTCCGATAAATTTTTGCTTAATTTATATTCGCGGCAAAGGTGCGAAAAAAGTGATTTTCCGAAGAAATGCACCGGGCCGATCAACTTGTGATGGCCTAGACGAAATTTCCATCTGTCAAAAACGGGTTCCTTTTGCACGTTCCTGCTGGGCCGAAAAAAGCTTGCGGAGGGTGAATATGCGACGGGTCGTAAGTTTAGACCTTCCTCTGTGTCATTCGACCGAACACGTGGCCAGAAAAAGCCTATTTGCCGAGACTCCATCCAAAGCCCAGTCGTGTTCTGCGATAACTGATTTTTGGAGATCTGTCAAAAAATTGCTTTTTTTCATCGACGCTTGACTTTCTTCTATCTCCATCGCGCGCGATATTTCGCGACCATTGCATCGACCATTGCCAGTAGAAATCGAGCGAAAATGCGGCCCAAAGTGGTAACTTTTACTGACTGTTATTGACGGCCAAGAAACTCTGGTTTCTCTTCATTTGCGAATAAATCTTTCGCTTTTTACTAAAACTTTTAGTTTCGAAATCCTTTTAATAAAGATTTCCTTTTACAAAAGACTCATTTTGCTAAAGAATTTGGTTGATTCAGTTTTTATCTCTCTGCGTAGATTTCTGTTAAAGAATTTAAACCCTTTGATGCAGAAATAACTTTGAGCTATAAATCTGTCATTTATTGTAAATGTCGCTATTTTTATTGGATGACTGTTACCGACGGTCGAGAAATCTCTCTGTTTCTCTTCATTTGCGAATAAATCTTTCGCCTTTTACGAAAAATTTTCGTTTAGATTTCCTTTTACTAAAGAATTCGGTTCATTCAGTGTTTGTCTATCTGTATAGATTTCTGTTAAAGAATTTAAGCCATTTGATGCAGAAATAACATTTGTGAAGAACTTTAAATCTGCCATTTATTTTAAATGTCACTATTTTTATTGGACGACTGTTACTGACGATCGACATATCATCTCGTTTCTCTTCATTTGCGAATAAATCTTTCACCTTTTACTAAAGATTTCCGTTTAGATTTCCTTTTACTAAACATTTCCTCTTACTAAAGATTTCCTTTTACTAAAGATTTCCTTTTACTGAAGGTATCCTTTTACTAAAGACTTCCTTTTACTGAAGAGTTCCTTTTACTAAAGATTTCCTTTTACTAAAGATTTCCTGTTACTAAAGATTTCCTTTTACTAAAGATTTCCTTTTACTGAAGATTTCCTTTTGATGCAGAAATGACTTTTGTGAAGAACTTTAAATCTTTCATTTATTTTAAATGTCACTATTTTTATTGGACGACTGTTACTGACGATCGACAAATCATCTGGTTTCTCTTCATTTGCGAATAAATCTTTCGCCTTTTCCTAAAGATTTTCGTTTAGATATCATTTTACTAAATATTTCCTTTTACTAAACAATTCGGTTCATTTAATGTTTGTCTATCTGTGTAGATTTCTGTTAAAGAATTTAAGCCATTTGATGCAGAAATAACTTTTATGAAGAACTTTAAATCTGCCATTTATTTTAAATGTCACTATTTTTATTGATGACTGTTACTGACGGTTGAGATATACTCTGGTTTCTCTTCATTTGCGAATAAATCTTTCGCCTTTAACTAAAGTTCTCGTTTAGATTTCCTCTTACTAAAGATATCCTTTTACTAAAGATTTCCTTTTACCGAAGATTTCCTTTTACTAAAGGTTTCATTTTAGTAAAGATTTCCTTTTAGCAAAGATTTCCTTTTACAAAAGATTTCCTTTTACAAAAGATTTCCTTTTATAAAGGAATTTCTTTTACTATAGATTTCCTTTCACGAAAGATTTCCTTTTACTAAATAATTCGGTTCATTCAGTGTTTGTCTATCAGTGTAGATTTCTGTTAAAGAATTTAAGCCATTAAATTAGTCATTTATTTTAAATGTCACTATTATTATTGGATGACTGTTACTAACGGTCGAGAAATACTCTGGTTTCTCTTCATTTGCGAATAAATTTTTCGCCTTTAACTAAAGATTCTCGTTTAGATTTCCTTTTACTAAAGATATCCTTCTACTAAAGATTTTCTTTTACTAAAGATTTCCTTTTACTAAAGGTTTCCTTTTAGTAAAGATCTCCTTTTACAAAAGATTTCCTTTTATAAAGGAATTCCTTTTACAAAAGATTTCCTTTTACTATAGATTTCCTTTCTCGAAAGATTTCCTTCTACTAAAGAATTCGGTTCATTCAGTGTTTGTCTATCAGTGTAGATTTCTGTTAAAGAATTTAAGCCATTCAATCACCATTTGATGCAGAGATAACTTTTATAAAGAACTTTAAATTAGTCATTTATTTTAAATGTCACTATTATTATTGGATGACTGTTACTGACGGTCGAGAAATACTCTGGTTTCTGTTCATTTGCGAATAAATCTTTCGCCTGTTACTAAAGATTTTCGTTTAGATTTGCGTTTACTAAAGATATCCTTTTACTAAAGATTTCCTTTTACTAAAGATATCTTTTTACTAAAGATTCCCTTTTACTAAAGATTTCCTTTTACTAAAAATTTCCTTTTACTAAGGATTTCCTTTTACTGAAGATTTCCTTTTACTAAAGATTTCCTTTTACTAAAGATTTCCTTTTACTAAAGATTTCCTTTTACTAAGGATTTACTTTTACTAAAAACTCCCTTTTACTAAAGATTTCGCTTTACTAAAGATATCCTTTTACTAAAAATTTCCTTTTACTAAAGATTTTCTTTTACTAAAGATTTTCTTTTACTAAAGATTTCCTTTTACTAAGGAGTTCGGTTCATTCAGTGTTCGTCTATCTGTGTAGATTTCTGTTAAAAAATTTAAGCCATTTGATGCAGAAATAACTTATATGAAGAACTTTAAATCTGTCATTTATTTTAAATGTCACTATTTTCATTGGATGACTGTTACTGACGGTCAAGAAATACTCTGGTTTCTCTTCATTTGCGAATAAATCTTTCGCGTCTTAGTAAGGATTTCAGTTTAGGTTTCCTTTTACTAAAGAATTCGGTTGAGTTTGTTTCTCTGTGCTCTGTTAAAGAATTTAAGCCATTTGATGCAGAAATAACTTTTATAAAGAACTTTAACTCTGACATTTATTTTAAATGTCACTATTTTTATTGGATGACTGTTACTGACGGTCGAGAAATACTCTGGCTTTTCTTCATTTGAGAATAAATCTTTCGCATTTTACTGAAGATTTTCGTTTAGATATCCTTTCACTAAATATTTCCTTTCACTAAAGATTTCCTTTTACTAAAGAATTCGGTTCATTCAGTGTTGGTCTATCTGCGTAGATTTCTGTTAAAGAATTTAGGCCATTTGATGCAGAAATAACTTTTATGAAGAACTTGAAATTGGTCATTTATTTTAAACTATTTTTATTGGATGACTGTTACTGACGGTCGAGAAATACTCTGGTTTCTCTTCATTTGCGAATAAATCTTTCGCATTTTACTAAAGATTTTCGTTTAGATTTCCTTTTACTAAAGAATACTGTTCATTCAATGTTTGTCTATCTGTGTAGATTTCTGTTAAAGCATTTAAGCCATTTGATGCAGAGATAACTTTTATGATGAACTTTAAATTTGTCATTTATTCTAAATGTCACCATTTTTATCGGATGACTGTTACTGACGGTCAAGAAATACCCTGGTTTCTCTTCATTTGCGAATAAATCTTTCGCCTTTTACTACAGATTTGCGTTAAGATTTCCTTTTACTAGAGATGTCTTTTTACTAAAGATTTTCTTTTACTAAAGATATCCTTTTACTAAAGATTTCCTTTTACTAAAGGTTTCCTTTTAGTACAGATTTTCTTTTACGAAAGATTCTCTTTTACTAAAGATTTCCTTTTACGAAAGATTTTCTTTTACTTAAGATTTCCTTTTACTAAAGATTTCCTATTACTAAAGAATTCGGGTAATTTAATCCCTTTGATGCAGAAATAACTTTTGTGAAGATCTTTAAATCTGTCATTAATTATAAATGTCATAATTTTTCTTGGATGACTGTTACTGACGGTCGTGAAATACTTTGGTATCTCTTTATTTGCTAATAAATCTTTCGCTTTAGGCTAAAATTTTTCGTTTAGATTTCCTTTTACTAAAGACTCCTTTTATTAAAGAATTTAGTTGATTCGGTTTTTGTCTGTCTGCGTAGATTTCTGTTGAAGAATTTAAGCCCTTTGTTGCAAAAATAACTTTTATGAAGAACTTTAAATCTGTCATTTATGTAAATGTCACTATCCTTATTGGATGACTGTTACTGCCGGTCGAGAAATACTTTGGTTTCTCTTCATTTGCGAATAAATCTTTCGCCTTTTACTAAAGATTTTTGTTTAGATTTCCTTTCACTAAAGATTTCCTTTTACTAAAGAATTCTGTTTATTCCGCGTTTGTCTATCTGTGTAGATTTCTGTTAAAGAATTTAAGCCATTTGATGCAGAAATAACTTTTATGAAGAACTTTTAATTTGTCATTTATTTTAACTGTCACTATTTTTATTGGATGACTATTACTGATGGTCGAGAAATACTCTGGTTTCTCTTCATTTGCGAATAAATATTTCGCCTTTTATTAAAGATTTTCGTTTAGACTTCCTTTTATTAAAGGTTTTCGTGTAGATTTCCTTTTACTAAAGATTTTCGTTTAGATTTCCTTTTACTAAAGATTTTCGTTTAGATTTGCTTTTACTAAAGATTTTCGTTTAGATTTCCTTTTACTAAAGTTTTCGTTTAGACTTCCTTTTACTAAAGATTTTCGTTTAGATTTCCTTTTACTAAAGATTTTCGTTTAGATTTCCTTTTACTAAAGATTTTCGTTTAGATTTACTTTTACTAAAGATTTTCGTTTAGACTTCCTTTTACTAAAGATTTTCGTTTAGATTTCCTTTTACAAAAGATTTTCGTTTAGATTTCCTTTTACTAAAGATTTCCTTTTACTAAAGATTTCCTTTTGCTAAAGGTTTCCTTTTACTAAAGAATTCGGTTCATTCAGTGTTTGTCTATCTGTGTAGATTTATGTTAAATAATTTAAGCCATTTGATGCAGAAATAACTTTTATGAAGTACTTTAAATCTATCATTAATTATAAATGTCACAATTTTCTTTTGATGACTGTTACTGACGGTCGTGAAATACTCTGGTACTTCTTCATTTACGAATAATCGTTCGCTTTTTACTAAAACTTTTCGTTTCGATTTCCTTTTAATAAGGATTTCCTTTTAATAAGGATTTCCCTTTACTAAAGAATTTGGTTGATTCAGTGTTTGTCTCTCTGTGTAGATTTCTGTTAAAGAATTTAAACCCTTTGATGCAGGAATAACTTTTATGAAGAACATTAAATCTGTGATTTATTGTAAATGTCACTATTTTTATTGGATGACTGTTACTGACGGTCGAGACATACTATGGTTTCTCTTCATTTGCGAATAAATCTTTCGTCTTTTACCAAAAATTTTCGTTAAGATATCCTTTTACTAGAATTTTCCTTTTACTAAAAAGTTCCTTTTACTAATGATTTCCTTTTGCTAAAGATTTCCTTTTGCTAAAGATTTCCTTTTTACTAAATATTTCCTCTTACTAAAGAATTCGGTTTATTCAGTGCTTGTCTATCTCTGCAGATTTCTGTTAAAGAATGTTGGCCATTTGATGCAGAAATGACTTTTGTGAAGAACTTTAAATCTTTCATTTATTTTAAATGTCACTATTATTATTGAACGACTGTTACTGACGATCGACAAATCATCTGCTTTCTCTTCATTAGCGAATAAATCTTTCACATTTTACTAAAGATTTCCGTTTAGATATCCTTTTACTAAAGATTTTCTTCTACTAAAGAATTCGGATTATTCAATGTTTGTCTCTCTATGTGGATTTCTGTTAAACAATTTAAGCGATTTGATGCAGAAATAACTTTTATGAAGAACTTTAAATATGTCACTTATTAAAAATGTCACAGCTTTTACTGGATGACTGTTACTGACGTTCGAGAAATACTCCGGTTTCTCTTCATTTGCGAATAAATCTTTCGCCTTTTACTAAAGATTTTCGTTTAGATTTCCTTTTACTAATGATTTCCTTTTACTAAAGATTTCCTTTTACTAAAGATTTCCTTTTACGAAAGATTTCCTTTTACTAAAGAATTCGGTTCATTCAATGTTTGTCTATCTGTGTAGATTTCTGTTAAAGAATTTAAGCTATTTGATGCAGAAATAACTTTTATGACGAACATTAAATTGGTCATTTATTTTAAAGTATTTTTATTGGATGACTGTTACCGACGGTCGAGAAATACTCTGGTTTCTCTTCATTTGCGAATAAATCTTTCACCTATAACTAAAGATTTTAGTTTAGATTTCCTTTTACTAAAGGTTTCTTTTTAGTAAATATTTCCTTTTACAAAAGATTTCATTTTACAAAAGATTTCATTTTACAAAAGATTTCCTTTTACAAAAGATTTCCTTTTACAAAAGATATCCTTTTACTATAAATTTCCTTTTACTATAAATTTCCTTTCACGAAAAATTTCCTTTTGCTAAAGAATTCGGTTCATTCAGTGTTTGTCAATCAGTGTAGATTTCTGTGTAAGAATTTAAGCCCATTTTAACACCATTTGATGCAGAGACAACTTTTATGAAGAACTTTAAATTAGTCGTTTATTTTAAATGTCACTATTTTGATTGGATGACTGTCACTGACGGTCGAGAAATACTCTGGTTTCTGTTCATTTGCGAATAAATCTTTCGCCTGTTACTAAAGATTTTCGTTTAGATTTGCTTTTACTAAAGATATCCTTTTACTAAAGACTTCCTTTTACTAAAGATATCGTTTTACTAAAGATTCCCTTTTACTAAAAAATTCCTTTTACTAAAGATTCCCTTTTACTAAAAATTCCTTTTACTAAAGATTTCCTTTTACTGAAGATTTCCTTGTACTAAAAATTTCCTTTTACTAAAGATTTCCTTTTACTAAAGATTTCCATTTACTAAAGATTTCCTTTTACTAAATATTTCCTTTTAGTAAAGATTTCCTTTTACTAAGGATTTACTTTTACTAAAAATTTCCTTTTACTAAAGATTTCCATTTACTAAAGATTTCTTTTTACTAAAGATTTGCTTTTACTAAAGATTTTCGTTGAGATTTCTTTTTACCAAAGAATTCTGTTTATTCAATGTTTGTCTATCTGTGTAGATTTCTGTTAAAGAATATAAGCGATTTGATGCAGAGATAACTTTTTGAAGAACTTTAAATTTGTCATTTATTTTAAATGTCATTATTTTTATTGGATGACTGTTACTGACGGTCGAGAAATACTCTGGTTTTTCTTCATTTGCGAATAAATCTTTCGCCTTTTACAAAAGATTTTTGTTTAGATTTCCTTTTACTAAGGATTTCCTTCTACTAAAGTTATCCTTTTACTAAACATTTCCTCTTGCTAAAGATTTCCTTTTACTAAAGATTTTCGTTTAGATTTCCTTTCACTAAAGATTTAATTTAGATTTCCTTTTACTAAAGATTTCCTTTAACTAAAGATTTCATTTTACTAAACATTTCCTTTTACTAAAGATTTCCTTTCACGAAATATTTCCTTTTACTAAAGAATTCGGTTCGTTCAGTGTTTGTCTATCAGTGTAGATTTCTGTTAAAGAATTTAAGCCATTTGATCACCATTTGATGCAGAGATAACTTTTATGAAGAACTTTAAATTAGTCATTTATTTTAAATGTCACTATTATTATAGGATGACTGTCACTGACGGTCGAGAAATACTCTGGTTTCTGTTCATTTGCGAATAAATCTTTCGCCTGTTACTAAAGATTTTCGTTTAGATTTGCTTCCACTAAAGATTTCCTTTTACTAAAGATATCTTTTTACTAAAGATTTCTTTTTACTAAAGATTTGCTTTTACTAAAGATTTTCGTTGAGATTTCTTTTTACCAAAGAATTCTGTTTATTCAATGTTTGTCTATCTGTGTAGATTTCTGTTAAAGAATATAAGCGATTTGATGCAGAGATAACTTTTTGAAGAACTTTAAATTTGTCATTTATTTTAAATGTCATTATTTTTATTGGATGACTGTTACTGACGGTCGAGAAATACTCTGGTTTTTCTTCATTTGCGAATAAATCTTTCGCCTTTTACAAAAGATTTTTGTTTAGATTTCCTTTTAGTAAAGATTTCCTTTTACTAAGGATTTCCTTTTACTAAAGTTATCCTTTTACTAAACATTTCCTCTTGCTAAAGATTTCCTTTTACTAAAGATTTTCGTTTAGATTTCCTTTCACTAAAGATTTAATTTAGATTTCCTTTTACTAAAGATTTCCTTTAACTAAAGATTTCATTTTACTAAACATTTCCTTTTACTAAAGATTTCCTTTCACGAAATATTTCCTTTTACTAAAGAATTCGGTTCGTTCAGTGTTTGTCTATCAGTGTAGATTTCTGTTAAAGAATTTAAGCCATTTGATCACCATTTGATGCAGAGATAACTTTTATGAAGAACTTTAAATTAGTCATTTATTTTAAATGTCACTATTATTATAGGATGACTGTCACTGACGGTCGAGAAATACTCTGGTTTCTGTTCATTTGCGAATAAATCTTTCGCCTGTTACTAAAGATTTTCGTTTAGATTTGCTTCCACTAAAGATTTCCTTTTACTAAAGATATCTTTTTACTAAAGATTCCCTTTTACTAAAAATTTCCTATTACTAAAGATTTCCTTTTACTAAAAATTTCCTTTTACTAAAGATTTCCTTTTACTGAAGATTTCCTTTTACAAAAGATTCCCTTTTACTATAGATTTCCTTTCACGAAAAATTTCCTTTTACTAAAGAATTCGGTGCATTCAGTGTTTGTCTATCAGTGTAGATTTCTGTTAAAGAATTTAAGCCATTTGAACACCATTTGATGCAGAGATAACTTTTATGAAGAACTTTAAATTAGTCATTTATTTTAAATGTCACTATTATTATTATTGGATGACTGTCACTGACGGTCGAGAAATACTCTGGTGTCTATTCATTTGCGAATAAATCTTTCGCCTGTTACTAAAGATTTTCGTTTAGATTTGCTTTTACTAAAGATATCCTTGTACTAAAGATTTCCTTTTACTAAAGATATCTTTTTACTAAAGATTCCCTTTTACTAAAAATTTCCTTTTACTAAAGATTTCCTTTTACTAAAAATATCCTTTTACTAAAGATTTCCTTTTACTGAAGATTTCCTTTTACTAAAGATTTCCTTTTACTAAAGATTTCCTTTTACTAAAGATATCCTTTTACTAAAGATTTCCTTTTACTAAAGATTTCCTTTTACTAAATATTTCCTTTTAGTAAAGATTTCCTTTTACTAAGGATTTACTTTTACTAAAAATTTCCTTTTACTAAAGATTTCCATTTACTAAAGATTTCTTTTTACTAAAGATTTGCTTTTACCAAAGATTTTCGTTGAGATTTCTTTTTACCAAAGAATTCTGTTCATTCAATGTTTGTCTATCTGTGTAGATTTCTGTTAAAGAATATAAGCGATTTGATGCAGAGATAACTTTTTGAAGAACTTTAAATTTGTCATTTATTTTAAATGTCACTATTTTTATTGGATGACTGTTACTGACGGTCGAGAAATACTCTGGTTTTTCTTCATTTGCGAATAAATCTTTCGCCTTTTACAAAAGATTTTTGTTTAGATTTCCTTTTAGTAAAGATTTCCTTTTACTAAGGATTTCCTTTTACTAAAGTTATCCTTTTACTAAACATTTCCTCTTGCTAAAGATTTCCTTTTACTAAAGATTTTCGTTTAGATTTCCTTTCACTAAAGATTTAATTTAGATTTCCTTTTACTAAAGATTTCCTTTAACTAAAGATTTCATTTTACTAAACATTTCCTTTTACTAAAGATTTCCTTTCACGAAATATTTCCTTTTACTAAAGAATTCGGTCCGTTCAGTGTTTGTCTATCAGTGTAGATTTCTGTTAAAGAATTTAAGCCATTTGATCACCATTTGATGCAGAGATAACTTTTAGGAAGAACTTTAAATTAGTCATTTATTTTAAATGTCACTATTATTATAGGATGACTGTCACTGACGGTCGAGAAATACTCTGGTTTCTGTTCATTTGCGAATAAATCTTTCGCCTGTTACTAAAGATTTTCGTTTAGATTTGCTTTTACTAAAGATATCCTTTTACTAAAGATTTCCTTTTACTAAAGATATCTTTTTACTAAAGATTCCCTTTTACTAAAAATTTCCTTTTACTAAAGATTTCCTTTTACTAAAGATATCTTTTTACTAAAGATTCCCTTTTACTAAAAATTTCCTTTTACTAAAGATTTCCTTTTACTAAAAATTTCCTTTTACTAAAGATTTCCTTTTACTGAAGATTTCCTTTTACAAAAGATTCCCTTTTACAAAAGATTCCCTTTTACTATAGATTTCCTTTCACGAAAAATTTCCTTTTACTTAAGAATTCGGTTCATTCAGTGTTTGTCTATCAGTGTAGATTTCTGTTAAAGAATTTAAGCCATTTGAACACCATTTGATGCAGAGATAACTTTTATGAAGAACTTTAAATTAGTCATTTATTTTAAATGTCACTATTATTATTATTGGATGACTGTCACTGACGGTCGAGAAATACTCTGGTGTCTGTTCATTTGCGAATAAATCTTTCGCCTGTTACTAAAGATTTTCGTTTAGATTTGCTTTTACTAAAGATATCCTTTTACTAAAGATTTCCTTTTACTAAAGATATCTTTTTACTAAAGATTCCCTTTTACTAAAAATTTCCTTTTACTAAAGATTTCCTTTTACTAAAAATATCCTTTTACTAAAGATTTCCTTTTACTGAAGA
The DNA here is from genome assembly GCA_963971325.1 of Aphodius granarius. NCBI lineage: Eukaryota > Metazoa > Arthropoda > Insecta > Coleoptera > Scarabaeidae > Aphodius > Aphodius granarius. The sequence continues at coordinate 14,517,156 of OZ020222.1, read as the reverse complement.
TTTCCTTTTACCAAAGATTTCCTTTTACTAAAGATTTCCTTTTACTAAAGATTTCCTTTTACTAAAGATATCCTTTTACTAAAGATTTCCTTTTATTAAAGATTTCCTTTTACTAAATATTTCCTTTTACTAAAGGTTTCTTTTACTAAGGATTTACTTTTACTAAAAATTTCCTTTTACTAAAGATTTCCTTTTACTAAAGATCTCTTTTTACTAAAGATTTTCGTTTAGATTTCCTTTTACTAAAGAATTCTGTTCATTCAATGTTTCTCTATCTGCGTAGATTTCTGTTAAAAAATTTAAGCCATTTGTTGCAGAGATAACTTTTTGAAGAACTTTAAATTTGTCATTTATTTTAAATGTCATTATTTTTATTGGATGACTGTTACTGACGGTCGAGAAATACTCTGGTTTTTCTTCATTTGCGAATAAATCTTTCGCCTTTTACTGAAGATTTTTGTTTAGATTTCCTTTTACTAAAGATATCCTTTAACTAAAGATTTCATTTTACTAAACATTTTCTCTTGCTAAAGATTTCCTTTTACTAAAGATATTCTTTTACTAAAGATTTCCTTTCACTAAAGATTTTCGTTTAGATTTCCTTTTACTAAAGATTTCCTTTTACTAAAGATTTTCGTTTAGATTTCCTTTTACTAAAGATTTCCTTTTACTAAAGATTTCCTTTAACTAAAGATTTCATTTTACTAAACATTTCCTTTTACTAAAGATTTTCTTTCACGAAAGATTTCCTTTTACTAAAGAATTCGGTTCATTCAGTGTTTGTCTATCAGTGTAGATTTCTGTTAAAGAATTTAAGCCATTTGATGCAGAGATAACTTTTTGAAGAACTTTAAATTTGTCATTTATTTTAAGTGTCACTATTATTATTATTGGATGACTGTCAGTGACGGTCGAGAAATACTCTGGTTTCTGTTCATTTGTGAATAAATCTTTCGCCTATTACTAAAGATTTTCGTTTACATTTGCTTTTACTAAAGATATCCTTGTACTAAAGATTTCCTTTTACTAAAGATTCCCTTTTACTAAAAATTTCCTTTTACTAAAGATTTCCTTTTACTAAAAATTTCCTTTTACTAAAGATTTCCTTTTACTGAAGATTTCCTTTTACTAAAGATATCCTTTTACTAAAGATTTCCTTTTATTAAAGATTTCCTTTTACTAAATATTTCCTTTTACTAAAGGTTTCCTTTACTAAGGATTTACATTTACTAAAAATTTCCTTTTACTAAAGATCTCTTTTTACTAAAGATTTTCGTTTAGATTTCCTTTTACTAAAGAATTCTGTTCATTCAATGTTTCTCTATCTGCGTAGATTTCTGTTAAAAAATTTAAGCCATTTGATGCAGAGATAACTTTTTGAAGAACTTTAAATTTGTCATTTATTTTAAATGTCATTATTTTTATTGGATGACTGTTACTGACGGTCGAGAAATACTCTGGTTTTTCTTCATTTGCGAATAAATCTTTCGCCTTTTACTAAAGATTTTTGTTTATATTTCCTTTTACTAAAGATATCCTTTAACTAAAGATTTCATTTTACTAAACATTTCCTCTTGCTAAAGATTTCCTTTTACTAAAGATATTCTTTTACTAAAGATTTCCTTTTACTAAACATTTCCTCTTGCTAAAGATTTCCTTTTACTAAAGATTTTCGTTTAGATTTCCTTTCACTAAAGATTTTCGTTTAGATTTCCTTTTACTAAAGATTTCCTTTTACTAAAGGTTTCCTCTTACTAAAGAATTCGGTTCATTCAATGTTTGTCGATCTGTGTAGATTTCTGTTAAAGAATTTAAGCCATTTGATGCAGAAATAACTTTTATGAAGAACTTTAAATTGGTCATTTATTTTAAAGTATTTTTATTGGATGACTGTTACTGACGGTCGAGAAATACTCTGGTTTCTCTTCATTTGCGAATAAATCTTTCACCTTTAACTAAAGATTTTCGTTTAGATTTCCTTTTACTAAAGGTTTCCTTTTAGTAAAGATTTCCTTTTAGTAAAGATTTCCTTTTACAAAAGATTTCCTTTTACAAATGATTTCCTTTTACTATAGATTTCCTTTTACGAAAAATTTCCTTTTACTAAAGAATTCGGTTCATTCAGTATTTGTCTATCAGTGTAGATTTCTGTTAAAGAATTTAAGCCATTTGAACACCATTTGATGCAGAGATAACTTTTATGAAGGACTTTAAATTAGTCATTTATTTTAAATGTCACTATTATTATTATTGGATGACTGTCAGTGACGGTCGAGAAATACTCTGGTTTCTGTTCATTTGCGAATAAATCTTTCGCCTGTTACTAAAGATTTTCGTTTACATTTGCTTTTACTAAAGATATCCTTGTACTAAAGATTTCCTTTTACTAAAGATATCTTTTTACTAAAGATTCCCTTTTACTAAAAATTTCCTTTTACTAAAGATTTCCTTTTACTAAAGATTTCCTTTTATTAAAGATTTCCTTTTACTAAATATTTCCTTTTACTAAAGGTTTCCTTTACTAAGGATTTACATTTACTAAAAATTTCCTTTTACTAAAGATCTCTTTTTACTAAAGATTTTCGTTTAGATTTCCTTTTACTAAAGAATTCTGTTCATTCAATGTTTCTCTATCTGCGTAGATTTCTGTTAAAAAATTTAAGCCATTTGATGCAGAGATAACTTTTTGAAGAACTTTAAATTTGTCATTTATTTTAAATGTCATTATTTTTATTGGATGACTGTTACTGACGGTCGAGAAATACTCTGGTTTTTCTTCATTTGCGAATAAATCTTTCGCCTTTTACTAAAGATTTCCTTTTACTAAAGATATTCTTTTACTAAAGATTTCCTTTTACTAAACATTTCCTCTTGCTAAAGATTTCCTTTTACTAAAGATTTTCGTTTAGATTTCCTTTCACTAAAGATTTTCGTTTAGATTTCCTTTTACTAAAGATTTCCTTTTACTAAAGGTTTCCTCTTACTAAAGAATTCGGTTCATTCAATGTTTGTCGATCTGTGTAGATTTCTGTTAAAGAATTTAAGCCATTTGATGCAGAAATAACTTTTATGAAGAACTTTAAATTGGTCATTTATTTTAAAGTATTTTTATTGGATGACTGTTACTGACGGTCGAGAAATACTCTGGTTTCTCTTCATTTGCGAATAAATCTTTCACCTTTAACTAAAGATTTTCGTTTAGATTTCCTTTTACTAAAGGTTTCCTTTTAGTAAAGATTTCCTTTTAGTAAAGATTTCCTTTTACAAAAGATTTCCTTTTACAAATGATTTCCTTTTACTATAGATTTCCTTTTACGAAAAATTTCCTTTTACTAAAGAATTCGGTTCATTCAGTATTTGTCTATCAGTGTAGATTTCTGTTAAAGAATTTAAGCCATTTGAACACCATTTGATGCAGAGATAACTTTTATGAAGGACTTTAAATTAGTCATTTATTTTAAATGTCACTATTATTATTATTGGATGACTGTCAGTGACGGTCGAGAAATACTCTGGTTTCTGTTCATTTGCGAATAAATCTTTCGCCTGTTACTAAAGATTTTCGTTTACATTTGCTTTTACTAAAGATATCCTTGTACTAAAGATTTCCTTTTACTAAAGATATCTTTTTACTAAAGATTCCCTTTTACTAAAAATTTCCTTTTACTAAAGATTTCCTTTTACTGAAGATTTCCTTTTACTAAAGATGTCCTTTTACTAAAGATTTCCTTTTACCAAAGATTTCTTTTTACTGAAGATTTGCTTTTACTAAAGATTTTCGTTTAGATTTCCTTTTACTAAAGAATTCCGTTCATTCAATGTTTGTCTATCTGCGTAGATTTCTGTTAAAGAATTTAAGCCATTTGATGCAGAGATAACTTTTTGAAGAACTTTGTCATTTATTTTAAATGTCACTATTTTTACTGGATGACTGTTACTGACGGTCGAGAAATACTCTGGTTTTTCTTCATTTGCGAATAAAGCTTTCGCCTTTTACTAAAAATGTTTGTTTAGATTTCCTTTTACTAAGGATTTGCTTTTACTAAAGATATCCTTTTACTAAAGATTTCCTCTTGCTAAAGATTTCCTTTTACTAAAGATTTCCTCTTGCTAAAGATTTCTTTTAACTTTTATGAAGAACTTTAAATTGGTCATGTATTTTAAACTATTTTTATATGATCGCTGTTACTGATGCTCGAGAAATTCTCTGGTTTCCCTTCATTTGCGAATAAATCTTTCGCCTTTTACTAAAAGTTTTCGTTTAGATTTCCTTTTACTAAAGATTTCCTTTTACTGAAGATTTCCTTTTACTAAAGATGTCCTTTTACTAAAGATTTCCTTTTACCAAAGATTTCTTTTTACTGAAGATTTGCTTTTACTAAAGATTTTCGTTTCGATTTCCTTTTACTAAAGAATTCTGTTCATTCAATGTTTGTCTATCTGCGTAGATTTCTGTTAAAGAATTTAAGCCATTTGATGCAGAGATAACTTTTTGAAGAACTTTGTCATTTATTTTAAATGTCACTATTTTTACTGGATGACTGTTACTGACGGTCGAGAAATACTCTGGTTTTTCTTCATTTGCGAATAAAGCTTTCGCCTTTTACTAAAGATTTTTGTTTAGATTTCCTTTTAATAAGGATTTGCTTTTACTTAAGATATCCTTTTACTAAAGATTTCCTCTTGCTAAAGATTTCCTTTTACTAAAGATTTCCTCTTGCTAAAGATTTCTTTTAACTTTTATGAAGAGCTTTAAATTGGTCATGTGTTTTAAACTATTTTTATATGATCGCTGTTACTGATGCTCGAGAAATTCTCTGGTTTCCCTTCATTTGCGAATAAATCTTTCGCCTTTTACTAAAAGTTTTCGTTTAGATTTCCTTTTACTAAAGATGTCTTTTTACTAAAGATTTTCTTTTACTAAAGATATCCTTTTACTAAAGATTTCTTTTTACTAAAGGTTTCCTTTTACTAAAGATTTTCTTTCACTAAGGATTTCCTTTTACTAAAGAATTCGGTTCATTCAGCATTTGTCTATCTGTGTAGATTTCTATTAAATAATTTAATCCCTTTGATGCAGAAATAACTTTTGTGAAGATCTTTAGGTCCGTCATTAATTATAAATGTCACAATTTTTCTTGGATGGCCGTTACTGACGGTCGTGAAATACTTCGGTATCTCTTCATTTGTGAATAAATCTTCCGCCTTTTACTAAAGATTTCCGCTTAGATTTCCTTTTACTAAAGAATTCTGTTCATTCAGTATTTGTGTATGTGTGTAGATTCCTGTTAAAGAATTTAAGTCATTTGACGTAGAGATAACTTTTATGATGAACTTTAAATTTGTCATTTATTTGAAATGGCACCATCTTTATTGGATGACTGTTTCTGACTGTCGAGAAATACTCTAGTTTCTGTTCATTTGCGAATAAATCTTTCGCCTGTTATTAAAGATTTTTGTTTAGATTTGCTTTTACTAAAGATTTCCTCTTACTAAAGATTTCCTTTTACTACAGATTTCCTTTTACTAAAGATTTCCTTTTACTACAGATTTCCTTTTACTAAAGATTTCCTTTAATAAAGATTTCCTTTTACTAAAGATTTCCTTTTACTAAGGATTTCCTTTTACTAGAGATTTCTTTTACTAAAGATTTCCTTTTACTAAAGAATTTGGTTCGTTCGGTGTTTGTCTATCAGTGTAGATTTCTGTTAAAGAATTTATGCCATTTGATGCAGAGATAACTTTTTGAAGAACTTTAAATTTGTCATTTATTTTAAATGTCACCATTTTTATTGGATGACTGTTACTGGCGGTCGAGAAATACTCTGGTTTTTCTTCATTTGCGAATAAATTTTTCGCCTTTTACTAAAGATTTTTGTTTAGATTTCCTTTTACTATAGATTTCCTTTTACTAAATATTTCCTTTTACTAAAGATTTTCGTTTAGATTTCCTCTCATTAAAAGAATTTCGTTTAGATTTCCTTTTGCTAAAGATTTTCTTTTACTAAAGGTTTCATTTTACTAAAGATTTCCTTTTACTGAAGATTTCCTTTTACTGAAGATTTCCTTTTACTAAAGGTTTCCTTTTACTAAAGAATTCGGTTCATTCAGTGTTTGTCTATCTGTGTAGATTTCTGTTAAAGAATTTAAGCCATTTGATGCAGAAATAACTTTTATGAAGAACTTTAAGTTGGTCATTTATTTTAAACGTCACTATTCTTATTGGATGACTGTTACTGACGGTCAAGAAATACTCTGGTTTCTCTTCATTTCCGAATAAATCTTTCGCCTTTTACTAAAAATTTTCGTTTAGATTTCCTTTCACTAGAGATGTCTTTTTACCAAAGATTTTCTTTTACTAAAGATATCCTTTTACTAAAGATTTTCTTTTACTAAAGGTTTCCTTTTAGTAAAGATTTTCTTTTACTAAAGATTTCCTTTTACTAAGGATTTCCTTTTACGAAAGATTTCCTTTTACTAAAGATTTGCTTTTACTAAAGACTTTCGTTTATATTTCCTTTTACTAAAGAATTCTGTTCATTCAATGTTTGTCTATCTGTGTAGATTTCTGTTAAAGCATTTAAGCCATTTGATGCAGAAATAACTTTTATGAAGAACTTTAAATTTGTCATTTATTTTAAATGTCACTATTTTTATTGGATGACTGTTACTGACGGTCGAGAAATACTCTGGTTTCTTTTCATTTGCGAATAAATCTTTCGCTTTTTACTAAAGATTTCCATTTAGATTTCCTTTTACTAAAGAATTCGGTTCATTCAATGTTTGTCTCTCTGTGTAGATTTCTGTTAAAGAATTTAAGCACTTTGGTGAAGAACCTTTCGCCTTTTACGTAAGATTTCCGTTTAGATATCCTTTTACCAAGCAATTCGGTTCATTCAATGTTTGTCTCTCTGTATACATATACCTCTGTTAAAGGATGAAGGTCACATTTTTTCTTGGATGACTGTTACTGGCGGTGGAGAAATACCCTTGTTTCTTTTAATTTGCGAATGAATGTTCGGTCCTTTTACTAAAGATTTCTGTTTAAATTGATTCTTACTAAAGAATTCATTTTATTCAATGTTTGTCTCTCTGTGTAGATTTATGGTGAACAATGTAGGCCCTGAATGCAGAAATAACTTTTATGAAGAACTCATTTATTATAAATGTCACAATGTTCCTTGGATGACTGTTACTGACGGTCGAGAAGTACGAGAGGACGGTTACTAAATATTTCCGTTTAGACTTCCCTTTATTAACGTCACTATGATTTAATAACCAAGAGTCCTCATTCAATATTATCTAATTCCTGCTATGGCAGGAATTGAAAAGAATACTTGCACTTAACGGTTTAGCACACTAATACTAGAAGACTAGATTTTTTTATTTTAATCAAAAAAAGCGAGGTTTGTTCGAACAGCAGTCAAACGAATACACAAATTTTTCTTGGCTTTCCACTGCTATTTTCACAAAGCTACAATGGAACATAACATTTACCATATTATTGATAAAGTAGAAAACCGCAGAGCGAGCGACGCCTAAACCGCTGATGTTTTTAATAAACTATTAAAAAAATCGTCGCGTAAAAATGCGAAAATTTCTACTGAAAGTGTCTACGCTCGCAAAATTGATACGCGCACTACTGAAAGTCGAAACCCTAAGGGCCACTTCATCGCACTAGTCTCGCATTCTACGATTGTGATTTAGATAAGTGGGATTTAGATAATTTGGACAGAATTCTATACAGATTGCGCCCTAAATATAAACAATAAACATGCGCAAATCCTACCTTATAGTGTCTTCTTCGCCTCCAACGATGGTTGTCATCCCTTGGACCTACTGCACATGATGACTACATCTCACAAGGCTGCCTCTCCATTAGTTGTCCTTCACCTTGAACTTCATTTTGAGCTGCCATTTGACACTTCATTCGTAGCGTTTATTCGCGCACTACCGAAAGTATCTTCGACAATACGCACGCAACGTTTAATAACTCGGTCGTGTGTACACCGCACTGTTCACGAAGCGACTGAAGATTTTTCAAAAATAAATTCGGTACCTGCGACCCGATTAAAATAAAAAGTAGTTACTACTTGTAATAAGAACTGCAGTAGTCATCATATTATCGACCGGCTTTCTTTGTAGACCAACAAATGAGCATGAATCACATGCTTCAGGCTTGCCATTATGTCACCAAATATAATAATATTGTAGTGTTCTGATATTTTGGATGTTATTATGAATTTATTATTGGCCTGTTCCGCTTGTATCAAAATCTGAGCACTGTCAACTGGGATACCATCTACAACGGTTCCGTAGATGATCAGTTTGCCAGATTTTTAGAAATAATCAACGATAATATAAAAACATCTTTTCCAACTAAACAAAAATCAATAACATCTACAAAAAGGGCTCCCTGGTTTAATGCAACCTTGGCAGGCATGAGAGAAAAAATATATTTCTGGGTCCAATTTCATAAAAGATATCCAAGTAAACAATTGAAAACGCAGATTAATAATCTCAAAACTAACTACAGGCAATATATTCACACTCTGAAGAAGTATGCCAATGACTCTTACATTGCGTCTCATAATAACGTCTCATAAAGTGTAAGGCAATGTGGGATATAATAAACAAAGCGCGAGGTCTGGGAAGAGAGACGACATATAGCATCTCAGCTCAAACATTTGCCAATTACACTAGTCAACAGTCAAAATGTACATTGGATGCGACTATTTTTTTTATATATACTAAGGCCCTCTAAACTCAAAAATCGCATAAAAAAATTTTTAATGGATACGTTTTCGAGTTGAAAATGAACATTTACTCTATCACCTGTGAAAAGGAGAAATCGTGGAAATATAGTTAGTTTAATATTTTTTGCGTAGAGTTTGAACTTTTACGAAGAGAACAAGGTATTTACGATTAAAATCTATGCAAAAATAGCGAAGTTATGGTCATTTAAGATTGATAGATACCAAACTACCAAAATTCTACTTTTTCTCTGTTTACAAGTTTAATTCATTGTGCTTAGTTTTAATGTGATGTTTTCAATATAAAGGAGATTAGAAGTGAGTTTGATTGCTGCTTCGCCTTATATTCTTGTCGAAATTTTTTTTCTTATGAGGAACCAGATATAGTTGCCCATCATTTTTTCAATCCAAAATCCCTGGTAGCGCCGCTCAATAGTCTTCATTTCCTAGTGAAACCTCTCACCATGCTCGTCACTGACGTCACCAAGATTCTCAGGATGAAATCTTCTCAACTGCTAGCTCCAGGTGTATACCGTATCCCATGTGCTTGTGGCAGTGTCTACATTGATGAGATAAAGCGCTCTGTCAACGTTGGGGTTTCAGAACATGAACGTTGTACAAGGCTGCGCCAGATCACCAGTTCAGCGCTTGCTGAGCACAGACACAACAATTCTTCTCGACCAAACAAAAATCATCTCCCGGGAATCACGTTATTATCCTCGTAGAATCCGCGAAGCGATCGAAATCTTTAAAGATCCCTCCAATCTCAATCGAGATGACGGTTGGCATTTGCATCATAGCTGGAAACCACTTTTACGACCACCACAGCCAATCACAGCTACCCCAAACCGCCCTCCCTACCAATAGTTATTTGACTAACTGCGCAGGCACCTGCGCCAGGTACATATAACGTCGATCGAAACACGTACTGACATATCTGAATATCATTTTTTGGTGAGATATGCCACTACGTGTTTTGAGCGACGATAAATACCCTCAACCTTCCACACACGTTCATTCTCTCCGTCCTGAAGATGCCGCTTGCAACAGAGTGCGAAACGTTGACTAAAAGATGCGCATCTTGGTGCGAATCACGTGACGTACTCGTCTTCCGAATGGATCCGACCTCTACCATGCATTTAAACTGCTATAAATGACGAAAAATACAAAATAGAGAAAAGGCAGAATTTTGGTAGTTTCGTACCCATTGGTCATAATTGATCATAACTTCGATATTTTTTCATAGATTTTCATCGTAAATACCTTGTTCTCTTCGTAAACTCCGAACTCGAGATATGCTCCAAATAGTCGAACTACCTTCAAAAAAATTAACAAAAAAAAGAAAAATTCATAACTCGAAAACGTATCCATTCAAAAAATTTTTAATGCGATTTTTGAGTTTAGCGGGCCATGGTATCTAAGAAAAAAATAATGGCATCTAATGTACATTTTTTTTTTATTATTTTGTTGACTAGTGTTATTTTTCAAAAACTCAATGTAACACAACTGCAAATTGCAATACTGACACTAGTAAATACTTAAAACAAACTAAAATGTCTAATACCGAATTTAACATTCAGCATGTAACTTATAATGAAATTAGAGATATTTTGAATAAACTTCTTAACAGCAATAGCGTTGATTACTATGGGGTCAACAGTAAGATAGTTAAGGCAATTAAAGACATTATTATATGGCCCCTGACAAAGTTATTTAATGCAGCCATTGACGAGAACATTTACTCTAAAATATTAAAAGTATCGCGTGTTGTGCCCATATTTAAAAAGGGAAATCGCAACGACGTTGCGAATTATAGACCCATATCCATCACTCCAATCTTCGGGAAAATATTGGACATTGCCATCAAACAACGTCTCGAACGATATGTCGAATCCAATAAGTTATTTAGTGAAAAGCAATTTGGATTTAGAACGAACACATCCACCATTTCGGCATTACTTTCATTCGCCTCTGTTGTAAACGAATCAATTAATGACGGTTGTTACGTTAGTGTTTATTAGATCAAATAACAATCTAATAAAGGCTTTCGATCGAGTGCCCCATGACTTGCTCATAAACAAACTTCATCATTACGGTATAGGGGAGAACGCACTATGCTTCTTTCCCTCATACCTAAGTCAGAGATATATGTCAGTGGAGGCTAATTGCGCGAAATCTGAGATGTCAATATTTTAGGGGGTAATTCAGGGATCCAATTTAGGTCCATTATTTTTTCTAGTATACATTAATGACTTGAACGTATCAGTCCCTGATTCCAGTTTGATTTTGTTTGTTGATGATACCACTTCTGTAAACGTGGGCAGGTGCTTTAAGGACATGATGTTGGAATCCGAAAGAGTAAAAGAGGAACTGACCGAATGGTTCGACGCTAACAGGTTACAGGTTACAGAATGAAAACAATACACAACATATATTATTGTCTTTACAACAAGAACACTGGACAATTTCATTAATTGTAGTCATGCCAGATTATTGCGTGTTGTTTTCGATCCCCAACTGACATTTTTTCACCACTGTGACTATACAGCTAAGAAATTATCGTCTCTTGCTTATCTGTTCCGTAATATGGTGGGCAGAGTCGTGTCTGTGTTGATGGGGATGTTCTTTGGACTGTTAAAGTCAGTCGTGTCCTACGGAATTCTTCTGTGGGGGCATGGTGCATCAGCGGACTTAGCAACCTGTCCCTTATACCGTGTTTTCGTGAATCGTGGTTCTTTTCATGTCACGTTACGCAACGTTCGCCGATCTGCGGGAACGATGTTCCTCGGAACGGATTTCAAGGCTACCATAACCGATAAATCGAAGTACCGATAACCTTTTTATGAATCTGCTGCTAGCGTTTGTGTTACTTTGCTGACATTTGAAATACTTTGCGAGGTGCGAGCAACAATTTAAACTATCATAACCTGTGAAAATGAGAAGAAATTATTTCAGTAATGTAAATAAGTATATTATAATAAACTATATTGCAAAAGGTATTTCTTTAATTATCTTTTAGTCAATCTGCAATATGACTTACGTTTAATGACACAGGGTAATGAATGAATAGATAGTACCTATAATTTAAACATAATACTATACTATTACCATTGTTTTTATACCATGTAAACAATGCTATTATATGCTTATATCAAATTTTGCGCAAGTAGTACCGTTGGCGCCGGTAACGTATGCTGTGTTTGCCGTGATGCAGAATGAACGGGACGTTCAAACCGTGATTTATATACGTCACAAAGCTGGCGGACAGGCTCTTTGCCATCCAGAGGAGAGTAATAAGAATTATTGCTGATGTACATTACCGCGAAAATACAAAGCCACTATTCAAAACCCTCAACATCTTGACCCTTCCAGCTCTACATATTTGAATGTGTAGTATATGTAAAAGAGAATCCGTCCAATTATGTAACTGTCGATACGGTGTGCATGATCACGGCAGACGCAACACAGAAAACTTGTACCAGCCCTTTTGCCGTCTACATAAAACTAAGAACAGTGTAAATTACTTCGCCATAATATTTTTTAATAAATTACCTCGTTCAGTGCGTCTCTATACCATACTTAAATTTAAAATATTTGTCCGCAAATTGTTGATCTCATTAGTCCCTTTTGACTTTGATGAATATGTTAATTCCGATCTGCGTAACAGCGAAAATCTCTAATTTACTTTGTATATGTTTTGTTGACTAGTGTAAACATAATGTACTTTATGTGTTCCACAATAAACGTTATCTTATCTTATCTTATCTTATCTTAGCTTCAAGCAACCGTCGGAAGTTGCTCGACCCAATAAAAATGCTGCTTTTGTATAGTTCATCAAACATTTTCCAAGTTTATGAGTTAATTGAAGGAATAAAGAGAATTAATATTTTTTCCGTTATTTACGGAATAAATACAAATTGACTCAGTCTTGCCAACCTAAATTTTGAGGGGAACGTTCCATTTGCTCGGTAATTACTCATTACGCTCATTACGATGCAAATAAAACTTACAATCGATGAGCATAATAATTAAGAGTACACATTAAGAGAGAATTCACTTCTTGACGGATAAAGGCGAACAGGGGCGGCGCTAGGCGGTAAGCGAGGTAAGCACCGCAGGGGGGCGCAACACCTCGATGATTTAGAAATATACCTCAAAGATCGAGAATATAGAGATCTACTGTCTTGTGAATTACTGAATGAACTAAATTCGCTTAAAGATATATTTCTTTCAGAACTAAATAACTTTTCAACCACATTAAATTCCTTGAGGTATATTTATTCAAATAGTTTGGATTTTACATACGTTAACTTATGTACAGCGTTAAGAATATTACTCGTTCAACCTGTAACAGTAGCTAGCGGAGAAAGGTTTTTTTCACATTTAAAACTGGTAAAAACATACCTAAGATCAAAATTATCCCAAGAACGGCTCGTTGGGTTTGATTGACATTTGCGATGACATTAATACACAAAAAATGACTTTAGTTATTAATTCTAAGAAACAATCCCAAATAAAATTTTTCAATAATATTAATATTCCAGGTATTTTACTTTTATGCGCGTTCACATTTTTTTAAACACCCGGTAAATGGTCCGATATTTTTAAGATCTTAGAATGGTATTCTTGATTTCAGACTACCGCCAACTTTCGTAAGGAATAAAATTTTCTGAGAAATGGATAATAAAAGATTTTCCCATATGGTGCGGACTTTGCTGGACACACTGTATAAGTAAGACGTAACATAATTGCTTAAGTACCAACGGCTCATTCAACATCTCCGTCTGTATTGCAAAAGCTACTACTACTAGTATTAATAAATAAATCTGTCGAGTTTGACTAAATTGCAATGATACAAACAGATTCTCAGTATGTCTAAGTACAGGGCAGTGATACAATAGAAATAAATTCGAATGACTTAAGATTTTATTTATTTATAAAAGTTACGATACAAAAAATACCAGTTATTAAAAGTGAAACATCTTTGACATATGAATTGAGCATAAATTATCGTTAGTTACGAGTATTAAAGTAGGAGAAATTACAACACAACCGTGAAAAAAGTCCGTCGGACACGAAACAAAAACCTTTTTTAAGTATGTATAAGTGTCAACTGTAAAATTCTTATGTTACACATATAAAATATATAATTTATAATATAATGTATTTATTATATCAGTCATTTCAGGTTTCAATTGTATTTACAGGACGAATTATTTTCCAATTAGGCAATCACATTACTAACATACACACACAACATTTAAAATGTAACACATAAATCCACATATCGATTACAAGAGTGTTTATAATTGCGGAGTAATCATTGAGCATATCCTGACGCTAATACAATCTAAAAAGTGTAAAAAAACAGAGAGCAAAATAGAATAAACAATTAACAGAGAGATATGTAAACAGATTAGAATCACAAGTAATTTTATCTATGCGGCAATTCGGAGATTATTATCCATTTCTTTCGATATTTATTAATTCTTAAGTTCATTGTTTATAATTCACATTTAGAGAGACGATTGCATAATATTCTTGTTTAACAGTAACACAAAACATTCGACATTCATATATACAGCTATAGACGACAGCTGCCCGAAATGGCACAACTCACAGCAATTAAATATTGTAGTACTTCAACACTAGTCACAAAACATATATTTATCTAAGCTTCCTCGCTGGGAAGAGCAGCTGCCTCTTCCGATGTTGTTTGAAGAAGTCCCGTCTTCTCTTCTTTGACGCCCGTAGTTCCATTGTACACCGTCTCATACACTGGATTCACAAAATTATTCGACTGCAACAAATAACCAATTTTTATACATTTCTTATACAGGTTGTATACAAAATAAGTGTAAAAAATTATTCTTACCCTATCTGTGTCTAGAGTAAACGGTTCAGCATCTCTTTCCTGGTACATTGGGTTATTAAAATCATTCTCGTTAAGCCTCTCGTGCAAGAACGGCCTGGTCTTCCTATATAGAAAGCAGAGGCCTCCAACGACAAAAGTGACAGTTAATATAACAATCAGCGAGATTGTCACCACCAGTGAGGCAACGTTTGACGATTGGCTGCTCTCAGGCTCAGTAAGTTGAACGTTTTCGCAAGAAATGCCGTCGTAGTTTTCGGGACATCTGCAATAAGTGCCGTCCGCGTTTATGTCGCAAACTCCGCCGTTTAGACATTCCGGCAAACATTTGGCCGTGGACTTCTCGCATCTGTCACCCTCGAAGGGCTTACGACACGAGCAGTACGGCTCGTTCAGCTGCTTGCTGATCATGCACTCGCCTCCGTTCTGACAGAGGTTCTCGCATCTTGTATCGTTCGCATAGATGTATATCTGGAATTATATATATTATTATCATTATTGTTATTTTTGTAATTATATTGTGAATTTACTGTCATTTTAATATCGTTTATTGTTGCTTTATTGACGCTTTATTATCGTCTTATTGTCGTCTCATTGACAGTCATTGTCGTCTTATTGTCGATTTATTGTCGCTTGATAAATTGTCTTATCATTTTCTTGTGATGATAATAATAATAATAAAATGAAAAATCGAATTATTAGTATTCGAGTGATTTCCATTATGGAATGTTTTCTTCATTCGAATGATGCGAGTATTCGAATTATTACTTCTCGTTGGCGCAACCGTAACGGCAAATGATGCGAAAATATTAACACATACTGTAATAATGCCATTAGCAAATCAGCTGACAATTTTTTGTGCGTCTTTTTTGCACTTACAATAAATATGAACCACGAGCCATGCAAATAATAAGTGGCCGGCCGAATCAGAGCCTGCGCAGCCGACCGAGGTGTTGTTTTGAAAGCGAGTATCACTCGAATACATTGCTCGAGTGCGAGCCGCGAGATCTCGAGACATTCGTTCGAATGAAAAATAATCGATTTGTATTCGAATTAAAAATAATTTGAGAACATTGTAATTCGAATTATTGTTAATTTGAATACAAATTGATTATCATTCGAATACTTTATCAATAATCGAGACATCTCGAGACATTTGAAGAATCGAATTATAATCGATTTTTCATTCGAATGTGCCCGTCACTAAATCTTTACAGTCGTTTTATTGTCGTTTTACTGTCGCCTATTGTCGTTTTACTGTCGCCTATTGTCGTTTTATTGTGGTTTTATTGTCGCCTATTGTCGTTTTATTGTCGTTTTATTGTCGATTTTTGTCGGTTTATTGTCGACTTTATGTCGTTTGTTTTAATGGTCACATTAACAAACAGTCACCGTTTGGAAACGTTGAGTAAACGCTTAGCAAACTATAAACGCATTTGATCAACGGCGTTCACCAGAGCGCCAACTGCGAACCAAACTAAAAACGTTTGCAAACGTAAATAGTATTCTAAGCCTTTTTACTGTCATTTTATTGTCATGATTGTTATCACATACCTCGCAATGTTTTCCCGTCCACTCCGGTTTACAGTTGCACTTGACCCTATCCTGAATCATGATACAAGTGGCGCCATTTTGACAAGGACACGATGTGCAACCGGGCGGTGGATTGTGCTCCAAACACCGATCGATCTGACAACGCCGCCCGGTAAACTGCGGCGGACACTTGCACTCGAGCTGCTTGACGCCCATAACGCAAACTCCGCCGTTCAGGCAAGTCTGTGCGCATGCGTCTTTCTCGCACCGCGTTCCCGTGTGTCCCGGGTTGCAGTGGCAAACCGGTCCGTTCTGACTGACCGTGCAGCTGCCGTTCTTCCCGCAATAGTTATCGCACAGAAAAATATCGCATGTCTCGCCTTCGTACCCTCTCGGGCACTGACACACCTCCTTGCCGCTATCATCTTTCGTGCAGATACCGCCGTTGTTGCACATAAGTCGTGCGCAGTTTTGACATTTAGGCCCAGAGAAACCGGGCCGGCAGCTACACTGGTAACCGCCCGGTCGCGTGTTGTAGCAGGTGCCGCCGTTATAGCAACGGTCCTTGCACAGTGGAACGGGTGTTTCGCAACGCTCGCCTGTGTATTGCGGAGGACAGTTGCAACGTAGTTTTGGTTCGGCATCCGTCGCGCTCATAGAAAGGTAGTCGATGTAGCACATACCCTTGTTGTGGCAGTACCGCGAGCAACGGTAGTATTCGCATAGTGGGCCTGTATATTTCGGGGGACAGATGCAACGCGGGCCTTCGCCTTCGATCAGTTTGCAAGTGCCGGTGTTGCAGTTCAGGCCGCATGGTTGCGGTATAGGTTGGCACGTCTGAAAAGAATAGGCGGGTTGAAAACTATAACCGTAGAAACGTTTTATAAATATGCAGTACAACCCCGTTAATCCGAACCTCGCCAATCCGAAACCCGTGTAATCCGAAAAAATATTTCGATTTTGGCTCCCGGTAATCCGAACAGCGCCTGCGCGCTGCAACACGCAAAGGCCTGTTGTGTCTGCTGTAAGTATGCTCAGTGCAATCGGCAGTGTGATTTTAACCAAATCCTCATCCTTCGCGAAATACGTGAAGGATGAGGACGCAAGCACTAAAGCGGCGTATGTGTGAGTTGAAACAAAAATCAATGCTTGATTACTATTCTCTGTAATAAGTTAGTTTTTGTATTCTTATGTCTGTATGTAGGTATGATACCTACTTAATGCCTTAGGTATCTAAACGATAGAACATGTGCAAAGTTTCATGTTTACTACGTGTTTGTGTTCAGTTCTTTGTAATGTTCAAACAATCAATGTTTCCAATCTAGTTGTTTGGTTTAACATCAAAAACACCAAAAACATGTAATATTTTTGATAATCCGAACAAATCATTAATCCGAACAACACCCGGTCCCAATTAGTACTAAAAACGTAGAAACGTTTTATAAATATGTAACTACTTACAGAATTCGTTTTGATGAAACCATCCGGGCAGGTGCATTGACCCCCCTTGGAATTTAATAGGCACAGCTCAGAGGAGTGGCAAAGATCGCGACATCGATTGGTAATGTTGTAATCCTGTCGATGCTCCTGCATAATATGTATATCGTAGGACCTTGCGAGACCCAAAGCAAGGTGTGTACCATTCCCTCTTCCAAATTTATCATACCTGTAGACGTTGTGGGTTCGATACGTCGTCAGATAGAGAAAGTCTTCGAAAACCTCGATCTTAAATGGTTTAACATCCGAAGAAAACTTATGGGTGTAATGTATCTCAGTGCCATTGAAGTTAACGCAACCGATCATCTGGGATTTCGGATCAGACCAGTACAGTCTCTTTGTGGGATAGTCAATGGCCAACCCAGTGGGCCAAATAATGTTATCCCTGACCAAAACTCTACGATTTTTGCCGTCCATGTCAGAGCATTCAATCACAGCAACTGGTCCCCAGTCAGCCCAAAAGACAAACCCGTCATCAGGAGATACGACGATATCTCGTGGTTGTTTGATGTTTTCTGCAATCAAAGTATAGGACTGCAGGCCGTTGAAGGACGAAACCAGAATTCTATCAGTTTGGGTTATATACAACTTCTCCGTGATCCAATCAACAGCTATACCTCTTGGTTCGGTTAAGGTGGTGAGAACTGTAAGAATTTTCAAATTTCTCGAGATTTGCTTGTTGGAGTTCATAAGGAGCTCCATGCTTTGGACTTGTTTGTTTTCGGGGTTCGTCCAGAAGACAATCACCTGAGACGGACTGAAGAATGTATCAATCGATCCAACTTTGTATCTAGGAATTGTAGTTAAAACAGACTTATGGAACAGTTGATTGGGTGCACCGCTTTTATACGGAGACATAAGCTGGAGCTCTGCTTCCACGGCTAGTATCAAAGTCGCTTGAGCTCCAATTGCTGTACAACCACCATCAGAGCTATGCTTATAATCCGCACTACACTTACAGATGGTGTGATTCTTTCTGTGTGACTCTTCCTGTGACCCTTCCTCTATGCAAAGCTGCGAGCACGTGTTCCACTGGCATCCCTTCTCCTTTTTACAATCCCGCTCATCACTACTATCCAAGCAATCATTCTCCCCGTCGCAGACCAAACTCTTATCGATGCAGTGACCAGAGGCGCACTTGAATTGGTGTATTCTGCATACGTTACCAGTGTGGCAGAGTAGCGGCACTTCGTCGCTGCTATCATTGCAGTTGTTAATCCCATTGCAGACTAGATTCCAGGGAATGCACACGTGATTCGAGCAACGATAGTAGTGCGGCAGACAGGTGTGGTTTGCGCATAGTTCCGAGGTTTCATCGTAACCATTACCACAGTCATCTTGGCCGTCACAGACCCACTGTTCGTTGATGCATAGGCCGTTGTCGCATTTGAAGCCGTTGTGTGGACATGGTTTCGTGCAGTTTAACTCGTCTGAAGCGTCGGCGCAGTCGATTTCACCATCGCATCGCCAATTCCTGAAAATATCATTTGAGGGTGATGGTGTTAGACTAGAGAAAGATTAGCGGTGGTGCAAGTTAGAATAGAGTTAGAATTGAATTAATGTCAAGAATTGCAGAAGCTTTAGGGGCTTTACTATGACAATGAGCTAATCGGAAAGTGGGATTACATAAAATATTTTGGCTTATTTTGCAATCGCCGCCCCTAAGGGTCCTAAGTTCATTAGAAAAATCATCATTTTTCCTTTTTTGTTTATTGTCGTTTTAATGTTGGTTTATTGTCGTTTTCTTGTTGTTTTATTGTGCTTTTGTTGTCGTTATTGTCATTATTTTTAAGAAAAATAGCTTGTGAAGCCAAGGCCACTCTGGACCCTATCTAACGTCAGTTACTATGACATAATGACATTTAATTCACATTTAATGTCATGTCATGTCATGTCAGTGGCACTGACGTTTGTCAACATCAGACAATTAGCAACACAGCCCAAATTTCAGCCCGATCCGTTGTACCATTTGGACGCCATCGTGTTCACAGACATACACATACACACACTCCCATACATACATACATAATATACATTTTCCACAAATCATTGCAATAGGTTCAGAGAACCCCAAAACGGATATTTCCGCTGAAATCCCGAATTTTTTTTCCGTCGATTACAATACATACTTTCCTTCTAGGCTACTAGCCAGAAAGTAAAAACAGTATTGCACTATGCGTATCATAAGCACTTATTATAACATCAAAAAAATCTGTACTCACACATAAATACACAACTTTGGATCGGCACACTGGAACTCATTATCCCCGCATTTCGTGTTACAATTTTCCTCATCGGACCTATCTTCACACTGGTACTGTCCGTCGCATCTCTGCGTGCCCGCGACGCACTTCCCATTCTTGCACTTGAACTCCGATTCTGAACAATTTCTCGGCACGCAGTCGATCTCATCCGAACCGTCCGAGCAATCGTTGTCGTAATCGCAATGCCATCTACCGGGAATACACTTCCCATTGTTGCACTTGAAATAGGTGGACTCGCACGTGTGGTAATCGGCGATTCGGCAACTCTCGGGTTCGTCACCGCCATCTAGGCAATCCTCATCGCCGTCGCACTGCCACGAAGTTGGAATGCAGCGTCCGCTGCTACATTTGTAGTGGTTCGGTGGGCAACTACGCGTTGCGCACTCTGGAAACTCGTCCGAGCCGTCGTTGCAGTCGGGTTCGCCATCACAAACCCAAACTAAGGGCACGCACTGGTCGCTCTTGCACTGGTAGTTGTTGGAGGCGCAAGTTATTGGTTGACAGTCCTCTTCGTCTTCGCCCAGCGGGCAGTCGGCGATCTTGTTACATCTGTCTGTGATGGAGATGCATCTCGGTGGAACTGTGCTGTTCCCCTTGCAGCGGAACTGCGTGTTGAGACAGGTGTAGTTTTGACAGTTGCGCTCGTCTGTGAGGTCGCCGCAATCGTCTTTACCTACGAGAGGAGTTTTATTTATTTTTTGTATGCATTGGTAAGAGTTTTGATTTGGATAGAACATATTCAATATTACCTATGACGGATAAGAAGTTACAGCAGAAGACAATAGGATACATTAGGAGACAATTAGGAGACAACGAGAGTATCTTAGAGGAGACACAAAGAGTCAAGAGGAGATAATAGAAAACAAGAGAAGAGAAGATGAGACAAGAGATGATAAGAGGAACAATGGGAAATAAGAAAACGACAGGCAACAAGGGGGTACAAAAGAAAAGAAGGTATTAAAGAAGATAAGAGGAGAGCAGATGAGACAAGACGACACAAGATGAGACAAAGGACAGGAGGAAATAAAAGCAGACAAGAAGAACCAAAGGCGAGAAGAGGAGAAAAAGAAAACAAGAGACAAGAAGCTGAGAAAAATAAGACAGTAGGACAGAAGGCGACAGGAAGAGACAAGATAAGACCAGAAAAACCAAAGACAATAAGAAGAAACGAAAGAAACAAAAGGCGGAAACATGAGCCAAGAAACAGAGATAAGAAAAATGAGGACTAGAGGTGATGACACAAGATGCGAGGAGAGGAGACAAGAAGCAAGAAGACGATAGAAGATGGTACACGAGAGGATAAGAGGAGATAAGAGAAGACAAGAAGAGACAAGAGGAGAAACAAGAAGACTAGAGGAGATAAGACGAGACAAAAAGAGACTAGAAGCATTACAGGGGAAAAGAGGACGCAAGAGGCGAGAAGTAGAGAAATGAGAAGACAAGAGCAGAGAAGAGACAAAATGGAGTGAGAGAAGCGAAGATGAAGGACGATGCGAGAAGAGGATACAATGGGAGGATAAGAAAACTATAGGAGTCAGGGGGCATAAATAAGAAAAGTAGATTAAAGGAGAGAAGATGAGAAAAGGCGAGAAGGACAAAGGAGCCAAAACGAAACAAACCGAGGCAGGAAGGGACACAAGGAAAGAAGAGAAGACAAAAGAAACAAGAGGCAAGGGGATGAGAGAAGATGCAACAAGAAAAGACAAAATGCGAGAGGAGGAGACAAAAGGCGAGGAGAGCAAACAAGAGTAGACAATAGGAGATATTAAGGAACAAAAGAAGAAAAGAGGCGAGAAGAAGATACAATTCGAGATAAAGCAACGACAGGAGACAAGTAGGAGAATTAAAGGAGATGTAGCAGTGGTTTGGATGCGGTGAGGCGAAATGCGGTGAGGCTCTAGCTGTAGATAGAGCGTTGCTCTCCTGCTAAGAAGTCTAGGGTTCAAATCCAGACATCAGCTGAAGATCCGCGTCCCAACTCCTTTCGAAAGAGGCTTAAGGCTGTGGGTCCCAGCAATCAGCTGAACACCTCTGGTTGTCGTTATCAAACAGTATGATAATAGTATATATATATGATAGTGTAGCCTAGGTATAGCAGAATTAAAGGAGAGAAGATGAGACAAAAGAGACAAAGGAGACAAGAGGAAATAAAAGGAAACAAAAGGAGACAAGATGAGAGAAGAAGAGTCAAAAGGCAAGAAGATGAAACAAAGGAAAGAAGAGGCAAGAAGGTGAGAGAAAATGACCAGAAGACGCGACGACGAGACAAGACGAAAAAAAAGATGAGAAGATAAGAACCAAGCATAAGAGGATAGAAGGCGAGACAAGGGAAGACTCTCAAAAGGAGACAAGATGTGAGAACAGAAACAAGAGAAGACAAGATGTGCGAAGAAGTGAGATGAGGCGACCAAATGAGACAAAAGAAGTGATGGTTCAAAGACGAATACTAATACTTACCATTACATAGTTCAGAGGGATGTATACACTTTGCATTGTCGCATTGGACCTGACCAGGCTTGCAGTTGAACTTAGGACAATCGTCAGGTTCGTCGCTTCCATCATCACAGTCCTTTTGGGTGTCACACTTCCACCAGAATGGAATGCACTTGTACGTCGATACACACTCGAAATGCGCCGAGGTGCAGTTAGACTTGCACGATTTCTGATCGTCGCCCAGGATGTAGTTTTCAGGACACGCGCACTTATAATAAGGAGGCTCCGGGGACAGAAGACACAGTGCCGAGCAATTCGCTTTCTCGCAAGGATTCTCCTTTGGAGGTTGCCTGAACGGATGGTAAATTCTCAGATCCATAGGCCTGTGCACCGTTGTTAATAAAGACTCGGTCATGTTGCCGTAATACTTATGGCAACGCTCAACGGATTTCGTCTCCCAGTCGCTCCAGTACAAGAAATCCTCCCATACGGTGATTGCAAACACGTGATGAAGCCTCAAGTCGGATTTCATCGCCCTGCTAGTAACTATTCGGATATTTTCGCCATTTAGATCGGATACTGCTATGTAGTCTTCACGAGCGTCTGCCCAAAAAAGTTCGTCGGTTTCGTAATCAATGGTTAGGGCATTCGGCCATCCTAACTTATCGCTGACGATGGTCCTAGCGTTCGAACCGTCCATACCGGCTTTGCCGATGTGGACGTGGCTACCCCAGTCAGACCAGAACATTACGCCTTTCTTTGGATGTAAAGCTATAGCTCTTGGCTCCTCTAGAACTTTTTGATCTTCAAGCGCAGAAATTAAGACGCGCCGGTATTTGCCTTCGACTGTTGATACCTCTATAGTATCCAGTCCCTACAATTATATTAATTTAATCTTTCGCTATAATGTTACAGTTCACAATAATACAATACCTTATCGCACCAATAGATATTTCCTGCCACCCAATCCACAGCAAGTCCATCCGGATTTTGCAATGTGGGCCCGTGCAATGTGCTTGTGGTTCCATTAGTAACATTACCACACAACTTCTTAATTTTACTTCCTGTAGAGGTAACATCAGACCAGAAGAAACATTTCGTTTTCCAGTCATAATCCAGCGCTACAGCGTTGGTCAGATTATGGACTAACAGCGTGGAGTGGCCAGTCAAGTCCACTTGCCTGATGTAGTACCGATTGGCTAGTATAATCTTCGGCGAAACAGCAGTTATAGCTGAACAAGATTTCTTGTTCGCCCGTAGGAAGTAATCGCTATTGCAGGAGCAGTGGTATGAACCAGGCACGTTTTTGCAGGTTTGGCTACACGGCCGTTCATCGCACTCGTCTATGTCTTCGCATTTTCCCGGCTTTTCTGTGCTGAGTTTGTAGCCTGGTAGGCAACTGCACTCATACCCGACTAACTTATCTGTGCAGTTGTGCATGCAGGGGCTTGGATTATCTGCGCATTCGTTGATATCTAGATATCAAAGAAAAATAAACGTTTTACAAACAAATATGAAAAATATGTTAACGTTTTTTAAGATTACCTTAGATCAGAGAAGTACTAATAATGTTAGGAGAGAAAGAGAGATGGACTACAGGAGAGGAGACTAGAGGAAATAGACAAGAAGACAAAGAATAGAGGAGAGGAAACGGAGGACTAGATGAGCAAGTCTAGACGAACGGAGGAAAGAAGGGACAGACAGAATAGTCACAGCTTCGAAGGAACAGACTAGAGCAATGGAGACAGGCTACAGGAGACAGACTAGAAGATACAAACAATGAGAGACAGACTACACGAAAAGAGACAGACTATAGAAGATAGGCTAGAGACAGACTAGATAAAAGGAGACAGACTAAAGGAGACAAGCTAGAAGACAAAGACTAGAGGAATGAAGACTGACAATAGGAGACAGGCTAAAGGAGACAGAATAGATACAGCTTAGAAGAGACACTCCAGTCTGTCTCCCAGACCAGAGGAGTCAGACTAGAGCAAAGGCGACAGACTATAGGAGACAGGCTAGAGACAGACAGAGAAAAAAACAAACTAGAAAAAAAACACAGACTAGAGGAGACAAACTAGAAGAGATAGACTAGACGAAAGGAGACAGACTATAGAAGACAGGCTAGAGACAAATTAGAAGACAAAGACTAGATGAATGAAAACTGATAATAGGAAACAGAATAGATACAGATTAGAGGAGACACCCCAGTCTGTCTTCCAGACCAGGGGAGACAAATTACGGGAGACAGACTAGAGCAAAGGAGACAGACCATAGGAGACAGACTAGAGGAAACAAACTAGAAAAAAACAGACTAGAGGAGACAAACTAGAAGAGACTAGAGTAAAGAAGACAGACGATAGGAGACAGGCTAGAAGAGACAGACACTAGATACAGCTTAGAGACAGACTAGGTCTTGCGGAGACAGACTTGAGGACATAGGGCTGACTGGCGGATACAGACTAGTGGAGACAGACCAGAGGAGACAGACTAGAGAAGTTAGAAGAGCCAGGTTATATGACAGAGGCTAGAAACAGATACGAGGACACCAAGATGAGAGACCACAGACTAGAAGAACTAGATTCGAACCACAGGAGATATACTACAGGAGACAAAGAGTAGAGGGTACAGAGTATATGAAAGGAGACACGCTATAGAAAATAGGACAGAGGAGACAGGCTAGAAAAGACAGAAAAGAGAAGACATACTATAGGAATCACACTAAAGGAGACAGACTAGAGAAGAGAGACCAGAAACAGACTAGAGACAGTCTAGACAGTCTAGAGAGAAAATAGAGGAGACAAGCTAGAGAAGACAGACTACATGAAATAGACTAGAGAAAACAAAGTAGAAGAGACTAGAAAAGGCAACAAAAGGAAACAAACGAGACGAAACACACTCGGGGAGATAGACTACAGGAGACAAACTAGGAGACATAAACTAGATGAGACAGACTAGAGGAGACAGTCTAGAGGAGAGAGACTACAAGAGGCAGACTAGTAGAGGCAGACTAGATAGAATCGAAGAGACAACTAAAGCAGACTGACTAGAGGAGACAGACTAGAGAGGACACACTACAGGAGACAGACTATAGACAGACTAAAGGAGACGACACTAAATGAGAGGTAAGCAGAGGAGAGGAGAAATGCAAAACGGTAGAAAGGAAGAGGTACAAAAAAAAAAACAAAAAAACTGAACGGTGTGAAAAAGAAGAACAGAATACAAGAAGTTTTTCTAAACTGCATCCTCACACAAAACATAACCCATAAAAATACTTACTGCACAACTTCTCATCACTATAATCGCCACAATTATCGTCCCCATTACACAGCAACGTATTATTAACACACACCCCATTATTACACACGAACTGATCCTTGCAGTAGTTAAAACTCAGCGCTTTATCGCACGCCTTGCTCTCATCACTACCATCAATGCAATCCTTCTTCTTGTCGCAGACCTGCGACTGCGGTATGCAACCCCCTTGCACACACTTGAACTGTCCAACTCCGCACGGCTCTATGCAATGCTCCGGCTCGTCGCTCTTATCCCCGCAGTCGGGTTCCCCATCACAATAGGATACGTTTGGGACGCACGAGCCGTCCGCACATTGAAACTCGTCGACGTCGCAGTGCTCGTCGCAGTCCAGTTCGTCTTCGCCGTCGTCGTGGCAGTCGGGCTGGTGGTCGCAGACCCATTGCTTCGAGATGCACTGACCAGACTTGCGGCACCGGAACTCGAAGGACGAACACTCGCGGTGCTGGCAGTGGAAACTCTCGTCCGAACTGTCGTTACAATCAGCTTGGCCGTCGCACTGCCACATGACGGGGATGCACTCGCCGCTCTGGCACTGGAACTGGTCCGAATGGCAGTGGTACGCTGGAAATGTTATTGAAAAATTACCTCTTTAAGATAACGAGTTCATATATGTATACGATTGTAAATAGCTCAACAAGCTGATTGCAAATTTGTAAGCACGCCTTGCATTCGAACCAAGGGCCGTCTGATCGCCAGTGCATTTATTGGCACGGTTGCACATGTCTATTCATAATTATCCCAAGCATTCAAAAAAACAACTTTGACAAAAAATCAAATTTAATTTCAAACCATTAAATAAACCTAAGCCTAAGTTTACATCTTGGGATACTCAAATTTTGGATTTGTTTTTGTTGGGAGTGACCTTGAAATACAAAAAACGACAATTTTAGAAGAAAAATCGGCTGGGAAAGTGGAAATAACATTTAAACATTCTTAAGCGTTCTAAACCAATAAGACCACCAACCGACCCCAATACATACCGGACCCTTTTGCTTGTTTTCACATTTTTACAACCCCTACTTTCAATTAACACATAAAAAATTCTAGTATCTCAAGATGTTAACTTTACCCAAATAAACAAAAAATCAGTAAACCATTAAACTCTTAAAAGACGCTGCAAAATCATCTTTTCGAAAACACTGAAAACTCTGATACAAACGACACAAGTTTAGACCAAGAAAAAAGCTAACGCCGTGTGCCTACGGAAATCAATCACAACTTTCAAAACGTTCCTTTTTCGGAGCGTTCCGAACGTTATCGTTCCGAAAAAATCACGTTCCGAAATCACATTACGGCGGAACGGTTGGGCCTCCATTTTTATTGGCCCAGCTTTGTGACGTATATAAATCACGATTTGAACGTCCCGTTCATTCTGCATCACGGCAAACACAGCATACGTTACCGGCGCCAACGGTACTACTTGCGCAAAATTTGATATAAGCATATAATAGCATTGTTTACATACTATGTAAACAGTGGTAATAGTATAGTATTATGTTTAAATTATAGGTACTATCTATTCATTCATTACCCTGTGTCATTAAACGTAAGTCATATTGCAGATTGACTAAAAGATAATTAAAGAAATACCTTTTGCAATATAGTTTATTATAATATACATACTTATTTACATTACTGAAATAATTTCTTCTCATTTTCACAGGTTATGATAGTTTAAATTGTTGCTCGCACCTCGCAAAGTATTTCAAATGTTAGCAAAGTAACACAAACGCTAGCAGCAGATTCATAAAACGGTTATCGGTACTTCGATTTATCGGTTATGGTAGCCTTGAAATCCGTTCCGAGGAACATCGTTCCCGCAGATCGGCGAACGTTGCGTAACGTGACATGAAAAGAACCACGATACACGAAAACACGGTATAAGGGACAGGTTGCTAGGTTGCTTAAAAGCGTTCCTACTGCGCTCTCATATGAGTGACGTCACGCCACATGCGCGCTGTTTTAAAATTCAAATTCGTAACCTATATCTGTACCGATAGTAAGACATAATATGTATAAGTGTATCGTGAAAAGAACATTCCAAAGTAACGTTAGTGAAAGAACGTCTCATCACCATTTCGGGCATTTGCGAATCAGATTCGGATAGGTGTACGCGCGCGGTGTGTTTACTGTTCTGTTTCTTCGTATTTCAAGTGATGTTAGTGAAATTTCAGGTCAATTGTGATTGAGTGCAATACTAGTTGTTACTAGTGTTACTACGACTAAATTCAAGGTAAGATTGTTTCATTCACATGTAGTATACGTGCATTTATTCGTTTATTGTTAATTTATCGTTTCAAAACACATGTTTTTCACTTGTTTAGTGAGTAGTAATATCATTTGATATAATCGCTTTTGCTTTATTCGTTCTGACATCATCACTAGGAGTCATATTCAAAGCAAAATTGACGTGAAGCAGCATCACTGATAGAGCTGCTAGTGGCGCTAGTAGGTACATATTGTCATTGGCAGGGCCGGATTTAGCACTTCCGATGCCTTATGTCTGGGCCACAAAATCAAGATGTAGTGTTGAGCGGCCGTTGTAAATGCACGCGTAGGTATCTGTGGGGCCACGAGTGGCCACGAGTGGCCACGAGGAGGCGCGACAACAAGCGGCGACATATGTATACACATGAAGATGATTTCAACTAAGAACGTCACGTCACGTGGCTTCCCGCCAAGTTGCGCTGTAGACCACACATTTAGCAGCGTAGATAGTTTGGTAATAGACCGCCGCGCAGGTGTACTGGTGGGGGAGTGACGTTCTTAGTTGAAATCATCTCTACGCTTGAACCGTTCTCGCCATGAGCGGAAATTTTATGGCCCAGGCCATAAGCATTCCAGCATTTTAGTGTTCCGCTGAATACCAGATATAGGACATCGACATCATTATTAAAAACACGAAACATTCGGGGCAGCCCCCAGAGAACTTTCTGACTAAATTGTTGCCACAAGTGTTTATATACTTTTACTGTTATTCAATTTCGCGAAGCCACAGCCAGTCAGGACCTTAACTTCACGGCAGTCATAAAAAAACATTAGGGTTCCATACACGGGCGATCCATCGGTCCAATTGGCCCCACATCGACCCAAAAACTCACCGTGTATGGTGCAACCCAGATGGACTGGTGGGCTCGAGGCGACATGCAAAATATTCATGACGCCGAACCATCGCTCTATTTACTACTTGGCCTGACCGTGTGTGGCAAATCTAGAGCCGAATGGACTAAAGCTGGTTGATCCAAAATATGGAATTTGTATTAATAACGAAGCAGTCGTGGCAAGATCCCTTTCCCTCTATTTGCTCAATACAATTTAAATGTTCGTCAATTTATGTTATTATTGCATTTATTAATTAATATTGTTAATAAAATTGTTATTGAAATAAAATAGAACAATAAAATATTGGGAATTAAATAAAATGACTTCTAGTCAATAAGGTAACTTAACTGTGTTCTAATAACAAGAAAGAAATTCTTTCTCCCATTTGGTTTTTATTTTTTTATGAAAATACAAGCAGTTATACCATATAACATTTCTAATTGATCCATACATTAACTAGAGTCTAACAAAAAATTATAATGTGCAGCTTGTATGTCCACTAGGACTGCCACTCTGGCTCTGTGGATCAGTTGTGTGTGGTACCTATTTTGTGTCTCAGGCCAAACGGATTCGAGCCAAATGGACTGGAGCCGTTTGGCCCGTTCGTGTATGGAGGCCCTTAATAATAATAATAATAATAATAATAATAATAATAGCCTTTATTGCCCAACAGCGTACCAAATTAAGGACAATATTAAATCTAAATAAAACCAAATCTAAAGAATCAGAAAAAAAATACAATTATGCAAGTAGAAGCAAATAAACTTACACTAAATAAACTTCAATAATAACAGAAATCTCAGTGATTTAACTAATAGCTACTAATAGTAATAATAACAATACGATTACATTACAAGAAAATATCTTCACGTATACTGTTCGCGTTGTTACACATATGCGTGAGGGGAGCCTTTAACATTATGTTTGTTCGGCACGGCGGACAATAGAATATGTCAGTTGATCGCGAGGCAGTACGAGGCACTCTAAAGTTGACGCGAGATAGAAGAAACGGACAATCGACCACTGATCGCACTAAATTTACCAGGAAACCACCACTGATTTCTTCACGGCGGCTGGCCAGTGACGGCACATCATGGCGACGAAGAAGGTCCACGTAGCTGCACCCACGAGTCGGATAAACACCGTCGATGCGATAGGACAAACATTTAAGAAACCTGCGCTGAATTCGCTCAACCTCAAGCTGATGGCAGACGTAAAGTGGGTACCACACCAAGCAAGCGTACTCTAGTCGAGAGACTACAAGAGCGTAGTAAAGAATCTTCAGTACCTCTACGTCGGCATGACGGGACATAGCACGGAAGGTAAATCCAAGCATCTTTGAGGCAGCAGAGCATATATTAGATATGTGAGGTGCAAACGTTAGTTTGGAATCAAATAGAAACCCCAAGTCCACAATCTCATCCGCCCTAGCCAATTGAACATTGTTGATGGTGTACGCTCCATCGATCCTGCTTCTCTTCCTGGTGTACGTAGTGTAAAAACATTGACTGATCTTCAATTCTAAACCGTTGGCTATGCACCAGTTTTGTATAAGGTCGAGATTCTCTTGAAGTAACTGAGCATCTGCCAAAGTCCTAATGGCAGCAAAGATAATGTCATCAACATATGCCAAAACTGGGCAGGTTATGTAAAAAAGCAGATCGTTAATGAAGATGATAAAAAAGAGGGGACCGAGATTTGATCCCTGCGGCACACCAGACGTTGCGATGTAATCCGCCGACCTGAAACCATTATAATGGACAGCACATATTCTTTTATCCAGATACGATGCAATCAATTTCAAAGTGGCCCCATCCATGCCCAGCGCATCCAGCTTCGCCAAAAGAATCTGATGGTCGATCTTATCAAAGGCCTTTGCAAAATCGGTATAAATCACATCAGCCTGAGTACCTTCGTCGAGAGCCTCGGAAAGAAACTGCGTGATGCATGTCAAGTTAGTAACGGTAGACCGCTTTGGCAAAAAACTGTGCTGATGTGGTGATAGTACCGTTTGGACGCCGTTAAAAATTGATTTGTAAATAAACTTTTCGAAGACCTTGGAAAAATTAGCAAGAATTGCTATTGGCCTTTAATTGGCAATGAGGGATCTATCACCCTTCTTAAACACCGGCGAAATGCGAGCTCGCTTCCACAATGTTGGGAAAGTAGATGTAAGAATGGCGTGATCAAATATAACTTTCAATGGTTTCGCAAATGCGTACCTAGCATCCTTCACTAAAAAACTTGGTATCTGATCATCACCAGCCGTAAATTTGTTCGAGAACCTTTTCATGATATCTATTAGAGCATCCTCTGTGACAGAACTTAAGGTAAAAGAAGGCAACGTTGTCTCAGGGTGTCGAGCACCTGCGCTGGAGGGAGTGTATACTTCAGAAAAGGATGCTGCAAAAGCATTCATTATGTCATGAGGTTTAGTATATTCGGCTGATTCACTTCTCAGTACAGGAGGAATACGATTTGATCCCTTTTTCATATTCACAAATGACCAAAACGATTTTGGGTCTTCGCGAATCCCAGCTCGAACTTGTGCAGTGAAATCGGTATATGATTGATCAATTTGGCTCTTTATAAGTAGACGGAGACACTTGAATTCATTCTGATGATAATCGCTGTAGGTAATAGCAAACCTGCGTTGATGGTAATCTTTAGTCTTTATATTTCTGATTATTTCCGGAGTATACCACAAAGGATACTTAGACTGTATTCTCTTACATGTAGGTACGTGTACGTCAAACACACTGTAAATTTTAGAGTAGAAATGCTCTATCATAAGGTCAACATCAGTAAGTCATCCAAAAATGACCAATCGACGGCAAGTAAATCTGCATAAAGAGCAAGAAAATTAGCCTTACAAAAATTATACCTTAAATTATCAGCACTACGAAAAGGATCAAGTCTAACCGGCTTATTAAATTCAACACCAATGCTTAATGCTGGATGCAGAGGATCTTCGGTGACAAAAGGAACCTCATCGTGTTGAACATTCAGAAATGCATCGATATTTGTCAGGACGAGATCCAGCCGACGGTTCATAGAGTTTACAACGTTGTTAACTTGTGTGAGTTCTAAAAAGTTACAAAAGTGAGTAAGGCTTCGAGATTTAGGATTATCCAGATTCTCTACGAATGCCGGAGTGTTAAAATCACCCACAAGGAGAATGTTATGACCATTCAATAGTGTCGATAAGAGTTCCAGAAACGCGGAAAAATGATCGGAAGAGATCGAGGGTGGGATGTATATAACTCCAATAACAATTGACAAATCCAAAAAGTAACACCGTGCCCTTAGAAACACTTAAATGTCATGTCAGTGGCCATTGACGTTTATCAAAATTTATCAATTCGCAACCACAGCGGCGATGGCTGTGGATTCAATCAGACTGCTCCTGATCATATTATCTGTAAATTGGTATGCATATTTAAAGTCACTTGAGGATGAGCTGGTATCAGTTTGATCAAAATCGGATGAATTCCTAAAAACGCATATAACATTTGCCACTTCACTTTCAGCCCAATCCGTTGTACCGTTTGGGCGCTATCGTGTTCACCAACATATTATATACATCATACGCACAGTCGCACATACATACATACATATGCACTACCCACATATATATTCCAGAAATCATTGCAATCAGGGGCGGATCCAGATTTTTTTTTTTTTGGGGTCCAAATTAAATATTTATGATAAATTGTGTTGTAATTGTGTTTATGTTTCCCACTTGCTATAACCAAATTGCGAATACCGTAATTTAATCTGAATTACGGGAAATTAGCATGTGCACGACACTGATATTTCGGGGGGGGGGGGGGTTCGGACCCACAAAACCACCCCCTAAATCCGCCCCTGATGAATTCAGGAAACCCAAAAATGGCGTATTTCTGCTAAAATCCCAAAGAAAAAAGGGGTACCAGTCAGAAAGTAAAAACAATCATTCAACATTTATTCTATTAGTTCTGTATGAGTTAACTTGATTTTTTCATTTGTCTAAATTTGTGTTGTGCGGACGAGCTCAATTGCAAAATTATTATTAAATTATCTAGGCAGACTTTAATAAAATTTTTGTCGCTTTTTATTTTTAATTTTTTTCAATTTCAATTTTTTATCAATACACATACTGCGATGGTAAAGCAACACACCATTTAATATATCAAACCTTCCTGATTCTAGTTTATATAATACATCATGTTATCTTTAAATTTATGTACAAATTGATATAAAATAAAATCAAGTACATACTCACAAATATAATGAGCATCGAGCTATTTTCACTCCAACTTTCAGAAAAGTGTGGTACCAGTCGCTAAAGGTTGTGGTTTGTGATTTTGTTTTAACCAGTTTACTGGTAAATTGACATTTTATTATTTTTAATTTGCATTAAATATGACAAAAGCTGCGATTTATATGAAATATTCATTGTTTTACATTGAGAAACAATTTGATCTATTATTATATGGTGTCCCCAATGAGTATTGTGGCGCCCCGCCGGATGGCTTAAGCAGGTGATTATGCTGATTAATTAAAAATCCTAATTTTTTTGTGTCAAACTTGATTGTACTTGTGTCTATTTGCAAGATAGGGATTGAACAGTTTTATAATATCAGTTTTACCTTATTAATATTTATGAAGCGACGACTGTATTTTGCCTTCAGTACAAGATTCTGAATTAAATAATTACTTAATAATTAGATATAATTAGTAATAATTACTTACTACAAAATGCCTCATCGGAACCATCAGCACAGTCCTTAAAACCATTACATTCGACTGTAGCAGGAAGACATACGGAGTCATTAGCGCATTTGAATTGCAAGGGGCTGCAACCGCTAGCTAAAATACAAAACAAGAAATTAAGAAAAAATGTTAAGGCAGTCTAACTCTTGATATACACACAAAAACATAGCACTTTATTATTTCAATTCATAAGAAAAGTAGGACACGCATTAGCACTTCAGAAGGGCGGAAAGTTGTTTTCAAGTAATCTTTTTGTTATAAATAAATACATACGTTAAATATTGGCAATATTTGGGACTTTTTGTCCCAAACAATTGTCTAGAATAATTGCGCTGCGATGTGCTAGTATCTTGTGGTGGTTAGGAGAGCTATCACACTGCTGCGGGTTACCGACTTTGTACCCGATGTCAATAATGTGAAGACAATATATAATGATAAATTATCCTAAATGCACAGGAAAATTATGCATTGTTTTGTTTTGTGGCTATTATAATATTATAATTATGGCCATTATTTTTTTGTAAGATAACTAGCAGCAACAATTGGTTGTAGAATCTAAATATCCTCACCCAACTTTTGGATTAAATCATTGACACATTGAATGTTTTTAATCAAATTTGCAATTATTCAATTTTTTGAAGCCACGTCCACTCTGGACCTCAACCTAAGGTCTGCCATAGAATAAGATCTAATGTCATGTCGTGTCCTTAAAGAAAAGAGGTATTTTTTTAAGGAATAAGTAGGTAACCATAATTTTTGCAATAAAAGGAGAGGTACTTAAAAAGTGATACATAATTTAAAAGTAAAGAAAAATGTATTATTGAAGGACAGTGGAAGAAGGAATTGTTTAATGAAGCAAGGAGAAATTTTTGAAAGAATAAAGAAAAACTTTTTGACGAATTGTAGTCCCTAAATGCACAAGATAATGATTATTTGGTGTACAAATGTATTAACTGCTAATCCTAAGGAACCTAGGGTAATAATATTACGCTCATCAGTTTGTTGAAAGTAAACTAGGAGCAATAATTGGTTGTAGAATCTGAAAATTAGATTCTAACCGTTGTGACAGTGGCACAAGTTCTAATTGTATCTAGTGACATCAGCGCCTTACTAAAGGCACCAGGAGGTATTTATTGGGGGTAGACCACGTTTTTAATAAGGATTATTCAAAATACAAATATTTGTATAAACAACAATACTTACAACACACTTCTTCGTCAGAACTTAGACCGTCGTGTCCATCGTTGCAGTCATCCACCTTATCGCAGAGCTTCAGAAAGCTTATACATTTCCCACTTCTGATGCACTGAAATTCGTGAGGCTTACACACACTGCCCACTTTTTTCGTGCAGTTTACTTCATCAGACATGTCTAGACAGTCATTCTCTCCATCGCAGATCCATTCTTTGTGGATGCAAATAGTTGTACTTGCGCAGTTAATGAAAGAGTCATCATTGTACTCTCTCGTACAGTTCCTAGGCTCTACAAGAATAAACAATACAATGTTTTCAATCATAACTAACAGCTGTTTTGACTGTTGACAGTTGCAGTCCAAGAATGTTGATAGCTATGGATAATGACCGGTGAAAGATAGTAAAAATATTATTAGACATACCACAGTTCATTTCATCGCTAGCATCCCTACAATCAGGATCTTTATCGCAAGTAAAATTCTTTGGGATGCACTCTCCGCTTCCGCACCGAAAGTTCGTAGTTTCCGAGCAATTACATTCTAATTCATCGCTAAAGTCTCCACATTCGTCTATGCCATTGCAGTGATTGGCCTGGAGAATGCATCGTCTGTTGATGCAAGAAAACCAGCCTTGTGGGCATATCCTGTGACCGCAATAACCTGGTTCCTCGTCGGAGCCGTCTGTGCAGTGGACGATGCTATCGCAGGTAAGCTCGAATGGTACGCAACCGCCGTCCGAGCAGCGGAAGGAGTCACCGGTACAGTTTGACACTCTGTTGGCAAAACACCGCTTACCGTCCTCGGCAAGGGTATGGCCATCTGGGCAGGAGCATTCCACATCACCGGACGGTGTTAGATTGCAAACACCTGAAAATGTTGAATTAAAATCTTGGTATTGGATAATCCGAGAAATAAATGGAATAGGAGAAAAGAAAATTGAAGAGCTTATTGAAGTGAAAAATACAAGGATTCTTGAAGGGATGCAATGAATTGTTGATTAAACAAAGAAGAAATTCTTAAATGAAAGAAACATAACTTAAAGTAAAGAAGAATTAATTGTTTAGGGACATTAAAAGCATGAAGAAGGAATTGTTAAAGAAAAGAAGAGAATTCTTAAAAGCACAAAACTAATTCACAGTCAAGAAGAATGCATTGCTGAAGGACAGATAAAGAAGGTATTCTTTAATAAATCAAGAGGAATTCTTGAAAGAATGTAAAAGGAATTGTTGAAGAAGATGATTCTTAAAAACAAGACACACGAATTAAAAGTAATTAAGTGTAATAATTGGGGATTTCAGCTGCATCCATATTTTGTTCATTGTAATTTGAGATAAATTGTATGTGATGCCGGATATGTGAATGGTGATACTGTCTGACCTTTTCACACGCATGGGTATGATTTGTTATATTTTCAACTTAGAAGACTCGTAAATCTTTCTTTTTTATGGCCCAAATCAGTAGGGCCCTTTCGTTAAGTGCTTTGTGTCTTGATATTTTGTGTGTGTGTTATTTGCTTAATTATAAATTATGGTATCGTGGACCGAGATAGTTTATACATGAGAGGTGTAAGGTCAAGACACAAAGATGAAGAGAAAACATTCTGTATTCAACGATTCAATATTCAACAGCCGAGATCGACAGTCGACATTCGGCATTCACTTAAGATGTAGTCGATTTTCATTTATTTTTACTATGTAACTTAGTGTAGTGTTTTGTGTTTTTGTAAATGGTAAGCTGATTATTATTTCCACCTTTGTGTTTTCACTTCTTTGTATTTTTGCGAGAATCTAACAACTCCTCTAGATAGTAATTTTAGTTGTCTCTTTTATATTTTTATTCATTCATTTCTTTGTTTTTTAATTTAATTAAGTGTTTAAGTTAAATATCAATATGAGTAGTTTAATTAGTTTTGCCTGCTAAAATGCTGCACTGGTCCCATTGCAAGAACCCACGTGCAGAGCGAGTGTAAGAGCAATAATAGTGGTGGCTTGTGTTTGGGGTTGTGATACGTGGTATTTGGTTAAAAATATCTTACAGCATTTATTTCATCCCTATCATTCCAAGAACCCCTGATACCAAGTTTTGACCAACTATTACATAAGAATGCATTGTTGGAGAAGAAGGTATTCATGGAAAAATAAAAACACCGAATTCTCGAATGGAAATGGAAAGAAGATGGAATTCTTGAATGAATTTTCCAAGAAAATAAAGACACATTGAAATAGAGCACTCAATTTTTCAAGAAAATAAGAAGAAGGTCTTAAAACAGTGCTAAATGATTTAAAAGTAAAGAATAATGCATTGTTGAAAGGCAATGGAAGAAGGAATTCTTTAATGGAACAAGGAGGAATTTATGAAAGATGATGAAGAAATTGTTGACGAATGGATGATAGAATTCTAAAAAGGCAAGAAACAAGAATCAAGGGCAAAGAAGAATGCACTGTTGATCACAGAAAGAAGGATTTCTTTAATGGAACAAAGATGAAATTCTGGAAAGAATGAAAATGGAATTGTTGAGAAAATGAAGAAGGAAGTCTTGAAGAAACGTTCAGAACAAAAATAATGAAATTTTTAAAAGCAAGCTGAAAAAACATGAATTAAAAGTAAGGAAGAATGCATTGTTTGAGGACAGAGTAAGAAGGTACTCAAGAAAGGAAAGTAGGCCGAATACTTTAATGAAAGAAGAGAAGAGTAGTAATTACTGAAGTGAAGAATAAAAGAATTTTTGAAGGAACATTTTTAAAAGAAAAATGCATTGTAGAAGACATGTAGGTATTTTTTATTGGAATAGGAAGAAATTCTTAAAAAAATGTATTGCTCAGTGACAGATGAACAAGGCATTTTTTAATGGAACTAGAGGGAATTGTTGAAGAAAATCAGATGAAATTCTTAAAAGCAAAAAATTGGAAAATAAAGGAAGTGCATTGCTGAAGGAAAGGAGAAGGTATTCTTTAATGGAAGAAGAACAAAAAAACAAGAATAAAACAGTAAAGGACGGAGGAAGGCGTTCTTAAATGGAACAAGAACAAATTCGTGAAAAATTAAAAAAAAAAGTAGAGAATAATGCTTGATAGGATAGAGAAAAAAATACGTTCTTTAATAGATGAGGGATACATTCATTAAGAAAACAAGAAAGAATTCCAAAGAAATAAAGACCAGAAGAAAAGTTACGCACCTTCACATCCACCATTGATCTCCAAGCACGGATTCTTAAAGCAATCATTGGTATCATTCGCAATAGCGATGATTCCCATCGGTTTCTCAACATCCTTTCTCAACCACATGACATTCTGACCCGTCAACTTATCCGCCCGTAGCACAGCATGCAAAACCCAATCCGTCCAATAAATATAATCCCCGTAGACAGCAAGCGCAAACGGATGTTGCGGTGTAACTTTAGCAAGCACAACTCTCTTCGACCCATCGTATTCACATCTTTCAATCTTATCAAGCCTCGCATCACTCCAGTACAACTTCTGCGCTTTGTGATCCAGAGTTATACCATTTGGCATTCTTATATCAGAGTTTATGATTGTCTTCCGGTCATATCCAGACAGATAGGCTCTCTCGATGGCCGGTTCGTGCGAATTCCAATTCGTCCAGTATAAACGCGACCCGCAACTGTCCACAGCTATTCCACGCGGCTTATCTTCGTTCCTAAGTTTGATTACCACTTCTACTTTGCTTGCATTCGATCCGGAGGCTGTTAAGTTTACGCGACTTATTGCAGCGTCACTACTGCATGTCCAGTATAACACATTGTGGAGGTGTTCATACACCAAACCAGGTACTGAACCCAACCCTGTATGGAAGAAAGAGAATTAAATGGTTTATTAATGTTTTTTTTTTGTGAGGACAACTTACTCTCGACAATTATTTTGTGTTCTGTTCCATTGAAGAAAACTGTATTTATTGAACCACGTTGTATGTCTGAGTAGAACAGTCTTTTCTGTTGGTAGTTGAAGGCTAAACCAATAGCGTTCTTCATGAACGTGGAGTTCTTGATTGGTGGGTAAGGTGCGTTTTGGATGATATTTTCTTTCATGTGGATTGAGTCGATACTTAGCACCTTTGAGAACATTATGAAGCTGTCGTATTCTAAAATAGAACAATTTTTTAATTTCTGATGGTGCATAACGAAGGTTGCATAAAGAAGGCAAATTCAGTCTTTCAATCACATAGACTTTTCATCAGTGGATCTGAATTGTTGAAGAAAAGAAGATGGAATTTTTGAAGGAATGAAGAAAGATTTGTGGAACAAAATATTACGGAATTCTTGAAGGAATGAAGAAAGATTTGTGGAACAAAATATTACGGAATTCTTGAAGGAATGAAGAAAGATTTGTGGAACAAAATATTACGGAATTCTTCAAAGCAAGAAACTTGAAATGCAGAAAAGAAAGAATTGTTGAACAAAGGCATTCTTTAATCAAATAAGGAATTAATTGTTCAGGAAGAAAAAATGCAGTTCCTAAAAGCAAGTGTGAATAAAAACTAAAGGAAATATTATTTCTAAACTCTAAACATATAGAGGATGAAATACCAATTAAATGAATGACGTATGATAATAATAACTATACTCTCGATACAAATAATTATTGTCACATATAAGTGTGTTTTTCTGCGAGGTTGTTTATTATTCTACATTGTTTATTTATTCCTCAATCGCGAGCCGACGATACTGAGATGATGCGTATAACGTCAGTTCTCCATTACGTCACAAACTGATGGGTACAAACCCTTATAACACCTAAACCGCTCATCGCATTGATCTGTAAATTTATGTACATATTTAAAATGACTGCAGCATAAGATGGTGTCAGTTTGGTCAAAATCGTATTAATCCCTAGAAAACACTCCAGTTCATCCCCCGGTAATTCTAAACATGTATACCAAATTACAGCCCGATCCGTTGTTCCGTTTGAGCGCAATCGTGTTCACGAACATACACACATACATTTTCCGCAAATCATTACAATGGATTCAGGGGACCTCAAAACGCGTATTTCCGCGGAAATCTCGATTTTTTTTCCGTCGATTACAATACTTTCCTTCTAGAGACTAGTCGGAAAGTAAAAATGCATTTTTGAAGGACACATCAAGAAGTCATTCAGTTATATAAACAATATCAATTTACCTTCACAAGACTTTCCATCAGCAGCTAATTTGCCATGAGGGCAAGCACAAACCGGATCTGTTCCGTTGAACAAGCACAAATGCTGGCAACCTGCATTCTTCTTAGCACAAGCATTAGTACCCAATTGTCGCTTTCTCGAGAATACCTGGATGTCCTTCAAAGTGTCAATATTCTTAGCGACGGTTGTGAAGTCGGACAAGTTACTAACAGGACCCATTTTAATACTCCCTTGACCATGCGGCCTAAAAAGAAAAAATTAAAACAAAGAAAAATGTTTCTTCCACCAAAGACTTACGATTGAATCCAATACAGGATGTCATTCCACAACGTCAAGCCGACCGGATTCTGCAACGAATGGTTAAGCAGGATCGATCTATCCGTGCCGTCGTATTTGATGCGTTCAATCGTATTGCCGTCAGAGTCACAGAAGTAGATGTATTGGAATTTCGTGTCCAAGGTAACGTCAGATATCGACTGAGACTTGTTCAGGAGAGTCCTGCGGTTAGCTCCGTCCAGTGTTGCCACATCTAGTCTTGATCCACCACCCCATACCAGCATTCCCGCTGACGGATCCACGGCTATTGACTTTGGCCTCCCAATGTCCTGAGAGAGGACTACGTATTTCGACGAGCCATTTAATCTTGAGACTTGGACGACGCTTCTTCGTGGGTCAATCCAGTAGATGTTGCCGGCTGACCAATCCACTGCAAGACCTGAAAAATTGCGAGATATCTAAGTGAAAGCGAAAATCCAACAAAATACTCGCAGGAAAAGCAGGAAGAAGACTAGAAGAAAGAATAGGGAAGAAGAAAAGTAGTTGGTTTGAAGAAAGAAGAATTTATTAATTACTGTAACACGAAGGAATTACGAAGCAAAGTAGTGAAGAATGTCCTTTTGATAGGACAAAAAGGGCAGTATTGAATCGAATAAAATGAAATTCTTGAAGAAATGAAGAATAAATCGTTAAACAACGCAAGAAGACAATCTCAGAAGCGAGAAACATGCATTAAGTAAAGAAGAACGCACATAGGACAGAAATAAGAAACTTTTTCATGAAACAAGGAAGAACGAAAAAGGAATTGTTGAAGAGAAGGAGATGAGATTGTTAAAAGGCTGTTATTGATGATACTGATTGTTAAAATGGAACAAGAGGGAATGGAGATGGAATTGTTGAAGAAACAAAGATGGACTTTTTAAAAGCAGGAATCATGCATTAAATGAAACGAAGAATACATTGTTGAAGAACAGGAGTAATGATTTTTTTAATAAAACAAAGGAGTTCTTGAAGACATTATTGAAGACTAGAGAAAAAGGCTTGAAGATTAGAGGAAGAAAGCTTGAACACTAGAGAAGAAAGACTTGAAGACTAGACGAAGAAAACAAAGAAGATCTTTTTTACTGGAATAAAATGGTTGTGATGAAAAGCAGAAGGAATTTTAACAAGCAAGTAATATGAAGAAAAATTATATATATATACTCTCAAGATAAGCAGGAAGATGACTAGAAGGTAGAATAGGGAGGAAGACGGCATGCCGCTAGGAAGAACAAAGATAAAGATAAAGAAGGGAGAAAGAAAAAAGGAATGAACTGAAAAGAAAATCGCGAAAGGAAAAGAAATAAAACCTTCGCAGCCATATGAAGAAAAACAAAAATAAACAACTATACAAGACAGGAGGATTAAGGAATAAAGCAGGAAGAAAATAAAATGAAATCAGTGAGAATGGAGAAAAAACGAAACCATCATATATTTATAAGAGAAAAAGAAAACAAATATTTAACTGAATCTATCAAAAAC
This sequence comes from Aphodius granarius, assembly GCA_963971325.1. Taxonomy (NCBI): domain Eukaryota; kingdom Metazoa; phylum Arthropoda; class Insecta; order Coleoptera; family Scarabaeidae; genus Aphodius; species Aphodius granarius. Next base: position 14,475,505 of record OZ020222.1, on the reverse strand, counting down.
AAAACTGAGTTTAATTTATGTTAAATTCATTAACTCTTAACAAAGACAAGAAACGAAGATGGCATGGAGGAACGAAGAAGAAAGACAAGAGATAAGGAAACATAACTAATGGAGAAAGGGAGGCAGAAAACAAAGGTTGAACAAAATCTATCAAAAACTGACTTACATTAACTTTAAATTCATTAAAAGTCCCAACAGAGATAAGAAATGAAGATGATATAGCGGAAAGAAGAACGTAGATAAAGCACAATGAAAAGAAACAGTTAGAGTTTCCGAAAAGAGAAGAAAACAAATGGTGTAGAGGCTGATTTTATCAAAAGACTCAAAAAAGAAGAAAGGAAAGGCACGAAGGAAGTAAGAAACAAGAAGGGTTTAACTCTAACCAGAATATAAGAAAAGAACCAAAAATATAACAGACCCGTCTTACCTGTTATAATATCAGCAGCTGTGCTATCAATTCCCTCATGTTGATCAACAACCACCTTTCGTCTGGTCCCATCACGTCCAATACTAGTGATAAGACCATGTTCGCTATCAGCCCAGAACAACAAATCCTCCTTAGCCAAATAATCAATAGCGCTAGCCATAGAAATGCGAGATAGCGTTCCCAAGGTCTCCTCATTCGACGAGTTCAACTTCAACCCAGTAATCTCATAAGAATGCGAATAAAACACAAACTCTGGCACCCCGATACACTTCTTCGTGTCGTTCGGATCCTGGGAATACCCCGTGGCGCAAACGCATCTGCCCTCCAGCGGCGATATCGGGATGCAAAGATGTTGACAACCCAGCTTCTTAGCATCGCAGGGACCTTGACCGGCTTGCTCGGCAGGATCGTAGATCCTCAAGGATAAAACACCACTGCTGTTACGAAGGATTGTGTCATTGGCTCCTGTGAGTTTATCAGCAGAGTGGATGGAATGATCGTCATCATTGGCATAGTATATTGAGTTCTTGTAGGTGGTCAACGCAGTGACCGTTGCGTTTGGTAGGTTTAACTTAGAGGCGTTTCGTTTCTCGAAATCGTAATACCAAACCTCGAAAGCGCTGATCCAGTACAACCTATTCGAATAATAATAATTAAGATCCACAGTTAGGCATGCCGTATTTCTTGAGAGATCTCCAACAAGGACCTCTCGCTTAGTTCCATCCATTAAACTCGTTTCAATCGCCGCTTTTGATGAATTTAAAGACACCCAAAACAGTTTTCCTCTTGTTGGGTCAATGGCCACGCTGACCACTTCGGTATCTTTCACTATGGACGCGGTGTATTCACCTTCCAGGTTGCAAACTATGATACCGCTTGCAGAACCGATATACAAGAGTCCTGCTATCCAGTCCAGGGCTAGACCGGTTGCATGTTGCAAACCGGTGTCTATTATTGTCTGTGTTGGCCCTGTTGTTAACCCAGAGCGTTTGATCTCGTTCAGGATGGAATCTGTCCAGTAGATGGTGTTGTTCTTTGCTAAGTATTCAAGCTGGCTTGCGCTCATCACTTGAGGGATGCTGATGGTGGGGATTGTGTGGTAGTAGGGTTGAAGGAGATCGACGCCTCTGATCTCGTGAACCCTCGCAATGAGAAGCACACGATCGTTTACTAAAAATGAAAAACTTGGTTGCAGATCTTCAATCAGTGTTAAAGTTGCCAAAATTGATCAGAACATTCGTCTAGAGAGTGTCTCAAGTAAATAGTCTATTAGAAGTTTATGGTGTGTGTACCCTGTTTGTGCTATTTTGATTTTTGTATAATTTGGTAGTTTTCGCAGTGAAGGTTAAAGTAAAATATCTCTAACACTTTCTCATTTGGTGGATGCATACCCCAAATAAGACCAATTAAAATGGTACTTATTTTATATTTATACTTATCACATGCAGGGTGTTCAAAATTTACTATTTGTTTTTATTTTTTTTTTCCTGTTTTATTGGTTGCAGCTGCACTGCACTGGTGCAACTTATCTCCGCTACCTCACAGAGTTCGTGCTGCCAGTGCAATATGCGTGTTCTACTGGGAATACTCTGGGTTGCCCTATATTCATGACAAAACTGCACTAGAGCGCACTACACTTGGGCAGCCCAACATCCCAAAAGAAAACGCTATGAACAACTCTCTAAAGAAGCAATAAAAACAATAACTTACCAACACATGTTTTGTTATCAGCCTGCAGCCTCATGACGTGCGGACAGTCACACCGATACGTATGATTCGTATGCAGCAAACAAAGATGCGAACATCCCCCGTTGTTGGTCCCGCATGGGTTGGGCCCGTCGCGCGGTTGCCTACTCGGGTGCAAAATCTGAATATCAAACGGCTGACTCAGCGTTCTCTGTATGACAAAGACGTCACCGCCGGTCCATTTGTTCGCGCGAACGACGCTATTGCTACGCCAATCGGTCCAATACACATAGTTCTCGTACAGGGTGATCGCGAATGGATGCGACAACATATCGTGGTTCCTCATGACCTCGTGATGCTCCAGACCATCGTAGTCGGCCGTGTGGATTGAATCCGATCGTGCGTCGATCCAATAGATTCGTTCCGCGTCATAATCTAAGGTTAGACCATTAGGCCAAGCGCCATCTGTGATGTGATCCACGCGGATTATTATGGTTCTATCCAAGCCTGCTAATGAGCAACGTTCAATCCTTGGAGCGCTGTTATCCCAATCGCTCCAGAACAAGTAGCCTTTGCGGGGATCTAAAGCGATCGCTCGAGGACTCTCCATCTCGCCGCCGACCAAGGTTCGGCGGAAACTTCCGTTTAACTTTGCCACCTCGATCTGATCGAGGTTGGACTCGACCCAGTACAGGTTTTCCCCAATCCAGTCCACGGCAAGGCCTTCCGCGGTTGCTAAACCAGTCTGGACGACCACCTCGATGTTGCTGAGGAGTGTACCAACCAAAGTCCCCTTGTAAATCTTATCATCGATCACATCAGTCCAGAAGATTGTATCACCATCATTGCTGTGGAAGAAATCCAAAGCTATGGTGTTCTTCAAGCTTGAAATCAGCGACCTCACGCTGAACGAATGCAGATCGACACCTCTCAACTCGTGGCGATTGCTGAAGATGACATAAGGCGTGGCATTACTGACGCTCTTACACGTAAACCCATCATCAGTCAAGCTATATCCATCCAGACACTCGCATTTATACCTCGAGCCGAAAGCAACGCATTTCTGCGAGCACACGCCCCAGGCTTCGCAAGGGTGGGTCGTGGAGCAAGTGACTTTATCCGGTTGGAGGTGGAGACCTTCTGGGCAGGAACAAACCACTCCTTCTGGAGCGTTATGGCAGATGTGCGAGCATATCGAGCTTATAGTGCATTGCTTGTCCAAGCATCTCATGCCTTCGTCTGACTGATCCTTGCAATCGTAGTGGTCGTCGCATAGCTGATGGACGGAGACGCATGTGGAGCCGTTGTCGCATGTTCTCGATGGATGTTCGCATGTTGGGGATGTCGTTGGTGTCGTGGTGGGGATGGTGGTGTTCTTTGGTTTGATGTCTTTGCAGTTGTGTTCGTCTGAGCCGTCCGAGCAGTCTTCCAAAGAGTCGCAAACGAAAATCTACGTGGTTTATAAAGTTTTAATGGTTAGAATCAAATCTGCGTGTTGTATTGACAGAACTCATGATATTTAGTAGGTACAACTTTGTCAGTTTATTTGCGTTCGCTTCTGCGCATATGACGTCATTCGGTAAATGACTGTCAAAATTATTGTGCATATCTAACCAACGCTGTCATAGCATGGTAACTCATATCAGAACGTCTCAGTGCTTGTAACGTAGCCGATTGTAATGGCTGGTTTACACGTTGCCAGTGACTAGCATGCCAGTTGCTACGGCACTAGCATGCCATCATTGGCAAAGGATTGAGAATGTCCAGTGGCTATTTACACATTGCTGATAACTGTCATGCAAGTGGCGGTTTTCCCATACAATGCCAGTTAACGGACAATATCGTGCCAGCAGGAGGAGTACGAATTTTGGCGGTCCATTTTAGGGCCCTTTTTATAGTTTTGGCCATAATTTACATTTATTCAATTTTCAAAATAAACTGAACACTGCGCTTTGTCATCATAAGCTTGGACTGGATTGTACTACCGACTGGCTTGGAACTGTTTACAAAGTGCAAGCATTTGGGCCAGTTCAAAAAAGTGGTGGGGAACCATGCCAGTCTGCCAGTGAATCAAATAGTTTTTTTTTGCTGGCATCGCTAGTAGCTGGCACAACTGGCTTGCCAGCCACTGGCAAGATGGTGTCTACACCTTGCAAGTTGCTTGCCAGGAGAAAGCTGGAATTATGGTCCCCGGGATCAACTGACTGAATGGCGCGTTAAAAAAAGTTATGATGCCACACCTTGTATTTTCTGAGCCGCCAACAAGATGATTGAGGTCGGGTTTATTCACCTACCCATAAGTCATGAATAGCTATCTGTCACATAAGCAAATTGTCGACAGTTAATATATAAGATGTAGTTTGACAGGTGTAGCATCTGAAAGAAAGAGTAACGTATGCGTTTTGTATACTTGCATCCGAAACATGCTGCTTGTACGAGATGTAATAGAGCAGTGATTCTTAACCTTTTTGAAGTTAGGGAGCACTTTTGGTCATAAGAAAAACTCGCGGAGCACCAAAACGAAAAAGTCAAAAACCATACATACAGACAACTTTTATTACAAAATAAACTGTTTAGTACATGACAGGTCAAAATAACATTAATTAAAAAAATTTATTAAATGAATTTATTTTAACACAAGAATCATTTAATGTGATACCTGAGCTTGTCGGCTTTTGCAGATTTCAGCGATATTAGGTCTAATATTTGATATAGCTACCCTCAACTCTTCGTCCAAATTGGTAAGTCTTGCGCGTTTTTTAGTTTTTATATTGGTTAATGTCGAGAAACCGAGCTCGCACAAATATGAAGTCGAAAACTGCAATAAGATTTTCAGTGCCTTTATGGAGATAGCTGGGAATTCATCTTGGGCAAAAATCCAAAATTCTTCCAAAGTTATTTCAGAGAATTTTATTTTTAGAGTCCGATCCGTTGACAAGGTAATCAATTGTTCTTGTAATCTTCTTGATACGAAAATTCACAACTCGATGTATCCATGGATGTATCAATCGTGGCAAAGGGATTTCGTATCCAGTCATAATTCTCTATATTTATTGAAGGAAAGTAACAATCAATCTTTTTTTCCAATAATGTTAAATGTTCTGTTATAGCTAAAAATATTTCCTCAGCAGTGTTATCATTTAACGAAGGAAACATATCTAGTGTCCTTTTTTCTAAAATACGAGTTTTCCAGAAAGTTACTTTTTTCCGAAATGCTGTCAATTTGTCAGTGGATGTTAAAAAATTTTCTTTTTTTCCTTGAATGCTGGCATTAACGCTATTCAAGTAATCAAAAATATCTGCTAAATATGCCATTTTAGCACACCAAATATCGTTTTGAAGGCATTGTACAAAATCATCCATGCCTTCATTTTGGAAAAATGTCAGCAATTCATTCTTAAGTTCCAAGAATCGGCATAACACTTTTCCTCTCGATAACCACCTCACCTCAGAATGCAGCAGCAAACATTCGTACTTGGCTTCCATAGATATGCAAAGTTTTTTAAAAACGCGTGTTTTTAAAGGTCTTGATTTGATGTAGTTTACCATATTTATAACTTTGTCTAGTACAGGTTTTAATACTGGTGGTAATGTTTTGGACACAAGATATTCTCTATGCAAAAAACAGTGTGTAGATATATTAGAGTTTTTTTTCTTGGCGAGGGTCACAAATCCTTTAAATGAGCCTACCATGGATGGTGCACCGTCCGTACAAATTCCTACACATAACTCCCATGATATTTTAAATTTCTCTAAATATGACGAAATAGAATCAAATATATCTTGTCCTGTTGAACGCTCGGTAAGCTCTTGGCAGCATAGAAATTGATTCACTATTTCGTTTTCATTAATGAAACGAACGAATCCTAGTATGTGTGCTTTGCCGCTAATGTCAGTGGACTCATCAATTTGTAAAGCAAAATGTCGGTTGGAAAGCATATCTGTGACTGTTTTCTCGATATTATCCGACATATTTTTAATTCTATTTTTTACCGTATCATCTGAACGAGGAATTTTCATTATATCCTTTGTTGCTTCATCGCCAAACATAATTTTAACTATTTCACAACATGCGGGTATTATTAGAGACTCTGCTATAGTATGTGGTTTTAACTGAAGAGCAATCAATTCAGCAACCTTATATGACGCCAGTTGTGCCTTATCGGAAGTTTTTACAGTTTTTTCAAAATATTTAACTTGTTTAGCTTGCATATCTAACAATCGTTTGAAATAATCTTTAGTTTTTGTAGCAAGATTGGCGTGCATTGTAGTAAAGTGGCGGTTCAACTTGGAAGGAACCATCGCGCTATTGGTCAATTTTTCTCCGCATACAATACATTGTGGAATGTGATATCCTTCCTCATCGATGTATGTAAAACCGAAACTTAAATATTCGTCAGAATACTTTCGATTAATTTTTCTTACTTTACTTCGTACAATTCTGCCTTCTGTATCAGGCATAATATGTGCAGCGACAGAATTACTACTAGTTCCACTGTTAGTCGTTTCATCATTACTATTTTGCTCTTCTGAATCTTTCGCTTTTCGTTTAATGACAAATTTATCCATTGTGAGTTATCGATATTAAAAAATCTAAAACAAAATTTACATTGATTAGAAATTAATATAATAATTATTATTTTATTAACACACTACAACTATAGGTAATCCTATAGTCGCCGATACGACTAAGAGTGTATTATTATCACCTAATACGCGTAAAACATTGAACAAGCAACAATTCACTAATAAAAATCTCTTACCTGTTTATGTAAGATTTGAATTAAAGATGTTATCACTTATGTTTAAACAGAACGCACACAACTCAATCCAAATAAAGACACATAAAATATTACAAAACCAGAGGGTTTGTCTATTAGCGGAATCAACGCAAGGGGAATCCCATGCATGGAAGTGCATAGTTATCGAGGTACGGTTTCCAATCGGGTTGATAGAGGCCGTTGCGAGATGGGCACACGACTCCACTGGTGCTGCCATCTAGCCACGGTAAACCTAGACACGGTATGCTGGACAAAATTCTCCAACTCGAATATACCCTGTCTAGGTTTACCGTGCATCTAGCCATACTTTGTGCAACTCAAATAATACACAGTAGATGAGCCAGATAAAGTTTTGCCTTTTATAATGTTGCGGAGCACTTGCAACAAGCTCGCGGAGCACCAGTGTTCCGCGGACCACTGGTTAAGAACCACTGTAATAGAGGAACAAAATTTGACATATTTGACAGATTGCCAGAACTTTATGGGTAGCTGAATAAACCCGCCCTGAAAACAAGAAATCTAGTGAATTTTATTCTCGCCTATAATGACATGTGTTGTCAACATGACACAAGTATCTAAATAGAGAAGCAGGGGAAGGTATGACAAATTTACGTTCAGTTCTTCGCATATGACGTCACGCGGTAAGTGACTGTCAAAATTGTTGTGTATATCCCTAGCAACTATGTCACGACATCGTGACAACACATGTCTGAATGACATTAGTTCAATGCATGTGTCATAGTCGATCCTAAGTTTGACTTTTAAGTACCTGGGCAGGACATATTTGACACTTACATGACAATCACCAACAATCACTTACGACATAACGTAAACAACATAGCGTTAGATGTGTAAAATATCATACCTCCAACAGGCGTTTGTTGGGTTCTGACATTACCTACTGCTCTGAGCAGCCAACTCCGACTTTACTTTGGGCTGTTCCTGACGTCATTCTGTTCTAACCTCAGCAGACTCCAGATAACCCAACGATCAAAGCTGTTGTATTAATGGATGGCACTTACCTTTGGAATACATTCTGAATTGCCACAAGGAAAGTCGGTTTCGTCGCAAGGAACTTTAAAATCCGTGCACCCTTCCTCATCAGAACCATCAGGACAGTCATTGTAACCGTTACATCTAGACTCGGGTGATCTGCATTCCGAGCAGTTTATTTCATCGGAACCGTCGCTGCACTCTTCAAAACCGTCACAGTACAGTTCGGCGGGTATGCATTGCGAGTTATTGCATGTGAACTCGGTGATGTCACACTTCGGAAGGCCTACGCACGCAATAGAAATCGAAAGGAAATTAATTGGCAATTGCGCAAACTGTCAAATTAAGAATATAACCTCCTATTAGGGATTGTAAAGTTAACTTCGAGGTTATGTTTTATTTAAAAAAGTATATATGTGACAATGCGACTAAATAATACTAACCGCAATCTTTTTCATCGCTGTTGTCTGCTGGGCCGCAATCCATGACTCCGTCACACTTCCAAACATTAGAAATACACCGTTTTGTTATCGCACATCTAAATTGATCGGACGAGCACTGTCCCGGGCAGTTGATTGGATCTTCGTCCATCCCGTCTTCGCAATCCTTGTCCCCATCGCACATCCAGTGAACGCTGACGCAGTTTGTCTTATTGTCGCAACTGTACTCGCCTTCGTTGCAAAGTTTTTCACCGCACGGTCCACCTTTTGCAACGGATTCATCGCTACCATCTGGACAGTCGTCTTTTCCGTCGCAGATTAACCTATCAGGGATGCACCTACTATTGGATTTACACCGGAATTGTCCCGCTTTGCATTGTGGAACAGGCCACTTGATGCAACTGAAGTTGACAAGATTGTAGCCATCAGGACACATGCATATTGTTGATTTTGGTATCACGAGGCATATCTCTTTGCATTCTGTGATTGAACAATTGTTGGAACCTGGAAGGGATATTAAACAGAGTTATACAACAAAACAGTAATATACATTTTTTAGGGTTGTTATTAATTTCTTTGAACTCCTCAAGGTTATTCTTGAAATTTCACGAAATAATTGAGTACAATACTTTCCTTCTAGGATACTAGTCGGAAAGTAAAAGTCAATGCCAGTTCGTGAAAGACCCTTCAAGAATTAGTGTGTTCAAAAATGTTAGGATTTGTAAAGTTAAGTTCATGAAATGTCAAACTGGCAGTTTAACCTGGCGTAGATAGTTTTATTCATTAACTTTCAAAATACGCCTTTTAACAGAAATGCGACAAGCTTCTTATTTTTAACTAAGAAACGGCTATTTTAGTATAATTTTTTAAAGTTTGATACGTCATAACTGCCAATCCGTTGAAGATGCAGAAAATCCAAAAGCACCTTTGCAATACAATTACAGTTGATTGGGAATAGTTTTTTGCTGATGTCTACTATTTTATATTTTTGAAATTATAAATTTATTATTTAATAGAACTGTATTACAAATTGTGCTGAGTTGTTATTAATTTCTTCAATTTTCTCAAGATTATTTTTTAAATTTCAGTAGTTGAAGGTGGCTTCACATCCTTGCCGAAGTACGGAGTATTGAAAGTATTTTGAGCAAGTCAAATTTTCTATTTAAATGGAGTTGGCCTGTTTAAAATTCTCCAAAATTATTATTATTACAATCTATTTGACTTGTGTAACATGACGTTTTTGTGATTTAAGTTTGGATAAACTTGGTCAAGTTTTTACCTACTTGATTTAAATATAGACTACTTATCGAAGTCTTGTAAAATGCACTACAACCACCAACTTCTATAACTCTGGTATTTTTTTACCGAAGAACAGAATTTGTGAATTTTATCAGGTGATAAACAGAAATGTTAAATATCTATTATAAGCAATGAGCAATAATAAAATGAAACTAACCTGTCTGTCCTTTGGAGTTATAAATCTTGAGCTGATAAACAGGTGCGTTGAGCAGCCCAAGCCGACTGGAACTATTAGTCTCAATATTATAAGACACCAAAGAATTCTCCAAAGCATCAATATAAAACAAATTTCTATTATGAAAGGCGATCCTTATAGCCGCATTAATATTTTCCACCACAACTCGCCTATTCGATTTATTAAAGTCTATGCTTTCGATTCTCTTAAACGAAGCATCACTCCAATACAACCGCTTTCCAACCAAATCAATGGTTAACCCAGTAGGCCATTGTATCCCTGTATTGACAAATGGTTCCTTATGACTCCCATCCATCCATGCGGTTTCAATTGAGCCATTTGCCGGGGTGGAAGGCATCATATCAATCCAATACATCACCCCTTTCTTAGGATTCAGTACAAGATCACTCGGGTACATGTCATCAAATATCAAGATTCGTTTCTTTGATGTATTGGTCAGTTTCATTACGCTGATTGTGGAGATATCGCTGATCTGATCAGCCCAGTATAAGTTACCACCCATCCAATCATAAGCCAAGGCAACGCATTTACTTCCAGACCAGTTTTTCAAAACTTCAGTTTTGTTAGTTGCGTTCAAACCTATGGAGAATATGGATGGGGAATCTGTTTCTGAATAGTAGATTACTTTGTCGTTCATGTTGACGTCGATTGCGTAGGGGTGTATGCCTGAAATAGGGATGATTGTATCGTTGCCGGTTTCTATTTCGACAGCTTGGATGCTAGCTGGTTTGGCTTTTGCAATGACAAGAGAAACGGGTGCGTTTTGGACAGTGCACTCGCCATTGTGTTGTAACGTAAAGCCGGCTGCGCATAGACATTTTGGTGTGGCTATATATTTGTTCCAGTTGGTGACGCAGATGTGGCTGCAATTGCCATTGTTTTGTCTACAAGGATGAGCAACTGGAAACAAAAATCAAGTTGTATGTACAAACTGTCATTTGATGGTAACATTTTTGACGCTGTTATAGAAAAAGAGATTAAAGTTGATAGCCGAAAATGGACATGCTTTCTGGTTCGTTTCATTAAGATTGTTTTATTATTTTTGGAGTCAGATACTTTTGTAAACTCACATGTCTGGTGGTTTCAAAGACTACTCGTATTAAGTATGTAGTAGGTAGTGAAAGTTGTTATTGTAATTGAAAATGCGTCAATAAAAATATTATAGACGTGATATTATTGTATGGTTTTGAAATTCTACACAAAACACCAGGAAAAAATATACAATTTTCCTTACCATCCGGCTGTCTTTGCCTATGGAAAACGTGGATGTAAAAAGGCCTTGAAATCCCACTTCTAATCACCTCCGTACTAAGCTTCTCCCTGTCTATCTTCATAACCCCATTCTCCTTCCAAGACGTGACATACAGATAATTCTCAAAGATGGCAATTCCATACAAATTCTGCACGCTAGCGCCTTTAACAATCGTTCTTCTATTCCTTCCATCGTAATCGATCTTCTCTATGACGTCCAGATAAGTATCCAACCAGTAAATATCATTGGTCGAATAATCAACAGTGACACCATAAGGATAAACAATCTTTCGTTCAACCAGGACCATTCTCTGGGTACCATCCATCTTACATCTCTCAATCACAGGCGGTGACAGACCCCACTTGGTAAAGAACATAAAACCAATCATGGGGTTCAAAGCAATAGCCTTCGCTTTGTTCAGTTGGGCTTCGATGATTGGCCGACACCATGTCAGAGTGTTATTGCATAGCAAGATGATTTCTTGTTCGTCGTCTAATAGGTACCAGTTGCCTGATAACCAGTCCAAAGCAATCTGTTGGATGTTGTCGAGGTTGCTAAATACGGTCGGTTTTGGCAGTGTCCAACGTTCTGTGAAGTTGTCCACATTCACAGCAACCAGCATGGATTCGGTGAGATTATGGTGAATGTAGTAGAATGTGCGGTTCCTGTGAGAAAATTCTAAACCATGACTATTCAGCAGGTTTAATTTAGATACGTTTGCGCCATCTGTTAGTCGTTCTATTGTGTTCAGAGTGGAGTATAGTACTGACGCTGGTTCATTGTTTGGCACTGAAATGATTATATGATGATTGATAAACATTTTGTCTAGACAAATATTATAGAGCTTAAAATACAGAGAGAATCAAAACGAGTTTGATGGACTTAACTTTGGAGAAAGCGTCTGCAGAAAGCAGTATTTTTGCGTTTCTTTTCGATTCAATATAACTACTCAAAGAAGTGCTCAAACATCACTCACCATTTATCCCTTTGCACCGGTTATTCTCTTGTTTATACCCAGAAACACACGAGCAAGTAAAAGATCCTTCGGTGTTAGTACAAAGTTGTTGACAAGGTCCCAACTGGCATTCATCAGCATCCACGCAGATCGTTCCTTGAGGCTTGAATCCATCGAGGCAGTAGCATTTCGGCCCTTCCATGGTCGGTTTGCAGTCGTGAGAACACTTCATGCTCTCACACATAGTTTTGTTCTGACAGAAATCATACTCATCAGCATCGTTTGGACAATCTCTGCGCCCGTCGCAGAAGACTGATAATGGACGGCAATCAGGTAAGGTACCACATCTGGCATGGTTCCAGTGGCACTGAACATTCATGTGGCAGTCTTCTTCATCTGATGAGTCCATGCCTGTGATGGCTCTGCCGCAGTCTTCTTCGCCATCGCACATCCAACCCATGGGGATGCATCTGCGCGACTTTTTGCAGCGAAACTGGCCTGTGCCGCATATATCATCGATAATCAGCGGTGTGCAACCTTCCACTTCGTCGTTACCATTATCACAGTGTCTGTAGCCATCACAATATTGATGGAATGGAATGCATTTCGTTGGGGTGTCGCACGGGAAGTGTTTTGATGGACATTCTGCAACCAAGGTGTTTTTATTTAGTTAATTTATAAGTAAAAGTGGTATGTAGTTAAAAGTTGTAAGTCAGTTATAAATTTCTCTTTTTTGGAAATATCTGCGTCGGATCCAGCTAAAATTTGGCATATTTAGAACTACTGGATTGTTTTTGAAGACAATCTGACTTAGAACCGGAAAAGTGGCAAATATTACCAGTATTATCTTGGGAATTCAATCGATTTTGACCAAAATGATACCCGTTCGCCCTCCAGTGCGTTTCAAAGTGTTTATCAATTTACATATAAATGGGATGGACGGTTCAGGCGATATAAGCGTTTATAGAATTGGCAAATTTGAATAAATGCCAGTGTAAACTGAAATTAGGTTGGGATTCAGAGTGATTCCATGAAATTGAATTTATTTATCTACAGCAGTGCTTCCCAGTCTTTTTCCTACGGCGCCCCCTTTTTTCACATTATAAAATGCACACTCTTCCCATAATTACGACAAAATCTTTACAAGAAACTTGATTTTACACTTCTCACGTGCATATATACAGTGTGTAGTAGGTTTAATAACTTAATTGTTAACTAATCTTTTAGGATTTCGTATTTATTTGGGTACATTAAGGAGAGAGAATTTGTAAGTAAATTTTAGATTTTGTTGGATTTTAGAGTACACAAACATTGAGGATTGTGTGTGCGTGCGTGCGTGCGGGCGTGCGGGTGTGTGTGTGTGTGTCTGTCTGTGAACACGATAGCGTCTAAGCGGAATTGCCAGGGGACACATAAATGCAGGATGTTTATAACTGTGACGAAACGGGAATGACCACAGTTCCTAATAAGCCGGCACGAATTTTGTCTCTCAAGGGAAAAAAGCAAGTTGGATCTGTGTCGTCCGCTGAAAGGGGGACCACGGTCACTGCTGAAATATGCTGCAACGCAGCTGGACAGTTTTTACCACCGTTAATTGTATTTCCACGTGTTAGGAGGAATCCAGCTTTTGAAGAGGGGTTACCTCCCGAAGCACTTGCGATTTACCATCCCTCTGGTTGGATGCAAACCGAAATTTTTGCTCCAATATGGTTCAACCATTTTTTAAAATTTGCAAATCCATCCAAAGATCGTCCTGTTTTATTAATTTTAGACGGTCACAGCACACACGTAAAGAACATCTGTTTGGTAGAAACTGCACGTCAAAGTAATGTGCATCATATATTACTACCCGACCTCCCCTCTGTGTGTATGTCTGTGAACACGATAGCGTCCAAACGGTACAACGGATCGGGCTGAAATGTGGTATACGCATTTTGAATTGCCAGGGGACGAACTGGATTGTTTTTGGTTACAGTTTGACAACCGGAAGTGGCAAATGTTACATACATTTTCTTAGGGATTTATCCAATTTCGACCAAACTGATACCAGCTCATCCTCCAGTGACTTTAAATATGTATGCAAATTTGCAGATCAGTGGGATGAACGCTTTAGGCGCTATAAGAGTTTATAGAAGCAGAATCCACAGCCTTCGTTGATGTGTTGTGAATTGTCAGATATTGACAAACGCCAGTGCCACGGACATGACATGACATTATGTTTTGTAGAAACTGATGGGTCCAGAGCTCTGTTTTAACAAAATTGAATATTGTATTGTTCAGACACTTAATTGTGCCAACAATGTAGTCGGAAAGTTGGGTGAGGGACACCCTAGATATTTGATATTAGTGGCGGTCGGTTTGGTTCAAAGGTATGCAGGTTATGACTAACTGTTTCAAAAGCATTTTCGATCGATTTTAATTGTTATACTTAACCATATGCGGTATTCAAACAATATAGTTCTTAACTTCGACCTTCGATATTTTAGTTATCAAGAAGAATAGAATAGTTATATACAAAAACTTTGTTGTCAGCTAACCAGAACATGATAGGTTCTCAAAATGTCAAATCTCAGCAACATGAAGCTTGTTTCGCTGTTTGTTTTTAATTCCTATTAAAACAGAAAACCCTTTCTGACACAAGAAGGGCGTAAGGGCGTGGCGAAAGGTATATACAATTTTAAAGCCATTTCCGCAATTATAGGGTACCTAGAATACTATTTTATCCGGAAAGATGTAACTTCCAATTGTTCAAAGTCACTGCCGCTAAATCATGCTTCAAGTTGATTGCTAGTTCTTGTATGTATTCTGGAGGGGTGTTTATATCAAAATTGAATATATTAAGTGCCAATTTATGCATTGTCAATCAAATTAATAAAATAGCGTTAAAATTCATCCAAAAGGGGTTCTAAATTAAATATATTTTTTTTCTTCAAGTAATATATTTCTGTCTGTGCTCTCAAGCCTCCTTAACGGCCTCCATACAGGCTGTTCCAATAGTGTATCCTCGGAAGATAACGATAAGTTATTAGTGAAGATATTTGAAATCTGAGTTTATGTATGTGCACGACACTTTTGCATATTTTAAAATTATTATTGTAATCAACTGTTTTTAGTTATTACCCTTTTTGATTAAAAAGGCACTTCCAAGAAAAAATATTCTTTGGAAACTCTCAGGGTATACACAACATACGTGTTTACAATGGCAGTTCTCATGTAAGACACAATTTGTTCCAAAAAGTCGATTTGCATAAATGGAGCGGTTTGTATACGGTTATATTTTTGGACTACGCATTTATCTATACAATAAAATGCTACGGCACTACTACATAAAATTCTATTGTTTTGGAGATACATATTAGCAATTTTTGTAAAAAATATGGGTTACTTTGTCAAACAAGGGTCATTCGATTTGCTTTCTCACGTTATTACCTTGGAATTATATAAGAATCCAAAAATGTGTCAGTAAAGAATGTTTCCTTAAAAAAACATAAGTTTGGTGTGTTAAGCCCTCATGGAGCACCCCGTATAAGTAAAAATAATTTTAAATTAATCGTCTAATCGTCCGAGGTCAGACATCCTGTATATGCAATAACAAATTATTTCATCTTGTTTTCTTCTAGGAAACGAACCAAGTTTGTCATGTAATGACTGTACAGAATGAATACATCCAACATCTGCAAACTGGTAATCACACAGTTTTAAGTTAAATAAACAAATATGAAATGCAAATGTGCGCAAAAACATTTATTTATAATTTGGTCACGATTAGCAAAGAAAACCGCATCAATAATAATAATTGGAATTAAATGTAAAGCATTCCTGGAATCTATTTCGTGATATCGACGACAAAACAGTTTTCATTATAACTTTAAGTATTGTCAATTAATTTTTGCCTGTTCTAAATGTAGTAAGTTCTCCAGGGTACCGATAATAACTGTCTTGCACTTCGATAACAGCACAGAAATGATTCAAGATTTCTCGAAAGTGTTTGATATAATTTCAGTCAAAGGTCATCAATTAAGAGAGCCGTCAATTTCTTTGAATGCCGACTTATGTTGTCTCTTATCTTAGGATAAACATGGAACAAAATGTTGCCTTTTCTAAATAACAGTACAAAATAGTTATCGCAAAGATATGATATCTTCAGTGTTGCTTAATACTTGCAGACATGTCTGGGTTTGTATTATTTCTACTTTTCGACCAGCCCCATAGAAGAAAAGTATAGTAATCGACAAAAAAAATAATCGAGATTTCAGCGGAAATACGCGTTTTGAGGTTCTCGGAATACATACATGCAATGATTTTTGGAAAATGTCTCTGTGTACATATGTCTTTAAACCGACAGCTCACAAACGGTGCAACGGATATCGCTGAAATTTGTTGCACATATTTAGAATTACCAGCGGACGAACTGGATTCTTTTTGGTGACAATCTGACAGCCTGAAGTTTCAAATGTTACATACATTTCTTTAGGGATTCAACCGATTTCGCATAACTGATTCCAACTCGTCCTCCATCGACTGTAATATGTACATATATCAATTCTCTCTTTTCTGAGTAAATATGTAGCGTTATTTGATTGATATGTACTGAAAACCCAATCATTTAGTGACTTGTTGACTGAACAGGGTCATTATTGCCGTTGATTTGCCACTTAAGCGGTCAGATGGGTAATCTGGTCTGGCTGCTTCCGATTGCTATTTATTGCCGACGCGAAGCGACATCTTCCGTTCTCGACCAATTGTCGGTTCCCCTAAGATTACCAGCAATGGTGTTGCTGCTTACCACTATGGTAATTACCCGTATCCTAGCAATAATTGCATGGGAATCTCTATGAAGAGCTTTGTTTTGATTTAGAAGACATTCTAAAGTCCACACACTAAACGTAAACAGTTTATATGGACATGTCTGCTTTCGATCACTCCTCAATTGTAACATATGCATGTACAATGTAGATTTCCAATTCCTTGACTGCTATTCTTAACTCTTTGCTAAATTCACGTTCGCTTGCATTCGGGTTTAGATTTAGTTACACACTTTTCATATATTTATAATCCAATAAAAAATGATGATTATTAATAATAAAAGTAAATAACTAGTTTAGCGCAATTTTTTATTATGAAAAATTTTAAAATATAGTGTGTAATACATTCAACAAAATAGAAACAAAATATTTGTAATTTTCTCATTGAATTTTACGAACAGAAGGGTTGGCCCTCACCCTACTTTCCGACTAAATCGTTGGCACAATGAAGTGCCTAAACACTTTTGTAATTATTTAATTTAGTAAAGCCAGAGCCATCTCTGGACGCTACCTAACGTCAGTTTCAGTGACAGAATTACATTTGTCATACTGACATTTAATGTTATGTAATGTCAGTGGCACTGACGTTTGTCAAAATCTGACAATTTGCAATACAACCACGAAGGCGGGATTCTGTCAAACTGCTTCTATAACCTCTTATAGCGCCTAAACCGTTCATCCCACTGATCTGTAAATTGGTTCACATATTTAAAGTCACTGAAGGATAAGCTGATATCAGTTTGGTTAAAACTTTTAGGATACTAGTCTGAAAGTAAAAAGCTAAAAACGCGAATATACTAAAAAAAACTACTTACAATAAAACTGTCCAATCAAAATGTTTATAATCCGCACTATGATTATAAGAAATTGGTTTATTTTTAATTATACAATTATGTAAAAAATTATTATTTTTTTTATAACTGACATGAAAGGACAAATTGGTCAACTTCGTGACAAATAAATGTGTTTTTTAAAAAAGTTTTTTTTTTTAATATTAGATAACAAATGTGCAAATACAATAACAATAAGCTAATAATTGACATATGAAATTTATTTCATAAAGAATCGATTGTTTTTGGCTCATATCGGTACCAATCCATATAACTACTATAGTCATTAACCACATGCAGTACTCGGACAATATTGTCCTTAACGTTGGCCTTCGACATTGCAGTTATTTAGAAGAATAGAATAATTTTACTCAAACCTATTACACTATACTATAATAGACAATTTTTTTTAATAAGGTAGCACTGTCAATGTCATTTTGTTTAACCTATAACCTTACGACTAACTCAATCAATTATAATTAACAAATAATTGCGATGTTTATTTCGCAAGTGTTGTACAGAATAACCGATATATCCTTTGGTATTTTCCTTATTAAACGTTTCTCAAAATAAATACATTTCAATTATTGTTATATCAACGCGCGTTTCGTTATAATTATATTAGAACTGCATTACATATGAATTATTCACAATATGTAATTTGATAATTTATAAATGTCAAGGGTCAAGTAAACATCTTAAGTAAACTCTTTAAAAAAATATTGATAAAGAGGTAAGTTATAGCTTCCTTTGTAATACTTAATGTTAACACTTAGGACTTAGGTCGTATGATTCCTCGGTGGATGTGTGCGATAATTAAAATGTTAATGACATGTGCTGATTATAGATGCAAAATCTAATTAAATGGCTTAGCCACATCCGGAGTAAAGTGTGACTTCATAAAAATGCCATACAGACGCCAACGTACGTACTTGTATCAATAATTATTGTCAATTTGCTCGTTGCGATTGTTTTCAATTGATAAATTGCAATTGCGTTATGTACTTTCTACGTAACAGTCTGTGTACGCAGTTTAAATTACTCTAAATAGAAATTGATTTTTGCCTTCAATAATCCCATTAGAAAATTCTATAATTATTATAATATCATTTATTAATAGGGTGTAGTGTGTACACTTATATATCTACATATTATCTTATTAGCCCATTCATAATGGATTATTAATGACCAAGAAAGTTTAAAGTACAATTGATTTTACACTATATATATTAAGCTTAAGAATACCATCATTGCAAGCGGAGTTTAACTGCTATTGTGACAAAAACACGTAAAAGAAAATATTATAAGCAAGGGAGAAGCCACTGTTCCGTTGGATCTACGCCATCCAAGGTGCGAATTTATACAAGGTGTCCCACAACTTGTGAGTACAAAGAATATTTCTATGACGCGTGGGCAAAAGAGTACAAGTCAAAATTTGGAGCAGTGTATTTCTTAGCATTCTGACTTATACTGGTTTGCCCACGCGTCATAGATTTAAGAAATGAAACAGGATTTCTTTTGCAAAAAAATATTTTATTTATTCCTTGGTTATTAATTTTAGGTTTTACACCCATCTGTGGGTACATATTTACCGACTTACTAACCAAGTTATTTCCGTTCTATTAGGGCGGCCACACACTATCAGTCTCAATTGACAGTTTGAACTGTTCCGTTAAAACTATACCTACACAATGAAGCACACTCACGTAGTCACAAATTTGAGTAATTGAACGAAGAACTGTACAGTTGAAACCCCACACACGCAACAATCAGTTGAATCATTCAGTTGAAAATATTGAAATTTCATTCGTCTCAGTTTAACTCTGCAGTTGGGTTCAACTGAGACTGAAACTTCCACCTGTCAGTCCAAAAAGCAGATATTTTGCAAACAGTCATTCATTATCGATACACATATTCCATAGAAATACAGTTTTATAAGTAAGCCCAGTGGCGTAGAAACAGGGGGAATGAAATAGTTATTGTATCATAAAAAGAATTAATTTGGGTTTTATAAAAATTATCATACAACTTTTTTATTCTTTGATTCATGTGTCAGAAAAAAAGTTATACTTATTGAACATCCATAAATTGGACCGTTAGGTCAGATGTGCGAGATTACACCTTTTCAAACATATTTCTACATCTGACAGAAAAATATTTAGATCGTGATATCTGAGCAGTTTTAGTATCTAATGTTGTTAAATGTCAAATTTGTTCCTGTCTTAAAAATTGTATTGTCTTTTTGCAATTTATTCGTCTAGTGTAATTCTTAGATATATCATGTTCGTATTACCAAGTAAAATACTCATCTTGGTTTTAGTTAAAAAGAATTACAATGCTTTCGTATCATTTAATGTGATTATCTGAGAAATAGCTCATTTAGGGAAGTTCAAAAAGCATACATTTTTATACTATTAGAACGAAAAAATCATATCAACCTCTGTATCCTGGCTTTCTTCAGTAGAGGAGACAGTTTAGTTGTTAATAATTGAATTGATAATCATGCTAATTTTAATTCTAACTCATATGTGAGTAATAACCACAAACAAAGAATTGCCACAGTCATCTTCTTCTAATTAGGTTACATACTTATAAAGATATAAAGATCAGAGATAGAGGTATACACATTAGATAGAAGATGAATGGGGACATTTATTAACAATTAGAAACTGTACGGTTGTGTAATAAGTCGTTTATAGTTGATATTTTTGTACATCATAATAGGATGTTCATTAAAAAGGTCTAGTTTGTCATGGAAAATATTGTAGGTTGGCTACTCTGAAATTTGACCATTAACACCTTAAGCCTGTTATTTTTGCGTTGCCAAGATGATACAGATTGATAACTTTTTGAACTGAAAAATATTAACCTGAATCTAAAAATACTAAAAAACACTATAATATGGTTTCATTTAAAATTCCAAAGATGCCAAGTTAGTACATAGTTCACCAATATTGCCAATAGGCAAAGAGTAAATTTATGCATTTAACTTTTGATACAACAATATTTAATAGATACATGACAGCTATACTTAATGTATTAATCTTGTATGATACCAGGATACGTTCCATCAAAAGAAGTCACTCAAGGTTACGAAAAAACTTAATGGAAAGACAGTCAACGTCCTCCACATTGTTTGAAAGAAAAAAAAACAGTTCAACAACATTACAATCAAGTAAGTGCATTTGTCCGTTCATGTAACCATGGTAACGTGTTGTTGGTCGACATCAACACTCTGACTTTGATGTTTGAAGTTTAAAGTAGCATTTATTAAGTAGCATTTATTATCAACTTTGTGCAGCCGAATTGCACAGATTGGCTTCCCCTCATGTCCCCACTCTACAGTCTCATTTCGGGCAGGTAACCAATCCGAGTGCGTGTTTTGGAGTAACGATAATTTGACGGATACACGGTCAGCTGTTTTCTGTCTTGATTTCTTTAAAAAATGACATAGTAATATGTATGTCTATTGATTTCGCTATAACTGTATTAGTTTTGATTTATTTGGTGAATGATTTAATGCGTTAGCACCATATTTTCATTGGTACCATTGGTATAGCAACAAGTAAGCTACATTGCGCATGCATTTTAATGACGAAGTATTTGAGATTATGTCATATGTGTACTATCATTTATAGTAAGTTTTTGGGACCCAACAGACATACCGATATGAAGCATAGGTGAGCCATAATTATAAAACGTACATAAAGTCTTTAATTCCTGTACCCAAACCATTTTAGGCATTCAATTTACATCAGGATATTGGTTAGCAACGTTATTATCGCAAACGTTATTGCCACACTTCTTCAGAGGAACGGCTAGAGATCGATATTTTAGTAACTGTTCTAACCTTGATTAGTTAATTTTGATTGTGAGGCACTAGCTAATCTGTTTTTCATGGGGGAAAGTCTGTACTAAAACCATTTGTTATAGAAGAAGGTAAGATATTGAACGGAAGTAGTGCTGCGTTCATATGGGCTCTGCTCCTTATTCCATAATACAAAGCAAACCAGGCTTAGAAATATATTATAATATATATGTTAATATATTTATATTAACATTTTGGAAAGATGAAAAACAGATTCTACCTTGTATTCTGTATGGAAGGATATGAACTACGAGGAAAGAAACAGCATATGAAGAACAAATTTGTATCGTGGTATTAAACCTAGTCAATAGTTTATTGTCTGTAGTCAACAGTTGTTTCTGCAACTTTACCTAAAATGTTATCATAGTACAACAGGTGGAATTTCACAAAATTTATATTTTATAAATATACCATTGTTTGTGAATTACATACATACATGTGTTTTATTTCAAGTATTAAATTACTGAATATAACTCGTTATTGTTTTTAAGTGATTTATGGAGAAATATGTAGTCATGTACATATATCATAAGCTAAAATGGTCAGTTCAATATTTATATTAAAAGATTTTTAATTTAATTATTATATTTATTGGATAAAATGTATTAACAATACAAAATATAAAGCAAGTAGCCAGGGTATACTTTTGAATCAGAAATAAATCTTATTGAAGAAATTCACAGGTAAGTAATGTTTTGAATTCTTCTATGCGGTCTACGGAGTTGTATCGAGTACATGGTCGTTACCGAAGACACTTCGGACTAGTGCATAGTTGTTCGAAGTAACAGCACTGTAGTAACAATAACCAAGTAAAAATTTTCTGGTACATAAAAAACAATTATCTACATTGATACGTAAATCAACAATTGCAATAAATCCACACCGATTGGAATTCTATGGGACGTGCGGTATTTGAATCCCGCTGAGGTTCTGGCAAAAATTGTTGAAGTATGTATATTGACTGAGTATTCGTTATGCTCATTTTATCTGTACTCTGCATTGTTGTTAATTTTCCCTGTTATTGTACCTACAAATAAAACATACGCATTTAGGATGACCGATGGAGTTATTATAATAAGAAAATATTGTTTATTACCACATATTATGTTATTTGTGACCTGTATGCATAAAGTAACATTCCTGTTTAGACCTCTACTTTTGAAGCAGCGATATCAAGAAAATCAAAGAAAATACACCACTACAAACCCATAATAAAACATTAACATAACCTCTTTACGACAGATGATATTACCAACCTAACATATACAAATTAAATTGAAATATAGTGCCAACACACTACAATTAATACAAAATTGGAAATATAAATAATTTCGAAAGAATTAATAGCGAAATGTACAAACGTCTCAGTTTTGTAGTTATTCAAATAAACTATTGGTTCAACGCATTATAATATCAAGAACCTTGACAACCTTTCGGTCAAATCAGCTGATCGAGAATCGGCCATCTTGTTTGCGTACGTTTACAATTACATCAGCACGCACGCCGGCACAAAATCTGCCAAACCGTGGGCGATTGCTTGACACACCACCGTGATTCTAGAGTGGGGGAATCGTGCAGCGCGATGCTGCACAGCACGCCAGCGTAGAGTGGATAATAAATGCACCTTAAGTCTGTTTCAGTCGACGTGTTGGTACTGTGGCAGTCAAGCATAATTTGACATCATCCAAAAAAATGACTTCTCCTACGAGGCGGGACTACACAGAAATTAGAGACGCAGAAACAGAGAAGCTATTCCAAATGTACGATATAATTGTGAATAAACTACCCGAAGGAAAGAAGCCTGTAACGAAAACACCGTCAGGGGAACTAATAATAGACATCGACATATCTAATAAAATCGCAGGTTTATTAGAAACAACGTTCACTCTACTGGAGAAAGAAATGCACAAGAATTACAAAGCAATAATTGAAGGTACAACCATAGAAATGAGTGCTTTGAAAGCTGAAATTGAGGGAGCAATTGAATTCAATTTCTGGATAGCCACCCCTTTAATGTACTTGCTGACAGCCTTCAAAAGCATGTTCGATGAAGTTCTATCCGGAGTGGTAGAGTTCCCAGTAATAAGGAAGAGAACAGTTACAGCAATTAAGAGGACTGTCACTGGCCAACAAACAGAAGTGCTCAGAACCAAGAAAACAATAAGAATGAGACATTTAAAAGATTATGGATTGGCCGGATTTCATATCCCACTGCTTAGAGGAATTACACTTCCTTATAAAAGAAAAATTGGCCAGCTGAGCAATTTAGGTCCACTTACTCAAGCAATCCTCCTGATAAATGAAGATGGCGACTCTGCGAAAATCAGTGATGTTTTCAAAGACACCATTTCTTTGCTCCCTATGCGTGAAGCGATAGTAACGTTGTTCGCCAATTCTAAAAGTCCTCGGGAATGTCAAGGTGTTCTTCGGGAATTAGGATATGTTATCGTGATGACTGCTGGTTGTTCTAATATGAACATGCATTTTCCACTAGCGGTATACAGGGAATTATGGAGGAGAAGACCGGCAAAGTGGAGCTTCAATGGCATTGAAGTGCAGTCAGCTTACACCTCCTGGGTACGAACGGAAAACGTGAAATTCAAGATCACTGGAAATAACGCCGAACACATCAACCAGGTTTGCTTTCATGCTATATTCGGAAGTAATTTTGATGACTTGTCAGTGTTAACTCTCATCACCAGCAATAAAGATTGGAAGAGGAGGAATCAGATGAACGAATCAAGAAAGAGCGAGAATTCTATGATAATAACGCCGATTGTATTGGAAAAATTCTCTGCAATGGTGCAAGTTGATCCTAGCAAGAGTCTCGACAATGCTGAGACTACTATTAATATTGACAGTACAAGTAATGTTGAGACTACACGTAATATTGAGACTACAAGTAATGTTGAGACTATAAGTAATGTAGAGACTACAAGTAATGTCGAGACTACAAGCAATGTTGAGACTACGAGTAATGTTGAGGCTACAAGTAATGTTGAGACTACAAATAATGTTGCAACTACAAGTAATGTTGAGACTACGAGTAATGTTGAGACTACAAGTAATGTTGAGACTACAAATAATGTTGCAACTACAAGTAATGTTGAGACTACAAGTAATGATATCGTTCAACTCGAAGATGCGCTGATTACACTAAGGGATCACTTGTTTGACAAAATGAAGAAGGATCGTGTATATACTTTCGTAGATGTAACACCAACACCATGGTTTGAATTGGATGATTCCGGAAATTTGGTGGAACTGCCTGATTTTGCCACAAAAGGAACTGCTAGTTACTTCTACGGTGCTTAGATAAGGCCTTAATGTATAAGTTTCTTAAATGCAATAAAGATATGATTTTACGTTATATTGTTTAATCTATCGTTTCCAGGAAAAAAATCAGGGGTGGCTCCCATCCCACCCAACTTTCCGACAACATCAGTCATGTCATGTCAATGGGCGTGTTTATCAAAATCCGTCAATTTGCAACCACAGCGACGAAGTATGCAGATTCTGTTAGCCTGCTTCTATAAACCCTTATAGCGCCTAAACTGCTCATCTCTTTGATCTGCAAATTGGTATGTATTCATATTTAAAGTCAGGAAATAAAATAAATGAGCTGGTATCAGTTTGGTCAAAATCGGATGAATCCCTCAGAAGACGCATGTAACAATTCAGTTCGTCTTGTATTCTCAATAGGTATACAAAATTTTAGACCGATCCGTCGTTTCGTTTGGATGTTAACCTGTCCACAGGCATACATACATTCATACTTACACATTTACACATACATACATACATACATACATGCATACATACACATACATTTTGCAGAAATCGATTTTTTGTCAATAGGGTATTCCGGTCATGTCAAAAATTGAGCAGATATTCGGTTTAAACCACCGTACAAGTTATCAGGTGTCATACCGTAAAGCTGTAAGCTTTTTGGTTTAGGTTTTCTATGAGATAATTGCAATTAATAGTATATTATTATACAAGTTTTATAAGACGTCAAATTGGCGCATGAG
Source organism: Aphodius granarius (assembly GCA_963971325.1). NCBI lineage: Eukaryota > Metazoa > Arthropoda > Insecta > Coleoptera > Scarabaeidae > Aphodius > Aphodius granarius. Next base: position 14,449,942 of record OZ020222.1, on the reverse strand, counting down.
TTGGCCAAAATTGGCCCAAATGAACGAATGCGCCAATATGTCTTATAAAACGAGTGTAATATACTATTTTTTCTACTTTGCGTCATTAATTTTATAAAAATTTAGAAGTATATTAGGTAAAATTCCAATCTAGAGTATTTATGGGTGCAACCGTTGGTAACACTGTCATCTGTCACTTAAATTCAAATATCTGTGAAAAAGTACTTATTGATAATTATTATATACCATCATATTCTTATCCGATCCAAACACAGTCAATAACCATTTTGTTGACTCCATTCCCAGTTGTACAATAGATAATAATCTACTGGAATTTTATTCCGCTGGGAGACTCAATCGGGGTGTTGAACTCTTCAGTTTCAGACCGGCCACAGACGATGAGGTGGACAGGGCCATCAGGTGTATCCGTTCGACGGCGGTCGGCGTTGATGGGCTTGGTATTCATTTCATCAAGCTCTGTTGTCCAACCATTCTCCCAATAGTGGTGCATATTGTCAACACTTGTCTTGTGGACGGCGTTTTTCCTGAGAGATGGAAGGAAGCTATTGTGACTCCTTTGCCCAAGGTCGCCAATCCGACTAGTCCGGGGGATCTGCGTCCTGTTAGCGTATTGCCTGCTCTGTCTAAGGTTTTGGAGAGGGTGGTGGATTGGCAGCTGAAGGAGTATCTGCATACTAATGATGTGCTTCCTAGTCGACAGTCGGGTTTTAGAGCTGGACATAGCTGTGACACTGTTATGTTGGATATGGTTGATGACATTCTCACTGCAACTGATCGGGGCGAGTTGACAATCTTAGTGCTTCTTGATTTTTCAAGAGCATTTGACACCGTTAATCATGAGCTTCTCTTGGCAATTCTAGGATATATCGGACTTGATGCTGGTGCTGTTGGTTTCTTCGCGGAATACTTAAGAGATCGAGTGCAGTCAGTTCGAATAGCGGGAGTGACCTCTGACCCACGTCATCTTTGTTCCGGTGTGGCTCAGGGAAGCATTTGCGGCCCCCTACTTTATGTTTTGTACACCATGTTTCTCTCAAATTACATCACCAACTGCAGTCACCATTTCTACGCTGATGATTGCCAGCTCTACTACGCGTTCCCCCCTGATGAGATTGTTCGGGCTTGTGAGCGGATCAGAGCTGATCTGGACCGTGTCTCGGGTGCTTCGCTTGGCCACGCACTGGCACTGAATCCGGGAAAGTCCTGTGCCATGCTCTTTGGTAGGGCGGAGGCGTGTGCGAGGGTTGGGGGTTTGGTGGATTTGAACATTGGGGGACAGATTATTCCGCTTGTTGGTGAGGCTCGAGATTTAGGATTACACCTGGATCGTGAATTGCGGTTTACTCGACACATCAACCTGAAGATCCGTGCGGCATTCTTGAGTCTCAGGGCACTATACGCAGTTCGTGATTTCCTTACACCGAGGATAAGGCGTACGCTGTGTGATGCATTGGTGCTGTCGCACTTCAATTTCTGCGACACGGTTTACGGCCAGTGTTTGTTGTCCAGGGATGCGGCGCGCATACAGAGAGTGCAGAATGCTTGCATAAGGTTCGTGTATGGCCTGCCGAGACGTTCTCATGTGTCTGCTAGGATTTTGGAGTGTGGGTGGCTGACCATGTCCAACAGACGACGTTTCCATCGATGCAAGCTCCTTTACAACATAGTGGCTAAAAGGGCACCCCAATACCTTCACTCTAAAATCAGATTCAGAACTGATGTTCACCATTTGAGTCTGAGGTATCCGGCAACAATGGAGGCCCCACTCTGTAGGACGACTGCTCGAACCAGGTCTTTCCGATACGTTTATGCACAAACGTGGAACGGCATGCCGGCAGACCTCTGGTCTGACGGGATATTCCGGTTTGCTTCTCGTTGCGGTGCTGTTCTTATGTCCGAGCAGGTGGGTGAGCAGTAGATCTCGGGGTGAGGTGCTTGTGGGCTATCATGGCACACAACCGTTAGTTGATCGTTGATCGGTTTGCGTGAATTGTTTATGTTTATATTTAGTTGTGGATTAATTTTGTTTTTTGTCAAGTTTTGCTGGGTTTGGGTGGAAGAGCAGGATAATATCCTGAACCCACGCCTATTAACCTCATTATCTTTGCTTTTTTGTTTTTTTTTTGTATCTAAATTGTATTATTTATTTTTGAGGTTAATAAAGGCTATTTATTATTATTATTATTATTATATACTAGTAGTACGAAACCTAGGATGCAACACGCATGTTTAAATATGTATAAAAATATACATACTTCGCAGTTTGTGCGATTCTAAAAAATCAGTTTGTGCTTACTTTTGTGGTTATGTGTATTTTCGTTTGACATGCATTTGATATCAATGTCACCAATCTTAGAAAAAAGTTACTAAAAACAATGTGTGCATTGTGAATGCAAAGTAGAAAAAAGTGTATTTTATTTGAATTCACCGACCACCCTCGGTAACACACGAGGATTACCGATTACCAGTAGCGCTAGCAACAGGGGAACAGCTGACCGGTCGTGCCCATTCGAAACACTTGTCAACCAAGGGGTGTGAGTGAACATAACATAAGAAAACTTACAACGTTGCCAAGCCGCCCGTTTTAAGCGATCTTTGTGACGTCACAAAGACCAACTCCAATTCAAACTTCAAATGACGATTTCTCTTAATTTAAAGCAATGTTTGAAATTTTATGTGTACAGTAGCAATCAGTAGCATCCCTACTTTATGAAAAACAACAATTTGAAAAACACCGGAATACCCTATTACAATACTTTCCATCTACTTTCAATCTGCGTTTTAATGTGAGTATTGATTTTGGGATTTATGCCAACAAGTGATTTTTTCCCAGATTTAACAACTTTACTTTCGTGCAACTTTGATACAGAATTGGTTCGAATGCGCTGAATAGAATTTCCAAACAACTGCTAATGCAAGTATGTACACATTGTACGCACATCTGTAACCCAGTGCACCAAAATAGCCTTTAGACTTCTTGAAGCAACACAACAACTGAACGTAATGAGTATAATGAGTGAAGCAGTGCATCATCATAACTCATACCTTTTAAAACGCATATTTCGCAAAACTTTTCTTAGAAACAAAATAATTCTATGACAACAATGTTGTTCTGTGTTATTTAACAGCAGCAAAAACTGTTCACCTTGAGCAGCTAATGTTAGCTCCAGAATTACTGATATTCAACTGGATTAAATTCTTTTCCTTTATGTTGTGCAGAATAGTGAAATATGTAGATAAGAAATTAAATCTGCTTCATATGTTTATATCATTTTCGCTAGATGGCGCAATAATTTCAATTCTAAGTGCCATTCCATTTTAAATAGCAACATTGTGCAAAATTTAATGAAAATAAGTGGTTTATTCGTAAATGACTGATTTGAATTGTTAATGTATGCTTTGAAGTTAAGAAACCATTACTCGCAAAATGCGTCGTCGCCACATAACCATTCGACAACTATAGCGAAGGTTTATCAAGATTCCACATTCTGTAACCCTTCGCGATGAAACGTATACGCCTCTAAGCGAATGGTTTCAAGAATAGCAGTCCAGCAATTGACTATAGTTATGGTTCGTTTATTTGAAAAATATGTTGTTTCTACAAGATGAGTAAGATAGTATTTAGCGAGATAAACAACGAATAATCTAAAATAAAATGTCCAAAGGTTGTGTTGGGCATACATTTTACTGCAGAATACAACAAAGGTTATCAAGTTTTATCACCTTAATAAAATGTTTGGCGGCAGAATTATTTGCTGCAAATTACGGTTGAATAAATTCGCATGTGCAACAAGACGCCGTCATCAAGGTCTAACACTCTTCATGAACAACAATAAGTATTAAATCTCACAAAAAAACAATAGTGTTTAATTACAGCCGTTTACCTTCACCAAGGAGAAAAAAGTACCGGTGACACTGGTTACCTTTTTTGCCACCTTTTTAGTCAACATTTTGAAAACTATCTTGCAAAAGTATGTATATTTTTAATTTACAACAACAATGAAGAAAAAATCCCTCGCTACCTGGGTGTGTAAAATCGTACCTGTGCTGTTAGGGTGGTGAGTAGTGTTCTCAAAATGCATTGAGTGGACGGTTCCAAAGGTATAAAAGAAGAATAGGACACAAAAATGAAGCCACTCCATCGTCACTAGCAGAAGAACACAATTTTAATTGATCATTTCACATTTTACAAACGCACAGTAGCACACAACATTGAACTTGGTCAACAACATCAACCCTTTTTTTACAAGAACTCCTTTATACAAGAACTAGTAGTCAATGGGTGTTTTTTATTTAGGAACTAAAGCCTGTCTGAAAAGACCGCATCGGACTTTGCGAAACCGGGCACGGGTACGAAAACAAAAATAACAACTGAACCAGTTCCCTCGTCTCGATTCTGTCTTGGACGTAACCGAGGTCTGTGACATGCGATCTAGAGTGCACGTGCTAGTGCCGTCTCTGTTTAACCATCGGCGTTGACTCGGACAAAGATGCTGTGAAATCAAGACAACTATACGGAAGCCGATATCTATTGGTTACCCTTGTGACGTCACTATAGGTAACCAATTGGGAATTGACGTTTGCCGACCACCGTCGGGAGCGCACGATGATTACCGAGTGACACTACGCTTTTTACTTTCCGACTAGTACCCTAACCCTACTACCCTAATGTAGGGTACTATTTAATGTCATGTCATGTCAGTGTTAGTGGCCACTGACGTTTAACGAAGTCTGTTAATTCCATAGACATCTTATTACTAGAATGCTATACGGATAGGATGCGCAGAAAATTTTTGCCCACAATTGAACACTCAATACCACTCAGTTGGTGAGGAGGAAGGCATGCGTACTAAGTATTACCAGTGAACAACGTGAAAGGAAAGTGGGTATCTATTACTGACTGTTTCCTATTTTCTTGACACAACATAACCTATGAATGTAACAACCAAACGTAACCCCGCTAGGATTGCTTGTCAAATAAGACATTTTATCGAAGACTCGTATAGAGCGGGTCACATATACTGTTGTCTACTTTTTCTTACTATGCAGAACAGGACAAGATCATAAAGATAAAATTGTATTTGTATTATTTAACTGTAACTTAGAAAAAGACTGTTATTAATCAAATGTCAGGTTAACATAGTTTATTTTTTTAACAAACAAAATCCACTTGGTAGTCATATAATTTGAATTACAACATGTGTAGTTAAAGAAATCTGTGTATAAACCTCCACAGCCTTGGTTGGAGCCTCATACTCAATGTAAAACGATGTATATTTACCATAGATATTTATCATAGATATTTACTTACTAATAAATATTTGATAAGTAGGCTAGAATAATAAACATTGAAAGTGCCGCCAATGCTTTCACGTAGCGCGCATGCTTCACGCCTCACCTGCGCGATGTCGTAAAGTGGGCACTTTTGTTATATGGTACTGGCATTCTAGGAATATGATTTCTGTGGTTAATTCGCAACTACAGCGACGAAGGTAGTGGATTCTTTCAGACTGCTTCTATAACCGTTATGGCTGAGCCAGGGTATGTTTGTTCCTGAAGAAACGCTACAAGCGTAGAGCTCCTTTCTCTCTCCTACACGTGCATTTGGAACTGGTACTCATCCCCTTCATCTTGACGCTATGAGCGAAAATGCCTATAGCTTCCGATTCCGTGGACGAGCTTTTATATTACCTATCGTCGATACCTTTGTTTGTTAAATCAGACGAAATGTATTTGCACGTTCTTGAGGTCTTTTTTGATTGAAATCACAGATCTTAAATCACTCTAATAGTTTAGTAGCTATGATGGAAACCATAGCTGTCTATCACTCAATTAAAGAAAGCCTTCTTTTCGACGATATATAACATGCTAATCCAAAATGTTCCAAAAGTATTTTTTATAGCACGAAATAATAGTACCTATTTATCACAGATTTTAAATCACCAATTAGTATTGTCCATGTATTGTCAAACCTACTCACCGAGTAGGTGACATACACCTACTCGGAGAAATCTCGAAGACAATTATAATTTCTGTGATATACATATAATAATTTCATGTTATTCAATAAAACATTACTGTTGGAATTATTTTGATCGGCATGTTGTATATCGTTGGAAAAGGGAAAAAGGGCTCTCTTTATTTAAGTCATGTACACCTACTGTTTCCATAAAAGCACAGCTTTATGTTATAGCTACGAAACTATTACCGATATTTAAGATATGAAAGAAATTTTTTTTATTACAACACGGTTTTCACACTTTTTGTTGTGTTTTTCTTATAGTTGCCGAGATCTCCAATAGTAGCATCGAAATTTGCTGTTTTTTTTATTGAGTTCAATATAATTCCTATTCCTGTCGATATATTTAAATATAAAGGATATTTTAAAACATTTGGAAGACGGCTGTAGCACGCCCTTGTACTCCTAAAAATAAAGTTAAATAAAAGTTACTTTAATTTTACTTAAGTGTTTTCAATCAAATTATTTCATATCTAGTTGGTTACATAGTTCTACACTTGTCATCTTTTGTTTTCTTTTCTCTAGTAAGACGTGAAATATTTTTTACAGTACGAATAAGAGTATATTTCTTTATCTAATCCCTTCTTTGTCCAATTTTCAGTCCAATTTTGAACTGGAAATAGACTTTAAGAATAATATATAACTTTGTATTTGTATCTGGCAATCAAACCTCTACACTCAAATATACGACAATAAATGATTTTGCTATTTTATGTTATTGAACATTTTCACTAGTGTTAGAAGACTTTCATTCAGTAGGTTTGTTCGAGCAGTGAAAAAACTAGTTTGAAATTTTTTTAAGATACGTTTCATTGGCAGCTGCATTATAAATAAAATACAGATTATTTGTTTCATCTAAAAAAGTAATAACGAATTAGTTCGTGAGAGCTGCTGGATCAAAGCTTATATAGAAGCCATGAGACCGCTATCGTTGAGAGAAATAATGAACTTGACAAAATCAGGACTTCAGTGACGTCAGCACATCCCCCCCTATCTCCCAAGCAGACAAAACCGTAGAGCTTAGACATCCTTATGCGTATAAACCTTGCTGTAAAATCATTAAATCAGCAAGCCCACCAACCTGGGCTCGCTAAAATCCCAACCTAGGAGTATTATTTTTCTCCCAATATTACAGCAATTTAAAAAATAAAACACTAATTTACATAATTTGTATTATTATATATTTTGCATTATACAGATATACATTTTCGTATTATTAGCCATTTTAGGCCATTTTATTAATCACCGATTAGTAAATTAATCAATCAACCAACCTGAAGTTATCTGTCATAGCATAACCCAACTTTTAGGCAACTGTCAAAATTCCGTTCAATCTCTTATTATATAAGCCTTAAAGGTATGTTATTACGAATATTATAAACACATGAAACTGATAATTGTTCATGTAATAGATGGGTCACGGACATCATGAGCCATATACAGTTCCGGATTACAAGATATACAAGGTGGAGACCGTTCCGCAGTTGATGAATGTGCAGCGTGCATTAGCTGCTCAAGGGTTGAAAGATCCATGGTTGAGGAATGAAGTGTGGAGGTACAATGAGAAATCTTTTGGTACCCATAAAACTAGGTTCATGAAGACCTTCTTCCGTGGCTTCCGTACTGGACTTATTGCCTTGGCTGTAACAGTTGTCGGGACTGCTTTGTACGATAAAGCTTTTCCGTCAGACCATGGTCATGGGGATGGACACCATTAATATTATTGCGTTTGTAGTATGTTCATAATATATTATAGAATAAATTGATGAAATGGTGTTGTTATGCATTTGTATATGTTATTTGTCAAAGGTTGTGCATTATAATTCAGTACTGTCACTTGTAACTATGGCAAATCATTTGTTTGGGTGATGTCAGTGAAAACAGGACTCATAGCTCACTTTGTTCCATGTTTTAATTTCATTAAATATTTATAGTTCTACATCAGAGTACATCAAATGTGTCATCAAAAGATATTATTTGAAATTTGAGTAATCTAAACACTGACCACATTTATAACTTTTGTTTATCAAATGTATACCACACATATATAATTTAATCTTCCAATGATTGTTTAATTTATAGCTAAATTAGAAACAATAATTAAATATCTCCAAAGTTACAATATTTAGATAAATTTAAATAATTTAATAATTTTTTTTTGATTGATAAAATAAATTTTTTCTTCATTAGTTAATTCAGACTTTTTAATGAAGAACATAACTTCAACACACTTAAAAGACACATACCCCATACAAGAAATAAAAACATCCACAGACAGTATAAGTATAATTTTATTGGAATACCCAAAAAACATACAAAAACAAATCACTGTAGTACACTTTTAGAAGAACTACAACTTAGAACCGACAAAAAAACTTCCTAAGCTTTAAAATTATCCATTAGAACTTAACCCTAAAAGAAATTAAGCCGCCGATCTGGGCTTCAACTCGTCGTAACACGAACGCAGGAAAATATAATTCTTCTTAGTTGGATTATAATATTCGTGCCCCTTACTCCAATCGTAACTGACAGAATACGCAAAGATCTGCCCGTTATGGTTGAAAGCACACCGAGTAATCGGTTGCTCCATCAGCTCAGAAGGCTTCAGCTTCGTACGAGCATCTTTATCCCAGAAACTGAAAGAACCATCGGAACCAACAGTCGCCAAGGTGCCGTGAACCGGATGGAATGCAATATCGTTTACTGCATAGATGTCCTGGTAACCATTGGGGGTTGCGTTCGAACGGTGACATTTGAATGTGAAGTTATCCTTGGGATTTTGGGGATTCACGTACTGGATTGCAACACGTCCTTCAACGGAGCCTAGGGCGTAACCCGTCGGCACTTTCTTCTTGTCTCTGAAAGAAATAATATAAAAAAAATTAAATGGTTAATAAAATTAAATATGTATATATTAGGTAAAATATTATTGGATTTGTAATATTCTTCGTTAAACTGAATATAGTATTCAGTTTTTTAACAAATTTACTTTTGGATGTAAAATAATATGCTGGGCAACTATCCACGTCAATGAAAGAACTATATTAAATAAAATGTATTTGAAATAACAAAGAACAAACATGCTAAACGTCAAAATGCAATGAATACACTGACTTCTCAAACTAAAGTCTTGTAAGAAAACACTTTATTAGAAATTTATTCTAAATGTTGAAATTGCCTATACTTCTCGGTCGCTATATACATACAAGCTCTCTTTGACATTATATTATTTTGTCTGACATTTATGGCGGTTTCAATCACTACTCTGGACTCTGTATTGTTCATTAAACTCTTGGCAATAATTATTGTTAGTTTTGTTAAGAGGAATCGCTACTGCTCGCCGGAGGGGTCTAAACGCTACTCCAGTTTTAGCACAATACTGAACTTAATTCTTCACCAATAGTCACATACTATACACCAAATTAAAGATAAAGGATTGTCTCGTGCGGTAGTAGTACCACTTTTTTCACTTTCATTGCTACTTGTCATAAAAATCGCATGGAAATAGGCGTAAAATGACTCATTTTGGGTTTTTTTCCTGGAATATCAGAAAAGAAAATATATAAAAAAAATCTCAACAAAGTTTCAATGTTTGTTGTTGTTATTGTGTAATTTCTAAACAATTGATAAACGCGTATTTTTTTTTATTTGAACATTATGCAACCAACAGTACACCTTCTCCCTCCCGTTTCCTTGGACCAATTAATTTACCTCATATTCAAACTGTACAGCCCAAGGCAGCATGCATTTTTACTATAAACTGTGTGGTGTTGAGAGAACCTAGAATGTGCTATGTGGTGCTATGTTTCTTTCTGATGCACGCAATTTCTCGACCAAAGTGGTTGGTGCTTGCGCTTTTAACCGCTGCTAGACTGCTAGACTGCCCGGCACTTGGTGTTCGACGGCAACGGGGAATCACAAACACAATACAATACACGCCAAATAAATTAATGAATTTTGTGTAAAGTTTTGTGTATTTTTTTCCGAGATATCATATCAATATATATATCAAAAGAGCTGCGACTTTCACCTAGCTACCTTAGTTATTGCAGCGCAAATTTATGACAATTGGTGGGAAAACAAATTCAAGAATTCCACTTTTTCGATCGGCTATTGGTCGACGGCGAACAGTGCTAAACTGAGTAGCGTAAGTGGTACAAGATCGGCAAAATTAGCAAACTAAATAGAGCTTTTTCAAAAGTTACTGTCTGTCGTATTTGAAAACATCCGGTACATGCAACACTTGTGTGTATGTACGGCAGCAGGAGAAATAAAAAAATGCATAAATTTATATAGAACACATTAGATATGATTGAGGACACGTGTATATTGCAAAAAAATATCCGTAGTCCCTCACGCTCACGTATGGTCAGTACGAAAACTTAGTAAAGTTTTCAGAAATGCGATTTTTATTGTAATAAATAATTGAAACTATGAACAGTAAAAAAAAATTGTCAGAACTCGAACTGATTATATGATTTAATTTCGGAAAAAAATGCACAAAAGGATTTATGTACATAGCACTGTTCGCCGTCGACCAATAGACCATGGAAAAAGTGCTTGGAATTCATTAATTTATTTCACCCACTAATTGTTATAAATTTGCTCTGCAATAACTATGGTAGGTAGGGGCAGTTCTCAGCCATCTTTTGGTGTATTTATCGAAATGATCACACAAAGGGAATGCGCTTGTTTAACTTATTTTGGGTTGCACTGCTTATGGTGGGTAGTGGATGTTGAAAATACTCATATTTGATTAATTTATTTGGGGCACTATTACACTATTAGCAAAATTTTGGGCTGCAATAACCAGGGTAGTATAACTGAAGCGTTCTCTACACTATTTTCGCACGTAAGGTCTCTTCCGATAGATACCGTTATGGTGCACGTTATTTTCGTACGATAGGTCCCTTTTTGCATCCGAGGTCACATATACCCAAAAATATAAAATTTAAAACTAAATTCTGAACAGAAATGGATAAAATAAGCAAACGATTTCAGTTATTTTTTAAAGATGTATCAATTTTTGTTTATATTCTTTTGGATACAGCCACATTAGTAAATTTTTCTCTGGGCCTTTTGAGAAGCAGGATATTTTCCATCAGAAAATTGTTTTCTGCAGACCACCTGATGCCTAAAGAAAACGCGTTGGCAGCATCGACATTAAAGCTTTCTGGGGCCTGTTAACCCCTGTTAAAAGTGTCTTAACTTCAGGCTTAAAATATGTTTCCAAACATTCAGTAAGCAATGTTCTACTCATCCGTCCTTTATCAGACGCCTTGTACACAACTGATATGGAGCTCATTCTGAATTTAAAAGCTTCTAGATTTGCCGCTTTTGCTAATATTAAGTGGCAATTTATGTGATCCGGTTACTTTACAGTAAGGCATGAATGTTAAACAATCCATTGATATTTTCTACCTGGTTTTAACAGCAAATTATATTTTGTGTCCGAACTAGGGAGGTAAAATTTCTAAAATGTCCGATTGACAAGAGCGTTCGGATTACTGGAGTGTCCGTACTAGAGAGTGTCCGATCTATCGAAGTTGTACTGTATGTATATGGAAATTCATTAAAATTTTTTTCTATTTTTAAGGTAGTAATTATTAGTTGGTCTCTCTGCTGTAACTATGGTAGACTCAGGTCACCACGGGCTCTCCAACAATGTGTATTTCATTGCAATCGGATTAAAAAAAACTGTTGCTCGCTTTTGTTGCTAGTATAATAAGTAGTACCACTAGTCATTGTAACAAGGCTGTTTTTACTTTCTACTATCTTTAAGTATTAATTATTTATTATATTACATTTATTTGTGTACATTACTATTTATTTCTTCCCACAACACGTAATACATGTCAAATGAAAATTATTTTACCAAATTGTTCTATTATTATTATTACTAATTTCATAATGTAAAAGAAAGAAAGAAAGAAAAAAAATAGAAAAATTCATAATGTATCGTTTGGTATTGGTCACGAAATAGGTTTCGTATTGACCGAAAATTAATCCGAAAGCCAAGAAAAAATCTCGCCTCGGTCGCCGTCAATTAGCCCTTTGATATTTGCCGCCGCAACACGACTACAAAGACAACTCTGCCGACATTCACGCTAAGGTGTCTGTGTGGGGCGAGTGGCTCTAGCGGTAGAATGCTGCTCTCCTGCTAGGAAGTCTTGGGTTCAAATCCAGGCATCAGCTGAAGATCCTCGTCCCACCGCCTTTCGCAAGAGGCGTAAAACCGTGGGTGCCGGCAACCAGTTGAACACCTCTGGTTGTCGTTATCAAACAGTATGTAAAAATGGGTAAGCACAAAGGGCCAAGAATTGGCCTAGGTGCAGCGGAATAAACCGCACCCAAAACAACTACAAGGTGTCTGTGTGGGCATTTTCTCGCAGAGTGTACAGTGGGAGTGGTCTATTTCACCTCTTTGCACCTCACTTTCCCCGCAATTTTAGGTCCGGTGACTGACATTTGCTGTTAACAAAAAAAACGCTTTTTATAACAACCCTGGTTTCAATCACTACTCTTGACCCTGTATTGTTCATAAGACTCTTGGCAATAATTATTGTTAGTTTTGTTAAGATTGCACAATATTTTGAGTTAAAAACGTTTGAATGTGCCATCACTACTCAATAGCTTTTTTTTATGTAGTGTCATTTATGCCTGGTTACATAATAAAAAAAAATACACAAATCTCTTACTTAAAAATAGCGACACATCTGTGTTGATACTTCAAAGGGCTCTCAACTCGCTTGTATTCTTGCGGTTTTCCCTCCAATTGGTAGACGATGATGTGTCGTCCAGCGGTACCGACGACAGCCATGGGGTAGTCGACATCCGCACAATAACAGCGTTCCGGCAAATTAATGCTCATCATCGGAGTGGGACTTCTAGTATCCCAAAACTTAAGCGTCTTATCCCACGACCCGGTCATCAAGCAAGAATAATTTGGCGCCTTAATCCAATGACAAGTTTTTATCGGAGCGTCATGAGCCGCTACTTGCACAACCTGGTTGCTTCCCAAATCCCACGCTTTTGCTTGTTTATCACAACCAACCATGAATACCTGCAGTAAAATAAAAATGCTCAAAATCATCTTTCTTAAAAAGCGTAAAGAGACAAACTAACCTTACTGCCATCGTCACTCCAGCAAACGTCCAAGACAGGGCCCCCGCATGTCTGCATAGACTTGGGGACAGTCTTTCCGGATTGTTCGACTTCCCAGCAACGTACATTGTTGTCCCAACTTCCAGCAATAAGGAAATTTTGAGGTATTGTTGACGGTGAAAATGCCAAACAACTTATGGAGTCATCCGGTGGTGAGGTTACTTCAAAATCCTTCATGGGGTTAGCAGTACTCGGTGTTGGTTGTGCGGCCCCAAAAGACCCGAGAGTTGAACTCTGGTTAAACATTACGATAATACTAAAATCGTGACAAAAACTATCTAAAAATACAGAAAAATGAGCAAAAAATGCATAAACACCGCTATACACAAAGTGACACAAAGCGAGGAGTTAACCAGTAGACGTATTTAGCCATCAGCGTGTTTACCGTGTTTACAGTCAGTGCTGCAAATTGAATCTGCAATACCAATCTACAACGCACCGCAAATCGAAAAACCCCAAACAAGTTCAAATCTAGTGAGAAATCGTGAGAAGTGGAGGCTGCGACATGGCTGCGACCAACAATCTTGTATAGCAACATAGCAACCATAGCAACGATGGTCGTTTAATGCCAAGAATGCCAAGGTGTTTGTCCATGCCCATGTTTGCCATTGAAAATTTGCTACAGAAAGAAGAAAGAACTGCTAGAATTTTCCAATTAAATCGGATGTCAATCTGAACCAAATCGCATCCAATCCAACCATCTCAACCAATCAGTGTAGGCGTAAATTACTGGGAAGACACAATCATTGGTATGTTTGATTCGATTCCTTAAAATAGCGCGTCCAGTTTGTATTTATGTAGATAAGTTCCTACTTAATTGGGAGTGCAGGGTTTATCATTATTGCGACGCAATCTTGCACAGGGCCGGATTAAGGAATGAGTGCTTAAGGCGCCACAATTATTCACACTGCGTGGGATAGATGATTTCCAAAAGACTTTTAAAACGGAAACAAACAACAAAATTATTTATTGTATATATTTGAAACCTATTGAAATCTATTGGAAACTACAATATTTTATGTCCCAATGTTTCGACTAACAATTCTCAGGTTAATTGGAGTACCCCAGGCCCTTGACTTAGGCCACAATTTCTCCACTAACATGAATAAGAACGGATTTCCAATTCTGCAGGATCGGTATTGGTATTAGATACCACACGTCATAACGTTATCACTTATCACTTATCACTATGAAATACGTTATTCTCTGCATGGCTGTTTTTTATCTTCCGACTAGTACTCTAGGGCCTAGAAGGAAAGGATTGTAATCGACGGAAAAAAATCGAATTATCGCGGAAATACGAGTTTTGGGGACCCCTAAATCCATTGCAATGATTTCTAGAAAATGTATGTCCTCCTTCAGCGTCATCCTTTTTTCGGTGGTAACTATGGCGTCTTCTATAAAATCATGATTTTAGTGGGAAACAATAAGTTACTGTCATAATTGCTTCAAAATTGGTATTTACGGCTTTTGAGAAATTCTGAATTAGAATTTGTTACTTAAATTGCGAAATTTAAGTAACAAATTTAAGCGGATCCAAATCCACCTAAAGATAAAATTAGAAAAAAATCACTTGTATGTGTTTTACAAGAATATCTTGTGGGCGTTAAGCAATATAATGATATTATAATGTTCTAAGCAATATAAACTCAACATTTATATTGTAAAAATAAAAATGGCCGACCCATAATGAATGGAAATTTATAATAGTTTATTTTGGTAAATAGGCATATTAAGGAATAATATATGACAATTAAATAAGTATAATAGGGAACACACAACATCATGAGATAAGTTTGAAATGAATTAGAAATTAATTACTTAATTAGTAAGGATCGCAGCCATGTGATTCATATGCTGACTTGTTTCACGGATGTATGTAAGTTGGCTACTCAGTTTTCAGGAGTAAGTATATTGTAAGAAATTATGTAAGTAACATTGTCAGAAGAGTTGCTTAGTTACTTACGACCAACCTCTACCTATATGCCAAGACGTCTGATATAGTTGCAACAGCGTCTTCAGGTGAACTGAATCTGGTAACAATCCGTTTAGCTGGATTTCACCTTTTAATGTCGTATCTGGGATGGTTGGTTACATCATGTCCGGCAGTGGACTTGTGAATCTGTGCGGACAAGTGTACGCAAAACCATCCGTTCCTCACCTTCTCACTGAACATGCACATTCGAGATCATTTAGAGCTTAGTTTCTAACAGAAAAAGAATTAATTACACCTCTACTATCATCGTGTACAAATATTCAAGACAATCAAGATTACTTCAAAAAATCTTGGTATTGAGGCTCTGGAAAGCCGAATATCTCCAGCTGATCTGGCAAACGCCAAAGTGCTTCCAAACACCTATGACACATGGTGCGACACGCAAAGAACATTAGAAACTTTTGAGCCAACTGCAAAATTTGGTGTATAGTATCTGAAAATGGTGGAACTTATTCGCCTTTTCTTCGGGCTGAGAGAACAGGTGATTGGCAACTGCACCTTCACTCTTTCGCGGAGATGATACCCATTTTGTATGCGGCGGGACACTTCCACTACGCCAAATCTGCCTAACTTTTACCTCTAACAAATGGAAGCACATTCAAAATGGACCCAGTAGAATTTGCAATCTTTACTAAGGACGGGTACTAAACAATAACCACACCAGCGACTTTTGGTCTTGCATTTCTGTTGATATGGCTATCGAACTGTCACTCATGTGGGTCCTAAAAGTTCAAGGTGTCTCACACATGGTCGTGGTGTCTCTGATAGCCAATTGGTATTGTTTTTGTTATCATTCCCGGACTGTTTGGAACTTTATGGTGCTGTGGAAACTCTAGCATGAGTTGGTAGAACTTCACAAATCATTTTTCCGTCTTTGAAGAATGTTTTACAGTCCGTTCACCATGGAATAATGCAATGTACCTTCATCCTAATTGACAGGAATTGTTGGCGACGAAGTGATTAATTGCCACAATCCATTACAGATAGACAATGGAGTAATGAAGACAGTAGTCGGTTGCAGTTTCTCTGAGGTGAAGCTAAGTCGGTGAAAATTCAAGGTAAGGGCATGCCAGTTAACTTGATTCCTTGACTCATGTGACAAAGCACTTAGCCCCTGCCCCATCTGATTTGTTCCATCTTATATCTTGTGGCTGAAATTGGTTTCGTTCTCCATGATATGCCTTAATTACAAGGGACGTGCTTTATCATCACACGATGAGGACATTGACAAACTATTTTAAATGTTATCGGTTAATTTGAAGGTTTTAGTTTTTAAGCTTGTTGTGCAATACATTTTTTATTGTGGTGTTCATTATATTTGGTTTTTATTGTTACTATAATTTTGAACCCTCTAAGAATGCTACACCCGACGCACTCTGTTCAAACAATCGTTAAAATCATTTTCAATAAGAAAGTTTTTTTTAATATTACACTTTTAACCATTATGGGCCGGCCATTTTGTATTTTACAATACAAATGTTATGTTCAGATTGTTTATAACATTACATTATCGTTATATCGCTTAACACCTCCACGATATTCGTATAAAAGACACAACTTAATTTTTGCTAATGGTTTGCTAATGGTCCGCCATTTTCAATTTTGCCATTTAAGTGGCGGTATCAAATTCAGCATTTCTCAAAAGCCGTAAATACCAATTTTCACGCGATTATGACAGTAACTTATTGTTTCCCACTATATTAATGATTTTATAGAAGACGCCATAGTTACCCTCGAAAAAAGCATGAAGCCGAAGGAGGACACTTTAGGACTTTTAGTATGTTGTTCAGGACACATCATAGAAGGTCTGTGCCAATTTTTAGATTTACTTTATTTTTTTCCGGGTTAAAACCTAATACTTATGCCTGGGCTATAAGGGCGATGACAAACACATTCTCAAAAAAACGCGCGTTACCATGTGCACTTCTTGAATAAAATACTCCTTCGGCAATTCTTCAATTTTGTGATGCTAGAACCATTCTGGATCGCAACCTAACGTTAGTGGCCACTGACATTTATCAAGTTTGACGATTCGCAACAATAGCCATTAAGGCGCGGCTACTGCCAGAGTGCTTCTATGAACTCTTATAGTGCTTAAACCCTTCATCTCATTGATCTGCAAAGTGGTACATATATATTTAGTCACTAGAGGATGACCTGGTATCAGTTTGGTCAAAATCGGTTGAAGTCCTAAGATAATATATGTAACAAATGCCACCGGTTGTCACAAAAAACAATGCAGTTGCCCCTGGTAATTGTATTGTATTATATTGTCTTATGTAGGGTTGGGAGGCACTATGCCAGGCATAGACGGCACTTAGGCCCCACTGGGCTCTTTATGTCAACCTCCATGCTACCCGGTATTATATACCCGTAGCGAGCAGCCAACTAATGGATGTAGCCATCGTTAGCATACTCGACAGGGGAGCATTTCGCATTCTGTCTAGTGACGGCCATGGATCATCGAATGCACTTACCCTATGGTCTTCTAGGGCGGGACAATCACATAATACGTGTCTTACCGTTTCCTCCTCTTGCTTGCATGCTCGACAGAGGGACGTATCGCTCAGTTGCATATTATACATATGCTTCCGTGTTCCACAGTGTCCCGTGAGTACACCAGTCATGAGACGCAGTTTGCCTCTCGGGAGCTCGTGTAATTTCGTAGCCATCTTGATAGATGGGTAGTTTAAAAGTCCTTTTGCATGAGAACAGCCCGGAATAGTATCCCACCTACGTTTGAATTTTTGGTGGGTGACTTTCCTTACCATCTCCAAGAAGGCTTTGCTGCCCTGCGGGCGAGTTTGTCGGCATACTGATTGCCCTTGCTGCCAGTGTGTCCCTTAATCCAGGCCAGGGTGATGGAATTGGACCTGGACGCTTCAACTAGCGCTTGGTGGCAGTCCAGAAGCAGCCCGGAGGAGAAACGACATCTCTCTAGAGCTAGGATGGACTGTCTGCTGTCTGTGAAGATCACAATGTTCTTGCCGGATTTGTCGGAGTCGGTGATGATTTCAGCGGCAGATTTGATGGCGTATAGTTCCGCCTGCGGTACAGAAGAGTATGGGCCAAGTGGAATTGAGCTCGCTTAGGCTAGCCATTCTTTGGATGTGGGTTAGTTTGATGATGCAGGAAGCTAGCTTGTCTCTAGGAAACCATATCACCGCCCCATAAGTTAGCATTGGGCGGATTATTGCAGTGTAAATCCAAAGGGTCATTTTTGGTGACAGGCCCCAGGTACGACCGATGATCCTTTTACACTGACCGAAAGCCGTGCGTGCTCTTTGGATCCTGCTAGTCAGGTGTTTATCTCACATCAACTTCCTGTCGAAGGTGATTCCCAGGTACTTGACCTCCTCAGAGAGACGGAGAGGAGTACCAAAGAACTTCGGTGGGTCAAAGTTATCGATTTTGTGCTTTCTAGTGAACATCTTCGCAGAAGTTATGCCAGGACGCCCTCTGTCGTTGACGAATTGTCTTTTTGAACGCAGCGAGTCTAGCCTTATATGAGGTCCAGTCATCGCCGGATTTATAGCGTTTGGCCTTATTATAAGCCTTTTTCGTGAGTTCTCGGAGATGTTCGAGCTCTGGGTGGCATGTCCAGACTCGGTCACCTTACTCAGTGGGCAAGCTTTTTTGTACGAAAACGTGAGGGCATTGCTGATGGTGGTTGAATAATTGTCCAATGCATCGATATCCCGTGGGCAAATGATAGGAAGATTGTGCAACTCACCGGACAGATGAACGCGAAAAGCGTTGATATCAGTCTTCCAGGGATCGCGAACCAACCTGCGCTTGACCTTAGTTGAACCAAAGTCGTAGGTGATCCATCTGTGGTCGGACATGGAGACTTCCTCCGAAACTTTCCAATTAAGGACGGTATGTGAGATACTGAGTGAGGCCAACGTGATGCCGTGCCTTGGTTGAGTATCTCCAGGTTGTAACTAGAAATAAATTCCAGTAGTTTTATACCTCTATGATTGTCTGATGAGCTCCCCCATGAGGTAGAGTGGGCATTGGAGTCGCAGGCTACGATGAGCTGCAGGCCTTCCTAGGTGCCCGCCTCCACGAGTTTCAGCAGGCCCTTAGATGGAGGTTGGTCCTCTATGGGAAGGTAAGCCGATGCGAGGATAAGATCCTGGGCTTTTCCATGCTCAGCACGTCGCAGTCTAACTGTGGTGATGTTGCCATCGGTGTACTGCGGGAGCAAATGTGCATCCAGGTGTTTTGGAATATAGATTGCGGTCCTTGGTCTGTCATGGTTGGCACAACTGAAAATATAACCGCCATGACCACCGAAACCAAGAATCTTAGACCTTGCGGTCCAAGGTTCCTGGATTAGAGCTATGGTGTTATTCATCATATCGAGGTGCTGGCAAATGGTTGCCGTAACTGCCCGGCTATGATGGACATTGCACTGTACTACCCTTATGATATGATCCATACTGGATGTTGTAGTCAGCCGGTGATGCTCCTCAGGCCTCGTGGACTAGACCCTAGGGCGACGCTGAATTATATTGTCTTATTGGTGCTAAATCGTAAAAAATACGTTACACAAGTCAAAATACAGAGAAATACAACTCAAATAAAAGAAAACACTGAACAATGCATCACTTCATAATGAATTCATCCAGGCCATAGCATGCTCTACCCATAAGGTTTCTACTTCTTAACTTTAGTCTTAAACTATTTCATCGGCACAGCCTTAAAGCGCTCAAGAAGTGAATTATAGAAAACAGCAGCGTAATATGATGTTGCTGTCCTCGATTTCTGAAGACGGTGAAAGTCGTGACGTATTTTGTTGCCGTTGCGAGTATTATATGAGTGAACTTCACAGTTCTTTATGAGGGGGTATTATAATTTTCGTGTGCAAATACCAAACATTGAAAAATATAGAAAAACCGAACATTCAAACGCCCAGAACTGACCCTTGAGGTACTCTACAAATTAAGTTCAAGTAGTTCGATATTTCATCTTGAAATTTTGTTGTTTGTACACGGTTTTTTAGAAAAGAAGATATTAGTTTCAGAGCGTTGACTGAGAAACCATAATACTGTAATTTCCTCATCAATGTCATAAAGTCATAAAAAGTAGCACTTGCATAGTTCTTCTTTTCAAAGTGATTTGTCATTAAGTTAGCGAAGGTGTTGATTGCAAGAGTTGTTGATTTCTTATTTCTGAAATAAATTCTGAACCCGAATTTGCGGGGATTGTGAAGATTGTTTGATTCAAAATGTTGATTTATCTGTTTTTTCAAAGCCGACTCAAATTAAAAAAAAAAAAAATCGGTGTTATGGATATAGGTCTGTAGTTGTTGCAGTTATTAGTTGGACCCTTCTTATGTATCGGAATAACTACAGCTGTTTTAAAACAAGTTGGAAAGTATCCCACGTTATGCATGCGTTAAACAGATCTGTAAGCGGGGAAGCAATGACACGCTTAATTGTTTTAACTATTTTAGCATTTAATCCAAAAGAACCCTTACTAAAAGAATTTTTAATGGAATCTATTATTGACTCAACGTCACCTATACTTACTGGACAAAAATTAAAAATGGTGGGGGGCGATTTGGGCAAGAAAATAAGTGGGTCCACGTTTGTTTGTGGTAGAGATTTACCCAGCTCGGTTGGTATGTTCACAAAATAACTATTGAAATCAGACGCACTCGGACTATTCTGACTACTTACAGTTGGAGGTAGATATTCCCGAATGAGTTTCCACAGAGTTTGCTGTTTGTTGACTGAGGAAGTTAATAAATTCCAAATATGTATACCAAATTTTGTTGTACGGTTGGGGCGCTACATTTTCATGAACACGGTTGTACAACAACACCATTTTAATGCCATTGATATATAATTAACAAACGTTTCTCTAATAATTTTGTTTTCTTTCAGATGACATTTTATAACTTCAAAACGAAAATCAACAATTCCCCTACACCTAAGTGTCATCTATACTTACAAATGTATGTTGCATTATTTTTGCGATGTGAAGAAATCTGAGAAACTAATCAGACAAACAAGGATTTGGCTGGTTCAACTGTCTATTATAATACTTGAGGATAAAATAATGTTATAATATGAAGAGATAGATAACTTCGATACTAGGATTTCAAACACAAATATGATCGTCAGTCTGGCAGTACATCAGATAGAATATATATGAGGATTTTCTTCAACGATACGGACAATTTTCTGAAGGCGTTCAGTTGTCCTTTTATCCTGTTGTCTGCCTCCAGTATGAGATTAACTGGTCAATACGTGTTCCAAATGGCATTCGAATTGTTCCTGAAAAATCATAATAGCTAGGAAGGATTGACAGGTGTCTGTAGCATGTCGATCGAACATGTTTCATCTCACCATTGACCCCATAAAATAAAAATGTCCCTCCCAATGGCAATGACAGGACAGTATTGGTCAAGATCTTCTGTCAGTAGCATTTCAATTGCTTCCAAGTTGAAATCCTTATATAGAGACATTGCATATGCTATAACTACTAAACATCTTAGATGGTAGTTGCACAACTGGTCAAAAAGCTGTGTTCATCTAATATGAATTCTAATTTCACTGAAATTCTTTATAAATTCTTCCATTTTCGCAGCGTTGATATACTTTCCACAGTGTTTATTGAATATTAAGCGAGCATCTGCATTGATCCTTACAACAATCTCAAAATCCATTTATCCCTTTTCATCATTGCTGCACAATCGGTCATTGCAAGGATTATCGGTGACTTGCTAAGATATATCATCAAGTATGCAAGGTCAAATGTAATTTAACTTAGTAGAGAACCAAACTGATATTTGGCAGACACTTGGTTTCCAGCCATTGCATCCAAGACGACACGGCGATATTGTTCTGGATTCTGCATAGTTCCTGTGCTGCCTTGTTGCGTTACAAAATTTAAAAAGTCCAGCGCTTTCGCATTTGAGAAAGGTATTATGTATGAGGACTGGACAAGGTGCCAGGTGGATTTAATGAAGGCATTTCGAGCATTCGCCTCATCCAGAAACTTGGTGTCGTCATCTAATAGTTCTGCCATAGCAAGTGCTAAGGCTTTTCCTCGATCTCGAGGTTGATTAGCGGTATCAGTACTGATTTGGCGACCATAGGAGATTAGGTGAGCTATGGTTGGGACCAGCTTATCATCCCAATCGTTGGGTAAAATTCCATAGTTGATATTTCTCAGTACCAGTGTGGAGAAATCTGGATCCAGATTGGATACCCATGCAGCATAGAAGGCTGCATTGTCACAAGGGCCAAAGGCATCAGATTGGTCATTCTAAGCAGGTGATTGTTCAAATTCGGCACCTAAAACAGATTAGATTCAAATAAGTTAATAACTGGGTAAGTATTAGGCTTGTGATGATTTGTTCAAACATTACTTGCGGTGCAAGATTACAGATGGATTTGTGGAACTATTTAAAGCCAGTATCATAAATGAAAAATAAATCTCCAAACCTTTGTTGGTCGAAGATATGTATTCAACGAATAACACTTTTTTGGGTATTATACAGCAATCTATTGAGGAAATTGTTATTGGTTGAATAAGCGTTTCAACCTGAACCTAATAGATGGCGCTAGTATAAGGTGGCCAGAAAAGTGGGATAAGTAAGGTTGAATGTAAAAAAAATTGTTCAAAAAAGTCAAAAAAACGTTTGCTAACATGTTGAAAAGTAACATTTGAATAGATAAATAAAACAACACAGACAAGAAAACGTAAATCAAAAAAATCTCCAAAATATACTCCAATAGTAGGTAACATAACAACATTGTTCAAGATTCATAGAAAAACCAATACAATTGCAACTAAACATTATTTTTGAAAAGAGGTTTGTTCAATATTAATAAAACTGAAAAAGATTAATGTAGTAACATAACATCGACAAAAACAAAACTTACGTGGAAGTTTGTCCTACATATAAAAATAAGTGAAAACACTGCTGACTTATTTGTTTTACCAGTTTAGGTTCATTTGCCAAAATATGGTAAAATTCTTCATATGAATTTATGAAACTATATTTCACGTTTAGTATAAAATTGTTGTCAAATTAAGGTTTTTCGGTCGTAATAATGCGATTCAAAGAAAATGTTTGGGACAAACTGTACGATACATATTTTTCGAGATATTACAAAATTCCAGATTAAATGAATCACCCGGTATATGTAGAAAAACACCTAGTTGAAGCATAAAAGATAGCCATAACGGTTTTATGTACTTATGATTTTTTAATGTAGTCTTTTTGTTTTTAATTAAGCCTGGTAAAATCTGAAATCTTATGAAATTCCCCTTAAGTCTCGCCGGCGCGGCAGGTTTTCCGTATTTTGTTCATTCCAAGAGGCGAACTCTTTTCGTGTCAAGCGATTGTAGTTTCGTGTTGAGAGACAAAAAATGTATGAAAATACATAGTAGTTTGTCGGTATTATTTCGTGGCTAACCGTTTTCGTGTTAAACGTATGTCACTGTATGTACATATCCATATTTATATATCGGAAAATTCTATTTATATACATATTTTCGGAATGAATGTCCGAAAATACATAAGTTGTTGGAACTCTACCTTGCAGGTATGTAAATATGTATTAACTATTAATTAATAGCAGGGCAATAAAGTTCCCAATAATTGGTAATTAGTTGAGTAGTATTTTACGTTACCAGCACATTTATACATCTAGCATCTAAAATCTGTAGATGATTGATTTTGTTTATTTTGCGTTTGGATACTGGGCCTTAGTGTAGTTTTTTTTTTAAATTAAACAGGGTATGTTTAAATATCATGTTTAATTTAGAAAACCAGTATTGTTGTTTTACGAGAATTAGGTTCTTAATTGAGAAATTGTTCCAATAATTACAACACAATTATTTTGGACTATGATCAACTGCGATTTTATTGATTTGTGTTATAAATTTATATAATATGTACTCAGATGTTTGTGGTGGGCCATTTATTGAAAACGCTGTACTGCGATTACATAGAAGTAAACAAATCTAATAAACATTGATGCGTTGCCTAACAAGTTTTAAGATATGTTTATTCTTTGTACGCTACTATGATTGAGGAATAATATGCAAGGTTGAAATGACATAAAATGTGTTGAAGTTTTTATGTTATTCAGTAGCAAATTTGTGTGTTTTATACAAAAGATTATCAGCTAAGAGTTTCTGAGTTAACACTCCGTGGTTATTTAAAAACAGGGAGAATATTAATTGATTTATTACATATGATACGAAAGTTTTATTCTTCACTTACGGAATAACTGAAGTACCACCATTATACATATGCATATACTTGAAACAAACAGATCTACAGAAACAAATATACAGAATAATTACCGATATCTCTCGTTCTGATGCACTGCGCTAAATACGCCAATAAACAAATGAAGCCAAGCGAACTAAGCGAAGCCAACAGGGAGTAACAGATCGGTAAATCCCATACGTCTGAGGATCAGTTTGTTCAACTTCTAACATCAGGTACTCAAAGATTGATTGGAATGGGTTACCAACAAAATCCGTGGTGAAGTCTTCATTGTTGATACTTCTATACTCCTATATACATACTTCTATATTAGAATTTTATTATAACAATACAAAGCACATATCGATACAAATAACTATAATATACTCTCGCGAATTCACTTCTTCTTTATTTATTCTTCAATCGCGTTTCGATATTGGGTTAGGCTGACGCGGTATAGTGAGTCCTCCATTACGTCACAAACTAAAGGCTGCCGATCGGTATAAACCATTTTAGCGCCTAAACCACTCATACCATTGATCTGTAAATTTGTATACATATTTAAAGTCCCTGCAGGATGAGATGGTGTCAGTTTGGTCAAAATCGGATGAATCCCTAAGAAAACGCATGTAACATTTGCCACTTCCGGTTTTCAGATTGTCACCAAAAACTATCATCCCCTATCGTCCCCTGGTAATTGTAAATGTGCGTACCAAGATTCCACTCGATCCGTGATTCCGTTTGGATGCAATCGTGTTCACAGACATACACAAATACCCATATATATTTTTCAGAAATCATTGAAATGGATTCAGGAGACCTCAAAACGCGGTTATCTGAGAAAATCTCGAAAGTTTTTCCCGATTGATATTATTTTCTTCAAAATCGGATAAATTCCGAAGACGCATGTAACATTTGACACTCCCGGTTGTCATATTGTGTCCAAAAACAATCCAGTTCATCCCCCGGTAATTATACCATATTTCAGCTCGATCCGTTGTACCGTTTGGGCGCTATTATGTTCACAGCCATACATACATACATACATACATACATACCATACATACTAGTCCAGTCATTACGTCGGAATAAACAGGTTAGAAATGCAAATGAACCGAGAAGGCTAAATTTTTGATATGACCTGGGGGTGCCTAGAAAAGCTTAACTTCAAATTGTCGACCAAGATTTCCTATGTGCATTTTCCGCCATCTTAAAAAAAGGTTAAATTCAGTTTTTTCCAATAACTCGGTTTTCCGTTGAGATACTTTTTTGTTGCCTTTTTTACGCTGTACAATTTGGGTCCTATACATTTTTTACCGATTCTTACCCCCGCCAACACATTTTCCGGACATATCTACAAGTACAAACGTGGCTCGGATTTTCAAAGATTCTCAGGAATGGGGTTGGCGACAGACTAATTACTGGTTGGAACCAATTTGCACCACAACACACCTGAACTTTTAAAACTCATTTCGTGCAAATCGGTAAATGTAAAGGAAAGTGTGAGGCTGCTTGTGGGTGCAAAAAAGTAGGAATTAGTTGCTCCCTTATTTGCATGCATTGTAGCGGGCAAACACAGAGTCGACATTCTATTCAACGAAGACGACGACGACAGCATCATTTCCTGCGGTTCGAGAGTCTCCACAACTCGAAGAGTTAACCGAGGAAGAACTTCTTCAGCCAGGACCATAGAAATGACGAAAAATATAAAAAAGGGACCCTTAATTATTATTTTTGGCTACACAAAAAATTATTTGTTCAATAAATTTCATGTATTCGTTTCATAATTTTTCTGGTTTATTTATTTATTTTGTATCTCAATAATTCCCCGAACAACCTTTCATCCGTTTTGATATGTGCATACAACCATGCGAGCAGCTAAATCGAAACGGGACACGGACTTCCCGACATTGCGGCGCGCTAGTGGTCGTAATTTTGGTTGAAGGGAAAAAATAAAAAGCGAAGTAGTAGGTCTGAACATGCTCTAAAAGTTTCGTAATAGACATTTTTTGGTATCTATTGTGAGAAAAGAGAAAATAGTCACTTCCCTTATTTTGACTTTTTCGATCGATATCTTAATAAAGATGAACGATAGGTAAAAAATGTATAGTACCTAAATTGTAGAGCGTAAAAAAAGCAACAAAAGAATATTCATTCAAAATTATCGTATGTCAATGGAGAACCGAGTTATTGTAAAAAACTGAATTTAACCCTTTTTTCAAGATGGCGGAAAATGCACATAGGAAATCTTGGTCGACAATTTGAAGTTAAGCTTTTCTAGAGCCCCTCCACGTCATATCAAAAATTTAGCTTTCTCGGTTCATTTGCATTTCCAAATGTATATAATGACTGGACTATACATACATACATACACATACATTAAATACCCACACACATACATACATACATTTTCCAGAAATCATCGCAATCGATTCAGGGGACCTCAAAACGCGTTTCCGCGGAAATCTCGAAATGTCATTTTCCGTCGATGACAATACATACTTTCCTTCTATATAGGTTACTAGTCCGAAAGTAAAAAGCAGATAGGGCTCTGTTTCATAAAACTACTTTGCAGCTTTTCACTTTGGTATTTTGTTTCATAAAGAGTATTCTTGCAAAGCGTGAACTGCAAAGTAAAATTGTAAATTTCAAGATTTCCGTTTCATAAAAATTTGCTTAGTTGTGAACGTTACTTTCCATTTTGCATTTGCATGCTTCAACTGCAAAGCGATTAATTCGATTGCGATCAGCAACATAACAGTATTTAGTATGAACAAAGATTCAGAAGAAGCTAGGAGCAAATAAAAAGGATATATTATCGAAAATTTCAAAAGCATCACAAAAATGGCAAACGCATGTCGGTTATACAAGTAAAAGTTCTAAAAACTTTACAAAAAATGCAAATTGAATGTACAAAGTTATAAGTTGCAAAGTAGTTTTATGAAACAGGGCCCTGCTATCTACAAAATGTCTAAAAGACAGTAAAAGTTATGGAACTGTTGCCTAATATCAAAGCGCACATTATGAAATCATATTAACCAATCAGAAATAAACCAAATACTTATCTTCATTAAAATTTGGTGTTTAAAACTGTATTTTATGGAATTAGGATTATTGCGCTATATAGTAAAATTGAATAATATATGAAAAGTTCGTATCTACAATCCATGTTTTTTGTATTTTAAAATAATATCAAATGATTTGGCAATACTTCAGTTTTTGAAATTCTCACCAACTGACCCTGAAACCGCACGTTAAACGCGCTAGTTGCAAAAAATAGGCGTATAGGTTTCGGTAGCGAGTGGACAAGAATACCAACCGTTCGCAATAACACGAATGCGAGTGAGCTTGAATTTAGCAAAGGGTGAAGACTAGAGCCCCAGGCATCATTTCTCCTTTTCTCCTACACACCGCATGCAGCGCCACCATTGAATGACTAGCAAGTTCTGCAGGTTCCTGTAATATGAAATGAAGCAAGACTTACCAGAACTGCAGACAGTAGTCCGTCAGTGACAGGGGGCAGTAGTTTTACGAAATCACAAGCAAGTCAACTTTGAGGATCTTCTTGTATAGAAGAGTTTTATATTACAGGATGTTTGATTATTAATTGACAGAATACTTAGTCCTTACTACTTACTACTACCGTCCGCTACCCTGGAAATATCGGGGAAAATCGGGGTTTTAGCAGAAATACCCGTTTTGGGGTCCTCTCAAGTCCTGAAGACGTTGCAATGATTTCTGGAAAATGTAGGTAGGATGTATGTGTGTATGTTTGTGAATAAGATAGCGCCCAAACGGAATAAGGGTTTGGGCTAAAATTTGGTATACTTATTCAGAATTACCGGGGGACGATCTGACAACCGGAAGTGGCAAATGTTACATGCATCTTCTTAGGGATTCATACGATTTTAACCATTGGTATCAGCTCATCCTCCAGTGACTTGTGTATACTAATTTACAGATCATTACGATGAGCAGTTTGTCGCTATAAACGTTTATAGAAGGAGTTTGACAGAATCCACAGCCTTCGTCGCTGTGTTGCAAATTGTCAGATTTTGACAAACGCCAGTCCCACTGACATGAATGACATAAATGTGTCATAATAAACATGACATAATGACATAAATGTCATTATGTCATAGAAACTATTAGGTAGTGTCCAGAATGGCTGTGGCTTTACGAAACTGAATAATGGCAAAAGTGTTCAGACACACATTGTGCCAAGGATGATGTAGTCGGGACGTAGCGTGAAGGCCACGCCAGATATTTATATTCGACTTTTGATCATGTGTGGACACATCACAGTATGGACACAGCAGTATGTCGCCCTCGATCTTATTCTGGTGTGAAAACTCTTAGATCATCGCTTCGTCATAGTGTTCACCATACCATAAGGACTTCCTACTAATTGTAACCTGTCAAAACAGGTGTATTTCTCCAGCTCCACCATGGTGGATTTTGAAATATCTCTATATACCAAAGTTTTGTGTTAGTTTTGTGTCGAATTGTTCCATAAAGAAAAAATTTTGTTCCTCTTCCGTTCGCGAGATATAGCAATATTTTTGAGGGGGGGCTGGGGAAATGCCAGCCCCACCACATTGGAAATTTGAAAAAAATTTTATGCCAAAGTTTTGTGTTCGTTTTGTGTCGTTTTGTTCCGTTGAGAAAAAGTATTGTTCCGACCTACTTCCGGAGATATAAGCAATTTTCCGAGGGGGGGGGGCAGAACAGCTTTTTTGAAATTTTGAAATTTTCTCGATGTCACAGTATTGTAATAGTTTTGTGCCGAATTGTTCCGCAGAAAAAAAGTTTTGTTCCGCTTTATTTTTTGAAATACAAGCAATTTTCTGATGAGCGATTTCTACTTACGTTTGCGACATTGCCTATATCTAAATGTATGTACTTATGTATGTGTGCGTGTCAATAAACTATGGACATATGTATAATTGAGAAAAAATCGTGTCCAAGTCTAGTCATAAAATTATTGTTTTACATTATTGCGGTAATAGGTACATCTATCTTATCACGGCGCCTGGCTAGCTAAACATAGGTGACACGTGTCGCTCGGCTCTGGCAGGGCGCTGGACGGAGAGTTGCATGTCTTGCAAGGTATATTTTTTCCATGTCATAATGTACAGAGTGATGATAAAGTTCGGAACAAAATTCATAATATCGTTATTTAGTGTTTTCATGAAAAACGCTCCGACACGTCGATTTTAACTTTTAAATAGCCACCTTATGGCGTAAAAATTTCATCTATGACGTCACCTATTTCGGAGCAATGACGTCATCAATATTTTTTTGGCAACCCCAATTTTTTTGCTGTTTTTCAGTAGAACTCGTTATTACTTAAATATCGATGTAATATAATTGGTACCTTACATAACATTTTTCTTAAATAGCACATTTAGTTTAACAAATAAGTTTAATTTTAATGGAAAAAAATTATTATTGAACCCAAGAAAATACAAAATTTAGCGCAAATGTCTAAATTGTTCTGTCCAGATTCTAGAGCAAAGAATTCGCGCAGGACTGGAGCAAATTAATCTTGACAGTTTGGAGCGTAGTGTGCATACAAAGTGTTTTCACTGCTATCGGTCAATGCTAAATGGTTGGTGGAGAACAATTTGAATATTTCCGCTGAATTTTGTGTCTTTTTTTCGGTTCACAATAATATTTTCCATTAAAATTATTTGTTTTTATTTGTTAAACTAATTGTACTATTAAAAAAAGGTTATGTATGGTAACTTGTTCTCGACGGAACAAAACGACACAAACCTAACACAAAACTTTGGCATCGAGAAAATTTCAAAATTCCTAAAAGCTGTTCTAGCCCCACCTCAGAAAATTGCTTATTTCTCCGAAAATATGTCGGAACAAAACTTTTTCTCGACGGAACAAAACGACACAAACCTAACACAAAACTTTGGCATCGAGAAAATTTTAAAATTCCAAAAAGCTGTTCTAGCCCCACCTCAGAGAATTGCTTATTTCTCCGAAAATAGTTCGGAACAAAACTTTTTCTCGACGGAACAAAACGACACAAACCTAACACAAAACTTTGGCATCGCGAAAATTTCAAAATTCCAAAAAGCTGTTCTAGCCCCACCTCAAAGAATTGCTTATTTCTCCGAAAATAGGTCGGAACAAAACTTTTTCTCGACGGAACAAAACGACACAAACCTAACACAAAACTTTGGCATCGAGAAAATTTTAAAATTCCAAAAAGCTGTTCTAGCCCCACCTCAGATAATTGCTTATTTCTCCGAAAATAGGTCGGAACAAAACTTTTTCTCGACGGAACAAAACGACACAAGCCTAACACAAAACTTTGGCATCGCGAAAATTTCAAAATTCCAAAAAGCTGTTCTAACCCCACCTCAGAAAATTGCTTATTTCTCCGAAAATAGGTCGGAACAAAACTTTTTCTCGACGGAACAAAACGACACAAGCCTAACACAAAACTTTGGCATCGCGAAAATTTCAAAATTCCAAAAAGCTGTTCTAGCTCCACCTCAGAAAATTGCTTATTTCTCCGAAAATAGGTCGGAACAAAACTTTTTCTCGACGGAACAAAACGACACAAACCTAACACAAAACTTTGGCATCAAGAAAATTTCAAATTTCCAAAAAGCTGTTCTAGCTCCACCTCAGAAAATTGCTTATTTCTCCGAAAATAGGTCGGAACAAAACTTTTTCTCGACGGAACAAAACGACACAAACCTAACACAAAACTTTGGCATCAAGAAAATTTCAAATTTCCAAAAAGCTGTTCTAGCCCCACCTCAGATAATTGCTTATTTCTCCGAAAATAGGTCGGAACAAAACTTTTTCTCGACGGAACAAAACGACACAAACCTAACACAAAACTTTGGCATCAAGAAAATTTCAAAATTCCAAAAAGCTGTTCTAGCCCCACCTCAGATAATTGCTTATTTCTCCGAAAATAGGTCGGAACAAAACTTTTTCTCGACGGAACAAAACGACACAAACCTAACACAAAACTTTGGCATCAAGAAAATTTCAAAATTCCAAAAAGCTGTTCTAGCCCCACCTCAGATAATTGCTTATTTCTCCGAAAATAGATCGGAACAAAACTTTTTCTCGACGGAACAAAACGACACAAACCTAACACAAAACTTTGGCATCAAGAAAATTTCAAAATTCCAAAAAGGTGTTCTAGCCCCACCTCAGATAATTGCTTATTTCTCCGAAAATAGGTCGGAACAAAACTTTTTCTCGACGGAACAAAACGACACAAACCTAACACAAAACTTTGGCATCAAGAAAATTCCAAATTTCCAAAAAGCTGTTCTAGCCCCACCTCAGAAAATTGCTTATTTCTCCGAAAATAGGTCGGAACAAAACTTTTTCTCGACGGATCAAAACGACACAAACCTAACACAAAACTTTGGCATAGAGAAAATTTCAAAATTCCAAAATGCTGTTCTAGCCCCACCTCAGAAAATTGCTTATTTCTCCGAAAATAGGTCGGAACAAAACTTTTTCTCGACGGAACAAAACGACACAAACCTGACACAAAACTTTGGCATCGAGAAAATTTTAAATTTCCAAAAAGCTGTTCTAGCCCCACCTCAGATAATTGCTTATTTCTCCGAAAATAGGTCGGAGCAAAACTTTTTCTCGACGGAACAAAACGACACAAGCCTAACACAAAACTTTGGCATCGCGAAAATTTCAAAATTCCAAAAAGCTGTTCTAGCTCCACCTCAGAAAATTGCTTATTTCTCCGAAAATAGGTCGGAACAAAACTTTTTCTCGACGGAACAAAACGACACAAACCTAACACAAAACTTTGGCATCAAGAAAATTTCAAATTTCCAAAAAGCTGTTCTAGCCCCACCTCAGATAATTGCTTATTTCTCCGAAAATAGGTCGGAACGAAACTTTTTCTCGACGGAACAAAACGACACAAACCTAACACAAAACTTTGGCATCAAGAAAATTTCAAAATTCCAAAAAGCTGTTCTAGCCCCACCTCAGATAATTGCTTATTTCTCCGAAAATAGGTCGGAACAAAACTTTTTCTCGACGGATCAAAACGACACAAACCTAACACAAAACTTTGGCATCAAGAAAATTTCAAATTTCCAAAAAGCTGTTCTAGCCCCACCTCAGATAATTGCTTATTTCTCCGAAAATAGGTCGGAACGAAACTTTTTCTCGACGGAACAAAACGACACAAACCTAACACAAAACTTTGGCATCAAGAAAATTTCAAAATTCCAAAAAGCTGTTCTAGCCCCACCTCAGATAATTGCTTATTTCTCCGAAAATAGGTCGGAACAAAACTTTTTCTCGACGGAACAAAACGACACAAACCTAACACAAACCTTTGGCATCAAGAAAATTTCAAAATTCCAAAAAGCTGTTCTAGCCCCACCTCAGATAATTGCTTATTTCTCCGAAAATAGGTCGGAACAAAACTTTTTCTCGACGGAACAAAACGACACAAACCTAACACAAAACTTTGGCATCAAGAAAATTTCAAAATTCCAAAAAGCTGTTCTAGCCCCACCTCAGATAATTGCTTATTTCTCCGAAAATAGGTCGGAACAAAACTTTTTCTCGACGGAACAAAACGACACAAACCTAACACAAAACTTTGGCATAGAGAAAATTTCAAAATTCCAAAAAGCTGTTCTAGCCCCACCTCAGAAAATTGCTTATTTCTCCGAAAATAGGTCGGAACAAAACTTTTTCTCGACGGAACAAAACGACACAAACCTAACACAAAACTTTGGCATAGAGAAAATTTCAAAATTCCAAAAAGCTGTTCTAGCCCCACCTCAGAAAATTGCTTATTTCTCCGAAAATAGGTCGTAACAAAACTTTTTCTCAACGGAACAAAACGACACAAACCTAACACAAAACTTTGGCATAGAGAAAATTTCAAAATTCCAAAAAGCTGTTCTAGCCCCACCTCAGAAAATTGCTTATTTCTTCGAAAATAGGTCGGAACAAAACTTTTTCTCGACGGAACAAAACGACACAAACCTAACACAAAACTTTGGCATAGAGAAAATTTCAAAATTCCAAAAAACTGTTCTAGCCCCACCTCGGAAAATTGTTTATTTCTCCGAAAATAGGTCGGAACAAAACTTTTTCTCGACGGAACAAAACGACACAAACCTAACAAAAAACTTTGGCATAGAGAAAATTTCAAAATTCCAAAAAGCTGTTCTAGCCCCACCTCAGAAAATTGCTTATTTCTCCGAAAATAGGTCGGAACAAAACTTTTTCTCAACGGAACAAAACGACACAAACCTAACACAAAACTTTGGCATAGAGAAAATTTCAAAATTCCAAAAAGCTGTTCTAGCCCCACCTCAGAAAATTGCTTATTTCTTCGAAAATAGGTCGGAACAAAAGTTGTTCTCGACGGAACAAAACGACACAAACCTAACACAAAACTTTGGCATCAAGAAAATTTCAAATTTCCAAAAAGCTGTTCTAGCCCCACCTCAGATAATTGCTTATTTCTCCGAAAATAGGTCGGAACAAAACTTTTTCTCGACGGAACAAAACGACACAAACCTAACACAAAACTTTGGCATCAAGAAAATTTCAAAATTCCAAGAAACCGTTCTAGCCCCACCTCAGATAATTGCTTATTTCTCCGAAAATAGGTCGGAACAAAACTTTTTCTCGACGGAACAAAACGACACAAACCTAACACAAAACTTTGGCATCAAGAAAATTTCAAAATTCCAAAAAGCTGTTCTAGCCCCACCTCAGATAATTGCTTATTTCTCCGAAAATAGATCGGAACAAAACTTTTTCTCGACGGAACAAAACGACACAAACCTAACACAAAACTTTGGCATCAAGAAAATTTCAAAATTCCAAAAAGCTGTTCTAGCCCCACCTCAGATAATTGCTTATTTCTCCGAAAATAGATCGGAACAAAACTTTTTCTCGACGGAACAAAACGACACAAACCTAACACAAAACTTTGGCATCAAGAAAATTTCAAAATTCCAAAAAGGTGTTCTAGCCCCACCTCAGATAATTGCTTATTTCTCCGAAAATAGGTCGGAACAAAACTTTTTCTCGACGGAACAAAACGACACAAACCTAACACAAAACTTTGGCATCAAGAAAATTCCAAATTTCCAAAAAGCTGTTCTAGCCCCACCTCAGAAAATTGCTTATTTCTCCGAAAATAGGTCGGAACAAAACATTTTCTCGACGGATCAAAACGACACAAACCTAACACAAAACTTTGGCATAGAGAAAATTTCAAAATTCCAAAATGCTGTTCTAGCCCCACCTCAGAAAATTGCTTATTTCTCCGAAAATAGGTCGGAACAAAACTTTTTCTCGACGGAACAAAACGACACAAACCTAACACAAAACTTTGGCATCGAGAAAATTTTAAATTTCCAAAAAGCTGTTCTAGCCCCACCTCAGATAATTGCTTATTTCTCCGAAAATAGGTCGGAACAAAACTTTTTCTCGACGGAACAAAACGACACAAGCCTAACACAAAACTTTGGCATCGCGAAAATTTCAAAATTCCAAAAAGCTGTTCTAGCTCCACCTCAGAAAATTGCTTATTTCTCCGAAAATAGGTCGGAACAAAACTTTTTCTCGACGGAACAAAACGACACAAACCTAACACAAAACTTTGGCATCAAGAAAATTTCAAATTTCCAAAAAGCTGTTCTAGCCCCACCTCAGATAATTGCTTATTTCTCCGAAAATAGGTCGGAACGAAACTTT
Organism: Aphodius granarius; assembly: GCA_963971325.1. Classification (NCBI taxonomy): domain Eukaryota; kingdom Metazoa; phylum Arthropoda; class Insecta; order Coleoptera; family Scarabaeidae; genus Aphodius; species Aphodius granarius. The sequence goes on along the minus strand of OZ020222.1, from coordinate 14,414,779 downwards.
TTCTCGACGGAACAAAACGACACAAACCTAACACAAAACTTTGGCATCAAGAAAATTTCAAAATTCCAAAAAGCTGTTCTAGCCCCACCTCAGATAATTGCTTATTTCTCCGAAAATAGGTCGGAACAAAACTTTTTCTCGACGGATCAAAACGACACAAACCTAACACAAAACTTTGGCATCAAGAAAATTTCAAATTTCCAAAAAGCTGTTCTAGCCCCACCTCAGATAATTGCTTATTTCTCCGAAAATAGGTCGGAACGAAACTTTTTCTCGACGGAACAAAACGACACAAACCTAACACAAAACTTTGGCATCAAGAAAATTTCAAAATTCCAAAAAGCTGTTCTAGCCCCACCTCAGATAATTGCTTATTTCTCCGAAAATAGGTCGGAACAAAACTTTTTCTCGACGGAACAAAACGACACAAACCTAACACAAAACTTTGGCATCAAGAAAATTTCAAAATTCCAAAAAGCTGTTCTAGCCCCACCTCAGATAATTGCTTATTTCTCCGAAAATAGGTCGGAACAAAACTTTTTCTCGACGGAACAAAACGACACAAACCTAACACAAAACTTTGGCATCAAGAAAATTTCAAAATTCCAAAAAGCTGTTCTAGCCCCACCTCAGATAATTGCCTATTTCTCCGAAAATAGGTCGGAACAAAACTTTTTCTCGACGGAACAAAACGACACAAACCTAACACAAAACTTTGGCATAGAGAAAATTTCAAAATTCCAAAAAGCTGTTCTAGCCCCACCTCAGAAAATTGCTTATTTCTCCGAAAATAGGTCGGAACAAAACTTTTTCTCGACGGAACAAAACGACACAAACCTAACACAAAACTTTGGCATAGAGAAAATTTCAAAATTCCAAAAAGCTGTTCTAGCCCCACCTCAGAAAATTGCTTATTTCTCCGAAAATAGGTCGGAACAAAACTTTTTCTCAACGGAACAAAACGACACAAACCTAACACAAAACTTTGGCATAGAGAAAATTTCAAAATTCCAAAAAGCTGTTCTAGCCCCACCTCAGAAAATTGCTTATTTCTTCGAAAATAGGTCGGAACAAAACTTTTTCTCGACGGAACAAAACGACACAAACCTAACACAAAACTTTGGCATAGAGAAAATTTCAAAATTCCAAAAAACTGTTCTAGCCCCACCTCGGAAAATTGTTTATTTCTCCGAAAATAGGTCGGAACAAAACTTTTTCTCGACGGAACAAAACGACACAAACCTAACAAAAAACTTTGGCATAGAGAAAATTTCAAAATTCCAAAAAGCTGTTCTAGCCCCACCTCAGAAAATTGGTTATTTCTCCGAAAATAGGTCGGAACAAAACTTTTTCTCAACGGAACAAAACGACACAAACCTAACACAAAACTTTGGCATAGAGAAAATTTCAAAATTCCAAAAAGCTGTTCTAGCCCCACCTCAGAAAATTGCTTATTTCTTCGAAAATAGGTCGGAACAAAAGTTGTTCTCGACGGAACAAAACGACACAAACCTAACACAAAACTTTGGCATAGAGAAAATTTCAAAATTCCAAAAAACTGTTCTAGCCCCACCTCGGAAAATTGTTTATTTCTCCGAAAATAGGTCGGAACAAAACTTTTTCTCGACGGAACAAAACGACACAAACCAAACACAAAACTTTGGCATCGAGAAAATTTTAAAATTCCAAAAAGCTGTTCTAGCCCCACCTCAGAAAATTGCTTATTTCTCCGAAAATAGGTCGGAACAAAACTTTTTCTCGACGGAACAAAACGACACAAACCTAACACAAAACTTTGGCATCAAGAAAATTTCAAATTTCCAAAAAGCTGTTCTAGCCCCACCTCAGATAATTGCTTATTTCGCCGAAAATAGGTCGGAACAAAACTTTTTCTCGACGGAACAAAACGACACAAACCTAACACAAAACTTTGGCATCAAGAAAATTTCAAAATTCCAAAAAGCTGTTCTAGCCCCACCTCAGATAATTGCTTATTTCTCCGAAAATAGGTCGGAACAAAACTTTTTCTCGACGGAACAAAACGACACAAACCTAACACAAAACTTTGGCATCAAGAAAATTTCAAAATTCCAAAAAGCTGTTCTAGCCCCACCTCAGATAATTGCTTATTTCTCCGAAAATAGGTCGGAACAAAACTTTTTCTCGACGGAACAAAACGACACAAACCTAACACAAAACTTTGGCATCGAGAAAATTCCAAATTTCCAAAAAGCTGTTCGAGCCCCACCTCAGAAAATTCCTTATTTCTCCGAAAATAGGTCGGAACAAAACTTTTTCTCGACGGATCAAAACGACACAAACCTAACACAAAACTTTGGCATAGAGAAAATTTCAAAATTCCAAAAAGCTGTTCTAGCCCCACCTCAGAAAATTGCTTATTTCTCCGAAAATAGGTCGGAACAAAACTTTTTCTCGACGGAACAAAACGACACAAACCTAACACAAAACTTTGGCATAGAGAAAATTTCAAAACTCCAAAAAGCTGTTCTAGCCCCACCTCAGAAAATTGCTTATTTCTCCGAAAATAGGTCGGAACAAAACTATTTCTCGACGGAACAAAACGACACAAACCTAACACAAAACTTTGGCATAGAGAAAATTTCAAAATTCCAAAAAGCTGTTCTAGCCCCACCTCAGAAAATTGCTTATTTCTCCGAAAATAGGTCGGAACAAAACTTTTTCTCAACGGAACAAAACGACACAAACCTAACACAAAACTTTGGCATAGAGAAAATTTCAAAATTCCAAAAAGCTGTTCTAGCCCCACCTCAGAAAATTGCTTATTTCTTCGAAAATAGGTCGGAACAAAACTTTTTCTCGACGGAACAAAACGACACAAACCTAACACAAAACTTTGGCATAGAGAAAATTTCAAAATTCCAAAAAACTGTTCTAGCCCCACCTCAGAAAATTGCTTATTTCTCCGAAAATAGGTCGGAACAAAACTTTTTCTCGACGGAACAAAACGACACAAACCTAACACAAAACTTTGGCATAGAGAAAATTTCAAAATTCCAAAAAGCTGTTCTAGCCCCACCTCAGAAAATTGCTTATTTCTTCGAAAATAGGTCGGAACAAAACTTTTTCTCGACGGAACAAAACGACACAAACCTAACACAAAACTTTGGCATCAAGAAAATTTCAAAATTCCAAAAAGCTGTTCTAGCCCCACCTCAGATAATTGCTTATTTCTCCGAAAATAGGTCGGAACAAAACTTTTTCTCGACGGAACAAAACGGCACAAACCTAACACAAAACTTTGGCATCAAGAAAATTTCAAAATTCCAAAAAGCTGTTCTAGCCCCACCTCAGATAATTGCTTATTTCTCCGAAAATAGGTCGGAACAAAACTTTTTCTCGACGGAACAAAACGACACAAACCTAACACAAAACTTTGGCATCAAGAAAATTCCAAATTTCCAAAAAGCTGTTCTAGCCCCACCTCAGAAAATTGCTTATTTCTCCGAAAATAGGTCGGAACAAAACTTTTTCTCGACGGAACAAAACGACACAAACCTAACACAAAACTTTGGCATCGCGAAAATTTCAAAATTCCAAAAAGCTGTTCTAGCTCCACCTCAGAAAATTGCTTATTTCTCCGAAAATAGGTCGGAACAAAACTTTTTCTCGACGGAACAAAACGACACAAACCTAACACAAAACTTTGGCATCAAGAAAATTTCAAATTTCCAAAAAGCTGTTCTAGCCCCACCTCAGATAATTGCTTATTTCTCCGAAAATAGGTCGGAACAAAACTTTTTCTCGACGGAACAAAACGACACAAACCTAACACAAAACTTTGGCATCAAGAAAATTTCAAAATTCCAAAAAGCTGTTCTAGCCCCACCTCAGATAATTGCTTATTTCTCCGAAAATAGGTCGGAACAAAACTTTTTCTCGACGGAACAAAACGACACAAACCTAACACAAAACTTTGGCATCAAGAAAATTTCAAAATTCCAAAAAGCTGTTCTAGCCCCACCTCAGATAATTGCTTATTTCTCCGAAAATAGGTCGGAACAAAACTTTTTCTCGATGGAACAAAACGACACAAACCTAACACAAAACTTTGGCATCAAGAAAATTCCAAATTTCCAAAAAGCTGTTCTAGCCCCACCTCAGAAAATTGCTTATTTCTCCGAAAATAGGTCGGAACAAAACTTTTTCTCGACGGATCAAAACGACACAAACCTAACACAAAACTTTGGCATCGCGAAAATTTCAAAATTCCAAAAAGCTGTTCTAACCCCACCTCAGAAAATTGCTTATTTCTCCGAAAATAGGTCGGAACAAAACTTTTTCTCGACGGAACAAAACGGCACAAGCCTAACACAAAACTTTGGCATCGCGAAAATTTCAAAATTCCAAAAAGCTGTTCTAGCTCCACCTCAGAAAATTGCTTATTTCTCCGAAAATAGGTCGGAACAAAACTTTTTCTCGACGGAACAAAACGACACAAACCTAACACAAAACTTTGGCATCGCGAAAATTTCAAAATTCCAAAAAGCTGTTCTAGCTCCACCTCAGAAAATTGCTTATTTCTCCGAAAATAGGTCGGAACAAAACTTTTTCTCGACGGAACAAAACGACACAAACCTAACACAAAACTTTGGCATCAAGAAAATTTCAAATTTCCAAAAAGCTGTTCTAGCCCCACCTCAGATAATTGCTTATTTCTCCGAAAATAGGTCGGAACAAAACTTTTTCTCGACGGAACAAAACGACACAAACCTAACACAAAACTTTGGCATCAAGAAAATTTCAAAATTCCAAAAAGCTGTTCTAGCCCCACCTCAGATAATTGCTTATTTCTCCGAAAATAGGTCGGAACAAAACTTTTTCTCGACGGAACAAAACGACACAAACCTAACACAAAACTTTGGCATCAAGAAAATTTCAAAATTCCAAAAAGCTGTTCTAGCCCCACCTCAGATAATTGCTTATTTCTCCGAAAATAGATCGGAACAAAACTTTTTCTCGACGGAACAAAACGACACAAACCTAACACAAAACTTTGGCATCAAGAAAATTTCAAAATTCCAAAAAGCTGTTCTAGCCCCACCTCAGATAATTGCTTATTTCTCCGAAAATAGGTCGGAACAAAACTTTTTCTCGACGGAACAAAACGACACAATCCTAACACAAAACTTTAGCATCAAGAAAATTCCAAATTTCCAAAAAGCTGTTCTAGCCCCACCTCAGAAAATTGCTTATTTCTCCGAAAATAGGTCGGAACAAAACTTTTTCTCGACGGATCAAAACGACACAAACCTAACACAAAACTTTGGCATAGAGAAAATTTCAAAATTCCAAAATGCTGTTCTAGCCCCACCTCAGAAAATTGCCTATTTCTCCGAAAATAGGTCGGAACAAAACTTTTTCTCGACGGAACAAAACGACACAAACCTAACACAAAACTTTGGCATCAAGAAAATTTCAAAATTCCAAAAAGCTGTTCTAGCCCCACCTCAAAGAATTGCTTATTTCTCCGAAAATAGGTCGGAACAAAACTTTTTCTCGACGGAACAAAACGACACAAACCTAACACAAAACTTTGGCATCGAGAAAATTTTAAATTTCCAAAAAGCTGTTCTAGCCCCACCTCAGATAATTGCTTATTTCTCCGAAAATAGGTCGGAACAAAACTTTTTCTCGACGGAACAAAACGACACAAGCCTAACACAAAACTTTGGCATCGCGAAAATTTCAAAATTCCAAAAAGCTGTTCTAGCTCCACCTCAGAAAATTGCTTATTTCTCCGAAAATAGGTCGGAACAAAACTTTTTCTCGACGGAACAAAACGACACAAACCTAACACAAAACTTTGGCATCAAGAAAATTTCAAATTTCCAAAAAGCTGTTCTAGCCCCACCTCAGATAATTGCTTATTTCTCCGAAAATAGGTCGGAACGAAACTTTTTCTCGACGGAACAAAACGACACAAACCTAACACAAAACTTTGGCATCAAGAAAATTTCAAAATTCCAAAAAGCTGTTCTAGCCCCACCTCAGATAATTGCTTATTTCTCCGAAAATAGGTCGGAACAAAACTTTTTCTCGACGGATCAAAACGACACAAACCTAACACAAAACTTTGGCATCAAGAAAATTTCAAATTTCCAAAAAGCTGTTCTAGCCCCACCTCAGATAATTGCTTATTTCTCCGAAAATAGGTCGGAACGAAACTTTTTCTCGACGGAACAAAACGACACAAACCTAACACAAAACTTTGGCATCAAGAAAATTTCAAAATTCCAAAAAGCTGTTCTAGCCCCACCTCAGATAATTGCTTATTTCTCCGAAAATAGGTCGGAACAAAACTTTTTCTCGACGGAACAAAACGACACAAACCTAACACAAAACTTTGGCATCAAGAAAATTTCAAAATTCCAAAAAGCTGTTCTAGCCCCACCTCAGATAATTGCTTATTTCTCCGAAAATAGGTCGGAACAAAACTTTTTCTCGACGGAACAAAACGACACAAACCTAACACAAAACTTTGGCATCAAGAAAATTTCAAAATTCCAAAAAGCTGTTCTAGCCCCACCTCAGATAATTGCTTATTTCTCCGAAAATAGGTCGGAACAAAACTTTTTCTCGACGGAACAAAACGACACAAACCTAACACAAAACTTTGGCATAGAGAAAATTTCAAAATTCCAAAAAGCTGTTCTAGCCCCACTCAGAAAATTGCTTATTTCTCCGAAAATAGGTCGGAACAAAACTTTTTCTCGACGGAACAAAACGACACAAACCTAACACAAAACTTTGGCATAGAGAAAATTTCAAAATTCCAAAAAGCTGTTCTAGCCCCACCTCAGAAAATTGCTTATTTCTCCGAAAATAGGTCGGAACAAAACTTTTTCTCAACGGAACAAAACGACACAAACCTAACACAAAACTTTGGCATAGAGAAAATTTCAAAATTCCAAAAAGCTGTTCTAGCCCCACCTCAGAAAATTGCTTATTTCTTCGAAAATAGGTCGGAACAAAACTTTTTCTCGACGGAACAAAACGACACAAACCTAACACAAAACTTTGGCATAGAGAAAATTTCAAAATTCCAAAAAACTGTTCTAGCCCCACCTCGGAAAATTGTTTATTTCTCCGAAAATAGGTCGGAACAAAACTTTTTCTCGACGGAACAAAACGACACAAACCTAACAAAAAACTTTGGCATAGAGAAAATTTCAAAATTCCAAAAAGCTGTTCTAGCCCCACCTCAGAAAATTGCTTATTTCTCCGAAAATAGGTCGGAACAAAACTTTTTCTCAACGGAACAAAACGACACAAACCTAACACAAAACTTTGGCATAGAGAAAATTTCAAAATTCCAAAAAGCTGTTCTAGCCCCACCTCAGAAAATTGCTTATTTCTTCGAAAATAGGTCGGAACAAAACTTTTTCTCGACGGAACAAAACGACACAAACCTAACACAAAACTTTGGCATAGAGAAAATTTCAAAATTCCAAAAAACTGTTCTAGCCCCACCTCGGAAAATTGTTTATTTCTCCGAAAATAGGTCGGAACAAAACTTTTTCTCGACGGAACAAAACGACACAAACCAAACACAAAACTTTGGCATCGAGAAAATTTTAAAATTCCAAAAAGCTGTTCTAGCCCCACCTCAGAAAATTGCTTATTTCTCCGAAAATAGGTCGGAACAAAACTTTTTCTCGACGGAACAAAACGACACAAACCTAACACAAAACTTTGGCATCAAGAAAATTTCAAATTTCCAAAAAGCTGTTCTAGCCCCACCTCAGATAATTGCTTATTTCTCCGAAAATAGGTCGGAACAAAACTTTTTCTCGACGGAACAAAACGACACAAACCTAACACAAAACTTTGGCATCAAGAAAATTTCAAAATTCCAAAAAGCTGTTCTAGCCCCACCTCAGATAATTGCTTATTTCTCCGAAAATAGGTCGGAACAAAACTTTTTCTCGACGGAACAAAACGACACAAACCTAACACAAAACTTTGGCATCAAGAAAATTTCAAAATTCCAAAAAGCTGTTCTAGCCCCACCTCAGATAATTGCTTATTTCTCCGAAAATAGGTCGGAACAAAACTTTTTCTCGACGGAACAAAACGACACAAACCTAACACAAAACTTTGGCATCAAGAAAATTTCAAAATTCCAAAAAGCTGTTCTAGCCCCACCTCAGATAATTGCTTATTTCTCCGAAAATAGGTCGGAACAAAACTTTTTCTCGACGGATCAAAACGACACAAACCTAACACAAAACTTTGGCATAGAGAAAATTTCAAAATTCCAAAATGCTGTTCTAGCCCCACCTCAGAAAATTGCTTATTTCTCCGAAAATAGGTCGGAACAAAACTTTTTCTCGACGGAACAAAACGACACAAACCTAACACAAAACTTTGGCATCAAGAAAATTTCAAAATTCCAAAAAGCTGTTCTAGCCCCACCTCAGATAATTGCTTATTTCTCCGAAAATAGGTCGGAACAAAACTTTTTCTCGACGGAACAAAACGACACAAACCTAACACAAAACTTTGGCATCAAGAAAATTCCAAATTTCCAAAAAGCTGTTCTAGCCCCACCTCAGAAAATTCCTTATTTCTCCGAAAATAGGTCGGAACAAAACTTTTTCTCGACGGATCAAAACGACACAAACCTAACACAAAACTTTGGCATAGAGAAAATTTCAAAATTCCAAAAAGCTGTTCTAGCCCCACCTCAGAAAATTGCTTATTTCTCCGAAAATAGGTCGGAACAAAACTTTTTCTCGACGGAACAAAACGACACAAACCTAACACAAAACTTTGGCATAGAGAAAATTTCAAAACTCCAAAAAGCTGTTCTAGCCCCACCTCAGAAAATTGCTTATTTCTCCGAAAATAGGTCGGAACAAAACTATTTCTCGACGGAACAAAACGACACAAACCTAACACAAAACTTTGGCATAGAGAAAATTTCAAAATTCCAAAAAGCTGTTCTAGCCCCACCTCAGAAAATTGCTTATTTCTCCGAAAATAGGTCGGAACAAAACTTTTTCTCAACGGAACAAAACGACACAAACCTAACACAAAACTTTGGCATAGAGAAAATTTCAAAATTCCAAAAAGCTGTTCTAGCCCCACCTCAGAAAATTGCTTATTTCTTCGAAAATAGGTCGGAACAAAACTTTTTCTCGACGGAACAAAACGACACAAACCTAACACAAAACTTTGGCATAGAGAAAATTTCAAAATTCCAAAAAACTGTTCTAGCCCCACCTCAGAAAATTGCTTATTTCTCCGAAAATAGGTCGGAACAAAACTTTTTCTCGACGGAACAAAACGACACAAACCTAACACAAAACTTTGGCATAGAGAAAATTTCAAAATTCCAAAAAGCTGTTCTAGCCCCACCTCAGAAAATTGCTTATTTCTTCGAAAATAGGTCGGAACAAAACTTTTTCTCGACGGAACAAAACGACACAAACCTAACACAAAACTTTGGCATCAAGAAAATTTCAAAATTCCAAAAAGCTGTTCTAGCCCCACCTCAGATAATTGCTTATTTCTCCGAAAATAGGTCGGAACAAAACTTTTTCTCGACGGAACAAAACGACACAAACCTAACACAAAACTTTGGCATCAAGAAAATTTCAAAATTCCAAAAAGCTGTTCTAGCCCCACCTCAGATAATTGCTTATTTCTCCGAAAATAGGTCGGAACAAAACTTTTTCTCGACGGAACAAAACGACACAAACCTAACACAAAACTTTGGCATAGAGAAAATTTCAAAATTCCAAAAAGCTGTTCTAGCCCCACCTCAGATAATTGCTTATTTCTCCGAAAATAGGTCGGAACAAAACTTTTTCTCGACGGAACAAAACGACACAAACCTAACACAAAACTTTGGCATCAAGAAAATTTCAAAATTCCAAAAAGCTGTTCTAGCCCCACCTCAGATAATTGCTTATTTCTCCGAAAATAGGTCGGAACAAAACTTTTTCTCGACGGAACAAAACGACACAAACCTAACACAAAACTTTGGCATCAAGAAAATTTCAAAATTCCAAAAAGCTGTTCTAGCCCCACCTCAGATAATTGCTTATTTCTCCGAAAATAGGTCGGAACAAAACTTTTTCTCGACGGAACAAAACGACACAAACCTAACACAAAACTTTGGCATCAAGAAAATTTCAAAATTCCAAAAAGCTGTTCTAGCCCCACCTCAGATAATTGCTTATTTCTCCGAAAATAGGTCGGAACAAAACTTTTTCTCGACGGATCAAAACGACACAAACCTAACACAAAACTTTGGCATAGAGAAAATTTCAAAATTCCAAAATGCTGTTCTAGCCCCACCTCAGAAAATTGCTTATTTCTCCGAAAATAGGTCGGAACAAAACTTTTTCTCGACGGAACAAAACGACACAAACCTAACACAAAACTTTGGCATCAAGAAAATTTCAAAATTCCAAAAAGCTGTTCTAGCCCCACCTCAGATAATTGCTTATTTCTCCGAAAATAGGTCGGAACAAAACTTTTTCTCGACGGAACAAAACGACACAAACCTAACACAAAACTTTGGCATCAAGAAAATTCCAAATTTCCAAAAAGCTGTTCTAGCCCCACCTCAGAAAATTGCTTATTTCTCCGAAAATAGGTCGGAACAAAACTTTTTCTCAACGGAACAAAACGACACAAACCTAACACAAAACTTTGGCATAGAGAAAATTTCAAAATTCCAAAAAGCTGTTCTAGCCCCACCTCAGAAAATTGCTTATTTCTTCGAAAATAGGTCGGAACAAAACTTTTTCTCGACGGAACAAAACGACACAAACCTAACACAAAACTTTGGCATAGAGAAAATTTCAAAATTCCAAAAAACTGTTCTAGCCCCACCTCGGAAAATTGTTTATTTCTCCGAAAATAGGTCGGAACAAAACTTTTTCTCGACGGAACAAAACGACACAAACCAAACACAAAACTTTGGCATCGAGAAAATTTTAAAATTCCAAAAAACTGTTCTAGCCCCACCTCGGAAAATTGTTTATTTCTCCGAAAATAGGTCGGAACAAAACTTTTTCTCGACGGAACAAAACGACACAAACCTAACACAAAACTTTGACATCGAGAAAATGTCAAAATTCCAAAAAAGCTGTTTTGCCCCCCCCCTCGGAAAATTGCTTATATCTCCGGAAATAGGTCGGAACAAAACTTTTTCTCAACGGAACAAAACGACACAAAACTTTGGCATCAAAAAATTTTCAAAATTCCAATGTGGTGGGGCTGGCATTTCCCCAGCCCCCCCTCAAAAGTTGCCTATATCTCGCGAACGGAAGAGGAACAAAACTTTTTCTTTACGGAACAATTCGACACAAAACGAACACAAAACTTTGGTATAAAGAGATATTTCAAAATTCACCATGGTGGGGCTGGAGAAATGCACCTTGTCAAAACACGTCCCAGTTTCCCTAACCACACCTATTCGTATTAATTTTTCATCATATACAATGCCCACTCGTGTCTGTTGTCTCATATGCTGTAATTATCAAAACATCACTTGTCGTGATGAATTGTTTCATTATTCTTTTGTGGATAGTGTCCAGAAGTAAAGAGAAAATAATAGGGTTTATAATTAAGAAATCTGTATTGTTTCTAGTTTTTCCATAATACGGTTCATAACAGATAATTGGGACTTGTCATTATAAACTTGGTGTTAACAATGCATACCCTCCCATCTCTCACTAGCCTGCATAATCAAAAGCTCATAAACATCCCTACATCCAAGAGACCGTATTCAAATTTCCCCGTTTATATCTTCACCAGTGCGTCACGCCGCGTCGGCTTCGTAGAGGCCGTTTGTACGGCCCTAGGGATCGCTTTAAATATGCTGCCCCCATTTATCTAAACTCTGGGGCGTAACCTAATACTGGGTTGCACCTACCAGAGAAAATGTTGACCTCAAAGAGTCAACAAGATCTTCGTGTGATTGGAACATATGGCATTACACAATTAGCAAATCTCTCCAAATATTTTGTCACATATTCCCTAAACTTTGGTAATGTGTTGTGATGTGATTACACCATGTTGCCATTACGTTGGTATTATGGTCATGCGGATTCGTCGTTGTCCAGACACAGCAGACTGTCGACGTCAATCTTGTTCTGGTTCAATAATTCTGGATTCATCGCTTCGTGATTCGCAACGTAACTGCGATTTCTTCGTTTATAATTACCATTGAGGTGAACTGAAAGATAGGGGTGGGGTTGTGAAAACCCAGAGAATTAATTTCTTGAAAAAGTTTTCGTGTTAATTTTCGGTTGTTCCTCGTTTCCAGTATAGCCTAATTGTGTTTTTGATGGAGTTAATTAGCAATTAGTCCGACGAAAGGGTTTTACTCGGTTGACTCCGTAAACATAAGCAGCAAACACGGAAACGGATGGGGCAATTTTCAACCCTCCTACAAATGATCGTTTATGGTGGAAATTCTCGACCGAGTCAAACAGGTTTCTGTAATTCGTTTTCTGCTTAATTATTAGCTGTAACCAACAGGTAATTAACTGGTTGGATCTTGTCTTTAATGTTCGTAATACGGTAAGAATTAATATAGATTGAATAATCTGGATGTTTTAGGCAACAGTGGTGTACCTACTATACTCAAAAGAAACTGCCCACATAAAAACTGATGAAGTTTGATCTGCAGTATCGTTTGTAATTTTTGGTGAATTATGATGATTCATTTTGATGCATATTATAGACAAATTCTACTTATTCTACGAGCTAATATGTTAAAATAATTTTTTCTTCTTTATTTTAAATAATTTTTTTTAAAATAATTTCTTCTTCTTTTGAGATAAATTTATAATTTTTACGAATATCGATAATAATTTATATTAGGTACTTGAACATAGCATTTGCAATACATATTAAGATTGGTACTGATCACATTTCAAAGTTGCTTATTTGCAGCAAGAATTATTGCATTATTGTAAAGATGATATTGTTAAATTATTTCAATAGTTATATATTCTAATTCAAAGACTTGCTTAATTAAGAGCAAATGTCAGTCACCGGACCTAAAATTGCGAGGAAAGTGAGGCGCAAAGGGGCGAAATAGACCACTCCCACTGTACACTCTGCGAGAAAATGCCCACACAGACACCTTATCGTGAATGTCGGCAGAGTTGTCTTTGTAGTCGTGTTGCGGCGGCAAATATCAAAGGGCTAGTTGACGCCGACCGAGGCAAGATATTTTCTTGGCTTTCGGATTAATTTTCGGTCAATATGAAAGCTGTGTGAAGTTAGCAACAAAAGCCAGCAACAATTTTTTTTTTCATCCGATTGCAATGAACTATACACCGTTGGAAAGCCCATGACGAGTTGAGTCTACCACAGTTATTGCAACGGGATCAATTAATAACTACTACCTAAAAAATTAAAAAGAAAGTCAAAATTTCAATGAATTTCCATATCTTTAGAACCGCACATCTTCGCCAATACTTCTTTATACTTATTAAGTGTAACACCAATCGAAAGCGCAAGCTTCGGTTAACTACCATAGTTATTGCAACCCAAAATTTTGCTAATTAGTGCCTCAAATAAATTAATAATAAATTAATATGAGTATTTTTAACATCCGGGTACCATATGTAGTCCCACCTAAATTAAGTGAAACAAACGTATTCGCTTTGTGTGATCATATCAATAAATACATCAAAAGATAGCTGAGATCTGCCTCTACCCATCATAGTTAGTGCAGAACAAAATTATAACAATTAGCGGGTGAAATGAGTAGTGAATTCCAGACACTTTTTCCATGGGCTATTGGTCGACGGCGAACAGCGCTATGTAAATCCTTTTGTGCAAACTTTTTGCAAGATTAAATCTTATCGATATTATGTTACGGTCATAGTGATAAATAGGTTATTATTAATAATTACCGGTTATTATTAATAATAGCCAAGTGGCGAGGTTAAAGTGAAGAATTTATCACACGAACCGGCTATTATTAATAATTTCCAGCATGCTGTGGTCAATGTGATATATTTCAGTTCGATATTGCATTAAGGTGATGCTACAATATAATAGAGCCTCAGATTTGATATTCTGTTAGTATCTTCATAATCGCCACACAGAATCTATTCACTGGGTTTTCAGTGTTGGGCCTTTAGTGACGTTAGTCCTGATTAACTTATTTAGTTACTACTCATGACTAAAATAAGGAAGATTATCAAAACGAGACTAAAAAATGCCAATCCACACTAATTGCATGCACGAGTGTGTAACTCTTTGGATCATGCTTATTTGCGCAATTCTTAAAAGCAAAGTAAGTAATAAATTAGAAACTCGGTTTGTATTATTTTACCAGTGCAAACGTACGTAGTGCTTCTGCATTTTGCAACTCGTGGGAAAAAATATTTTTATTTGTAACTTTATTATCTTTTTAATACAAAACTTTAAAAAATGTTTTATATATAATTTTGAATACAAAAGTCCTTCTAGACCAGTGTTTCCCAACGTGGGGCGTACGCCCCACTGGGGGGCAATATGATTGTTGAGGGGGGCAATTGGAATATAGAAAAATTTTGAAAAAAAAAACCTACCTTAAAGTCTCTTTGTACCGTTGATACTGCAACCGTTAATCATATCCTTGAGGCTAATTATTAAATATCCCTACACAATTTTAAATCTGAAAAAAAAAACACACAAAAGGGAAAAATTTAATTAAGCCATCAATATTTATAAAAACGTTTTTAGAAAAATATGTCAAAGATGTGATAGCTATGCCACTTAAGATACATTGTTGAGGAACATTTTATTGAAGGTATGTTATTCTGTAAATTAGAAAGCATCACAACCTCCGGAGATATTCTTCATAAGCAAAAAAATTACTTCAATGTCTTTAATATTCCAATACAGAACATAACATCCTGTACTGCAAACTGTGCTCCTAACATGATGGACAAGAAAAGCGACTGTTTAAAGATAAGAATCCAGAAATGCTTCTTGTGCATTGTCTAATATAGCTCCATAGGGAAAACTTGGTAACTAAAAATGTTTGTCCAGTTCTCAATGAAGATTAAATTCGGTTATAAAATATGTCAATTGTATCAAAGCTACTGCCGAATGTGACATTTCAAGTTAATTTGTGAAGTACAAAATAATTCATACTTTTTATAACTAAATTTAATACTTCATTGAACAAATATTTTTGGCTACCAAGTCTTCCCTGTGGATTACACAATGCACAAGAAGCATTTCTGGATTTTCATCTTTAAACAGCCACTTTTCTTGCCCATCATGTTAGAAGCATGATTGGCAGCACAAGATGTTATGTTCTGTATTGGAATATTATCGACATAATTAATAACATAGTTTTTTACCTTAGAAAAAATATCTCTGGAGGTCGTGGTGCTTTCTTATGATTTGCAGAATAACATTTCCTCAAAAAAATGTTCCTTATTAATGTATCTTACATAAGTTATCAACAAGGCCTCAGTGCCTCTCACTCTTGCTCATTTTAACCATTCTTTTTCTGACAGTGTTGTTACTAAGGGGCACAGCTATCACATCTTTGTCATCTTTTTCTAAAACCGTTTGTTGATATTGACAGTTTAATTAAATGTTCCCCTATTTTGTGCTTTTCCAGATTTAGCAATGAGCACGAATATTTGATAACTAGACTACTAGGGTACGATTCACACTTGCAGTGACAATTTCAGTTTTAGAGTAAATGTTTAACTTTGTGTTGTTATAATAAAATATGGCAGATTTGTGTTGTATTAGTTTTTAAGTGAATGTTGATTTCTATTTTGTTATAATAGAATATGTAGCAAATTTTGTTTCTGCTAAAATGCTTAGTATTTATTTCAATAATCAAATAAATTATTGTTTTATGTTATTATTTTTATACCCCCAATGGCGCAGGTTTTTCATTACGTCACAGAGAGGAAATTAGTCAAAGTTTGTTGGGCAGAATGTGTACCAATGACGAAATGAGAAACGTACACCGTTCCGAGTAAGGTTCATTTCCAACTCTGTTATAGGTATAAAAAAAGACAATATGAAGTGGGGCATGAGATTTTTAGACCAGCTTCGGTGGGGCATAGCTCAAAAAAGGTTGGGAAACACTGTTCTAGACCTTTATTTTTTGTGGTAGTACAACAGTGACACCATTTATATTGATAAAGTTTGTAACAATAGGACGTCATCTTCTTTTGTTTTTTTGTATTTTTTGTTGGCGATAAACACTTTTATAATAAATATATCTGTGAGGTATTAGATATACTTAGGGTAGGTATAGGTAATGGACATACTAATGTAGGGAAGATTGAGGCAAGTTGTTACCATGTTTAATCTTTTATTTATAAAGTTATTGTCAAACGCCAAAAGTAAAAATACCGTGTTAGGAACAGAACCATACAAAAATGTTTGCATCATTTGTGCGGTGCAATTTATGTAAAAACATCTATGTAAACTAGTCTAGTTCTTGCATGTACATATTTGCATGAAAATACAATAGTGATAAAATTATTATTAAATGCGCAACATTTCAAGATAATTAGGATTTGAGAATTTACTTAATAAATTGTAATTGTATATTTACAACAAACTACCCACATGCATTAAATATAAAAATGGGTGTTATTGATAATAAAATGGTTAAACACTCTGTATAAACTGTTCTTTTTTATGTTTTGGTCATTGAGTCGTCCTTGAGTGTATACCAAATATCAGTATCAATTATATTCAGTAGTTTCTAAAGTACAAGGGAGACAAAAAAAGCATTCTGTATTATCAATGTTTTGTATTATTCGTAATTTTGGTCATTGGGGTAGCCGTACTGATTATTTGCGTCGAGTAAATAAATATAATAGCTTACATAGTAATCAAAATAACTGAGCTAACTTCTTTGAAGACTGTGTACAAAAGATCTTTTGTAAAAAGTAACATTTTTATCACTTTTACCGTGCCCGTTAGGAAATTATTAATAATAGCCGGTCCATGTGATTATTTAAGTGTTTCTAATCACATTGACCAAATGATGCGGTTATTATTAATAATAGCCGGTAATTATTAATACAAACCACATTTATCACTTTAACCGTAACATATACATCAAAAGATGGCTGAGACTTCCACCTACCTACCATAGTTATTGCAACGCAAATTTTTAACAATTAGTGGATGAAATGAATTAATGAATTCCAGTCACTGTTTCCATCGGCTATTGGTCGGCGGCGAACGGTGCTATAGCAACATATTTTAAGTCATGGACGCACCTATTTTTCGGGAACACATTTTACGTCATGGACGCACCTATTTTTCTTGGATATTTGTGTTCTTGTAATATTTCGATAAATGCCACTTCAATTCCATATTCATACTTATATATTTCATTTTCATTCTAAATAAAATTGCTATTATTTGCATCTAAATTGAAATATGGAAACCGTTTAAAATACAACATTTTGACAAAAGCCAAGGTGTAAATCGGTTTTTCAACACTATGATCATTAGTCTAAGTTTGAAACAGCCTATGTAGGGCTATTAGTTATTCCACAGGGTGTTCCTAACTTAGACCAGAAAAGCATCATGTTCATAAAACATATAAAAAATCCGTGGTGGCTGTCCGACTAACACTGTATTTGTACTTACCGTCTAAATACTCAACAAATTCCATTACTACGTAACTTATATTAATGGCAATATCAACTATAAATGGTATTAAGCAACACGAGTAAAAGACTTCATAAATAGTGCGATGGCCATTTATTCAAGAGGAAAGATGCAGATTCGCTAATAAATAAAACACATGTATGGTGTTTACATGTTTTACATGTTTGATTACTTTTAAACACATGTATAAAAGTATTTAATTAAATCAAATAAGAGATATCAAAGATGGGTGTGAAAAAGTACATCCTGTTACTCGACCGAAAATATTGTGAAGCTAGAATTTTGTTGCAAGTTCTTCTGACTATGGGCTCAAAATGGCTATTAGCTAAGTATAGCCGAATAGGTTCCTTTCTAGTATTATCGTCATTTAACGTTGAATAAAATGGTGTTCTAGATTCTAGATAAACCAAAGAATCCGTTACAGCCATATTATCCAAGTTTTCTTTCAAACCACGAGTCTCATGATTGTGAACAATTATT
Organism: Aphodius granarius; assembly: GCA_963971325.1. Classification (NCBI taxonomy): domain Eukaryota; kingdom Metazoa; phylum Arthropoda; class Insecta; order Coleoptera; family Scarabaeidae; genus Aphodius; species Aphodius granarius. The sequence continues at coordinate 14,396,632 of OZ020222.1, read as the reverse complement.
GGTCTTCCCACAGAGGCATGATTGTAAGCATCCATCCAGTAGTCTGGCCTTATATCTTTCGAATTCGAAATGGTTGTTTTTGTAGTTGCCCACTGCTGATTTAACATATGTCTTCATTGCTTCTCTCTCAAAAATATCAGGACTGCTATATGCCATATCGACAAGACACGAAAAACATTAGAAAATGATTAGAAAATGCCACCAAACAGCGTAATTGAGCACGAATGGTATCCACAATTACCATCTGCACTTGCTCTACAAATGGCTTACGTCGCATCAAATGGCTTATATATCTTACTCGCTGTACTTATTTCATATTTGACGACAAAACAAATGGTTCCGCATTTCGTACGACTGTGGTCCATTCAAGTATTTGCTCATTATATTAAAATAAAATATTTCGATTATTATCTAATGAATAGAACTCCTCTTTCACTGTCGAGGGCCTTCTTAATATTTGCAGTGCCTTTTGATCGTTTGTGTCCTGGAAAGTATTAACAAAATTATGCATCTTTTTTCGTATTTTCCCGCATATTTTGGTAATAGTTATCTGAGGCAGTTGAGTACAGGACGGAATGGTATTTTCGTTTTTCTATATTAATTATTATTAAAAAGTTGCATGTAGTTGGATTAGCTAGCAAAAATTCGAACAATTTGTCTATAATTTATTGAAAGAATCATCAAACTCCACCAAATATTAGAAAAGTTATAGATAGGGGATCAAACTTTGGCCACCACTGATATTTACGATTTTCCCTTCACTTTCTACTCAGGTTACTCGCATAGTCAATTTACTCTAAAATTCCACCTACTCTACTCTTCGCCTCACAAGATAAAGCCATTTAATTGAACACAAGCAAGAATCTGACGCACCCTACAGAAAGGGTGACTTTAGCCCGACTTATAATTTAATCAAATTACCGTGTCACCGATCGTCTTGATAAGATAGGGGGCGATGATACGATGCATTCTTTTCGTCAGAGCATCTCATCCAGGTAGAAATGCCAGGAAGACTGTTGTCAGATGTTACCGACACAAGAGGAGAAATTCTTTTAATAAATCTCTGGCTGCCTATCAAAATATTCCGGCAACAAAGGGCGGCGGAAATAAAAAGAAGGCGGTATGTCTCTTAATTAAGAATTTGTTGCTGTACGTGCGCGCTTGCTTACACGTGTTGACGGTGATACAAAGGACGTCAAAATAAGTCGAATATTATCGTTGATCGACAAGCTCAATGTTGTAATGATTGAGACTTGAGATGTAATGGAATTAATTGGTCATGTGATGAATAATTGTCGAGTTTATATTTTGCTTTGTGTTTTAGTAATGCGTTATTATGATAAGCAAGCCATCATGACGTGAAGATATGAAGCTCTACAGAATTTGTTTTACTTTTTATAATCGTATTGTGTGCCGAAAAATTTTGGTATACACATTTAGAATTACCAGGGAACGATCTGGATCTAACAACCGGAAGTGACAACGGTTTGCATTTTCTTAGGGATTCAACCAGTTTTGACCAAACTTCACCAAAGTGATACCAGCTCTCGTCCTCCAGTGACTTTAATATGTATACCAATCTACAGATCAATGGGAAGCACGGTTTAGGCCATATAAGCGTGCATGCTGAAGTAGCAAACAATGTGTGTTTTGACAAGCTGTAATTTCAAATGTAGTGGACATACTTCCCTGAAAATTTGCTTATTGGAAAGATCAAGGGTTTTCCAGCCAATCTATTCCCCATGGTTATTACCATATTGAAGTCAGCAAACAGTGTGGACTTTAACAAGCTGCAACTTCAAACGTAGTGAATGCACCAACCTGAAAATTTCTTATTGGATGAATCAATCGGATGAATCCCTCAGAAGACGCTTGTAACATTTGCTACTTCCGGTTGTCAGATTGTCACCAAAAGCAATCCAGTTCGTCCCCCGGTAATTCTAAATATATATACCAAATTTTAGCCCGATCCGTTCTTCCGTTTGAGCGCTATCATGTTCACGGACATACACACATACACACATATATACAGACATTTTCCAAAATCATTGCAATCGATTCAGAGGACCCCAAAACGCGTATTTTTACTGAAATCTCGAAACGTAATTTTCTGTCGATTACAATACTTTCCTTCTAAGGTACTAAGGTTGGGGAGCAGAGTGGCTGAGGTTTATGCTAAGGCTTTACGAAATTAAAGAATTGCAGACGTTGTAATGTGTCAACTAAATACCGGAAAGTTGTGTCACCCCAGATAAGTTCCATGTACTTCCATGACGGTCATTCCTTTGATGCTGGTAGAGTAGGCAACCTAATTATCAAAGTTGACAGCAGTGCACTCTCCTACAAGTTAACCACAATCGTATTTTCATTTTTTGGTATTATAACTAAGTTCGAATGTAATTGTTGCAGTTGGTAGCGTAAGCAAACTGTTCGATGGCTTTAATTAACCTTTGGCGAAGGTGGGTTCCAGTGAGTGCGGTAGGCAGTACCCAGTGTTTCGGGCTCCTGGAATAGTTTACTGTAGGCCTCTTAACTCGCATGCATCCATAAACTCTGTACTCTAATATCAGACTTTCCGTCAGTGCTCCCCGGGCGACCATAAAACGTGTGTAGGGGGAATTCGTCTGCAGGGTATCAATTCTCCGCACGCTTAAAAACTAAGTTGTGCGTACAAGGGAGCCTAAAACCCCGTGACCTCTTTTCTACATCCACTATAGGACGACCTATAAACTCACCTGGTTGTGGGCAACATCTCTTGGAAGATTTAACCTCCTTCAACCTTGATCGTAAAATGACCCTTTCCAAACTGATCGGTTTGTGTGATCGAAATGAGGTTTTTATGGTTCTTAGGGTGTTTTTTTTTTTTGAACAATTAAGGACATTGGACAAGGTTTTGCCTACTCAGTTTTAAAACCAAAGTAATTAGCAATGTAAGTTCTTTGATTCATTTTGGTATGATAATTGTCGAAGAAGTTGAGTGTTTTAACTTTGCAACCTTGCACATTTAATTTTCCCTTAAACCTTGTCACTTTTACTGATCCATGATGAAAATTGTATTGTGTATATTTCACTTTATTATCAGCTGCCCATATCTAGCATGTTTTAAGTGCTTCAAAGTGATTTTAAAGAGCATAATTTTTGTTGCCCTAATAATAAGTAATGTTTTCCGCTAATACGCGAAATAAATTCTGCCTGAACAACAATAAATCTGATGACAGAGACCCCGAGGTTACGAGGGGAAGATCGAATTTCATTGTCCGTGGCGAATGTACAAAGCAACACAATGAACTGGTCGCCAGCGTGGCAATGGACTTTGGGTCTAAATTCAAGGCAATGATTCCTACGTTTTCTTAATTAAAAGTTCGTTTTTCTCGGTGTACTCGCTTCTCGTCCTTTTTAATAAGTCCCTTAGGTTAGATCTCTCAGCCAGGCGTTGGACGGTAGCCAAAATGATGTTGCCTAAGAAGTTCACCAGCAAAACTCAGTTGGCCTACCTCCATACGACCGGTAGTGTCCTTGGAAGTTGGAAAATGGAATTGTTTAAGGTCGAATTTTTAATTGTTTGCTTGATTTTATAATGTTTTGAGTTTTTTTATTTGTTTTGTTCGTTTAGTTTAGACGTAGTTTGGTTTCTAACTAATGCCCCTTCGCTACTTGTATAAGGAAGAATGAACTTTTTACGCTTAAACTGGATAAACTCTGTCTTTCATAGATAATTTGAAACAGTTTGAGAGTTGTAACCGTTTATAGAAAGACCATAGTTTAATTTAAGATCATATAGTCTAAGATCCCGATCTAGATCGACCTTCCCTCATCCTTTTTCCTAATCAAATCTATATTTCATACAATGTAAGGTATAAATGAACACAATGTCCTAAGGTTGCCGCCACATATCCTGGCAAGGCTATTTTTAGCTGTGTGAAGTTAGCAACAAAAGCCAGCAACAAAATTTTTTTCATCCGATTGCAATGAACTATATACCGTTGGAAAGCCCATGATGAGCTGAGTCTACCATAGTTATTACAACGGGATCAATTAATAACTACTACCTAAAAAATTAAAAAGAAAGTCAAAATTTCAATGAATTTCCATATCTTTAGAACCGCATATCTTCGCCAATACTTCTTTATACTTATTAAGTATAACACCAATCGAAAGCGCAAGCTTCGGTTATACTACCATTGTTATTGCAACCCAAAATTTTGCTAATTAGCGCCTCAAATAAATTAATCAAATATGAGTATTTTTAACATCCGGGTACCATATGTAGTCCCACCTAAATTAAGTTAATCAAACGTATTCGCTTTGTGTGATCATATCAATAAATACATCAAAAGATAGCTGAGATCTGCCCCTACCCATCATAGTTAGTGCAGAACAAAATTATAACAATTAGCAGGTGAAATAAATTAGTGAATTCCAGACACTTTTTCCATCGGCTATTGGTCGACGGCGAACGGCGCTATGTTAATCCTTTTGTGCAAACGTTTTGCAAGATTAAATCTTATCGATATATACATCAAAAGATAGCTGAGACTTCCACCGACCTACCATAGTTATTGCAACGCAAATTTTTAACAATTAGCGGGTGAAATAAATTAGTAAATTCCAGACACTCTTTCCATCGGCTATTGGCCGACGGCGAACAGCGCTATGTAAATCCTTTTGTGCAAACTTTTTGCAAGATTAAATCTTATCGATATATACATCAAATGATAGCTGAGATTTCCACCGACCTACCATAGTTATTGCAACGCAAATTTTTAACAATTAGCGGGTGAAATAAATTAGTGAATTCCAGACACTTTTTCCATCGGCTATTGGCCGACGGCGAACAGCGCTATGTAAATCCTTTTGTGCAAACTTTTTGCAAGATTAAATCTTATCGATATATACATCAAAAGATAGCTGAGATTTCCACCGACCTACCATAGTTATTGCAACGCAAATTTTTATCAATTAGCGGGTGAAATAAATTAGTGAATTCCAGACACTTTTTCCATCGGCTATTAGTCGACGGCGAACAGCGCTATGTAAATCCTTTTGTGCAAAGTTTTTGCAAGATTAAACCTTATCGATATATACATCAGAAGATAGCTGAGATTTCCACCGACCTACCATAGTTATTGCAACGCAAATTTTTATTAATTAGCGGGTGAAATAAATTAGTGAATTCCAGACACTTTTTCCATCGGCTATTGGTCGACGGCGAACAGCGCTATGTAAATCCTTTTGAGCAAACTTTTTGCAAGATTAAATCGTATCGATATATACATCAAAGGATAGCTGAGACTTCCACCTACCTACCATAATTTTTTTCTTTTTTGTTGTATGACAGATTGCAGTGGCATGAAATAAAGATTTGATTAGATTTGATAAATGTTACACCAATAACTAACATTAGTTTGCCTTCATCGGTATCTGCTGCAAATGGCTTCTTTTTTCTTTTCGGCATAATATGTATTCTTTTGTTTGTGCACTCCACCATAAATACTAGCGGACTGCGTGGACACAATTTTCTAAAAAATCTAGTGGTGTATTTGTATGGTCAATACTAGAATGAATTGTTAGGGGGTTCACATATTTCCGGATCTTAGATGGAAGTCATCCGTAACTCGAGACCAATTATTGACTTGTTATTTTCAATATCCTCGTTCATATTAGCTCTTTCAATTTCCAAACTAAAAGCTCTTCTTGGGTTTCTGCTTCATCTTCATGGTCATCTTCGGAATCAGTATCTGACTCTGCTGAATCGTCATTTACATAGTCACTATCCGAATCATCTCCTCTGTGAAATGGATCTCTAGCTTCATCCTCGGAATCTGAAGTTAATTCATCAGCAATAGCTTGAACTCCTTTTCGGTCAATCCTCTCTTCATGCTAAATAAAACATTTGGGACATATTACCTACATATTACTATTCAAATAATACCGCTGGGATCATACATCCTATAAACATAAATTGGCAAAATATTACTTCAAATATGTATTAATATGGCTTTCTCAATGCAAAAGAAGCATGAAACTTAAAAAGAAGATTATCTTATTTTTAACTGTACAGCAGCGTCAGCAGTAAAAATAACGTGTAGAAGCGCTTTCCAAGAATGCACGCACTACTTTCACCACTAACTTTTTTAGGTTAGAAACTTATGGTGGTGTATAACGGCGCATATATACTTAACTATGTTCCCTGATCTCAAATAACAGTGATGTATAAAGAAAAGATTATCAAATTAATAAAAGGAACATTGTTTTGTTTAAAACATATGTTTTAAACAAAATAAAAAAAACGTTTTTATATAACAACACTGCTTCACATTCGCCACTGCAAGGAATCTACAGTGAAACTACAGAAATGGATGATAGTATGTGAACAAAGATGATTCACTCTGAACGATTCAATCTGGATGATTCATTTTGGATGTTGATCAGGGTTGGATGTTCACAGGGTTTTGGTGTTTCTTTGTATATTTGTAGCTTATTTCCTTTTGACAAGGGAGAGTTCTTCTCAATGGCCAACAGAGATTTCTATATTTAAGACTAACATCAACACTTTTCATTTTGATGTGTTCTTTCCTCCTCAGCTTTGAATCTATGGTTATCCCGTAATACTTTGATGTATTCGCAACCTTTACTATTTTCACAAGGTACTGCAGTACTAGAACTTAAAAAGCGTAATTTTTAATTAATTAAAAACAGCTCTTGTCGTGTTTTTATTTCGATTCGTTTAAATGAAGTTTGTCAGAGTTGCAATTATTTCCTCGAGTACTGCAACGTGTACGGAACGAGGCTGTTATTTTAACCAGTTTGCATAGGACAACACGGCGAGTTAATGAATATAATTAAAATGTCCAGGAAAAAACCGGGTACGACGAAATTTGAAATAAATTTCAGTTACTAATGTTGTCTACCTGAACCGATTTTAGCCCATAATATGATAAAATATTGCATTGATCACATCATGGTTATGGTAGATAAAAAACTTTTTTAGTTTTTAGTTACGATATAAACCTTCCTATACTGGGAGATGGGATGTAAGTCGTAGGTATTATGTAGACCAAAACTTTTAAATAACCCATAAAAGCGAACATATAGCCGGTTATGTTTACAGTATGTATATAGAAAACTTAAAAATTAGTATTTATTTTATGGGTGTCCACGTGCACCAACATAGAGCGATCGCTCTCAAAGTTTCGGTCGTTTACAGCGATAACAATAAAGAACAATAGCACCGTTACGGTGAGAGCGTCTCTTGTCTTTTCTAGCTCGATCAACACTAATATTTTCAATAAAGCACCGAAACTTTCCACTTTTCATCGTAAACTTCGACAACAAAAATCTTTACATCGGTATTTCTCTAACATCCCTTTCCCACTCTAGTATCAATTGCTTTGTTTTCGCACATCGATCCAAATTCTTCACGAAAGATAACGACAGTAGTCTACAATCTACATTCAGAAAGTTTACTAAATACTGAATGAGACTGACTTGCGGCTTAATGAGATTTATATTAAACCAACTATCTGTCTATTTATGTTCCCACTCTAGATGTTCGATAACGAATCGGAGGACTAGTATATGTAGTAGATTTTGGCAGCTAGCACAGAGGATGGACTTTTTGTGATACATGTACAGGTATGTAATGAAACCCTCTAGGATCGCTTTCTTTATTCATGAATATTGAAAATATGGTGCGTTTGATATGCATTAGCACAAGAAAAGGTTCTTCTCCTGGGATAAATGTAAAGTGTGCCGCCTTTCAAAACGGTAATTGGAGATTCTGCCATCTCATTAAGCCCATTAAGGGGGCGCATCTCCCCAAAAAAGCAAAAATGCGCGCAATTTCTCTTGCTTTAGCGCGCGCGAAAATCTTCGCGCGACTTCTAATAGCCGTGGGCCGTCGTTTCCCAGTTTTTTTAATTATCCCTATTGCCCGTTTGCAATGGCCGCTACGCATTGTTCGCCCTAATCTCTCCATTAGCGTAATAACAGCAGTCGAAAAGTTTAAACAAGTTGGGCCTCCGATCTTCTCCAGGTTTTTTTTTCTTCCGACGTCTCCGAAACGACAAGTCCATTTACCGAGATTGAAAAACAAATGTTTATTTCTTCGGTGAGAGTTTTAATTATAAATCCGGAAGGCCTAGACTTTTTTCCACTCAGGACCAAAAGATGAAAGATCAAAGTGAATATAATAAAATTGGGTCACAACAACTTTACCTACAGATACATATATAAAAGTCATATTCTTAATCGGAACAAATATCATAGTGCAGCAAAAGAATGCAGTCAAGTATTTGGGGATTCGCTAGATGCAAACGGAAGGTGGAAAGACTACATAAAATATCTGGGGTGGCCCTCACCCACCTTCCGACTACGCCATTGGCACAATGAAGTGTCTGAACCCTCTAGCAGCTTTGTGAAACCAGAGCCCATCCAGAGCCACTCTGTACCCTACCTAACGTCAGTCTCTGTGACATAATAACAATTGACACTGACATTTAATGTCATGTCAGTGGCACTGACGTTTGTCAAAATCTGACCATTTGCAACATAGCGACAAAAGCTGTGGATTCTGTCAGGCCTCTTCTATAAAAGCTAATAGCGCCTAAACTGTTCATCCTATTGATCTGTAAATTAATATACTTATTTAAAATCACTGGAGAATGAGCTGATATTAGTTTGGCCAAAATCGGATAAATCCCGAAGAAAACGTATGTAACATTTGCCACTTCCGGTTGTCGTACTGTGGCCAAAAACAATCCAGTTTGTCCCCCGGCAGACAGCATTAATGACCAAATTAACAAAATTGGATAGTACCGCTTTATTCCTGGACATTTTTATTATATTCACTACCTCGCTGTTTTGTCCTCTAACACAAATAGCAGCCTCGAACACGTTGCATTACTTCAGGTAATAATTGCAACTCTGATAAACTTTGTTTACACAAATCGAAATAAAAACACAAAAACTGTTTTAATTAATTAAAAATTACACTTTTTAAATTCTGGTACTTCAGACCTTGTAGAAATAGTAAAGGTTGGGAATACAACGAAATATTCGGGGATAATAAAGCTGAGGAGGAAAATCACGTCAAAACTGAAAAGAGCAATAAGCCACCCCGACAATCTCCACAAGGAACTTGACCATCTTACCAGAGTCTATCTCAAAACAGTTATTCGATTTCCTCCATACGAAAAGCCATCACCAAACACCTTAATAATACAGCGACACAACCAAACCAACAGCCTGACCCACCAATTGCAACTGCTTTTCTTCCCTACATCCAAGGTTCGACTGATCGCATTGGTCGTATCCTTCAAAAGTACAACATCAAACCCATTTTCAAACTCTTAACCAAAATTTCTGATTTACTGCCATCCGTTAAAGATAAACTTTCTCCACTGCTACCCCAGGTGTATACCGTATCCCATGTGCTTGTGGCAGTGTCTACATTGATGAGACAAAGCGCTCTGTGAGCGTTCGGGTTTCAGAACATGAACGCTGTACAAGGCTGCGCACAGTGGGCTCCGGTGTATACGGGAGGGACAAAAATGGTTTTCATCAACTACCTCCTACAAAATAGAAATTATTTTTATAATAAAGTAGATAGATTGAAGTTTGATTTGCCCAAACTGTTTATTATTTGAAGGTCTTGTTATTATTCTACACGACGTCAAAGTTGACCTTATCGGTTACTCGCAAAAATTACTGCGCGCATACCCCACACAAGTAGTGATTTACTGTTATGTATGCATAACTTTTCTTAACGTATTATACATCACTGGAAAGAGTATTACATCTACATTTCAAAAATACTTTGCTTCATTTTTAATAGTTATTAGTTTTTCTAAAAAAAAAAAAAAAAAATATTTTCCATGACCATGTTAAAAATAGTAAAAAAAAAGGTTTTGATCTTTGCCTCCATTTGCCTCCAACGTCTAACATATACGTTTGATAGCTTTTTTTATCTAACTACATAATGCCATAGGTTTAGTCTGCGTGTATGCGCGAGTCTATACTAAAATTGAAAAATTCTGAAGTAGTGTAGGATAACAGATTTTTAACACGTAACGTCTTTCGAGGTAATTTACTTTTTAAAATGTTTATACATAAGCAAATGTATCTTTAGTAGCAAGAATTCATTATTTTCCGTTCTTTTATACAACATTACTAACATTTGGAAAACTTGATATTTCAACATTTGCTCGCAAAACTTGGAATGTCCTGAGTATCCGGCTTATTATAACTGTAATGTTTAAATTATTGACGTCTATTTGATATACATGTGTAAAAACTGATTGGTTATTTAAGAATGGAATTATGTATTAAAATACACACATAATTATAATACATTTGCATTTTAATATTCGTTTTTTCCTAAATTGGTGGTCCACACTCTCTAACGGAACTGTACTTCTCGTCTATATCAGTTATCCACTCCTAGACATACTAAAACATTATCATAAACTACTTTAGAGCTAATGCCTAACCTAACATCGTTCAAGAGTTGATATCTAACACAATATAGTTTTAGCTTTTATCAATACGAAAATAGTATTATTGCTGGATAAGTTAGAACTCTCACAAACCACCTATTTTTGTAGTGATAAGGATAAAAATAATTAGCCGCAAACGAAGTATCATCAATATTATGTATTATTGTTCTATGATAGACGAAAATTGATGCAACCAAATTTGGGATTTACAGGCGCAACACAGCTGACCTATACGTTAGCAAATATAGTTGGTACTACATGCCCTCTTCAGTTCACAAAGTTCTTGTTCATGGAGAGAATATAATCAGATACCATTATATTTGGCGTCTTGGCCAGCGTCTTGAACACAACACGGGTCACAAAATACTTTTCGACCAAACAAAAATGATCTCCCGGGAATCACATTATTATCCTCGTAGAATCCGTGAAGCGATCGAAATCTGTAAACATCACTCCAATCTCAATAGAGATGACGGTTGGCATTTGCTTCATAGTTGGAAAGCAGTTTTACGACCACCACAGCCTATCACAGCCCCCAATCGCCCTCTCAACCAATGGTTGTTTGACTACTGGTTATAGGCACCTACTGCGCAGGTGCCTGCGCCAGGTACCTATAAATACCCCACCCGTCCCCACACACACACACGTTCATTCTTTTCGTAGCCGTCTTACTGTTATAGTAGATGCCTCTTGCAACAGAGTGGTTGACTACTTTATCGTCGTTGACGCGGTCTTCTCCCGGAAATCTAGAACTTAGTGAAAAGAGTTGAAGTTGGTCTTAAATAGGTACAGAAATCTTCATTGGCTATTGGTTGGGAAGAAATTTTTCGCTTGTCAATAGGAACAAGCTATAAATTTACATAGAAATACTAAAATACTGTATGGCATACAAATTCGAGGTTGTGCCAAAGAAAAATAGCTGCGGTGGTCCTCACCCAACTTTCGGACTACATCATTGGCATTGGTTCAATGAATTTTCTAAACACGTTTGCAATTATTCAATTTTGTGAAGCCATAGCCACTCTGTACACTACCTAACGTCAGTTTCTATGACATAATGACATTTCTCACACTGACATTTAACTTCATGTCATGTCAGTGGCACTTGAGTGGCACTGAAGTTTGTCAAAATCTGACAGTTCGCAACACGTGACGAAGGTTGTGTATTCTGTCAAACTGCTTCTATAGACTCTTATAGCGCCTAAATCGTTCATCCCATTGATCTGCAAATTTGTACACACATTTAAAGTCATTAGAGGATGACTTGGTATGAGTTTGATCTCAATCGTATAAATCCCTTAGAATACTCTTCTAACATTTGCCACTTCCGGTTGTCAGATTTTCATCAAAACAAATCCAGTTCTTCACCCGGTAATTCTAAATATGTATACCAAATTTCAGCCCGATCCGTTCTTCCGTTTGGGCGCTATCGTGCGTTCACGGACATATATACATACACACTTACATACATACATACATACATACATTTTCCAGAAATCATTGTAATCGATTCCGGGGACCCCAAAACGGGTATTTCCGCGGAAATCTCGAAACGTCATTTTCCGTCGATAACAATACTTTCCTTCTAGGGTACTAGTCGGAAAGTAAAAATTGTTGCAAATCATCACTTATTTAGCACCATCGTCAATGCGTCTTGATACATGCCCAATATAGCATATATACCTGCACCGTGATTTTGGAGTTCCATCATCTGTCAGACGAGATAAAAATATTCGCCACAAAGCATGAATCTCGCCGTCATCATCAGGGCTGCAGAGCCGCAGAGCTACTAGACATTCAGAACGAAGTGAGAGGAACAAGAAGGTTGAAACACTTCCAGCTTGTGTACACCAATGTGTAAAAAGTTGAGTGAAGTGAAGTGCTTTTAGTTAAAGACAAAGATGATTACAGGACATAAGTAGGGTGCCTGTGACGAACAAGTACCCAGTTTTAACAAAACGGATGAAATTGATTTTCAGTCGCCTATAGGAGTTTGCATATGTATGGTACACAAGTACATAATTTTGAATGATTTTGAATTCACTATGAAGTCTCGAAAAAGGCTTCCTAAAGAACAAAATGCAGTCTCTCATTGGATGATTGGCTTTTTTCTAGTTAATAAGATGGCATGTCAGAGCTGTAGCATGAAACACCTCTCGAAGACACGATAAAAGCCAATCCCAAAAGGTGTTCCAAAGCTTCGATCCTAACGGGAACATGCTATATCAGTCACGAATATCCGGCAGGGCACGGTGGACCTGGAAGGCCGACTCTGGAGTCGGGGAGTTGGTGTCGGTATCCAAGCCTACCGTGATTTACAACAGCCGTGCATCATTCGGGCGACAGCCCAATTGGAAACGAGCTGTTCGAGCAAAGGTCATTCGAAAGCAACGGCGTCGGTTTTCCTTCCGATGCGCTCGTCCCGGGCGCGGCGTTTCGCCGTCCATAGCCCAGCGCTCCATTCTTGACCCTTCGCTAAATACAAGATCACTCTCATTCGTATTTTTTACCAGTCGTAAAAGAAACGTATACGCTTGTTGTCATTCGCATAACAGCGGGTGCTTTTAAAGGTGCTGCTTCAGTGATTGTTGAGGACAGTTTTGAAGTGAAACTTTGTTCAGGAACACTTAATTAAGTTGTTTAATGTCTAAAAAGACCTGTTTATATTCATGTAGCAATGCTTGACGTCGTTCTGAAAATAACGATCTTTCAAGACAAATAACCACAAAAAGGCGAGGCTACTATTATAAAACATTTCTTTTTACTTTCCGATTACTCCCTAGAAGGAAAGTATTGTAATCGACGGAATAAAATCGAGATTTCCACGGAAATACGCGTTTTGAGGTCCCCTGAATTCATTGCAATAATTTCTGGAAAATGTATGTATTGTATGTATGTATGTCTGTGAACACGATTGCGTCCAAACGGAACAACGGTTCGGGCTGAAATTTGGAATACCTATTTAGAATTACCGGGGGACGAACTGGATTGTTTTTGGTGACAATGTGACAACCGAAAGTGACAAATGTTACATGCAAATGTTACAGTTAGTCAGATTTTGATATACGTAAATTTGTACATTCATTTATTAATGCGGGTGTTTGCGGTAAAGCGTATACGTCTCAAAGCGAATAGTCTCAAGAATAGCAGCCCTGGCCATTCTTACCTGACTTCCTCCTCTCCGTGTTTCTGCCCAAGCGACGTTGTTGTCCTCTCGTCTCTCAATTGTTTCATTCGAAGTTTCGCTAAAACAACATTATTTATCGACGTGGCGGCGCGGTGCCCCGGTAGAGCAAACGGACCGCGACGCCAAAGGGAAAACAAATGACGCGTATCGCTCTCTCGCCTCTGCGCTGCGCCATGCCATCACACAATTGAAAACGAATGGAACGCTAACGCTGTTTTCGATTGAGAATTCTTACTTGGTTGTGTTCTATAAGCAGGCAAGATTCGCAGAGAAGAGGTGGGTTGCCGAAGAGCCCGTCAAGTCGTAGTGACTGATTGTCTCTATAACTACCCTTAAGCAAACAATGGGCAGGTTCAGCGAACTCAACGGTTGCAGTTGAGAGCAGCGCAGCGGTTTGCTCAACTTTGTGATGACTACCTATTGATTAGTCAACGTTTGTCATCGTTTTTACTTTCCGACTAGTACCCTAGAAGGAAAGTATTGTAAACGACAGAAAAAAAATTCGGTATGTCAGCGGAAATACGCGTTTTGGGGTTCCCTGAACCCATTACAATGATTTAGATCTGGAAAATGTATGTATGTATGTCTGTGAACACGATAGCGTCCAAACGGAACAACGGATTGGGCTTAAATTTGGTATACACATTTAGAATTACCAGGGAACGAACTGGATTGATTTTGGTGACATTCTGACAACTGGAAGTGGTAAAGGTTGACATTAAATGTCAGTATAACAAATGTAATTATGTCATAGAAACTGACCTTAGGTAGCGTCCAGAGATGGCTCTGGCTTTACAAAATTGTATAATTGTAAAAGTGTTCAGATACTTCATTGTGCCAACGATGTAGTCGGAAAGTTAGGTGAGGGCCACCCCAAATATTTTACTTTCCGACTAGAATCCTAGAAGGAAAGTATTGTAATCGACGGAAAAAAAATTTCGAGATTTCAGCGGAAATACGCGTTTTGGGGGCCCCTGAATCGATTGCAATGCTTTCTGGAAAATGTATGTGTGTATGTGTGTTTGTGTGTATGTGTGTATGTATGCCCGTAAACACGATAGCGCCCAGACGGAACGACGGATCGGGCTGGATTGTTTTTGGTGACAATCTGACAACCGGAAGTGGCAAATGTCACATACACGATCTCATCCTGTAATGATTTTAAATATGTAAGTATATAAAATTAAAGATCAAGGGGATGAGCGGTTTAGGCGCTATAGGGATTTATATCAGTTGGTATGTGACGTAATGGAGAACTGACGTCATCATAATATCATATCATTCGCGAGTCCGTTTATTCACCAGATGGATGACATGACGTCAGACACTGATAGAAAGGAGTGGGGGTTTGATGGTTGCCTGATGGATACAATGTCAGTTGAACATCCTGACGGCTTGGTGGAATAGATCGATGAGTATGCATTTCTAACCCTTTTTTTTCCGACGTAATAATGACTGGACTACACAGAACTGTCAATAGTGTCAATCAGCTATTTACCCCCTCTCCAATCCATCACATCCACCAAACTTCAAAGCCGATGAGTTGGTGGATCCACCAACACCAAACCGGTGATTAAAATTACGCTTAAGCGATGACATCGACTGATGGCATCAGGATGAAAATGACCGTTTTGACGTTATCAGTGCCCATCACTGATGCCCATCGGTGAATAAACGGACTCGCGACATAATATCGTCATCATAATATTCAAACAATAACGTGTGAGCTAACGCGGTATAGCTCACACGTTATTGTTAGAATATTATCGCCCGCGCGCGATTGCAGAATCAATAAACAAGACGTAGAGAAATAAACCTAGTATGATAACACGGATACGTGACAGTATATTAGAGTTATTTATATCGAGTGGTCAGTCAGTCGTATTGTTATAATCCCGATATAGTATTATTATTATCTTACGGACATTGATATTGTTGTACATCTACTCATAAATATCACCCCTAGCATTCATGGAAACAGCTTGTGCAGAACGTCAAACTTTCACGCAAATATAATCTGTGCTAAAAAAGGTTTTAAATTGGAATAATAATGAAAAGAAGTTCGGTGTCCATAGTTGTGGATGATCAGCAAATATTTGCATAAATAGTGCCACAGGTAATTTCTTGAAATGATGTTTCGATGGTTCAATGCGTTAATACGTTGGTTGGTAGTATTGCTTAATAGTATTTCAGCGAACACTCAACTGCTGGACGGTGATCAAAACCACAACGCGTTTTGCAGTCTACACAATTGTTGAGTTCGTTTGACGTGCCCGATATCTGCATTCTTATGTTCGGGAATAAGCTCTTAAGGTTTAATCAGCCATTAAAGTTAGCGGGCCTTCCTGCAACCGGTCAATGGTCTCTTTTTATATCAAGATCTTTAGAATTCTTAAGAATGTTTTCCGTCATAAACTACTCAACTCGCCTGGACGATGTTGTGGACAATAAATGGATGTGTTATTACATCTTCAGTTATAATTCTTTCACCAACAGACTAATATAGTTGTAAACCTTCATATGCCTCATGCGCCATTCTTGAGTTTGGGGCAATATAAAACACGTATGCGTTGTAAAAGTGTGAAAGAGTGGACGATGCTATAGGACTGCTATTCTTGAGTTCGTTCGCTATGGGACGTATACGTCCTTTTTTTGTGAACACCAACGTTAATGTTATGAAGCATTATTAAACAAATTCTATATAGCGTATAAGTTTTGATAGCGAGTGGTAAAGAATACGTATGAAGAATACGAAGAACCATTCGCAATAACACGAATGCGAGTGACATTGAATATAGCGAAGGGTCAAGAATAGAACGGCTGGTTGTGAACGGGTATTACTCGCAGTAAAGCTGGGAGTTTTATGATCGTTTCAACGCCTGTCGCGGTACTGTCCGGCGGCGCCCGGTTCCACAAAACCGCTGTTAATAAGTTAACAGGCTATTAAGCGTGTTACTGTTGCGATAATTTGTCCAGCCGGGGAGCGGCAACGCTTTAGGTAATCTACCGTTGCGCTTGAGGTTCATTTTAATGCCTCCGTAATTGGAAAAGACTTACCGATTGCTCTAGCGGAAGCTATCTACAAACTGCGGACGCAATAAAACTCTATTAAGTGTTTATTGTTTAATTGGGATGCGACGCTACTAGGAGAAAAATGCATGCGAATAAAAGTGACGATGTTGTTGCATCTTCCGTTAGCGTGGGATATAGATATAGATATTATATATTCAAACCTCCTGCCAATAACGAAAAGAGCCATTTTAAAAAATCCATGCCTACCATATCGCACTATGAGATCAGAAACAGTTTTCTTCCCTGAAAGCTATGTAACATTTTTGAACGTTTGAGATAGAGAAAAGCCAATAGCACAGTTGGAATCAGCGTGAAAAACTGTATTAGGAATCGTAACCTTAACTGGATTGGAATTAGTTGAGTTTTTTGTCGAATTTTGTTAACAATTTTTACTTTCCGACTAGTACCTAGAAGGAAAGTATTGTAATCGACGGAAATTTTTTTTTCGGGATTTCTGTGGAAATACGCGTTTTGGGGTCTCCTGAATTGAATGCAATGATTTCTGGAAAATGTATGTATGTATGTACGTGTGTGTGTGTGTGTATGTGTATGTATGTGTGTATGTGTGTGGGTGTGTATGTATGTCAGTGAACACGATAGCGTCCAAGCGGAACAACGGATCGGGCTAAAATTTTGCATACTTATTAGGAATTGCTTGGGGAAGAACTGGATTTGGAACTGTTTTTGGCCACAATATGACAACCGGAAGTGACAAATGTTACATGCATATTTTTTGGAATTTAAAAGCAAGTGGACAGAATCCACAGCCTTCGTCGGTGTGCAACGTATAAACGGTCACATTTTGACAAGCGTCAGTGCCACTGACATGACATGACATTAAATGTCATTACGACAAATGTCATTATGTCGTAGAAACTGACGTTAGGTAGGTGCTAGAGTGGGTATATGGCTTCACAAATTGAGTAATTGTGTTTAGGCACTTTATTGTGCAAAAGATATAGTCGGAAAGTGAGGGGTGAGGGCCACCCCAGATATTTGTATTAGCAAAAAGCAAGCTAAATTAGAGCTGTAACGTCATAATGGTACAACGTAAGTATATGAACGTCTATGTCTTTTTTATGTATTCGCCGACGTCTGTCTTTTACAGACTACTTGTACTACTTGAGAGTACTTGTACAGACCTCTACTCCACTCCAAAACTACTTTTTTATCGGAAAAAAAATCATTTTGTGTGAGATAGTGTTCTAATATATAGTTGAATCAATTTAACTTTGCGTGTTGTCAAAAGTAACAGTCGTCTGGTGCAATCGACTGTTGTCATTCGGTCAGTGGCGTAGTCGAATTAATTTTGCCAAAGGAAAAGCATACGTCTGCATACAGGATCATCAAATTCTAGTGTCTATGAAAAAACTACTGTTTTCCGCGAAACGCATTACCAAAACATACCATTTGCGATTTGAACTGAACGGCTCGTATGTAAGGGTACTGAAGAAAAGTTTGTAGTATCTGCAACCGAACGTACGCTTATTTGTAAATAGGTTGCCTAAACAAAGTGTTAATAAAAGAAAATTTATGCGAAACAAATTTGTAGGCAAAATGAAATTAGAGGACCCATATTTTCCTTTTCCGCTGTAAAATAGTCTATAAGATTGGCCTCAAACTATTTCGTTTGAGGATTTAAATATTTTCCCGGCATTTTAAAGTGTGACTCCATCATAACTGACAGTTACCCTGAATCTCTCCTGTCAGCGACGCCGCTGGAGATCCGAACTACCCAATGACCGACGTACTGTAGTTTTGTCTTTCTTCTGCGCACTACATACACATATTAGCATCCGAGATCGTGTGTCTTAGCCAGCCGAGACATACGTCCAACGTTAGTGTCAATAGTTTAGCATGTCGCAGAAAGAGTGGAAATGCATTTGTAATAGTAGGATGCTGGGTTCTTGGAATGTGATTAGTGTATGACAAAAAAATGTTCTAAAACATTTAAAGTCAAACACCACAACCCCCCAAACACAAGCCACCACTATTATTGCTCTTACACTCGCTCTGCACGTGGGTTCTTGCAATGGGACCAGTGCAGCATTTTAGCAGGCAAAACTAATTAAACCACTGATATTAATATTTAACTAAAAGAAAACACTTCTCAACAAATTAACAAATTTATTACATAAAAAACAAAGAAATGAATGAATAAAAAAATATAAAAGAGACACTTAATTCATCCTTAAAATTACTATCTAGAGGGGCTGTTAGATTCTCGTAAAAATACAAAGAAGTGAAAACAGAAAGGAGGAAATAATAATCAGCTTACCATTTACAAAACACAAAACACTACACTAAGTTACATAGTAAAAAATAAATGAAAATCGACTACATCTTAAGTAGAATGCCGAATGTCGACTGTCGATCTCGACTGTAGAATATCGAATGTTGAATGCAGAATGTTCTCTCGTCATTCTTGTGGCTCCAACTTATATCCCTCATGTACAAACTATATCGGTCCACGATACCATAATTTATAATTAAGTAAACAACACACACAGAATATCGAGACACAAAACACTTAACGAAAGGGCCGTACTGATTTGGGCCATAAAAAGTAGATTTACGAGTCTTCTAAGTTGAAAAATATAATAAATTATGCCTGTGCGAGTGAATAGGTCAAACAGTATCACCATTCACATATCCGGCATCACACACAATTTATCTCAAATTACAATGAACAAAATATGTATGCAGCTGAAATTCCCAATTATTACACATTTAATCATATCGTAACTACCGCATGTCACTTTTGACAACACGCAAAGTTAAATTGATTCAACATTACCCATGTTTATGTATTGGAGCCTATGGGTTGGTCAGAAAATGCAAAAATAAGATTCTCGCAGCTTTTTGTATTTTATTCGCGAAGCAATGAGACAGCAATGAGGTCTTCAAAAATGGATTCCTGGGACAATGTCCCAACCGATACTCTTGGAATCATCTATGTCGCACTATCCATTAGACACACTTTTTTTTTAAGTGGAACGGCTATTTTGGTACTGTTTTTGCTACTTTGGAACGTCTTAATTTCCGAATCGTGAGCTAACATTTGTTTAAATGGCGGTAGTTAGCGCAAAACCCCCGACAAATTTATATAACAGGCCGATGTTTTGGTTAGGGTTATGTATTTTTGAGTAATTTGTTAGTAGTCAACTACTAGGGAACAGATTAGGTTTCTTCGATCAGTGAACAAACTAGTTTGAAAAAACTAATTTGACAAGATAAGCCAGATATGTTTCAATTGCAACTGCATTATAAATAGCAATGGCAGATTAATTGTGGCATGTAAAAATCTAATACCGAACTAGTTCTTGAGAGGTGCTCCGACAAAGCTATTAACAACCAAGTATGCTTCTAACGTTCCAAAGCAATATTTGGTCCAGTGAACTGGATGTCGATAGTGTCCATTATTGGTTCAAACACCTATCAAGTATTAACGACTAGTGATTTTTTGCACATTTTCTAAACCGGATTTGTAGTCACAAAAATATCTCAGTAACTATTTTGCACATATTATTTTGCGACAAAACGTCCAAATAAACGTTTTAGGTGGTATAAGAGTTTGTATAAATAGTTTGGCAGTATCTTCAGCCTTCGTCGTTGTGTTGCGAATTTTCAGATTTTGATAAACGTCAGTGCCACTGACATAACATGACATTAAATGTCAGTTTGACAAATATCATTATCTCATAGAAACTGACGTTAGATAGGGACCACAGTGGGGACCACACTATGGCTTCAAAAAAATGATGAATTGCAAAAGTGTTTGGTCACTTCATTGTTGGTGATATTTATAATATGTGAGATAATAGTTCGCACCAAGGACATAAAGCAGATGTTTATGCCCGTGGTACATACAACATTTTATGTCTTACCCATGTTTTTGTTCTTCAAAAATCATAAACTGTCTCTGCCGCAGACATTTCACATATGACGTAACATGACCAATGCCGTTGCACGACATATGTGTACAAACTTGTCATTATATGTCAGTAAAGCATAAAGGTATTTAATGCTGCACTATTTTGCTGATTGCTGCCCCCATTTCTAGTGATCGAGAAACGCAAGGCGGTAGCGTAAATATGCGTGGTTTGGCACACATATAATTCGGCATTCCGGTAGTCCGCTGAGGGTATAAATTCGTTCCACCCAAAGCGTCGTTCCAAAATCCCACCGGAGTGCATATAAAATTATCATCCGGGAGGTTTACTTACTTCATAGCAAATTCTAATTTAACTGCTGCGCGCCACTACCGTCCGCCGCCCGCTTTTAAATCCAGCCGGGCCTGAAATCGCGGATTCAGTTTGCGCGAGCGTCTGAAAAATTTCAAGATTTAAATGCAAATACTCATATATGAACGGGACGAGACCGGTTCTATGCCTCCATTATCCTCTTCGCAGTGTCCGCTCTTCTGCATCTGTGATCTACTTTTTATCCAAGGGGTGAATTTGAAGGCACCCTATGACGAAATATCCCGTGAACTATATACAAAGTTAAAAATGACGAAAGATAAAGTTGTATTGTAGCCACAAGACAACTTTGTGGCAACCTTTTTTGCTGTCAGAGACAACAATGAAGAATCAACAAGGAAGCTCCAATCAGGCTTTGGTTGTTTTCAGGCCTGCACAAAAATGAAAAGAATGAAATAGAAGAGTATGGAATTTCCCAACCCCGGAAAGTGGGGGGGGCGCTATAGGAAGATGTATTTATTGGCTTCTTGGAAGAAACTCTGTCTTGTCAACAAAATCGTGTTGTATCAGCAAATACTGAACTCTAGACCTGCACAAAAAAAACTGATAAAAGAAATATTGTTGATGCTCCTTGCCTACATTGGTGTAATCACAACCAACTGTAGTCCAGTACGTGATACTCTGGCCATCCCCACTCAGTGCATAAAGGCACTGTAATACGGTTGTGTCCCTTTGGAAACCTTTGGTGGGGTACTGTCTAGCGTAGCGTGGCCCTGCACAGAGTTGGTTCTGAACGTTTCTTTACTCAATTAATTAGGAAACAAAGTTCACTTAATCCGGAAACATTGGAAGGTTAAACCGCCTAAATGAGTCCCTACTTGTTAAAATTCAAATAGAATGTTCGTAAGTATATTAAATAACCAATCCTCGGGTGTGGGTGGATTAAAGTTGCCCGAATAAAAATTTGTTTTTGCGCGCGGACGCTTAGGTTTTGAGGGTCGGGCGGCCGACCTCGCTATTGCCGGCGCCGAAAGTATTTAATCTCGGCACGAGAACAAAAGTTTGAAAACTCCAGTTAAGCTCTCCCTCCGAACTGTGTACGCCCGTGGTTCGACCACACATTTACTCTGCTTTGTAAAGGAGGATGTGTATTACGTTAATTTTCGCTCGTCGCCCGGAAACGCAGCGCAGTACCGTCCTCCCCATGCCCGCGCAAACCCCCTGGGTAGGATAATCTTACCACAAAATAATTTCTTATGAACTTTGAGGAAGAGGTTAATGAAAATCAAATTTGCATTTCTTTTCTCGCCATCGCTCCATTTTGAAAGGTTGTAATAAACTTCTAAAATAGAAATCACAAAAAAATGACAAAACTGCAACTGAAGTACATCCGTTATAAACTTGACCGAGGTAATTTTGCTGACCCCGCAATTGTGTCAATTAAGTATGTTACTGTTCTAAAATCGAATTTTAAACATAAACACGTACTTTAAAACAACCAGATAATTCATGAATGTGCTAACTAAAGACCGACATTTCGAAATTGGATTAAACAAAAATAGTTTGCAGCACCTAGTCCTAGAGTAGCGTACCATACTTCAGGTTATAAATGTGAATTAATAAATAATCCAATACTGATTAAAATAATTTGAAATAAAGTCTCCTTTTTCTTAATTCCATGACTAGTTTACATACATATTGACGCCTAACGTGAAAATTCGTAGGCGTTTTCGCCATTTATTCCTCACCGATTGCATATTGAATAGTGCGATATTTTTGCAAGTGAAATAGAGCTCCACGGAGTTGTCGATTGCCATTCACTGTTATCTGCGGAAAACACGTTTCCCGAAGTTATTTGCCTGCATCTGATGCCAGATGACGAGCTCCCATAGGACGGCACGGGACAAAATCGATCCGTTAAGAAAATATCGAAAAGAGCAAGTTTTTTTTCTTGCCATACACATGAATATGAAATTGAACCTTTTATACGAACACTGGTGTTTATACGGCGCTTTACCAGCAAAATAATAGTTCTTTGTGAGTTGAGTTGTACTTTACGAAATCACAACGAGAGCATTCCATTGGACCTGTTGGCAATATGGCTTCTTCAGCAATGATCAAAAGTCATCGAACCAGAAAGAAATAAATGGTGGGCGACAGACTACTATGTCCGTACAATTATGAGTCGGAATATTGTAGCATAGAAGTATTGATGCAATTAAACCCCAAAACATGACCAAATTAGAATGTGAAAAGCCACGGCAAAGTCCGTGGCTGTTAGTGCCAAGGTGTCAACGTATCCATGAAATGGTTTGGAGGGGGTATTAAACAAGATTAACCCTGAAATATTTGCTCTCCGACGTCCTGAAAGTGAATTATTCGGACCGGGGTATAAATTATTTATAGCGGTGCATTCGGATTTGCCTTTTTGTTCGCGGGTGGAATGCTAATGTTACCCGGGGCCCGATTTTAACCGCGTCCGCGCTTCGGTGCTTACCTAACCCCCTCCCGTCCTCACTAACCCCCTCCGCTCTTTTCTTTTCTTGTAATGCATTAAGCGACAATCCCATGATATAGATATGTACCGTTGAGGAAAACCGGGGGAAATGGCCGGATGAGGAATGTTTAAAATTCACCAAATCCTACCCCCGCTTTAACATTTTTATGAATCCCTGGAACAGCTTGCTGGAGACTGAATCGAACCCAGTTATATTAATATGAAATATGGATATTTTATCGAATCGGATTTATTAGTTTCGATGATTCAATTTTGCTAATGGATTTCTGACTTAAGTTATTAGATAAAACCAGCTAGGACCAGTTTAGAATACTATTTCTGAGGACGATTGCTTGCTGTTGCTGTTGTGCTCATTTTCCTTCATTCAGACTCCTACAACTGTTCAGAAATTGAACTAAATTTGTCTGTTCCAACAAAAGCGTATAGCTCTCTGTCTGTCAAAATGCTTTTAACGTATTGAGCATGATATGGCAATATAGCTCAGCAGCATCTAGATTTTGCTGCACGACCTCTCGCTTCAAATATCTTCAGAGAGGCGATCAGGGAGTCCTATCTCTATCTACCTAGTTATCTTCTACTGTAATGTCTGTAATGTTGTAGTATCATCGTATGTATGTAGAAGGTTGGGTGCGGTTCTTCCTCTGAGCCTTGTTCCTTTGCGGATATCCTTCTATAATACGGTATGATAAACGACAACCAGAGGTATTCAACTGGTTGCCAGAATCCTGCGGTTTTAAGTCTCATCCGAAAGGCGGCGGAATGTTTGGCTGACTAATCTCATGAATATTAGTAATTATAAATGAAGATATGTGGATAAAAAATATTGATATATTTTTATGTAATGAAACTAAAAGTCCCTTAAGACCGGTTAACAATTTCCACAACATTAGAAGCGACCGACGTGAAGATGGCGATTCACAAACAGACGAGGTGAACTATTGCCCATTCTGTATTCGAGATGTAGCGAAATTTATGGGGCGCATTCAATATAGCTAATGAAGATGGGGCCTATAAATTCTTAGGAGTACAACAAAAAGCGTCCGCCCACTACAACCCCTCGCACGGAAGATGTACGACTTCGTGTTCTGAGGCTATCAAAGTGGACATAAAACGACTTTACATAATGTGAAAGATTATAATACTGGAGGGCTCCGATAAAAACAACAATGTCATAATGGGTCGTCTATAAAATTTCGGTAAGTTTATTGCCTCTATTTAGTATGTATTAGATGAGTTTGTATTATAAATTGCTTTTTATTTCCTTAAATTGTTGTTTTTCTGTTGGCGACGGATACATTTTATTGTAGGAGCACGTTTATTGAACCAGCTACTTCAGCAAACAAGCATTTTCAGGTAAGGACAAAGCGAAAGGGAAATAAATATCCTTTGTAGCTAGTATATAATTTGTATTATTACCTATTATCTAATGAACTACAATGGTAACTTTAAGAATGTCAGGTTACGATTCTGCTCTCTATTATTTTCCTACAAAGTGCAGGAACGCTAACCACCTATTGTTAAGAAGTATCCAATCTAAATACTAATTGTTATTATCTGTCACTACATCGCACCACTCAAAAAATAACACATTAACAAAACGCTATATACTCTTTCGCTCGGTACATGACGGTTCAATTATGAATTATGACGCTTCATTTCGTGTTACAGTCGTGAGCCCAATCCTAGGGACAGACATTCTTTGAAATCGATTTTGACCAATTTTCGCGTATGTAAATGGTTAAATGTTTATTAAAAGTCAAACTTGAATAGTCGAGGAAGATTAAACCGGCGCCGCAAATGTTGAAAAATTTTAGGTGGTAACACCAGTTGGAACTTAGTGATTTAGGGTGAGGGACACCTTACGTTCGAGAGTGTAGCAGTGTTCAGTTATAAAATGAAGGCATTGTTGTACGCGCAGCATTTTAACATTTTGACCAAGTAAATAATGCTAGAATTTAGCCGGTAATCGGCTGTCAAAATATTTGATTGAATTAATTGGTTGCATTTTGAAAGCATTAATAATAGGTAGCCTCGGCTGGTTTTTTAGAAATGCACAGCATTGTTTTGGGAGTGACACAGGTGTTGCTGATTTCCAACGTGTTTCCAATAAATGAATCGAACATTAAACTGCTAAAGTTTATTTATACCGCTGTTTATTTTTAACGTCACTATGCTCTCAATTAAACTAGAAAAAACAGAGAAACATAACAATACTACAGTTCTTAAATGTCTATATACAGTTCACCAAATCCTACCTTGTGCTGAGGGAAGCATAGTTTCCACCTTAGGCAATAAATTAGCCCCACGAGCAACCGTCGTTATTCTTTTCTTTTCCACCCCTCACAAAGAATCCGCCCGAAATTCTTCTAAAGGGCGTCTTTCTGGAATCTATTAGAACAGAGAGGAGGGACGATGGATATAAGGAGGCCGTATTTCACCGACTAAAGTAAGACGACTTCAGTAAACAATGAGTAGCTCCACTATGTCTCAATATAACCTCTAATTTGTCCAGGAACAAGCAGTAAAAAAACTGACTTTGCTCTTGATGACTTTGTTAAGATTTGTTAATGAAACATAGCAAAGAAAAACATCCAGCAAACATTAAGTATTGTTAACTATGCCAATAACAATATTTGCGTGGAAGAAGTAGACAAACAAAAACAGGGCTTTACGTGAAACTTACGAAATCCCCAAACTTTGGTGAACACGAAACTATCCCGACGGTGTTGGGGTAAAACTTGAAAACAAGCCGAACATACCAGTCAGGATTCAGATAGAGGTGTTGCGAGAACTTTAAATGTATAACGAAATACCCGCTAGATTATTAATAAACCTTTCAAGTTTTCGTATACCGAGAAATACTACGAGCTAGACCACCACGTATTACGTTGGAAGTAAGGTAAAAGTAGTAGTAGTACTTGATCGTTTAAGGTATCATCTAACATGGAAATTATAAATAAATATGATTTAATTGCCCTGGACTACTGTTCTTGACTATTCTCTTTAACACGTATACGTTTCATTTTAATCACCAATATAGCGAACGGTTTGAGAATTTGGTATTCTGACAATCCTTCGCTATAATAGTTGTCGAATGGTTATGTGGCAACGAAGCATTTAGCGACTAATCGAACGGTTGCCTATGTTCAAAGCACATGCAGATTATCAGTCAGGGTTGTTATAAAAAACGTTTTTTTTTTTTTGTTAAAATGTGTTTTAAAACACGAAACAATGTTTTAAAACACCTCACAAAAAACATGGTTTAAAACATGTTTTAAATAATGTTTTTTTTTGTTTTTTTTTTATTTTTCAAGGCAGTGTCAGAAAAAAAAACAAATTATTGTTTTCGAATATAAAGGGATGCTCATGGAGATTTAAGAATAATATAAAATCTATCCTTTTACAAATGTTGGCTCTCTTGAGTTGATAGTGGCGTTGTAATGGGATTCCCTGACTGTTGGGGAATACCTCACGGGTAGTTAGTTCGATTTAATACAAAACAATTATTTACTATTATTTATTTGAAAAGGTTTGTAACACTGTTATTTTTAAACAACTCTAGTAGTCTCTAAATGATTCTATTGAATGTAGTTCGGAAATAAACAGTAACAGTAGAAAAAAACATGTTTTAAAAACTTTGTTTTAAAACATTTTTAAAACAATGTTTTAAAACACAACAACACTGTTATCAGTTCAAATTAATCAATCGCAAGTAAACCATACCTTATAATAACCAACCTTATAATAATTAACAATAACCGTTGATTAGGCACTGCCAACATATACATATATCTTCTAACTGGCTACCAAAATATCACGAACATTATAATTAGTTCTGCATTGATTGAAAAATGAATTGAAGCTATAGCTAAAATTCTTAAGAATAATATCTACTTGTATATTACATGGCTTTTAATAAGTTCTATTAAAGAAAATGTGCTATTATTTAATAATACCTTGTGGTAAGTTTTTCAATCGCGTGCGTGTCAATCACGACTATAGATACGCGCCTAAGAATTCCATGATATTGGGTTGTTGCGCCAGCTAGAGCAAATTAACTAAACATACGAGGGGATTGAGACAATATACAAACATAGCTAAGTATATCAAAATCTTACAAAACAGATTCGTCTTCTTACGATTGTTTATCAGAATTGAATCAGAATAAGCGTCTACGTTTCGATAGCGTTTCGTTAATATTAATAACTGTTCGCAATAAATCGAATGTATTGAATCCAGCAAAGGGTCAAGAATAGAGTCCCTGGATCGTAATACTACTTATGCCCGTTTGCACCGTTTGTGTTAAGAAAGGCTTAAGTATGAAGTCGTACTTATGTCATCGATTTTGTTTGCACCGTCGGTTGATTTTGGTGTAGACACACTTTGCACATAAAATGTCGTTTTAAGAAATGTCAAGACAGTACCTATATGTGTCAATTTATCATGTTATCAAGCGATTTTAGGTGTTTGTAATGTAAAATTACAGTTTTATTGTGTATTAGAAATAATGGTTTCATTTTGATCATAAATTCTTTTTTTGTGCCGTAATTTTTGTAGTTATGAACGTAATTCAAATTTGCCGCCACATTAACCTATTGAAAGTTTTGACAAGTGACGCAATACTTTTGATTTTAGAACCAAGTATTTCCAAATATAACTAGAACTTTACAGTGTTGCCAACGTCAGAAACCCTTAAGTAATGCTTAAGTTAGGAAAGGCTGACATGCGAACGGTGCAAACGATGCCTGACTTAAGTTAGGCATAAAGATAAGCTGTTCTTAAATTTAAGTCGTTCTTAATAAATATGGTGCCAACGGGCATTAGAGACATTTGTACGTTAAAAACACATCGATTTTGATTGGAGGGGTTGCAAAAACCAGTAATTTTCTTTGTTCGTGGACGCTCCACGATAAACGGCGTAACCCAGATGCTATCGACGTGGCGGAGAGCCCCACTTGGTGGCGGCCATCGTCGAAATTTCCTAAATATCCGTCCAATAAAATTTAAAACTTCGTTAAGGGGCCCAATATTGCGTAATTTCCCTTATCTTCTTCATCCGCTGTGAACTGTGTTATTGAATTAGTATTCTTCTCTTTTCCACTCTCGCCCGGCTTGAGACGACTCTCTTGTGTCGATTCTCATCGCGATATCGGCGGCTACCCATGCCCTCCCAGCCCGGGCCTGCCATTCCACGATAAACCCTACCTAATATAAATTTCATTGGCTCAGAGAATTGCCTTTAATTCCAATTTTTCTCCATTACACGAAACGGGAATTGAATTGTTTAAGGTCTACTGGAATGGAACAGTTTATTCTCATTTCTATATGTACTGAAGACCAAATCTTACGTCACCTATGACTGAAAATATGGTATATTTTAACATATTTTTAATAACATAGAATTCCTGTAACAGAATCTATTGGTAAAATTTTGGAGATGGGTGTTAAGCGCCACATCTCTGGCAACCTCCAGAATGCAAACCTTGGCAGTTTGTTTGAATTCTTATTTTAACTTTCCGACTAGTATCCTAGAAGGAAAGTATGGTAATCGACTGTTGATTTTTACTTTATCATACGTAGTATGACAAAGTATTGTAATCGTGTCGAAAAAAAAAATGAGATTTTAGCGGAAGTAGGTCTTTTTGGGCCCCCTGAACATTTTTGACCAAGGTACAAAAAAATGTCTGTGTGTGTGTACCCGTTTTTTGTGGCGACGATTCCGGAGAAACTACTGAAGGTATCGAGACGAAACTTCATATTTAGAAGTTTCGTGACTAAACTTAGAGCTGAAAGAAGTTTTGTCCAAAAGGGCCCAAAGGAACTCGAGGTTTACTCTTATCATTTTTCAACGATTTTGCAAATTAGCCGCCATTTCTGTAATTTCGTCAAAATAGTTAAATAATAAACTATAGTAGAGAAAATTTTGTATAATTTATGTCCATTCCATTTTTTGAAAAAAAAAAAATTAAATCATAGTAAGCGGATGCCCCTTGAACTTCCAAATTGCCCCCCTGAACACGGCTGTATCGTATGATAAAGTCATGTGCCTGGCCACATCAGATTTTTTTTTTATATTTCTGCGGAAATGCGCTTAGGCTTCTTGAATCCATTGCGATGATTTCTGAAAAATATATGTTTGTATTAGTACAAGATCCGGACCTAGATCGATCTTCCCTCATCTTTTTTCCTAATCATATCTATGTTTTATACAATATAATGTATAAATAAACACAATGTTCTAGGGTTGCCGCCCAATATTCTGGCAAGGCTATTTTTAATTAAATATTATAGATATACATTTTGGTATACAATTGATTAGGAAACGATGAGGGTAAAGAACTAGTACCAATTTACCTTAAATAATTTTTAATTAAAAATAACCTTGCCAGGATATGGGGCGGCAACACTAGGACATTGTGTTCATTTATACCTTACATTGTATGAAATATAGATTTGATTAGGAAAAAGGATGAGGGAAGGTCGATCTAGATCGGGATCTTATTCCCGTTTGCACCGTTTGTGTTAAGAAAGGCTATGGGATCGTACTTATGTTATCGATTTTATTTGCACCGTCACATATCCATTACCAAACTACAGTTAAGAACGAGTTAACTTAAGCCTAGAAAATCGACGGCTTAAAGCCGGCGTAAATATAAGCTTAGTTGTGATTGGTTGATTGTGATATTGACACACAGTGCACATGAAACATCATTTTAAAAAATATCAAGACAGTACTTGTATGTATCAATGTATCATGCTATCAAGCAATTTTACGAGTTTGTAATGTAAATTTATAGTTTTATTGTGTATTAGAAATAATGGTCTCATTTTGATCATAAATTCTTTTTTTTTTGTTCAGCAATTTTTGTAGTTGGTTGATTGTGATGTAGACAACCAGTGCACATGAAACGTCGTTTTAAGAAATGTCAAGACAGTACCTATATGTGTCAATTTATCATGCTATCAAGCGATTTTAAGAGTTTGTAATGTAAATTTACAGTTTTATTGTGTATTAGAAATAATGGTTTTATGTTGATCATAAATTGTGTTTTTTGTGCTGTAATTTTTGTAGTTATGAAAGTAATTCAAATTTGCCGCCACATTAACCTATTGAAAATTTTGACAAGTGACGCAATACTGTTGATTTTAGAACCAAGTATTTCCAAATATAACGTGTTGCCAACGTCAGAAACCCTTAAGTAATGCTTAAGTTACGAAAGGCTAGCATACAAACGGTGCAAATGATGCCTGGCTTAAGTTAGGCATAAAGATAAGATGTTCTTAAATTTAAGTCATTCTTAATAAATACGGTGCAAACGAGCATTAGACTAATGCCCGTTTGCACCGCAACAACCCAATACCATGGATTGGTTCTAAAATCAACAGTATTGCGTCACTTGTCAAAACTTTCAATAGGCTAATGTGGCGGCAAATTTGAATTACTTTCATAACTACAAAAATTACAGCACAAAAAACACAATTTATGATCAACATAAAACCATTATTTCTAATACACAATAAAACTGTAAATTTACATTACAAACTCTTAAAATCGCTTGATAGCATGATAAATTGACACATATAGGTACTGTCTTGACATTTCTTAAAACGACGTTTCATGTGCACTGGTTGTCTACATCACAATCAACCAATCACAACTAAGCTTATATTTACGCTGGCTTTAAGCCGTCGATTTTCTAGACTTAAGTTAGGTCGTTCTTAACTGTAGTTAGGTAATGGATATATGACAGTGCAAACCAAATCGATGACATAAGTACGATCTCATACTTAAGCCTTTCTTAACACAAACGGTGCAAACGGGCATAATAGTAGCTGTTTGATCCGCACCCTTCGTCGCTGTGGTTACGAATTGATAGTTTTTTATAAACATCAGTGGCCACTGATATGTCATGATAGTACGTTATTCTATGACTGACGTTAGGTTGGGGCCAGAGTAGCTTGTTGACACATGTCTCAACACTTTTACCATTATTAAATTTCAGCCACTCTGAACCCCAACCTAAGGTCCGTCCGTCATAGAACAATAATAATAATAATAATTTTTATTGTGTTATCAAGGGCAGCCTTTTACACTCGTCATTACATGTTACAAAGACAATACTATACACAATAACAATTTAAAATGCGACACCATACATACTAACACTTTAAAATACATTAATAGGTAAACATTTTAGCACTTCAAAATGATATGCCATACTCAATAACACCTTAGAAAGAGTCGCAATACAGTTTACAGTACAATAGTGATGGGACGGTCAGTGCGACAATGGGCATTACAAGAAATCATGACTTAAAAACTCGTCAACAGAGTAAAACTCTTTACGGATTAAATACAATTTGAGTTGGGTTTTTAGTTTCTTCTCCGGCAATATTCTCATGCTTGGTGGCAACTTATTAAATATAATTTGACTCATTCGGTCAGGACCGCGCTGTGCAACGCTTAAACGGCAGTACTGCACATATATTTTATCTTTGTTTCTCGTGTTGTACGAGTGAACATCCGAACAATTTTGAAAGCTACTCCTACATGAACAAGCGTGCATGACTGACTCCAAAATATACAGCAATGGCAGTGTCATAATAGCAAGCAAAATGAATAGCACAATGGAATGTCATATGCATGTCATGTCAGTGGCCACTGACGTCCCTCACAAATCTATCGACTTAAAACCGAACTTTTTTCCTGATGCTGAAGACGGCATCATTGCAGATAGTTTACTTCGTTTCTTCAACACCAATACCATATCATGCAACGCAATTTCTCTTTGGGGGTGGAGAAAGTGTGCTGTTTATCCTCTTCGATCTTGGACTTCCCACCCCGATCTGAATGAGCTTCATTTCTCTTAGGATCATTTTGCGCTCCCACCATGTAACATGTGCTCTTCTTTTCTCTTGGGATTATTTGGCACATCCACTATGCAACGTATGCGCTTCTTCTTCCTTGGGATCATTTGGGGCTTCCACCAAGATATAACGTAGTTGAAGTTGGGCTATATCCAGGTTAGGATGGAGAATTACAGGGGGCATCGGCAGACCAGAGTATTATTATTATTATCACCCGCGCCTGTGGAACGTCTTAAGATGTTTGGCTCCCAGCATTCGCCAAGGAGTGAGGAAAACCACAGAAAACCTCACCCTGGAAGCAGGTCCCCGGGCTCGAACCGGAGAGACCCCCTGAGTGCAACGCTAACGTCTTACCGCTAGGCTACACTCAGGCAATATATGCTCAGGCAATAAAATGCACAATGGAGTTAAAGATGTGGTATGTTTCCAATGCTGGTCACGGAAAATCAATGCATCCGTGTCGACTGTCACAGAACCAGGCGGTGAAGTCGCAGTCGGAGTTGCATGGAATGTCAATGGTTTACATTTTTCCTAGACCCTATCGTATGATGCAACAAATTTTCCACACATCCCATGATTGCAATCACTGTTTGGTAGATGAGGTTTGCGTTGGTGGCAATTTGGCCATAAGTCATTATCTCGTTAAGTGTAATGATAGTTTTGATTTTAATATGAGGTAATAAAACGGGCAAATTATAATTAAGCTAGAGTCGGAGTTGGAGTCGGAGTTGGACTCTGGAAAGCATCAAGACTCGGAGTCGGAATCGAATGTTTATTTGCCACTGCGCAACCAACTGCGGCCAAAAGTTCATCATTTTCCACGGCTGATAGCCAGGCATTAAATAGTTCCAGTTTTTTTATTGGGTTCGGGAATTTGTGCAATATTTTCTAACTCGAACACTTCCTAACTGACATACTTAAAAAGCTTTGTTCGAGCAATAATTTATCGCAAGCAAATGACAAATTTATTTGATGGCTCAAGCTAGATATTTGTCAAGTCCAAGTCATATTACTATTAGTAATCTTTATTAGTAATCTTTAATATCGTTTTCAGTTTTTCCCGCCACAGTTACTGCGGACGACGCCATATTTTGTCATCGGACGATGATATGGTTGCGCCCCCTATTTTTTTTCCTGTGAACTATATATGCCTGCGTTACCCATAAATCTGTGCCCGATGGCAACACTCAAACATAATTCTGTCATGTTTCTGCATCCATTCGCTGTATCAAACCTCATGTCAAACAAATAAGCTCAACCAATGAGAAAGTGGATCCTTGGTTGGTTAACATGTTAGTTATGTTTGACAGAAGAGCTGTCTAATGTTAAATAAAATGATTTTTATGTAGTCAAGTACTATAAACAATTTATAATAATGTTTAATGGGTACGTATGTTAAATTCTCGATGGCGGCTCATCAAACATTGCGTGTGGTACAGTCCGTATGCGTTTTCAACAGAGTGGAAATAATAGCTTGAAAAGTAGATGGAGAATCATTACTTATATGGGTGGCAATGCTACACAAGCCTAGAAGAAAACCAATTTATTGTGAACTTAACGAGCGGTGTCAGTACAGTTAGAGAACAAAGTGAACGTGATCTATCAACATATCGGCGACAAACAATCTGATTTATACGAGTCGGTTGTCTTCTCAGCTGGACCGGAATACCCCTGTGACATTGATTGGTGATTAACGGACAAAAAGAACCGACGATACCCAGACTCTTGGATAAAATGAAGCTTTGACTGAATGACTGTCGCGTCTATCCAGCTAATGCAAATGAGTAGTCTGTCGCAGTGTTTATCTACTGGAGGGCGGAATTTGGGAATTTAGCATGTCATTTTATTATGCAAATCAGTTTCGTGGAGTTTGTAAATTGTAGTTTTAGTTGTCTTTGCAATTCTGTTTGAATAATAATGATGTGAAAAATGGAAGCTGTTGCTCTCGCAAGAACCTCCGAATGTTGGGAACATCTGATGAGGGAGGTCCCCGGTCCCCCGAAGATTAAATTAATCCCGTATTTTAATTAGATGTACCCCGGCATGGCTGAGCACCCGCCCGAATAACTACTGTTTCCGAATTAATACCCACTAATCTAATTTATGTGGTATTTTGTCTTCTTAGCACCGATTACCACGGCTGAAGGTTGTTTTCTGGATTACTTACACCATTTACGTTTATTCTTACCCTCTTAAGGGTGACGTCTTGAGATATAAATATGTATATTACTTTCTTATCATTATTTTTTATCTCACATTGTGAGAATTTTGTTTATATCTGAAAGATTTTCGCATAAAACTTTTTAGTGACAAAACCAACATCTAGAAGAAAGGCGGTCTCTTCGTCATTAGTTCGTCGTTTGTTTTTGTCATAGCTCCGGGCTATTATCCGGATAGTCTGGGCAGGAGGTGCGAGATCAGAGGCTCAAATTAAAATTTATTTAATTAGTATTAAGACACTAGAAGGATTTCAATTATTGGTCCGGAGTTGCTTTCTCCAGCCGGTAGGGATGAGGTTTCTCGCAACTTTAGTTGATTTGACTTTCTATATGAATCTAGTTTCTTGTATCTTTTTCTTGTTCCTTTTCATCTCTGTTTCTCGGAAAGATTGGAATGAAGAGTGTTGTTCATATTGAGGGTTTGTCTAAATTTGAATGGTTTAATTACAGATCTTCCTGGCCGCCAAATCAATAGAATGTTGGTTATTTTGCTTTGATGTGCGTTTTTACTTTCCGTCTAGTACTCTAGAAGAAAAGTACCTATTGTAAACGACGGGGAAAATGGTATTTTACCGAAAATTTCGCGTTTTGGGGTCCCCAGAATCCATTCCAATGATTTCTGGAACATGTATCCGTGCGTTGGGCACGTACGTGGGTATGTACCCCAACTTCCCTCTTCTTTCCATTTCTTAAAAGATTTTATTGCTGTATTCTTGTTAATATTAAACTGCTGACGTGACTATCTCATCTCTGTTTTGACGCTAAACCTTTGACACTAAACCCCGAAAAATTTTTCGTTTTATTTCCTCTATTGATTAACTAGTATGGGTTGAGTTTTTTGCACTAATTTCAAATAAATATTATCAAATTTTTTTGGGCAGAAAAGTGGCAACTGTTGTACCTTTTTGAAATCCTAACTAAATGGCCCATTTAGTAATTAACTTGCCGAGTATACTTTTTCTGTAATAAATAATCAAAGTTAAGTGACAAATTTTTTTCAACCACACCTCAAACAACCTACAACAATTTTTTTGGATGATATGATTATTTAAGATCATATTGTAATGGGTCGGAAACCCATTGTTTATTTATTAAAATGTGATCAAATTGAGCGGGATGTAGACGGAGTAGAATGTTCGAGAATGTCAAAGTTTTGGTGTTGTTCAGTTGAACATCTGGTTTACTGAGGATTTGACCGCGTGTTTATAAGTTTAAATTTGACGCGTTGTCATTGGCTACGGAGAAATGCTTGCGTGCATTCGGGTTGACCTAGGCAAGGGAGCAAAATCTTTTCCTTCTTCTCGTTCGACCATCATGAAGTAAAGTTGTTGTACAGTGCGCTAGGCACTTAAAAATATGTGTATTGTCCTGGTAAGTCTTTTCAACTTGTCTCGCATTTCATTTTAAATTAGAATTGTTTATTTATCTCTGCTAAAAGGTGTGTCTGTCTAAATCAACTTCTGGTTTCAATTTCAGTTTTCCCACCTCTTATCTGCCATTTCTAGTATGGATGGAGCGAACAGTTCTGTCGGCTGGGAATAAATCATGAGTTTTTCGATGTCACCGCTGGCACTGATCTTGATCAGTGGTATAATGGTCGGTGCCGATAATGGAATCCGATATGAGGCGGGCGGTTTAATCTTTTTTATCGCACCGGGCACACCGGTCGGTCCCGGTTTCGAACTGTTAATTATTTACAATTCTGCCCGCCTGCGCCTATGTATACGCAGTACCGGCGGCGTAGTCCGTTCGCTCGGGAGCATTTAAATTGCGCGCACAAATCACCGCCGACCGTTTTTAAGTGCAAATTGAATTGCGAATGTACGACATCGTCGCTTAAATGTCGGCGCTGATTTCAAACCTCCAAAACCGTAATTGTTTATTAGATCAAGAGCTGTCTATATCAGAATTTATAACAGCAAATTTACGTTGGCTATACCGTTGAGAAATTGACGTATAAAACGTCAGATAGAAATGTTAGAAAAAGTAACAAAAACAACAACGAAACTGGCCAACTCTGACCTCCAAAACTTCGAGTTAAATTTAATTGTCAAATGTTAGTAGCCAACCTACAATATTTTCCAAGGTAAACTAAACCCTACATCACAATACACTATATCTTTATTATGAATTTTTTCGTATTTTTATAACACATGATAAATTTTAGCCCTAACTCTGCAGGAAGAAATATTTATTCATGTATTTAATTTTCAGTTAATTTTTCAACTCATTGATATTTTTATATACATTAGGTAGCGGTATCCGGATTAAAATCATAAAATATTATATCGATTATTGTTAATAGCGCTTATATATTACTCATTTATCAGATCGTAGTTTATTGAATAAATTATAAACCCAATTAAAATAAACGCTTTTTTTGTACATTATATATATTATTATTATTAATGGCTATTTTAATTATTTTAATACCGTGATAGCAGGAATTTATTTATGCATTATTCCTCATTGTTTATAAGTAGCAACTAACCAAACATATCAACGAGTACAAATTTTAAATATTTTTTTTCCTGAATATGCTGTGTAACGGGTCGGCAACCCGTCGTTTATTGACTGGGATAGGTTATTTAATAAATTCAGAATGTTATTACAATATCACGGGAGTTTCAAAATGAACGCGGAGTTAGTTTCGGAAGCTTGAGTTGAGGTCTCTCTTTGTCTTCTTTGTTTTTTTTCCAGTGGAAATATTCACTCCAAATGTTGTACAGATAAAATACGCGCCAATAGACATTTAAAGAAATGGACCATTTTGTGATTGGTTAAGATTGTTTACTTCCGGCGTCCTTTTGGGGTAGTTGAAGTCGAAGAAACAACTCTCACCCCCTGCTCATTCTCCTTCGCCATGTAAAAAATACGTTTTTTTTGTAAAGCATGCTCGGAGGCTTAAGTACCCAGTGTTTTTTTTTTTTTTTTTTGGTAAGTCTTATTATCTTGTCTCGCATTTCGCTGTAATTTAAATTGTTTTGATATCTCTGCTAAAGATAAACTGTCTAAATTAACTCCTGAGTTAATATTATTGGTAAGTTATGTTCAAAGTTTCATCATTTTTTTTGTAACCCACCAATCGGGGATTGTTTGATTGATTTTTGTAAATAGGAATAACATTTATATTAGATTAGCGTGTTTTGTTTGATCTTGTTCCATCAGCCCTTTCTAATATTAGAAACTTTAAAGTGTTAAATTAACAGCCAGGTAAATTGTTCATAAGGCCCAGATATAGGACCCAGATAGGACCAGAGATTTTCTGTGAATCAATCTGTTGAATTAAATAATAAAAGCCTTCTGACCGAAGGACAACGACGCCTATGCATTTTTTCCCGCTCATTGGCCCCTACATTGTGTCGAAAAAAAAATACCTGGGGTAGCACCCACTCAATTCTCTGACTACCCTGTTGACACGATGAAGCATCTAAACCTTCTGCAATTTTTCAATTTCGTGAAGCCACAGCTACTGTGGAACACAACCTATTATTGTTAGTGGTTACTGACCTGTCTAAAATTAGACAGTTCCTATGAACGCTTAAATCATTCGTGCCATTGATCTGTAAATAGGTGTGCATATTTAAAGTCTCTGGAGGATGAGCTGGTCGCAGTTTGGTCAAAATCAGTTGACTCCTTAAGAAAATAAATGTAACATGGCCATTTTGCAGACCCTTGCATACATTGCACTGATTTCTGGAAAATGTATGTGGGTGTGTATGCAGGCCTGTGAACACGATAACTAATACGGTATATACGATAACTAATTTGGTATATCATTTTATTTGCAATTGCTGCAATTGTATATCATTTGCAATTACCAGATGACGAATTGGACAGTTTTTTGGCATAATCTGACAATCGGAAGTGGCAAATGTTACATGCGTTTTCTTAGTTATTCACCGATTTTTACCGATGTGATAACTGCTCATTCTCCTCTGACTTCTGTCAAACCGCTTCTATAAAAGCTTATAGCGCTCATCCCATTCATCTGTAAATTGATGCGCACATTTAAAGTCACTGGAGGATGAGCTGGTATCAATTTGGTCAAAATCTGATAAATAAATTCCTAGGAAACCTTATGTATCTCCCACTTCCGGATGTCAGACTCTAACCAAAAACAATCCAGTTCGTCCCCTGGTAGTTCTAAATATGTATACTAAATTTCAGCCTCATCCGTTATACCGTTTGGGTGCTATCGTGTTGACAGGTGTCACCCGTTCAATTGTTTTATTAATTATATTGAAAACTGAGTCACTCATTTGAAAATTGCATTATTTGGTATAATCCAGTCGCGTGCCGATAGTACTACTATCGGAAATGACTTAAATAGATTTGCTTATTGATGTGGTAATAACGGTGTACATTATAACATAAGGAAAATGTTGGGAGTTTGAATGTTATATCTATAATCAGTTACGTTAGATCTCATCTTAAATATGCTTCAGCACCACATTATAAGTTGCTAATTGATGGGATCGAGAACGTTTGGTGTAAATTTCTCAAATTCATATCATATAAGATGCTGTTTGATTATCATACAGATCAACATGAATGGGTGTTATTGGGTTGGATTAGGTTGAACATCCTCAGTAATAGAAAGATAATTCAAGACCTGATCTTTTTATATAATATATTTTTTTAATAGTAATTTTGATTGCCCGGAATTGCTAAGTAGAATTAATTTTCTGAGTAGAATTGATTTTAATGTACCCCAAAGCGAATATAAGAATGTATCCATATTTAATGTAGCCTTAAATTATGGAGTTAGCACTTGTACTACAAGAATTTGTCCATTAGAAAATAAATTTCGTCTCGATTTTGACGATCCTGCACAGTCAAAATGTTTAAATATATGTTGAATCTATTATGTCTATTATGTCTAGAATAAGATTCTATTTGTTTATATAGGTTTGTATAAAGTAACAGATAAGCAACACGTGACGATGGTTTCGTTTGCAAAATTTCTTTTCGACAATCTTAATACAAAAATGGATACACGAGGTCTCTAAAGTTTCAATATTCAGCATCTCGGTACATATTATTACACTACATATGTTGCTAAGGTAACAAAAAGGCGCAGTTACTAATACACAACAGTGTTTTTCTCTTCTCAAAGAGTGCTATTATTTTTCTTTGTTGATAACACTCATTATTTAACATCCTTAGTAACACAGGCGGCAATGTGAAAAATAGTCGTATCAATTTTGACAATTTTATGATGCAGGACATGACGCATGACATAAAGTGACAGACTAAAATTACAATGAATGTGATAATTATACCATGCGTTTTTAAGGAATTGCTCATCCCGTGAATTAAAACAAACACCTAAATACAACAAGTTTTTTCTTATGTTTCCTGAGGACACACAAACCAGGGAACAACATTTTTGTATTAAAACTTTGCTTAGAAATTTTTCGAAAACATTGCCACGTGTTATTATCTGTTACTTTGTATACACCCTATACAAACCTTTAATGACTACTATGGTCGAAAATAAACATTCCTGCGACAATCGCTAGGAAGTTGCTGGAACCACGGGTCATTAAACGTTTAAGGTTACCTATAGGCAACTACATCACTGGAGGATTGGATCTCTGTAATTTCAGTATCATGTTTTTCTTTCGGACACAGACCCATGTCAAATTACAGCTATTAACGCAGCGTACGAGCGTGCGGATACCAAGGGAAAATTGATACTGCAGCCTTTGTTTTTGTGTTCTTTGTACGGATGCAAATTGCTCATGGGACTTGTGCACCTGTATACTGTACATAATACTTTTAGTTCACTCGCTTGTTTCTCCTTGAAATATTTATTACTCGTTCTTGCAAGTAAATCATTCTTAAAGAAAAAAGTCTTACCCACGTTTATGTTCATATGACATAACATGAGAAACAATAACATAGAAACAAAAATTATCTTCTAAACATCGTGGCTGTCAAATGACTAACATGGACTCTCTTTCTAGAGTCACGCTAACAAACTACTTGTTTTTACCCAAACTTTCCATGAATACGAACCATAACACTGTTGCACACATAATTTCTCCATTTCAGCCCATGTTTCGTTATTTCAAATGGACATTACCCATAATACACTTTTTCATTACAGTTTTCCACGTTGCATTAGAGGTCCTTCACTCGACAGAAGACATTAATAAACGTCAGCCATCACAGCTCGCCGCTCGGTCATCTTTTCGACCTGTTTATTTTATGAACAGAGCGTCCCCATTAGAAAAATAACCCCTCCGAAAGGAATAAGTTGGCGCCATATGCATCGGCTTGGCACTGTTGTCCTGTCCCTTCAGTGTGCGTGTGGCCCCGTTGTAGTGATTTATTATTGAAAACGCGGCCTACGTCGACGTGACGACTCCTCTGTCCAAGCCTTATGATAAATGATGCTTGGCACCAGCGCTAGAATGTCGTCCAGTATGTCTAGTACGTATGATTTTGATTCGCGTCCGCGGTTCGTTATCGAACGCAAACTCTTGCTTCTGGTGTGGAAGGACTTCATTATTAATGGTCCTTGCTATATACTGGCGTATAGGACAATGTCTATGAAAAAACAATTATCAAAATAGTGAGCATCAGAATTTAATTTAAAAACCAACGTGCAGGTGACACAAAGTATCATGAACATTAGTTTAAATGACCAAAAAGTCAGGAACAGCTGACTTTGAATCGTTGAATATTATTGGCTATATCTTGAAGCTTACCGAAGTCGAACGAACTGTACCAATCCTGTCCCTTTAAAATGGTGTTCTCCTATCGCTCTCTCATTTGGAATGTACTTCTTTTTCAAGTGCCGGGTCTTATATATCTATAGTCTTTGACCTGACTTCAGTGCTATGATTTTGAAAAATATCAGAAAATTGAAGAATTGCAGAAGGCTATAGATCCATAAGCAGAATATTGCATTTCCAATGCATTAAACTTAGGAATCCTTGGTAAGATATATCGAGGGTAGGTATAGTTTTAACTGCTGTCAAAATGTGTTTGTGTGTAAAGCACGTCCGATCTCAGGTGTTAAGTTGCGCAGGTAATTTAAAGTTGAATTAGTGTCGGAACTAGATAAAACATCGCCCGCTAGTTTATGATTTACGGTCAAAATTGCCATTATTTATAACTTAATTATTTTATTCGGCGCGATCCGCCGCCAGGGGGGCTACCTCCACGCCATCGTCGCCGATTTATCTAGTTTCAAAGTGCTGTTCTCACGGACCTCCGGTCGGTCGCCCTAGCATAATTAAAATTTCGCGATGCTTTTGTTTCCGTATAATATACATAAACTTACGCCCGTAGTTTTGAAATTCAAATTTATTATTAATACTATAGCTGGCGGGGCTATCCCGATCCTGGGTTTATCAAGATTTATGCCTCGTTTCGTGGGATATAAGGGTAATTCCATTGCGTTCCCCATATAGATGTGTGTTCATGGTAGATCTAGTTAAAGTCTATCTAGCATATATTAGAAATAGTAGTGGCCCCAGCGCAGACCCCTGTAGAATACTTTTTCATTGAGTAATCTCCCTACCACGTTTAGAAGTCTCCTCGTAGTCCTCGAGTGAGATGCTTATCAATGGTTATCTTGATCTGGATCCTTTTGGAGAAAGAGCGGCGCCTATAACGTCTAATTGCCGGAATTTATTGAAAAACGTAAAGTTTAGTTAATCGTTTTATTTGGGCCATTCGATTCTGAAGGGCGCGCTATTCGGTTGTAACGGCTTATTAGGTCGTAACAGTTTGTCGCCTATGCGAGGTCGCTTACTTAATTTAAGGTACCTCTCATCCGTCAGATGTAAAGATAAGGATAATTGTGGGTTTCGAGAAACGGTAGCCCCCGGATGGAGATGCGATCTTTAGATCTTATCAATCGCCATTCATAGAAATAGCTGTGAAGTTGATACTTAAGAAGTGACTTGTGGTTCGAGATATAATTTCATTTTATGAGGTAAGTTGACTATTTGCAGCTTACCTCGAGGTGCCGATTTGGTCGTTCGACCCATGAAATTAAAGATAACTGAATCATCAATAAATGGCCCACGATATTTTTTTTACTAAAAATTACAATTGAAAATTCAAACGCCGATGTGCGACTCCCTCGAAGATTCATTCTTATTATTTTTTGCGTAAAGTTTGCGCTTTTATAAAGAGATCAAGGTGTAAACGATAAAAATCAATGGAGAAATACTGGATTAAACTTTTTTTTATTAAATTATAGCTGTTTTAAAATGAAGACGTTTTATCAATTCAAAATCATAGCATTGATGGTTAGAGTCGTTAAACTTTCTCCGATACATAGAAGATTGTCTTCTTAGCAGTTTTCTGTAATATAAAGAAACAATGAA
The DNA here is from genome assembly GCA_963971325.1 of Aphodius granarius. Lineage (NCBI taxonomy): Eukaryota > Metazoa > Arthropoda > Insecta > Coleoptera > Scarabaeidae > Aphodius > Aphodius granarius. Next base: position 14,353,719 of record OZ020222.1, on the reverse strand, counting down.
GGAAAACAGTGGTGTGGTATGAAGTAATACAAGTGGTACAGTTTCTGGAGTAACTATAATAGCTGAAGTGCTTAAGTGAGGGTCATAGAATTAGGGTATGGCTACTGAAGGCAGTTAAAGTTTCTCCCAAGGCGCTTGCAAACCCAAACAGATGGTTACCTTATTAATGAATACATAATTGCCGCGGCAAATTTCAGCTGATTAAGTTTTCCGTAAATATCTGTTTTCCCGTGTACAGTCATTTTACGGGGTTGCTCTAGGCCCCTACCACGGGGTGTCCTCCCGTATCCTTTCCCGGCCGCTGCATCCGGCCCTCACCGTTTCTGGAGAAATTAAACGACTTCCCAGAAACTATAACAATTAAGGGGCGGGCGCGAGAGCGCAAACTTACCCCGTGTTAATTTCGCGAACTTAGTGGAATACCGTGTTGTAGCGTAATAAGTTTATAAAATAAAGTGCTACCGCCGAGTTCAGAGATACGTCTTCAGTCGGTGTGTCAGTTTTAATTGTGCGCGATAAATTAGGCGCTCTACTTCAGTTACTGTCCTTTCTACCCTTTAAGTAGAAACCCTTAACCATTTTACGCAGTTCCAGAATCAACAAGCCTACGATGAATCACACTCAAAATGCCACATCATCATTATTTGCACTTCGAACGACTGTGACACGATGCCGACGTGATGGTCTTGTTTATGCAAGATATATCTGCCTTATACAAGATGTTGTTATTTTTACAAAGATGTATCACTGAGAAATCCGAATTTTCCCAAGAAGTTAAATGTATTAAACGTTGTGCTTCTCGCACGCGTGAGAAGTATAAAGTCCGTAAACAAACGTAAACAGTCCAACACGGTGGGTGGGAACCTTGCTCACCTCGCAAACGGGGTGACACCTCGCAGACAGACCGAGTCCTCACAGCGTCTGCACGCTGTGCTGGCATGACGTGCAAACACAGTGCGGGCACTATGCAAATTACACGATTGTGTTTACGCTATGTTTTCTTCGTGCCAACACATTGGGCCAACATATCGTGTTCGACACGTGCGTGCTAAAAATGTGGGTTATGTGGGTTAGGTTGATACATAGGCTAATTGTAATTGGTTTATCCAATAATGTCTATTTAACGTTTAATATCAGTATTTTTTTTAGGGGGCTAGCTGTCCATGCAGCCGTCCATCTCTATTCTGAAGCATGCTGTCACGTGTCACCATCCAATACACCCTAATTTAAATTAACGAAATCGGTGGTCGAAACTGGCAACGGGACCCTGCCGGGACCCTTGTGACAATATTATAATATTATGATGAACATAAACAATAAAGTAAACTCATTGAAAACAAAAAATAGCAACCCCATAGAATAAACCCTATGCACCGAAGAAACTGTATTTTCTTTGATTGATACTATAAAAGGTATAACGGGAAAATTGTCATATGTATTGATAAAAAATTGTCGGCACAAAAATTATTCACAATCAAGATAAAACAAAAATTATTCCTCTTTTCATCATTATTGAAAATGTTGGGTAAAAAAAATCATCACATTGAAGAAAAGTCATCACAGTTGGCAACACTGACCGAGGACTTTTCTAGCGAAAGCCTTGCAGCGTACCACTAGGCCACTATTATTGGGCATAATAATGACATAAAGCCTCGTCCACAGATAAATCCTGTTAATACAAGATTTAACTTGTTTACTCCTCTTATCTCCGCCGAATTTTCCAAAGAAGTAAGATGTATTAAATTAACAAAAGTCGTCAGAATCTCTAGTCGGACCTAACGACTTGGGTAAACTTCATCTACCCTTTCCGGATACCTTCTCAAGCACGGTCTCGCTGGCTTTTAACACTGCTCACGCCCGTTTAAGTTTCGCATAGTTACGCCGGACCGAAAAATAAATTACACAACAACAGTTCGTATGATTAAATTCTGTTAGTGCTGACGAACACTGGCAGAGGGTGACTGTGGCCCTACAGGGAGGAGGGAGAAACTAAGAACGTCGTCTGGATTTACTTTAGTAGTCCGTAAAGTTACAGACTTCCGACAGAGGCAACAGCAAAGGCCGTTTCAAGTTTTAGTTGAACTTTCACAGGATTATTCACAAGCCAATTTTCACTTAAATCAATCAGGGATTATGCTGAGTGACTCATGCTAATAACAAACTTCCCAGTCTACTTAGAATGCATTAAACTGTCTTTATACTGCGTTAGGTAGTACATGGCAACGTAAGTTTCAAATTGATTGTAATAAGTAGATAAAAGAATACTAATAACTAGACCGGGTGGTAACCGCGTAGTGAACCGTGTCATGATCACTGTTTTACATGTTCCGCTAAATTAATAAATCTCCCTGACGTGGCATTCCTATAAATCAGGGACATTTATATTTTTGTTTTCGAAAGTACGCTCGTCGTAGTTGTCGCCGTGATACATTTTAGCGACGGGTGGCAAAAAGTATATATCCCGTACAGCAAAACGTTAAAATTTTGACGATATATGCGACCGCATGAAAAATGACAGCACTTAGGTGCTGCGGCGCCCAAACACCATATCCATCATCGGCATAAGTAGCTCTTGTAGCGACTGTATCGACGGGACCGACGACGACGCTTCTCTAGGGCTGTTGGGACGTCGCCGTGGTGGCACTATGTTCGTTCGAGTAGCTCTACTTGCTCATTTAAGATGACGGATAACGTCCGAGAAGCCTCGGGATTTGAAATACCGGTAAATTTAACGCCGTTACATGTAAATATGCTTTGGGTGAAAAATTGAGCTTGTCAAATGAATTGAATCACAAGAAGTTATCGATTTTGCGACGATTGACTTTTCTGATTGAAATTTTAAGATAGTAGTTTAGCTAGTAGACTCCTAAGACATGATCTTGAATTCATACTTTGGTCACTCATCCATTTGGAGCCTTTGAAAGATGGCAAACCATGAAAATTACTTTATTGTGGACACCGATGTTTTACCTTTTAAGAGATTGACAGATGATAGGTTTTGAATAGCTGATAATAAAGTTCTTAAATCAAATTATTCTATTCTTCTTAATAACTGAAATATTGAAGATCAAAGTTAAGGACAATATTGTTTGAGTACCGCATGTAGTATAACGATTAAAATGAATTGCAAATGCTTTTAATTTAAGCCGTGAAAATCTACCGGTTATAGTTTTAAGTGACAGTTTAGCAAAACATACTGAAAGTTTCAAAACCTGAAAAAGTTTTTCCTGTCATTTATATGGCTTTTTAAACGCATGAATCTAGACATTGACATGGTGGAAGACATTGTCGTGGAACTGGCAGTGCTTGGTCACAATTTAGTAAAATGCAAATCTTAGGTTTTATTGTAAATATTTCTGTATTGAGTTCATGTTTATCTCTTTTTTAAAGCAGACATTGTTGCAGAAGTTCTTTCTGTATATAACTCCTGCCTGAGGAGTTGTTGCTGTAAATCTGACACTTTCGATCTAGTTTGCCTAATTTGGAATATTGTTTCATATTTTAAATCTTTGCAGTTTCTAATTTTTTGGTATAATGGCGAAGTTTATTCGTAAAATATCCCGAGTCGCCGTCTCTATGAACAGGTATGTCTTCCTGAACCTGTCAAATAATGTATTGAGATAAGGGGAGAGAATATTTGATGAAATTATTTAGGTAGTCGGCATACAGACCAAGAATTTTACCCAATATTTTAATGAATAATAACTTAACCCAAATAACTTTATACAAATAAGTTTAGGGTAAGTTAACTGTTCATTCACTTCTTCTCCTTCGTTAATAACATAATGTTAATGTTCCCTCCTTGATGTCGCACCTTCATTTTGCTTCTCCGTTCTTATTAGTAAATTAATGTACAGTATACCGTACGCCGGGTCTAAAGAGGTGAAAACTTAATTTGGATCATAACCTCGTTTTTTATTTCGTTTGTTCTTTCTTCAATTTTTGGTATATTTTTTTACCTACCCATAATGTTCTGTATTGCGAACTGTCAAATACATCAAATTTTGTTGCCCCATTGCAACTCGTACAAGCAATAATATCTGACAGAAGTGTACAAAACACATCTCGTATCCTTTCTCTCAGGGTCTGCACACTGCTATCACTACATCTTATCTATTAACTCTAAAAATGATTTTAGTTTGAAAAATTTTGTGTTTTGTTTTGTATTCATAATGACTGACTTACGGAGTTACAACAAACAATTTATAATTGAGCTCATGGAATTGTATAGGAGCCATCTGTGTCCTTGCTTTGGAAGATAAAATCGACGGAGTATTCTGATATAAAAAAATAAAGCTTACGAGGACCTGATAAAAAATTACAAGAGGTAGATAATACCGCAACGAAAGAATCTGCAAAAAAGAGCCACGATTTCGGAAAAACTGAAGTGTATGGATATGGTCGTAGTTCGTGTTTACCCGTACAGTTTTACCCGTTCGGTTGAGACTGCCAAAAAAGAACGGCGTGTGTGCCTACCTTTATACACACTCTGTATAAAAAATATATAATTCTATACGTGCCACGTCCCCTTAAGGGCGTTACAAACGTTGTGGTAAAGTGAATATAACCTACCACAGTAAATATGGGGGTATAAATGTCTTGGAGAGAATGGTGATGTGGAGTTAAAGCTTTGGTCAGGAGAAAATCCTGCAAGCAATTTGTATTATAATTCCAAACACGGTGGCCTCGCGAATATATATGAATATTTATAGGTGGTCGTTATCGTCGCGAGTTTTCGAACGAAAATCTAAATTCAAGTTTACAGCGATCGCGCACAAAGTGTAACACGGTTCTAATTTCTCGAGGGACTCCAGAGACCTGGTCCCCAATTCCCAACAGCCGTTCGCTTTTCTATATTGTACACGGACGCGGTACCAGACCGCCTCGGAGGTCTCTCCCGCTTCGTAGCTGTAATTGGCCTGCTGCATCCTATCACTTCCCTTTAATTACACCAATTGCATCGGATGTATTGATTCAATTATTTTCCGCGCTGTTACCAGTACCACCATGATACCGTGACCGGCTTTTCATTTTTCCACCTCAAATCCCGTTTGAAATCAGAAAATTGTTCTCGATAAATTGTTTTGCACGATCTCTCGTTGTCTCGTCCAGTAACAATTTTGGGAAAGGAGAGAATTCTTCTTTCTCTTTCCTAGAGTCTGCTTCCTATCAAGGAAGTGGCGAATATTTCATCAAAATGTCCTTGCTGATTCTGGATTAGTCAATTTTCCTTCAAACTTGCTGTTACTGTTTTCTTTAATATGTATGCTTGTTTCTTCTTGTCAGTGGTTTTCTTTGATAAGAAGATTCATCACGTCCAAGTCGTGCTTCCAAGTTTGAGTTTGACTTTAACCGCGTTGAGTCATGTCAGGCTGATATTGGATAAACTTAAAAAAAAATCAGCTTAATTCTGTCTGAAGTTCAGTTGTTTCAGTTGGTAGCATAGTGAAGTTTGTTAAAGATTAGGTTTTAGTAATTCAGATAGCAACTAGAACACATTTGTCAATTCCGTATGTAGGAATTACTAAACCACTGATTTCAAATGAAGACTTGATTTCAAAAACAACACTTGTTACAAAAACCGAATTTAGAGATTAGGGCAGCATTTGGTTCCTATTTATCATATCTATACAATACATGTATTATTTTCGACAAAAGTACCTACAATCACAGTAAATTTTGCTTTTAAAATATTTTCTATTCCGTAAATACAGCACTTGTCAATGACATGTACTGTTTTCTTGTTCTCCGGAGAATTTTGCTTTCTTGACAAATGCTGTTTTTGATATAAACGCTTCAAATGTTTCTATGTTTGTTTCAGTTGGTAGTATAGTGAAGTTTGTTAAAGATTAGGTTTTAGTAATTCAGATAGCAACTAGAACACATTTGTCAATTCCGTATGTAGGAATTACTAAACCACTGATTTAAAATGAAGACTTGATTTCAAAAACAACACTTGTTACAAAAACCGAATTTAGAGATTAGGGCAGCATTTGGTTCCTATTTATCATATATGTACAATACATGTATTATTTTCGACAAAAGTACCTACAATTACAGTAAATTTTGCTTTTAAAATATTTTCTATTCCGTAAATACAGCACTTGTCAATGACATGTGCTGTTTTCTTGTTCTCCGGAGAATTTAGCTTTCTTGACAAATGCTGTTTTTGATATAAACGCTTCAAATGTTTCTATGTTTGATACTAACTAGACCACATTTGCAATTTCTGTATGTGTGAATTATTGAAACATTACTATTTTTTACTCTGAGAAGGATTTTCAGCAAAGTTGTTAATCTCTGAGTTATAGCGAATTCGTTCTGCTACCAACCACATTGAACAGTTTTGCAACTATTCAATTTTGTGAAGCCACAGTCACACTTTAACCTAGCGACAGTCATAACATTTTATTACATTATCATAACATTTAATGACAGTCATGTCAAATATGTCAATTTGCAACACAGTGACAAAGACTGTGGATTTTGTCAGATGGCTTCTATAAGCTCTTATAGCGCCTACACCGCTCATATCATTGATCTGCAAATTTTTATACATATTTGAAGTCACTGGAGTATGAGCATGTATGAGTTTCGTCTCAATCTGATGAATCCCTCAGAAGACGCATGTAGTAACATTTGCCACTTCTGGTTCTCAGACACCAAAAACAATCCAGTTTGTCCCCCGGTAATTCTAAATATGTATACCAAATTTCAGCCCGATCCGTTCTTTAGTTTATAATTATCGTGTTTTTTTTTTGACATAATCCACAGCTTTCATCGCTGTGGTTGAAAATTGTTATATTTTGAAAAAGGTCAGCGTCCACGACATGATATGACATTAAATGTCATTCTATGACTGACGTTAGGATGAGGTCCAGAGTAGCTGTGACTTCACGAATTTGAATAATTGCAAAAGCGCTTAGACACTTCAATGTGTCAACATTGTCGTCGGAAAGTTGGGTGGGGGTCACACTGGATATTTTTACTGCCTGTTCATTTCTGTTTACGCATTCCATTCCTGGAAAATTCACGGCAAGCACAGGAGGTGAAATAATTGCTACGTGAAAACAGTCTATTGCACCAACTGTATTATAGAAGTTCATCTTGTCCATAAACTGAAAATGTAGTATCTTGTATATAACCAAATTGATGGCAATTAATGTGTTTTTTTTACATTTTGATGACAATTAACGACATATATCTAAGAGCAACAAGTACCTATAACAATTACTTTACAATGCAGTACAGTACATATACATATATTATCTATAAGAAAACTTTAGATAGATGGATTTTTTTCGTCAGGTACTGCTCACATAGAGCTATATAATTTCTTCAATTGGATTGATCGCGAGATCTTTTGATAGCCTCTATTACTTCATAAAGCTAAAGTCTCGAATTTTCAATTGTGTTGGAATGATCCCGTAAGTTCCGATAATGAATTCTTCTCCTTCTCGTAAAGTTTAAATTTCACAGAAAAAATATTTAATTAAATAATTATAATAATTACTATTGTTTCACATACTTATTTTCAGCGTCGTTTATTGCATTTATTAAATTAAAATTTAACATTACTCCACACGGATCCATTGTGATGACAGGTGGAAAATATTTGGGTCAGCACTAAAGTGAAGTCTGATCCACAGTTGTTACCTTTTAACTCCATAACTAAATATTTCAGTCATGTTGTTATAAAAAGGTACGTATTAGCTTTAATCGTTGGGTGTATCAGAGCCGCTTGTATCTGTTTGTGGCAGGGTAATTCTGTTCGTTCGGCGTTTGTTCTCTGTTTGTTAGGTTCTGGGCAAGTTAGGGTAGAGTAACCTAATCAACTTAGAGCAGCTCCTTAGAAGGAGTAAGGGTTCTTGCTCTGAGCAGCTAACCAAAAAGTGTCTCGAATTCAAGACCCAATGTTCATTAGTGAGGTGGATTCCTGCAATGATATTTTGAAGGCAGAGTTGGTCAGGTGTCATTTTCAACGATGTTTATTGCATTTATTAAATTATAATTTAACATGACTCCAAACGAATCCATTGTGATAGGTGGAAAATATTTTGGAACTGTTAGATCTACAGTTGTTAATTTTCAACTCAATTACTAAATATTTTAATCACTTGGTTACTAAAAGGTACATACTAGCTATAATCGTTGAGTGTGTCAGAGCAGCTTGTAACTGCTTGGAGCAAGCTAATTCTGTTTGTTGGGAGTTTGTTCTCTGTTGGCTGTGTTTTAGGCAAGTTATGGCAGAACCTAAGCAACTTAGAGCAGCCTAAATTGACCCTGCTCGATTTAGAAGGAGCAAGGTTTTGTGCTTTGCGCAGGTAACCAAACAATGTCAGACCTGAGAGACTCTATGTTCATTAGTAAGGTGGATTCTTACAGTGACATTTTGAAGGTAAAGCTTATATTGAACGAGGCTGGTCAGTTGTTAATAATAGGACGCATCTTATAAATATGTAGTGTATTACTTATAATATGACGATTGCTAACTGCTATCAATTTCTTCATCACAGAGCCGTCTGAGCCGTCAACAACATAATTAAAGAAAAATCGTCCTTTCCATCCGTTACCATTTTGACGTGTGTTCTTTACTAAATCTAATTTCACCTATGCCTATGATGACTTGTGTTATAGCCTCTACAAACTAGATGTCTGGTTGATGCCTTTTTGTGCGTGATCGAATAAACAGCGTTTTTTTTTTTATTTTTGTGCAGGTCTTATTAGAGGTAAATTTTTATATATCGTTTTACAAGTGTGGAGTATAACTATGTAGCAATTAGTGAACATTTTTAAACTAAGTTTGATCTTTAACGTTTAAACATATTCAGTTACTAAAAGTCAACTCGAAAAGTTTTATTTAGGAACTGTCACTATCAATTAACAACTTTTTGCTGATTTCGTACGACGTTAAAGCACCGCTATGGAACTTTGCGGAACTAGTGCGGCAAAGTACGGAATACAAATCTAAAATAGACTAAGATAATCCATTCGGGAATGCGTTGATGATCAACAAGCAGACCCGGTGTGAGGAAATGAGAATATTGTAATTAAAGTTAAGCAAGAAGTGAAATTTTGTTCTGTGTTGATGTCAGGCACCCCAAGCGAAATCTATGCGATACACCGATACATGTAATGACATTAATGACTTTATATTTGACGTTTTATCGCAGAATTACCAACCTAAAATTTCTCCACCGAAATATAACTACATACTTTTTATTTATTCAAATAAATACAAAATTATACAACTTTGGAGTACAAAAAACGTTGTATGTCACTCTTTCCGCTCTTATCGTTCGTCGCGCTACTCCGTACTTTCGGCACTTGTAACATAGAATTCTAGAAGGTTCTTAACATAGAATACCTGTAATAGAACGCTATCTATTGGTAAAATTTTTGATATAGGTGGTGAACGCCACCTCTGGAGGATTGCACTAACCATTACGGAATTTGGCCAGCCTATTCACATACAGAATGATGATAAAGTTCGGAACAAAATTCATAATATCGTTATTTAATGTTGTTAAGAAAAACGCTCGAACACGTCAATTTAACTTTTAAATAGCCACCTTCTAGCGTAAAAATTTCATCTATGACGTCACCTACTTCGGAGTAATGACGTCATCCATATTTTTTGCACATGGCAACCTCATTTTTTTGCTGTTTTTCAGTAGAACTCGTTATTGCTTAAATGACGATGTAAAATACCAATACCAATACCAATACCAATACCAATACCAATACCAATACCAATACCAATACCAATACCAATACCAATACCAATACCAATACCAATACCAATACCAATACCAATACCAATACCAATACCACTACCACTACCACTACCACTACCACTACCACTACCACTACCACTACCACTACCACTACCACTACCACTACCACTACCACTACCACTACCACTACCACTACCACTACCACTACCACTACCACTACCACTACCACTACCACTACCACTACCACTACCACTACCACTACCACTACCACTACCACTACCACTACCACTACCACTACCACTACCACTACCACTACCACTACCACTACCACTACCACTACCACTACCACTACCACTACCACTACCACTACCACTACCACTACCACTACCACTACCAATACCAATACCAATACCAATACCAATACCAATACCAATACCAATACCAATACCAATACCAATACCAATACCAATACCAATACCAATACCAATACCAATACCAATACCAATACCAATACCAATACCAATACCAATACCAATACCAATACCAATACCAATACCAATACCAATACCAATACCAATACCAATACCAATACCAATACCAATACCAATACCAATACCAATACCAATACCAATACCAATACCAATACCAATACCAATACCAATACCAATACCAATACCAATACCAATACCAATACCAATACCAATACCAATACCAATACCAATACCAATACCAATACCAATACCAATACCAATACCAATACCAATACCAATACCAATACCAATACCAATACCAATACCAATACCAATACCAATACCAATACCAATACCAATACCAATACCAATACCAATACCTTACATAACCTTTTTTTGAAAAAATAGCAAATTTAGTTTAACAAATAAAAACTTAATTTTAATGGAAAAAATTATTATTTTACTTAACTTTATCACCACTCTGTACACGTAGAGTCCTGTATAGCTATGTGTCAGACAAGTTGACAGATATATGTTAGTGTCAGTGTGTAGAACGTGAATAAATGAGTCAAGTGTATTACTTGAATGAGTTTTAACATACCAACAAAATTTGACCTATCTAACACATATCTATAAAGGACTTTACGTGTAGGTGACTAAACCAGCCCTTAAATAAACAAAAATAAATAAATAGACAAATACATAAATATCATGCAAAAAATCTCCAGAAGAGGAAAGTTTTCAATCAAAATCATTATGTACTTGCTTCTCAATATCAAACAGCCTATCAAATTCGCCAAGAAACACTTTAACAAAGTGTACAGATAAAGTTTCGACTAATTTAACAGCTAAATTTAATTCAATACGTCAATTAAAACTTGATCAATAAGAACGCGTAATTTTGAATTCCTAACTTTGCGATACCTCTGACTGGGCCATCTCTGGAGGGTTACACTAACCAGCTTTCAACAGCCATTCAAAATTGGCTATTTTTTCCCATAAGAGGCATATCCCCTTGGTTCTTAGCGTTAGTAACTGTGATACAGAATTGGACTGAATGTCATTTAATAGCTGACAGGTTGACGGTTGTTAGATATCCGCTCAGTTGTAAAATATTCGAAATCCAGTTACTAAAAGCCACATACAGAACTCCAAATATCAGAGAAATTCTTATTCTTAAATAGAAGAAGAAGTCGTGCTTCATCCATTTCAAAATGCATATATATTTCCGTCGTAATACCCAATCTATTGTCAATTAAATTAAGTTAGTACTGCTAACAAAATTCTGTGCCAAAGCTACAGAATGTTGATTCTGGAGTGAGGAAACCTTCCGCACGGTGTTTAGCACAGCACGTTGCACGTAGTGCCCATAATAAAAGCACCTTTATAGGCGTTTGTTCAAGATTTTATCCGTATCTTCGTACGCGTAGGTAATCAACATCATGTAAAACAAATTCTTATCAACGTCTGAAAAATATTCCCATATCGCGTTATAAACAGCCTGGGTAACATCTAATAATATGAATAAAATAACAACTTGTGCGGAAGTTGCCGTGGGCGGATGATAATAAAAAACAACAAAGTGAGGTGAACTCGGTCTGAAGTAACCGCAACTTTTCGGCCTATCGTGAACGAAACAAATGAGCTTTATTATTTTTTTACAATATATATTTCTGCCGCTCGGTTGGCGGGTGGCCTACCTCATGAATTTTAATATTCGGCTTCCCCGTTGGAATCCACTCTTAAATTTCGGAATACATTTCAATCTAGTGGAATGAAGAAGAAGTGGGGTGGGAGGGAGAGGGGATGGGGACAATACCCGTTTGTCTCATCCGGGTATTGCATAATACCGCCACCGACCGGTGACCCGAATATTTTTCGAGACATTCAAATTGTATTCATGTCTATCTAGAATTCGTATCTACGTATGTAGATGTGTATGTACGTCGTCGGACTTTGCCAGTATTTACGTAAGATGGATAGTATATACGTACGTTTATATAAATGAGGTGAGTAATCAGAATATATATTTCCATATATGTAAATTTTTCAATTTCTCAAGACTGCTGCTACCCCTGCACCGGACCAGTACATGTAACCGGGACATATTCGTTCGGGTATTTCATGATTAGATATGTACATAATTCACTCAGAATTACTGATGTTCACTGTCTGACGAGTCGAACACCACACGAAATGGCCATTTTGACACGCACTATTTTCTCAGATTAGTTTGACAACATCTTAATTTTCAACCATACAATGATAGTCAGTTCATTATGTTTTTTCCTTGTTTTTGGTTTTATATCTAAGATTCCAAGTTTGATTTCTGTCTCCTTCGTAAGGAAGCGTTTATGACAACGTAACCGTTCACGAATTTGTGGCTGTGTGTGGTCCGATAAACTCAACTAAAACTTCTTTGTACGCTTTTATTTTCTTAATTTTATAAAAAAATGTATGATTGGAGTCTTTTCGCTCTATGTCAACTACCAATGAGTAATTTTCCATCATTAATAGTCCAATAATATTAAGCAGAACTCGTCTTGTGTCGTTTTGTGGTATTTTGGAAAATAGTAAACCATACTACTCTCAGTTTCAAGTTGTACTTCACCCAACTCAATATGTGGAAGAACGTTTTCTCTTTGCAATACATTGCTCATGGCCGAAATGCCACAGCTTCTAGAACTTCATTCCTTTCCTGGTAATGGTTGCTTCTTGTAAAGCTGTTGCTTTATTTCAATGCGATAGTTTGCCTTTTTAACAAGGCCATTGCGCTGGCTGGTTAGTTGGTTTACAGTTTTTGTCCATATCTTTTGCAGGGACAGTCATCTAGTACCAGTTCCTCTTCAATATAAAATGTGGCTAACCAAAACTGCTGTTTCCAGAATTGTTTTTAATAAATATTTCTTTGTTTCTGTCTTACATACTAGTAACACTAACTGTATATGCACAGTACAGTTGTTAACTGTGCTTATGTTGTATCGTTGTCATATTCCCCCATAATCAGTAGGCACCAGTGGATATTTTGTATGATAGAGAGCCTTTTCTATTTTAATTACCATAAAGTTTAATATGTCCTATCAAGGAACGGTCTGTAACATGTCCCATACATCGAAATCATCCATAATAATAAAACAAAATGGCAATAAGTACAAATCTCTGCATGTAGGACACGACTAAAAAGTACTTAGAACTGCTCCCCGACCGCTAGAAAATTTATGCTACTGCCTTTTCCGCTGCGACGAACGAACGTATCCTGTCTGTTCAGGATACCATCATTTTTTATTAACAAGTACCCGCTTCTTTAACATCGAGTTGGCAATAAATACCGTCACCGTGGCAACAACCACGCAGGTGCCACTCGTCTACCGTCAACTTGGAGCGAGGGACCCACCGGAGAAGTCGACACGATGGGAGCGTCGTCCCGTACGTAAAGGACAGGACAATAAACTCGCCTCCTCGCCGAGATTTACCGTGGAGCCTATCGACATGTTAATGCTAATTTAAAATAACGAGAAGAATTATCAATTAGATTTGCATACGTCAATTCTGAACGGCTCGTTCGATTCCGAAGATTGACGACAGAGCTTCCGCCACTTCTAGCATCCGATTTCGAATGATTTCGACCTACCCATCAATTTGGTGATTGACGTATGAATGAATGTAGGTTTCAGCAGTTGACGATCTGATATTTGCAAACTTAGGCTGTTAATTGGGTCAGATCTTTGTTATCATGCTTCTTTTGTCATCTTCCATAATGATAGTGATGAAACTTTAGCTCAAACTACAAATTTTACATCACTGATAAAACGTATTAGTCTATTAATATTCTATTTGGAAAAATCGACTCTAAGCTACACAAACATACATGTGAGAGTATATAAACTCGTTTCAGGCTGCAGAAAAGTCTGATAAAACAGAAAATTGTGGGAAGAAATAGCGGAAAATGTACCAAATACTGATTTTTCGAATCTAACCTAGCTGCATGGGCAGAAAGAAATATTTTATTTGAAGTAAAAAGAAAAGTTTTCACTGAAAAAACGAGTGCTTTACACTAAATGGTTTTCCGTGATTTCTGTAATGTAGAAATTGTTTGGGTTTAATTGCAGAAATACGTTTGAATGAAATAAATCTGGTTTTATTTGAAATAAAGATCGGCCTAGAGGTAAGCAAATATTCTATTTGAAATTATTTGGAAGAAAAAGATAATAGATTTGAGTGAAAAGATTGTGTTGGAATAAAAAAATCACTGGTTTCATAAAAATTATTGCTATGTCTAATACTGGCGGGGAGATGACGCTGACAGTCTGGGCTTTATATAAGCTAAGCTACAGAATGCGAGCGGTATTCCGGTTACTCTTCATTTGGTTATAAGTCTGTAGTCATTACTAAACATTACCGTGGAGTAAAATAATCTAATGAGTCTACCATAATCTTTTATTGTGGTTTTCGACTAAACTATGTTTGGATTATATAATCAAGGTCTCATGATTACAAACATAATAAAATATTAATTAATAATTAATTCACGGTCGCAAAATTGATCTAATTTGAAAGTACACTTTACTGAAACTTAAGTACTATTTGATTATATAAAAATTTGTAGTTTTTAAATCAACATTCGATTTTATTAAGTCAAGTACTAAATTGCCAAACAGTAAAGGAAGATTCAGATTAATTACCAGAATGCCAGTAGATCTAACTACTAATACCAAGAAAATCAGCTACTTCAACATAACGTAACACTTTTTTCTACTTTAATATTGAAGGTGCACTAAATGTGATATACAGCGTCTTGGTAAGGTTTACCTAACCCAAAGTGTATCTGACGTTATAATTTATTATTTTTGCCGCATTTTGGTGAATTCTCCACACTTGATTTATGCCCACCTCTACGGTTAGCGTATCAAAAAAATATTCATAATTCAGGAGCGTAAAAGTCAAAATATGGCGCTCGTCGAACTTCCATTCCAGCACAACGATTTCGACGTATATATCTGGGAAACCGCATAAAGTTTTTCGGAGTGTCAAAGTTTCTCTCGAACGTCGCATCCGATAACCCTCCATACCTCGGCGTACCCTAAAATTATGTCCGTAGCTTACTATGTTTGCGAAATATTCGGAAAATAATATTGGTATGGATGCATATCGACCCCTTTATGTATATGAAGGTGCCGCTCTACATAGAGAAGAAACCCCCCGCAAACCGGAATCTCGTATGCTACAAAGTTTGACGAAGTGCATCCGAGAATTTATGAATATTTATAAGGGCGTAACCACCGGGTAAGTAACGTGGATAGTGCTTTCCGCTCAATGGTGCCAACCTCAAGAAGGTAAGACATCACTTTCCATGGTAATTAAGCCTCATCAAGTCATTGAGACTGCTTATCTCTTTACCTTCCGATTAATAATACACATTTATGACAAATAGCTTAATTGACATAATGTATGTACAGCACTTCTATTACTGGACCAAAGTTTTTGTGTTGTCAAAATATTGGCTAAAATATTGAAGTTGTTATAACCTGCCAGTATTGAGCAGTATTAATTGTTCAAAATTATTTATTCAAAATGTTAGTATACGTAAAACATGAGAAATTCCATTATGGACTGATTTGTTGCAGCAGTAATTAAAATAATGTAAACATTATAATACGCAGACTATGAAACTTATTACATTACAGCACAGTTTATCTTACAATAAAATTTAACATTATGTAAGGAGTATAAAGTTTGAACCACCCACCCTTGGACTTCTGATTTTACTCCTACCTTCTACCTTCAAATCGGTTATAGCCACAACCCCAGAAAAAAAGTATTGCCAAGACACTTAACTAGTCTCTAAAAACGTCCTCCTTTTAATTTCTTCGTTTTACTTCGTGGTACATTCGTCCACAACATAACAATAATAATAAAGGCGTTGGAGAAACACGACTGCCGCCTCTTTCCAAGTCTCAACGCCTGTTGTGGTCTATTGCTGATGCTGTTTGTGGTGCAGTGGTTGTCCAGTGCATAGTGGTGTGTGTACAACTACGATAAACCACCGTCCGTGACGTAATGACGCCGTTACGGACCATGGGGCCCTGGTGGACCTATTCCCTCTACCGGGTCTAAGTTCAAGCAGCTCAATTGCATTACAAGCGGTTTTTATATAGCGCCTCCCGGGAACGACTACGCTTCTGCCCTCTTTCATTGCCCTCTTTTCAGACCCAAAAGAATTATTTCGCAGCCATCGTCGACGGGAAGTTTAATTCCAAGACCGTGTAAGTACCTCGAGAAGCACGAAACAGAACAATTAGAGCTTATAATTATGGGTTTTATGCTCCGTGGCGATATTTTCACGACGTTTTACAGTTTTTCACTACGTTTCAGGATGAAAGCTATCAAGAAATGTAAAAAAATGTATATAAAGACTAGATGTAAAGAGACAACAAGATTAGACAATTTGCTTTGATAGAGTGATAATTACAAATAAACCAATTACTGATAACAATTACAAAATATCTTGGATGATTCCCACTCAACTTTTCGACTATCTTATTGACATATTGAAGTGTCTAAACCTTCTGTAATTCTTCAATTTCGTGAAGATACAATTACTCAGCATCCCATCCTAATTCATTAAGTATATGTATATCAATATCCCATGAACAGAGTTCCAGAGGTCAAGAATAGCAGCGCACCTTTTTTTTTTAGTTGATAGAAATTAAGTGATTATATCAGAATTTGTGGGTTCGATAATGATAGAAATTACAAGATATAAATAACAAGTCGTTAACAGCACCTTAGCTGCCTCTTCCATAATTAATTTAATAAGCCCTTCCGTTAAGATGGCTAGATTTATCGCCCAGTTATCGATTTAATTTAGAAATGCCGAGGATCTCTAAAAACGGACGTATTAATACCCATGATATACGGTGGTATCAGCGGATCTTGGCCAACGGCAAACGACCCAAAAAAATAGCCACCAGGCAATGGTCGTAGAGAATTAATTTGAGGTTACCTGGCAATCTAGGGTCTGCTTGTTAAGTGGGTAGGTCAGCATCTTAATGGATCATTTGATGACTTTGATATAGAAGAGTTGGTGTATTTTTTTGAAATAGTCAGAAACAAATCACTTTTAAGTAATTAATTACAACTGAAATTCTTGAAGAATGTATTATTTTAGTCATTTTACACAAAAATGTAAAATTACAAGTTATGGCGCAGAAAACAATTACCACACGACCACTATTTCACAATAGCTCCAATTTTCATTGCGGCTGCGTTTAATAAATATTGCGAGTGGCAGTTTTAACAATTCAGGAATTTAATACCAACATTGGTAATGAAATTTGAGTACGTCATCACGAGCGTGTAACATTTGATATTCATGATGGATACACCCGTCGATTAATACGCATTGTGGTAATTTTACACACATTATTTGCAACCACCGACAAAATAAAGACCTTTATCAAATCGCTTATTTCGGGGTGGGCAATATTACAAATTTATTTGGTGTTTGCGCATTGCCTCCATTTTGATGTTTCGCTATAATCTGAATGGTTATAACACAACAAATGCATACTTCTTTCCTGTTTCTTTCTTGAGTTACTAAAATTAAGGTATTTAAGAAGATATATCCATCCCAATGGTATAAAAAAGAGCCTATCGGAGGTAAATTTAATATCCAAGGACATCTTTTCTTTACAGATTGAGCATTTACGAACTGATCAAAGGGAGATAGTGAAGTGCCGGGACGGACGTAAGATGGCGCCAGAGTTAGTAGTGGCCGTCTGAGGCGTGAAATATGTAAGGGTGGCTCTTTCTGTCGCCGTCCTTCACGGCGCGTATGGAAGTACGCGTCTACCCATCCCTCATGTCCGAATCGATTGTGTTCAGTTTCAAGCGTATCCGTTTCCTTTTTGCTCACCCATCCCTTCTTTCTTTTTTGCATTATTTTTCTCACGAGGGTCACTTCCATAACTTTAGCAAACCAAAACGGCAAGAATTGGCATGTGTTTTTGTTCGGTTCCGTTTTAAATTTCAGTTTAGGATATTTCAGTTCATATATCTTACCAAGGAGATTTTGCATCTTCTTATTTTAACTCTTGTATATCCTACCTCTGCCAGCAAAAGCCTTAGATTGCTTGGTGTGTGGATACATCAGTCTGTTACTCTCAATCTCGTGCTGATTGGATGACTCTTCGTCATTTAAACAATACTTCAAATATAACTCCCAAGAAGAAATATAGGTTATGTAATGTCAACATCTATGCAAGTAATAAATCTTCATACTTTAATTAAAGTTTTCTTAAGCCTACATACAACGAAGATTTGTCTTTGGGAGTAAACAGAGGCAGGCGTTCCTCCAGGGTATTAATTTATATCTTTCCGCAAGGGCAACGATAAATCATAGCTCGTTTCGGCCCTTCCATTATGGCTCACATATTCGGTAGGAATTTTCGTTTTCAATAACGCGGACGCTAGAGCTCTCGACATCATAGTAACGCAGTCTCATTTCTGAGAGTTTCCACCGACAAATCCCCAGGACGACAGCGGCAGCCTTCAGGGCGCTTCCACTTCCTTGTCCGGATTGCAACTACGCGCACAGTGGGACAAATCAATTGAAACCGCCACCGGACAAAACTAACTACAAAAATTAGTGTGTTAGTTTGGAGGAATCATATGTTCTCAAGAACAAGCATGAAATCAAAAGTAGGCCGGCTTTTTCAGTCAGCCTATTTTACGGAAATGATAAATGTAAAATGAGTTTTTTTGGGAAGCTATCACGAAATGTATCAAAGCAATAAAACAGAAGAGATGTAAAGAGACAATTAATCAATTTAAGCGATCAGGACTTGTTTAGATTTTTCTTTAGGATTCTTTAGATTCATTCGCTTTGAATCGGGTGATGGAACGTTTGCCTAACTTCAAACTGTACATTATCAATTAAAATTAATCAATTACAAATAAACCAATTACTTATAACAATTAAAAATAAACCAAGTAGTTATTTTCATAAAATTTTGTATAACGTTTATATTTACTGAATAGAAACTGAATAGAACATATAACTCCATTTAACATTTGTTTTTGGATTTTGGAAAATAAGTACCTACTAACTTTAGAATAATAATATACAGAATAAATAAGAAAATCAACTAATAATATTCGATTTAGCTAGTTGATTTTGGAATTATTTCGCGTTAGATAGGCATAATTGGCCACTCATTTTGACTTCTTAACTAGAGATGAAAAACTGCAGCTTTAAGCCTAATCTTGTTGAAAGCTGAAGCTTGTTAATAGGTAAGTTGTAGAAGTACCAACCAACTGAATTAAAACTAAGGTGACTAGACGCCCTGATTTTGGTGGGACGGTTCCGATTTTTCAGGCCGTAGCCCGCGTCCCGCCGGTGCCGGCGATGAGAAAATGTCCTGCTTTCTGATAAAACTTTCACTCAATGAATTTATTATTATTAGAATGAGCGGTTATCACACATTTTTAACTAAATCAAATTGTCTAATGTTGTATTTTATAACTGGAAGAATTTAATTCCCTAAAACCAGTTCAAATAAAGTAGCAGTTTAAATAAACTTGGAACACATTGTAAAAACCAGATGCAATAAAACAGCAGGTAGTCTCGATCATCAATAAACTTACCTTGGGTCAAGAAATTTTATGACTAGAAAGATTTTAGTTTGCAAAAACCAGATGTAATAAAACATAAGGTAGTTAAAAACAAATAAACTTGTCTTAGGTCAGAAACATTGTGGTTTATTACTAAAAAGAATGTAATTCCCAGAAAGACAATTGCAATGAAATAGCAGGCACTCTTAATAGCAAGAAAAAAGTTGTCTTTATTTTTGTATTAAGATATTAATCCATTCAGCATTTTTTTCGTGTTTACAATTTTTTTCATATTGATCTTAATTGTTTTGGATTTGAGGTACCTTCGATTTTGTTCCGATTTGTCTAAATCAAATTAGTAATTAACAGTTCATAAACCGATTTTTTTTTCGGATTGCATACATCTTTGCTTCTACTGTGATGCGCTTTGTGTTCTGACCATAGAGCGTCGGCGTGTATGACTGCCAAGACGATCTATCAAACTTGTGGACCGCAGAACAAATCGTCGCTGGTTTGAGTGCGGAAATGCTGCCTCATACCACCACCGCGCGCGTGGATTAGGGCCTTCGTTGATGCTAGCAAAAACAGACGTCGGTTGACGCCACGGCCGACGCCGATTTTGACTGGCTGAATGTCGAAAAAATCCCGCCCAGACTCACGCACCATAAATTACGAATGTACGGCTCGCAGGCTAAAATGTTTTCGTAAACACAAATAATGTGTTTCTACGTTCAGGCCTTGAGGTCGAATAACGAGATCTTTATGTGTTCAGATTTATCTCAATTTAGTTATATGTAGGGTGGTAATTTCCCAAATGGAAACGTGGAATATGGTATAGTTACGAGGGTTGGTCTATCAATGCATGTTTTAAAGTGATAGTTTGTGACTACTCAAGTTGACATTATGACATTACAAGTTGACTAATATCATAAAATTCATCTACCACTTTAGCTATTTGACGTAGGTATTTAAGCAATAATAAAATGGGCACGGAAAGCAAACAAATAAGTTTGCTTAAAATTTGTTACAATGTCAACATATTATCACTAAAACTCCCAACTTTCCAACTACTTCGTTGACACTAGTCGGAAAGTAAAAACCATTGCAATACCACACAAAACCCGAGGCTAAAACATTTCACCACATAACGTGGAACGTCAAGTTTTCGATATGGCCTACATGCAAACTTCATTTCTGCAACAATCATGGTAATTTATGCGCAAGAAATAAACTTACCGATGCAATGGTTAAGCAGGTTACTTAAAAGTGATGGTCCATATTCCCACGTGTACACTGGTATAACACTAATCATTTGATTTGGTGTTGTTGGGGTTTGCTCGCCCCAACAGATAAAATTAAGAATTGGCCAACACAAAATAAAATGCTATTGTGAATGCTGGCGTTCACACTATTATATACCTGTACAAATAATAAATACATCTATAAAATGATAAAATAAACAGTTAAATGGTGAATTACAACAGTGAATTTAACCCTCGGCGTGCTGTTTCTAGGCTACGTGTGTGTATTTTACAACAAATGACTGCAGGTTTCTATGACATAACTAGTGTTATTTACAGTTAACGGTACGGTTTTATGATAAGTTGTATGTTTTGTGATATGTTGGGGTTTTGTCTTTCGTTTTAACTTAACGCATAAATGGAGGAGTTGTAACAGATGGCCAAAGCGTATCACAGAGATATTTGTTTAAGACATCGTTTGGGTCAGTTTGGCCAGGACCTCAGCGGTTTTCGAGAAGTTTGCTTGTGTAGTAAGAATAGTTATTTTTCTAGAAGATACTGACATAACTTACTGTGTGGTCCAAAAACAGATGTAGAATGTTTTTGCTGGAATAACGAACTGTTGGATGTGTATGTGGAGGGAAAAAGCCTTCTTGCTTTGCAATATTTTAAAATTACTTAAGGCTTAATTTCGTCGAGCGATGTAGTCTTAACGTGTTTTAAAGCGATAGGCCCTTAGAAAATAAATTGTTCTGTGTGTGCCCATCAGTGTTCGCCGTCAGTGTGTTGATGTAAATTGGCCAATAACAAATTAGGTACCTTTTTGTCATTATGTCATTCGTTTTCTTTCCAACCGCCCTCATTATGTAAAGAGTTTCAATGATTCTTATTCCGCAATCTTTTATTATTCATTCTTGTTAATATATTTGTTTTGGTTCGAGTTTAATTTTAATTTGAATCACCCCGAGGTTATTATTACAATTACTGCTGTTTTAAGAAATCAAGGTTTCAAAGAAAGATTTCACGTCTCCGTTTTGATTTTTTTGTTAAAATAAAGTTAAAATATATTACAAATAGACCGTTCTGTTTTTGCCTTGCTACCAACAAAAGCAGACTCCAGTCCATCTTACTAGAACTGTATGATTCTTAGCTCTTAAAACATATGTGTAATGAAAATGTCTTTTATATATTAAATACTATTTTGCATTAACAACATTTATACCTTCTGCAATAATTCAACTCTGTCAAGCGACTGCTATTGTTGGGATTCACAATGTAGGTTGTAGAATAATACGAAGGGCTAGTTTTTCAATACTGGTTTATTTCTAAGTTCTACTGAACTCATTAACCATAGTAACTGGCAGATTCTTGAAAGGTTTGGCTATTGAGCACTAAAGCAGAACCGAACTTCGGTCATGGTTTAATCCAATACTGAAAAACTATTCGTAAATTGTCATGTCGTGGTATAGTGACCGGTTAAGAGGAATCAGTACCCATCGGACTATAGTTTCGCTACGGGGTCGGGTGGCCGGGGGAACAGCCGAAGGCGGTGCTTCTCGTTGCGAGTACATTCGGAGCGAAAAGCAACTATTTTCTTCTCTTGCCCCGTTCCGCTAACCATAGGACAGTGTCGCGACAATTCGGCGCCTGGAGGCTAGTCCACAACAGATAAAATAGACTCAACGCCTTTACTAAATAAATTATTGAATCAGCGGTTTCTACATTGCACTTTAGCGTTCATTGCATTTATTTTGATGAAAGCAACGACTAATTTAAAGTTATTTTTTTAAAGGAGTACAAATAAAAGTATGATTAAAAAAAACATTGGACGATATTTTCTATGTAGCAACGAAAAAACAAGCCACTATTGCCAGACCACTTTGACGTTAATTAATCTAAAATATCTGATGTGGCCCCCACCCAATTTTCCGACTGCATTGACACACTGTATACACATTTATAAACTCTCTAAACGCATAGACTAAAGAAGCGAATGTCCGTGAGATAATAATAATACTATGTCGGGATTATAACAATACATACAAGGCACCTCTTGATATAAATAATATACTGTCACGTATCCATGTGTTTTCCTACAAAATTTATTTCTCTCCTGCTTGTTTATTTATTCTTCAATAGCAGCCCAGACGATAATCAAACAATACCGTGTGGCCTAACACGGTATGATGTCGTCAGTTCTCAATTACGTCACGTCGTCACAACTCAATAGATAAAAACCCCTATAGCACCCAAACCCAAAAAAATTGTTTACTTATTTAAAATCACTGCAGGATGAAATGGTGTCAGTTTGGTCAAAACCGGATGAATCCCTAAGAAAACGTATGTGACATTTGCCACTTCCGTTTGTCAGATTGTCACCAAAAACAATCCATTTCGTCCCCCGGTAATTCTAAATATGTATACCAAATTTAAGCCCAATCCGTTGTTCCGTCTGGGCGCTATCGTGTTCACGGTCATACACACACACACACACACACACACACACACACACACACACACACACACACACACACACACACACACACGCACGCACGCACACACACACACACACATACACACACACACACATACACACACACACAGACACACACACACACACCCACACACGCACGCACGCACACACGCACGCACGCACGCACGTACGCACGCACGCACGCACGCAAGCACGCACGCACGCACGCACGCACACACCCACACGCACAGACGCACACACGCACAGACGCACACACGCACACACGCACACACGCACACACACAAACACACACACACAAACACACACAAACACACACAAACACACACAACACACACACAATACATACATACATAGATTTTCCAGAAATCATTGCAATCGGTTCAGGGGACCCCAAAACGCGTATTTCCGCGAAAATCACATTTTTTTCCGTCGATTACAATACTTTCCTTCTAGGGTACTAGTCGGAAAGTAAAAAAAAAAAGATAATAATAAAAAAATAAACAGTGAAAATGAACCATGAACACATCTTTTAATAAAAAAAACCTATATTCTATACATAAGAATATAATCTAGACATAATCTAGATATGTATATGAAAATATATTACAATTTTGACTTTCTTTTTAATTTTTAGGCAGTAATTATTAATAGAGATAATCTGCAATAAGTATGGCAGACTCTTCTCGCTATGACCTTTCCATCAATGTATCATCATTGCACTCGGATAAACAAATAAATTGCTGGATTTTGTTCCTGACATTTAAAGTATATATTCCTCGCAATCAGTTATCATTCGTGTTTATTTTATTCCGCAGTTTTAATTTTGTGGTTCCAGGGCGGATTTGCAAACCGACTAGGTTGCACGTCCTTGCTAGCAAGGTCATGTACCATTAGACACGCACTTGGAATAATAATGCTTCTAAAATACAGACACATCAGTCTCATACCAATACATAGTGCTTGGGTCCCATTGGTTCAAGACTGCCGAAGGGGATTTGTACGTTTGGTTGCATACCTAGTCCGAACCAACAGCGCAGAAAATATGTCCTTTTCACGCGTTTTCATCATTAAAGTTTTGAGTGAAAAAAGCATGTCAGATATTGATATTTTCACGTGAAATTTTGTACACTTACAAAGGAAGGTGTAACTTAAGTCTATTATGTGGTACTTTTTTCAATTTCAAAATCCAAAAATCCGTCAATTTTAGGTCACATTCAGCAATAAATTTTCCCAAAACAAACAAAAATATCAAAAATCTACCACTAGAAGGAAAATTATATAACTTTTATTTATGATATGGTGAATTGCTTTTACTATTCTGTGAACTAATAGCGGAGAAAACCCCTCGGAACTTTTACGTGTTTTGCGAGTAGAAAGTAAGGGGTACTGATTCCTCTTAATGAGCCTTGTAACTAAGGTTATATTCAGTATGTAACGTTTTGAAGTCATGTTATTGATTAATTTGCCCTGTGCATCTTACAGAAATAAATATTAATTAGTTCAGTCCATTATTCATGTTATTACCACCATACTACAGTACTGAAGGGGTATATACCGTTTCACAGACACTTCGTGGTACAAATTTTGTACAATCTAAGTTCTAGATTTCCGTGATGAATTTGTACAATCGTCAAAGCGTTAAACCAGCATTGACTGTCCAATACTGAATATTTAGTTAAGGAGTCTATTAATGCTTCATATCTTATGGGTATGGTTATGTTTTTTTGTCAGAATTCATTATTAAGCTATCATCAAGCTTGCCCATTAGCTCATACTGTTAGCTGATCTTCAGTCAGGTGAGGAGTAGATGCAATCTGTCTTCTATATTGGCTAATGCATGTGTATCTGTCCTCGACATAATATACCAAATAATACTAATCGTAACAGGACGATAATTATAATCTGCATAATTCTCAACAATGTAGAAGGAGTTATGTTCACGGTGACACGTGAAATGGCATTAATCTAGTGGTAAACGAATATTCAGCTATTCAGCGAGCCAACGTTGATGTTAATTGCGCGCTGAAAACTTCCGTAAGTTCAGCGCCGCAGCACATGTTACCGGTCCACTTTTAAATTAATTTATATCTACGCCGCGACTGCAGTGGTGGCGGCGTCGGCAGCCGACCAGAAATAAATAGACCCTTGGTCCTGAGCTTCCATGCGGTCCGTAAACTAATCGCTTGGTCTTGAAATCGTTGAACGTTTCGAACATCTGCACTGCAAAGACTTACCGAGAGATATATGTTAACCCACTGCCCAGTTGGTCTGAATTATTTCAATTTGAGTGCAATTATTCTAAAGAAAAATTAAAAAATATCTGGGGTGTCCCCCACTCAATTTTCCGATAACATTATCGACTCATTGAAGCGTCTAAACCTTCTGCATATCTTCAAATTTGTGAAGCCACAGCCACTCTGGATCCCAACCTAATGCCAGTGGCAGTAGGTTGGAACACTTCGCAGTTCTGGCGATGGCAAACTCATAAATACATACTCTTGGATGGTTTTTTCTTTGACGTTGATCTAACAAAGGTGTAACCTCGCTGCTAACTGAATAAAATCAATTTTTATGCTACTCGACGTTGCGACACGTTGTAGTTTGAAGTGTGGTGCGAAGAAATACAGCCCTTGTATCATAATGGCCGGGAGATTTGAATATTCCGGGCAGATTTTTTTGCTAATTGATAGAAAAAGTGCATCAAACGTAGTTGACAACGTGGAAAAATCAACTCTCGAACAGAGTCATCGCTTATAATGGTCATTCGACACAGCATAGGTCCATAAATCACCGGACAGAAATTTGCTTCCGCATTAGCGCATAATGGATTTAATTGAAACCGGTACGAGTCCTAGTTTTTGCCCATTGTGCACTTTTAATTAAAAATGAATCAATAAATCGCGCGCGTTAATTGCACGTGTATTGTTCTCACGCGCGCCTACCGACAGCTGATTTAAATCCGACACCTCTCAGCTGATTTATATTCGCACCTATGGAACGCCACGTGCACCCACATTGGGGTTATGTTCTTTGTTAGTCCGTGAGTTTCTAATGTATGTATCTTAAAAATACCTCTTATGTTCGATTTTTACTTTCCGACTAGTACCCTAGAAGGAAAGTATTGTAATCGACGGAAAATGACATTTCGAGATTTCCGCGGATATATACGTTTTCAGGTCCCCTGAATTGATTGCAATGATTTCTGGAAAATGCATGTATGTGTGTATGTATGTATGTCTGTATGTGGGTATGTATGTCTGTAAACACGATTGCGCCCAAACGGAACAACGGATCGGGCTGAAATTTGGTATACATATTTAGAATTACGGGGGGACGAACTGTATTTATCCGATTGAGACCAAACTCATATCAACTCATCCTCCAGCGACTCTAAATATGTACACAAATTTGCAGATCGGTAGCATGAACGGTTTAGGAGCTATTAGCTTTTATAGAAGCAGTTTGACAGAATCCACAGCCTTCGTAGCTGTGTTGCAAATTGTCAGATTTTGACAAACGTCAGTGCCACTGATATGCCATGACGTCAAATGCCAGGAAACTGACGTTAGGTATTGTACAGAGTTGCTCTGGCTTCACAAAATTGAATAAGTACAAACGTGTTTAGACAATTCATTGTTCCAATCATATAGTCGGAAAGTTGGGGCCACCCCAGATATTTAGTGTAAAGAAATCGTCTATCTTTCTACCAAAAATACAATCACGAACAGTTTGCTATTTCTATTTTATGTAATTTTATATCTTTTGGGAAAACGTGAAAACAATATACTTACTCTTGTTGATATTGGTTTACATAAAACTTAATATTTACTTGGTATGTCATATTTGCTTTTATTTTATGAAATATTACTCTGAGAATAACACAATTTCAGTGTTATTAGTTTAGTTTCAGAATATTATTTATAAAACAATACAATATAAGTTCTTTATTTGAGAATTTGAGACATATCAATCAAGTATACTATTCTTGTAGCATACATGCACAATTCTACAGCACAACAGCACACTCGCTGGTGTAGCTAAGCGTAGGTACATGTTTTGTGGTGCAGTGAAGAGTGGTGTGGACTAGATGAGAAATCTTTCATTCAGGAAGTGTCAGACCCTTATTTCTATTTGTGAAGGTAGAAATTCTAAAATTTTGTGTATTCTGTTTTAGATACACAAGTTTTAGATACACAAGACAAAGAATCTGCAATCACCATCCAAAACGAGAAGGCTTCACTCAGGCAACTGACCATACAGTCTTATATATTAATCCAAGTAAGGCGCCCTGCCCATCTACAAGCCATCTATGTTGTGCGGGACACAATAAAATATCAAAAACCCAACATCGTAGAGTGTATCTATCTATCTATTACCTGTATATACCACATATACTTCACATTGGGTAAGTACTTCTGTTGTTATGACAAATAAATAGAGTCCGACCGAAGGTCAATTTTTGGCCGAAGCCGAAGCCGAAATCGAACTTCGGCTTTTCTCATTGGCTTCGGCCGAATCCGAAGCCGAAGTCGGAAGTTTTACTACCATTAACTAAATAAAATAGTAAAATACTGTTTTTTTTTAACAAGGTAAGGTAATAATACCATATCATTTGTAATTAATACTTTATTAAACTCAAGAATAATTTTAATATCACAAAAAAAAAACAAATAACAATAATATAATATAAAGCTAAATAAATCTAATATTCAAAGTTAAAAAGTTTTATATTATAATGCATAAACAGAAGTTTATTGACATTTTCACCAATCAGATTGGCTCTCCTATCTGTGTAGATTTGGCCAGCAGCGCTGAATAGCTGTTCGCTAGCCACACTCGTAGGAGGCGCTGATAAATATTTAACAGCTGCACTTTTTAAGTATTTATATGGACTGGCAGCCCAATAGTGAAAAATGTCTGCGTTTCTGGTAAGTAGTGGCTCCTTTAAAAATAAATTGAGTTCAACCTCAAAAGATGACGGGGTTTCTCTACCGGATTGATCATCTCCTAGTGGCAAATTGTCGTGCGCGTGCCACAAACTGTCTTCGTTTGATGATTGCCGATTGATCGATGTAGTAGTTGGCAATGCTGCTATACTTTGTAGTTCGGTGTTTGATGTAGTTTCGGATTGGTATTCGGATTCGTTCAAAACTTCTGCTTCCAAAAAAGTAAGTATCGAAGCCTTAGAGTTATCTTTTTCAATATCAGATAAATACGTTGCTTTGAAACGTGGGTCAAGCAAGGTTGCAGTTGTTACTGTAGAACAATTTGTAATCCATGCAAATCTTCTATTGAGGGATTCCAATAAGCACTGCTTTAGTAAATTTATCATTTCTGAATCTTGTAAATTAATTTGAAGTTTTGCTTTCAGCATTGCCAACAACGGTATTATTAACGAAACACTAGCTGAATCACCAGAAATATCAAGGGTAGCTTGATAAAAACATTTTAAAACTAGAATTAAATTGTTAATCAGGCTCCATTCCTGTGCTGTCGGTATATCGATTCCACCACTTTCTGCCAGGTACAAGTTTATGGCAACCTTTTGCTCCAGCAATCTTTCCATCATTAAGTAGGTGCTGTTCCATCTCGTTTCAATGTCTTGTATTAAAGAGTGCTTTGGCAAACCACAGGTTTCTTGAAAGTTATGGAGGTATCGATATGCCTGTTCACTTTTTTTAAAGTGGCCGACAATTTTGCGGCATTTTTTTATAACCACAAATATTTCCTGATCTTTCAAGATGGCATCATTAATAACTAATTGTAATGTATGTGCCACACATCCTAGGGAAGTAAAATTGCCAATTCGCATTGCGGCTGTCATGTTGGCGGCGTTGTCTTTAACTGCTATATGTATTTTATTTTGTATTTTAAATTGGTCAATTACTTCCCTTAACTTTTCGGCTATAACTGCGCCTGTGTGATCTTGATCCAAAACATTGGCGCCTAAAATGATTTTATGTCTTTTTGGCCCATCAATAAAATGAGCCGTAAAACTCAGAAGAGAGCAACTTTTGGTTGGATTGCTCCAAATATCGGTGGTAAAACTTATCCATTTTGCTCTACCAAGCAGAGTACACACCTTTGCCATTATCTTGTCATAGGTAGCTGGCATCAAACATGTCCTAAAATATTTTTCGGACTTTTTACGATATCTAGATGTATCATTTGGATCCGCAAAATTCAACTGCTTAAATGCAGTGCCTTCTACAATATTATATGGCAGCATATCAATAATTATAAGATTCATGATGCCTCTGTCAATTCGCGTAGAAATGGGGTGGTCGTTTGGCCAAAATGCAGCTTTTCGTCTTTCTATCATTTGCGGGAGAGTTGACTGCGTACATGTACGTTCGGCACCTTTCTGTGGCAATTCCTCATTCTCCTTATTTTTTTATGTTTTTATGACATTGGATTCTTCAGAATATTTTTTCCATTCCTCTTTATGAAGTTTTTGCAAATGATTTTTGATATTCGTTAATGTTTGATTCTTAGGCAATATACTGCCAAGTGACAAAGCCTTTAAACAAACGTTGCAAGTGGCTTTGCCATCAGTTTTTTTAAAATAATTCCATATTGGATTATTTGACGACATTTTTTCCTGAAAGCAATAACCTGGCGTCACATTTTCATAATGCATTATAAATACCAATAATATAATTTTAAATATTATATGCAGGTGTCTCTTGAAACTGGCTTTATTTTCATATTTCAGATAATGTGTTACATCGATTTTGATCAGGCTTGTCAGTAGAACCCTATTTGAGTTCTAGAGATTTATGTATTTTATTTGGAGAGTGGCAGGCTGATATTTGAAATGAAATATCAGGTGACGAGGATGTGAAGATGCCACTTGTAACTTGTAACTGTTACTTTTCAAAACTCTTTTGTCATAGTAGTATGCCTGGATTTCTTTCATTAACTTTATGATATGTTGATTTCACATTTTTGTCCATGAATAATAAATCAGTTCAAAATATCGCTATCTGAATAACTTACTGGTATCTATTTAATGAAATCAAATTTTAAATCAAAATTGCAGTTCGAAAAAGCGTTATTGTTTGGGATTTGTGCCCAACAAATATGCAATATTAGCTTTAATCGAGATATTCAATTTTAACCTTCACACCAACAACCAAGAAAAGCATACACACATCACAATAACTTTTAAAAAGGGCGACATTTATGTACCTACAGATAACCTAATTAAAATCGATTACTTTACTCAGAATTCCAATTTGAACTAAAAAATTTTTTTCATTTAATATAACAGAGTCGATGTCAACCCAGTGACCGGAAGTGGAACTTGGGATAAAATAAAATAATTTTATTTTAAAAGTTTAGTCGAATAGAATAAGTATGATTCCACATTTTCACACGTATCTACTAAACGGAACGTCGGAAACTTCTAAGATAGACTATATAGTCATAAGGAGGCCTGTATATACTTATGTAGGTATAGATTATACAATTTAAAATAATACAAGATATTAAACTAGTCTTCATATTCATATTTCTACTCGTCCTTCCATAAATATTCGCGGGCCTTAGTTTGGTAGTTGTTAAGGAAACGAAGACTAAACACATTGTATAAAATATTTCAATATTTATACTTACCAAATAAATCTTCACAAACACTACTTGGACCACTTATCTATTTGCCTTGCATAGCAGCGCCGGTGGTGTTGTGAGTTGTGACTTGGTTCTTGTCTATTCCGTAACCTGTGGCCGCGCAAGCGCTGCTCAAACCTTCGGCTTCGGCCAAATTTTAGCCGAAGCCGATTATTTAACCGAAGGTGTATTTTTGGCCGAAGGTGACCGAAGCCGAAGCCGAATGTTCGGTCGGACACTACAAATAAAATAAATCTTTGCTTTAATATAGTACTGTCAATTTCTTTTCTCTAGTACTGTCAATTTAAAAAAGAAAACTCGCAAAAACTGCTTAATTTTAAAAATTTTAAAAGTATTCGGTACTGGTAAATAATTTGCTTATATATATATAGTAACTGTTTTTCGATCCAATAAAATTGTGTTCTTGAATGAATAAAAAATGTTGCTTATTGTCAATCTGAGTAAATATTTAGTTGCAACTATAGCAAACAAGTAATTTATTTAGATCAAGTATTCAAGTGGCCACTGCCGGTCCATAAATCATCGTTATCTCAACTGTTTAGAATATAATTTCAAGGTGGTCGGTGTTTAGAAGAGGGGTTGGTAGTGTAGGCAGGCCCAATGGTCTTGCTTGTAATACAACTCTCTGTAATGCCTGGGTAGATTTAGTGCTTATTAATTGTTGTTTAGTGGAACGGGGATCGTTAAGATAACGATGGGGTAAGTTTGCCGTTGTCCGAGAGACGACCGAAACGCAATTAGGGGTTTATTTAATTGGAAATGGCGGTCGGGGCAAAACACCGCGTCTTATACTAAACTGCGACAGCGCACCAAGGGTTAATAATGATTACGGACTTCATCATCATCACGCTTGAATGATACCAGCATAATTAGGTATTCGAAGTATATAGTTTGACGTTTGATTGTACGAAAGTCTGTGCACATCCACTCGTGAACCCATGGCATATTGTGAATGCTACTTAAGAGTGGACAGGAGCTAAAGAACTATCGAAACACAATGAGATTGAGGGCGACAGACGCTGTGTCTACCCTATGTGATGAGTCAGTGGTGGCAGTCAATTTTAATAGTAACAGAAGTTTGCGGTAGTAATCTTTTGTAATATCGATTCGGAGCGTTTCAATTTCACGGCATGCGAAAGTATCCTTGAGAAGTAGCTTGGCGGTAACAAGTTCGCTCATAATTACGTTCAGAAACAAGTCACCGACGACGCTGCTGCAGTGATTAGGGCCGCCGATATGTAGCGTAGCTGACTTTCAACAGCCTCCTTTCTGTCTACCGCCACTCTTGGGTATATAATTACGACCTCCCTACACTATCGCGACTAACTACGTTAAAATTGGGTGGTGGTGGTGGCGTTCACGTTCCTGAATTAATGAAGAGGAGCATGTGGTCGAGGTTTGGTTCTTCCCTGAGCGTAGGGCAGACCCACTTATGCATAATGCAGCGATAACCAGATACTGGAATGCAGGGGACGGACAAACTCACTTCTTCTTTTCGGGTGAACGTAATGGTGGGAGATTGGGCGCTCGGCCAGCCGAATCCTCCCTCATCAACTGATTTATGGCAACTGGAGGAACCGCTAAAGCGAACGAATACCAAATGACACACCAGATGCATATCAGACTCTGTAAATATATGATTTATACGGTTCGAAAACTTACTGTGCTGTGTTTCCTTTTTATGCTGCATGATAAAAAAGAACACTGGAAATCTGTATCATACGTCAATAAAAGAATGGTAACTATAATGACATGATATAATAACCATTCTCTATTCATAATAACTCACTAAGGCTACTCATATAGTCAAGAGTCTATGCTTGAGTGAATGAAAGGGGTTAAAAAATGCATTGCTGCTAGGCCACGCATAGTCATGCTGCTAGCGGCGACTTCATTCTCAGTTGTTTATTACATTATGTAGAAGATCTGATACATTTTATTACCTTGTCAGCTAAATGACCGCGAACATCGTTGCTTTGCTCACCTCTCCACTACCTTGTTGCAACATTGCTACTTTGCTCGACTCTGTCACCGTCGAGAGTAGGCGGCATCTGCCATTTCTGATAATGATATATCCACAATGGTTTCATTTTTCACTTTTCGACCAGTACCTTAGAAATAAGGTAAAAATTCTGGTTAATCACCTGACCCAGCGCTTTTTCGAGGTGTTGTATCTTATTTTGGGTAATGTATACCCTCACACATAATGATTTGAAAAGCATTTGTTCCTGTCAGGCATTATATCCTCATTTTCAAATCTTACCATTGCATGGTTAGGTCCAGGGGGATACACATTTGTCATCTCTGACCAAATAAAACGAGATCCAGTGTATGCTCTTCCATACTTTGGTGACACTGCCTTTAATTCATAACGACAGCGACGTCAGCAATAACAAGGAGTTGTATTAACGGTTTCCGCAACACATAAACGGAAACGTAACTTTGTCCAGAGTAGGAGCAGAGGACAAGCATAGGTTACATCCTCCAATGCAAAGCGCAATAAAGGTTCAAGCTTCTTATTCTCGCCCGCGTAGTCACTTTATTTCCCAGTTGGGTCATAAATTGCAGCGACCTAGTCGGTCGAGGCATTCTAAAGTGCAGCCCAACCGCTTTATATAAATACATTTTAATTCTGACCGCCTGTTTCCACCAGTTTAATTGTACGTTGGTAATAATATGTATGCAACATCCAGCAGTATCTCTTTGAGCACTGTGTCAGTGGAATTTTAACATCTTCAGCAATAGCTTGCATCTGCTGATTGCCCATTACCAACTGAGTACGAGTTCCTCACCACGAAACTCTGAGCTGTCAATAGGGTATAATCTACAACTCACGCAGCACACAATCTTTGGACTGTGCCATATACAGGTGTCACACGGAACTGCACCGAGAGAAAAGAAATGTAAAATGAAATAAATTTATTTCTTTGAACATATTTCTTTCAAGGAAAGAATATATGTTTGAAACAAAGTTAGTTATTTTGATTTTTCCGTAATTTTTGTTGTTTTCGGGGTGAATGTCAATGTTGAATATATATGAATAAACCATTGGAAAGGGAATTATTTTCTCTATTAGGATTAGGTAGGTACGTTCCCTGTTCTTATAGAAATTATAAACAATAATAAAGACAGCATGAAAACATTAATCTACCTGATAGAATAATCAACAATTATAAATGCATTTTTGCAAAGTCAGTAATATCTCAAGAACTACCCAGGATACGAACAGGGAACGTACCTACCTAACCGTAATAGATTTTCTCTAAATATATAATATAATATATAATAAATAGATTTAAAATATCTCCATATGAATAGCTTTCTGTTTCAGTTCAATGAATGATAATAATGGATTAGAAATCTCAAAATGCCAATGTCAGATAAATTTTAATAGATATCAGAAAAAGTTTGTCATGTCTCAAGAACTACAGAGGATACTTAAGGAGCTTTAATATTAACCGAGATATTCATCATTAACATGCACTCGAAAACAAAAATTAAAATAACTAAAAAACGAAATTTGATTTGATGCTCACCGCGCTATGAAAATTGTTAGTAAGCAATCGTTTCCTTGCTGTATAAAGATTGTAATTATAACACTAAAGGATAACACATACCTTAAGAACCCTGTAGGCCATCGAGGTACTCTTCTATTTGTCTTCCCCGAAATTATAACCCCGGTCGTTTACAACTCGTACATATGTATATTATCCAATTTAAACCACACCGCCTTAGGGGTTGAAATCTTGCCCGTCATGTTTCTTCTCATATCTTTCTCTTCGATCTTAAGGATCGCTTTGCTGCCGAACTGGTCACCTCGTATTCTCACTTGTAATTATCTTGTTTGAAATCATAATTTGCCGTCTAGAACTGGTCACCTGCCCCTTACGTTAGTCTGAGTTCGAGCATCTACCAGAAGATTGTAATTTTGATGTTTAAATAACATACTATATTGAATGGTTATTGGTATTTAATAAAAAAAGGATGACCAATTATTTTCCTGCTCACAACAACTATTTTAATGTAGTTAATGTAAAATTTCTGACTCTATAGTATCCGTGAATACAAGCGTCATTTTTCAATTACAGTGAGTTAACGATTAAGTAATAGAAGAGTCGATTAAGGACTCGATTGGGAAGTTACCGGTCGGTGGGTGATCAAAACTGGGAGAATTGAATAAAACCAATGAATAGTCATCGGCGACGATATTGACAGAAAATTAGGGGAATGAAAGAAGAAGGCGTCGTAATTTGCTCGACGGGGCCGGATCGGGAAATTTGCATTTACAAATTGGAACTGTTGCATAAATTCCGTACAATCTTCTGTAAACACCGTGGGTCAATTAATGTTAAAAGGGATATCTCCCTCTCCTTCTAGTAGCCGCGACCGGCGCGGCAGCTCGATTTATTTTTTCGATTTCTTTTTTTCCGAATGACAATCGACGAAAACGATCTAGACTTAATTACGAGAACCGTGAGGCTTGAGCCCCCTGAGAATGTATCTTTCTTTAGGATTCATTATTTGTATGTTTTTGTACTTTTTCTCTTTGATGTATTTATTTTAATATACATTTGCATAGGTTATCTACTGATCTCTATAATTATCTTGGTAGTAATCAGTAGTTCGAAGGGTTTACTACTTTTTTAAAGTATTTTGCTTGGTTTTGGTTGTCCAGTAGCTACAAGACCTCAACTTTGATGTGAGGAAACAATGTGGAAAATCTTTTTATCTCGTCTATGACTTTAAGTTCACTGTCCAGATCCCTCTTCCGTAAGTACCAAGGGGCAATGGTCCTTATTTTTCTTGATTTGGTAAAATCTCAAAGTAGTATACCATGCTAAGTCTTAACATTTCTTTGTACATATATTTGCGGCTTATTTGCTATTGACAGCTGAGAGTCTTTTCCTAACAGCAATCATTCTTCAGTTCCCAATTCATCATTAGTATCGGCTTGATTTTGTAGATTATCAATTGACAGGGCCGCGTCTAGGCTTTCCTCTATTAGGAGGGCAATATTTTTCTGTACGGGTCCTAGGCACGCGCATCTTTTGCCTAGTGGTAAAGGTGGCCCTATTTATTGAACAAAATCAGCTACTATACGTGACAGGATGTGAAGGTCTGCAAATTCTTGGAAGCCTACAAATATTTTGAAGCTGGGTTTGCACGGATACTGGGCTGATTATGTATTGCCAGAACTTCTTTGTAAATATTTTATCTCTCATTAATGAAAGTGAGCAGTGGATGAATAAAACAATTGTAGTAAAGGAAGCCTAACTTTATAAATTAGGCTCCCTTTCTTTGGCAAATGTACTCTAGATATTTTATAGAGAGATATATCCTTACCCCGACAGATACAACAGAGACAAATACAATATTACAGACCACAACCACATCAGTTTCAATCACAACAGCAACCGCAACATTTTGCCAAAAGTCCTGCTCAATTAAATCAAAGAATGTATACACTAACACCCATGGATGTAGACACGAGCGCTACCAAGAGACAAGCCAGTTCTTCACTAGTAAGACCACCACCTAAAAGGCAATGGATTTCCAACAACATCGAAGCCTAGTATGAAGTTGCAGAACCAGAAGAAGAGTGGCAGGCGACTTACGGTTGGCAACACCACAGGTTCTGGCCATTTTAAAACCATATTCTGGCACTCTCTATTATTACCCTAATCTCACCGTTGAATGCTAACGTCAGCATCGATTTATTTAATACTCACAAGCAATGTACAACAATTAGCTTTTAACACTTATTGAATAAAGTCTATAAATATTCTGCAATGTGGCATAGTTATATGGCAGCTAGCGTATCATAATAACCGGAAATTGGAGTGAAAATTGTGAACGTGTCAAGCCTAGTTTGGCTATTTTTCTTTGACATGTACTTTTCATATTAACATTAGAGTCATCACCAAATACTTTATGTTGCAGCCAAACATTGATAATCTTTCTCAAAAATTATTCCGCGTCATGCAGAGAAGACAACAAATCTCGGCATCAAAGATAACAGGGAACGATAAAAGGGGGGATCGTTGTTTTAAATCAGAGCCGGACCTAAATTGTCTTCAGCCCCTCCCCTGGTTTTGGGGAACTGTTTAATGCCACACGAATGGCGCGGATAAATACCACTTAGACGGATTAAAAAAAGTTATGTAACACTACAGGCCCTGAAAAGTTTCCACATAAAGATCTGTGACGGCGGTATAAACCCCTGTTTATTGGGCCGCCCTTTTTTCTAGACGGACGCTCGGGAGCGTCTCTAAGGAGTGCTCACTCTGAACATCGAGGGCCATTCTTTGTTTTATTACGTCTGGATTAAGAAAGTCCGATTGTGATTAGATAAGTAAAGAAATTGGATTTGTTTCACGATCCGACTACTGCTGCTGTATTTTCCGCCATTTTACGCAGTATTATTTCCAGGGAAAACGTATTTGTTGGGAAATAAATAATAGAAATAACTCTCCAAACTTTTTGAGAATCAAATAGTATCGTGTCATTGTAGAAGAACACAATAATCTCTTAATTATGTACCAAGCGAATAAAGTAGTAGATCTTGAGAGCGACGTTGACCTTTTAGTCGCTGGATAGCGTTAAACATCAATTATGCCCGTGGTACATACAAAATTTTATGTCTTACCCATGTTTTCTTCCTCAGAAATCATAAAATGTCTCTAACACTGCGATTTTACATTTGACATAAAATGAAATATGTACATCATACAACGGCATTTCTGCGCGTTGGTTATCTCCGGAAGCCTTACTGCCCTAACCTTTAGGCATACAACCCGTGTATCACAGTGAAAAAACTTGTCATGTAAGAAGACATACAACAGTAAGACATAATAAATTTTTATTCCATTAGACTAATTAGTGACAACGAATATTACTTCCACTTAAACTAAAATTAAAACGTTGTAATGAAATAATCTATTCTAAAATATCCACGGCACTAAATCCGGAACACGTTTGAGACAGAGAATGAATGTCACTTGATCATGATGAACTCCCAAGTCGCAGGTACTTAACGAAGTTGATAAGGCAGTGCGAACGTAGCGGAAGAAGTGTAAGGGTCCAGATAAATCAGGGTCGGCTGTTAGAAAAATTAAATGCTGAACATCTGAAAAATTATTGGGCCGCTAATAAAGATAACACGAAACACTCTCTTCTGCCAGTCGACGAAGTGCCGCAACGGGCAACAAGTTCTTATCTGATGACTCATTTCGTCTCGACTTTAATAAAAAACGACGTGAACCAGCTCCTTTAATAGGCGGCAAGACGCATTTGAAGTCACCGCGTGACGATATATTTTCATTAAGTTAATATCATATGAGCTGGTCGGTTATAGAAAGTTCATTTATAGGAAGATAACAGAAAAATATATAAGTTTTAAGTTGAAATGTTTGAAAAGTCAGAAGTGTGCTAAAATAAATGGGTGTCAAATTTTTTAGATAGAAGCATTTAAGTAATATTAAACCCCTAGAAGCACGGAGATCAAACAATTGTTGGCTTCAAATTTGTTTCGTATTCAACATATTACATATGACGAAAGCAATTAAACACAGAAGGGAGTAACATTGGTTGGTTATGGAACTGCTGAAAAATATGCCTTCCTACTCGACATCAGATTGGTTTAACACTGACATCATTCATTCATTTTCTTTCACAATGTTTCACATGTTTTCTATACATTAATCAAAAATTGAATTATAGAATCTAAATTGTGATTGGGATATATTGCAAAATGTATAATGTGTTCCAGACCGTTTGCAAGAAAAGTGATATTATTATTAGTAACAGGAGCAATCTTAGTATGCTTTCTTTATTTTCAAAAGAAACTGACATTGTACAGTTCTATGATGGTATTAGTTTTACAGCCATTATATAAAGAAATCCATATCCATTCTCCCAGTTTGACAAAAAATCAACATAATTTAAGAATATAATAAGAATAATAATATAATATATAAATATAAATAAATGATATTTGATAATAAAACAGTGATAATGGATAACTTATGATTGATGACCTGATTTGACTGTTATTGTCTATACATATGTACAGTTGTGTAATACTAACACACTAATATACAAAATTGCAAAAGCTGCAACCAGTTCATCAAAATAGTCAAAAATGCACTTACAACGTCTGTGTTATATACAATAGCAACTATAGTTATCACCCGAGGCCTAGGCCAGACTAAAGGAATTTGCTGACAACGGAATTTATTATAATATAAGCGCCATTCATTGTATTGTTTTTTAGTTCCGTTGTCACGCTGTCTAAGCAAACTATTGTAATTCGCCCGCACGTGTTACAATAGTCGAAAACAAACTAAATGTGTGTGAAACTCTTTGTAAAAATAAAATGCTTTTTTAAAATTCCCAACGTTTAATAAAAGTGTTAATTCTATGTATAGTGAAGTAAATAAACCTCTGTGTCTAACTCGATACAGCGATTAGCAGGTGGCACATGTTGTGAACCATCGTACCGCACCGGCGAGACACTTGGTCGTACAACTTTTGTATCATTAGGTTGAGATCCCAGAGTGGCTATGGCTTACCGATATTGAAGAATTGCAGAACTTTTAAACGCTATTATGTGCCCGCGTGGTAGTTGGAAAGTTGAGTGAGGGCAATCTAAAATACGTTTTGTAGCAGATGGAGAATTTATTGAAGAAGAAAGTAAGACGAAATTCAAAATGAGGGACGTATGCAAAAAGGATTTATGGAAGATTTATAGAGATATAGTAAGATGAAGAATCCTGTAGGAACGTAAATCCTTGAATAAAGATACATGTTTTCAAGATAATAGCTGTTGAGAGGACATACAGCATAATATTTATTTAAACTTTGGTCTGGCTCAAGTTTGACAATCTCCATGGGTAAAACTGGTTA
Organism: Aphodius granarius; assembly: GCA_963971325.1. Classification (NCBI taxonomy): domain Eukaryota; kingdom Metazoa; phylum Arthropoda; class Insecta; order Coleoptera; family Scarabaeidae; genus Aphodius; species Aphodius granarius. Next base: position 14,313,629 of record OZ020222.1, on the reverse strand, counting down.
CTTTTTGCATTGATTGAACTAAATAAAGAACTGCAAAGTAGCCGACGAATAACATGGATCATGACGGATACTTTAAAGACAACAAAACGTGCAAAATATATCTATATTATTTATAATATATCTATATTAATTTATATGTGCATAAACGAATAAACCCTTAAAAGCTCTTGAACCAGTTTTCAATTATCCTCCCTGTGACACTAAGACTAAAATTTGAACCTTTATTGAATATTCATCAAAAGGTCCTGGAGCAAAAGCATCTTGGTACATCGGTAAATCCAACAGGTTTAAAGTTGAACGTCGTCCATGAAAAATCGCGAATGCATTGCAACATTTTTACATAATCCGTTTCCCAACTCCTGCTTTAAACATCTTTCAGGTCCTTGTTTTCTACCTACCTATTCAGCTTTCCATGCAGGAGTGACGTTTTCATAGAAAATTCGCTCTCATCTTATTTTCCATACATATATACCACCGCGTTTCAATCTTTTACATTGTCTTCTATTTGCCGGTACAAGGGGATAGGTAGCTATATTTCCCAACTTATGGGATAAGCTACCGGCGTTGGCTTGGGTACTTTCCGATGTAAACCTTGTAACAGATCGCTTACGGCTCCTACGGGGAACGATCCTTATATTGTAAAATGTAAGGAAATGCCTTCAAATTCCAACTTCCCGACATCGAGAGATCGATTTATGTACCTATGCTTTACTATGCATCATACATCTCATTTAGTACTTTTAAATAACCCTTTCTTCCATTATCCGGGTCGAATGATCAAAATCATAGTTGTAAATCGTATAGGTCGGATAATATGTCGATTTTCTTTAACAATTTGTTGTAGGCGGTTATTAGCATATTAATTAAATGGACAACCGACAGTAGGAAGCGCCCAAATTTACATCCGCAGCTAACTCTATACATACCGGAATTATTAATGACGGTAAATAGGTTCGCATATCCGCATACGCCCTCAAGTTAGCTAATGACTTGACAGACTATTACGCAATATGCCTACGTTATGGCATTGAGCGACATTTTTCGAGGGTGATCTATGCAAATTACCCGGATGTTTGCGGTTTAAGGCAGGATTATCACTGTGTGCTGCTATCAAGTCTACATTTAGATAATAACCATCGCATTAAGCCAGTTAACAGGAACGTGCACAGTATTTGTTACGTTGTATTCGTTACTTGAACTGACACTTTTATAAATGCATTAATGCCTGCGCTTAACGTTAAACTTGAAGTTGATTGACTATTTACTTAAGTAAAATTCTAAATTTTAAGACTCATACTCATTCTTAATTTTATTATATTGGTTATGTTCAGAAGAACAAGTGCTGATTCAGCGCTAGCTAATCATTTCTGTTGAACTGCTGGGAGCGGACTTTGTTTACTCAGCGTAGCCAATTAGCTGTAGTCAGCGGGCGCCATTTTTTCCAGGGTAAAATTTTTATGCTGTTAGCGCTTAGGAAGCAGTTTTGGTTAGTAGTTCAGTCATTTGGTGCCCAGAAAGGAGGTTACCTAGAAAGTTGCGAGGGTTTTGAAAATTGGTGATTTTATATAAAGTTTGATGTGCTCTTTGCGCATTTCTGAAAAATGGCGCCTAAAACAGTTTTTTGACAATATCTCCTTTCCGACTCATTTTACCATAAAAACGGTTATATAATAAATTAAGCTAGAGAAAATCTTATAATTTATGTCTTTTTTTGGTAAAATGAATTGTTTCATCGTACAAGTGCCACAAACAATTACACATCTACAATCTACATATATATTAACAAACAATATTTTACTACGCGTTGAAAACCGCAAAAAGGCATGTAAGAGAGACTGTGGATGCTGAAAAGCTGGATTAAAGTGCTTCGTTATATGGACGAATTCTAGTGGTACCTGTATTAAAATTTCAAGTTTCATCACAAGATTGCGATTAAGAGGAAAAAAAAAACGGAGACTCGAGCAAACATATGATGAAATTGAGGACGAAGAAAATTGCAATGCAACTGATAATCCCATCGCAGATAATATGGAAGAAATTTTCTTTTTGTGACGTTCAATCGGTACTGAAGACGATGAAGTTGCAACATCTGGTTCACCAAGAACAGCAAAGCGAAGGAGAATGCGCTAAATTAAGGAATAGCGCATTGCATGTGGATTAGGCTTACTTGGGCGGTGTGGAAATGAGTTTTTTTTAGCCAAAATCCATGTTGCAGTAAACTTTCTATCACTCGTACGCTAAAACTGTTCATTTTACAAAAAGAAGGTTATTACAGGATTATAGGAAATTTTTATAGTAATTATAGTAATTTGTTTTAGTAATTATAGGAAATTTCCTCTAGTTTCATTTATTATTTATTATTTTTTATTACTGTTTTTATCGTAAAATGAGTAAAATGAAAAGGAGATATAGTCAAAAAATTGTTTTAGACGTTTCTCTATAAAATCACCAATTTTCAAAACTCCGGAAAACTTTCCAAGCAAAACTTCCAAACGACTGATCTATAAGTAACACAGCAGAACATATCGATTATACAGGATATGTTGTTGTTATTTTCGTGAGTTGTGGTGGCAAAACTGCACACTAACGAGTTTTGCCACTACAGTTATCCAAAACCCCTAAGGCTATAAAATTGCGTTCTGAAGAGTCGTAAACGCTATCTTGTTAGCGCTGAGACAGCGTTGTGTTCTTCTGAACACAACCATTTATACTCATATCAGATAAATGGGTATGAAATTTGTATGTCGAAAACGATCTAAGAGTGAAAACTAGAGTTACCATTAAAAGAAGTCACTCAAAACATATTTAAAATATTCCAGTTTCCAAATTTGGTTCAAAGCCAGACATTAGTCTATAATAAAAATCTCCAAAGCCCTGCCTTTAATTTGCACACTGCCGCCAAACCGAGAGGGAAACTTTTCCAAATTCCCAACGTCTGCGCACAGCCTCGGGTACTAACCAGCTCATCTCGTAGTGACAGGCGCATGTGTATCGGTACCAATTCGGTCACGGTATTCGGTCGGTACTCATTTCATTTCGATACTGCTAATCGTGTCGATAGTTGGTTCTGTATACTTGTTTCTACTCGGTTATTTCTTTCCGACTAGTACCCCCGAAGGAGAGTATTGTAATCTATGGATATTTTTCGAGATTTCAACGGAAATGCGCATTTTGAGGTCCCCTAAACGATTTGCGCATTGCGCATGTTTCTATGTATGTACATATGCGCCCAAACAGTACAATGGATCGGGCTGAATTTGATGTATTAGAATTACCAGGGGACGAACTGCATTATTGTTGGCCACAATCTCCCAACCGGAAATGAGAAATGTTTGACTGGATAAGTTCAAAATAACTTGAAATTTCATAATAGTTTTTACTGGGCTCTCAGTCCAGAGAGGGACAGAAAATGACACTTCAAACAGATATTGATGATAATGTCTGTGCAAGTTAAATGCTTGACAAAAATATGCCAGCTCCATCAGAATTCTTCTCGTGCCACGCTCCTGCGGAAGTTTTCATAATTCGAGGTTTAATTAAAGGCACTTCCGCCGCCCCCTTCGACTTTTTCTCTTTGTCCTTTTGTATTAATTATGCCTCGGCACTCCAAGCTTGTCGCAATTTCAAATTTGCGCTACCACCCAACCTTTGGGAACACTCTCTTTATTATATTGCTACCACTGTTTTATTTTACACTAATTAACACAGCGGTGACGACACTCTACATTCACTTGACACTCTAGAAGGAAGCATTAATAAACAATATTCACTAAGGTTTAATGATCTCTCAGTGTTGCAGTGCTTCATTTTCATGACCAGAATCTTAATTCAACATGACTGAATGTTGAATTAAGATTCTTCTCTTGATGATAGAATGCCATTTATTGGACGTATATGCAGTCAAGTGTCAGTCATGTTTACTTCCTCACTAGTACCCTAGAAGAAAAGTATTGTAATAAATAGGTTTTCAGCGGAAATGTGCATGTGAATATAAATGTGGATGTGTATGTACAGTCAACGCCACCCAAATGTGAACGACCATTGTTTGTTATGGTATTTTTTAATAAAATTCATTTCTATAAGTCTGGCTTTGGCCAGCGGCGGCATATTTTAAGTTATTTGACGATAATTGTTAACAGCTGTCAAGTTTGGCTGCGACAAAGGGCTATGATACAAAGCTTAAATTACACCACTAAATTTTATCGTTGCGCTGACTGTACGTCTGAAATTTGGTATTTGTATTTTGAATTGCCGGGGCACAAACTAAATTGTTTTTTGCGACAATCGGACAATCGACAGTGGCAAATTTTACGAGCGTTTTGTTTATTCATCCGATTTTGACTAAAATGGTACCAGCTTATCCTCCAGTGACGTTTAGGTATACCAATCTACAGATCAGTGGGATGAACGTCTTTATTCTGATTTACTGATCACTGTCAATGTTTGTTGTTCACTTCGAATTCTGTTCCCATGCTAGATTCTAAACTTATCGACACTCAGTATGGTATCTGGAGCAATAACATTTGAATATTCGAAGACCAGAACTACAAGTAACACCTGACTGTTCTAACGGGTTCTTTTTTCTCTGCGGTGTTATGCTTCCATTACGGTATCCATTCTAGTAAAGTTCACAGCCCAGGGCGTTGAATATCTTATCCCATCTTATCTGAGAAGAGAATTGTAATAATTAGGATCCTTTCTTACAAGCGGCGCGACTCTCATGTTCAAAGCTATTAATATATTTCTTTCCAGTTGAGTTATAAGTTCTGCTATAGGATATGTCATTGCAGCTATGGTAATCAGTTTGGTACCTGAGCAGCTCTGTCTGCACTGATCTAATTTGTTATGTATTATATTCAAATACGAGTGTCGGTTTGATATATTGCACGTCATAATAATGCTAGATCCCGAAACTGTAACCCAGGATTAAGTTCAACCGCGAACGGTGCTATCCAGGATACAACAAATATTTGATTGGTGCTGAAGGCGACTATAAATCCTTTGAGGAAACGACAACCGAAAATTTACGGCCTATATACCGCCGACAATATGACGTATTTATTGGTGGTAGAATCTCTAGCTGGTTACGGAGAGAATTAAGGTTTCAAGGAAGAAATATCCGATGTTATGATGAAATTGTATTGTGCTATTACCGATGTATTTCTTCCAATACGGTGAGATACCGATGGTTATCTGAAAATGAATTCGTGTGGGTGTTGTAACGTTTATCTCGTGACATGAAGAGATATGTATATTTAGATAAATCCGTGGAAATTACTGGACTTGTTTATGTTGCCAATAAAATTCAAGTTGAAATCAAATTAATGCATCTCTATAGGTGATGGTGTATAATGAACAATGTTTCCTTAAACATCAATAAATTTTAAATTTAATAAATTATCTAACCAGACATATTTTTTAAACGTATATTATCTGGCTTGCAGGACCAAATTTTATGAATATGTATGTGTATAAACTGTCAAAAGACTGCAAGAGAAATGAGGATGTAATTTTATTTGATAAATTTTGATCTTCAATAACTTTTATAAGTTTATACCAAAGATTTGGTCGATTTTGATTATTCTTTCAGAAAATTATAGACAAATTCCTCACGATTCTTCCTGGCTAATACAATTTTTAAGGTAATTACTTTTACAACTCATTTGATCTGTGTAACTGACACGATGTTACTGTTGTCTAATAGCCCTATTCTGTATAAATCTTATTCTGTCATATCAGCAACAGTCTGTCAAATTAACATTGGCCTGTTAAGGACAGTTTAACAGCGCTATAAATAAATGCTATTCTGTTACAACTTATGTTAAATCCGTGTTAATAGTTTGTTTACAACATCCTGTTTGAAGGCTCCCTATGCTTCAGTCGTCATTCGAGCTACTCATATATGAAATGTAATAAACGCAGTGCTGAACATCCAGGGGACAGTACAATTTGTTTTTGAATTAGTTTTGTAAATAAAAATCTGCTCTATTAAAAATTCCTTTATTTAAACTATATAATATTTGACTATAGATTGTAAGGTTGCTTGTGGGACAGTAAGTGAACATGAGGTAGAGAAAACGTAATAGAATTAATTTCAGGAATATGAAAAGGATTATTCACGCCACTAAAATCTTTAACTTTAATTTCACTTCCATAATTCGGGTTTCTTGCCGATTTTGACGATTTTGTTAACATAAGCTATAGTCAGAATTCACTCGCGCTGTGGTAATTATTATGAAAAAAGATGTCTTACAATTGCTTATGCCGCAGGAAGTAGTTTGAGACACGTTTTAGAAGAATTAAGAAAAATAAATTTACAAGCTTTAGGTAAGCGAAAGTTGTGTACGTTGTGAAAGGAAGTTCAAACACTGTATCTTCTTCGACAATAAACGCATCGAAGTGAATCAGAGGACGTTACATTGATAATACATTTGGCTTTAAAACTAAATAGGCAAGAACTTGACCAATGTCCTCAATTGATCCACAGGGTCATAGAAATATAGTCCAAATTACTCAGACTACAAAAACATCATGTCGCTTACACAGATTAAATATTATAGAAATAATTATTATAAAATTGTATTAGCTAAGAATTTGGTTATGATTAACTAAAAGAATCATCAAAACCCGACGGAGATTACAAAAGTTATATAGAATAAAAATATGTCAGCATTTTTGTCACTTTACCCCTCCTTTGATTTAGGTCTATCTTTTCACTCCATTATTATTTACTTTTCACCGTCAAAAAAATACTTTCATGCACATTAAATTACTTGTCGATTACAAGAAATAGTAATTCACTAAACCCTTACTACTCCTTTTGACAGCAAAGATTGCAGCACCCTTACCTGCGTCATAATACCCCCAGCGAAGCCCTAGTCTGAGATAGAACCGAATGAAATCACGTTTTTCAATTTTTACGGTCCCCGGACTTTATCTATAAATAAAGACCCTTGCGCTGGGTGCAGGGATAGGGGCATAGCCAACCAGCTCCTGCTTTTCCACCCTCTCTTCCTTTTCCCACCCGACCTTAGAGCGTTTCTTGTACTATTCGAGCCCGTCATCTCGCATTTCGGTACGTATCCGCAAACGGGTGGAAAAGCTAAGACGAGTTTGTGCAGTGGTACCACTACCACCGACTTCGGATCGTCCGTAACTTCGGAGCTTTTCAATTTCGCGAAATACCTTCCATTTATCTGTCCGTGCTGGAGGACGCCTCACTTCGACAGGGAATAATTGACAGGATCGCGGTTGTAAGTGAATTCTTAACATGAATGATACGTCGAGACCCTATCTCCTATCTGTTCCCCCTCTGCTCTCACGTACGGACGTGTTTCCGCAAGTTTCCCTCTCTTGTAACGACTTATCAGAGTGCAGGAGCTCTATTCTTGACCCTTCGAGTTTACTCGCATTCGTGTTATTGCGAACGGTTGACATTCTTCACCAATCGATATCGAAACGTATACGCTTATTTCTCATTCGCGTAACAGCGATCGCTTTTAACGTGTGGTTTCAGTGACGGTGGCAGTTTAATTTATTGTTTAATGCGAAAAGAATATCTGCGTGAATTTACTTAGTAATGCTTCATAACATTGACTTCATTCAGAAAATATGTAAGAACCGTTGAAGGCAAATAAACACAAGAAGACAAGGCTGTTTGTAAATAATTTTGCCTGCATTGACGATATTATGAAACAATGTAAATTACAACATCCCTTGGTACATTTTGAAATCGAAAAATCCACACCTAACTTTCCGACTACATGACTGACTTGACGCAATTGTTTAGACACTATTACTGTTATACAATTCTGTGAATTATCGGCATGCCAATCGGCATAGGGGGGATGAAGCTTAACAACCAGTTGTTATGGACAAGTGTAGCAGTTTGCGCTCGCTGCTACCTAGCCTGTCTAAAGGCCCCCAATGTCATGTCATGTCAGTGGCCACGTTTATCAGAATCTGTCAGTGGTTACAAACTGACAGATTCTGACAGAACTGACACGATGAATTCTGTGGATTCTGTCAAAAAATGCGATAAACGCTTATAGCGCATAAACTGCTCATCTCAATGTTAAAATCACTGAAGGATAAACTGGTATCAGGTTGTTCAAAATAAGATCCCTAAGAAGAGACATGTAGCATTTGCCACTTCCGGTTGTTGCCAGAATCAATCCATTTCGTTCCCTGGTAATTCTAAATATGTATACCAAATTTTTGGCCGATCCGTTGTATCGTTTATGTAGTGCAGAATAGTAAAATTGATACAAAATGCGGACAGAAGTCGTTCCATCACTCGCTAAATGCGTCGGTACCACATAACAATTCGACAACTATAAGCTATATTTGTCTGACTTATCAAACCATTCGCAATTTTTGGTATTCGCAGTGAAAAGTATACGTCTCAAGGCGAAATCTTTCAAGAATATCTAGCAATGCAGTTATTTAATTTGTATGGCACTTTTATGGCGTGACTGCCTCCATATTATAATAGATAAATAGAATGTCAATTTTCTACGACTATCTAGTCCACAAGTCGTAAGACAATCTGCGAAGTCGAGTGTTTGGAACTGCAGCAACTGGAAAAATTGACGAGGCAATCTAAAGAGACACAAGATCGTTGGATAAGGTGGAGAACATCCATAGAGGCTGCTTAAATAATTTATGCCACAGCGTTCTGTTGCTTTGGAGGCAACATACGTATCGCGCGAAAACGTGTTAGACGTCTCGGTAGAGAGGAGTGAACATTAGGGAAAAAGACGTAGCCGTGAACGAAATCGCGTTACGTTTTTCGCAAGGAAGATGTGAACTGGTTTGGCGCGGCACGACTTACTTATTTACTACTTCGACTCCGACCCGAATCTCTGAAATGACGCATCAATCCAGAAAGTACTATTGCTGGTAGTTGATACTGTGCGATTTGCGTGCGATTGTCCAGTGTCCTTGGCTCATATATCGAAAAGAGTATCCTAAATTTTGAACGCTGTTGACTTCTCTTTAATTTTGGTTGTATACCAACGTATTAAAAAAATACCGACTGTAAAATACTGAAAAATTACGGCTGTTCAAAATCCAAAGGCCGATTTTTACTTTCCGACTAGTACCCTAGAAGAAAAGTATTATAATCGACGGCTCTTTTTTGAGATTTCGGCAAAAATACGTGTTTTGGGGCCATCTGAGTTGCGATGATTTTTGAAAAATATATGTATGTGTGTGTGGGTGTGTATGTGAGTATGTCTGGAAACACGATAGCGCCCATGCGGTGCAACGCATCGGGCTGAAATTGGGTATACTTATTTAGAATTACCAAGGGACCAGCTACCGTATTCACATCTACCGGCGGTGATAAGTGTAGAGATGGACTTTTTCGGTACCATGGGGATTCGCATAAGACCGACACACCCATCGCTACACTAACCACGGGTGTGATCACGGTATAACAAATAGACACGACGATGCAATAGTTATACTGCGTATACTACCGACTGCTAATATGTTCGTATCTGAGAATGTTGCTGTTATGCATTCGTCAGAGTCGGGCATATCGTTGAAGAAAACTGCAAAAAGGCCGCGATTGGTAACTGAAGAACCACAAAAATTAAGGAAGAACAAATCGTAGGTGGTTATAATTCCTACCGGGTGTTGGCGGCCGTGCCTGTCGCTCACCGGTGTGAAGTATGTACCTTTTTAACCTATACATTTCGATCCTAAATAAAGGCTGTGCGCGACAGTCTGTTAAGAAGTTTTCTTTTCATCAAAATATTGTCACTTCTACCTGAATTTTGCCTTCCGTTTTGTCCATGAGTGTACCCAGCTGCTCAGACATAAATTGGACAGGGTAATCCACTTTAACACTAAACCGAAAGAGACTGCCTTTCCGGAGATATTCTGCTTGTGTGTCGCTGCGCAAGTTGTTGATGGCTTTGACATTTGTGCTCATTTGATCGCATACTAGCTACAACATTGAGGCCTATTTTTTGTGATGTCATTAACATTTTCCTTAATAAACTGCTCTGTAATTGCAAATTTTAACGCCTTCGTAACTCTTCTTCACATTTTAGTTTATTCTGTCTTTTCACACCTACTCTTGCCAAAAGAGGATCTGTGTAAATAAGAAACAACAATATTAATTTATTATATATTATGTTAATTAAATATAATTTACAAATTAAGAATTACCACTGAAAAAATACTGATACATATATTGTATATCTCAGAAGTCTGAATTCTACATCATAAAGCTAGACGTATGTGGAAGTTAAAGTCATCTGCCCATTGGAATAGATGGAATCGGTTTTATATGTATATAAAACTCTTATGTTGTAGCTGGCCGTTAGTGTGGTCGCACGACAAATTTAGTTTTTATGCGCGCCTAGCCTGTTCTTAGACATTACAGTCTCATTATAGTTTTATCTTTATAATTTACTTCATAATTGCTTATCATTTTTTGCTACGGGAGCTAATTCATGAACAGTATTCTGGCGTTCTTCAACAGTTTCACCTTGCTTGGAGGTCGAGGGCATCGGTTTATCTAAGGTTGAATAATGATCATACTGTTGGGGAGTTTCTGGACCACGCTCCTAATCTTGTACCAAGTTCCTAACAGCCAACATATGTTGCTCGGTGTACTTAAAGAACCCTTTATGCACTGAAAATTTTAATTCCTTCTTCTTTTCAAACAAAAAAGCATAATATTTAACAAAAAAAAGAGATTCGCAGTACTTACAGTTCAGATGAATATCTGGGACTGATCCAAATTTCAAATCAGCATTTCTTCTGTTCTGCCGGAATCGTTGTTACCCAGAAAAATGCATATCACCAATTCGGCGGTTTTTACGAATTTTTTCCATCGGTACTTCCAAAAGATCGCTTCTCTCAATGGTCGTTAAACATTTTTTCAACAACTGAAATATTTTTTCATAATGTTAATGGTTTTAACCACTTCTAAGACTGAACTCTTTCTTGAAATTAAAGCTTTTAAAAGAGGAACACGTCTCAAACTACTAAGTACTTTCAGAAAACTTTTTTGGAAAGAGGTGCATTGGAATACCTTTTCCCTTGGATGGGCAATTTGGAACACAGCGCAAATTTACCATTTTTTGTCAACAAATGCAGGGAATATAACGCAAAATAAATTAAAATCGTAATCTGGTTAAGCGTCAAAACAAGAATCACAAAACAATTCAAATTCAAACATAAATTCAAATTCGGTCGGTAAAAAAGCTGGCGATTGCAATTTCTGCTTTCGGCGCTGCGCTGCCAAGGTAGACAAATATACAGTACACACAATTTTGCGCTGAATTAACACAGCGTGTATTAGACACACATCATTCGAAACGTTTTGACATGTTTTGGAAAAAGCGAGAAACCATGATCTCATAAGTATACCGAACCCTGAAAGGGGGTTTTCTGTCATTTGTGTGGCTTTTTGAAAGGATGAAGCTTGGCAGTGATAATAACTTGATAATGAGTATATTCATCTAGGCTTACGCTATAGTTAAGCGCTGCTCGTACGCGCAGCGCTTAACTATAGCGTAAGACGTCCAAAACTGTGGACAAAATTACAAGAAAAATAAACGTAGAATCATAAGTGACAGTTGCTATGTGACAGACGTGTGACTTGTGCAATCGCAATAAGCTCACACCGAACAAAAATAAATTTCAAAAAAATAGGTGGAAATTATTGTCATATAAACGTCTAGACTGATCGAAATGGCAACGGTATCGAAGAGGTTAATTCGAACGAAACGAGCTTAAGATATGGTGTGTGTATCAATAAATTTGTAAATAAAGTTAACGATGGGCCTGTGTATCACAGATAAAATTTTACCAACGTGCGCCATACTGCATGAAATCATATGCTTTTTTTTTTCGCGTCATTAAAAGCTAGTACATATATCTTTAAAATATAATGTATCAGAAATCAGAATAGGACATTTGAAGTTTTGATAATAAGAAATGAAAAACTGATATTTACAAAGTTGGGAAAGAAAATTTTTATATTCTTTTTTTTCTCACTTATGGGATTAGTATAACTTAGGCCGAAAATTTTCTCAAATTTTCTGATTCAACGTATAGTGAACTCTTTTGTAGCGAGTTTCAATATTGTGCCGGAAAGGAACTATAAATGGTACTATAAACAGCAAGCGTTGGTTTCGGTTTGGGCACAACAATCCCATCGAGAGGATCTGGCTCTGTCCGCCAGTAACTGAACTGAGTGAATCGATTGCCATTTTTACCGCCGCACAATCGACAGCGGGTCCAGTAGATTCAGAAGGTCCACTACTGCCTCCGCTGATGCCGGTGGCGCTTCTACGACCGGCCCCTCAGCCCTGACACCCGAAACAAAAACAAATAGCGTTACAAATCACTTTATACGGCGCACGAGAATTTACCTAAAAGCGGGTCTCACTTAACAAATAACCCCGGCAAGACCCAGCCGATCGCTCAACGTCACTAACCCCGAACTTAGGGAGCAATTTACGCCGAACTAAGCGACACTTAGCGATATGTGATCGTGATTGATAATGTGCATGGAAAATAGATGACAAGAAACTCTTAATTCGGACGAATTGAAAGTTTGTCACTAGGAGAAGCTTTTTTTGACGAGAAGTAACAAATAAATAAGTAAAATATCTAGAGGATTTCTAGTATCTCGTGCTTTGGAGGAGACGAAAAGCCCATGGAACCAGCGACAAGATATCAGGGGTTGCCCGCACACTTCTCTCAGCGATTCTTCAATTTTGTGATACCGCAGCAACTCTGGGTTCTATCCTATGGTCAGTGGCCACTAACATTAAACAAAGTTTGCCAATTCGCAACCAAAACTACTAAGGCTGTATCCTGTTAGATTGCTTATATAAACGTTTATAGCGCCGAAATCGTTCAATCCTATTGATCAGTAAATTAGTAAACATAATTAAAGTCACTGGTGGATGACGTCTCTTTTTTGCAACGTTTGTTTTATAAAATATTTGTTAATCTTCGCAGATTGTAAGTCTTTTACTTTGTACTTTGCGTTTTGATAAAGGTCATCTTGACTATATCTGGATAGTCATTAATTTACTCCTGTGATGAAAGCGATGATGAAAATGACCAAAATGTTATTCAACGAATTCAAAGACTATTAAACTACTTACATTAGTTTAAATCATTTACGTGGACCTTCAAATGGGTTGATAAAGCATTGTGTGCTTAATAGTTTGTTTAATTGTTATTAGAAATATTTTCAGTTAAAACACTATTTCAGTTTAATTAAGAAGAAATTTAATACTAATGCTAATGTTAAGAAGGAATTTAATGCTAAAAATTTGAAACGTAAAAATTTACTTGTCTACTCTGCCATACAGCGAAGAACCATAGCGAACAAACACCTAATTTCTGCAGATTCTTCCCAAGTCGACTGCTTTGCTGTATTTGTGGTGTTTTGGAAATATGCGAATAAAATATCATTCTTTTCTCGAATTACTGAAGCTTCTTATATATCGTTAAACATTGCCTTGCGAATCTAGTATTGCAGCTTTGCGAAACTACTCATTATGAAGCAAAAAAAAAACAAACGAAATTTGTGCGAAGTAAAAAGCGATAAAGTAGTTTTATGAAACAGACCCCAGGTTTCACTTTGGTCAAACAAGGTTAGAATTCCTAAGAAATTGCTCATATCAAATCCCACTACCGATCGTCAGATTTTGGTACAATAATTTCCTTCTTGGGGGCCTAGTTGGAAAGTGAAAATCTACGTCAATTTTATGAATGGAAAAGACAATTTTTTCCCATTTGATGAGGGTAATTGGTCGGTATTGAACACGTCAACATATAGTATTGGGTAGCTGGGCAATTAATTAATAAAAATATTGCGTGTCAAAATCAGGCTTTCCCCAAATAAAACGAGAGGCAATAATTTTACCCCTGCCAGTGGTCAGTCAATCAATAAATTATATTTTTATTTAATATATAATAAAGACTGATTTATTGAGTGAATTTTTTACAAATGGGCGTTTACTACCAGATTTATTGAAAACATATATAAGTTCTGTTGTATATATACCTTGTACAAAGACAAATTCTGTAATATTAAATTTATCACCGATAATATTAACATCAATATGGAACGTATTACGGCATAAAGCGTGAGGAAAATGAAAATTGTTTCCGATGAAGCCATATTTATCCAGCATGTAATTAACGTTACACTAGCTTTTAATTACGTGAACAAATGGCTATGATTTCATGCAGTTATTGACGCACTTCGGTAAAATTTTATCTACGTTACATAGGCGCCATTGTTAACGTTATTTACGAATTTATTAATACACACGCCATATCCCAAGCTCGTTTCGAACGAATTAAACTCTTCTATATAGTTCCCATTTCGACCGGTCTAGTCGTTTACATGCCATTAATTTATTTCGTTATTGGCTACGAAGTACCACGATTAATGATCAATTTCCACCTCTATTTTGAAATTTATTTTCGTTCGGATAGACCAAATTAAATATGAGTAAAAATATAGAAAGGTTTGATCCGCTATATGCTTAATATAATGGTAAAATATATTTGTACTATAATTAGAACTCGATAAATTTATTTCATATCGACATATGAATACTGCACATCATTGAATTATTTATATTACGGAACAATGGTCGTTAGTATACCGTAAACGTGACAGTTTATTTGGAAAGTAAGTTACTATTTGTACATTATGTAGGCTTTACTTTTGGGATCTGTAATCATTTGTTTGGTCAAGCTTCTCTATATTTGATCATACCGATACAACTAATACTATCAGGTGATTCGTGAACTGTATTGCCGAAGGAAATACTATTTATCTTACAATCAACTAGAAAATAATTTTCTTAGTAAGCTATACTACTTACCCTATGAGTGAGAGAAAAAGAATATAAAAATGTCCACTCCCAATTTTGTAAATATGACTCAAAGTAAACCTTTTTCATTCCCTATTATCAAAATACACTTCTTTGACGTCCAACAAATATCTCTTACTGGAAATGGAAGGATAAAACTCATTATATGTGCCTTGGCTATTTATTAAGTTTTAAAGGTATGCTAATAATAAAAATTAATGCCTTTTATACCTATCTGAAAAAAGACCCTAAATAGATTTAAACCCGATTGACTCTGAATGAGCTAATCGTCGAAAGCATTCAAATCTAATTTGAATACTGAACATTTTATTTCAAACGCAAAATGTCTTATTCTTAATAGGAACAAGAAAATCCTTCCATAGAGTTGTTGTGTGCCGATAATTTTAGACGATATTCCGCCATTTTTTTTTTTGGAATTTTAGACAATTCTTGACAATTTTTGATAATTTGACAGATTTTATGATAATTTTGGACAATTATGAATAACGTTGCATCATTTTTACTTGTTTTGGATCATTTTAAATAGTGGACCTTCCTGGAAATTATTGTTTGAATTTTAGAAACAATTCTTGATCATTCTTGACAATTTTTGACAATTCTTGACAATTCTTGACAATTCTTGACAATTCTTGACAATTCTTGACAATTCTTGACAATTCTTGACAACTCTTGACAATTCTTGTCAATTCTTGACAATTCTCGACAATTCCCGACAATTCTCGACAATTCTCGACAATTCTCGACAATTCTCGACAATTCTCGACAATTCTCGACAATTCTCGACAATACTCGACAATTTTCGACAATTCTCGACAATTTTGAACAATTCTACACAATTTTAACCATTTTATGATAATTCTACACTATGTTAAGACAATACTGGACAAGTTTGGATAATTTTGAACTGTAGTGTAATCTTGATTCGTTGTGGGCCTTTTTGGAGATACCATTTTTTCAATTTAGCACATTTTTTGAAAATTCTGGCCAATTCTCGACAATGTCGGAAAATTTTTGACAATTATAAACAATTAAAGACATTTTATTTTTATTTAAACTGGACAACTCTGAAGAATGTTGGACAAGTTTGAACAGTTTGAATCATTTTGACTCGTTTCGAAAAAAGGCTTCAGTAGTCTAAGTTTGAAACACCCTGTGGAGTAATTACATGTCTAATACTTAATTTGGTTTTACATCGGATCTTTCTTTAGTACATTCTAAAAACGAATTCTCCCACAACACCAGAATATCGAGTTAGCTTACTAAATTCCCGTTAATCCATTACGTACAGAAAACGATATAAATTTCAACTCGAAACGGAGCGAGCGGTAGGTCCAATTTTCGGCAATTACATTTGTATTTGAGACGGGGCGAGAACTCCACTTAATATCGAGGACGTTCCGGTTTTTCAACGCCGACGACGTCGACGCCGGGCACCGCCACGCCGTCGACGACGCCCCACGAACGTTTAGAGTTGTTAAATGGCGCCCCGAATTTAATAACTCGACGCGAATCGCACGGTACGGCCAATTGAATTTGAGACTCCTAAATGGTCACGTCTGTGTGTGTCAGAAGTAAGGTCTCTGCTGTTCCCCGAACCGTGGCAAAAGTGGCATCGGGCTGGGGGTGGCGTGAGGTCGACGCGGTAATGACGTTAAGCGCCTCCGGCACTTAAAATTATCGAGTTAAAGTGCGCGAGAGAAATTGTTACCAGATTTAGTTGAATTCCGGTGGAGTTTTTATCTAGTCCTCGGGAATATTAATATCCTTTTGGCGAGGCATCCGTCCCCGGAATGATTTTTTAATGGAATTAGGTGGGCCTTTTAACGCCGCCAGGCGATGAGCGGAAGTCAAAAGGGCTTCCTTTTCGATTTTCAGTGAAGTAAATTCGATTATTTTTGAAATATTGAAATATTTCAATGTTCTAGATCAGGAGTCTTTTTTATCGACCTTTTCTAGTAGTCATATTTCTGAAATATCAAAGTTCCGCGGTCACCTCTAGTTCGATGGACAATGCTACTACATTTTATGAACGTTACTTTTTGACTATTTGACAATTCGAGACAATTTTTGTCAACTTTTACTATTCTACATAACTTTTGACAATGTTAAATCATTGTTTTACAAGTTTGAAATATGTTTAAATTGTGGGTCTTTTTCGAGATCTTTGTATTCCAATTTTACTTTTTTTGACAATTTTGGACAATTCTACACAATTTTAAACCTTTTTATGATAATTTTTGATAACTTTCAAGAATTTTAGACGAGTTTAATGTTAAATCGTTTTGGATTGTGGGCCCTCTGGAGATTTTGGGTTTCCAATTTTATATATTGTTTTGCAGTTTTAGATAATTTGTTACATTTTTGACAATTTTAGATCACTTTTGTCCTTTTTTTGCTATTTTAGACAATTCTTGAAAACTTTTGAAACTAAGGAATTTTGGAGTTGTTGGAGTTTGAACAATGTTCCATCATTTTGACTAACTTGAGGTTTTGTTTTCTACTTTTTACTTTCCGACTAGATCCCCAAAAGGAAAGTATTGTAATTGTCAAAACAATTAGGATTTAAGCGGATATTCGCGCTTAGGGGGTTCCTTGAGTCCATTGCAATGACTTCTGGAAAATGTGTGTGGGTATGTATGTACATATGTGCTTATGTGTGTCTGTGAAAACGGCTGAAATTTGGTATCCTTATGCTGAATGACCAGGAAAAAAAAACATGATATTAAATTTGTTCTATGCCTGACGTTAGGTTAGGGTCTAGAATGACTTCACAAAATTTAATAATTGCAAACGTGACACTTCAATGTGTCAACGATGTCGTCGGAAAGGTGCAATAATAATCAAAATGTGCTTATGGTTTTTTATATCAAAGTCTTGTGTACCTATGTATTTCTTGTAGCTACGGTCAGTCAGGGTAGAAGTATTTATTCATTATTACAGGTGTTAAATACCATCCGTGGAACAAACAAGGTTATGAGTCTAGAGCGAAAATAAATGCTAAGTATTAAGGCCTTCCCTAACTGCTCCGGACACTAAGGGCCTTTTTCACACAGGACACGGCGACCGGGTGGTTTTGTCCGTGAACGGTTCGAAATGTACGAGATTTAAGACCGAACCTAACCGCTGCGAACACGAACACGGACACGAACACGAACGCGTACACGGTCAGTTAATTCAATTGCGGTATATGGCGGAACCCTACCGCCCCGTTCGCTTGCGTCCCATATACCGCAATACATCTGACCGCGTTCGTGTCCGTGTTCGCAGCTGTTAGGGCTGGCCTTAAATCGTAGCCTTCATTCGTACCGTGCCGTCGCCGTTGACCGTTCGCCAGTGTGAAAAGCTACAAAACGACCGTTCACGGACAAAACCGCCCGGTCGCCGTGTCTCGTGTGAAAAGGGCCTTAACACGGACACGAACGCGCACGCACTTATGGTATATCGCGGAACCCAAACTGCTACGTTTGCATGTTTCCCATATACCGCAATATAACTGACCGCGTTCGTGGCTTTAATTCCATTGCGGCATATAGCAGAACTCAAACTGCCGCGTTCGCGTTTGTATTCGTGTTCATGTCCGGAGCAGTTAGGGAAGGCCTTTATAGGTTAACAAAATATCCAAATATTTCTGGAGCCGCAAAATCTTAAACATCGGCAATCGCAAGGTGTGTATTTCCCAGGTATCCAAGCACACGCTCCAGGTGACCTGTTGATTCCTAGCGCGCAGCGGCGATGCAGCGTTTTTTTTTTTCGCAAACATGCCGAAAATGTAGTCTTGCGTTGAGTTGAAATGTCCGTCTCTTGTGTGAACGCTGTGTTATATCGAGAAATACTTTCAATAGATACATTCTTTTGTCGTTTAATGTCCTGACATGACTTGACGTTTAATGTTATTTTATGACTGACATTAGGTTGGTATCCAGAGTGGCTGTGGCTTCACAAAATATATATTATATTGTAGAAGGTTTCGACAATTCAATGTCAACGAGGTAGTCGAAAAGTTGGGTATCTAGCCCTTTTTTTGTTTTTGCGATATCAAATATTAGAGGCATGTATTAATCTCTTACCTCTTAGCACATTTAATTTCTTCCACAAAACCATTTTATTTATAAAGGACCATCCATTTAGTGTGACAACAAATGTACATATTGTTCCATTTCTATTATGCCATACACTAGAATAAGACTTAGTTAACACCGATCCAAAAGTTATATAAGTAATCTACTTAAATTATTGAACCTCCCTTTGACTTTAGAACAAAACCTGTCATCTTTCAATGTCCCATATATATCCCTAATATTGAGATCAAAACTCGAGTAGAAATCAACTCAAGCACTTATTTCTCTATTTCTCATGTCCCATACATTTCTAAGAATCCTTCGTGGTCCACTGAATACCACCTTTAGTTTCGCTGTGACCATAACATCTTTTGGATGACCGATGATAATACCCTGTGGAATTTCAACCCCTCAACTCAGCCAAAAGTGTGTTCTTTTTTCCATATCCTCACATCGCGGCGACTATAAAGGGAACGCAAACCTGGCCGTATATAAAATTTGTCACGCTCGCGTCCCTAATATTAAAATATGGGGGTGGTCCAGTCTGTGTTGAAAGGCAAAGACCGAATATTGACAAACACGTGTCACAGTCATTAACATATGCTTGAAAAATTAATAAAAACAATGAATTTAAAAGAATCTAAGGTAGCCCCCCACTTAACTTCTCGACTATCTCGTTGATACATTAATGCGTTCAATGTTTTGTTAAACTCAGATTGGTCAAAATCTCTAAGAAAATACATGTAATATTTGCCACTTCCCGTTGCCAGATTGTGGTCAAAAACAATCCAGTTCGTTCGCTGGTAATTCCAAACATGTATCCCAAATTTCAGCCCGATCCGTTGTAGCGTTTGAGCGCTATCGTGATCAAGCTGTATACAACTCTTAATAACTCTACCATCTTCTCCCACGTCATCCGCTCTTTGTTCAAAGGGGTTTGTATTGTTTGGCTGTCCCGCAGCGTCAAGACCTTTATTGAATACTTCCAGGTCCTGTGCGTCCTTTTATAGGACCTCTGTAAGCCCGAATATCTGTTTACATCCCTTTGTGCGTGCCAACACTAAATTAGTTTTAAAGGTTTATATCATTTGATCAGGCTCAGCGTCCTCTGGGTTGGTGATATTGCGGTGCAGGGCTCAGTGAAATGGTATCGCGTCATAGTTTTATAATTTATCATCGGGTGTGAACCACACACCTCGATGCTCTCCAATGATAAATTAGTGTACAGAACGTTAATAGCGGCCAGAACAGAGATTAGTATAACGAGAAATTACATTAGGGACGCCTACGGTGTGCTGTACATACAAAAGAAAGGACGACTCATCTATTTTCGTTTAGGGGTTTCTTGTTTTGACCGTAAGGTAAATAATACCTTTTTTTGTGGACGAGATATAATTTGAAATGGATATTTTCTCAGACTGGATGTGACGTGGTTGGTTTTAATGGCTACTAATTGAGTTTTATCATATTATAACATTAATATCATCAGTATCGTCATTCTTTGGAAGAAAGTTTTTTCATCTCCAGTTTCCAGTTTCTTCATTTCCATGATGTTTTCCTTCTTTGACAGATTATGTTATCCCACATTTAATTTACGTAATCTGCTTGAAACCTTGCTTTCTTCTGAAACTTATTTCTAATTCTTCTGCTTTTTTACCCCATCAAAGCGTTGTTTCTTACGTTATTACTCTAAAATTAAAACTTTTGAATACCCAAGAGAAAAAAATAAAATATATATTTACGATATCCATTTTGTAAAATATTTATAAAGATAATAAAATAACCATTTTACTGTATATTAAATTAATGGGTTTCAGCACAGAATAAACAATTGTCATTTTATATATTTATAATGTCCCTGTTATAAAATTTTTGATCATTACAATAAATTAAAGAGCAATTCATTGATATTATTAGAAATTTAAATATTATGTG
Organism: Aphodius granarius; assembly: GCA_963971325.1. Taxonomy (NCBI): domain Eukaryota; kingdom Metazoa; phylum Arthropoda; class Insecta; order Coleoptera; family Scarabaeidae; genus Aphodius; species Aphodius granarius. The sequence continues at coordinate 14,292,748 of OZ020222.1, read as the reverse complement.
TTATTAAGAAAATAATCTGCAATAATTTAAATAAACTGGAGTTTAAAATATCGATGTGCAAATTGAATAAAAGATTTGAGCAATGAGAAAAATAAAATGTCTCATACAATTACTATATCGTGCATTAACTTTCACAATATGCGGCCTAGGGCTCTCAATGAGCAAAACCTCTGGGACTGCATATGACCAAAGGTATTTTCTGTACTACAGTGTTAAATGGATACACACTGATAGAATATTTAAGATAAACACCTTGGAAGCCAATTATAATTGTAAGTAAACTTTTTCGGTAATTTTTACTTTCCGACTAATACCCTAGAAGGAAAGTATTGTAATCGACGGAAATTTTTTTTCGAGATTTCCGCGGAAATACGCGTTTTGAGGTCCCCTGAATCGATTGCGATGATTTCTAGAAAATGTACGATTACACCCAATCGGAACAACGGATCGGGCTGAAATTTGGTATTTAGAGTGTGAAGTGGCAGATGTTACAAGCGACTTCTTAGCTATTTACCCGATCTTGGCCAAACTGATATCAACTCACCATCCAGTCCAACGATTTAGTATTTCGCATATTCGGTTGGGTTCAGTTGGCCTTATTTTTAAGTTTTATTTTGGAAATTAGTGCTATTCCATGGATTTTAGGGAAGAAATTAATTTTTTACTAACTTTTAATGATGAAGATGAAACGATTTATTTTTTGAGCAACCTGTATAATACGATAGACCTTTAAAGCTAACGACATTCCATTTGATAATATCCGAGAAGTAACTTTAACGATGGCTGCGAAATGCGTTTTTAAGGAACATAGTGATAAATAATTGTTAGTAAAACTCTACAACTAAAATAATTCGAAAACGAAAAGCACAGGGTCAAAGTCAATATATTTTTGTATGGAGAACTAAAATATGTAATAAAAAATATACCATTCCGTATGAAATAATAAAGTTAGACTACAACTTTCGATAGACCGGAAGTGGCGATCATCTTGAAAATATTTTGGGTAAAATGGTCGGAATGAACAACAGGTACAATGAATTTAAAGTTTAAACCATAGAAAACTTTTCTGGGCCATATCCGTCATCTAAAACGCAACCGTAAACACGTGTTTAGGACTTATTAGTCCTCGTCATTTCGGTATAGCCAAAGAACAAGGTGGAAGCTCAATGGAGAAATCAACAAAAAGGATCTCAATCAGGGAAACAACATCACAAATTGGCGCTGCCGTCATGACATTCTCCACTTCGAGGACCAGAAGCAATGTCGCGCTTGAAGTAACAAGTACAACTTTAGTCCGGGTATAATGAACAACAACAATGGATTATCGGCAGTGAATTTAAACAATAGAAAGTTTTTTCGGGAATATTTGCCGTCTAAAATGCAAGCGTAGACACTTGTTTCGGACTTCAAAATAGACCTCAATCAGAGAGACCAACGTCATTCGATATCCGCCATCTAATGGTAGAGCAAAAATTGGATTTCAAAGACGTAGGAGAACAGAAAAAAGTTCTAATGTACCGGTTGCATGGTATCACGTACTCATATTATTTTAACGCACAAGTAAGTAGGAATATTCGGGGACAAAATAAATATGTACATATGATATACATTTTTTAAAGTATATACTGTTCTAAATAATGTCTTAAATGCGACACATATTGTACACTTCTTCAAATTCACAGTTATGGACTTTGAAACTGCATGTTTTTGATACTTCTAAAACCATGTCTTTCTTCTGATGTACCACTGTTATTGTTTCCAGACCACGACGAACATTTGGGCCAACAAGTAATCGTAGAAAAACTCATCAACGCTTATCAGCACCAGATAAAAACCTACCTGCTTCGTAATATTATTATAATATTATAAAATATTATGTGCGACGCAGGTGAGATGTTGGTAAGTTTTTCTACCTGTACTTGTTGGCCCAAATCTTCACCCGAACGGTCGCGTCCTTCTTATTAAAACATCTTAAAGGTCTAGCCCATAAGGTCAGGTCTAAAATCTCCAGAGCGACTATTTTCAATCAATCTTCAAGGTCGTCAAATTCACATTTTGTACCGTTTTTTGTACAGCAAATTCATTATAACCTTCTATTTGAAACATGTTTACCTTTTTGTAATCTTCTTAGTATTTACTTTCTTATAATCGAATTTAGTTGTGTTGTGTTTCTAATCCACTATGCACTGTGTTTGATAAGAACTTAGTTGACACCATACTACAATCTAGGTAGCCATTTTACCATAACTGCATGCCAAAAAGATAAATGTATATCTTCTTGGGTAGCATCCTGAGCAATGAATAAAACCCTCATAAATATAGGTTGCCGCAAACAAACCCAAACGCCCAGCAGCAACAGTAGTACCAGCAATGTCGCGTTCACTAAATCATAAAAAAGAAAACGGTAAAATAAAGTAATGGAGTGCTTGCGAAGCTGTTTCGGCAGCAGTAAAACCGAACAGATTTGAACGTATCGCCGCTGTCCATTTTTTAATTCGTTATTTATCGGTGTTTCTCCGTTAGTGGGCGCTGCTGTTGTTGTTCCTTTACCACAAGAGAATTGCACACACACACACACACAATCGTTTGCCGCCTCTTCTCCATCCTCAGAGTGGCTGCTTAGCAGTTTGGAACACTGTAAATTATCGGCGCCACCGTACATCTCAATGGGCCGTAAATTCTGCGGCTACTTATGTTTCCTCTAGCTCCTTTTCGCCACGCTAGAGGACGCTTACTTTTATTCTGTTCCCTGTTTCCAATGGAAATAATCCTGCACGGGATTACTTCCAAATTGTTTGGTGTTGATAACGAAAATACGCTAATAAAATTCCGAAGCGGAAAGACCTTCCAAACGCCCACGGGCTCTTCGTCCCTGGGCCGCTGGCTGCTGCTACATTTACGGTTGAGTTATACCCGAAATGGAGCGAGACCGGCCTTTGTCTCCTTCGCTATATTTTTCAAGAGGTTGCATTAAGGAAATTACTGATTTAAGCCTTGCCTGGTAATTGATTGGATTTTACGACCTTTCTAGTTTATAGACCAAAGCCAATACACTACGACGCGACGGCGTTTGTGTATTCTTTTTAAAACTAATTGGATTGAGAGGCCCAGTCTCAAGAACGTCGCCGCAAAATTTTGTTCTTTTGGGATAGTCTAGCACTAATAAAAAGTTATTACGACTATTTTACTACTTCTAGCGATTTTGTTTGATTATTATTGTGTCTACGTTGCTGCAAAAGTCGAAACGTAGTCAAACCAAATCTCTGATTGTCCTAAACTAAAAGCGCTTTACGTCATGCACTCTATTCTGCTACGCATTACACTACGCCCTACTGCGGCCATTTTGTCAATTCTAGGGCGTAATAATTTACCTTACTTAATGACCCTAAGGCCCAGTATCATAAATGCAAAATAAGCAAAATCGTATACAGATTTTATATGCTAAATAGGTAATTATTTTATTTTACTCGGTAGATTTCGGTGTCACGTAAGACAAAATATAAGGAACCTCTGCTACTACATCTCTCAATGATTTTGCTTGATCGAATTTGGATGAAGAAAATTGCTTAATCTACGAATAAGCATGTATAGTTAATAAAAATACATTATATATTGTTATTAACGCTATCTGTTAAGTGCGGGTTGAAACGCTTATCCTACAAATAAATAAATTCCTGAGTCGATTGATTTATGATACCCAAAAAAAGCGTTGATTCGTTGAATAGGTACATATCATCGTCCAATTACTGTTTGGGGATTTATTTTCCGTTTATGATACAGGCCGTTAATGTAATAAGTGTAATAAGGTAAAAGTCTAGTATACAACAGGAATAGATATTATAATCTAACTCTTGCAAATTTTTGGAAAATGTATGTATGTTTGCATGTATGTATGTGTGTGTATGCGTGCGCGTGTGTGTGTGCGTGTGCGCGCGCGCGTGGGTGTGTGTGGGGGGGGGGGCGGTGTGCGCGTGCCCGTGCGCGTGCTCGTGCGTATGCATGTGCGTGTGCGTCTGCGTGTGCGTGTCTGTGAACACACTGGACGCACTTGGGATTTATCCGATTTTGGCCAAACTAATATAAGCTCATCTTCCAGTAATTTTAAATAAGTGTACTAATTTACAGATCAATGGGATGAAAGCTTTAGGCGCTATTAGCCTTCGTCGCTGTGTTGCAAATTGTCAGATTTTGACAAACGTTAGTGCCACTGACATGACATTAAATGTCAGTGTGACAAATGTTATTATGTCAGAGAGACTGACGTTAGGTAGGGTATAGAGTGGCTCTGGCTTCACAAAATTGAATAATTGCAAAAGTGTTCAGACATTTTATTGTGCCAACGGTGTAGTCGGACAGTTGGGTGAGGGCCACTCCAGATATTTAAATATATCAGGTATGTTTTTCCTCAGTTACTCAAAGTTAAGCTATTATCTTCCTTTCATTGACACGATAATTGGCGCAAACAGGTTTTATTTATTATTATTCGAATTTAGCTACTGAGCAGTTACATTTATTACAGTTCTTGGTATGTCAATAACAATATTTTTTTGTGACTGCATGTTTACTTGCAATAACTTTCTATATTTCGTATTTTTTACGTTTTACCTCGTTTGTTGGGTGTCTTTTCATGTTTTTGATTTGTTTTACAAATGCTGTTGAATAAGCAGCATGGACCGTTTGATCAAATCCCTTCTTTTTGACGACTTGCTCTGCTCTAACCTTATGTCATATGTGACCATCAACACATAACAGCAAAGCAGCAAACTTATTATCGTCTTTGTGGGTCTTTCATTTTTCCTGAACAATTTGTCGACTTTACTGCCTGCTTCTGCCAGAGTCATAATATACATAATGTCCACATTAACAGAGGTGCATGATACTATGCAATATAACAGTATACGTAAAGAAAGAATTCGTACTAAAATGGTATTCTCTGTGTCGATGGTTTGGAATGCGGGATCGTTTTAAAGTGGATCTGTTTTATGTTTCACCCGGTCGTCGGTCCACTTGAATCTCGGTCGTGGCTGTCCTCTTACCGCCTCCCGCTTGCCGCCCAGTACGTGGAAATGAATGGTTGTCGTTCATCCAGGCGCTTACGTTTTATTGAAATGAAATTGCCCGAACCAAGAGACACCACAGAGAGAGAAATCCTATATCTGTGCGACTCGGTATCCGTCTGCTAGTTGAATTAGACCGTCAAACAATGGGTAGTTGTGAGAGCCAGATAAAGTGCAAGTAACTGCGTCGTAATGGTCCCGTGCACACACACTGCTTGCGTTTTACTGGCCGATTGCACCTTCAAGCACCCACTCTAGATCTCAACTGATTGTCAAAATGGTGTAAATGTTTTCGGAAGAAGGAGGATTGGATCGTTACAAAGAAACTTACTTTAAAAGAGGTGGATATTTATTTCTTTTCTACGACTCGAAGAACAAGTCGGCAATTCCTTGAATGTCAGTTAAATCGACGACCAACAGTCTTAAGTAGCTTTTGTTATCAACTTTGTGCCGCGTGGAGTGCCACGCGACGTGCTGAAGGTTCCTTCAGAGTCTCCTCTCTGACTGACTAATCACACACGCCATCAATAATCGTGCTAACGCGTTTAACGAGTTTAACGATTATATTAATTACATTGAAGGTGGTCTTAACGAGTTTGCTCGATTTCCAAGGTAGGTAAGGCAAACATAGTCTTATGATATATTTTAATTCCAGTAGTTCCTAGACAGAGATATAAGAATTCAGTTAGAGCTATACAAGCTTTTAGGCGTTACAGAATTGCGGGAAATTGCAAATCTATACTGCCTTAAAAATTAATAAAAACACTACTTCTGTTATAGCCCAGTTGCACATAGAACTAGAAGAGCTTAAAATAATAAGGTAGTTTGAACGGGCAGGATAGTCCCAACGGTCTGTTTGGAATGAAAGATGTTATTGTTTCCTTTCCTATGACTTTTAATATCTGGTAAGTATTTTCACTCACATTCTATGCATCATCAGACCTGTAAAACAATCATGAGGTAACAGTTAAATGTTGAGCAAACCAAACGAGCATTTCAGAACACATACCTAAGACATAACAGCCATCTCAGACATTTAATTCATAAAACATTAAACATTTTATTGTTTAACATCATCGGCACGTGATTTAGCTAGGAAACCTATTTGTAATGCAATGTATACGTTATGTACATAGCATATATTCTCTATTATCATTAAATAACAGATGAGGGTATATATTTCATATACCAAATCTAAGACTATAAGATAAAGCAGTTCGTACCCTGATAATTCCGAACGTGTATACTAAATTTCAACCTGATTCGTTGTACCGTTTGGATAATTCAACCTGTATTGACATATCCCCGCCTGCTTGTAGGTGTTACCCTAACACAAAATTTTATAGTCGCCATTGACCAGAAACCTGTTGGCATAGTAACATCAACAAATTTGTCAAACTGACAAACCTTGTGCGTAGTGTTTCAAAATTTTTGTGCTGTTTGGACTAATTTCCAAGTGATTTGGAAGAAATTTTTCCAAAGTGTCTTTCAAACTATGATGCTGCCTACCAGGAGGAGTAGTAAGACCGGCCAATTGATAATAGCCGCTCTTCATGACTTGGGCGAGCCGAAAGGTTGTTCCATGAACAAAATCGTCACTTATATACAGAAGAATTTCGCTGTTCCGGAGAAGGATTTCAAAAAATACGTAAACAAAGCCGTAGAACGTGGCATCGATTATGGTGTGATCAAGAGGTGCGGTAGGAAGTTCGCACTGGGCGACGTCCTTCAGGAGAACGTGCGTATGCATGGTCGCAAGAGGCGCAGATCCAAAAGTGGTGGCGGTGGCGGCAAAAGGCGCAGGCGGAGGAAGAGCAAGAGCGAAATCGAGAGAGGCAGAAGGAGGCGTCGTGCTGCTTCATTCTCCGAACCTTTGTAGGTGACAATTGGCTGTGGTTGACATCTGTCCACATTTATTCAACATTAAGTATTATATGGTTCCAAATCATTCCATCCAATCTAATTTGAAATAAATCTACACTTTTTTTAAATCGCAATTGAAGTTATTTGCGTTATAACCTATATTCGTAGTTATTGTGAAATTATGAAGACGCATAATAGAAAACTGACATCCTTTAAAATATTATCAACCTGTATTAAATCTAGCTACTATCAAAATGATAAAATGTCAATACATTTTATTCCGTTCTTTATAATCAAAATAGCAGGAAGCGATACGGTTGGTACCCGACCTCGTCCGTCGTTTTCTACGTCGCGTTGTTGCAGGCCCTGGTCTCCAGTTTTCAGGCAAGGAAGAAAGAGCTGCAACAAAACGACATACCAGACTCTACCACGTATAAAACGGTGCAACAAACCTAAAAACCAGATCGCATGGCTCGTAGGTTTATTGCTGGATCTTTTTGCTCCTCATGCCAAAGAAATTTATTGGAAATATATTTCGTCGCCCTCATAGCAATGAAAAAAGTTACTGGCAAAAGAAATGCACACATTCGGATTTTACAGTGCTGCTTTAATTAAATGTACGCTTCGTCCGTAGGGCAATTTACTATTTTAATTTTTGTCGATTATATATTAAAATTAAAAGTGAGCACTGATAAAGAAAATATCTAAGGATAATTTGTGTAAAAAATAGGTCAATTATAAATAATTTGAACAATTTAGATCACTTTTTTTAATTTAGATCAAAAATTCAGAAACTATCATACTTATACATGTGAAGATTTCGGTAATACATACGGCTCATACATACGCCGAAACTTTGCAGTATTAACCGGGAAAGGGATCGAAATTCACGCAGTTGATTGGTGCAAACGGCAGGCAGATCTACACTGGCGCAAATAAAATTGTCATAATTTGACGTTTGTTTGAATTTCCTATAACATATATTGTTGTAATACTATGTAGTTACAAAGTGTTACTACAATAGTCACCGTGCTGACCAGTGTAAATTTGGCTTGCTAAATCCCGCCCACCACTGCAAAGTTTCACTGAACAGAGTATATGTTAATACCAACAATGAAATAAACAAAACGTCAATAAAACAATTTATTAAAGATAAGAAAGAATTCAGCTGTCCGCAAGTGTCTGTATGCTCGTGCTCGATCACCTTCTTTCTACCACGCATTTCCGGGTTAGGTTCCGTTCCTATACCCAGTTAAATCGACATTTTCCTCTATAGCGTAATATTAATAACTAGTAAAATAGGAAGAACATTTTTTATGGCAATGGCCATGTATAATACCACTGAAGCAATTGCTTCATCCATTTCTATAAAACAAAAAATAACTGTTACTTGTATTTTTGTGCAATCTGTCATTCGTAATTTATAAAATATAAAGGTAATACAATAATATTAGGTCACATTAAATATTTATGCAAAAATATATATCTGTATAAATCCGAAAACCGCTAACACATAGGGCGCCCTCTTCATTTAAAATGCATACATTCCGCCGAGATTAAATTATACATTCAAACGGCGGCTACGGCGGCAACGTCGTAGAACGTTGAGATTTGATTTCTGTTTGCCCGGACGGCCAAAACCACCAGACAGACGCTCCCGGCAAGCAGAGTATAATAACAGCCAAGGACTGAGACCGACCGGGTTCAATCGAGTGAGCCGCGCCGAATGTTAGCAAAAAACAAAAGAGAAGAAGTACGTCGTTATAGGAGTAAGCCAACTTCCGCAAGAATTCACCCCGTATGGACCAGGGGTGGCCCAGACAACCCAACCCAACCGTTTCCTTATTTCGAGCACTTGAGCTTGACTGGGCTAAAGTTCATAAGGGGTTCCATGGCCCAAGATGGCACGGAAGAATGATTTTTCGATGTTTTATTATAAACTCCATGAATGGGTGTAGATTTCCGATTGTTTTATATTTTGTACATCATCTTCTATATCATATTTCGATTTGTCTCTCGTTTTTGTTCTTGTGAGATACTCGATATTAAGCCATAATAATAATAATAATATCTGAGTCATTAGATTTTACTCGTAGCCTCTAAACCTTCTGCAATTTTTCAGTTGCATGAAGACACATTTATACTTGCAAGGATGAATGAGTGAAGAAGGAGAAAATAGTTACAAAAAGAAACGACAGAAGAAGCAGTCTTCAGAAACAAGTATTGTTACTAAGCAACTCAATTTTAATAAACAGCCTCTTTTCACATACAGATTACAGTAGTTCCAAATTCCAATTTAAGGATGATTCAATCTACAACGGACCGGCGATGGCACGGAGCGGGTGTTGGACAGACCGCACCGCGCCGCCGACGTGCCGTTGCGTCGTTCCGATTCATGTCACAACAGACCTTTTGTCAACGTCCCGACCCCGTACTTACCTACCGATAGATATTTATAGCTATACCAATAGCTATTGACGATGAAAAGTCCGAAACCCATATTCAAAAGAAAAGGAGAAGATGAAGTATGCATCCAGCTTGGAGAAAGCGAGAATGGGAAGGTGAATTTTTCAACAATACAAAGAATTGTTAGATGACTGAAGCAATTTTTTTTCTCCAAGGAATGTTGCAACGTTTTATTGGAAAAATTAAAACAGGAACTTTCCAAACAGGACACCAGGTTTCGGAACATAATTTTACCTATTCAAAGATTGGCCGTGTCTATCAAGTAAGCAAACCACAACAACCTATATTTAACAGTATTTATTAATAAACTTTTCCTACACACAAAACATAAAACTATTGGAAAATATATTTTTAGGTTCCATTTCGATATTTTTAAATTAGTCCGTTTGCGCCTTTCTCATCATAAGCATCATCCAGAGCGTACTGGGAATAATAGGATGACACTGTGGAAATTGGTCGTTGTTGGTGCTGAAGGTATTTGTGTGGGAGGCAGTGTAGATGTTGTTGAACTGTTGTGTACAATAGGGCCATGGTAAGTGCCTGAGGAATTGTCAGTTGATGCAGTCCCTAAAATCTGCTGATTCGAGCTCATATATAACAGCAAAAATCCGCTCTTTCGCCGGCTGATGGTACTGAGAAAATTCCTTAACTGTTCGTATTAAACCAGTTACGAAAGCGGCAAATGGGTGATTTTCTTTTTCATGTATTTCATTGTTGTCAATAATATAATTCATTAGCGTTTGGGAAGCGGAGCCAGCCTCCTGCTGTGATTGCCTCTTGCCATTCGTCGCAATTATGAGCCGTTCTTTTCGTTTCAGGCGTGCAGTTGCAGAATTATCTATATATATTATAATCTTTAGTGAAATTAATATGTTCCGTGTTGATTAAGTTCTCAGGAGGATTTTCTTGTCCAGCGGCACTTTCATTTTCATTAACACTTCTCTATTTCTTTCAGTTCTTCCTCTTCATCACTATTCTCGGTTGGTATACGACAAATAATACATATAGTCTTTCGTTCATGTATGTGCGGTAGCAGAAATTGGAGTGTCTCTGCATACTTGTATTTCTTCACAATTTTAGAGCTTTAACCGCTTTATTTAAATATTTCCGGAACTGGCCTCTTATATATATATCCATCTTTTTGCAGTATTCGTCTGTAATAAATATAAATAAAAATAGATATTTTAATTAATTTTTTTGTCATTTGGCGACTGGAGATTCTTGCAAAACTATTTCATATAGTTTTCGGTTGGGTCGCTCAACTGTGAGTTGTATCCTACATGACACGTGTCGAGCTATAGTCAGTAGTCAGTACACTTATGGAAGAAACAATGCCACCACCGACAGATGAAACATGGAAATGCATAGCGAAGATTTTGAGACACTAGAACTTTCCAAATTGTGTATATAGGTGCATTGGATGGCAAACACTTTACTATGGAGGCCCCTGCATTGGTTCAGTTTATTTTAATTACAAACACACACATTCCTTTATGTTATTAGCGTTAGTGGATGCGCGTTACAAATTTACTATATCGACGTTGGATCGTACGGAATAAACAGCGATGGAGGCATTTTTGCGCACTCTGCTGCAGATGAACACTTGGAAAGTGGTACACTAACCATACCAACAGAAAAATATTTACCTAAGACCGAAATCAGTGCACCATAGCCCATAGTTGGTGATGAAGCATTCCCTTTGAAAACATATTTAATGCGACCATATACAGGACGTGAGTGGACAATGATTGAAAAGGTGGTTTCTTGGTAACTTAATGATGTTGAATAAGGTGTTGTTGTTGTTAGCCTTGTCCTTCTCTTTGTGTCTATAGATATAGTAAAATTCTGTAATATCCATGAGTGCTGATTTTGGGAGGTTTTTGAGTAACTTCATGTTTGCTACTTTGAAGTGATGTGCCTCTTCCATCATGTGTTGGTATATTGCAGAATTGTTCCTTGTAGTGTTTTCGCTAAATCTGTCTCGTAGATATATTTCACTCCTGTCTAGTAAGGAGATGGCGTCCTTATGTTCGCTACGAGTAGTTGTCTTTCAATGTTCTTTCGCGTAGCATGTGCTAATGTGATGTTGTTGTTTGTCATAATCGATCTCGTTCTGTTGTGTAGAATTGCGTGGTATGTTAATGCTCTATAATTATTTTCAACTCTGTTATGAGAGTAGATCTCTTTGAAGATCATGGTGCGTTTTAATTTTATGTAGAGGTAGTCAATCATATTCACATTGTATCCGTTATACTTCGCTAGTTGTTTGATGATGTTGTATTCTTTCTTGTGGGCCTGTGGTGTGAGTGGGACATTTAGTAATCTGTTGAGATAATACCTGAATGCTGCTGCTTTGGTATTGTGTGGGTGTTGGGAGCTGTTAGGAATTATTATATCAGTGGATGTTGTGTATTATAAACTTAACACTCCATATTTTTGCCTTTATCATTTAGCCTCATCATTAAAAATATGGATCAGGTTTAAGTTTTCATCAATCGAATTATCGTTGTGATTGGTCCATTATTATCATATATATCCATTATTCTCAGTTGCCAGGTAGTCTCTGCCCTTAACTGTGCCGCAACCACAACACGATTCATGCTATGACGCCTTTATGACGGAACAGCGACGACACGGCGCGGTATTGTGTGTTCTCTTGCTTTTTTATGTACATCTGTTGTTAGTGTGTTTCTATTGTCTTTGTAGTTTATACTCACTCGAGGACTCACTGGTATCAGTTCGGCCAAAATCGGTTGAATCTATGGTTGAATCCCTAAGATAATGCACGTAATATTTGTCATTTCTTGTTGTCAGATTGACATTATGGATAGACACCGCAGTCCGATAAAATAAAAACCAATCTTGCAAATAACTTCTTACACACATCTAGCACATCAACACTTCAATAACCTACAAATCATTATGGTGCAATGCAATCCATGTTTCTCCCTATAATATTCAACGTCTTTGAAATGTCATTAGGAATATTAAATCTCATTACCAATTAATAAATCATTAGTACTATGCTTATATTCCAACATCGCTTAATGTAATCCATTGCAATGACAAATAAAAGTTTGTTTCTACAGTAATAAATTCAGCGGTGAATAGCGGATTAATTCGAAAAAATTAATGGTTTATTTCATTACTGCCATTGATTTCAGGGCAAAAATCCAATGGGTGATTAATAAAAACCTGTTTATGCAGTGTAGAGTAGATAGCAATGGAACGGAAAAGATATACCTGGCGTTATTTGCATTTCAATAGCCCAAGGTTTGCATTACACCAGCGTTCAGCTTGTTAATTTAATACCACCACTGTGCGTGCCACTATACTTGACATACAATAAGTACGTTTTTCAACGTACCTCAGCGAAGTTTATTACCACTGCAATACGAGACTGTTACATCTGATATTCAGATTACGTATGCTCTAGGAAATTCACGTGTTGTAATTAGGTACGATATGTGAATGATCGATGCTAACATTTCATTATATTAATGGTGTTAGTCTATACAGTGTGGAGAAAGGTCTGAAAGACTTAAAATATCTTCAAAAGGAATAAGTATTTTACAACAAATTTTGTATTAGGTTGCAAAAGAAGCTATTGACAACTATTGAAGTTGGGAAAGTAGGAATATAATTTCCTTTAAAATCAAGTCTTTCTTTAATTCTGTTTCTGAATATTGCATCCATCCGGGGTTCTATATCTACAGGCCCAATATCTACAGTTTTGTCGGTTAGCGTTCCATTCAAAGAAAAGATGGATTTGTCCGAAAAAAAATCATCTCTTCAGCGAATTACAACCGATGATCAAAATCATCTTCTGATAGTTCTTTGGTTAATATAATTTTATATGAAATTTAGGTCAGTGTAATACAAATAGCACAGTACGATGTGTCAAATTCATTTCTAAACCTATTTCTCAAGAACCTGCATCTTGGTAAATTGCACACATGCCTATGATTGGTAATAATTTTACTACGTAACTTTTTTTGTACACTGTTATGTTCTTTAGTGGTTCTTGTGGCCAACTATTTCTTTTGTCATGTATTAGGTAATTTTCTTTTATGTGTGGTCTTTGGTTGCGTAGAGTTAGGTACTATCACGGAGAAATAACTAATTGACTTGTAACAAGCAACGACAAGAAACCTGTCTTCAATTCTCGCTTTTTATTCTGTTTCTTACTCAGGACTTCTTTAATAGTCTTTGCTCGACCTGCAATAAAAATAATCGACTCTAGTTTGATTTATTGATGAGCTTAAGCTCTTTATATTATATTTTTTGTTGTGCAGGTGTGGAGTTGATATCGAGAATACCGAACTAATAAGTGTTAAAATGTTATGTGACACTTGGTCTTTTCCTATAGATTCTTATCTCTCTCACCAGTTAGTTTGTAGCAGTGAGCTTTTAATGAGAAAATATATGCATTATTCATGAGATAGCTTTGTTGTTGATATTTCGTAATGTGGATATAGCGGTAATATTAGTCGATGCGCAAGCATTTTATGGGTAATTACCTCGATGTTATGGTATGTCGTAGTTAGGAGTCGAATGATCTTGCTGTACACAAAATTGAGAAATTAGGAATACTCTTAACTTGTGAGGCAATTGTATAGCTATAATTAAATCGAATTCTTGAATTAAGGTCAGGTTTATTTACCTACCCATAAAGTTTTTTATTGCAATCTGTCAAATACGTCTAATTTTGTTTCCCTATTACAAATTCCAGAACGCATCTCTTACTCTTCCTTTCGGGTTCTGCACACTGATACGATCACTACATCTTTCAAAATCAAAATCAAAATCAAAATGCTTTATTGTGTCAACAAGAAATACATCTTTTACACTCGTCATCATCCTATCTATCAATATAAATATTACAAAATTATGTTATCACAGTTCAAGAAATCCTCTACTTTATAAAAAGCTTGCTTCAACAAGTACGGTTTCAAGACCTTTTTCAAGGACGCATTGGTCATGTTTTTCACATTAGGTGGCAGCCTGTTAAATAACCTCCTACACATATGTTGAGGACCCTGCTGAGTCCTTGTCAATCTGCCAAAGTCGAGCCGCAAATTGTTTCTACCCCTAGTTTCGTAGTTGTGGAAATCGGCATTTGCGTTAAACGAACCTTTATTCTTATTGGCATACAGAATGCAGGATAGTATGTACTCACACGGCAAAGTTAGTATTGCATGTTCTATGAAAGCATGTTTGCAGTCATCCGCATAACCGATCCCACCAAGCACCCGAACAGCTCTACGCTGTAGCCTAAAAACATAATGACTTGCTGAGGTATTTCCCCAGGACAATATACAATAAGTCAAGTGGGAGTGAACTAGTGCGAAGTATGCAGTCTTCAAAACGTCCCGTGTTACCGCGTCGATCAACCGTCTCAAAACAAAAATGCCTCGACACAACTTAGAACCAATCGTGCTGGCATGCCTGTCAAATTTTAAAGATGGCGTGTCCACGTACACACCAAGGAATTTAGTGCAGGGAGAATTCTCCATTTCAAAATTACGCAGCGAAAAAGTCATAGTCACAGTTTTACCCTCATTAAGAGACAGCTGATTCGCGACTGTCCACTCACGGACTCTGTCAAGCACAATTCTTGATCTCTGCCAAACCTCACCATAGTTTTTTCCGCGAATCATAAAGGTGGCATCGTCTGCGAACAGTATGCCTTCTACGTCACCACAGCTACTTACGTACCATGGGAAATCATTAAAAAAAAGGAGAAACAGAAGTGGCCCCAAAATTGAACCTTGTGGAACCCCTCTCTGCACTGGCAAGTCATCCGAACTGCTACCATTGCTCACAACTCGCTGAAACCTACCAGAAAGGTACGACTGTAGCAGTTTTAAACTTGTTTCGTCAAATTTGTACAAATATTTCAGCTTCTGTAAAAGAATATTGTGTGACACGCAGTCAAATGCTCGAGAGAGGTCCAGGAACAAAGAAATACAGTAGTCACCCTTTTCAAAGGCATCTAAGCAATTATTTGTGAACTCTAACACAGCGTCCGCAGTACTCAATCCTTTCCGAAATCCAAACTGGTTTTTATACAAGATTCCAGCTTCGTCCACGTATTGTACAATTCGATTATATATTGCTCGCTCAAAGACTTTAGCAAATGTCGGAAGAATACTTATTGGTCTATAATTACTGATATCATCCAAATTCTCTCCCTTAGGTACAGGGACCACATACGCCTGCTTTAAAAGATTCGGAAATTCCGCGGTGGTAAAAGAAGAATTGATTAACTTAGTTAGTATGGGAGCATAAAGACTTATATTTCGTTTTACAAAGTTTGTAGTAATTCCGAATATATCCTTCGTATAGCCCCTTTTTAAGTTACGCAGAAGATCCCTAACTTCATTTTCAGAAGCAGCTGTAAGCGAAAACTCTGCGTCGGGGTTTATTCGGATACTGCTTAACTCTAAAGCCGTTTTCTGTGGCACTGGCAAAGTCGTAACTATGCTCTCAGGATGTTCCACAAAATACCTGTTCAATGCACCCGGATCAATACTGGGTGAAGTTTTTTTATGATTAGTTCTATTAGCATTAATTACTGCCCAAACTGCTTTGGATTTATTGTTAGAGTTTTCGATATATCTACTACTAGCATCTATTCTTGCAAGAGATATAGATTTGCGATAATGATGACGTGCCTGTCTCTTCAAGCTTAACAGATTAGCTGTTTTGTATCTTTTGTACAATTCACAAATAAGGCTGTAATTTAATCTAAGTTGCTTCAAAGACTCATTAAACCAGTGCACGCCCTCATCCAACTGCCTCAAACGATGGAACCTCTCCGGGAAACACTGATTAAAACATGACATAAAATTGTCGTGAAATTTATTGAACTTATCGTCGGCTCTTAAAGTGTTATCGTCTAGAAAGTCCCAATTGCACTCGTCAAAAGAATGAAAAAAATTAAAGCAGCCAACACGAGTTATCCTATTATCTCTAAAAATGTGGCAACAAAATCAGCTTATCTGACAGATAGCTATTCAGAACTTTATTGGTAGGTGAATAAACCCTGCCTTAGTATCTTAAATAGGAACTTTATTAAGTAATAACTTTATTAGTTGGTAGTCTTACAGTATTATAATATCTTTATATGGTGGTCATTATCATTCCTGCTACTTCAGTTCCTCTTATTCGATATGTTTTGATACCCTGGAATCATGTTCTACTCGATCAGAGTTTTTAAACTATAATACTGTCATCTCAATGCCAGGATCACCGGAATTGGATATCAGCATTGGCATTTTAAATAGAAATGTGTATTTCTATTTCTAATTTGAATTTTAAGTAATAAGATACATCGATTTTCATTAGATTTTGCTATACCTAAATGTCACCATTTTTGTATAATTGTTGTGGTTTTCAAGGTGAAAATAAAAAATTGAATGTCTCGGTTATTATTAAAGCTAACACTGTCATATTTGGTGGGCGCTTACCCCAAATATGACTTATTAAAATGATGCAATTTTATCTGTAGTTCTTGAGATATTACTAAGTTTTTCAGAATTATATTGAAATTTAGAATGTGTTACGAAATGTATAATTTTAAATTTTTGTCTTGTCATGGGCGGTAGCAGTGGATATTTTTCACTAAATGTATGACATGTTCTTTCTAAATCTTGCCACATTCTCTTAAGTACAAAATCAGTTCAAAATATCACTGTTAGAATAATCACTGGCGTTATCCATTTTGTTAAATGAGAACTTACTTCCATTTGCTAAATGAGAAACAGATAAATGTCAAAATCAATTACCACAGCCTGCTATAAAATATCAGCATACAAGAAATGTATAATGGCCATTTAAAGTGCAAACACATTTTAGTGAACACGTACTTTGTACCATGTAAAATGTTAGGCTGATTACAACTTAGCGTTTTACTTTCCAACTGGTATAATCTAGAAGACAAGTTTTTTCAAATAAAATTTTTGCGTATCTTTAAAAATAAAGTATTTTTAGCAATTTTCTTAATTTTGTACATCTTGATGTTTGTATTTTATGTTTAGGACAAAACAGAAACTTTAATATTGGTGTTAATATTGTCTTATAATTTAAAAGTAAATAATACAACAATTAATAATTAAACTTTTTATTATACCTCAAGTCATTATATAATAAGTAATTTGATACAAGTAAAATTAAAACAAAAAAACTCTTATTTGTTGAAATTGGGCGCTTGTCTGTAGTCGACCAAGCTGTTCAAATATTTTATCTTAAACAACAGTACATATTAATTGAATTATGTTATAACATCATCTTGGTATCTTGGTGTTTGAGCATTTGTTTGGTCCAGTATTAGTGTTACAGATACATCCAATAATTTATGGGGTATGTTGTAGATTGTGAACTTATTAAATTTGTTTTAATTGTCGGTGTATAGAACAAATTATATTATTTGTTTTTCTTCCCTTAACTTTTTCGTTTTCGTTTGTAATTTCTTACATCTTACTAGAGCTAATTTTTTAATTTCATCATTAATATTTCTAAGCCTAGCCCTCTTAAAATGTCATTTGTATTTTTTATCCAAGCATAAACGTAAAATTTGCTAAACACATCGGAAAAAATCGTAATCATGTGTTAAAAACATGAATTTGTAACATGTGACAGTGACATATTTCTTTATATTAAAATGTTAAACAAGTTCTTTTTCACCAAACCAATGGTTTCTTCGCAGTCATTGATAAGGTGGAATGTGCCACATCCACACAAGCTCCAAACAATTTTACAATTTTAAAATTTCGCCGACACTTGCCAACAAATGTTGGCATTTCCGGAATTTTATTTCTGATGATGTATGAATGTGTATTCATAGCTATATCACCCTTTATGAAAAATGGGAATAATCTCGAGTAATTCATATTGCCCACAATATCATCACCGCTACTGATTTATTTTTTTTTATTTTTTTTTTAATGCTGACTTACAGCGATCGTCTAAAGAGTTAGCTCCAGGGGATTGAGGGTGAAGCTGTTCACTATAAGAGTTCTATAGCTGTTTTTAAATTAAGTACACGTTGGATTTGTATTACGAGCACCATGGAGTCGTGCGCACCCAAAGAATTTTTTTTTTAATGCATCCTGATTTATATTCCTAGTCATTAGAAATTCAAATCCAGCTTCATGCATTTTCTTCCATATTTCTTTAAAACCATTTATTGTGTGAATCCAGTGTGATATAGTGGGTGGAACAAAATCTTGACCGCTTCTCTTAAACCTCATCGTCCTCAATACAGAAATAGCCTCATTCTAAAAATCATGGTGTGGAGATGAAACCCATATGGCACTTCACATCAGCTTTCCATGCTGTGGACTAATTAATGACCCATTCACCGAATCAAATACTTTGTCAGCAAACAAACAAAATGCAGAGATTCCCAATGCAGATACCGAAAATGATTGAGGCGCTAAAAAAAAAACAATTTTATGTACATAAATGTGTGTTGTTTGTTAGTGTATAGATAGTGTACCTATTTTAGCCACACGCCTGGAAAGTATCTGAATCAATTTTTTTCTTTAATTACATGAGCATCGGTTATGTGGTTAAGCATTTTTGTATCAAAATCTTAAACGTCCAGTTCTTACAAGCGGCCATTCCATTTAAATGTGACGTCGTAATTCATTAAATTATTTCGTAGCCTTTTTATGCAGTGGATTATAGAACGGTATGGTTTGTGTTCTCCATTAGTCACAAACCCAAAAGTTCTATACTCTATCCCTGACCGAAGGGCATTTCTCCGGGATTCCTCCTGCAGATCGTGAATTGCTTTACAGTTTGTGGACATTGATCACAAACTGTAGCAACCACATGCAGCAGACATTCCGAATTTTGTAAAAAATATTGCCAATGGAATTTTCCATTTTTTCCGTAGTCCCCGCGCCATAAAAACCTTAGCATGATCGGCAATCTTCTTAGACTTATGTTGTCCACAGTTTTCCTACCCTACAATAGAATCGGATGATACTTCATAAGTCAAAACCCAGTCTCAAGTGACATTTCGTCGAAAAGTAGAGAACAACTTCTTCAAGAACTTTCATTAAGTTTTTATTTATTCCCGTTGTGAATGGTACGTTGTTGAGTAATACCATCAACGTTTTGCTACTAGGAAGTGCAAATATTGTTCGTAGCAACCTATAGGTTTTCGGACTTTGTTTTAATAAGCTTAAAGCACATAATTATCTTGTCGTCCTCGGTGTACCTACGCCTTCGTCCTCTACTTTGTTTCACTTGATTTCTCAGCTGGCTTGAAATAAATTTGAATGACGTCTGATTCAGTTTTGTCTTAATAAAATCTTCTGTTGAAGAAAGTTCGATATTGCTTTGATGACTCTCTTTCTATTCGACATTTTCTGAAATGTTCTTGCAGAACGTTTATATTGTAATGCAATGTTGTGTAATTTTCGAGATTTATCACAGAATTTCTGTTGGGTAACATCAATTCTCTTCAAAACTGAATCTAAATGATAATAAAAGATATTACTTTCTGGATATTTACTTACTTTAATATATAATAAATTATAGATTACTTCATAACGAATGTATAAAGCATTTCTTACCAGTGTTTTGAGTAGGTACTTAATAAATACTTCAGTTCCGAATCAGTTACAAAACAGATCAATTTGAATACAAATAATTTCATCAAAATGGGTCCATTTCGTAACTAATGGATATTGAAGAATATTAATGAATCCATACCGTTCACTAATTTGTTTTATCGCGAAGCAGAACATTTGAGAGTTGGTAATCATAGTACCTTTCTTTCTTACAAGAGAAATATTGGTAGGAGGAAATTGGAAGAATTTCGAACATTCAGGAAGAAAATCAGTTTCTGTTTCTGCTACACCTAAGGTAAAGATTCGCTTAGAATCTCTGACGCATCCTTCAAATGGAGTTTAGGTCGTAATTTATTAAAATGTTCCTGTGTACAAGAAAAATCCATTCGGTACTAAAAAAATTGTAAATGATTAGAATGCCATTGGATCAATATTTTGGTTTATTTCATTTATTCCACCCAATCATAAAAACCTTACGGTTTAATCCAACCACAAAAAGTTTGGTAATTCTTTAAGCAATATTCACACCTCAAATGCGGCTAACAATGATTTAAAGAATTTGCAATTATAATTTATATTCAAATAATTACTTACAAGTTAACATCTGGAACCGCTATCTTGTGTAAATTTGTTCTATTCTTATTCATGGTAAATGTCTGTTGATCTAAAAATTACCTACATATTGCATACCCTTCGATTTCTTCACATATGCTCGAGTTCTTGGCTCGAGGTTATAGGCTTTGTAAATCAGACATTTTGATGCATGATACCCATGTGTTGAAAAACGTAAAAAAAGACATGGATTGAAATAAACTCTAACACCTAAATAAATTTATAAACGACAAAGTATATAAATTGATACATACCTCCGAATTCTTAGGAAATGTATGCATCACTCACCTTTTACCCAAGGAAGGACAGTTTGGTGCCTGCAGGATTACACCATTGTTCAAAGAAAATCAACTACAAACAACACGGTAAAAATAAAAGCGGAAATAAACGTGAACAAAACTGTAATAACAAAAACAGTAAATAGCAAGAAATTAACGGAACAGGAGGGGTTCAATAACAAAATGTGGAAAAACGTGCTGGTAGCGCTAAGTATGTCTGAATCTGTGTGAAATCTGTGTCAGTAATAATTAGCAATCTCAATTTTTATAGAAGGCGTTACTATGTAAATGTAAGACCAATATTTGAATCGGCACAGTAGAGCGCCATATGAAATCAGCGCCTCTACAAAAGTCGAAATAAGTTGGAGTTAAGATTTATATTAGTTTTTATTTTAGTTTAACAATTCAGATCGAATAGAATACGATTCCAAAGTTTCAAACGTATCGTTTACTCGAGTTAGTCGAGGTACTCTGTATAAAATTCCCCACTCCATATTTTTTCATCTAGTACCCATTCTCCGCCCAAAACTTAGACAATACATTTTCCAGTATTGTTTTTATCGTGGCGTGCATGTTTCTGTGGCTCTACTAGCCCGGAACGCTCAAAACAGGAATCCCATTTATCAATTCGCATTATATCTTCAATCACAGTGTCGCAGTTGTAATCTAAACATCGAAGGAACCTAGACGGTGGACTCCCAGCCACGACAACAGCAAAACTAATGTTTGTTTTGACTGTACGCTGTACGTATCCGTCTCCACCGTACTTCACCCTTTGCACACGTTGAACATAAATCTGCACCGACCAAAAAGTCGAGCTTATCATGTTGACAGAAATAAAAATGCACCGCTGATATACTTGATGTCCCTCCGTCGCTTCTAACACCCGTGATATATGAGAGTCTGTCCGCATCTATCACTGCTGAGGATGATGTTCATGCATGCATACCAGAATATAAATGGTCACAGTATTAGTTACTTCTTTGGAAATGTTCTTTCTTTCGTATAAATAGGTTTAAAAGTATCTGGCTTCCTCTAAAGGGCTTTGTAGGTCACCACTTCCCATGGGTGAGGTATTATGGATGTGAAGGACTTCTCTCTGAACTTGAGAAAAAATCGCCAGGTAAATATCTGGTGTAATTAATAGGTTACGGCCTGCAATTAACCACTCCTCCGACTGTTGGAGCAAAAGGCCTGGCTCTCTGGTGGCAATTATGTACGTCGTACATCTTACCATTTAGTAGCTGTGTGGTTTTTTCTGCTCGAGAAATAATGATTTAATTGCACATTCTTGAGAATTCGCATGGTTGTTAAACCGATTGTAAAGCCGTGTTAGCAATTTCTTTCATGATGCCCACAAGGTGAGACGGAATGCTTGTATGACATCAAAAAACTAAATCAAAGCATTTATTGTGGTATTCTACACCTCTACTTTCTCTCTTTAGTTCCATCTTATTATAATTTGGGATTTTTAAAATCATTCCCTAAGTGTAACATCTGGATATTTTATGTCTTCTCACATCAGCGACACCTCGTGTTTATTAATATGTCTAATTGCATATTTACCTTTTGCAGTGCTTTCTATTCCTGTCTTCTGCTTATGGTAACACTTTCTTCTCTTCAATTTATTCCTGCATTTCATTTAGAGCACTATACTGTTCATTCTTTCATAATTTACTGAACTCAAAAAGCGCCCTTATTAGATTTTCAAAATCTCCAATAACTTTTTTAAGCTCTGGTCGAGTTTGAAGATTGTTACAGCAAATTATAGACAAATTCTACGAAATTGTTACTAGGTAATACTATTGTTAAAATAATTTTTCTACAACTCATTTAATTTGTATAACAGACATGATGTTTTTGTGGGTTATTTTGGAATGCGCTGTGAAACAATTAAATATTCGCTTGCTTTAAAGTTTTAAAGCCATATTAATTAGTAATATAATATCCTTTGATAATGTAATGTACATTGATATGTTAATCGTCACAGATGACACACCATTTTAGCTGTTACAACGCTTTTTTTAACATTTAACATTCATCTTTCATTACTGGGATATTTTTTGACCGATTATGACAAATTTTCAACACGATGTAAAGGAGACCGTACGAATTAACATCCGCTGTGGTAACTATAAAAAGAAGAATATTTGACAATCAATCCTGGAATATCTTATACTTTGAGAAAAGAAAATACATCAGTAGTCTAAATTTGGTTGACGTTTTGAACCCTCTAGATTAATTAGATTTTTTTCATGACAAAAACACAGTAAACTTCATTGGGAAATCCTGAGATTTATTTAATACCTAAAACCACAGTAGTTGTTGTAGATGTATATTATGTAAATGTTGTAAATGGACAAGTGATAGGGTTTGTTAATTATGGGAAAACCCTTAATTAATTGGGAAAGGCAATATCAAAGACCCACTAACGTTAATATCTGATTAACCGTTAACATCTCATAATCGACCAATCGCAATACAGATGATGCATATTTAACAGTCGTTAAAGAGATAAACAGTCCTTAAGATTCGGCGAGCTTTTCTGCACCCATCAGTTGTTTACCAGGAAGACTGATTAAACCAAACATGTGTTTCTTTCCTAGCCTTGATTAATTCCGACTTATTCAATCCCAGTTTATGCCATGATTTCAATTTTATTTAGTTATGTGATTATTATATTTATTATAATAAATCTCGTTTCAATCCATCGATGGGTTCTTGAATTACAAGTACATGTCCATTTTCATTTTCTGTAACATTCCTTCTATAAAAGCAATGGGGGCGTTCAGCCAGGCTCTATGCTACCGTTGCGCTAACTTGCTAACCTGTCCACAAAAACTGGTTGTTATGGTCAACCGATTGATGTGGACAGGTGCCTCTGCTACCTAGCTGAACGCCCCCAATGTTATGTCAACTGAAATGTCTCTTGCCGACAGGGCCGGATTAAGCCATATAGAGGCCCCTAGGCAATGCAAGCCTCGGGGCCTCTGTCTTCTTAGGTAGGTATGTAGGTAAGTCGCGGACCCGTAGGCTGTGGGCCCCTAGAGGACTCTGGGCCCCCAGGCAGTTGCCTACATTGCCTTATGGATAATACGGCCCTGCTTGCCGATGTGACAACGTAATCACCGCAACAACCAAAATGTAGTCAACGCAAGTAGAATCTACGTCAGTGCATGCGCATTCGCGATTTCATCGCTTCGCTATGTGCAGTACTTTCTACACTATCCTTGCCTTTATGCTCTACTCTTCACTGCGTACGCAGCATAAAATATTAGCACTGGATCGGCTTTAACACCAGATTTTGCTCCATTTCATCAAAATTTTGATCGTCTTAGCGCCTCATAATGTTATAATGTCGGATTATAATGAATTATACCTATTTAGTTTTAGAGTCACATTCCGAATAGAAAGGTTGTATTTTTCAATCAATAAACAAGTTTGAACAAATTGGTTGTCTTCGATGCTATCTGTTTTGTATCTTCTTCACCAAATAAGCCTTCTCATGGTTCTGATCTAGATTTTCTTAAAATAATTATTTCTCACGGAATATTTTCTCTTCTCCAAAGTGTTCTTCTAATGGCTGTAGTAGTTTTGATGGTCAGATGGCATGTCAACGGTTTTCACTTCTTTATGTCTCTCTAATAATCTCACCTCTCTCTATTTCTTGTATCTTGCCTTTTTGTTGGTTAATTTTGCCAAAGTATTATGAGGTCCTTTAGCAATTCATAGCCCGAATGAAGAAGTAGTAGTCTTTTGGATACTTTTGACCAACATTTTATCCAACATTGAATCTCCCATAATAGATCCCCCTTATTAACTGGTCACCATAACCCCCAAATTTTAGAGGTAGTTACCCTACAATATTTTTCAAGGTAAACTAGACCTTTTTTATTGAGCATTCGCGGTCGCCAAACTTTTCTGTCAAATCACGAAAACACGATGCAAGGAATCCCAGAAACTAATAGAAACTCTGAGCAAACTAAGCCGGATTAATTTATACAGAGTGGTAAGCCACGGCAGACAGACATTTGCCATTTCATGAGTGGATAACATTAGCGGTAAATGCATAAGGACGATGTTGACTGATTATCAATTTGAATTATTAAGCTCAGACGGCAGGCAGCTTGCCTGTCGCTCAATAGTCGGCTGATTTCGTGGCTAGGCTAACGAGCCTGATGAGGCGAGCAGAGGACACCGTGATTGCAAATTAATCGTAAAATTAGTGAGAAACACATACGTCGTCTGTCTCCGTTTCCCCACGGTGATGGATGTATGCGAATGTATATGAATACCCTCAATATGTAGCGTACTACCGAGAGTAACACCACAAGCAGTGGCGTACCACTAATTTCCAAGCTCTTCAAACAAGATTCAAGCAGGGCATGCAGCGACAATCAGCAAATCCAATACATACTTCATTCCATTTTAAAGCGACATATATTCCACTTGCCTGGAGAAATAATATCGAAAATTGTCAATTCAAACTCTATATATTATGCTATCCATATCTATATATCGAGTACGCCACTGGTGTGAGTGATACATAACCAAACGGGACGTATGATTAGCTTCAGTGGTGCGCTTACGGTTGCATAACAACGATGATGTGGCGTAGACATCGATTCATCTGTTGAGATTTTGTGTGATGAGGTACCTCTGAAACGCCGTTCTGCCAGTGAGTAAACTGTAATCTCGCTAGGGAGCCGGATTGATATGGTAATATAGGGTGGAGTATTGCACTAAAGTTAGCAGCCTGTCACGTAATGAACCAGGAGCCGCATTATTTGAAAATTATCCTGAAGATTCAAGCATGAAATCTGACAAAGTTGTGTAATACTGACTTCTCTTACACACTAGTTAATAAAGACTGTGGTTTTTATGCAATGGACATCACCACGATGAAAAAAAAAAAGATGACAGCCATTTTCTAAATATGTCATCTATCAATGCCATATTCTTGGCTGCGTGGTGTATCCAGCTTTTATGATTTCTGAATAATCCAAGTGGTTTAGCCATAACCAAATGTGTCTAAGCTGTCTAGGAAAGACATCTTTTGCAAATCTCTGACCTGCAAAATCGAAATGCTTGTCTTGTCCTGCAAAAGGTATGGCGCACAATGCTTTTTTCTATACGAAGTCATAGTCAAAAGGATAAGAAGTGAAGGCCCATTAATATTTTTGAACGACATTTACGAAGTTTACTATGAAGAAATGCTTTAAAATGACATATAAATAATGTATCAAAATTAAGAAGTGAACCTACAAGAAACGTATAACCCAGCACATAACCCAGTGTTAGGGAGCTTTGGTTGTTTGGTCATAGACAATTGTTTCTAGACTGTCAAAGGAAGACATCTTGTCAATTTCTTATCCGTAAATAAGCGGTACTTCAAATATTCTTGACTTGAAGAAGGTATGGCACACAATGCACTCGTTTCTGAAGCTTGAGTTAAAAATGACAAGAAATGAATTCCCAGTAATGGTTTTAAACGACATTAAAGAAGTGTACTATGAAGAAATATACCAAAATGACACATCAAGGATTATCAAAGGAAGTGTTTGTCTCGGACTGAAGAAACGTATAACCCAGTGTACGCTAGCTTTGGTGGTTTAGCCATAGACAAAGTCTTTAGACTGCTAAGCAATGATATCTTGCCAAGTTCTTATCCGTAAATCAGCATTTCTTATCCATAAATAAGCAGTGTTTTACATTTTCTTGACCTGAAGAAAATATGGCCTTGTATATAAAACCACAGTCAAAATGACAAGGAATGAATTCCCGGCCATGTTTTTGAACGACATTCAAGAAGTTTACTATGAAGAAACATATTAAAATGACACATGTATCAAAAGATGTATCAAAAGAAGTGGTTGTCTTGGATTCAAGAAACGTATAACCCAGTGCAAGCTTTTAGGTGTTTTAGCTATACAAAAATGTCTATAGACTATCAACGGAAGGTATCTTGCAAATTTTTGATTAGAAAATCAGCAGTGCTTCACATTTTCTTGAGAATAAGAAGGAACGACAAACGAAGCATACGAAGCCAGAGCCAAACTGATAAGGAATGCATCCGCAATAATGTTTTTGAACGACATTCAAGAAGTTTACTATGAAGAAACATATCAAAATGACAAATCAGTAATGTCAGATTGAAGAAACCTATAACCCAGTGTCAGCTAGCTTTGGTGGTTTAGCTATAGACAAATGTGTCCAAACTGTCAAAGGAAGACATCTTGCAAATTTCTTATCCGTAAATCAGCGGTGTCTCACATTTTCTTGACCTGAAGAAGATATAACTTCTGGTATTAACATACATACCTACGTGCTTCTTGTCTACTATATTACCTTTGATATTGCTGTCTGCTGTTTGTTGAATGTTCTCTCTATCAGAATCTGTATCAGAATGTTACTCTGCTGCTTGCCCTGTGCTAATAAGTAATCAGTATCATCAGCGTTCTGCTTCTTGTGAATAAACACTTATTGGGAAATGATAGTGGTGTAAGTTTTGGGAAACATGATTAAATTTACTTGTCGCTGATAATTTTACAACACATTATATGCGGGATTCGCGTTCACGTGGAGTGCCTGTCAGCCACCTCTTCAATCCATAGACAAGTACGTAACACGATTTTGTCTCGCGGCAACGTTTGTTCCTAACCTACATGGAAATGCAATCTTAGTATGCTTTTGCCGCTTTGAAAGCTTACCATAAGGAGCTTTCCGCCCTGATAATCCCGTGCACTGTCTGCGTATACAAATCTGGCACAATACGACCGCACAAGTAGAGAAGGAGGTACGTGTACTTAATGTAAATACAACTAAATTGCTGCACAATCGTGACGCATTATATTCGACATAAATTATGTTTACGTATTCTAGAGGATTTACAATCTGCTCGTAATTATGGACGATTCATTTAGATTCTTTAGAACAATAACGTGTTTGTAACAATTCAAAATGGGAGATGTATAATTAAACGTAGATATGCAACCAACCATACGCACTGCGTGTTATAACATGCGGTGTATGCTAGATGGGTGGCATCTATCTCCTGTGCTAGCAAGCATATCCTGGCTATTTCGTTCGCGCTTATTTAAAATATTAATACTGTCTTGTACGGCTATGGAAGGGACACTTACGCAAAGCGTGTTATTCTTGCTCTCCTTGGAATTATCTGAATTGTACCCTTTAGAAAACCGCCTCTTTAACGTTACCTAGGATCTTGTTACTTCTGAAACGAACCAATACAATTCCTAGAAATTTGCAGTTACCAATTACTTCTAGCTATTCATGCAGAAACACATACTACTGAAGTACGAGCGATACACTTCTTGAGTCGACCCACTCGGTCACACAGGTAGACCTTTTTACAATGCTGTTGGCGACCGTATAATCGACAGCACGCAAGACTGAAATGTCTCGACAGAAGACAGTAAGAAATGCGACCGGACTAATTAGTTATGGTTATAAACTATGTTGTGGGTTTCGGTTTTTGTCTGTGGTCACGATATTGTCGCAGTGACACTTAAAAATGCCGTAGTAGATTCCGAAATGGAACGTGCCTCGTTATGCGTTTTGCTTCGATGGTGACTTCGTGGCACCACGTTGTCGATTTTTGAACTGGTACAGTTTATTTAAAATATTTTGGAATAGATATAACTTTGTAATAGGATATTAGTCCTCATGCTATAATACAATAATTTTACCCACCACTGCTTGGTTGAGTCTTCTGTCAAACATGTTCTTCTCTATTCTTACTATTTTGTTCTTACTATCTTTACTATCCATCAACGTCATCTTGATGGATCTTAGAATGATGGATGTTCATCATTAACTGACGAACCATTCCTGAAATCGCGCTTAACCCATTTCAAAATGGCGGAGAACTTCTTCTGTTCAGAATAGACTATTTTGGGCGTTGCATTATTGACCCGTTAGATTTGAGGTCACTCGCATCCGTTTTATCTACTTCGATCACTCTAGTTGTTTCCGATTGATTGACACCACGTAGGACATGTGCAAAATGTTGGCTCAACTCACTGCAGTCAAGGTGCTTATTCTTCATTTACGTGTTCAACCATCAGGTAGTCGCTTCATTAGTTCTTCACCGTAAAACTAAACTCACTTCTTCTTTAAACTGTTTTTCTTTAAAAAATAATATACTGATATTTAAGAAGAAGAATTTCAAAGATCACTGATCAAATCTTTCATTTTCTTTATGATACTAATCAAATGTGGTGGACGTTGGTTCCCCCGATCACCAAATACATGTTCTACTATGACCAGCTTTGTTGGTGTCTGCATGATCAGGATATGAGCACTATAAATATTGATATACTTAATTGACTATATGATGTTGATTCCACGTAGCACAACAATATGGGGCTAATGTTGGTTAAGAAATATTGCATATATAGGCTCTTGTTAGTGTCTCAACATTTTGAATTAATGGCTCAGTCTTAAAGACATTATTTACCCAATATTATAGCCAATATTGGCACACTATTTACTATAATATTTCTAAATTATTGTTGATTATCGTACTGATATTGCGTTGCAATGTTTCTTTTATGTTTCCCTTTTGAAGATTGATATGTACATCAGCATGTATCAACGTAAAGAGACGTAATAATATTGTTAAGCTATTCTACAACATTACCAATTTTCAGGCATATTTTAAGATCGAGGCAAAATGCACAACAATCCTGGTTTAAGATTCCTCATAATCTTAAAGTCCATAAACTAAGGGACTTATGCATAGTCGTTAACAAAGCATATACGACCACACAATATGGTCAAACTTATATACTGTCAATTTGTGGCAATATACGATGAAAAACTGTAAGCGCCATCTGTAGGGTAATTGCGAAACTTTTTATGAATTATTTAGATATTGGGCTTGCATTAGACCATTATTGGCAGAGCGACATAACTTTAATATTTTGTCAAACGAATAAGTACGATTGGGCCAATATTGGCTGATTTTTATGACACAATTTGAATATTATTTGTCAACTGAAAAGCAGAATTGGAACATTATTGGCTTATTATACTTTTCTGCCAATTTAATGTTACGATTAGGGAAATACTGGCTGGTTATCATAATTTCAATGCTATTGTTAACTTAAAAACATGATTGGGCCGATATAGGGTGAATGTAATTAATACTGCTCCAATATAGGTCCAATCATTGTGTGTTACTTGCATTAGATATTATTAATATATACTGATTTGCACTTATCATGTTTTTTTATTCTTTATATGCATAGACATGTTGTCAACATGCTTCTTAATATTTATATTTAACCGTGTCACCATTCCTCGAGAACCTTCGTAGTTCGTACGTTTGCTGTTACAGTACAGTCCTATATCTCACAAGTTTATTACAAACTAACTAAAAAAATATTGCACTACATCGTAAAATACGAATTTTCACCTTGATACTAAACGTAGGGTAAAATAGTCCATAACGTGGAATAGTCCATAAAATGGTCCTATATTGTGAAGTGCTGAGTGGTCGTTATCACAGTCTTTTAAATTCCGGTATATTTATCTCCCTACCCCCTTAATTAACAGCTGACCTTATCTCCCCACGATCAGCGTGGCTCGAGGTGCGAAGGCCTCGCCGCGCTGAAAGGGCCTCCCAGCGATCGGAGGTGTGAAAACGTTGAATGTTTTTTTCGAAATCTATTAATTCCCGATGGACATTAAATTAAACCGGTTGCCTCTGGGGCAATTCGGGACATCGGCGGCTGTAATTTACTACACTTGGCTCTTACCCTCTGCTCGGCGTTGCCACAATTACGGTTGTGGAATCAAATTTGAATATGGGATGTGTGAAGTCTTGGGTGTGATTATTGTTTCAAAGGCCTTCCTTCGATATGCGTTTATGGCGCATAATTACCAATTATAGAATGCCTCGGGTTACTTGTAAGAACATAAGTGTGACTTGAACTGGTCCAGTAGTTGTCCTTTTGTATAAAATGGCTTTCAATTGAGCTGCAGGATTCATTGATGTTTTGCTGAAATAAACAATAACCGCTACTTATACAACGTTCAAAAGTAGTGCATTTTCTATCTAAGGTTTCTCGATAACGGGTTGACTTAACACGGCGAAATTCGGATATATTATAGACATTTACAGAGTGATGATAAAGTTTCCGAACAAAATGCATAATTGCGTTATGTAATGTTTTGCGAAAAACGCTCGGACACGTCAATTTTAACATTTAAGGACACTGAGGTAAATTTGTTTACCTATTACGTCACCTATTTCGAAGCGATGACGTCATCCTTATTTTGTTTAAATGGTAACCCCATTTTTGCTATTATCCATATATTTTCTTACTACTTGAATGATGATGTAAACAAATTGGTACCTTATATAACATTTTTTCTTGAAATAGCACATTCACTTACTTTAAAAAATAAAACCTTAATTTTGATGGAAAAATTATTACGGAACCCAAAAAAAAACCACAAAATTTAGCGCAAAGATTCATATTGTTCTCCACCAACCATTTGGCATTGACGAATACGAGCGTAAACACTTTATGTGTTGCTCCAACAGCGCTCCAAAATGTCAAGACTAATTTGTTCCACTTCAGCGCGAATTCTTTGCTGTAGCCCCTTGGAGAGAACAGTTTGAACATTTGCGCTATATTTTGTTTTTTTTTTTGGTCAATTATGTTTTTTCGAAAATTAAAGTAAAATAGTA
The DNA here is from genome assembly GCA_963971325.1 of Aphodius granarius. Lineage (NCBI taxonomy): Eukaryota > Metazoa > Arthropoda > Insecta > Coleoptera > Scarabaeidae > Aphodius > Aphodius granarius. The sequence goes on along the minus strand of OZ020222.1, from coordinate 14,261,166 downwards.
CTGTTTTTTCTTTTCGAGAAAAAGATTATTTAATGTAAGTACCAACGCCTTTTAAGTAGTAATGAATTCTATGGAAAAACAGCAAAAATTGGGTTGCTATTAAAAAAAATTTAAGAATGACGTCATCGCACCGAAATGGGTAGCGTCATAGATGAAATTTTCACGTCACAGTCAAGTTGACTATTTTTAAGTTAAAATTGACTTTGTTCCAAACTTTACCATCACTTTGTATGTGATATGGCTGCTAAAATAAGAAACATTATTACTTTGGATTAATTCATAGCGAAACATGCTTAAAGTTTCATATTTTGTGGTATTTAATACTCTAAAATAGGAGCAAATTGTAATGAAAAGTCAACATTTTACTACAATCGGACATATTCTGTAACAAATATCTGGTGTGGCCCCAACTTTCCGACTACATTGACACACTGTTTACGCATCTCTAAACGTACAACTCTCTAACGTATAGACTATAGAGGGTGAAACACCAAAAACGAATGTCCGTAAGATAATAATAATACTGACCTATTGTTACAAATAATTCTAATATACTGTCACGTGTCCGTGTTATAATACTAGCTTTATTTCTCTACTTCTTGTTTATTTATTCTTCAATCGAGGGCAGGCGGCCAGGCGATAATATTCCAACAATAACGTGTGAGCTAATGCGGTATGATGACGTCAGTTCTCCATTATTACGTCACATACCAACTGAAATAAATCTCTATAGCGCCTAAACCGCTCATCCCATTGATCTGTAAATTTGTATACATATTTAAAGTCACTGCAGGATGAGATGGTGTCAGTTTGGTCAAGAAGAAAACGTATGTGACATTTGCCACTTCCGGTTGTCAGATTGTCACCAAAAACAATCCAGTTCGTCCCCCGGTAATTCTAAATATGTATACCAAATTTCAGCCCGATCCGTTGTTCCGTTTGGGCGCTATCATGTTCACGAACATACGTACACCGTACACACATACACACATATATTTTCCAGAAATCATTGCAGTGGATTCAGGGGACCTCAAACCGCGTATTTCCGCTAAAATTTCATTTTTTTTCCGTCGATTACAATACTTTCCTTCTAGGAGTCGGAAAGTAAATATCTGGGGTGGCCCTCACCCAACTTTCCGACTACAATGTTGACATTTAAACGAATGTCCGTAAGATAATAATACTACCATTAGATCATAACACAAGGCACCTTTCGATACAAATAACCATAATATTATACTGTCACGTATCTGTATTTTTCTGCGAGATGTTTATTTATTCTTCGATCGCGAGCCGAAAACATGTGGCTGCATAAATGCTGACACATACAGTGAGCCATCCGTGAGCCCTTCATTACGACACAAACCGAAGGCGCCCGATAGGTATAAACTCTTATAGTGCCTAAACCGCTCATCCCATTGATCTGTAAATTTGAATACATATTTAATGTCACTGCAAGATGAGATGGTGTCAGTTTAGTCAAAATCGGATGAATACCTAAGAAAACGTATTTGACAACTGCCACTTCCGGTTGTCAGATTGTCACCAAAAACAATCCAGTTCGTCCCCCGGTAATTCTAAATACGTATGCCAAATTTCAGCCCGATCCGTTGTTCCGTTTGGGCGCTATCGTGTTCACGGACATACGTACACACATACACACATACACACATACACACATACACACATACACACATACACACATACACACATACACACATACACACATACACACATACACACATACATTTTCCAGAAATCATTGCAATGGATTCAGGGGACCCCAAAACGCGTATTTCCGCTAAAATCTCAATTTTTTTTTCCGTCGATTACAATACTTTCCTTCTAGGAGTCGGAAAGTAAATATCTGGGGTGGCCCTCACCCAACTTTCCGACTACAATGTTGACATTTAAACGAATGTCCGTAAGATAATAATACTACTATTAGATCATAACACAAGGCACCTTTCGATACAAATAACCATAATATTATACTGTCACGTATCTGTATTTTTCTGCGAGATGTTTATTTATTCTTTGGTCGCGAGCCGAAAACATGTGGCTGCATAAATGCTGACACATACAGTGAGCCATCCGTGAGCCCTTCATTACGACACAAACCGAAGGCGCCCGATAGGTATAAACTCTTATAGTGCCTAAACCGCTCATCCCATTGATCTGTAAATTTGTATACATATTTAATGTCACTGCAGGATGAGATGGTGTCAGTTTGGTCAAAATCGGATGAATACCTAAGAAAACGTATTTGACAACTGCCACTTCCGGTTATCAGATTGTCACCAAAAATAATCCAGTTCGTCCCCCGGTAATTCTAAATATGTATGCCAAATTTCAGCCCGATCCGTTGTTCCGTTTGGGCGCTATCGTGTTCACGGACATACGTACACCGTACACACATACACACATACATTTTCCAGAAATCATTGCAATGGATTCAGGGGACCCCAAAACGCGTATTTCCGCTAAAATCTCAAATTTTTTTTTCCGTCGATTACAATACTTTCCTTCTAGGAGTCGGAAAGTAAAAAACCAGGTCTTACATTGCATACAGAGGCTAGTAATATAGAAAGACACTCATGTTTTGCTGTAAATATCGTGTTGTACTGTTGACTTTAGTACTCAACTTGGTTTGGCTTTCGTTGTCACAGGTAGAGGAATAAATAATTGCTCGGGTTCGTTCTCCTTCGTAGAAGGAACTGCCTATATTTTATGATTTATGACTAAAATAAATGTTACATTTTTTTAGTGGTCATAAAGTATCGATTGTTAGGAAATTTGTAATTAAAATCGAAAACTTTTTCATTCATCACAATGATTAATTGGTTCCTTAGTTGTAGAGTTAAAATATCATTGTGCGAGCAGCTGTCAAGAACAAGTTCGGAATTAGTTTTTTAGGGGTGGATCTATCAATGCAGGTTTAAATCCGTAACTATGGGTTTAATTTAAGTTAAGTCTTAACTATAAGTTTACCAGTTCATCAATATTCGGGTTAGCGCTAACTAGAGCTTAAATTGTGGTTTTAATAACTTCCACTTTTTCTGGGAGTTAACAGGCTAACTATCAGTTACGAACAGCATGCGTATGTTTGACAGTAGCGATCTTTGACATTTGATGGAGGTTAGTTTATTTGTGTATGTGCAAGTAAAGTTATTGATCCTCAAGTTTATTATGGATATGGATTTTTTTTTGGACAAAACTTTGGATTTTAGAAATTATCGAGTTTTTGGAAAATGGGAGGCGATATACCGTACAAGAAAGGAAAAATGATTTGTGGAGGTGGGAAGACGCAGATCTCCTTCGACGACGGACGTCGGCTATCAAAAGAAACAGTAATCTTTGTGTTGAACTTAATTGAGGAAACTACAGAATGTCTAAATTTTAGAATCACTAAAATGACAATAAAAAACATTATAGATTCAGAAAAATGTAAAACTCAACTGACTCAACTGTTGTTAATTCTACTCAACAACGTCAAAAAAATGACATATCCGGGGGAGGGGGTGATAAATTCTTCTTCCTTTTCTCACAGCACTAAACAAATACCAAAAGTGTCCTTTATCTACTATTGACAACAATGATTTTAGTTGTATTTCAGTAGTCAGCCTCACTCAAACTGACAGTTTCTTAACTGGAAGTTTAATTTGTATTGATAAACCCGCCATTGTCGTAACTAGTAGTTAACGAGAACTCCAAGTTACTTAACTACCACTTTTTTTAAACCTGCATTGATAGATCCACCCTAGGTGAAACAAGTAATCTGTCATTGCTATTTATCCAGTTACTAGCGAAACATATCTAGCAAATTAACACTTGTTTTTCCACTGCTCGAACAAGTTGACGATTTCTTCATTGAGAAACGTCATTTTTGCCTCTCTGGACATACTTTAGCAGTTTTTTTTCTGTGTTGACGGGTATATACTTAACATTTATCGAACATAGGGATTACCTAACAAATTACCAACTTTCAGCAAACAAAGGTCATATTTTACTACTTTTTGGCTAGTACCCTAGAAAGAAAGTGTTGTAATCATTAGTACTCTAGAAAGAAAGTGTTGTAATCTCCCAACGGATCGAACTGAAATTTGGTACACATATTTAGCATTACCAGGGAACGAAATAATAATATACCGCTGACACTATAATATACCGGCTGACACCATCAAAATGAAATGTCATAATTAATATTTCATTGATTGGTTTTAATACGATATGCTTAGTTTGTTAAAAAATAATGTTAACACTTGTTACGAAGAAAGAAATACGCGTCAACAAGTTTATGCGGGATTTTTGTAGCCGGTACGCACTGTGTTACAATTTAGTAGATACTAGAGTTAAGTACGGCAGTTGCCCCAAATGGGTGACCAACATGATATCGCTGAATCCATTGGCTTGGAGAATTATTGGAAAGCTGGAAGCAGGGCAGACGCAACAAGTTGTTGCAGAAACTTGCAATGTGGCTCAAAGTGTCATTTCTCGGCTATGGAGTCGGTTTTTAGAAACGGACAATGTCCGTAGACGAGGGCAGGTCGGCCACCATCAACGAGCGCACGAGATGAACGATATTTGTTGTTGCTGGCCCGAAGAAACAGGGGGATGAACGCAAGAAAGCTAGTGTCAACACAAACCATCAGAAAATCCCTAATTGGACATTCCTTGATGAAATGCGAACATGTATCCAAAAGAAATTTTTCGATTCGCTTTTAGCCACGACTTGTTATCACTGTTCTTGCCATATCTCCTTTACTAACCGACATAATAACGTAAAACTAACAAAGCTAACGTTTGGTTCACTAGAACACCAGATGATAAAGCTGGCGCATTTAGGACAGAAACGTATCCTCACTTTTACAGCCTGTATTTGAGTAAAACTGAAAGTCAAGCAAAAGCTTTCATCACCGTATTTACTGCTGGGCAATCAACCGACATGCCAAAAAAAATCGCCAAAATCCGTTAAGAGGTTCCAGAGAAAATCAACCTTGAAATCGTTCCGTCCTGTTATTACTTTTCTTGTTGTATCTCCTTCAAAAATAGAAGATTCAGAAAAGATCAGATTACCGTTTCATTTCAGTTATTGCCAGTTGTTACAGCTGGAAAACCCCATATAGTGCTTCAAAGTTCAGGCAAAAAACCATCACATATATATATGCTCTAAACTCAAAATTCGAATAAAAACTGTCCATCCGCACTGTTGCTGAAGAATTGGGCTACCAGTGAGTGAAAGAATCATCAAAATCGGATAAATGGTTTGGTAGAAAATCAACTTTCAAATTTTGACAAAATTTTCATTATCCCCTAATTCTTTTGACCAGTGTAGATATGCGTTGCTAGTATAGATTTTTCGGAAAATTAGAATAAAACTAACTTTTCCATATGAGTTTTGATCTCCAGTAAACGATAAGTAAACGAAATTTGTATTACGCCGCGATTTTATTAAACTCAACAGTATTGCACATTTATTCATATTGTTTTTGTTGATTGAAGATAGAAGTCAATATAGTTCCTATACTTGTGGAATTCTAATAGCTCTGATTTTTTTCCCTTTGCAGAGGCTAGGTACTCCTCCCGGTTTAAGTAGCGTTCATTAGCAACAACCAACTCTGTGCAGCTCGCTTTATGGTACGCTGTTCAGTATCTCCCCCATCACACGATCCCCTTTCTAAAGTAAACGGACACAGTCAAAGAGTGATAAGTGGATGGATACCTGGAGTAGGGAAATTCAGATTATCACGGACTGGAGTCTTGTTGGTTATGAACCCACCATTACAGAATAAACTATTTCAAAATGCATCTTCTCACAGTGGATTTGACGTGATCAAGCTGGTATACTTAGTTATTGTTACCCAGAATCGCATTCTAGCTAATAAAATCTTGATTGCCTGGTCTCCGGAGAAGGGAATTCTGAATTTTAAACGATATGCGCCGCCATCCGGGGTGGCCACCCGTCGACAATATTATGAGGCGTTTGATTACCGTTTGGGGGTTCTGGCGCGCTTTTCAGTGAAGGGTGTCACTGTCAGGACCCAACTTTCATCATCCCAGCTTCGCCTCGTCCCTCTGCGCTGTTATATTGGGGGTTGTTTGCCACCGCCACCGTTGATGCAGAGTAAGCGCACCGCCGCACACAAATTATCATATTTTAAACATACGCTCGGAGGCCCTCGTGTCGAAACGACTCCGACATATGTTCCACTTGATGCCTATTATGCTAAACAAGAGATTAATCTTGCGGCACAAACGACCCGACTGCTCACCACTCAAAGCTGGGCTAACCTAGAGACCGATAGCTGATGCAGTAGTAGGGAGTAGGTTAGCCGATTTGTTGAGGCATTCTGTCAGTGTATCAATATGTAGACCATTTCTAGTCGGATTTATGTTATCAATCATGCGTTTTGATGTTGTAGTTTTCGAGAATGTACTGTGAATTTAAATTTTACTGGATATCAACGAATCATCACATTCTTTGGTGTCTTTAATCTCTTAATACTCTCCGACTAGTACTCTAGAAGGAAAGTATTACAATCGACAGAAAAAAAAAATCGAAATTTCAGCGGAAAGACGCGTTTTTGGATGCCCTGAGTCGATTGCAATGATTTCTGGAAACAGTACTGCGCCTCATTACTGGCGCCCTATAAAGCATCCCAGGTCTAATTATCGAATAGTACACGTGCTTTTTATGTTGACCCAGATACTTAACGCACTGCTTATGAGGGATTAGTACGTTATCAATTTTGATAGTCATCGCTCTAATCACTACGTCACCGACCCCCCGCTTCAGTGACTTTCAACATATGTACCTCTTTACTACTCTTTACAGATCAATGGAGGCGGCTTAGATACTATAAACATTTATAGAAACAGTCTGACAAAATCCACAACCTTAGTCGCTGTGCTTGCGTATTGGCAAATTATAGAAGACTTCTTTTACCATTTCTTTTCTCAAATGCTTAGAATGGATGCTGAGTAAAAAGGACGGAGACCGTCTTCACTGTTCTAAGTAAGCCTTTGATTGAAAACCACACACAAAATGCTGGCAAGTAAGTAACTTGTTAAGTAACTGACCTCGTAGTTAGGCCTAGTTTTTCAATACTGGTTTATTTTTAAGTTTTGTGCTGAACTCGTGGTTTAAACTAGTATTGAAAAACTAGTTCTTGGCATTATCAATTTCAGATAATCAATCACAGATTTTGATATAATATCTATAAGCATAACTGTTGTAATTGCCGAAAATATTCTCTATAAAAAAAGAATTGCAGTAGAATAGAATGCAATGGAATGTAATAGAATGCCATAGAATGTAACAGAATGCAATATAATGCAACATAATGCATTAGAATACAAAAGATTACTATAGAATATTCTATTATGTATATATATATATATATATATGTAGGAACCGATTCGCCTATTCTCGGTAACCGTCGGTTGAGGAGTGGGAAACTGTACTAGTCGAGCGTACCAAGAAAGAGAGAGGATTCGAGTTAGACTATTCAAGGTGGTAAGACGCGCGTATAACCTCTTTCAAAAAGCCCGTGTTAACGTAGTGCTCAATTTACAGATACCGAGTGACCAGTGAGAGACCCTAGACAACATCCAAGCTTACTTATTCAATATTTATTATAAGTACATACCTAATAGACAATATAGTTAGTTTTCTGTAAAAGCGTTTATTTTCTTAAAACCGCACCGTCCTACATATGGCGGCTCGACCGTGATTGTGAACTCCGCGATTGTGAACTCATTACGCGATTACTAATGAACAGTTAAAAAAAATTGAAAAACTATTTTGTGTTAAATTCGGTGTTAAAACTATTGTGCTAAAAATAGAACTGGGCGGTGTAAGACGTGAGCACACAGGCGACCGAACACCACACGGACGTTCGGCAACGTCAACAACATCTACGCGACACAGTGGCGGCACGGCGGCACTATCAAAGAGGGTTCTGACCATTAGACGACAGAGATAAGAGACGCGGCAAGACTAAAAGACGAAGACGGAAAAGAAAAACAAGACTGGAAAAAAGATAAGTTGCATGATTGTTATTCAAATATTGCATTGGCAAAGAGGTTTCTGCAAATAAACTGCTACAAGACTAAAAGATGAACAGTACTTTAGGAAATATTATGCCGATCGGGCAGAATATTACAAAAGCCTCAACAAAAGCCATAAAAGCATGCCATAAATTAATATTTGAAAACGAAGGCGATCGCAACAATCGCAAAAGACTACGCGAATTTAAAGGATTTGAATTTGAAGACGTTGATAAAGAAAAGTTACAGAAGAAAATTGATTTTGCGACGAGTAACATCACTTTAGGCGAATTAAATTCAATCTGTCAAGTTTTGACCATTGAAAATGACGCAAATGACAAAGAAGAATTAGTCGAAATGCTATGTACCAAGTTGAATGACGTAAAACTTTTGATAAGCGAAAGCGAAACCAACCACGACGACGATAATGACGAAATGGTTCCGCTAACGCTAAACGACGACAAAAGAGATGACGATGACGACATAGCAAAAAACTCAAATGACGAAAGCGATAATGACGACAACGACGACGTAGCAAATTCAATCGCTAGCACAAATAGAAGTAAAATATCATCAAAGAAGAGCATACCCAAATTTGTATTAACATTTAAAGACGTGGAAGATACGGTTAGTACATTCGATGGAAGCGACACCTGTTCAGTGGACAAATGGTTTGTAGAGTTCGAAGAAACGGCTTCATTGATGGGGTGGACCGAAGTAGAAATGCTAATTTATGGAAAAAGGTTATTGAAAGGAGAAGCTTTACTATTCGTGAGATCTGAAAAGGGCATACACTCTTGGACTACATTCAAGAAGAAGTTACAAGAAGAATTTGGAAAAGCAATAAACAGCGCAGCATTGCACAAAATGTTATGCTCTAGAAAGAAGCGGAGAGACGAAACCTTATCACAGTACCTATTGAGAATGAGGGAAATAGCAGCACAAGGTAGTATCGAAGAAGATGCCCTCATCGACTACGTAATAGATGGTATTGTTGACGATGAAATAAACAAAGCAATATTGTACGGGACTCATTCTCTGAAACAATTTAAAGAAAAGCTGAAATTATATGAAAAGATGAAAAATAAACAGGCAACAGAGAAGAGCAGCCATCAGAAAGAAACAAATGTGAAAAACAGCGACTCAAGAAAGCAAAATATGAAAAAAGAAGAGAGATGTTTTAATTGCGGTAAAAGAGGCCATATCTCACAACATTGCCATGACAAAGGAAGAGGAATGAAATGCTTTGCTTGCAATGGTTTTGGACATATTGCCAAAGACTGTAGAAAACCAACGAGCGAAAGACGAGAAGAAACAAAAGGATCTTACCTAGTCAACGAAGTTAAAGAGCAGTTACCAGGGTATAAGCAAGTTAAGTTGAACGACCACCAAATTCAAGCATTTTTTGACACCGGTAGTGATTTGAATCTACTGAAGGCTAGTGGCTATATTCGAATTGGAACACCTAAATTCGAAGAGAACGCAATAACGCTAAAGGGCATAGGAAGCAATTCAGTCAAAACTTTGGGACGATTCAACGCTAGAATGGTTGTGGATGGGTGCTACTTTACAACAGCTGTACACATAGTACCAGATGACGCTATACCTATGGAACTAATAGTTGGAAAACCTATTTTAGAAGAAGTTACGTTGACTATTAACACAGATGAGATTGAAGTGAGCAGTCGTAAAACAGTATCCGAAGCAGAGAAGTGTTTAGAAGAAAACGAGAACGAGATACTTCTAATTGACGCCGACAATTGTTTGGACGTAGGAGACCAAGCATACTACGAAAGAGTTGCCAGTATGATAGAAAATTACGGGGCGAAAGAAGTAACTGAACCACTGATGGACATTCAAGCAAAGATCATACTTCAAGACGAGATACCTGTGTACCAACATCCGAGAAGGTTGTCAATTCCGGAAAAGCACGAAGTGGAGAAGCAGCTTGATGAATGGCTCAGAAATGGCATTATAAGGCCAAGTACATCAGATTATGCCAGCCCAATCGTACTTGTTAAGAAGAAAGACGGGAGTACTCGAATATGCGTCGACTTCAGAAGACTAAATAGAAAGGTAATAAAAGATCGTTATCCACTTCCTATTATCGAAGACGTTATTGATCAGCTATCAGGAGCAAGAATATTTACAACGTTGGATTTGAAGAACGGCTTTTTCCACGTACCTGTTGCAGAAGATAGCATTGAATATACAGCGTTTGTCACACCTAGCGGACAATTTGAGTTCCTGCGAATGCCGTTTGGGTTTTGTAACTCACCTGCAGTGTTTGAACGTAACGTGACCAATGTCTTCAAATACCTAATTCGAAAAGGCATAGTGGTAAAGTTCATAGATGACATGATTATACCAGCGAAGAACGCCGATGAAGCTATCGAGAGATTGGAACAAGTTCTTGAAACAGCTGAAAATTTCGGACTAGAATTCAATTGGAAGAAATGTCAATTTTTGAAGACTAACGTTGTGTTTTTGGGACACGAAATAGAAAACGGAGTAGTAAAACCTAACAAAGAGAAAGTTGCAGCCGTTATTAATTTCCCAAAGCCTACGACCGTGAAGAAATTGCAGAGCTTTCTAGGATTAACAGGCTACTTCCGAAAATATATTCAAGATTATGCTCTAATCGCAAAACCGTTAAGTGACATCCTGAAAGGAAAAAAGAACTTCTCATTTGGGACAGAAGAAGAAATTGCATTTAAGAAGCTGAAAGAAATTTTAAGTACAGAACCGTTACTAAGAATATTTGACCATGCTAACGAAACGGAGCTACACGTAGACGCAAGCCAAGATGGATTTGGAGCTGTTTTATTGCAAAAGTGTCAAGAAGATGGAGAACTGTACCCTGTGTATTATTGGAGTAGGAAGACAAGCGACGCCCAAAAGAAATACCACAGTTACGAATTGGAAGTGTTAGCTGTCATTGAAGCTTTGAAGAAATTCCGTGTTTATCTACTAGGTATACATTTCAAAATCTTGACTGACTGCGCGGCGTTTGCAGCTACGATGAACAAAAAGGATCTATGTACAAGAGTAGCCAGATGGGCATTATTACTTGAGGAATATGACTACACCATTCAACATAGAGCAGGAAACCGAATGAAACATTGTGATGCATTAAGCCGAAACCCAATAACAATGGTAATTCAAACAACATTCATAGAGCAGTTAAGAGAAGCACAACTACAAGACGACCACCTTAAGACAATCATCAAAATATTAGAGACGCAACCACACGAAAACTACGAACTAAAAAACGGACTTTTGTATAAGAACAAGGACGGAAATGATTTAATAGTAATTCCCTCGATGATGCAGCACCAAATAATAAAAAATGCACATGAAAATGGACATTTTGCTTTAAATAAAACTAAAGACTTGATCGAAAGAGAGTTCTACATTACCAGCCTAGAGGAAAAAATACGAAGATTTATAAAGAACTGTGTACCATGTATACTTACCGAGAGGAAGATGGGCAAACAAGAAGGATATCTCAATCCGATAGAGAAAGGCGATGCACCTCTTCAAACATATCACATAGACCATTTAGGACCGATGATGAAGACAGGGAAAGGATACCAGCATCTATTGGTAGTGATCGATTCATTCACGAAATTTGTTTGGCTACATCCAACAAAAAGCACGTCGACTAAAGAAGTTATTAACAAACTCGATAAGCAGAAGGAAATATTTGGAAATCCTGCAACGATCATTTCGGACCGAGGCACTGCATTTACCTCACAAGACTTTAAGGACTACTGCATGAAAGAGAATATAAAGCACGTGAAGATCACAACCGGCGTACCTCGAGGCAACGGACAGGTCGAAAGAATTAACAGAATAATAATACCTGCATTGACCAAATTATGCATAGAACAACCTGAAAATTGGTACCGACACATACGGAAGTTGCAAGAAGTTCTAAACAGTACTTACCAACGCAGCATAGGTAGGACTCCATTCAAACTACTTTTTGGGGTAGAAATGAAGAGAAAGGACGACATAAAAGTGAAACAGATAATAGAAGAAGAACTGATAGAATCATTCGTCAAGGAAAGAGAAGACATGCGAATAGAAGCAAAGCAGCAAATGAAGAAAGTACAGGATGAAAATATAAAGACCTACAACAAGAAGAGAAAACCAGCAACAAATTATGAAGAAGGAGAATGGGTAGCGATTAGAAGAACACAATTTCAAAATCTCTCCAAGTTGTTGCCCAAGTTCCTAGGTCCTTACCGGGTAACGAAGAAAATGGGTCCTGATAGATATGAAGTGGACAGGATAGGAGAACATGCTGGACCAAGAAAGACTACTTCAAGCGCCGACAACATGAAGCCCTGGGTCAACCCCGAGACCGATGAAGGTCGAATACCTGTCAGGATGGACGAGATGTAGGAACCGATTCGCCTATTCTCGGTAACCGTCGGTTGAGGAGTGGGAAACTGTACTAGTCGAGCGTACCAAGAAAGAGATAGGATTCGAGTTAGACTATTCAAGGTGATACCGAGTGACCAGTGAGAGACCCTAGACAACATCCAAGCTTACTTATTCAATATTTATTATAAGTACATACCAAATAGACAATATAGTTAGTTTTCTGTAAAAGCGTTTATTTTCTTAAAACCGCACCGTCCTACATATATATATATATATATATATATATATATATATATATATATATATATATATATATATATATAAAATGCAATAAAATAAAATAAACAAAATTGAAAGAGATTTTTTCTTTTTATCACTTCGAACCAAGAATATTCACATTACAGTTCTTTACGACCCGACGCTGTGTGAACAAACATAAAAATCTACTCTATTTGGGATTTTCTTGTGGCGAAAACGATTACAATCAACAACAGATATCATTAACCAAAACATATTTAAGCTAAACCGCCAACCACAATGCTGGCTATATTTAATCCGCCATTTTTTTGTTTGTTTTATAGTGTTTGGCATCGGATTTGTTGTGTTGCAAATTACATATCCCGAATAAATTTTTACTATATCAAACATTATTTTAGAGAAAAATAGACTTTATGTAAACGAATACAAATTCCAACGTAGATCGGCAAACCTAGCAGCTTTCGAATCCCAAAAATTTCAAATATCAATTCATTAAATCATACCTTAGAATATTGTCATATAAGATCCGCCATTTATCGCCATTTATCAGTTTATTAATCAGTTTATAATCTTTTTGTAAACATACCTGCCGACATCGTGCAGTGTTGAAGTGTCCAAAACTTTCTTGCTTCTTATGTTTAAAAGCGCACCACTTTACAAATTCTTTCAATAAAAGTTACAACAATACATAGTAGTAGTAGTAGTTTTCAGTGTGGTCTATTCCGCTGCACCTATGCCACTCTTGGTCCTTTGTGCTTACCCATTCTATCATACTGTTTGATAACGACAATTAAAGGTGTTCAACTGGTTGCCGGGACTCACGGCTTTACGCCTCTTACGAACGGCGTTTACTTCAGCTGATGTCTGGATTTGAACTCAAGACTTCCTAACAGGAGAGCTGCACTCTACCGCTAGAGCTACTTGCTCCACTACAACAATAATAGATAAAGGTATTTTTTAATAAATAAATGCAGAAACACAAACCTTTACTTAAAGAGCTAGCACCAATAATCTTCAACAATTTTCAAATAAATATATCCACGGTAGGTTTACGCGTCAATTTTGGAAACTATCCGAATTCAATCATCGACCCTTATCAATCGTTAGTGATTGATATTTTCGACAGTTATTACCAAAAATAATATAGTCAATACAGTATAAGTAAATGAGTTACGGTAGATGTTCTAAACTGCCTTATGTTCAAAACTGCCCCCATCTCATCTATTACAAACAGTCCAGTCCACAATACGAAATACAAATTGTGCATAAACGTTTTCTTCGATCGGCGCTGGAGACTAGCAGTTCAAAAGGATATCGGTAGAAAATTGTGTAGTGTATAGAAAGTTGCAGGATAATCCGTTTTGTAGTGTAATCTGGTGGAAGAACCCTTCCAAAATTTAATGTCAGCTAGGCGATTGAGTAGACGAGGCAACTTGGAGTCTTACAGCGCGAGCGGTGAGACAGAGCTGCCAAGACCGCCTTTGTGAAGTAAAAATGTCCCAGCAAGAACACGGAGGAGACGTACGGAAAATGATATCGTAACATAATTTCTTTCCAGGAAGGTAACGTCCAATACAGAAACTTCAATACAAGAACTTCAATACGGGGGACTCCAATCCAGAGTCGGGCGCAACCGTCAATCTCTTAGGTACGCTCAAAAGCATTAGGTTATATCGGACGGGGCCGACAGTAGACCATTGTAAGCGCAAATATTGAAATTACAAATGGATTTATCGAATTTTGACGTAATGGCTTATTCGCGGACTGATTCCGGGATATTGAGGTCCTTCGTAATCGTTTCTTACCCCCACCCGCACACGCCGACAGACCGACTATGATATTTGCATTTCCCGGGTGGTGTACTCCATTAATGTGTCGAGGTTGGGACTTTTTCTTCTCCGCCGATGCTGAATATTTCGAGAGTTACTTTACAGATATTTTCCACATGATTTATTATTCTCTAAATCCAGATTTGTTAAGCGCGATATGAGGTTTTAATTTCCTTTAATGTTGACTCCGTTACCACTGAAATAGAAAAGCAAATCACGGTATTGAATAATAAGAACGCCTTTATGGTGACGGGCGATCGGACGATAATTATCGTCCATATTAGTAGAAGTGCATAGTCTTAAAATGTCCTTTTACTTTCCGACCAGTACCCTAGAAGAAAAGTACCTATTGTAATCAACGTAAATTTTTTTTTTTCGGGAATAGTTTGATAACGACAACGAGAGGTGTTCAACTGGTTGCCGGGATCTACGGCTTTACGCCTATTCCGAAGTTCGACGGGACGAGGAGCTTCAGCTGATGTCTGGATTGAACCCAACAGAATTCTATAGAATGGGTGAGCAGAAAGGGCCAAGAGTGGCCTAGTTGCAGCGGAATAAACTGCACCCAAAACTACTATAAGTCTCGCATCACGAGTTCCACCAGATTTAATAGAAATATTTGTAAAAGCGCTGATCATTCTAATAGGTACATTTTCGGTAATGCATTCAAGTTGTTTTTTGACAGTATCAGTATGTATACTTCATGCGTTTTTTCTCCCCTTAGTGATGTTATTTCGTCCAAAGAAAAATTCTTGGGATTCATATTGTTTCCTTGTCGTTCTGCATTTTCCGAATCGGTTTCTTCCTGGTCCATTTGATCTCCCTCACTAGATACTTCATCATCATCGGGCTAGGTGTAGTTTTTTGTCGATGTCGCCGGTTTGTTGCTTGGCCGAACATGGTGAACGTAAAACCAGCCAAAGCAAAAATGCAGAGTTTGGCAACACATTTTGTATAACATATATTTACCATTACTTACTTTGCATTAATTTGGGACAACAGATGAAAAATAATCTGAATACTATAATGTACACATTCAATAAAATACGCCGTTGTTAGTTCCACTTCGACTGCAAGAAATGTTGTGTAACGTGTTGGCGTAACGCATTGTTACGCCACGAGTTGTGCAGGCATGGCCACCGACAATTGTTATTGCTTCTCACTACATCAAACAATACTAAAACAAACAATAAACAAACCGCTAAGGTCTTTCACCAAGTATGTGGTGTCCGAATTATGACGCTAAATATGTGGTTACGGTCCTGAGGATATGACAGATATTCTTTGAAACTGACCAATGTCTGTGTTAAATGGTTAAATTTTTTCTAAAACTGAAACTTGATTAGTCGAGGAAGATTAGGCTGGCGCGGTTCTCTGGCGAGTCCGTTTGGCTCGTGTATGGAGCCCTTAGGGCGTTCGTACACGAGCGGGCCAAACGGCCCCAGTCCATTTGGCTCGAGTCCGTTTGGCCTGAGTCACAAAATAGGTCCCGCATACGACCGATCCACGGACCCCAGAGTGGCAGTCCTAGTTGACATACAAGATGCACATTATAATAATTATAATGTGTAATAATTATAATGTGGTCCACCAGTCCATCTGAGTTGCACCATACATGGTGAGTTTTTGGATAGACGTGGGGCCAATTGAACCGATGGATCGCCAGTGTATGGAAGCCCTTAAACCGAAAGAATAACTAACCGTTGAAATAACTACATATTATACTGAAATTCTTATTACATTAAAATATTATTTGGATAGCAAAAATATCCTCTTCATGCTACACTATATACGCAAGAACAATTTTTCTTGATATCCAAGAATAGAGTTCTCTCTGTGAAGGCTATTCCACTACAATCCTGGTTTTCATAATCATTAGTCACCCATGAAATAAAACACTTATGTATAGATATAAACAAACAATATACGAACAATATCAAACTTACATAGCGGTAATATGTGGCAAAAGACACGAGAAACTGTTAGCGCCATGTGTAAAGTAATTGCACAACTTTTTGTTTCTCTCAGAGTAAGAATCTTGGGTCAAGGAACTGTTTTTTCGTTGAAGTACCTATATATATTTTTTGTCCAACGAAATATTTTTGTTGTTCTAAGACGAACGTCTATTTTTTATAGAAGAACGAACTTTTTCTTCGTCAGAGAAAAATATACTTAACATAAACATATTAAATTCTTAAGTCGTAAGAAACAACTATATTGAAATTCTTATTAGAATAAAATATTATTTGTATAGAAAATATCTGGGGGCCCGTCACCCTACTTCCCGACTAAATCATTGGCAAAATGAAGTGCCTAAACACTTTTGCAATTATTTAATTTAGTAAAGCCAGAGCCATCTCTGGACGCTACCTAACGTCAGTTTCAGTGCCAGAATTCTATTTAGATAAAGATGAATCTCGTTTTTCACTACGTACACCAACGAAAAAAATGACCTGTTATGGTAGGATCCGAACCCACGACCTTCTGCTTGCCGGGCAGATGCATTAAGCTTAAGCATTAACAAACATTTATTAATTATTAATTGCACAATATACATATTATTGTATTAAATACAACACAAAATATATACGGTGCCTTACGCCGTGGGCGCTTATCCGAAGTTTTTTTATATATAATAAAAACAAGAATTACGATTTACCCGTCAGTGAGTCAACAACAACTTGGCGGGTAAATTATTAAAAACATGGACAAAAAACGATAAAATATTTTACAAAATAATGTAAAACTTTATAGTCTACCGTTTATCATTAAATTCTTAAAATTAAAACCGAAACTGCCGTCGTTTCGGAATCTCGCGCTCGAAGACCTCGTCCTCTTTATCGGTGGCATCCTGATCCCGATCACCACCTACACCCTGCACATGTGGCCGTCCTTCCTGGGGCCTCTCCACTACTACACCTTCTCTTTCCTCTACCCACTCAACGTCATCCACCTCCTGCGGCTGCACTGGTGGTTCCAGCGCGTCGGTTCTTGCGGCGGTGGCAAGAGATTGTGCAGTTCAAATGGAAACCGATGTTTTGCTGTGTTTATCAGTGATGCCACGTATGAGGGGGTTATCGTTCAAAATGGTTTTGTCATAAAATTTAGTTACGTGTTTGGCCAAAATGTCTTTAATAAAAGGACACGCAGCGCAAGTATGTAAACTAACGGTTCGATCTTCACGGTCGGCCTTCAAGATGACACGTAAAATTTTGTTCTGCTGCACCTGAACACGTTTTATATGTGTACGCACCGCGTTGCCCCACACTGGCGCCCCATAAAGCATGCCCGGTCTAATTATCGAATAGTACACAAGCTTTTTATTTGGAAAATTTACGATGCTATTTCGACAAATAAACGGATACATGGTCCGAGTGTTTCCACTGGCCGTCCGAATAATTTGGTTGATCTGGTTTCGGAAAGTTAACCTTTGATCAAGATGCACACCCAGATACTTTATGCACTGCTTGTGAGGGATTGGTACGTCGTCAATTTTGACAGGGTAGGGAAGGCGTATCGGGCGGCACAGCTTACCAAAAATCACGAGCTCCGATTTGGAAGCATTTAGCCGAAGCTTCCACTTTGCATAATATTTTCGCAAAACGTTGACGTGAATTTGGATCATACGGGATGCTATTAAGGGGTGGAAATTCTTCGCATAGATGCCGTGTTGTGCTTGCCGGGCAGGTGCTCTACCAACTGAGCGACACAACAGGTGTACAATTCATTTCTTCCGAGTGTTTTATAAGGATTTGGCGTTTGTAATGTCTTTGAATAAAGCACGATTAATAGCCAACATAAAATAGGGATTCCAAAAATACTCGAGAAGTAGATATTACAATTAAATATGAAATTAGAAACGTAGGAGTTTTGGTACAGAGTACAGAGTTCTCTCTGTGTGGAACTTAGTGATTTCCCTAGTACGCACATGTTTACTTCAAATACACTGAAGTATAGGATGAATATGAACCATTCTATTCCTAATAACTGTAAAACCCCAAAAACAAAGATAACGATAAGAGTTACATTGAGTAAACGTCTGGTATAATTTTGTCCAGAACAGCTTTGATTGCAAAGATGAGTTACCACCACTACATCCTGAGCTAACTTTCCTTTTAACAGTACGTCGTTGCCAATCTAAGCTGCCCTTTAAGTGTTTCCTATTTAAGGGGGGCAATCCCGCCTTGTCCGCACCAATGTACGGAACTGCGGAGAAGTTTAATTCCTTCAGGTTCAGGAAGTCTGACCGTCCAGAACTACTGGTCCGCAGCGTTGACTGGAGTTGGCTGCCGCAAAATGTCCTCTTGCCACTGTCGTGTGGGGCGAGGCGCTCGGCCAGCTTTCAAGTCGACCGGAGAAGTTGTAAAATTGAATTAAAAGCCCTAGTTAGTTACTACAAGAGACACGGATCCAACGGAGCGCTGGCATCACGCTTAGGGACGATTTTGCATCGTCTGGAAGTGAGCCAGGACTACGGCGTCCGCGTTTTTGGCGCTCGCCATTAGCAAGTCTCAACGCAAGGGCACTTTATCTGCGCTTGATATCGAACTGCTGGCCGGGAGTTACCAAATCTGGTACACGCATTACCTTCAGCACGCGGAACACCATTCGATAACGTATTATTATTCGGATGGCACATGGAGAACATATTATTTGATGATTCATTTCAACATGTCTGCATTTGAAACGAAGCGATACTTCTTCCTCCGATGTATGAACGATATTAAAACTGCAATAGAAAAGATGTTTCTGAATTGTAAAATATTATGAAATTTTAAAATTACTATTTCTACATTTCATTTGTACGGAATACGGATGGATAAATGGATGGTTGTTGCTAAAATTCTAAAAGAAAATATGCTACTCAGTTGTACTCAATTGTAATATTGTACGTTGGGTTCCTGAAAAATTTTCCTCGCATCCGTGTTATCAATGCGGGGAAAATTTAATATTCGCGTTGCTCAGTCGTCGAGAAACAATCTTTTGCATATTAAGCTTCACATGTACTCCTGACCTGGTCGTCGTCGTCGTCTGGCGTTGCTTGGTTGGCAGTGGCTTATTCCGCACGCCTTCGCGTTTTTCAAAGTTTCGTCTTATCTGAGTGGAATTTTCTATTCGGTTCAACTGCCGGTGACACTCTAATTCAAGTTTAAGATTTTCCCCGGTTTATTGTTAGAAGTTTTCATATCTTGCGCGGCGGCGAAGGTGGCTGTGGCGTGGCGGTGATGTCTCTTCGCCTCTTCTTCCTCTTTTCCGAATGCTGCCGACACCCCTCGACTCGCGGACGCAGACCGCCGACGTCTCTTTGAAAACCGGTTCTTCTTTTCTCGCACTACTGCGACCGGAGAGATCGCTGCCGATTTATAATTCCCTTCTCATTCGGTATGCATGAAATGTCAAATGGATTTTTAAATCTAATTGGCCGGAGGTTCAAAGTCCCTCTGAGACACTTGTTTATTGTTTGCTGCTGCCTCCTGCGTTTTCACGTCGGATGGCCTCTAACTCCCTTGACTTGTCAATTATTTATAATATGGTAATCGTGTCCGGTGTTCAAAAGTCTGCTTTTGTATTAAAAAGGGGACAACTCCTCTGCTCAATTCCACCTCACTCTTCTGAATATTATGCAGACAATATTTTACATATTTTAGATGCAACGAAGGCACCAATAGCTGACATAGCACCAGTAGCTTTTGACACTTTCCTAGTAATTCTATAAAAATAACTTTATTAGGATAAGAACAGTACCTATGTAACTGTGTACATGTTTATTACAGTATTAGTAAGGGGCGCGTTCAGTGAACTCAACGGTTGTGTAGTTAGCACAACGTGCTGTGGTTTTGATTACTGTCCGGCAGTTCATCAGTTGGTAACTTGTTAAACCAGTGAACTAATACATATGTATATCAAACAATTCCTTGCAGTACAAACTGTTTATTTATCATCCACAACTTTGAACACTTCTTTTCATCAATTCTTATTCCAATTTAAAATCGTTTTGAGCACAGATTAAATTTATAACTTATGTTTCTTGAATGCGATATTTATGAGTAAGATTGTTAATGTGAATCAATGTCAGTAAATACACTCAACCTAAAAAACATGCTCCCAACTATTGACAATTGTTGGCAACCACCGGATTCGTTGAACGCGCCCAATGTTTTTATTGTCATCGCTGTACTATCACAATAGTAGTAGGAATAGGAGTTAATATAACGTTATTGTACCCTCATTAATAATAGATTTTATATGATATAACATATTATTGAAACTTGTCTGTCAAGAACGATTGTCACCTAGGTCTCGTTTTTCTTTTCAACGCCTCTTGATTTTATATGTACGGCACCAATAATCCACGCCGAGAAAACCTAAAGAGAAAATGAAATCAATAATTAATGAAAGGAAATTTATTTTTTGTTTCGGGAATAGATTTAGAGGATGAAAAAGTATCTATTAAATTATCATATACCTATGTATAATAAAAGCGAGTTTTATTTTTAGCATGGTTCTTAAATTTACCATCCTGGTTGTTTTACCATGTAAGTTACTCTAAGTTACTTATTTCATTTTAAAAGCTGGTTTATTCACCTACACGTAAAGTTTTCTATAACTATCTGTCAGATGTGTCAAATATTGTTGCTGTGTTACAACTCATACAAGTAGTAGATTACCAATCATTGTGTATAGAATTCGTCAGATGTTTCTTTTATTCACGTTCTACACACTGCCACATATTTCTGTATTAATGCCAAAAAATGGGGCAGCAAAATGAACTTATCCTGACGCATTGCTACTCAGTGGGTGGGTTGCACAAACGCCGTTGAAGGATCCTCTAGCTATTGGTCCTCTAAGTTTAAACTCACTTGGCAACGTCGCGAAATGTAAATGTCATATTCGGTAGAGAGCGCTTTAAAGTTAACCTCACTTTTCACGTGTATTGTTTAGTTTAGTGTTTAGGCGGTATGTCGGGCAAGGAAGTGAAAAGAAGTGGAAAAAAAGAAAATGTTAAATGTTTTAAAAAAATTTTTGACATTAATCCATTAGCCACAAATTTCAAAAGGAGAAGGAATGGCAAAGGAAAATGTATGGTTTCGATTACTACGTCTTATAATTTCTAATATTTATTTTTTTAGCAAAGTGAATATGAAAATAAACCACAAAAGCAAGAATTGAGTCATCTTAGTCATCAAGATGTTGTAACGTTTAAAAAAAAAGCAACGATGGGAAACGTATATCATTATTGAATTCTTAATAATGTCATACTAGAGAAGACACCTATTCGGTGGAACTGTAACAGACCACCGCAGTTAGTTGCGGGTCTAAAGCAAGGCGGACTGGCAAAGACACAAAAGTCATGAACGACGGTTGAGGGATGCTGTATACCAGCGCTTCTCAAACTATGGGTCGCGACCCAAATGTGGGTCGCGTTAAAAAATTTGTTGGTCGCGTATGAAGCTAACCACAGCAAGAAATAAATCACAATTTACAATCACACAAAGAGGTGTACAACAGATTTCATTTGAACAGTATAGTACTTGTACTGTCAGTAGAGTACTTGTACTGTACGAACACGCATCCGTTTTCGCGCATCAATATCATAGCATGTGTACCACACATGGCTCGCGTCTTTAAAGGCGGCTCCACACGCAACGTAAAATCGGAATGTCTGCTCCACACGTAGAGGTTTTCCTTGAGGGCTTACGCCTCGAGGCATGCCTTCGGATTTTCCGTTGCGTGTAGAGCCACCTTAATTTTTCAGTGTTCAATGTAAAGTGTAAACCCGCTTATGAAACAGAAAGCGGTTAAGTACACTTTTGTCGAAGTTAAATAATTGCAGGTAAATAGCCACATATTAGTTAAACTAATTTAAATTTACTCTCTTTGTATTTTCTGCATCGGGAGCAATTAGCTATGAACGGCATGAGCTCAAGTCTTCATGAAATATTAAATGAATGTGTAACAATTGTAAATTACATCCGTAAAAGTGTACTAAAAAATTTTTTTTGAAAATATTATGGGAAGAAATGGGACCAGAACATCAGACATTGTTTTTGAATTCTCATATAATGATGGCTTTCTAGGGGTAAAGTATTAAAACGATTTTTCGAACTGAGAATGAAAATTGAAATATTTTTACGGGAACAAAAATCAACTTTATGCGAATTCTTTCAAAATAATTTGTGTCTTGCAAAAGTACCTAGCATATTTGGCTGATATATTTTCCCACATGAATGACTAAATGATCTTTCACTTCAGGGAATGCAGATTACTCTCTTTAATTGTTATAATAAAATTGAAGCATTAATAAAAAAATCAGCTTTGGATCGATACTATTAACAGAGGTTGCTATATGATGTTTCCTTCGTTTGCTGAATTAGTTGATGACAACTCAGCAACAAGTGCTCGATGTACGCATAATTATACAAAGTCATTTGAAAGAATTGAAAGCAAAACTAGTGCAGTACTTTCCATCTAAGGACGACATTTGTCAAGGCAATATGTGGGTATAAAATCCTTTTAGTGCTGAATTATCGAATAATTTAACATTCTCTGAAAAAGTGCAGTTAATTGAATTATCTACGGATAAAACTTTAGAACAAAAATGGTTAGAAATAAGGGAAGAATATCAAATATTAGGTGAAAATGCATTGAAATTATTGCTTCCTTTTGAAACGACTTATTTAGCGGAAAGTGGATTTTCAACTATGGTAATAATAAAAACCAAATTGAGGAATCGGCTTTATCAGCTCGCAAATGCAAATTTCAATGACGAATTCGAATTCGATTATATATAATTATATTATATATAATTCGATTAACAATGATTTTGACGAACTGGTTGCTAAAAAACAGCAGCATCCATCTCACTAACAATAAGTTTATTAATACTACTACGTACTATAAGTATGTTTAAGTTCACTTTGTAATAAAGTAGTATTTTGTAATAAATAAAATTCAGTTGTATTACAATATCTAAAGGTTATAGTTATTTGGGTCGCGAGCTATTCAAACATAAAAATGTTGGGTCGCCAGTCTACAAAGTTTGAGAAACGCTGCTATATACTGTCTGTAACCCGGTGTACTATTCGATTGACGGTACTCTTGTGTACATTTAAAGTAAGAAGCACTATGTCGGTTGCGCTTTCTGTTCCTATTTGTTGCTGGAGGCAAATAATGTTTAAATAAATACAGGTTCTTAACAACAACAGCGATTGAAAAATGAAATTGCAACGTGAAGTCCACGTGATCCAGAGACTTAAAGAAATTCTGATTCTGCAAGGTGCGGCTACTTTATCGTCATCAACGTGTAAATCTTTCTGTTTTATACAAATAACTTATTTTGTTTTTAACTCTGATGTGTAAATTATAATTGTTTCTTCATAAATAAACGGAATTTTACATATCATTTTTTTCTTTTGTAATTTATTATTAATATTATTGTACAAAACATGTGTGGTATTCCGGCAAACAAACACTAAACCATGCTAATCGATAGTTTTTGACCGATGTTAGTGACAGATCAACTGATCTTAGTGGACCATATCATTCCTTAATCGGTGTTTCTGCAACAATCAAGGCGGTCACTTTCCGCTTAACTTAAATGACGTTAACTTTTGAAAGTTTTCTATATTTAACGGATTTAACTTAAGCTGCCACTAAGCAATAGGTGGCGGTTCTGCAACCCACCATTATTCTTTAAGGGTTTGTTTTCTATATTACTTTATTTTTTAAACTCCAATGGATCATTTGAAATTATCTAATAGGTTGCCGACATCTCTACTAAACCATGCTAAAAAAATCCGTTTATTTGTAAAGAAACAATTACAATTTACACATCAGAGTTAAAACTAAGTAATTATGAGGCTATCGTGCTTTATTTACCTATGCACTTAACAGTTATTTGTGTAAAACAAGCAGTACAACGTCCCTTTGGAGAAGACTACGTTATAATGCCCTAAATATAAGAAATATAAGATAACACGTAATCATTAATTATTTTTCTTCGCCGCTTGCTGGCACATCCTCTTTAAATTATTCTAAAAAATGCAAATAGTGGTTTCGTCTGTCTTCTTATTCTACTGGTACTGTGTTATTGGATAAATGATTCTGATATGTGTGGCTAATGGATTTATGTCGAGGTTTTGTTTATAAAATTTACTGGCAATGAAGATATCCTAAATCAATGTTCGTTAAACACTACATACATTTATCGCTACAGAAGAATTGGATAAATTGTACCAACACTTTCAAATATTTCATAAATTAGCACTGAGATTTGAGAAATACCATTATGTACACACAATGTTATTAGTGGTTTAATTATGCTATTCACTTTTACAGAAATTTGCTTCTGGAATAAGGGGTAATTTGATGCCCTTTTCCTTGCCCGACATACGCGCGAAAAGTGAGGTTAGCTTTCAAGCGTCCTGCCAACGTGACATTTGACAAATTGCGCGACGTTGCCAAGTGAGCTTAAAGTTAGAGAACCAGTAGCTAGAGGATCCTTCATCTGTGTTTCTACAACCCGCCCAGTACCTTATAGGCAGGTGAATAAACTAGCCCTCAATGCGGTGAAAGTGGCTTCATGAAAATTTAAGAAGTACATATTTAGTACTACTGGAACTGATAATTCATGCCCATTCACAGATAACACCATCCGTTACTCAAATTGTCCAGTTATCACGATCTCAGTTTTTTTTCAGATTTTCTTTACGGGTTTTCAATCAGAACTTATACCTTTTTTGTAGCTTATCAATCGACGAATCAAGAAATGGTATAATGTTGCTATAAAACCTATCCTAACTTTTTAATGATACAATAACCACTTCATTCTCTCTATTTTTACGCCACTGGGTTTACTTATAATATTGTATTTATGTGTGAATATGCGTACTGTTAATTTATGACTGTCTGCAAAATATTTTCTTTTTATGTTTTATGTTATTCTAAAACTGATTTTGAAAGAAACGATTTAAAACCTTGTACCTATATTGGAAACGAATAAAGTTTTCTCAATATATCAATATCTTTTCTTTCTAAAGAAGTATTTTGGTAACTTTAAGTGAAGTGTACAGTCTTTATAGCCTGGGGTAGACTTTTAGTCAAATTTACTTCCCCATAATTGCAAAAATTAGTGGACTAATTGACTGGAGGATATTACCCGCCAGAAACTACACTCAAGGATGTTTTATAAAGAGCCAAAGAACTTTTCTGAGAGACCACTTTCTGACAGAACACGAGACTATGAAGGGTTAAACTCCCCGGCAAGTTTTTATCTGCCTTTCCAAACTTCTCAGACTACTACCATAACTTATTTCATAAAAGCTCCTGCTCTACGGAACATTAAAATATTCCTTAACCACTAGTCTCAGATATAACAGAGATACAGACACATAACATTACAAGGACAATACAATAAATAAACATCTAGATAATGTAATAAAAAATATGTAACCACTGGAGTAATAAACATAAAATATGAGTTTATTAGAATGGTTTTTCCTCCATGGACATGTGGATAATCTTAAGGAGTCGTAGATAAGTCTGATATGCATTGTGTCTTAAGTAGGTCTCTTAAGATTTCAATGATGATAGGGCGTTTTTTACCCTGAGGGGTGGTTATACTGGCTGACAGGTAGAAAGAGTGGGGCTAGGGGCAAAATGAAATCGTGGAGGCTCTGAATTAATGGTGATTATTAATCACCATAAAAACAGAAATAACATTTTATACGGCGGACCCCTAACAGGGTGATGTAAATAATGTGGCGAGTTAATATTCAGGGCATACGTTTACACTGGAACTTTTCTGGAACCCTCTTGAGTGACCGCATAATGATGTTATCAACGCATATTGTTATTTAAATTTTGATTTACCGAAAAAAATGGTAAACCGGTCTCGCGGGCAAGCGTGGAATTTCAGATGTCGGCTATTTATTCAGATTAAATAGCTGATATGTGTATTATTATTCCTTTAGTATAAACTATCTAGAACCAGTGGTTCCCAAACTTACTCACTGCACCGCTCCTTTTGAAAAATATCTGGGGTGGCCCTCACCCAACTTTCCGACTACATCGTTGGTACAATGAAATATCTAAACACATTTGCAATTATTCAATTTTGTAAAACCACAGCTAATCTGGATACTATCTAACGTCAGTTTCTATGACATAATGACATTTGTCATCCTGACATTTAATGCCATGTCATGTCAGTGGCACTGACGTTTGTCAAATGATAATTTGCAACACGGCGACGAAGGCTGTGGATCCTGTCAAACTGCGTTTGTAAAAGCTTATAGCGCCTAAACCGTTCATTCCATTGATCTGTAAATTGGTACACATATTTAAAATCCCTGGATAGTGAGGATATCAGTTTGGCCAAAATCGGATAAATCCATAGGAAGATGCTTGTAACATCTGCCACGTCCGGCTGTCAGATTGGTAACCAAAAACACTCCATTTCCTCCCCCGGTAATTATAAATAAGTATACCAAATTTCAGCCCGATCCGTTGTTACGTTTGGGCGCTATCATGTTCACGGCCATACACACATACATACACACCTACATACATACATTGTCCAGAAATCATCGTAATCGATTCAGGGGACTTCAAAACGCGTATTTTCGCGAAAAAACTCGAAACGTCATTTTCCGTCGATTACAGTACTTTCCTTCTAGGGTACTAGTCGGAAAGTAAAAATAGTTTCTTGTCTCTCATAATTGTAAACAAATGTAGTAACAAACTGTTGATGCTAAACAGCATAAATATAGGTAGATGTCTGGAAAAGTTGTCACATTTGTAATCTCTATAGATTAATAACTAATAAAAGTTCATCTAATTTAAGATGACAAAAAAATGCCCCAACGGCAACGGGTGAGGTAAATCCAAAGTTAAGTACTAACTTTGATGTAAATCTGCAGAGTTCGTCTAACATCATGACAGCAAACGGAACGCCACATTTATCTTAGAATATATTAGATCAACTATTCTGAACTAAGAATTATGGCGATGCGATGGAAAGAAACCAAGTAGGTATTGATAAAAATTGACAAATATACAGGGTCCGGCACTAACTTGGACACAAATTGCTCAGAAAATTTTATTCTTTATGAAAGTTGAGGGTAGGTCTGAAATCTAGAATACCATCATAATATCTTAAAAATATCGCACCATATACCCGGTGTTTACAAAAATATGAAACGCGCAAAGAGTAAAGTAGCTGGAATATTAATATTATCGAAATATATTTTTGGGAATGTTGCTTAGAATTAATAATTACGCTCAGATTTGAAATCACAGTCACCCATGACAAAAAAAATGTTTTTGGTTTTTTTTAAATTTTCACTATTTGAGAACATTTTTGTAGCGACTAGTGATTTGAAATGATTCTCCTTAAATGGTTTCTTAGATATTTGTTTCACTTTCCTGTAATACTTGCAATTTCAATAGCGTTTTGAGCGCTTCTTTAAAATAATTGCAAAAATTACTGCTTTCTTGGTGCGCTTATGATTTTTCACCCTGTAAATATCAAAATATCATGCTATCTTACTTACCAGTGTTGCGGGGTAAGTAAGATAGCTTCCACTGACTTATTATTATTGATTGTGGGTGTGCTGACAACACTACTTCATTAGCTGTTCACGTATTTTTATGCTATACACTTCAAAAAAAAATGGCGAATTCGAAAGGAAAGCATAACAGCATCATGAAATTGCTTTACTAGTGTGTATACTCCATGCATTTCCATAATTTATTCAATTTTTTTTTGGTTTACTTGTGTATCGCATGATATTTACTGGGTAAAAAATCATAAGCGTACCAAGAAAAGGTAATTTTTGCAATGATTTTAAAGAAGCCCTCAAAACGCCATCGAAATCGCTAGTATTATAGGAAATTTAAACATATATCTAAGAAACCGTTTAAGGAGAATCATTTCAAATCACTAGCGGCCACAAAAGTGCTCTCAAATAGTGAAAATTTAAAAAAGGAGCAAAAAATTGTTTTCTGTCATAGGTGACTGTGATTTTAAATCTGAACGTAATTATTAATTCTAAGCAACATTTCCAAATAAAATATTTGGTTAATATTAATATTCCAGGTACTTTACTCTTATGCGCATTTCATATTTTTTTAAACACCGGGTATATGGTGCGATATTTTTAAGACCTTATGATGGTATTCTTGGTTTCAGACCTACCGCCAACTTTTATAAAGAATAACATTTTCTGAGAAATGGATAATAAAACATCTTCCCATTTTTGTCCAAGTTTTTAATCTTTGGTGAATATTGATGATTCAGGCAGTAAATTGAAGATAAATTGTGCGAAACTCGTCATCATTTGATCTGTGTAAGTGACATGATGTTTCTGGTTCTTAATTGAGTACGTACTCAGTTTTAAAGCCAAATCAATTAGCAATGTAGTATAATTCCATTGTAAGTAAGTAAAATATATAAGTAAGAAATAAGCAACAGAAACCTTCTCATTATAAGAGGATTATTCTAGACAAAATAACCCTATAAATGAAAATCTTAAACCATGTACCATGTACCAGAAGCCGGCGAATAATATGCATACCAAACATATATTGCTTTAAATGTTCAGTTTTGACGATCAAACATCATAATGACAAACATCATAATTAAAAATATCTGGGGTGGCCCTCACCCAACTTTCCGCCTATATTGTGGGCACAATAGTGTCTGAACATTTGGGCAATTATTCAATTTTCTGAGGCCCGAGCCACTCTGCACCCTACCTATCGTCAGTTTCTATGACATAATGACATTTGTCATACTGACGCTTAATGTCATGTCATCAATGGCACTGATGTTTCTCAAAATCTGACAATTAGAACACAGCGACGAAGGCTGTGGATTCTGTCAAACTGTTTCTATAAACTCTTATAGAGCCTAAACCGTTTGTCCTAATAAACTGTCATTTGGTATACATATTAAAAGCACCGGAGGGTGAGTTGGTATAAGTTTGGTCTCAATGAGATAGATGCCTCAGAAGACGTATGTAACATTTGTCACTTGTTAGATTGTCCAAAAACAATCCAGTCCTTCCCCTGGTAAATCTAAATATGTATACCAAATTTCACACGTACATACATACACGCATACGTACCTACATACATTTTCCAGAAATCGTTGTAATCGATTTATGAGACCCCAAAACGGGTATTTCCACCGAAATCCCGATTTTTTTCCGTCGATTACTTCTAGGCCCTAGGGTACTAGTCGGACAGTAAAAACATAATCACACTGTAATTGAAGGTATTATTTTAATTATTATTGTTTTTGTTAAAATTGAATTTATACTTATTTATTAAAAGAAAGTCAGGTGCAGTTAAATATAAAACCAACCACCCATAAAATAAACTTCAAAAAGATATTTTGTCCTAGAGCTCTCGTCCTATAGGAATATTTCACAAACGACCCACTGTTTATTTTAGCCTTTTTGGACTGATTTCGTAGGGCAGCTTACCGCGACATAAAATAGTGACCGCGTATGTGTCTGCCATCGTCATAGCATGTACATACGGCAGACTCAAACGGTGTCCTGGCAAACGCTAGCGAGCAAAAAGAACACCAAATACGCGCGTATTCACGTGTGTGGGCGGCGACGAGAAAGAGAACGGAACGACGGCCAAAGAGAACGCAAACGTAAATAAATAAAAAAGAATTTAATATAAAGCATCTCTGGGCACATGCGATGGGATCATGTGAAATAAGTTATCCTCGAGTTACAACAACAAGCTCACCCGAATTCTTGGATGCCTTGTAATTCCTACCGCAATTTAGTACAGCTCCTGTAGTCCTTGCTACTCTCCGGCCCTCCTTCTAACCGTTCGTTTGTCTGTCGACTTTGCTACCGCTCGTAAAATGTTCTACGTTATCACAGCACCGCTCGAGTGTGTTATTTTTGTCTCGTAATGAAATATTTTCTTCGTTGGGTGAAATAATAATAAACACAACGTTTTTGCATGATTCTCAAGTGAGAATATAAGTGAGGATATATTAATAAATATACAATAGACTAGAGTGACTAGACAACACGATTTAACGAACTATGCATGTTGTGATGGTTGCCTCTTAGTTTTGTGTTCTAGCCAATTACATAATTATTTTCAATATTTTGGGTCGAAGAATTTGTCTGTAATTTCTTGAAAGAACGATTAAAATTCATACAAAATTACAGAGGCTTTTATGTTTAAAACATTACCGGCTTATATCTTAATGATTCGGCATGTCAAACGTCGATCTCCAATAACTTTTGTAATCGTTAGTAGACTATTTGTTGAGCAAATTATAGACAAAATATCAACTTCCTCCTAGCTATTAAAATTTTATAATAATTGGTTTTATAACTTATTTTATCTCTGTAACCGTTACGCTGTTTTTGTGGTTTAATGCCCGGTTCCACCGACGTTTTTAATGATTGATTCATTTATTCATATTACTTAATCTCAGATTTTGCTCAAACATCGTTGCACCCACAATATTTTTCACTAATCGGAATTAGTTAATGAAGGAAACTTCAGAAACGGGTTGTCACGTAACACGTCGCCTCCACAACATTTCGTGGATACGTCATTCGAAGGCACTATATAGTTGCTGTGGTCGCAACATAAGGAAATAAACGAAGACCTCTGTACGCTCCAAACAACTGGTCTATATTTTCCGGTGATGTTATTTGTATGAAAGATGTAATTGGTATAGTAAGTTTTTTTTGCGGCGAACGCGACCCTTTCGGCCCAATGCGTCCAAGCGGATCAAAGTGTTTTTACTTTTTACCAAATTATATGTACTTTCAAATTCATCTACAATTGAGCAACACTTGGCTCTGATGTTATTTGATTGTACGATTCAGTTCGCGTCTTGACGATGATTTAATTCAGAAAATATATATTATTACCTAATTGAAATAATGAAAAATTGATTAAAGTGTTACGCATAGATTGCCTGTTTGTATAGTATGTGTGTGGGTGAATATGTCTGTGGTTAACCACACCTCATATGGACCAAGTAGGTGCTGTATAGCATGATGCAGCTGTATAATCTGATAAAGGACGTACATTATCTTCATTAGAAGCACTAAATAGTCACAAACGTCAACTTTATCTCCCTAACCAAATGATCTCCATAGCGCGGGAACTTTTTCCTAGAACAACAGCTATTCGCTTATTGAAGAAAGGAGTAACTTATCAGAGACGATTTTATACTGATTTGATTCATAGAATCTAGCGATATATATATACAAAAAAAATCACACAACAGTTATTACATTCTGACCTTAACAAGTACGTATTGACATACATCCATTATAAACTTGACCGAGGTAATTTTGCTGACTGTGTCGTGTCGGTCACGTATGTTGCTGGTCTAAAATCGATTATAAACAAAAACACGTACTGTAAAACACTAGATAATTTGAATGTTAAGAATGACATTCCCAAGATTGTTTAATTGGATTAAACAAATCGCCGGCCCGCGATGGAGATGGCAACTTTTGTCTCACATTTTCAATGGTTTTATGTTCATATCGTCGCAGGTGGTCTGGTTGGCTTTTTTGCCACCCTAGACGTCTAACATCGTCTGCGTATTGCAAAAGCTGAGTTTGAGTTTATGGTTCAAGAAGGTGTCACTCGACGTTCAAAAGGCCCGTGGGTATCAGCATCCCACAACAAAACTGATGGTTGGCGTCCTTGCGGCGATTATAGAATGTTGTACTCAAGAACTATCCCAGATGGCGGATAGTAAGGCACATTCACGATTCTGTTCATCGTTTACGAGGTTCCAATCTTTTTTTAAACATCGATCTTGTGAAGGCATATACTCAAATTCCTACACACCCGGACGACATTCGAAAATATCTGGTGTGGCCTCCACCCAACTTTCCGACTACATTGGCACACTGTTTACAGATTTATAAACTCTCGAATAAATATCTGGGGTGGCCCTCACCCAACTTTCCGACTACAATGTTGACATTTAAACGAATGTCCGTAAGATAATAATACTACTATTAGACCATAACACAAGGCACCTTTCGATACAAATAACCATAATATTATACTGTCACGTATCTGTATATTTCTGCGAGATGTTTATTTATTCTTCGATCGCGAGCCGAAAACATGTGGCTGCATAAATGCTGACACATACAGTGAGCCATCCATGAGCCCTTCATTACGACACAAACCGAAGGCGCCCGATAGGTATAAACTCTTATAGTGCCTAAACCGCTCATCCCATTGATCTGTAAATTTATATACATATTTAATGTCACTGCAGAATGAGGTGGTGTCAGTTTGGTCCAAATCGGATGAATCACTAAGAAAATGTATTTGACAACTGCCACTTCCGGTTGTCAGATTGTCACCAAAAACAATCCAGTTCGTCCCCTGGTGATTCTAAATATGTATGCCAAATTTCAGCTCGATCCGTTGTTTCGTTTGGGCGCTATCGTGTTCACGGACATACGTACACCGTACACACATACACACATACATTTTCCAGAAATCATTGCAATCGGTTCAGGGGACCCCAAAACACGTATTTCCGCTAAAATCTCAAATTTTTTTTTTCCGTCGATTACAATACTTTCCTTCTAGGAGTCGGAAAGTAAATATCTGGGGTGGCCCTCACCCAACTTTCCGACTACATTGTTGACATTTAAACGAATGTCCGTAAGATAATAATAATACTATATTATTAGATCATAACACAAGGCACCTCTCAATACAAATGAACATAATATTATACTATCACGTATCTGTGTTTTTCTGCTAGATGTTTATTTATTCTTCGATCGCGGGCCATGTTATCGGCCTGCTTAAATGCTGACACATACAGTGAGCCATACGTGAGCCTCTATTACGACACAAACCGACGGCGCCCGATAGGTATAAACTCTTATAGTGCCTAAACCGCTCATCCCATTGATCTGTAAATTTGTATACATATTTAAAGTCACTGCAGGATGAGATGGTGCCGGTTTGGTCAAAATCGGATGAATACCTAAGGAAACATATGTGACATTTGCCACTTCCGGTTGTCAGATTGTCACCAAAAACAATCCAGTTCGTCCCCCGGTAATTCTAAATACGTATACCAAATTTCAGCCCAATCCGTTGTTCCGTTTGGGCGCTATCGTGTTCACGGACATACGTACACCGTACACACATACACACATACACACATACACACGTACACACATACATTTTCCAGAAATCATTGCAATGGATTCAGGGGACCCCAAAACGCGTATTTCCGCTAAAATCTCGAATTTTTTTTTTCCGTCGATTACAATACTTTCCTTCTAGGGACTAGTCGGAAAGTAAAAATACAAATAATTCTAATATACTGTCACGTAGCCGTGTTATAATGCTAGGTTTATTTCTCTACGTCTTGTTTATTTATACTTCAATCGAGGGCAGGCGATAATATTCAAACAATAACGTGAGAGCTAACGCGGTATGATGACGTCAGTTCTCTATTACGTCACATACCAACTGAAATAAATGTCAGTAGCGCCTAAACCGCTCATCCCATTGATCTGTAAATTTATATACATATTTAGAATCACTGCAGGATGAGATGGTGTCAGTTTGGTCAAAATCGGATGAATACCTAAAAAAACGTATGTGACATTTGCCACTTCCAGTTGTCAGATTGTCACCAAAAACAATCCAGTTCTTCCCCCGGGAATTCTAAATATGTATATCAAATTTCATCCCGATCCGTTGTTTCGTCTAGGCACTATCGTGTTCACGGACATACACACATACATACACACATACATTTTCCAAAAGTCATTGCAATCGATTCAGGAGACCCCAAAACGCGTATTTCCGCTAAAATCTCATATTTTTTTTCCGTCGATTACAATACTTTCCTTCTAGGAGTCGGAAAGTAAAAACTGCGATAATTATTCCGTTCGGCTAATTCGAATTCCCGTTCATATCGTTTGGACTTTTAAACGCTGGCGCCAACTCTGTAAAGATTTATTGATGAAGTACGTTCTGGTCTAGAATTTTGCTACTCTTATATATCCGACATGCTTTTATTCTCTACATCAGCTGAAGAACAACAGAAGGAAAGTATTGTAATCGACAAAAAAAAGTCGAGAATTCCGCGGAAATATGCGTTTTGAGGTCATATGTATGTATGTATGTGTGTATGTGGGTACGTGTGTATGTCTATGACCACGATAGCGCCCAAAAGGTACAACTGATCGGCCGGAAATTTGATTTTGAGCAGACTGATACTTGTTCAGTGTTCATAATTTTTTACGTCGGCCTATTTCCGCAACTTTGGACAATCACCGACGCTGGAGGCAGGCCGCATACATCCAGGAATTTTGTCGAACTGAGGGAATTCCAACCCCTAGTAAGAGGTCTTTAACGTGTACGTCGCATCATGACAGCACACGGGACCACCGGCTTTACTTCCTCATACGATGGAAGGCGTTGTTACCTGCCGAAACAAAAAAAAAAAAACAGGAGAGTCGGTTTGTTCGTATGGGGAACCGAACCCCCAAATGACGCCGACGGCGTACATAGTCATCAACCATTAACCATTAAAAAATATTTATTAAATTTATAAACATAACATTGAATTAAGAAGTTTTCAAGATTTAAAAATACGGTGGCTTGCGCCGTGGGCGCTTATCCGAAGTTGTCTTTGTGGGTTAACAGCTTGGCGGGTAAGTTGCTAAAAACGAATGACTATAAAACGATATTTTGTTTTAGAAAATAATATAAAAATAACTAAAACATTCTTGTCTAAAATTTCAAGAAAAAAAAAGCGCTTTACATAAGCACTTTTATATTAAGGAGCACTGAACCAAATCGCTATCACCGCTTCTTGGCCGCCTCTTCCATCGACGAGGCTCAAAGTCCTCATCGCCGTCAAAGTCGTCATCATCGGCGACTCCCGGCTCATCGACGGCGGCCACATCTGCGCGTCTTCTTCAGGTTGGAGCGCAGGATGCTCAGGCGGTTCCGGCGCGCCTTCCTCCACAGGTGGTGGTAGGAGGTTGTGGGCCTCAAATGATACCTATGTTTTCTCAGCCTGATTTTGTCAGAGATTCTCGTATGATGAGATTCTCGTGATAAACCGTTTTATCATAAAATTTGGTTAAATGCTTAGCCAAAATATCTTTAATAAAAGGACACGCGGAACGAGTGTGTACGGTACGATCGTAACATGGTTGGCATTTAACATAATGCGTAAAATTATATGTTGTTGCATCTGAATGCGTTTTAGATGTGTGCCGCGATCGAATAGTAAATTAATTTTTTATTCGCGAAATTTAGATTGCTATTTCTCGAAATTAGTGGGTACATAGTTCGTATGTTCCCATCTGTACTTCCGATAATTTTGGTGACCTGGTTCCTGAAGGTTAACCTTTGATCGAGATCCACACCCAAATACGCACTGTTTGAAGGGAACCGGAACGTCATCAATTTTGATCTGGTAGGGAACGCGTATTGGCATAATTTACTAAATATTACGAGCTCCGATTTGGCACCGTTCAATCATAGCTTCCATTTCGCGTAATATTTCCGTAGTACGTTGACATGAATTTGGATCATACGGGATGCTATTAAGGGTTGGAAATTCCTCCCATAGATCGCCGTGTCGTCCGCGTAAAAAGATAATTTCGTGTTTCTTAATTTGGGGGTGTCCGAAATGTAGATATTGAAGAGATGCGTAGAAATAATCGTGCCTTGTGGACACCGCAGAAAGTTTCCCTAACTGCGGACGTCTGATCGTTAACCCTAACCATGACTTGTCGGCCTTCAAGGTAGTCCCGGACTAGTTTGATTAAATACGCGGGGTAATCATTAGTAATAAATTTATAATGTAATAGTCCTACTATGCAGACCTTGTCAAACGCCGTTTCAATATCCAGGGTCAACATGGCAGTATGATCCCTTTTGTTTGAAACTTTCCACAGCGTCCGCAACAATACGAGCAATTTGGTGAGTAGTCGAATGTCCGGATCGAAAGCCAAACTCCGTTGATATCTGGCACTTTCGATTAATTTTGACATTGTACAAAGCAAGGATATAGGCCGATAGCTTGTGGGGTTATGCGCTGGTTTAAAAGGTTTAAGAATGGGAAGAACTACTGTCTTCCAAGTTGTCGGGAAGTAACTTAGGGGAAGTAACTACGATAGCACTGAACGCGCGGTACATGTGAGCTGGACTATTGCCTTCTTAGGTAAGTTCTTCAGCAAGATATTCTGCATACCATCTGCACTAGGAGCCTTTAGAGAGCCCTTCTCTTAATGTGGCAAGAAATGGTGGACGGTTTGGCCACAAAGACATCGTTCGGTGGCTCATGATCCGCGATTAGGAACTCTTCCACTCTACGTGTTATGTCAAAGTGTTCTTGTGTGGTGTCCGGTTCTGTATACCCCGCTATAATAATTGACCAAAGCATCTGCCTTTTCCCTGTCGGTCAGATGTATACCGTCATCATTCTGCAGCGCTGGTAGAGGCCGAACTTTTTAATCTGTGCCCAAACCGTGTTATCATCTGTACTTAATTTGCCTAGTCTGTCCGCCCAGAGTTTGTTTCTGTATTGTTTTAGTTCTGTCTTGACTCTATAATTTAGGTGATGGTATGTATCCCTGTCATACGGTTGTCGCGACCGTTGATATTCGCGGCGTACAGTGTTTTGTTCAGGAATTAGATCAAGAATGTGTTGCGGAGTATCTCGTTTCTTGAAAGGGTCGAATGCAGTTTTCTTAATTGATCTATGCGCTGCAGTTTGGATGGCGGTTGTTAAATTTTCAATTTCAACATCGAGTGTCTGCGTGTCGTTTATGCGTCTGTTGATTGAGATTTTCTCGTTAATTATTTGTCGGAACTTAAATTTTGTCGGAATTTAAATTTTTCCGCTCGCCATGCTGATCGACCTTAATCAACACGACTCAATTCACTACTCGATTTAGTTCATCCATTTCTCTGGCAAACGACACTAAATCTTCATGCGTCGAAGCAACTCCCTGTTTAAGTGGCTAAACCCTCGGCACTGATTCCTGTATAGGTTGGCTTGCCGAGGACCTATGATTGAACCAACAATTTTCTGTCGGAGATGGCGCAGGCATAAAGCGCTGCGACGGTAGCACAGGATAGTCCTCCGCTTGTACGCGAAAATCACTCCTGGCCGTCGCACTTTCTTTCCGCCCGCGTGGTGCAGCTCGTCGGCCTAATGCCCGTAGATATATAGGTACTATTCGCCGCATGTCCTCCCCGGCAATTGGTACAAACCAATGGATCCCCATTCTCCTTGCCTTTGGGGCACTCTTTGGTGTGATGTGGATCTGGGTACTTCAGATATCGAGATGCCCCGCCGCAGTTATCACTAGCATGACCCCACATTTGGCAATTCTTGCATTGTATCAATTTGGATGCCTTTCGCAAAATACTGAAACGTACGCGAGTGTGATCTTAGATAGTCAATTTTGCTTAGAGATTCCAAACTGTGTTCCTTCCCTAAAGTTAAGAGGAATTTTGGATAACGAGTACCCCTCATGCGAAAACACTTATAGATACGCAGGCCGTGCAGATTCATCTCTTAGACGACATCCTCAGGTGATACATGATTGGCAATCTCATCGAGCACAAAGGCGTAGATCATGATTTTCAGTATATGTTTGGAAGCTGATTTGCTTCTCCCTAAGGAAGTTAAACAATTTCACCTTATCTTCTATAATGTCTGTAATGTCCTCGCCATATTGCAGTCTATATTGCCCTTTTCCTACAGCTTGGTGCATGTCCTTAACGACGTTCTTATGCTTATGTGGACTCTTGGAATGGGTCACCACTGGGGATGGTGATTTTGCTTCTGCTCAGTTTTTTTCACTGTCAGCAACCACGGAAGATCCTGTATGCTTGATCGTGGGGGAGCATGGAGCCGCTGGAGCAGGTTCAACCGGTCCATGCTCCATCTTCAGGTGAGTATAGCGGTTTTTGGTTTTAATAGGTACAACTTCCGCATTCCCTTCTGGATTTTGCTTTATGGACTTATTCGGGGCAAGAAATTTCTCCCTGATCTCCATTTTTTTAAGGTTCCTGGGAAGATGTAGTCAGTTGTCCTGGCGAATGATTTTCTGTCACCTTTGACAATTGTTATTTTCCTTTCCAAAAATGAAAACTTCTCGCGATATACTAATTTTCCCAATAAACCGAAACAAACGTTTTCTCGATAGATGTATTCAAACTTTCTCAACAAAAACTTTTCATTACCATGAAAATTAAGTTTTAACAGCACAGAGACTTTTTTCGTGCACACGTCTGCCTATGGTAACTAGGCAATACATCATCGCTCTAACCACAATACCACCGACCCCTCCCCAGTGTTCATATTCCAGTGACGTTATGTTTACTAAACTACAGATCAGTGGCGCTATGAGTTTATAGAAACAGTTTGATAGATAAATCCGCAGCCTTCGTCGCTGTGTTGTGAATTGTCAGATTTTGACAAACCATAACATAACCATACCATAACATGCTGTTGGGGTTCAGAGTGGCTTTTTAGACATTTGTGGCGACCATTTAGTCGGATATTTAATTTCTATTGTCGTCGGTCCTTTTACCTTAGGTAGCCAAACACCAAGCACCAAGCGTTGCATTCACTTGGTACAAAAGGCAATTTGGAAACCTGAAGCAGAGCGACCATTTCTCTTTTTAGGCATATCTTCCAACAAGGCTGTCGATGGCTGCTTGCAACAAGGCGAGCATTCGTGGGAATCGATCACTTTCTTTTCACGAAAATTAACTCCTCATCAGGCTGAGTTGCCAGCATTTTATGGTGAATTATTTGCAGTCTACGTAAAGCACCTTAGACTTATTTTGGTAGCTCAGCATTGCATAATTTATACAGATCATAAACCGTTAATTTATGCATTTTCTCAGCATCCAGGCAAGCTTCCACTGGTACAGATCAATCAACTTTTCTTTATTACGTAATTTACTACCGAGATCAGATATGTTAAGAGTAATCTAACATTGTTGAAGACGTACTTTCCAGGGTGGAAAGTCTCAAATCCTGCTTTTTTTCGATTATAAAAAGGTTTCAGAAATAGTTATACCTGATGTAGAGTTAATTTAATTATTTTAATAAAAACTAACAAAAAATATCTGGGGTGGTCCTCACCCAACTTTCCGACTACTCCGTTGCCACTATGAAGTGTCTGAACACTTTTGCTATTAAATATTCAATTTTGTGAAACCAGAACCACCTAACGTCAGTTTCTATGACATAATGATTTTGTTATACTTAACGTCATGTCATGTCAGTGGTACTGACGTTTGTCAAAATCTGACAATTTGCAACCACAGCGACGAAGGCCGTGGATTGCTTATAGTGGCTAAACCGTTCATCCCATTGATCTGTAAGTTGGTACACATATTTAAAGTCACTGGAGGGCGAGCTTAAATCAGTTTGACCAAAATCGGATTAATCCCTAAGAAGATGCATGTAACAGTTATACGCATTTATAATTACTGGGGGACGAACTGGATTTTTTTTGGTAACAGTTTGACAACCGGAAGTGGCAATTGTTACATGCATCTTCCTAGGGATTAATCCGATTGTGCTCAAACTGATATAAGCTCATCCTACAGTGGCGTAGGCGGAGTGACCTAGTGGTAAGCTGCGAGCTTCCACTAGAAAAGTCCTGGGTTCGAATCCTCCCAGGTTGGGCATATGGTTTTCAACACTCCGCCGCCGTGCTTCGGAAGACGTTAAGCCGAGGGTCCCGCAGGCTTCGACCACTGGTTTCGTTAACTTGTACAGTGGGGTACCTTGAGATACGAGTGCCCTAACATACGAGTTTTTTTAAATACGAGCCATCATTAGGTCGACTTTTTGACTTGAGAAGAGAGGGCCACTCCAGATATTTAATGAATATCATAATATTGAAATCAACAACATGGTAACTGATGCCACAGTAGATCAAAGAACCCAATAATTGGCATTAATTCAAATAATGTACAAACAAATTCATATTGGGTTTAATTTCGCTTAATAATCCTTCAGAACTACTAACATATCTCTTGAACTGTATTTCTACATGGTGTTGCGTAATACAGCTTAATATTTTACTTAAGACAAACATACGAGAAATATTGGAAAGCAATATAAACAAATTAATAAAACACTTAATTCGATTAATGCTATCTAAATATGTTATTTCTACAGGGTGTTCCATAGTACTACTTAGTATTTACGATTAAAGTATGAATATAATATATGACAACTTTATTGCTTACAAGGAACGTCTAATTCGTCAAAAATCGATAAAAATGTCATTCAACTGTACAGGTTATCCTTAACAATGGGTTGCACATGTTGCACAAAAACATACATCATTGCAATATGTACTATATTGATGAAATATATATTTATCGTAGCAGGAAACACAGGGAAATTATTGAACAAATTTGCTAATACTAAATAAATAGTAAATAAATTTTAAAATACATTTATATTAATTCGTCATCACTGTCCGTATTCTCTTCACCACTTGTGTCTGAGTTGCTATTGATACAAGTGTCAATGTTAGGATGCTTTAATAAATCCAAAGCTTCTTTTGGAAGGCATTTACTTTTTTTCTTATATAGTGTTCTTTTGCTGGTAATTAATGGATCCGAACTAACTAGATATCCATTCATAATATCTTCGTTAGTATTAATCCTATTTGATTTCCGTGAATTATGTTCCCTATACTTTTTAATTTCTGGCCCATGAATAAAATAATTATGCAATGTAGGAGGCATGTTGTACCATGGGTACTTCTCCACAAAATATTTGGCAGTATTGTGGGCATAATCTGTAAATTTGTTTACATCGATTTCATGCCCACTGGATACTGTAATCATGATAACATGCATTTTTTTAATCAAATCTGAATCGATATTCGTTATGGCAGCTGATATTTCGGGATTCTTAAAAAAAACGCCTAGCTGTGTTACCAAATCCCGGTTTTGGCTTATCCACTAGAAGTCCCAGCTGATCCTTAAATTCTTTTTGAATTCTGGCTTTATTTTTTGCTACAATTTCTTTGTCATTACCTCGAGCTTGCCACTTCTCTATAGATAATTTATAGAGATGTGTAGGAGGCACTCAAACATGCGGATCCAACCATACAAAACAGATCATCCAAATTGACAATGTTCACTAAACATTTTGGACGAGGCGCCACATAAATAACACGTTTATGTCGATGTTGTGCTTGTAACAGCATTACAAATTTTGCCATCAATCATACAAAAAATTAAATTGTGTTCTACTTCAATGCACCTTTCATCTAAGATTAATATACTTTTATCCAAATTTTTATATAAAGGATATCCATCCGGCGCGCTCGTCCTGATGATTTGATACTGATGTCGTGGTAATTTTGCGTCAACTAATGTGGCAAGAGCTTCGTCAGCGGACATCATTTTCGAATTTTTTGACATATTTATGTACGAAAATCCTGTTATCGCTGTATGTAGTCGTGAATATTCGACTTTGAATCACACCTATACCTGAAGGAACTTTTAACTACAAAAAACAGAACAAACAAAACCCCACTCCAGCAAACCAGTATATCGGCGCGCTCAAAATCGAAAATGCATGACCAATGTGTCGTTCGGGTCGGTGTGTGCGCGCTTAGTTATACTTTTGCTCGTATTTTAATCTAAAATTCGCTAACTAATCAACTGCTTAATTAAAACAAGTGATCAGTGACTATGCCAAGTGCTACGGTGATGTGATTTCGCGATTTTCCCAGGTTTTTGCGAGGATTTTCGCCGGGTTTCTTTGTATTAACGGCCGGTTTTTCTCGCGCATCGTGTTCGCGTCGGAAACAACGTAAACGGTTCGGGAAACATCGGAAAAATGGATAATGGATCAATACTATTGATTATAAAGATTTTTTTCTAAATTATTCTGTTTATTTAAGACGAAATTTGGCAATTTTCCTTTACTACGTAGTTGTATTGTCTGTTTTGTCTACGTATAGGTATCTATTTTATTTTATTCTACTTACCAAGTTTTAACCAATAGTTATTGATTTTATTATCGTTTTCTAACACCGCGATGTGAAATACGGACTACGCAGTTTAATTTTCTCGGACTTTACTCGCGAAAAACAAGACGGACTCGTGGTAAGTGTTTAATCACAATATTATTATCGTATTTTGACAATTTGCCTTTGTATTGTGCCTTAAATTGGATAATTTAGTTCGAAAATGTTTTGAATTTGATGTAATATTGGCTCCACTGCATAAAATGCCTGAAGCAAGAATTGGTATAGCTGTAACATCACCCTAATATTTCTTTTAATATGCAATCTTACCACAGATTGATTTATTTGTTTTTTCATATATAATCGTCTTTCGAGAATGGCTGGTTGGACTGTCTCGAGATTATGGTGTTGAGGGAATTCTTGTTATTAATATTTCACAACTTGTCTCTAGAAATAATAAAAAAAATTACCGCACTAGGAATTGCATGTGTCATGTCTTGCAGTCTAAAGGCAAAAAAGGCAACGTAATTTAAAGGAAAATAGAATTTATCTTAAATATGGTTTACAAAAATGCAAACATTGAAACCTAATCATCCCCAGAACATAACCAAACAGAATATGTTTTACAGAACAATACCACCGAAATAGCTGCGCATTCATAGTAACTGTACCTAAACTTACAAATATTAGTAAGTAAAATTTCAAATGTAACAATTGCTGCAACAATTACAGCACGCAAAACGACGCATAGTCGATAAAAAAGACGCCGCGTGGTTGGCCATAAACAAGATCTGCAGAGGAGCAACCTAGGTCTTCTTTAAGGGACGATCTAAGTCTAAGAAGAATAGTAGAAAGATCGTTGTTCCACCTGCAACTATTTTCTCAGGTCATGATAGTTGTTTCCAAAGTTTGATGGAATTTTTCTAGAATCCGGTTGGGGATGAAAAGGGGATGTGTGTATCGGTCGTGTTCCGAGAAGCTGACACAACTTTTACTTTCCGACTAGTACGCTAGAAGAAAAGTATTGTAATCGACGGAAAAAAATATCTGGGGTGTGTGAACACTTTTGCAATTATTCAATTTTGTGAAGCCAGAGCCACTCTGTACCCTACCTAACGTCAGTGTCTGTTACATAATAACATTTTTCTACTTTGCATTCACAATTCACACATTGTAACACTGTTTTCGGTGTTACAATTAGCAAATTGTAACACCGTTTTTAGTAACTTTTTTCTAAGATTGGTGACATTGATATCAAATGCATGTCAAACGAAAATACACATAACCACAAAAGTAAGCACAAACTGATTTTTTAGAATCGCACAAACTGCGAAGTATGTATATTTTTATACATATTTAAACATGCGTGTTGCATCCTAGGTTTCGTACTACTAGTATATGATGGTATATAATAATTATCAATAATTACTTTTTCACAGATATTTGAATTTATGTGACAGATGACAGTGTTACCAACGGTTACACCCATAAATACTCTAGATAGGAATTTTACCTAATATACTTCTAAATTTTTATAAAATTAATGACGCAATGTAGAAAAAATAGTATATTACACTCGTTTTATAAGACATATTGGCGCATTCGTTCATACAACTCATGCGCCAATTTGACGTCTTATAAAACTTATGTAATAATATACTATTGTTACACTGAAATTTAATCTGATGCCATGTCAGTGGCACTGACGTTTGTTAAAATCTGACAATTTGCAACACAGCGTTGAAGGCTGTGAATTCTGTCAAGCTGCTTCTATAAAAGCTAATAGCGCCTAAACCGTTCATCCCATTGATCTGTAAATTAGTATACTCATTTAAAATCACTGGAGGATGGGGCTGATATTATTTTGGCCAAAATCGGATAAATCCCGAAGAAGACGCATGTAATATTTACTACTTCCGCTTGTCATATTGTGGCCAAAAACAATCCAGGGCTGCGATTCTTGCACTCATTCGAAAGTATGCATATACGCAAATATGCGTATACAAACACCCCACTTATTATTTTAGATAGTAAGTGAGAGTATATTACATTTTAATTCAATATTTTTATTA
This sequence comes from Aphodius granarius, assembly GCA_963971325.1. Classification (NCBI taxonomy): domain Eukaryota; kingdom Metazoa; phylum Arthropoda; class Insecta; order Coleoptera; family Scarabaeidae; genus Aphodius; species Aphodius granarius. The sequence continues at coordinate 14,216,529 of OZ020222.1, read as the reverse complement.
AATATAATTTTTTATAAAAAGGTTTTTCTATCTTACATAAAATAATTCCTTGTTAGTGACTGTTGCATGTGTCTGCCTTGTAGCAAAGCAGGGATTATTCTGCCTTGAACATTTACATTTGCATCCACTTCACACAGCTCATTTTCCATAATACCATAGTCAATTTGTTGATCCTCCTCTTCAGGTCCAACTTCAGGCAAATTGTTATCAATACACATGTTATGTAGAATTATGCATGATCTTGGAGGCTCTTTCTGAATGATAGTGGAGGGTGCGATGTTTTAGGAAACATCTAAATCTTAGTTTAAATATCCCGTTGCACCTTTCTATGATCGATCGTGTTCTTGTCAGCCTCTCATTGTAAGCCTAGGTGGTAGCTGATTTAACATTTCAGCTTCTTCTACATCGGCTAATGCAGCTAAATATGCAAGTTCGTCTAATCCCGCCATTACAACAAACTTATTGACCACTAAAACCCGAAGTTGCCAACACAGCGATATGTCAAATACCATTCGTAACTTATGATTCCGCACGCTTTTACCACTCGTATATTTCATTCGAATATTTTCGCATGCGTAATACTGTCGCCGACTCGAGAATGCACTTTTTTCAATCTATGCGTAAATTTGTCACTTTCGCATGCGAAATGCTTTTCGAACGACTCGAGAATCGCAACCCTGATACTTCATTGTGCCAACGATGTAGTCGGAAAGTTGGGTGAGGGCCACCCCAGATATTTACTTTCCGACTAGTCCCTAGAAGAAAAGTATTGTAGTCGACGGAAAAAAAATTGGGATTTCAGCGGAAATACGCGTTTTGAGGTCCCCTGAATCGATTGCAAAGATTTCTGGAAAATGTATGTCTGTGAACACGATAGCGTCCAAACGGTACAACGGATCGGCCTGAAATTTTGCATACTTATTTAGAATTGCCAGGGGACGAACTGGATTGTTTTTGGCCATAATCTGACAACCGGAAGTGGCAAATGTTACATACATATTCTTAGAGATTTATTCGATTTTGACCAATTTGATAGTTGCTCATCCTCCCGTGACTTTAAACATGTATACAATTTTTTAGATCAGTGGGATGAACGGTTTAGGTGCTATAAGAGTTTATAGAAGCGGGTTGACAGAATCCACAGCCTTCATCGTTGTGTTGTGAATTGTCAGATTTTGACAAACGCCAGTGCCACTGACATGACATGACATTAAATATAGACTTCATTGTGACCACGATGTAGTCGGAAAGTTGGGTGAGGGCCACCCCAGATATTTTTGTTTGAATTCGAATTGTCGCCCTTGGTCGTACGTAATGATATGAGGAATGCCAATCTTGAAATATATTGTCTCCATATGGTCGCCAATGGGCAAGTGGCTCTAGGTCGCCTGGGGGCGAGTGGCTCTAGCGGTAGAGCGCTGCTCTCCTGCTAGTAAAGTATTGGGTTCAAATCCAGGCATCAGCTGAAGATCTTCGTCCCACTGCCTTTCGCAAGAGGCGTAAAACCGTGGATGCCAGAAACCAGTTGAACATTTCTGGTTGTCGTTATCAAACGTATGATAAAATGGGTAAGCACAAAAGGCCAAGAATGGCCTAGGTGCAGCAGAATAAACCGCACCCAAAACAACTGCTACAACAACGGTCGCCAATCATTGGAGTCCCTTTTTGGGACCATATGAAGGGCAGCAGCTGCAGAGGAAGAGCAATGTCTGCAAATTGCCATAAGAATCATATGATCGAATCCTTTTTTGGCGATAGAGTACTTTTGGTTACCTAAACGTCGACAGGATGGTAAATTTGAATTGGTGATAATTCTGTGCGTGGTTTTATGTTGAACAGGTGCCGAAAAGTCTGGTGTTGAGGTTAATTTTGTATATGATTTCACGAGTGTGGTAAATTTAGGTTTCATAGAGAAAATGTTCGGAGTCGGACTATTGCTATTGACAACCAATGGAGATAGGTTTTTTCTAACAATTAACCGTTTATTTTTAATGTCAACTAAGATACCAAATGCTTGAAGGAAATCGGCGCCAATAATGGGCTTATTAACATTTGATTGTCATAAATGAAAAGACGTGAACTCTGACAGGATTGATAGAAAATTGAAATTGAGATTGACGTTTTGTCATAATTTTGAATTTGGAAAAATATTTTCTTCTATTGAAACTGTTTTTTTTTTTTTTAATTAGTACGTTGATTTAATTTATCGTTAAAAAATTGCACCACGTGCCTTGACAACTATTGGCATTATCTCGAATTAATAAGCATATATTTGACGGTCCTAGGGAGCGACTTCGAGAATGTGATCTCTACTTACATTAATGTCATCGATTTAAAGGTTGAAGAACGTTTAGTTTTGGTAAAAATTCGAAAACAAAAATGTATTGTAACTGTAGCAATTTTGGGAAAATCCGCTTTGTTTGTCTTTCATATAAATAGGCATTGCCATAATAAAAGAATTACGTTAACCATAATTTATTTACAATAACTTGTAACACGGAGAAAAATGATCTTGAAAATACAATAAATCCATTTAACAATTTTCCGGTTTAGAATCTGACATGGTGTCAATTTCCTCATGAGAGGAGCCTGTATTTACAGTAAATTTCATCTCAATTTCCTCTATGATATCATCACGCTTGCATCGAGTTCAGCCATGTTATAGGAAATTCAAACAAACGCCAAATTTTGTCAATTTTATTTGCGCTAGTGTAAATCTGCTTGCCGTTTGCACCAATCAACAGCGTGAATTTCGATCCCTATCTCGGCTAATACTGCAAAGTTTCGGCGGACAGAGTATAGATTCTAGAGGAAGAACAAGGCCTGTCTCTCGATCTATGGCACTGATGGCAGTATTCCGTGCAATTTGTGTTGTTAATATATTTGGTTTCAAAAACAAGGGAAATTTGATGTTCTAAAGCGCGTTGTTGCTGTAGTATATTTTGGAGTGTTTGACACGTTAACGAAAAATTTTTAAAAACTTTTGACAACAACTTCTATTAAATTTGAATTTATTGACCTAGATTTGACCCAAAAGACCCACAATGGTGCAATTTTATATGAGAAATATTTTCTCTGGATTTTCGTTATGCATTTTAAAATGTATTTCAATAAAAATATTACTATTATATTACTATTATATTACTATTATATTACTATTATATTACTATTATATTACTATTATATTACTATTATATTACTATTATATTACTATAATATTACTAATGAAGTTTCTGAACACTTTTACAATTATTCAATTTAGTCGTCAATCGTCATCCGACAAACCATTTCCTGACACCGGTAGTTTCTTATATAAATTGAAGAAAAAAATGAACGAACTTCGACCAGTACCAATATCAAACCATGCAAGTTTGTATTAGTCAGAGATGACATGGTGAGAAAACCACTGCAGCATGGTAATCCCTATGAAAGGAAAGCAGAAGCATGTCACCATATACAGAGTCAAGCCAGCATACGTCTTCGTAGAAGCAGCAAATAGTTGTTCCGAGAAACGAAACAAGCGAATATCTTCATCACTTCGTCGCCTTTTGGTCTGACCTACGGTCTTAGCGGGATGGTGGCGTTGATATCGCAGCGCTGCGACGGCAACAAACAGTTTTGAGACGACAGGTGGCAGATGACTTTTGCAGTGAAATGTTTGTAGATTAATTATTTGTATAGTCCTCGATAATAAACTTGACTAACCATTACGTGCATCGGGCATTACTCAACCATACAATGGACGAGCTGGGAAAATACGTCCCCTAACTGTGACTTTATGTCCATACAGTCCTGATCTAATATATATCTAACACTCTTTAACAACAATAACCCCTTAAATTATTAAATCCTATCAGCTGAGTGGTGCCTCGCATCCTCCCTCTTATATACTAAGATAACATCATCCTCGACGCGCTATCTGCCGGTAGATAATTCAATTAAAGTATAGGCTCCTTACGTCGTTCGTTCCACCAGCAGGGAATTTATAGTAAACAGGATTAACAAAGATAGATGTACTCATTATCGGGATTGGAAACAAAAGAAGATATTCCAAGCCTCAATTCACCCCGCACTCCCTCCTTTTTATCCCTTCCTCGTGTGTGAAAACGCGTTCCACCGCCAGAGCATCCAAACAAAGCAAATCAATTAGATATTGGACCGCGCTCTGTTTGTGTCTGGATATTCAGAGATACGTATCTCTGGATCCATAGGAATAATTGTTACGTAATTATCAGCATCAAATGCCACCCCTCGGCCCTCGTTTCACGGCCTTAATTGGATCGGAAATCGTTAGGCCGCCTGTGTGTACCTCTGGGCATCTCTCAGTCTGGTTTTAATTGTTTTCATCACATGCCCCTCTATTCTTAATTGTTAATTTACCTGCCAACCGTTTTGTTTTGTTCATTAGAAAGCTTTCAAGCGCCGCCACTTCTGGGGAGTCTTGTTGTTTTAAGTTTATTTCTGGAGGCATTATTTCGGATTTATAATTGCGTTGTTATCTGGTTTGTGATACTATAGAAAATACAGAGAATACTTTGTTTTTTTTTTACCAGAAATACATAACTGTGTTTGCTTATTGTTCAGAAAAGATCACAATATAAAATATCTAAGATGTCCTCCGCCTAATTAAAGTTTATCAAAACAACAAACACACTAACCATTATTTAAACTGATCAGTTGTTTAATGTTTAAATTCTCAAAATAAACCTCACCACCTCGAAAAAGGAAATCGTACATAAGAAAATAGTATAAAATCTATAACCGTTACAGAATCTTGTTTCTACGCCATTGGTCATTATAAAATTGTACTTGTGTGAGTATACGTATTGGTCTAATGTATGACTATTCGCAACACATTACTTTGCCACTTTAATAGCATCTCGGAAACCACAGCGATTAAGAAATATAGTAATGTAGGTTTTTATTTTATATTGACCTGCTTAGGAAGTTTCCGCAAAATAAGAACCCTTGCATATACCATGCATGATACAGTTTACATCAGTAAACTAATATTTATCAAACATTTTGGTGTCAGTTCAAAGCAGTTCGGAAACAATTGCTGTAACTTTTCAACATTTCTGGAAACACAGCAATATGCCTAATCTCGAACAATCGGAGCGTGTCGCAAGTTGTGGGCAGCCACATCGGGCAGTTGAAAACCTGCGATGATAACAGTGCGCGTGAATGAAAATTATCAATCATTCTTATCGATTTTTTGTCGATATCAACCGATTCTGATCGTGTAATTTGTCTAACAACGAGTCAGATTTTTCTGAGTTTTAATTAGAATGTTCCCGTGTCTTGAATTTTTGATAGGCGTCCCCTACAGTCTTGACATAGATGGTACTCAATTGTCGTGTTTTGACATTCAGTATTTGTTTGCATTCGCATCGCCAGATTGTATTTTTGCGTTACCATGATCTTACTGATGATTATTACAATTTGAGAGATGTTTCATTGTTAAGTATTGTTAGAAAATAGTTACTTCTAACATTTTGAGCCCTCACATTCATCCCATATCGCGTATTTCCGCTCAAATTTCAATTTTTGTTCGTCGATTACAATACTGCTTTTCTATTTAGGGTACTGCTAAAAAGTAAAAATTCTGCACTCGTCTGGATTGGACTAGAAACACTGCACTCGTCTGGACAGTAAAAACACTGTTACATTTCTTCTAATTTTATATGCCAATTTTATCAAACGTTGCTACGAAGTATTAGCCTCTATAGCACATATTTAACTATATATGTAATTGGATCTGCAGATATATAGCCTTCGAGAATCACGACTTGAAGTTGAAGTTTTGCACAGTCGTAAAATCCATGTACTTACTCGCTGTATACTGAAATTAGTTGTAAAGTAGAACGAGCGCGTTCTTATGTCATACGTTTAATTTTAGCGCCAGTCTCTGTCAGTAAGGTGATCGGGTAGAGTAGTAAAATAACAATATTAGTGTGAAGTCTAGGTTTAATTATTAAAAAACTATAGAAATTAGAGGTTGGTTCAGATAAAATGTCATATTAGACAGCAACTAATGATCTATCATGATTTTTGTCATATCAGACAGCTCTTATTAGTAGTAATGATCTATCATGATCCTCATGACTTAAATATCCTTTATTTCAGTTCCCGTCTTCAGATTTTGATAGTTTGTCTTGATATTGAACACTCAGTTTGATGAAATTTATACAAAATTAATACTAGAAAATACAAAATTTTATACTAGAAAATAACACCTCCAGTTAGAGTTTAACAGTTCAGTTAACGCCCGCGTTAGAAAAAGTCGATTAAATGGAGAGAGAGATGACTGGTGTCCGACAACAAAAGCGAGAATTCTAGCAGAAACAGTTTCATTTTCCCGGTAATCGGTTTCCGGAAGTGTGAGACGGCGCCTCGCGGTGCGCTCTGTTCCCATGCTCGGCGATCCCAACTCAAACTCCTCTTTTATTAGAATTCTTTCCCTTCCGAAACATTGACCAATTTCAGTCCGGCGTCAAACTAACCATTATGATCTGCAAACATAATTTAACTGGAAAGCGGCCTGTTTGCACATTTAACGCCCTGATATCTACGACTTGCTGAACACTGCGAAATCGTATTTTATTCAGGACAAACGGATTTTCAGTTATTTTAAGGTTTGAAGAATGGGACATAAAGTGGATGTTTGTGCTCACGAGGACGCTTTTTGGTCACCCGAGAGCTAAATATCGAAATATGGAATTACATACAAAATTTTATGTCTTACCCATGTTTTTCTTCATCAAAAATAATAAAATGTCTTATGCCCTGGTCACACTAGGCTGTTTTACTAGCGTGTTACTTGCTACTTGCTACTAACAGTAAAGTGTGTTATATATACTAATATATTTTGCAAAATATATCGGATTTTAATTTTATCACTTGTACATTAAATTGTATAATTACATATATAATTGACATTATATTTAAATTAATAAATTGGACGTAAAACTGATTGAATTACTTTTGTGTTTTAAGTTAATACAAATAAAACATTAACTATAAAGTAAAAACTAAATTACGGATGAAAGTAGTAATTTTCAAACAATTTGTTATTTAGAAATATGTATACTAGAAAATAATTGAAAACCCGAAAGAGATTTTTTTTATAAAAATATATAATTTAATTAATAATAATTGAAATAATTTAAATAATAATAATTGAACACTCCTGTACAGTGCTTTCAAAATTTATGTAGGTTCAAGGCAGGTTGTCAATAAAACCCCACAAATATGAAATATATTATGGTTGCGACGCCTTCACCTGACAAAAGAAAATACATTGTCTCACTGCTGGGTGTACCTACCTGGTGACATAAAATGCACCAGAAATAGTTGACCTTGTAGTTTGAACTGAGGCCTGCTGGTAGTAGCCACCAGTGGCGTCAGTACTTTAGCTGTAAACAGCGTAATGTGACCACAAAATAGCAACTGGCTGCTATTGCTGCTAGCAGCAGCAGCAACTAGCGGCTAATAATAACAGCCTAGCGTAACCGTGGCATTAATGCCGTAGGGTACTTTATGTCCGCGTAGCACAGTTATGAACCTTTTGTTTATAAGTCAGTAAAGCATAAAATAATTAATAGAACCTTTCCCATACGCAAATAATAAATTAATTGTTCCCTACAGTGCCGATGTAATTGTTAATCCTGCTTAAGCATCCTTAATTTCCGTAAATTATCGCCTGGTAATTACAACAGGTGAACTTTTCGTGACACCCAATTAATTCTCCTCCGCGCCCTTTTATCTCTGAACATTTATCTGGGCTCATAAACACGGAGACGCACTTCTTCAGTTAAATCCCCGACGACATCGCGGCCGGAGAAGGCCGATCGCATCGTCCGAAGTCGCAAGGAAGAGCATAGTAGCAGCAGGAGGGAGGGAGACACGGCAACTACCGACAAAACTCGGAGAGAAGCCGTCGTTAAATTTCCTTTTAATTGAATTCGAAACTCTTTCGCATCGGCGAATTAGAAAAAAGGAAGGAGACAGACCGACGAACAGTGGGCTAGGGTTAAAGGTTGAGGAGAGCGCATAAGGGTTGCTGTTCTCTGGTTACGGGTTTGATGACTCAGTGGAGAACAGTGGCGTACATTACAGTGTAATGTACATATCCAGTGTAAACAAAACTCTGACAAACACCCATGAAGGGTTTATTAAATTGTGTATAAGGTTCATTAAGAAAAGTAATATTATGGCTGTTGAGAAGTACTGTAAATAAATAATATAATACAATAATTGTCTAATAATTGTAAGAGGATTCTAAAAAAATATTTTTTGTTTGTTGTAGAGTTATATTAGGCAACGATATTAATTCTCCATTCCTTTCCTACAAAATAAACGCGCTACGCCACTGCTTTTGGGGCATTGGCAGAGCGAAGGGAGAATGTCGCGAATTTAGAAATACCAGGTGTGCAGTTTGACATGTTGCAGCACCCCATTTGGGACTTCTCACATCCGTTTTTTGGTCGCCCTTTGTTCTAATCCGTTGTATTGTGTCTGCTCGACATGACTCATATGGCATTGTTTTTAGCGCTGGCATCTGCAGCTGCACTAATTAATGGAGTGCTCCGACTGAAGGATGGCTGCGCGCGGTACAGTTTAAATAAAAGCGATGAGAAGATTGAGAAGTTGTCAAAAAAACTGGTCGAGAACGTCAAGAAAAATTACATGAAGAAGTAATAAATGGGTGGGGAAGTCTAGTTCTTCAATAAATGGCTTAGCGTCTTGTTAAAAATACAGAATACCATCAAATTAAGCTGATACGTACAGGAAATCATCGCGGAGAAAACCTCTGGGATTTCCTTAAAGATTTCCTATACGATTTACTCTCCGAACTTTGAGGATTTTCTCCAGGTCTATATATATATATGTTCAAAAGCGCCCCACTTTACAAATTCTTTCAATAAAAGTTATAACTTTAGAATAAAGATATTTTTTTAATAAATAAATACACCAACCTTTGCTTAACCGCTAGCGCCAACAATCCTGCAATTTTTAAATAAATATATACAAATACATATACATTAGCATTACGCATCTATGGTAAAAAATTTATATTTGAACTGTCAAAATATAATCAACTCTGCTCCCTCGTTAGTTTAGTGATGGATAATTGGCGATATTTCCCACAATAACATCACAGTAGTGAATTGTTTTAGCTGTTCTAAACTGTCCCGTGTTCAAAACTGCCCCTCAACTCTAATCAACAGGTAGTCATCACAAACATTCAGCCGCTGTTCTCAACTGTTGACAACCGTTGGCAACTGTTGGGTTTTTTTACGCGCATATTATTCCGTCAACGCAAATTATCTCCACATTTTTGTTAATTTGTCATTCTAATATGGGATTGCGACATAAAGAATTTCAAAGGATGGATACCCCCCAAATTTTATTACCATCGTTTTTATCGTTCTACACCACCCTTCGAACGACTCTCAATCTATCACAGATTTACGATCATAAGAAAATATATTTCACGGTGGGGTGGCACACTCGTAGTGAAAACGAGGACTCTGCACTGGAACTACCCTATTCCAAAGGAGCTGGAGGAGGGAAGAGGAAGGATTGCAAACTTTGCCAATTAACTTCCGACAGAAGAAAACCGAGATAATTCGTCAGATTGAAATCGGCGAATGGGAGGTCCCCAAATCAATACCACGGTCCCGTTATTGGTCTCAGCGCGCCACACCACCGCATCACCGCACCACCACAGCGCCGACAATGGCACCTTATCACTATTCACCGAGCAACTACTTAATGTGACACGATCGACTGGCTTGACTGGCTTCGTGCCGTTTTCTAATACCTCGGATAATTGGCCGTAATACCCTATTCTGGGCTGTTTCGGTAATATTCACTGTCGATTTTCTCTGCGGTGTGCTGTATGGTGGTGAGTAATGTTGTTGCGAATTCTCAACATGCGAACCAAACTTTAGCGGCGGCTGTTGAATAGACTGGTAGGACTGTTTCACAAATTTCGAGGAGGAATTTCCTAGTGATAATGGAAGGAGTGCATTCCTGTTAATGTGGCTAGAATATTAATTTAATAATCGTCGTAACGAATCGTGCGAATAACATTTTGTATTAATCATACCTAATAACTGTTCTTTTTTGACAATCATTTACATAGTATTTACATAGTAATGTATTATGGGCAATGTTCTTGCCACCTTAACATATATACGTCATCTTATTGGCTAAACTATGGCGGTGGTTTTGAATATTTTCCAGCAATGCTACCAACCATCGTATTAAAGCAGTGAACAAACACATCAACCATTGCGTTCACAACTTTGCACACTATGAACTTCTTTTTATCCATTCTTATTCCAATCTAAAATCTTTTTGGAACAGATTATATTTCTGACTTTGATAATTTGACTTCCTGTTAAACTTGTTTTCTTGAATGTTTGCCAGCTACTTAACCTAAAAAAATCTGCTGACAAACGTCTAGTAATCAACAGGTAGTCAACACAAATGTTCAGCAAATCGCCGCTCTCAACTATTAACAACTGTTTACTGCTGTTCGCAACGTCGCTAAACGCCTCCAATCTGTAGATGTCTTGTACTCCAGTAGTTCATGTTGCGTTAGTACAGATACCACATACACCGTCACCTTCTTCAATAGAAATGTCAACATGATAGAATGCAGTTGTTATAATGCCATATGATGACTTAATGACATAATGATGATATATGGCATTATAGGATGCCATATGATGACATCCTATAATGGAGAAAAAATTGGACAATTTGAACCTTATATCATTGGTATTCATTTTTCCATTTCTTAGGGTTTTATTCGTTGAGTAGCTCAAACTTTTTGTCGAGATGCCTATTGGTCCGGCCTGTTGATGAGTCTCATCATTTCTTTCATATACTGAAGTCTTCCGGATTTTGCCGTGCGTCCAAATTTGAGAGTGCAGACGTTCAGTGAACCACTTTAGCTTAAAAGAACCATGTCGCTTCTTTTTTTATCGATATTCTGTTATCCTGGGTATAACCTATGGGATGAAGTGTTTTGTAATATTGGGCCTTAATATGATTTAAAGTCGTGTCATGTCAGCAGCTACTAACGTTAATCAAAATCTACAATTCGCAGCCACAGCAACGAAAGCTGTGGATTCTGTCAGACTGCTTGCATAAACGTTTATAGCACCTAAACCACCCATCCCATCATAAATTGGTACACATATTCAAAGTCAGTGGAGGATGAGCTGGTATCAGTTTGGTCAAACTCGGTTGAATGCCTGAGAAAATGCATGTAACATTTTCCACTTCCGGTTGTCAGATTGTCACCGAAAACAATACACTTCACATGTATGTACCATATTCCAGCCTGATCCGTTGTATCGCATGGGCGCTATTGTGTTCACAGAAACATACCTACATACATATTTTAGAAATCATTGCAAAACGGGTACTTCCGCTAAAATCCCATTTTCCCGTCGATTAAAATACTTTCCTTCTAGGCTACTAGTCGGAAAGTAAAAAATCATTGCAGATTTTTTTTTTTTTTTCGTTTGAGAATCACTTACCTGCAAGAGGACTAGTCGGATTTTTTTGTCATAGAAATCATATAATTTTCTTATATACCCAGTATCAATGATGAATCACTTTTCCTTTATCTTTTTTTTTTTACTTTATACTTAAATGATTTTTGATTAATATTTATTTTAATTCATTGGTGTAAAGTTCTACAATTTTGTAGTCGACATTTATGTGACCTTTTGTTTTAATTAAAGTATTACATTTGTTTATGAATATAGTCTACCATTACATTGGCAAATCACATCATAAATAATACATATGTGTCATATTTTATCTTTCTGTGGTTTGCATGAAAGAAAGAACGACATAAATTAGTTAAGTAACCAACAAAACATTGAATATTGTAATTAGAAGATATATATTTCCTCGAGTGTACTGGGTACTTGCGTATCGATTTAGTTATTGATAATTTAATGAGGTATAGTCACATTTGAATGATTCTTCGAAATCGTGGTGATGCATTGAATTGTCGGTCCCTAGAAAGTCGAATTCGTAAACAAGGAGCACGAGCACTTAAGTGCCGTAAAGTCTCTGATCGACCGCATTTTATTGCTTGTAACGGTGAGGGCAACCACAAAAACCTAATTTAACACGAATCGTAAAATTAAAGTTCCTCTTTTAATTCTGTACTCCAATCTACAACCATACCAACCACAATAAAGTGTTCCCGAAAACACTACCTCACAATCCAGTCAACGTCAACACCTTCAATCAAACCCCCAAAACTAGGCCAAACAATGCGTTTTACGACAATCCAGAAATCCATCGTAAAGCGAGTCGATCACGACCCTAGACCACAATTATTGGAACCTCAATTTTACGTCCGATCGTAACCTAGTCGATTAACGATTTTGTTTGAGTATCGCACCTTCATTAGACGCGGCGAGTACACCATATAAAATCAATCTCCAACCATGAAAGACTTAATTCACCGCCTACTCCATTCATAATTACATCTACTTTCCACCCAATACGGGTACAATTAATAAAGATGTTAAAGTTTTTACGACACTACTTAAAAACTTTACAACGTTCTCAAGTAGTTTACTCAAGCCAGGAGAGGGTGTGTGTGTATCATCATCCGACTACAAGAGTAATTTTTCTTTCACTTTATTTGTCTCGTTCCAGCGTAACACAATTGATTGGTGCTATTAAACGTTATAAAGCGTGTCCCATTTGTCAGAAGTTGTACTGCTAAGCGTTTTATTAGGATAAAAATTTGTCAGAGGCATGTGCCGCTGCGCCGTGAGGCGCATCTAGCACTAAGAAGCGGCAGGTACCGTGAGGAGCTGATAGATACTTTCAAACACAGGTGTGTGATGTCGGTTCGGCGCCGGCGGCGGTCTTTTGAAACCTGTTTATATTATAAGGTCTCGGATTGCAGCAGTCTCGTTCGAAAGGGATTTGATCAGCGTGGTGGTGGGTGATCTGTGTGAAGTTATCCCCAGCCCCGCACTTATGGGAATTTATCTGTTTTGAAAAACATTAGTTACTCCGCTGTCTTAAGTCTTATTAATGTACCACCTGTGAAACGGAATATCTATACATATAATTACCAAAGGACGAAATTGATTGTTTTTTTGTGACAATCTAACAAGTGGCAAATGCGATTTCTTAGACCCTGTATCCGATTTTTACCAAACTGATACCAGCTCATTCTCTCGTGACTTTATACCACTGTGCGCTGGGATGAACGGTTTACTTGCTATAAGCGTCCATCGAAGCAGTTAGACAGGAGATAAATTTTGAAAGACGTCATTGTGGGCATGTCTATGAATGAACTCGATATCGTCCAAACGGTACAACGGATTGGGTTGAAATTTGGTATACGAATTTAGAATCAGGGGACGAACTGAATTGTTTTTGGCAACAATCCGTCAACCGGAACTGGCATATGTAAAATGCGTCCTCTTAGGGATTAATTCGATTTTAACCAAATTTATATCTACTCATCCTCCAGTGACTTTAAATACCAATTTACAGATCATTGAGATGGGCAGTTTAGGCGCTGTAAACGTTTATAGAAGCAGTTTGGCAGAATCCACAGCCTTCGTCACTGTGTAGCAAATTGTCAGATTTTGACAAACGTCAGTGCCACTGGCATGGCATGACATTGTGTTATTCTATGACTGACATTAGGTTGGAGGTCCAGAATGGCTGTGTCTTCATGGAATCGAATAATATTAAAAGTGTTTAAGACACTTGTGTCAACAATTCAGTCGGAAAGTTGGGTGAGGGTCACCCCGGATTTTTTTATATTTTATTCCTCATTTATACATAGTAATGGAGAAAAAAGATATTTTTCGATCAATTATTAACTCGCATCAATTATTAGTACGACATATAATTGTGTAAATATAATTACATTATGCCAAATATGGAAGCAAACATGTATGCATGACAGGCACCATCTGACATGCTCATAGTCAAAGCAGGAATGAAATTATTTATATAAAATGCTAATAATGTATTTTTCCATTAGTGGACATTGAACAATCCTGCATATTTTTTGTTAAGAAATTGTTGTATGTAAATGTGTTTGTTTATATTACTTTTCATAGGTATGTATTTAGTTTTACAATCACAATATATTCTCTACTGATCATTTTGTACTTTCTACATCACAGCGGCAATACAAACTCACTATAATTCTAATAAGTACAAATGCACGGTGCAAAACTGCTTTTCTACAAGAAATTTTGTTCCAGAAAATTGATTCTGAACATACTAGGGTATGTATAAAGTACTTTAAATATAATTCATGTATTCTAACCCTCTCAGATTGTTTTCTTACGCAGTTTAGCTGATGCCATCGAATAATTCCCTTACAAATCGCGAGGGGGTGTAAAGAATCGCACCCCTAGACCCCCACGTCACCTTCAACCCCCGTTAAGTAATCCCAACGGGTATTGAAGGGAAATCGATGGATAATTCAATATCGCGAAACTTTTAATGCACACAGAGATAACCCGGGGGGAATTGTTTTGGCGAGAGCAAGATCCATTACCGGCAACTTGTTGACTCTCAACGTTACGTCTCCATTCATCTCGGACAGGCAGGCAGGGAAGAGAGAAGACGCAAACCTATTGCAGGTTGCTGCTGAAGGACGCAAGAGGGCGGTAGCATCGATCTCATCTCTTACATGCTGCGGCTTTGGCCAGGAATCAGGATACACCTACCGCGATCAGAACGTCCTTCGGTTTATCTTGTAAATATCTAGTTCATGTTGTTTACGGTACAAATGAAGTAGAACATCAAATGCTATTTGGTCTTACATCGTCTCTACACCTGTAATATAACTGTGTGTTACACAACGCAAATTTATTTTATTTATTTTCATATTTTAAAAGGAAACTTTTATTCAATTGTTCGCGGTATGGATGAGTATATTTGTGTACAAATTGATGCGTACCGATTGCCCTACAAAAATTCACTAAACTTTGGAGAAAGGAGTGTTACATGAGCTTTTAATGTTGCAATTTAATACAACTACCGATATAAGAACAAATGTTAAATTACGTAGACTTCATTTTACATTCAAAATTTAGGGGAAAAGGGGAATATAGCAGCACTATGACTATGGCTACCATCAGCATAAAGTGGTCCTTACTTAATTCTGGACTTGAAGTTCTCAAAGCATATAATAATTAGCCATTTGTGATATTTGTGGTTATAAGGCAACTAAGTAGGCTAGGCTGAAAGTAGGGCCAAATGTCACTATGTTATAGAAACTGACGTTAGGTAGGATCCAGCGAGGCTGTGGCTTTACATAACTGAATAAATAATAATAGGAGACAAATAATGATATGAGGTATTTTCCTTGGAAAACCAAAGCAAAGTCATACCTCAAGATATACTAAACCAAAGTCATACATCTAATAATATACTTCCAAAAATATACAGGTGTCCTCGTACGATGGCGCAGTTATTAGTTTAGATATTTGAAATCTGATATTATTATTTCTCTATAATACTTAGGGGTACATTTTAAAATAAAATTATTTTTATTCATATAGGGTGTATTATTTATGTATGGTATTCCTTTAGGCCGTGACACAAAAAACTTCTGGATACTTTTGGATGCCCTATTTACTATTAAATTCTAAGACGATAAGTATTAAGATAGTACCATAAAAGCAATTGTTTTGAGTGATTGCCCTTTTGACTAAAACAGCCTTTATAAAGAATGACAGTTAGCAAAAAAATATTTCTGAAAACCCCAAGGGTGTGCGATTTGATATGATAAATTTCGATTCACAACAAAGGCTTCTAATATTTTCAGAACATAGAACATCGACTTTACATAAAAATGAAATAGCAGTCCACACTTAATACACGGTTTTTAGTCCAACCTTCGATTTTATTAAATGGAACGACCTGTGAACGGTTACATTTTTGGGATATACACACTTTTCTACACAATAAAATGTTAGGTATGTACCAATCCATAAAAATCTATCATGATCTATCTATCATTTAGGCGATATCTGCATGTTTTGTCAAAGATTGGGTCAGAAGATTATTATAGATTATTGGTGTATATTGATTTTGGATCGACATGATCCAAATTCAGATATAATCCTGAAGGCGCTTAATAAAATGGGAGCGCTGATTACAAATTCGCCTAGAACAAGTGTCTATCTCTAAGTTTCCAACTAATCCGTGAAAATTTCGATTTTATTAGTTTTTAAAGTTTTAATGATTGTAGGCATAGAATTCTAGGCACATGACACGCGGGTGCAATAGGTTTGAGTGCACTAATTTTGGGAGATAATAGGTTCTGTCTAGCTGATAATAAAGTTTCTGTATCAATTTTTTCTGTTCATCTTCAATATTGTTTGATTACCGCATGTGGGTAATGACTATAGAGATTAAAATGGAATTTAAATGCTAAAAACAGTGATATTCTGCGTACCGCTTGTATTCGATATGGGAAAAGCTATTTTGGACAAAAACAGCTGTAAAATTTTTATTAAATACACTTTATTTTTGTATTTTCTTGCTATGTAATGTTTAAAGAAACTTCAGTTCATGTAAATGGCATGAAGTTCATCACTTATTATAAAAAATGAATATTTTTTATAAAAATTTTATGGTCAGTAGCGCAAAATATATTATCCCTCAATATTTGTGTACTCAAACCTGTTACACCTGTATATTTCTGATGTACTTGCGGAGATCTATCTTTTGATAGCTCTACAACTAACGATTTAAAAGTTCGATTCAAAAATTGCTGCTTGATTAGATCGGACACAGTTTACTACTAAACGTTAAAATGTAGTCATTCTTGTAGTATATTGTAATACACAATGTAGTATATTCTTGTAATATAACCGCTTTGGTCTATCAAAGCTACGCCACTGCCCTAAGCTGTAGCGGTCCGAGCCTCCCCAGTAAATTGTCCATGTCATCCGGCTAATTGGAATTGATTAGAGCCACTACGGAGCTCAGTTGCGGTCGCTGTAAATACAGGGCCGGCCAATAAAGAATGCCCCCGCCGCCAATTAAGTACGTCCCTGGAAAAACCGCCCGCAATAAAATTCAATACACAATCGCTTAATTCCCCGCACCGCCGCTTCTATTCTAGCAATTGGAAGCTAAGGCTTGCCTTCAGATCTATCTCTAGACCCAGACTGTAATTATACTTGTCGAATTACTTCATTAATTATACGTATTAGTCTTTATTAAGTTTCTTTTTTAAGTAGACGACGCGACGACTCTTGATATTTGATGTTGGGTGATTGTAATGATATTTGGTGATGAATTTCTTTAAAAGCGCTTACAATTTGGAGTAATTGAGTGGTGGAAATCATTAGGTACTAAGAAATTTAAAAAAAAACAGATCTCGATTGGATTTGAAACTGACACCTTTGCATTTTGTGCATAAAATATCAATTTGTGTCATTCCATACGATTTAGTAGTACTTTTACTCAATTTCGTGAAGCCACAGCCACTCTGGATCCTAACCTAACGTCGGTCATAGAATCACATTCAATGTCATGTAGGTCAGTGCTACTGATATTTATAAAGATCTGACAATTTGCATCCAGACTGACGAAGGCTGTGGATTCTGTCAGATGCCTCTATAAATGATTATAGTGCAGAAACCGTTCATCCCACTGATCAGAAAATTGACATACATATTTAGTGACTGTGGGATGAGCGGTCCCGGTAACCAGTTGAACATCTCTGGTTGTCGTTATCAAACAGTATGATAGTATGGGTAAGCGCAAATAAACCGCCCCAATACAACTAGAATACAATAAAATATTTTCCTTCTAGGGAGCTAGTCGGTAAGTAAAAAGACTAATGATTCAAACTAAACTGTATTCAACTGAACTCACAAATTACCCGTAGGTACATTTGTACATATTTTATACCGGACAACTTTTACACCGCATTCCATTCAAGTATGAAGCGCGTTCATATTAATAAATCTCTGCTTGAGTTACGTTCAAGAAATAGACACATTACTATACCTACCATAACCTGTCTTATCTGGTCACCGGTGCAGTTGCAATTGCACCGTTATCGGTTTAAATTGCATAATAAACAGAAATGAGACAGGTGCCCCTCAAGGAGTTAGACTCGGATTGACATGGTAAACGTACGTTTCTCGGACTAAATAGCGATTTATTTTCAATTTACTATCTTGTAATGGATCTAGAAACGCACAGCTGTCAAGCTGTGATACGTGTCCGGAACTATTAAGGATTTTGGTTCGATGTAGAAGGATATTTGCACTATCAATTAAAAGCGTTGTATTTATTACAGGTAATGTATGCTATGGAAATAGTGTCTGTTCAATTAGTATAACCATAAAGGAAAACTTGAAGCTTGAGTCATTACCGA
This sequence comes from Aphodius granarius, assembly GCA_963971325.1. Classification (NCBI taxonomy): domain Eukaryota; kingdom Metazoa; phylum Arthropoda; class Insecta; order Coleoptera; family Scarabaeidae; genus Aphodius; species Aphodius granarius. Next base: position 14,198,105 of record OZ020222.1, on the reverse strand, counting down.
AGTTATTTTAAACGATTATTATGGTACGACGAATAATAAAAGTTATGATGTTATATGATGAATCTAATTTTGATGATTAACGAGAAGTAGATAATATTATGCACTTCCTATTTTGACGTTTTCCTTTCACGAACGTGCGTACCACATGCTGATACGTTTTATTAACACTCGTGTAGCAAGCAGTAAATTGAAACAAGCGTTTTTAAATACCAATTGCAGATACCGCAACACGCGAGGTAATTTTACTACGCCTGGCATCCGCGTTGTATGCTCGTCAATTATGACGTGTCGTAATTATTATGCAACTCATCGGGTCTCTGAACCTCGCAAACATAACTCAAAATTTGTGTATATTGTGATATGAGACAAAAGTTCTTCATTTCCTTTTTTATGCACTGAACAAAAGGAGTATAAAGTAATGTATGATACGTGCTTGTTAATTGTTAATAATACTTGCTCACTACACCCAGCATTCCGACAACCTCGTTGGCACATTGAAACGTCCAAACCTTCTGCAGTTCTTCAATTTCATGTAGCCACATAGATCCCAGCCATTCAATGTCAGTGACCACTGACGTTTGTTAAAATTTGCCAGTTCGCAACCATAGCGACGCAACCTAGTCAGAAAGTAAAAATTACTGAAATCTTTCTGAAAAATGTCTCTATACAGGTTTTTTTTTACGCGGATGGTTCTACTAGTTCTATCTAAAATGTCATTATATTTGCCATGAATGTAAAACAAATTTAAAACATCAATGTGTGTATAACAGTATAACATGACAATGAATTGCTCTCAACTATTTTAAGTCATATGTATAAATACAAATAAATTCGATGGATTTTTCTGCAGTTTTGTGTTTAAATTTTTATCCGAATAAATGAATACAAAGATAGGGCATTTCAGATAGTACCCAATTTAGTAGCAGTATGAAATTAAAAAATTGCATAAGACTTCGGCGCTTCAATGTCTATTAAATAAATATGCTCCAAGATGAATGGTTAAAGGCATCAAGTAAGGACAACACTTATGCAACTTGGATCAAAGTTTTGTTTGCCTCCGAGTGTGTGTGTGAGAGAGAGGGGGTGGGACAGGGTGAGGGAGGCAGAGAGAGGGGTAAAGATTGAAATTGCAAAGGCAGTACGTTATACGGCCGCTTGGATTGCTGTAGAGGACTTGGGATATTTGATTTTGTTACCGAATGCCAAGAGATGAAACCGGGTCAAGTATTTTATTATTTAAATAGCGGCCGTTTGCGTATAGAGCGCGCGGTTCAACCGTTCCAACTCATTCATTACTAAAATTATGAATAATTTTCCGGTTTGCAAATTGACCGAAACCCGAACGGCGGTGTCATAAGTTAAAATATTTATAATGTTATAATTTTGATGAATATTAAATGAGGATGTGACGAATCAGCAATGACATGTTTGGTAGTTAGTTAACACAAAATATATATATGCAGTGTGATAATAAAGTTTGGAACAAAATTTATAATTGGCTTATTTAATGATTTCAAGAAAAACGCTCGGGCACGTCAATTTTAACTTTAACTGTAATTTTTTGAAATATTATCACTCTGTATATCATTGTCTGTATCATGGATGTCCTGTGGTGTTACGACTGCTATTCTTGAGATACCTGTAACTTCCCCCAACAACCAAAATTTCTTTCTACAACACACTTTTGCTTTTGTAACAACTCCTGAGTGTTCCACAAACCCATTCCTTCATGAAAACCTATCGTCGTGGCCCGTTGCAGTCGCGTAGACGTCCCGAGCAGAGGCAGGCGTTTTAACGGAGTGGGATTTCTCGACAGGGTCCAGAAAAACACATAAATTGCTTTCATTCCGCTAGCCTTTCGGCGCTAAGTAAGATAAACGCGTCGGTGACCGTCGCATTTCCTGTGGACTGCTTCTGCTGCAAACGCTCTGTGTAAAAAAGAGCATGGACGAAAGGGTTGCTGGCCAGGGTGGACGCTACCGATGTTCGGGTTAATTCTGTAGCGGTTAGATACGCCGCTGTAGGCGGGTAAAGTTGGCTCTGAACGCTGCAGTCTCGTAAAGTTGATGCTAGACAGTATATAAGGAGCCTTGTAAAGAATACGGGAATGTTGGGAATTGTTTCCTGGTATTAACCGTGACTGTAGCTACAGACGTGGATGTTTATTGGGGTGGTGTGTGAAGTTGCTAATGGTTCTTTGTGTTACTTTATTGTATTACCTTGTATTAGCAAGAGATTGTAGGCTTGCTGCCTCTTGTGGATTTATAAGAAGCTTTTAGAGTTAGTGTATAGTCTTATTAGCGTCATTATTGGTTTTTTCCTTTCAGATGTCGGGATGTCCTCCATTTGCTGTCTATCGACAATGCCGGATGAATAACTAGACTGAAGGTAAGACCTTTTGATACCTTACGTTGTTTTGGTTTGTTTTTTACTTTCCGACTAGTACCTAGAAGGAAAGTATTGTAATCGACGGATTTTTTTTTCGGGATTTCATTGTGTGTGTGTGTATGTATGTCTGTGAACACGATAGCGTGCAAGCGGAACAACGGATCGGGCTGAAATTTTGCATACTTATTTATAATTGCTGGGGCACGAACTGGATTGTTTTTGGCCACAATATGACAACCGGAAGTGGTAAATGTTACATGCGTCTTCTTCGGGATTTATTCGATTTTGGCCAAAGTAATATCATCCTCCAGTGATTTTAAATAAGTCTGCTAATTTACAGATCTATGAGATGAACGGTTTAGGAGCTATTAGCTTTTATAGAAGCGGTTTGACAGAATACACAGCCTTCGTCGCTGTGTTGCAAATTGTCAGAATTTTGACAAACGTCATTGCCACTGACATGACATGACATTAAATGTCAGCATGACAAATGTTATGTCAAAGAACTGACGTTAGGTAGTGTCCTGAGTGGCTCTGGCTTCACAAAACTGATTAATTGCAAAAGTGTGCAGACACTTCTTTGTGCCAACTATTTAGTCGGAAAGTTGGGTGAGGGCCACCCCAGATATTTTTTATTAGGAGACACAAGATGCAATATACATACTGAAAGTAACCTAGGAGATTAAGCATTAGATAATCGAAACCAAACGCAATCCAACCTAAGTTATTAAAGAACTTCAGCGAAAACGCAATATTTGTAAACACCCCTTGAAGGACAAAACCTGATACAGACGGGCGTATAATAAAACTGAAATTAAACACGTGAAGCAACGCCGGGGTACACCAGCACTATGCACCCTCTCCCAGCAGGTATAAATATTCATTGCGATGACACGCTGACTGGATTTGCAAAAGCTCTCTCTCCGTCCGCCATGTATAACATGTACAAAGTACCGTCGTCGTCGGTCAGAGGTATCTCTCCTGCACCACATACAGCAGCAGGAATAGCAGGATCCTCATATTAGGGGACGAAGAGGCGCTCTCCGACCGGCGGGCGGTGCTGGGACAGGTGCCATAAAAACAGCTCGGCGCTCGTCAGTGGTCGGGGGTGTTCGGCGTCGAGGTCTCCAAGTGCTAGGGCGCGAACTCCACACCGCTCACGAAGTGGAGCCGTCAGTGGATTCCGGTCCGCGTTCGCATGCATACCGCAAGTGTAGCTGCGTTGTTTAGTAGACGAGAGATCGCGTGAAGAAATCCCCAATTCGATTCGTTGGAAAAGAGAATAGTGGTTGTTTTTTGGGTGCAATTTTTGGACGATTTGAATTTAAGGACATAGAACTCTTGTCAGAGTAAAGAGAAACATTATAAAATGTTGATGTTCTGTAAAAACATGGTGCGGTTAATGAATGTTGAGACTGCTCTGGTGTGTCGTTACTTTTTGGTGTTGCTTGTATGTGTGAATTTGTTTGTTGTTGACGGTGCGATCAGTAAGATGGAGGATGACAATGGTATGTACCTTAAGTGGTGCCCTCTTATGCGTTTCATGTTTGTTTGTGTGTTAAACGTTGTTCTTTTTTTGGAGGCTTTGCTAGGGAATCGTTCGGTGAACTATTAGGCGGGAACAGAAATAATTTTTGTTTGTAAACATGGTTGTGCGAAGCTTTGTTTGAAGGGACGTTGATTTCTACTTGTTTATAGGTTCATGTTTGGTGTCAAGGAGAAATATTTAATGTTATTTATATCACTGTTTTAGTTTTTATCTTTGGCAGTACTGTTTATGGAATAATAGAAGCAATTACTAAAACGTATGTCAAACTTCTACAGCAATAAAGAGAATTATAAAAATGAATGAAACATGCATTCATATGTACTTGAAGTATGATATTGTAATAAATATTGGATTCAGCCCTTAATATCAGATTTATGTGCCAGATATGTAAAATTTTGTTGGTGTGCTAAAACTCATTCAAGCAATAGATTGCTGGTGTACATAACTCGTCACATTATTCTTTTATTCGCGTTCTACACACTGCCACTAATGGCAAAAATGGCAAAAAATTGGGCAACAAAATCAACTTCTGATACATAACTATACATGACTTTACGTGTAGGTGAGTAAACCAGCCCTTAATAGTAAATACTAGGGAACGAATTTAAAGTAAACAAAAAATAATAAACCGTACTACAGGAACCCCAAAATGCGTACTTCCGCTGAAACAAAAAAAAAAGGTGGAAAGTAAGAAGTTGTATATATAAATACAATAAAACATATTAAAACACACCCAAGCAACTCTATCATTTAAATATCAAAGTGAGATTACTTAAGTGCTTGTGTCATTGCCGATTACAAATTTGACACCAGTTGGACGCCAACTCTTTTCCGTTCATATTTGGTTAATAGTTTTCGACTTATGCATTTTTTGATACATTTGTAGAAAAGATATTCCAAGATTCTCGTACGAAAAGTTATGTTATTTTGAAGTGTTCAGAAGAAAAAGTTTTCTTTTCTTACAATCCCATGCCACCATAGTTAAGGAATTGTAAAATCTCAAAACTAAATGCGTTTACTTTTACTTATTTTTTTCATTGTTTATAAAGATGTTCTTGTTTTAAAGTATTTATTTGTCTTCCCAACAGAAAACCCTACAGTTTCCGAATTTCACAAAATACAAAATAAAATAAATCAACTTAAAGAACATCGGCAATACTGACTGAAAAATATACATCCAGACGCAAAATATTACTCTCCGAATGAGTTATTTTTGCTCCAAAATGTTTACATTTGTCTCATAATAACTTCGTACGTATGAAAATAAATAAAATTTTGATGAATCTTTATTATTAGCTCTTTAAAACGATATTTATTAACCTTATTCTTACACTTTCTTAAATTCTATATTCTGTCAATATGTCTATTAATATAACTTTACTTAATCTGATACACCAACAGAACTATCCTTCTAAGATGCTTAATTAACAGAAAATGTTTGTTCATTGTGTTTATGTTATGTAAAGAACCCCTTTATTAGTGTTGAATAACCTCACTAAATAATCACTAGTGGAAGTCTTGATGTGTAGTTTACTTTATTTTCCGCGTACATATCTACCCCATAATTTCAAGTTAACTATTACCGACCACTCTTAAAAAGAACGATTAAAACGCCATATCTCCATACTTGCACACGCCAACGACGTAGGTAATGAAGGGGTTTATATTCATTAAAGTAAAAGCAACAATACCTAGAGGGCGTATCGCAAACAGGCAACATAAGCGTGCTCCCGGTCCATTAGTAAACAAACACTTAGAAAATTAGCGAGAGGAAATTGCATTGAGTTTACACGAGCTATATAGTAACGTTCCAGATGCATCATATTACCCCCACCCACTAAACGAAACGATTTTACTAGTTTGTACGGGTAAAGGGGGTGCCGGCGGTGGCAATCTAAACAGGAAAACTTACCCCGAACGAAGTAAGATAAGTTGGGCTGGTTCCTAGACGTATCCTGGGCTGCCTCCCGGTGTGCCTCCTAGGGTACTATAAACTTCAGCAACCCTAGTCTATAAATTCGCCCGCTCGCGATCTAAAAGCATACCCCAAGAAAGGAAGTGGCTTGTTTATCATCTTAACAATTTGTTCCGCGATTAAACTGATGCTTGCAGTAAATTGTATCGTGATTTTACAGCAGGATTTTGAAGAGCTTGCTGGCATTTATTTCCTACCATCCAGAGAATATAGTAAAATATGGTAAAATATAGTAAAATATAGTAAAATATAGTAAAATATAGTAAAATATAGTAAAATATAGTAAAATATAGTAAAATATAGTAAAATATAGTAAAATATAGTAAAATATAGTAAAATATAGTAAAATATAGTAAAATATAGTAAAATATAGTAAAATATAGTAAAATATAGTAAAATATAGTAAAATATAGTAAAATAAAATAAAATAGCGGTAACTAAATATGTATGCCAAATATCAAACAAATCAGCTGCACCGTTTTGGAGCTATCGAGTTCACAGACATACACTCATACATACATAAATACATACAGACACATACATTTTTCTGAAATCATTGCAAAGGATTCAGGGAGCGCCCGAATTTCGGCTGAAATTCCGTTTTTCATTGATTACAATGAACTTGTTTTCTAGGGTACTGCTCGAAAAGTAAAAATCATGAAATGTATAGCTAGATATTTCTCTATTTCAAACTATTTCTTTGTTTCAAACTGCGACTATTTACTTTTGAAACATTAATATTGCACTAACGCAAAAACCTGGATAATAATTTTTGTAATTTTTACTTTTACTGTTTATTTATTTCTATGGTTTGAATTAAACATCACTGATAATGATATCGTTGTTCTTATTAAACAGCCTTGTGGTGGCCAATATTTAATGAATTTAATTCATTTTTGGTAAAATTGCACTTTTTGTTGCCACAATCGTGACAACAAATGTCCAAATATCTCTGTACCTTTAAAACTAATTACAAGATTATGCAAATAAAATTTAAGTTCATTTTGTTGTCAGAGCTGGTTAAGTTTGTTCTAGTGTCAGATTTATGCAAAGGAATGCTAACAAATTGAGTTTTATATTTCAACATATGGAAATTAAATGTTCTTAGTATTGTGTTAAGTTCTGTAAGTAAAGAAGGTTTAAATATGAAAGAGGTTATGGGGTTACACGGTATGTCCTGTATTATGTATTTTGTGTTGAAAAAAAAATATATCTAAAAATATATCTATACATCTATATGAATTTGGGAAAGAAATGGAATCGAAATAATACGAGAGGAAGTGTTAGAATTACTTAACATTTTACTTGACATGATACTTATCAACGTGATTGGCATTCATAATACAATTTCAATTTTTATATAAGACAAACTAAACGATGTCTGAAAATTGACAGACTTTTATATAACATATTTTGTATAACTTGTCTCCTTGAATTAAACATCTTCTTTTGTCCAATTTTGTTCTTGAGTAATACATAACAACGCTTTTATTCTAAATATGTAAGGAATTAAATTTCTCTGGCTAACGTATTTTGCATGAATGTCTAAAGATTTGGCATAAATCGACCAACATGCGGATAAACAATTAGCAAACATGCAAATAAAAAGTAGATATCTTTCATGACCTGTTTAACAACGACAACCAGAGGTGTTCAACTGGTTGCCTGGCCCCCCTACTTTACGCCTCTTCCGAAAGGCAATGGGACGAGGGTCTTTCGTGGTTATTTTTCGACAAAATTTATCATATAAATGTATTGAAACTTACGACCAAAATGATCACTAAAAAAATAAAAATAAATACAATATTGCTCTTATCGTCGTCAAAATCGAGTTGAAATTTATTTGCTAATCGGTAAATTCTCATAGTACATGTGTACGGCTCCATAATTTTGAGTTTGCATTTTTATTTCGACCAAAACTCATCACACATTCAACATCGAATATTGAAATACTCGAGGAAGATTTAGATGCCGACACCTGTTTAATACAGTTGACTGAAGTATCTACGTTGATTAATATTTACCAACTTATTTCAAGCAATGGTCGAAAGTACCAATTACACTTTTGGCCCTAATTTTCCTAATAAATAAATCTACACCGTCTGAAGTAAATCCACATAGCGTTATACCATTAAAACGTCTATACCCAGATATATTACGCATAATTTATTGCTTAACGTGTCCGCAAACCAATAAATAGTATCAATTTACGATCAATTCAATTAGTTATTACCAGCGGGAGGGGCAATCTTTCAACCGTACGTTTTTCTTCGCATTTTCCCCTTAGGATGTTTGTCTCAGTTATTAGCCGCTCGGAACAGTTTTGCTCTAGCCTCTGCTAATTAATTCTTGCAACATTTCGCGGGTTTCCAACGTCGCAATTAGCATAAGATATCAGGCGACATTGTTTTTATGTAACCGGCGTATAGACATTGGCGCCACCAAAGGAAATGTATTCATTCCACTGTTACGCTGTCTGCAATTATCCAGCAAATTGATGTCCATCGGGTAAGTAGCTATTGTGTTCTAAGCATAGAAATGTTTACGCATTCCGACATTCATTATGCAGTTTCTTGTTTATGCAGACTATATATTACACTAATACATCAAGATTACCCAAAGGATGGACAAGATGTGGAAGATAACTATCTGTCAAGGTTCTTCAATAAGCATTATAATTATTTTACTAATTGCAACAATGCTTTACAATCTCGAAAAATTTGTCTACAATTTGTTTTGAAAAAACCGTCAAATACCCGAATTATGGAAGATGAAAGTTAAATTATACGGTTTCAGTAAAAATTAACATATCGAAATAAAATAAATGCCAATATATTGCTAATTAATTTGTTTTTAAAACTGAGTATGCAAAACTTGACCCAAGGTCCTTAATTGTTCCATAAGGCGCACTATTGTCATTTTATCAATTCTAGGGAGTAATAATTCATAACTAATATTTTAAACTAATGACATTTTGTTGATTAGGGATTGTATATGCCTGCTGTGTGTTGTCAATTGATATGATAGCCAATATATTGATATGTACATAATTCATCAAGTGCATACATCATTCAAGTCATGTTATTGTTTATGTATCATTTCGCTAACTAAATATAAAATCCTAGATGTTTAGTTCCACAGACACTCGGATTTTAACCAAAACTGATGTTGATTATCGTTAAATAGCTGGAGTTCATTTCGAAACTTTTCACGTTACATTTCTGCACGAATATAATTTTGAGAACGGAACGTATTTATTTAATGTTTTGGAGGAACTCGAAAACTGGGACTGTTTACTCTTGTTTTGTATCACTCTGTATAATTAATAGTAATACTGAAAATTGCATGTTCTCAATGCACCCCAAACATACTCAATGCCTCTAGTGTCAAAACTTTAAAAAAAGTTTTATCAAAATTTAGGTATTACATTTATTTAAGTGTTTACATTTCTTCAGATTTATTGACAGAACAAACTCTCAAGTTTTACGTATTTTTAAGCATGAACCTTTGAAATGACATAACAAGTCACCAAAAATGATTTAATTCTGAATAAATATGTTTTCGGGAGCTTTTATTTACCTTGATTTCATTTCATGATTGCAACTCGCCCTTTTTATAGATATCTAATTAAGGGTTAATTCATTTACCTGCCTATAGGGTTTGTTGCCCCATTTTTTTGGCATTAACACGGAAATATGTTAGTGGCAGTGTGTAGAACATGAATACAAAAGGCAAGTGACAAGTTCTGTACATTATGATTGGTAATCTATTATAATGAGTAATCTATCAAGTAAATGAGTTCTAACACAGTAACAAAATTTGACATTACTGACACATAGGTATACAGGACTTTACGTGTAGGTGAATAAACTAGCCCTAATTCAGATTATTACATAGCCAAATATTTCTGCTATAGGATCAGTTGTACGAGAAACAACAACGTTAGATGTAACCGATTTATTCCCTGCTAGATTTGACAAAATGACCACTGTGAGCATTCCTAGCTTTGGCCACAAAAACATCATGTCTGTACGCAGCTCAAATGAGTTGGAGAAATGATTATTTCAAAAACTGTATTAGCTAGGAAGAATTTCGAAAATCTATCAATAATTTGCTAAAAGAATGAAAAATCAAGAAAAGTTTACAAAAAAGCTTAGCTTTTTTGCGATGGATATATTTCAATCTTGATCAAGACGGACGATATCATGTTTAGATGTTGTTTGGCATCACCGTTGTTTACTTCGATCCTCTGGATATGTTATAGAGGTAGACACAGTATAATTATAGACAATCGCTCTTGATGGACGTCGCTCACGAAGAGAGAGGTGTGTAATTTTGTGTAATTGGTCCCCAGTGCTGGTGGGGACTCCGAAAACTAATTTTGGCAAGCCCGGGATAACATCAAATTACTGGTGAACCGCGTCACTCGGACACAAGACCCGGTTAATGACGTCCTATTCATGGTAAGGTTGCGTGTCAAAACAGGTTTCGTCCAGTCTGGAATTATTGAGCTTGCGTTTGCCAACTTTAAGTAGCCGATATACTTCATTACCATTACGCTCGTTATTAATTATTTTGTGGTAAGCAAGCAATTATATACGTGGTTTCCTCCCATTTTTGGTCACGCCTCACACCTTGTTTCCTTGCTAAACTAATTTGGATATCATTTCTCCATATAAAGCAATGTTTTCATACAGTTTGGGTGTGATTTTTTTTGCTGTACCTAGGCCATGATTTGCTCATATAACTATCCACGTTGTATGACTCTTTACCAGAGACAGCAGAGCGAGAGTTTTAATCGATCACATCTAATATTGCTGTTTTTCGTATGTTTTGATTGGAGAATCGAATTTCAGAACCGGTATTGTAGCAGAAATGTTAATTTTTCTGGTACAGATGGAATATTCTCTTTATCTGAGTTTTTCGACGTCTTGAAGAATGCTCTCTAAATACAGTTTGATTTTGTTTCTTATTTCTTTTTGGTCGGCGTTGATGATTTTTGAGGTAAATTTTGATTAATAGGTTTGTTTCATTGTATTATACTAATTAACTGTAGTTTTTCATTATTATTTTAACAGATTATGCAATTTACCCGGCCTCTCCTTTTGGGTAATACATATATTATTGTTATTAAGACACGTTGGGCTCCCTAACACAATAGCTAAGCACAATAACACAATGTCTGTAAAAGTTAGATCATTATATTCCCTTTGTAGAGTACTCAGACTATTACCTTTCCAAAAACTCTCTAAAATTGACAAAATCGCCAATCTATGTTCAAATGCTGGCGTTTGAACATATATGTATATTCCTAACAAAACAGGTCCTCTGTAAGTAAAAGCAATCGCTTCACGTGAACTGGTTATAACTGGCTAAATATGATGGAGAAAAGCCTTGCGAAGACTTCGGGCGAAGGGTCTGGTGAAAGAAACAAGTAGACAATTGTTAGGGAATGTCATTATTTTAGCATTTGTGTCCGGGGACTCACGAGTTTCCCTCGGGATTTTAATATAATAGCATTTTTCTGCTACCAGACGAGGAGAGCGCATGTATAAAATGGTTTCACCCTAGAGAGAAAAAAGTACATAATACCCGCGCAAATGAAGGAAAGAATCCTTGCCCAGAGAGCAGAAGTCGTTGGAGGTTAACCAAATTAAATTCGAATTCCACTACCAACTCCCACCACCCCCTCAGACATTCGCATTGTTTCCAAATCAAGATGGCGGGACTATGGCGCGGCGGCAAAAGTTAAAAATAACACGGAATTCGGGTTGCCGACGAAGAAAAATCCGGTAAATTATGTTTTAATTCTGCGTTAAACTCAAGGGACCCGCAGCTCATTTGTTCGTCGCTTGAAATTACGTCGGACTCGAGCTTGGGCCATTGAAAGGCGCGTTTGTGGTGAAAAGTTTGCCCAACATTTTTCAAGGCCTCCAATCGACGCCCATATTTTACAGGGCCAAGTTGAAATACAGCGTTGCGAACAAAAGTTCGACATTAAGCTCAATTATGGGCGCGGTTAACGCTCAGGGAAAGTTTCTCCTCTTTGGTCACCCTTTGACATTACAAAGGGTAACAGCAAACAAGATTATCAAAACTCTTTACGCCGAAAGTTAGAACGTTTTACATTGTGAACGCAAGAAAATCATTTCATCGCTGGTTGTTTAAAATATATTGTTGGTAGTTATCTTTTAATGTATTATTTAATTACGTTTCGATTATTACCAACTAAATAGTCTTCTTCAGGTTTACTAACTGTTCTTTTATTAACTGTTAGTGTCCATTGTTTTTTCTTAATTTGAGCATAACTATACCGGGTGTAACAGGTTTGAGTGCTCAAATTTTGGGAGGTGATAAGTTCTGGCTAGCTGATAACCTGGAACTTGGTTATCAGCTATCAATTATCAGCTATCAGATATCAATTTTGTTGTTCTTCTTAATAACTGAAATATCGAAGGTTAATGTTAAGGAAAATATTGTTTGAGTATCGCATGTGGTTAATGGCTATAGCGATTAAAATGGATTTGAAATAATTTTGGAACAGTCAGTGATGATAACTTGCATGCATACCTCTAAACCAATCCCACAGCCAGCATTAGGAAGAAAACACCGCTTGTATTGCATATGGGGAAAACCATGTTGACCAAAAAAAAAAGCTGTGACATCTTTATGAAATACATTTCACATGTTGTTTATTACTTTGTTTTTGTATTTTCTTGCTATATGACGTTTAAAGTCACATGGGCCAACTTCGCCCATAACTTTGTCATTTCATATATCAGTAATAAGGAATTGAATAATTTTTTATAAGAATTTTATGTTCACTAACTCAAAATCTATTATCCCTCAATGTTTGTGCACTCAAACCTTTTACACCTTGTATAAACTTTGCTTTGCTGTAGTCACATATCACAAACGTAGCACAGTGCTTTGCTTTTATCACACCACTCCACTAGCCCCAAAGGTTTTGTTCCTTTTAGTCTTCGCACTAAGTCACTGTGGTTCAGTAGCTAGATTGCCTCGAAGTTGGTGGGCTAGAGGAGTCTGTTCTGATGTTTCGTTGCAAACTTTCCAATTTCACTGGCTACTAATTGCACCTTGAGGTCTCTATGGAGATTGTTATTTCTAATATACCAGGGTACATCGACGATGCTTCTTAACACGTTATTTTGAAACTATTGAAGAATGCTGATGTAGAAACTTATTATATGTTGACAAAGCCTAATTTTTGTGACAGTTCATGTTTTTATATTTGATATGTAATTCCTCTCGTATCTTTTTCATATGTGCTTTACGGCAAAGCTTGGCGTATAGCGTCATGCCGAGAGGTATTTGGTTTTGTTCGGGTAGGGTACGGTGGTGTTATTTAATATAACAAGAATGAATTCTATCCTCTTATTTGTGAGATGTATGTGGATGGATTTGCTTTCACACAATGCAGTTAGGCATTACTTGTCCTTGTACATGCAGTTAGTCATTACAGTACGTACTTGTGCGGAAATCTAGTTTAATTTCAGTCGTAGAGTTAATTAAATTGGTTGTATTATAAATATTTTCAATAAGTAAAACGTTGAACAATTAATCAACACAACCTTCGTAAATAATACAATAGTAAGATCATTTTCTGTCAGAATTTTTATACGGACAAAGAAAAAAGTTTAAAAAAAGGTAATTATTAGTTAGTTAAAATAGGTAGGTGCAACATTGATTTTAAAAATAAATAATACGCGTTTTGAGCTCTCTTGAATCTATTGCAATGATTTCTGGAAAATTTATGTATGTGTGTATGTTGTGTATGTATGTGTGTATGTCTGTGTGTATGGCTGAAATTTAGTATACATGTTTAGAACTGCCAGGGGACGAACTGGATTGTTTTTGGTGACAATCTGACAACCGAAAGTGGTAAATGTTACCAGAGGCGGATTTAGCGGGTGGTTTTGTTGGTCTGGACCCCCCCCCCCCCCCCCCGAAATATCAAAGTTCGTGCAGTTTGATTATAGCAAGCGGGAAATATAAAAGTGTACAACACAATTTATTATAGATATTTAATTTGAATCCCGCCCCAAAAAATTTGGACCCTCCCAAAAAAAGAATTGTGGATCCGCCCCTGAATGTTACATGCGTTTTGTTGGAGATATATACCAACTTATCCTTCAGTGACTCTAAATATATGTATACTAAAATACAGATCAGTGGGATGAGCAGTGTAGGCGCTATAAACGATTATAGAAGCATTTTTTTCTGTGTTGCAAATTGTCAGATTTTGACAAACGTCAGTTCCACTAACATGACATTAAATGTCAGTATGACAAATGTCATTAGGTCTTAAACTGAAGTTAGGTAGTCTTCGGTGTGGCTGTGGCTTTACAAAATATAATTATTGCAAATGTATTCAGACATTTCATTGTGCCAACGATGTAGTCGGAACGTAGGGTGAGGGCCACCCCATTCATTTCATATCATTCTAGCATACACAGCGAAACAGACAAAATACGAATAAGAATTGATATAAATAGGGATTATAAATCATCACAAAACTCAGTCATTTCACGTGTTAATATTTTTCATGTCAGTGATGAGGTATAACACTGTAGTAGTTGACCTTGACGCGATATTACAAGACAACAACATCGGGTTAATAAAAGTTACAACCTAGAGGGTGGAAGGTAAGTAGGGCGTAGGGCGCAGTAAAATGAACCGGGCCATTGGCTCTACCTTACCCCTCGCAATATCCAAGCATACGCACCGTTCAAATAATAAACACCGCATACGGTCGGTTGCCTACCTACATTTATTAATCAGAATCGTAAAACCACCCCACCCTATCAGTCCCATTTTCATAGCCCTCCCCCAACTTTCCCCCCATCTCGCATTCGTATATCACGGAGGCGATAATTGATTTGTTACCAGAGTTTGGCCTTTTCTTATATAGATGCCATATTGAAGGCGCCCTTATCCCGGTGGTAATGGAAATGCACTATTTGCCGAACTGAAAGTAGGTCGGAGTTTTCTTCCTCGTCTGATGCTTGCTGCCTCCCCTAGCCAATCCACACGAGCACTGGGGAGCTTCACCCCCCACGTCTGACGAATATGCGGTGGTGGTTGTCAATCAGTGCGAAGAACCGAAAGCAAAGTGCCCCGGATGGGGTTATAAATCCGGGAAATCAATACAGTGGACCCACAATAAAATCGAATAACAAAGGGACTTCGTGAACGCGATCCTTCTAATGAATCGAATTTGAGGGGGTTGGTAACTGTAACCTTGATACCGTGGAGACCCCTTTGAACTACAACCCTTAAAACTCTACTTTTATCGCTACAATTTCCACTTTTCGTCTGGGGCCTTCGTAAATTCGTTTTTAAAATTCTATCAATTCTGGTTGAAGAATGCAAGATGATGCTTGAAGCAGAATAGGTATTTTACACAATCCATCCATTAACGTGAAAGTCTACCCTCAATTAATAGCTCCTGGTGACGATAGTTAGAGGCTCTTATCACTAGGTAAGATTTGAACCAACATTTTTGCGCACTGATATTTTTTCAAGCATCTACTTGTGCTCGGTGGTGCCGCCCAAGACGGTTGATCCTAATTTCCAGATTTTATAACCAGTTATTGCTCCTAGTTTGCTTACAACAAAATAATGACCATAAAGTTGTTATCCTGATTTTCAGATTAGTACTTAATAAATTCAGAGACAAAATAATGTAATATTTACTAGTGCATTTAGGGCAAAGCAAGGCATTAGCAAAAACAACCGTGCTAATGCATGACCTACTTTTGTTAACATAATTGAATCCCGTGTGGTCATTTTTTGGTGTACCTAGAGTGTAGATAGTTGAAAGATTGAAATGTATTCATAAAATGTGTCTTGAGATAGAAATTCAATATTTCCGAATACTAACGTCCATGGTGATTAATAGTTGAAAAGAAAAACATCGAAAAGTTTGCGAGCAGATGCTAGTAAATAATAATAAAATGAATGAAACCTTGAACATATCTCAGTGGATGTGAGGTTATATTTACGTTGTTTGCTTTTTGCGACAGCTGTTATGCTATAAACTGCATTAACAATAGACATACAGTTGTGA
Source organism: Aphodius granarius (assembly GCA_963971325.1). Classification (NCBI taxonomy): domain Eukaryota; kingdom Metazoa; phylum Arthropoda; class Insecta; order Coleoptera; family Scarabaeidae; genus Aphodius; species Aphodius granarius. The sequence goes on along the minus strand of OZ020222.1, from coordinate 14,182,103 downwards.
TAGTGTGAAAAGTTATAAATCAGCTTTGAAGAGGATAACGCATTTCATAGTGATAACGTTATGACAACTTGCATTTTCTAATACCGACACAGACCGCGGAGGAAAATTTAGAATCCGTTGTTTGTTCTTCAATATTGTTAGTGGAGAAAATTTAGCAACAAACTTAATTCTAACTTACTTCAATTGCAATTCTATTGTTGGTTGAAATATTAACACAAGAAATTTAGCATTATCCAATAGAGCTTTGAAATATATTAATTCAACAATCTTCTTGTTGTTTCTTTCTATTTTAAACGAGTCCCTTTGGATTTTGTTTTCTATGCGCATTATATAGTGCAACGAAAGTATTCAACTAACTTGAAACCATCTCTAGACGTCTACCTTCAAATACTTGTACCTACCACAAATCACTCAGATGCAGAAAAAAACGGGTCATTGGGTTATTTTTGTAAAAAAAAATAGTCAATTTTTTTGTTTCAGTACTGTCAATAAGAATTTTAGTGTTTGACAATCAAAGAGACAACCATCAGAATGAAGAAAAACACAACATATGGTACTTATCAGTTTATGTAATGAACAAAGCGAAAATAATGTACGTATAGACGAAAAAAAAATGACCCGTTTTTTTTGCATCTGAGGTAGAAATAGAATTTATTTTTGCGAGGAATCTCCACAAATTGTTGGATTTTCTGTAGGCGATTAAGTGAGCCTGTGTCCGTACTGTTACCGAATTAAAAATGTAGTCAATTACACATTGGAACTGGGACTCGGGCGAAAAATCGGAAATCTGCAAGGTTTTCACGGTGATTTCACCGGGATATCAACGGGACGACACGGACGGTGCTCTATATTTAAAGATTAAATTCAAATGGAGCGGCCCCTTTCGGGTAACCAACCGTGAACACGGGTCCGCAAAAGACCGATCTGAATGATGATGATTTCCAATGTGACGTATACATTTTGCTCCTTTTTACTGCGATCAAAGAAGCGATGAGCAGCACTCTGAGGCCCGCTAAATCTTTACTTCCCACACGTTAGACGTAGCTATTTTCGAACTTGGGACAATTTCTCATCCGACACCGTTTGAGACATAGGTCTGTTCGCGGTAACAGTTTCTAACTGTTTGCAAATGGTGTGCAGGCTCGGCCAATGCGATGCCTTGCTATACTATTCCCCTACTCACCTAGCACTACTACGTCTGGTCCAATATAAATCTGACTCCCAACTGTTGGAAATTGTTACCGCAAACAAAGCTATTAGATCGGACACAGTTTGGATTGAAATTGGATTGAATTTAATAAAATTTCATCTTCTTGTTACTCTTTTATTTTGGGACGCCATAGCTTGCGAACAGTTCGAGATAGAAAAAATGCAATAGTACCGTTGTAATCAGCGTGAAAACTCGCATTAGTCTCGCAACTTTCCGTCGAGGTAGTCGGAAAGTTGGTTGCGGGCCACGCCAGATATATTTCATTATTCTCGCTGCATATTTGTGTGATTCGAACTTTTTATTTAGGAGTGTGGATGTAAAACGCTAAGGGCGGTCGGTGTACAAAGCGAGCGAATGCTGAACGCCGACCAGAGCTCGCTGATTAAATTCGTTACAGCGTCCAATTACATTTCATTGGGTGACATTGGTTGTTGTTTTTCTATCCCGCGGGCCTTGGAAACGTATAACCGGCTTGTAAATGTAAAATTTCGAACCGACTGCAAGTGGCCTACGTTTATCACAAACTGATGCTGTTCAGAGACTGTAGACAGCCACGCTAGATTTATCGACCGACAAAGTTATAGTCGAAAATTGGATTCTACGTTCGCGTTTTCGCATTGCCGTGTGTTGGCGAAACTAAAAAATGATTGAAATGTCACCGGTACCATTCGGCTTGGCAAACAATCGCATTCATTATCTTAATTAACGTGAGAATTCATTGCGTTATAAATATGAAATTGTTGGGTAGCAGTTGCCTGTGTTAATGTTAGTGAGTTGAATTATCAGAAGACCTTCAACCCGATCCGTTGTTCCGTTTGGGCGCTATCGTATTCACGGACATACCTACATACATACACCCATACATACATACACACATACACACGTACACACATACGTTTTCCAGAAATCATTGCAATCGATTCAGGGGACATCAAAATGCATATTTCCGCTAAAATCTCAAAAAAAAATTTCCGTCGATTACAATACTTTCCTTCTAGGAGTCGGAAAGTAAAAGGGAAGTTATGTTGCCTCACCCTGTAGAATAACATGTCATGTCATGTCACTGGTCACTGACGTTTATCAAAATCTGCGACGCACCGCGACCACAGCGACGAAGGCTTTGGATTCTGTCAGACAGGCTTTGTAAAGGTTAATAGTGCTAAAACCGTTCATCGGATTGATCTGAAAATTGGCATACATGTTTAAAGTCACTGGATGATGAGCAGATGTAAGTTTAGTCAAAATCAGTTTAATCTCTAAAAGAGTGCTTGTAATATTTGCCACTTTCGGTCATCAGATTGTCATCAAAAACAATCCAGTTCGTCCCCTAGTATAATTCTAAGTTGTTATACCAAAACACGGCCACCGATCATTCCACCGTTTGGGCACTATCGTATTAATCACAAACATACAGACATTTTCCAGAAATCAGCGCAGTCTATTCTCAAAAAGGGTCTAGAATACTATTCGAAAAGTAAAAATTTAAAATAAGTAATTTTTCCACTAGTTTACCAGATTATCTAGTAAGGGCCAGTTTCATAATCAATTTAAAGTGGCCTTTAAATTAAAAGTGAACTTTAACTTTTAAAATGTGTTTCATAATACAATTTTAAGCGTAAAGTTGACTTCAATGTCAAAGTGCCGATATCGTGGCTTTGGTGCGTTAAAGTTGGTTTTAGTTTTCGCGCGCAAGCGTATTGGTTAACGTATGTTTTGTTAACCTATGTCTTTACAAGTACGAGGTAATTTCTGTTTAGAAAATATTTTATTATTATACTTTTTGTAGGTGCCGATAATTGTATATGAATACAGTAAGTAGGTATAACATGCACCGAAAGAAAATAAACAACATAAAGTGGTCAGTTTAAATAAAAAAGAACGTGTTAATTTAAAACGCTTGTATTAATTTTTTTTACAAAGGACTTTGTTGAAGAAAATAGCAAAGTTCGTCGCATTCATAACATATACGTTTGTATTGTATTGTGTACTATATAACACATTTCTTGCTTAATTATTTAATTAATAGTTATTTAATTAGAAAAGTATTGTTTATACTTTTTGTAGGTATTGATGATTTTATATCAATACAGTAAAACAAAAAATATATAAGCCAATCGACAATTTTAATACACTTTAATACGATAGTTCACTAGGAGGTTCACAGATTAGTTCTTTTCTTGGCCTGGACGCTCCAGTCGTATTTAGCCAGTCACGAGCATGTCTCGAGTTTCTTAATTGAAGGTTATGAAAATGCAGTTTTCACTCGAAAACCAGCACTAACAACACAAAGCCACTGAAAATCACTAAAGAAAACTAAAGAACAATGTAGCCAACCTACGCAAATCTTCCTAAAGTTGACTTTTACTAAAGACGCGTGCCACTCCTATTATGAAACACGTCCACTTTAAAAGAGAACTTAAAGTGGCTTTTATGCTAAAGTCGACTTTGGTTAAAGGGATCTTTAGAGAGTGATTATGAAACTGGCCGTAAGTAAGATTTACTTGAATGTAGTACAGCTTTTAGGTTTACTACGTCGCATTGCAGTGTACCGTTTCCGTGACAAAATGCAATTCAATAAACATACAGTCGAAGTAAAAGTGCTTTGTAGGAGATAGAACTGAAGTCAAAGTACGCAATGAAACGAAATATCAAAGGTTTCCAACACTCTGTACATCTCCTTCATTATTTAACTATATTATATGACAGATAGCACATGCTTCGAATTAAAAATAACTCGAAAACCAAACAATTAAAATTTCCCACTTATATACATAATTCTTTCAAGCGATTCCTAATAACCAAAACACTCCATTAACAAGAGGCCTAGCAGTAAAATGACAAGTTTATAGTCTGTAAATAACGATAATACGATGTTTATACGTCACAGATTAACATGTTCCAGTTGAACATTTTCGTAAATAGACGTGATTTCGTACGTTCCTACGTTTGTATATACATTTGTGAGATAGGAAAGTCTTCATTATGTCGTTAGGATCGGAAATGTGTTTATATAGAAAGCTTTTGGACCGATGATGGCATTCTCGCGTTTGAAATCGATTTTATGTTTGCAACGTAACAGTTTTAACTGTTATAATATGTACGTTGGTTACTTTACCATCAATTTAGATGACAGTTATTGGTGGAAAACTTATTACCATAATCTGACTTTATTGATTTGAAAGATTAAACTATTTGACATGAACAGGAAGCATATTACGTTTATAACACGTTTTATATTGGGGTTTGATGGCTTACTGATTGTATGTTCAAATTCAACGGGTTTGAGAGCTACTGGCGTTATTGGAGATTACCGAATTAGGTTGAAATCTATTCTTTATTCAGTGTTCTTTTCAGATCATGTATTTTAAGCAGGTTATGAAAAGATATTGATTTTGAGTGCAGTCATTATTAGCATACATTTAAAGCTAAATAAATAGTCAGGATACATAATGATTCTTCAACTTCCAGTTAAAGGAATAGCCATATCTAAAACGGTAATATACATTAAATCATATAAATTAAGAAGACTAAAACTTATTGCTAACAAAAAACTTGATCTTCTTCATAAAATTCAATTCTCGACGTAACAATTTCCGAAACCATAGCAAATTGTGAAAATTTAAGTTCGACCGAACTTAGGGACTGCGTTACAAAGTGTCCTGCGGGGGTTCGGAGACGTCGCGTCGTCCTGCGGAGCGAGAGCGCCATCTGCGGCAATTATAAAATATTTAGAAACCGAAACGTTCACCGGTCTGGGCGATAAAGGGACTCCCATAATCCCTCATTACATCATTAACACCGCTCCGGTTATAATAACAGGGGCTAATGGTTACGAGAGACGGGGAGGCTAGAGGGTTACTAGTGTAGCTCGTCGCGTTTTATCGTTAATTACTTACGGACAAGTTAGTTACTATCAATGAAACTCCTCGCTAGGCTCAAGTCCTTATTCGCAGTTCGGTTTTATGGAGTTTGCCAAACAAATTGAATATAGCCGTGCGATCGTGGCTTGGAATGCTGGAGCTGAAACTCTATTTCTACAGTGAAAGCCGGCTAGAAATTTATAGTTAAACATGATTCTTAGTATATATTTTGCACCCATACATTTAAGAAGTAACAATTCGTTAATTTAATATTGCTACTTTTCGATCTCTGATATTTATGGCAAAACATATTCGATACATTATATCAATTTAGGGATCAAGCTCAGCACGCAACGCAGTTGTATCAATTCTAGTAATGGTTATCAAATATCAAATATCGGCACGAGTATCAAGTATCAAAATGCGAATGAGTGGCGGATATTGTGATCGAATCGATACTACCGATACACATACATGCCTGTCTCTGCGAGATGAGCTGGTTAGTGCCAGAGTCGTATGGTTTGCGCAGACGTTGAGTATTTTGGAAATTTTTGTATCAGTTTTGACCTAGAATATTTTAAACAGGGTGGTATGTTTTTAGTAACTTTTTTAATATTAACCCATTGATTTTGAATGATTTCATAGATCGTTTTCGACATACACATTATATACCCATTTACTTGATTTAAGTCAGAATATGTAAATATATCATAATTAATAATGAGTATGAGTGAAATTGTTTTAAGTAAACTGAAAATTTACTAATTTACTAAAAATACTAATCTAGGTAGGGTCCAGTGTAGCTGCGGCTTTACAAAATTGAATAATTGCAAAAGTGTTTAGACACCTTATTGTGTCAACAATGTAGTCGGAAAGTAGGGTGAGGACCACGCCAGATATTTTTGTCATAAGAATGGCCATGATCTTTGATCATTAAGCCGATTACAAAATATGAATAGCAATAATTACAATGATAAAGAATAACTAAATTTCAAACTTCATGTTCCGACTGTACATATAAACAGATTTGACGATATAACCCCAAATGTCCTTCAATCAGTAAGGTGTGCGCATGCTGTATAGACCGAACATAATTCTGTTTTCCAAAATTAAATGTAAAGATTTGATTTGTGTATTTCTTTGAATAGTGTTATTTTGAACATTTACTCTTTATATATGCGCTTCGAATACTCTATGATGAGTTAGATCTTAAACAAATTTTTGTTTAACTAGAATTCTTCATTATTACTACTAAAATGAAAAACTAATGAGCCCTTTTTGAGATGGAAACAAAACTTTTGCGTCAAGATCATCTATGATCCTCATTAAACTGCTTCAGAAATTCCGACCATCAATGCTAAGAAAAATTATCGCAGTCTAGTCGCCAATGATCGTGTTTGCAATCATACAAACAGACATTTTCCAGAAATCATTGCAATGGATTCAGGGGTTCCAGTGACGCGTATTTCCCCTGAAATCCTATTTTTTGTCGCTTATAATACTTTCCTTCTAGGGTACTAGTCGGATAGTAAAAAGTTGCAACAATACGTTTTTGGGCACTACCCTAGATGGAAAGTAGGTATGTATTGTAATCGACAAAAAATAATTGAGACTTTAGCTGAAATATGAGAAAGTCCCCGGAATCCATTGCAATGATTTCTGGAAAATGTATGTATGTATGTATGTACATACGTGTGTGTATGTGTGTGTGTTAAATATGTATACCAATTTACAGATCAACAGCAGGTTGTGGATGCCTTCGTCGCTGTGGTAGCAAATTTGTCAGATTTTGACAAACGTCAGTGCGACTTACATGACATGACAATAAAAGACAAATGTCATTATGTCATAGAAACCGACGTTAGGTAGTGTCCTGAGTGGCTCTTGCTTCACAAAATTGAATAATTGCAAAAATATTCACAACACTTCACTGTGCCAACGATGTAGTCGGAAAGTTGGGTGAGAGCCACCCCATATATTTCATTATGCAATCAACTTAGCAGTACAGCTGAATTATTTTGAAGTTATCTGTCATGGCTATATTGGCACATATTATTGCCATGTTCTTGGTTCAGGTCTAGGTATTGGCTGTTATTCTTCTTATTTTAGTTTATTTTTTGTAATTAAAAATGTTTTTTACCTTAATATCTCTTCTATTTTTTCCAAATAGAACTTGTAGTAAAATTTCGTTGATAATATAAATTTTATAAAGCCATAACCTGACTGCGACAAAGGCTTTACTTGGCACGTCTACCGCGGCCCGACAAATTTCTTACGTGATGGTGAATTTGATAAACTGCCTCGGGCCCGACACACAAGGCAGCCAACCCTGTTTCCCTTAGCGCCTACTTTATTTACGTACACGCCGGGAATTTAATAATGCGAAAGGTGAAAGTGGAATTCGAATTTAAACTTTGCCCCGCCGCGCCGGCCTTGCTTTTGATAATTTGATATTTATAATATACCTTTGGGGTACCAACCACCACCTTGACGACAGTCAACCCCCCTGTTACTTTATTACTTATTTATCACATTTATTATAAACTTTCTTCATATATCCAGTGATTGTTTAAGTTTTATGACAATCATTTATGATCCAGTTGAAATAGTTTTAATAATAAAAAACGAAATGTTATCTACTAACACGATAAAGGAAAAAGACAGTTTGCAAGTAAAAGAACCCCACTCTGTTTACCCTCGTCGTTTTATTTGCCAATTTCGGCGTCAATAGTTCTAGTTTGCTCTGAATGCTCTTTCCAGCTTCCGGTTGGACATTCAAAAAGAACGTGACCGCCTGAAAATTTTATCAATACGACAAGGGTCTTTTTCGCCAAAGGTTTCTGCAGAAAAGAAAAACAACCCGGAGGTTGCCTAGTTTTTCTACGATAGAGGTTTTCCTGTTTAGGGTGCGCGCGTGATCCACTTTTCACGTCATCTGGGTCTCTATTCTTGATCGTTCGCTATATTCAAAGTCACTCGCATTCGTGTTATGGCGAATAGTTGGTATTATCCACCACTCGCTATCGAAACGTATACGCTTAACAGCGAACGTTTTTAACCTGCGGTTTCAATGAAGAAAATATAGATATAAGTTGTTAGATCTAAGTTTTTAGATGTACGTTGTTTAATGCATGAAAATAGATCAGCTTGAATTGATTTAGTTATGTTTCATAAAAATTTCGTGATTCTGACAATAAGTAAGAAACGTTCAAAGCAAATAAATACTAGAAGACGGGGCTGTTTATACATACTATACAATATGATTGCCTGTATAGTCGGTATTATGGATATGTTTTAAAATTTTTCAACGCCGCTTCTCTTTTCAGAAAGTATGGTGATGATGTAAACATCGAAATCGATTGACAACATCCTTTTTATTCTAGCAAACCAGGAGGTCATCGCTGAAACGGCGGCATGTTTTGCAGACTTTCAGATATGGTATTTTTTAAATATCATAAAAACAAATGCGACTCTTCAAACTGTCTTCGCCGTCGAATGAAAAGCAAACCAATCTGTTAAGTTATTTCAATGATGCCGTAATAACATTAATGTTCTCAGAGCCGTCACAGTTAACACGTCTCAGCAAGCCATAAATATAAAGGCAAACACTCACTGACAAACCTAAGCATGTTCGAATTGATTATGCCTATAGTAACGTCGAAGAAGTGTCGGCGTCCCGACGTAAGCCTTTAATCTCCCCGTGGAGTCACACTCTGGAAGCGTTGTTATTAAATGCAGCCTGTACAACAAATTAATCTTAATGACCCATAAAGTATGTTATTATTAAAATTTCACAGCTGGCGTCCAGCAGCATAGTACGAGACTACGCATCTAGCTTTCAGTTGCCACAGCGTTCGAGAAGAGAGTCCAAATAACCCGACTAGCAAATATATCAACCATAATCACTTCACAAGCAAATATATATCATTTATGAACAACGTTGGCAAAACGCCGTTGCATCTCTATCTCTCATGGTGCAGCGATGTTAATGTTATTGTAGCACCACGCAAAATATTCCGACCATATGTCCGCTCCAGTTCGCAGTGTTATTATATTGATTACGTCCGTTAATTATAAACATTGTTGCGCCGCCGGTGGAGTTTATACTCTGTCGGAGTTATGTTTATATTCGAAAATGTGGTGTAAA